>OX940791.1:36382163-37664018 GCA_954870985.1 Trifolium fragiferum
CCTTCTATGTCAGGGCTACACGACGTGTTCCATGTCTCTCAACTTCGCAAGTACATTCCAGATCCCTATCAGCCAATAGCAATTGAGCAGATAGATCTTCAGCCGGACTTGACTTATCAACCTGATCCTATTCGAATCGTTGATCGTGATGTCAAAACTCTTCGGAATAAGAGAATTCCCATTGTCAAAGTTGAATGGGCGCAGTCTCCGGACGGCGAATACACTTGGGAATTGGAATCAGACATGATGAACAGTTATCCTCACCTATTCTAAGGTAAATTTCTGAATTTCGAGGACGAAATTTCTTTAAGGGGGGTAGATTGTAACATCCCCAAATTCTTAAATCACTTAATTAAATTTTAATTAGAGGTTATTAATTTAATTGGAATTATTAAGGTGATTGGCTAATTAAATCATAGGAGTTAAGTGTGAATTGTGTAGGAATAAGTAAAAGCAATTGAACTTAACCCACACTAAAGACACTACTTCATGACTTGGATTTAATTAACACAAGAGTTGAAATTCCCTCCCATTCTCTCATGTCCCTCGTAATCTCTCCCTCCCTCATGACTCATAATTCACTCACTTTGAACCATTATCACACCTTGACACCTCACAAGGCTACCATGCAAGATTCTTGACTAAGCCTTAGGACCATTCCACTCTTTCATTTCTGAACTCAGCAGAAACTGAGCTCCTCTTTCTCTCATTACCCAACAACAACCATCATCAAACTCCAACTCTTGCTAACTCAAGATTTTGGCTTTTTCTCTTAAACACTACCCTAACTTAGTATCTTGCAGTGGAATCCCTTCACATGCAACACCTCTGTGAGAATCAAATTCTGAAGAGATTCCTTTCCATTTAAACCAAAGAATCACAAGAAGCTTAATGACAACAATCCTATCTTCACCTCATTTCCAACCAATGAGGCTACATGCAATCCCATTTCCTGAGCTACAACTTACTATCTACACCTCAGAAAAACTACTATATATAGACCCCAACCTCAGAGGTTCAAGCATCAAACCCACTTCCAATTCTTAGAACAAGCTAGAGGGTTCAAAAGTGTCAAAGTTCCATCTCTGTCCAGAATTCGTGGGTGTAGCTGGGAGTTGCTGTAGCTGTTTAGTAGAGCCCAGGAGCAAGTAAAGCTTCAATTACCAGGTGGGTTCTTAGGCTAGTTTAGCTAGTTTTCCTAAATTTATGAAATGCATGCAAACATAGGAATTCATAGGAAATAACTGTGTGTATGAATTTAGCTCCCAAAATTCATGCTATTCTGTTGTATATCATTTAAAATGTGTTTCTGCACTGTCTTGAATGAGGATTGTAGGTGTGGTTTATAAAATTCAAAGATTTTCGCAAAACAGAGGCACTTCTGTGTGAACTCGCCATAGCGAGTTGCTAGCGAGCCTTCATGGCGAGCTCCAGGTTCTGGGCTGAAGAACTTCGCCATGGCGAGCATCTGCTCGCCTAGCGAGTTGTTTAGGCCAGTACCTGCTAGTTCGCCATGGCGAGCTTGGTGACTCGCCGTAGCGAGCAAGCCCAGAAATGACTCCTTTTTCTTATTTTCAAAGATAAATGGAACACTCGTTTTATGTCCTCGTTAAAGATTGATATTCTGCAGAAACGTATATAAATTGATGTTAAACAGAAGGTCAATTACAGTTGAATCTTTTAGGGTAATAACATAAGGAAATTTAGTACGTTGTATGCACCCCGGGTTTGGGAATTATTGGTAGCATGTTAATTATTTAGTAATCAGTCAAATTAATTATATGATTATGTTATCAGTATGGACTTCGTTTTAGATGTTCCATTAGAAAAATTTATGTGAGCTTTATGCCGGAGCGCTTTCTGCTCGCGGATAAGGCGAACCCCTGAGACGTGCTCACCTTAGAGGGTTTGCGGGTTAAAATGAACAAGATTAACTTTGTGTTACACCTTTACATTATTGCTTATGATAATTATGCTATGGATTTAGATTATGATATGACTGATTAGGAGCCCCGGCTTTATAGCCTAGGAGGGTAGTAGAATTCACTGGGACGAAGTGACTGTCTCACCCCACTCCCTTTTTGAAACAGGAAAACAGGTCGAATAGGTAAGCTTGGCGTTGGAATCGCTGCTGCTGTTGGAGGATTGCATTTAGTCTTTCTATGCTTTCTTCATTATTTATTCGTGTTGTCTTTCGTTTCCGCTATGTTAGTTGAACTCGTTTGTATTTCTGCACCTGTGCGTGCTTATTTGAAAATAATGTAATTGTAATGAACTCAGTACTATTTATAATATTCTGCATTATATTCTAGATAATAATGTGGGGTATTACAGGAAAATAGATTGATTGAGTTGTGTCCCCCAACGATATCATAAATATGATAAATTGAATTGAGATATCGGATATTGAAAAATATATGGATTGAATTAATGGTATACAATTGATGCATTATATTATATCTCGTTGAGAATGACCGAATTTGTCCCTAATATGATTGAAAATGATTTTAGATACTTGGATCAAGTTGCTTTAATCTTGATAAATTGAATTGACGGATCGTTTGTTGGAATGATAACTTTTTTATCGGTATGTCATTAAATATGCACTTCTCTAGAGGTAATTTATAATGATGTGTAACCTTTTTAAATTTGATTTTTGAATCACTGTTACATGTTTCTCTGTCCATTTTTAAATTTGTTTATGATGGATTTTGAAAATTTTGATATGTTATGTTATCATTCTCCTTATTTTGCATGAGATGCTGAATGTAATGCATAGAACTTTCAATTTACTTGATAGTATGCATGAATATGATATTTGAACATATACGGTTTGATAAAATTGAATTGAGATATCTGATGTTAGAAAATAGATGGATTGGGTTAATGGTATATAATAGATGCATTGTATTATATCTCGTTGAGAATGACATAATTTGTTCCGATGGTATAAAATAGATAAATTAAATTGAGATATCGGATGTTGGAAAATAGATTGATTGAGTTGTGTCCCCCAACGATATCATAAATCATAAATATGATAAATTGAATTGAGATATCGGATGTTTAAAAATATATGGATTGAATTAATGGTATACAATTGATGAATTATATTATATCTCGTTGAGAATGACCGAATTTGTCCCAAATAGGATTGAAAATGATTTTAGACACTTTGATCAAGTTGTCTTAATTTTGATAAATTGAATTGATGGATCGTTTGTTGGAATGATAGCTTTTTTATCGGTATGTCGTTAAATATGCATTTCACTAGAGATAATTTATAATGATGTGTAATCTTTTTAAATTTGATTTTTGAATCACTGCTACATGTTTCTCTATCCATTTTTAGATTTGTTTATGATGGATTTTGAAAATTTTGATATGTTATGCTATCATTCTCCTTATTTTGCATGAGATGTTGAATTGAATGCATAGCACTTTCAATTTACTTGATAGTATGCATGAATATGATATTTGAACATATACGGTTTGATAAAATTGAATTGAGATATTGCATGTTGGAAAATAGATGGATTGAATTGAGATATCGGATGTTGGAAAATAGATGGATTAATGGTATATAATAGATGCATTGTATTATGTCTCGTTGAGAATGACATAATTTGTCCCGATGGTATTAAATATATAAATTAAATTGAGATATCGGATGTTGGAAAATAGATTGATTGAGTGTCCCTCAATGATATCATAAATATGATAAATTGAATTGAGATATCGAATGTTGAAAAATATATGGATTGAATTAATGGTATACAATTGATGCATTGTATTATGTCTCATTGAGAATGACCGAATTTGTGCCGAATAGGATTAAAAATGATTTTAGATACTTGGATCAAGTTGTTTTAATCTTGATAAATTGAATTGACGGATCGTTTGTTGGAATGATAGCTTTTTTATCGGTATGTCGTTAAATATGCACTTCACTAGAGGTAATTTATAATGATGTGTAAACTTTTTAAATTTGATATGTGTATCACTGCTACATTTTTCTTTTTCTATTTTTCGATATGTTTATGATAAATTTTAAAATTTTTGATGTTATGTAATCATCCGCCTTATTTTTATTGAGATGCTAAATTGAATGCATAACACTTTCAATTTACTTGATAGTATGCATGAATATAATATTTGAACATATACAGTTTGATGAAATTGAATTGAGATATCCGATGTTGGAAAATAGATGGATTGAATTGAGATATCGGATGTTGGAAAATAGATGGATTGGATTAATGGTATACAATAGATGCATTGTATTATGTCTCGTTGAAAATGACCGAATTTGTTCCGAACAGGATTGAAAATGATTTTAGATATTTTGATCAAGTTGTCTTAACCTTGATAAATTGAATTGAGGGAATCGTTTGCTGGAATGATAGTTTTTTGATCGTTTTGTCGTTAAATATGCACTTCGTTAGAGGTAATTTATAATGATTCGTAACATTTTAAATTTGATTTTTGAATCACTGCTACATGTTTCTCTTTTCATTTTTGGATATGTTTATGATGGATTTTTAAAATTTTGATTGAGATGCTAAATTGAATGCATAACTCTTTCAATTTACTTGATAGTATGCATAAATATGATATTTGAACATATACGGTTTGATAAAATTGAATTGAAATATCTGATGTTGGAAAATAGATGGATTGGGTTAATGGTATATAATAGATGCATTGTATTATATCTCGTTGAGAATGACATAATTTGTTCCGATGGTATAAAATAGATAAATTAAAATGAGATATCGGATGTTGGAAAATAGATAGATTGAGTTGTGTCCCCCAACGATATCATAAATATGATAAATTGAATTGAGATATCGGATATTGAAAAATATATGGATTGAATTAATGGTATACAATTGATGCATTATATTATATCTCGTTGAGAATGACCGAATTTGTCCCTAATATGATTGAAAATGATTTTAGATACTTGGATCAAGTTGCTTTAATCTTGATAAATTGAATTGACGGATCGTTTGTTGGAATGATAACTTTTTTATCGGTATGTCTTTAAATATGCACTTCTCTAGAGGTAATTTATAATGATGTGTAACCTTTTTAAATTTGATTTTTGAATCACTGCTACATGTTTCTCTGTCCATTTTTAAATTTGTTTATGATGGATTTTGAAAATTTTGATATGTTATGTTATCATTCTCCTTATTTTGCATGAGATGCTGAATGTAATGCATAGAACTTTCAATTTACTTGATAGTATGCATGAATATGATATTTGAACATATACGGTTTGATAAAATTGAATTGAGATATCTGATGTTAGAAAATAGATGGATTGGGTTAATGGTATATAATAGATGCATTGTATTATATCTCGTTGAGAATGACATAATTTGTTCTGATGGTATAAAATAGATAAATTAAATTGAGATATCGGATGTTGGAAAATAGATTGATTGAGTTGTGTCCCCCAACGATATCATAAATCATAAATATGATAAATTGAATTGAGATATTGGATGTTGAAAAATATATGGATTGAATTAATGGTATACAATTGGTGAATTATATTATATCTCGTTGAGAATGACCGAATTTGTCCCAAATAGGATTGAAAATGATTTTAGACACTTTGATCAAGTTGTCTTAATTTTGATAAATTGAATTGATGGATCGTTTGTTGGAATGGTAGCTTTTTTATCGGTATGTCGTTAAATATGCATTTCACTAGAGATAATTTATAATGATGTGTAATCTTTTTAAATTTGATTTTTGAATCACTGCTACATGTTTCTCTGTCCATTTTTAGATTTTTTTATGATGGATTTTGAAAATTTTGATATGTTATGCTATCATTCTCCTTATTTTGCATGAGATGTTGAATTGAATACATAGCACTTTCAATTTACTTGATAGTATGCATGAATATGATATTTGAACATATACGGTTTGATAAAATTGAATTGAGATATTGCATGTTGGAAAATAGATGGATTGAATTGAGATATCGGATGTTGGAAAATAGATGGATTAATGGTATATAATAGATGCATTGTATTATGTCTCGTTGAGAATGACATAATTTGTCCCGATGGTATTAAATATATAAATTAAATTGAGATATCGGATGTTGGAAAATAGATTGATTGAGTGTCCCTCAATGATATCATAAATATGATAAATTGAATTGAGATATCGAATGTTGAAAAATATATGGATTGAATTAATGGTATACAATTGATGCATTGTATTATGTCTCATTGAGAATGACCGAATTTGTGCCGAATAGGATTAAAAATGATTTTAGATACTTGGATCAAGTTGTTTTAATCTTGATAAATTGAATTGACGGATCGTTTGTTGGAATGATAGCTTTTTTATCGGTATGTCGTTAAATATGCACTTCACTAGAGGTAATTTATAATGATGTGTAAACTTTTTAAATTTGATATGTGTATCACTGCTACATTTTTCTTTTTCTATTTTTCGATATGTTTATGATAAATTTTAAAATTTTTGATGTTGTGTAATCATCCGCCTTATTTTTATTGAGATGCTAAATTGAATGCATAACACTTTCAATTTACTTGATAGTATGCATGAATATAATATTTGAACATATACAGTTTGATGAAATTGAATTGAGATATCCGATGTTGGAAAATAGATGGATTGAATTGAGATATCGGATGTTGGAAAATAGATGGATTGGATTAATGGTATACAATAGATGCATTGTATTATGTCTCGTTGAAAATGACCGAATTTGTTCCGAACAGGATTGAAAATGATTTTAGATATTTTGATCAAGTTGTCTTAACCTTGATAAATTGAATTGAGGGAATCGTTTGCTGGAATGATAGTTTTTTGATCGTTTTGTCGTTAAATATGCACTTCGTTAGAGGTAGTTTATAATGATTCGTAACATTTTAAATTTGATTTTTGAATCACTGCTACATGTTTCTCTTTTCATTTTTGGATATGTTTATGATGGATTTTTAAAATTTTGATATGTTATGCAATTATTTTCCTTATTTTGATTGAGATGCTAAATTGAATGCATAACTCTTTCAATTTACTTGATAGTATGCATAAATATGATATTTGAACATATACGGTTTGATAAAATTGAATTGAAATATCTGATGTTGGAAAATAGATGGATTGGGTTAATGGTATATAATAGATGCATTGTATTATATCTCGTTGAGAATGACATAATTTGTTCCGATGGTATAAAATAGATAAATTAAATTGAGATATCGGATGTTGGAAAATAGATTGATTGAGTTGTGTCCCCCAACGATATCATAAATCATAAATATGATAAATTGAATTGAGATATGGGATGTTTAAAAATATATGGATTGAATTAATGGTATACAATTGATGAATTATATTATATCTCGTTGAGAATGACTGAATTTGTCCCAAATAGGATTGAAAATGATTTTAGACACTTTGATCAAGTTGTCTTAATTTTGATAAATTGAATTGATGGATCGTTTGTTGGAATGATAGCTTTTTTATCGGTATGTCGTTAAATATGCATTTCACTAGAGATAATTTATAATGATGTGTAATCTTTTTAAATTTGATTTTTGAATCACTGCTACATGTTTCTCTGTCCATTTTTAGATTTTTTTATGATGAATTTTGAAAATTTTGATATGTTATGCTATCATTCTCCTTATTTTGCATGAGATGTTGAATTGAATACATAGCACTTTCAATTTACTTGATAGTATGCATGAATATGATATTTGAACATATACGGTTTGATAAAATTGAATTGAGATATTGCATGTTGGAAAATAGATGGATTGAATTGAGATATCGGATGTTGGAAAATAGATGGATTAATGGTATATAATAGATGCATTGTATTATGTCTCGTTGAGAATGACATAATTTGTCCCGATGGTATTAAATATATAAATTAAATTGAGATATCGGATGTTGGAAAATAGATTGATTGAGTGTCCCTCAATGATATCATAAATATGATAAATTGAATTGAGATATCGAATGTTGAAAAATATATGGATTGAATTAATGGTATACAATTGATGCATTGTATTATGTCTCATTGAGAATGACCGAATTTGTGCCGAATAGGATTAAAAATGATTTTAGATACTTGGATCAAGTTGTTTTAATCTTGATAAATTGAATTGACGGATCGTTTGTTGGAATGATAGCTTTTTTATCGGTATGTCGTTAAATATGCACTTCACTAGAGGTAATTTATAATGATGTGTAAACTTTTTAAATTTGATATGTGTATCACTGCTACATTTTTCTTTTTCTATTTTTCGATATGTTTATGATAAATTTTAAAATTTTTGATGTTATGTAATCATCCGCCTTATTTTTATTGAGATGCTAAATTGAATGCATAACACTTTCAATTTACTTGATAGTATGCATGAATATAATATTTGAACATATACAGTTTGATGAAATTGAATTGAGATATCCGATGTTGGAAAATAGATGGATTGAATTGAGATATCGGATGTTGGAAAATAGATGGATTGGATTAATGGTATACAATAGATGCATTGTATTATGTCTCGTTGAAAATGACCGAATTTGTTCCGAACATGATTGAAAATGATTTTAGATATTTTGATCAAGTTGTCTTAACCTTGATAAATTGAATTGAGGGAATCATTTGCTGGAATGATAGTTTTTTGATCATTTTGTCGTTAAATATGCACTTCGTTAGAGGTAATTTATAATGATTCGTAACATTTTAAATTTGATTTTTGAATCACTGCTACATGTTTCTCTTTTCATTTTTGGATATGTTTATGATGGATTTTTAAAATTTTGATATGTTATGCAATTATTTTCCTTATTTTGATTGAGATGCTAAATTGAATGCATAACTCTTTCAATTTACTTGATAGTATGCATAAATATGATATTTGAACATATACGGTTTGATAAAATTGAATTGAAATATCTGATGTTGGAAAATAGATGGATTGGGTTAATGGTATATAATAGATGCATTGTATTATATCTCGTTGAGAATGACATAATTTGTTCCGATGGTATAAAATAGATAAATTAAATTGAGATATCGGATGTTGGAAAATAGATTGATTGAGTTGTGTCCCCCAACGATATCATAAATCATAAATATGATAAATTGAATTGAGATATGGGATGTTTAAAAATATATGGATTGAATTAATGGTATACAATTGATGAATTATATTATATCTCGTTGAGAATGACTGAATTTGTCCCAAATAGGATTGAAAATGATTTTAGACACTTTGATCAAGTTGTCTTAATTTTGATAAATTGAATTGATGGATCGTTTGTTGGAATGATAGCTTTTTTATCGGTATGTCGTTAAATATGCATTTCACTAGAGATAATTTATAATGATGTGTAATCTTTTTAAATTTGATTTTTGAATCACTGCTACATGTTTCTCTGTCCATTTTTAGATTTTTTTATGATGGATTTTGAAAATTTTGATATGTTATGCTATCATTCTCCTTATTTTGCATGAGATGTTGAATTGAATACATAGCACTTTCAATTTACTTGATAGTATGCATGAATATGATATTTGAACATATACGGTTTGATAAAATTGAATTGAGATATTGCATGTTGGAAAATAGATGGATTGAATTGAGATATCGGATGTTGGAAAATAGATGGATTAATGGTATATAATAGATGCATTGTATTATGTCTCGTTGAGAATGACATAATTTGTCCCGATGGTATTAAATATATAAATTAAATTGAGATATCGGATGTTGGAAAATAGATTGATTGAGTGTCCCTCAATGATATCATAAATATGATAAATTGAATTGAGATATCGAATGTTGAAAAATATATGGATTGAATTAATGGTATACAATTGATGCATTGTATTATGTCTCATTGAGAATGACCGAATTTGTGCCGAATAGGATTAAAAATGATTTTAGATACTTGGATCAAGTTGTTTTAATCTTGATAAATTGAATTGACGGATCGTTTGTTGGAATGATAGCTTTTTTATCGGTATGTCGTTAAATATGCACTTCACTAGAGGTAATTTATAATGATGTGTAAACTTTTTAAATTTGATATGTGTATCACTGCTACATTTTTCTTTTTCTATTTTTCGATATGTTTATGATAAATTTTAAAATTTTTGATGTTGTGTAATCATCCGCCTTATTTTTATTGAGATGCTAAATTGAATGCATAACACTTTCAATTTACTTGATAGTATGCATGAATATAATATTTGAACATATACAGTTTGATGAAATTGAATTGAGATATCAAATGTTGGAAAATAGATGGATTGAATTGAGATATCGGATGTTGGAAAATAGATGGATTGGATTAATGGTATACAATAGATGCATTGTATTATGTCTCGTTGAAAATGACCGAATTTGTTCCGAACCAGATTGAAAATGATTTTAGATACTTGGATCAAGTTGTCTTAACCTTGATAAATTGAATTGAGGGAATCGTTTGCTGGAATGATAGTTTTTTGATCGTTTTGTCGTTAAATATGCACTTCGTTAGAGGTAATTTATAATGATTCGTAACATTTTAAATTTGATTTTTGAATCACTGCTACATGTTTCTCTTTTCATTTTTGGATATGTTTATGATGGATTTTTAAAATTTTGATTGAGATGCTAAATTGAATGCATAACTCTTTCAATTTACTTGATAGTATGCATAAATATGATATTTGAACATATACGGTTTGATAAAATTGAATTGAAATATCTGATGTTGGAAAATAGATGGATTGGGTTAATGGTATATAATAGATGCATTGTATTATATCTCGTTGAGAATGACATAATTCGTTCCGATGGTATAAAATAGATAAATTAAAATGAGATATCGGATGTTGGAAAATAGATAGATTGAGTTGTGTCCCCCAACGATATCATAAATATGATAAATTGAATTGAGATATCGGATATTGAAAAATATATGGATTGAATTAATGGTATACAATTGATGCATTATATTATATCTCGTTGAGAATGACCGAATTTGTCCCTAATATGATTGAAAATGATTTTAGATACTTGGATCAAGTTGCTTTAATCTTGATAAATTGAATTGACGGATCGTTTGTTGGAATGATAACTTTTTTATCGGTATGTCTTTAAATATGCACTTCTCTAGAGGTAATTTATAATGATGTGTAACCTTTTTAAATTTGATTTTTGAATCACTGCTACATGTTTCTCTGTCCATTTTTAAATTTGTTTATGATGGATTTTGAAAATTTTGATATGTTATGTTATCATTCTCCTTATTTTGCATGAGATGTTGAATGTAATGCATAGAACTTTCAATTTACTTGATAGTATGCATGAATATGATATTTGAACATATACGATTTGATAAAATTGAATTGAGATATCTGATGTTAGAAAATAGATGGATTGGGTTAATGGTATATAATAGATGCATTGTATTATATCTCGTTGAGAATGACATAATTTGTTCCGATCATATAAAATAGATAAATTAAATTGAGATATCGGATGTTGGAAAATAGATTGATTGAGTTGTGTCCCCCGACGATATCATAAATCATAAATATGATAAATTGAATTGAGATATCGGATGTTTAAAAATATATGGATTGAATTAATGGTATACAATTGATGAATTATATTATATCTCGTTGAGAATGACCGAATTTGTCCCAAATAGGATTGAAAAAGATTTTAGACACTTTGATCAAGTTGTCTTAATTTTGATAAATTGAATTGATGGATCGTTTGTTGGAATGATAGCTTTTTTATCGGTATGTCGTTAAATATGCATTTCACTAGAGATAATTTATAATGATGTGTAATCTTTTTAAATTTGATTTTTGAATCACTGCTACATGTTTCTCTGTCCATTTTTAGATTTTTTTATGATGGATTTTGAAAATTTTGATATGTTATGCTATCATTCTCCTTATTTTGCATGAGATGTTGAATTGAATGCATAGCACTTTCAATTTACTTGATAGTATGCATGAATATTATTTGAACATATACGGTTTGATAAAATTGAATTGAGATATTGCATGTTGGAAAATAGATGGTTTGAATTGAGATATCGGATGTTGGAAAATAGATGGATTAATGGTATATAATAGATGCATTGTATTATGTCTCGTTGAGAATGACATAATTTGTCCCGATGGTATTAAATATATAAATTAAATTGAGATATCGGATGTTGGAAAATAGATTGATTGAGTGTCCCTCAATGATATCATAAATATGATAAATTGAATTGAGATATCGAATGTTGAAAAATATATGGATTGAATTAATGGTATACAATTGATGCATTGTATTATGTCTCATTGAGAATGACCGAATTTGTGCCGAATAGGATTAAAAATGATTTTAGATACTTGGATCAAGTTGTTTTAATCTTGATAAATTGAATTGACGGATCGTTTGTTGGAATGATAGCTTTTTTATCGGTATGTCGTTAAATATGCACTTCACTAGAGGTAATTTATAATGATGTGTAAACTTTTTAAATTTGATATGTGTATCACTGCTACATTTTTCTTTTTCTATTTTTCGATATGTTTATGATAAATTTTAAAATTTTTGATGTTGTGTAATCATCCGCCTTATTTTTATTGAGATGCTAAATTGAATGCATAACACTTTCAATTTACTTGATAGTATGCATGAATATAATATTTGAACATATACAGTTTGATGAAATTCAATTGAGATATCCGATGTTGGAAAATAGATGGATTGAATTGAGATATCGGATGTTGGAAAATAGATGGATTGGATTAATGGTATACAATAGATGCATTGTATTATGTCTCGTTGAAAATGACCGAATTTGTTCCGAACAGGATTGAAAATGATTTTAGATACTTGGATCAAGTTGTCTTAACCTTGATAAATTGAATTGAGGGAATCGTTTGCTGGAATGATAGTTTTTTGATCGTTTTGTCGTTAAATATGCACTTCGTTAGAGGTAATTTATAATGATTCGTAACATTTTAAATTTGATTTTTGAATCACTGCTACATGTTCTCTTTTCATTTTTGGATATGTTTATGATGGATTTTTAAAATTTTGATATGTTATGCAATTATTTTCCTTATTTTGATTGAGATGCTAAATTGAATGCATAACTCTTTCAATTTACTTGATAGTATGCATAAATATGATATTTGAACATATACGGTTTGATAAAATTGAATTGAAATATCTGATGTTGGAAAATAGATGGATTGGGTTAATGGTATATAATAGATGCATTGTATTATATCTCGTTGAGAATGACATAATTTGTTCCGATGGTATAAAATAGATAAATTAAATTGAGATATCGGATGTTGGAAAATAGATTGATTGAGTTGTGTCCCCCAACGATATCATAAATATGATAAATTGAATTGAGATATCGGATATTGAAAAATATATGGATTGAATTAATGGTATACAATTGATGCATTATATTATATCTCGTTGAGAATGACCGAATTTGTCCCTAATATGATTGAAAATGATTTTAGATACTTGGATCAAGTTGCTTTAATCTTGATAAATTGAATTGACGGATCGTTTGTTGGAATGATAACTTTTTTATCGGTATGTCATTAAATATGCACTTCTCTAGAGGTAATTTATAATGATGTGTAACCTTTTTAAATTTGATTTTTGAATCACTGCTACATATTTCTCTGTCCATTTTTAAATTTGTTTATGATGGATTTTGAAAATTTTGATATGTTATGTTATCATTCTCCTTATTTTGCATGAGATGCTGAATGTAATGCATAGAACTTTCAATTTACTTGATAGTATGCATGAATATGATATTTGAACATATACGGTTTGATAAAATTGAATTGAGATATCTGATGTTAGAAAATAGATGGATTGGGTTAATGGTATATAATAGATGCATTGTATTATATCTCGTTGAGAATGACATAATTTGTTCCGATGGTATAAAATAGATAAATTAAATTGAGATATCGGATGTTGGAAAATAGATTGATTGAGTTGTGTCCCCCAACGATATCATAAATCATAAATATGATAAATTGAATTGAGATATGGGATGTTTAAAAATATATGGATTGAATTAATGGTATACAATTGATGAATTATATTATATCTCATTGAGAATGACTGAATTTGTCCCAAATAGGATTGAAAATGATTTTAGACACTTTGATCAAGTTGTCTTAATTTTGATAAATTGAATTGATGGATCGTTTGTTGGAATGATAGCTTTTTTATCGGTATGTCGTTAAATATGCATTTCACTAGAGATAATTTATAATGATGTGTAATCTTTTTAAATTTGATTTTTGAATCACTGCTACATGTTTCTCTGTCCATTTTTAGATTTTTTTATGATGGATTTTGAAAATTTTGATATGTTATGCTATCATTCTCCTTATTTTGCATGAGATGTTGAATTGAATGCATAGCACTTTCAATTTACTTGATAGTATGCATGAATATTATTTGAACATATACGGTTTGATAAAATTGAATTGAGATATTGCATGTTGGAAAATAGATGGTTTGAATTGAGATATCGGATGTTGGAAAATAGATGGATTAATGGTATATAATAGATGCATTGTATTATGTCTCGTTGAGAATGACATAATTTGTCCCGATGGTATTAAATATATAAATTAAATTGAGATATCGGATGTTGGAAAATAGATTGATTGAGTGTCCCTCAATGATATCATAAATATGATAAATTGAATTGAGATATCGAATGTTGAAAAATATATGGATTGAATTAATGGTATACAATTGATGCATTGTATTATGTCTCATTGAGAATGACCGAATTTGTGCCGAATAGGATTAAAAATGATTTTAGATACTTGGATCAAGTTGTTTTAATCTTGATAAATTGAATTGACGGATCGTTTGTTGGAATGATAGCTTTTTTATCGGTATGTCGTTAAATATGCACTTCACTAGAGGTAATTTATAATGATGTGTAAACTTTTTAAATTTGATATGTGTATCACTGCTACATTTTTCTTTTTCTATTTTTCGATATGTTTATGATAAATTTTAAAATTTTTGATGTTGTGTAATCATCCGCCTTATTTTTATTGAGATGCTAAATTGAATGCATAACACTTTCAATTTACTTGATAGTATGCATGAATATAATATTTGAACATATACAGTTTGATGAAATTCAATTGAGATATCCGATGTTGGAAAATAGATGGATTGAATTGAGATATCGGATGTTGGAAAATAGATGGATTGGATTAATGGTATACAATAGATGCATTGTATTATGTCTCGTTGAAAATGACCGAATTTGTTCCGAACAGGATTGAAAATGATTTTAGATACTTGGATCAAGTTGTCTTAACCTTGATAAATTGAATTGAGGGAATCGTTTGCTGGAATGATAGTTTTTTGATCGTTTTGTCGTTAAATATGCACTTCGTTAGAGGTAATTTATAATGATTCGTAACATTTTAAATTTGATTTTTGAATCACTGCTACATGTTCTCTTTTCATTTTTGGATATGTTTATGATGGATTTTTAAAATTTTGATATGTTATGCAATTATTTTCCTTATTTTGATTGAGATGCTAAATTGAATGCATAACTCTTTCAATTTACTTGATAGTATGCATAAATATGATATTTGAACATATACGGTTTGATAAAATTGAATTGAAATATCTGATGTTGGAAAATAGATGGATTGGGTTAATGGTATATAATAGATGCATTGTATTATATCTCGTTGAGAATGACATAATTTGTTCCGATGGTATAAAATAGATAAATTAAATTGAGATATCGGATGTTGGAAAATAGATTGATTGAGTTGTGTCCCCCAACGATATCATAAATATGATAAATTGAATTGAGATATCGGATATTGAAAAATATATGGATTGAATTAATGGTATACAATTGATGCATTATATTATATCTCGTTGAGAATGACCGAATTTGTCCCTAATATGATTGAAAATGATTTTAGATACTTGGATCAAGTTGCTTTAATCTTGATAAATTGAATTGACGGATCGTTTGTTGGAATGATAACTTTTTTATCAGTATGTCATTAAATATGCACTTCTCTAGAGGTAATTTATAATGATGTGTAACCTTTTTAAATTTGATTTTTGAATCACTGCTACATATTTCTCTGTCCATTTTTAAATTTGTTTATGATGGATTTTGATATGTTATGTTATCATTCTCCTTATTTTGCATGAGATGCTGAATGTAATGCATAGAACTTTCAATTTACTTGATAGTATGCATGAATATGATATTTGAACATATACGGTTTGATAAAATTGAATTGAGATATCTGATTTTAGAAAATAGATGGATTGGGTTAATGGTATATAATAGATGCATTGTATTATATCTCGTTGAGAATGACATAATTTGTTCCGATGGTATAAAATAGATAAATTAAATTGAGATATCGGATGTTGGAAAATAGATTGATTGAGTTGTGTCCCCCGACGATATCATAAATCATAAATATGATAAATTGAATTGAGATATCGGATGTTTAAAAATATATGGATTGAATTAATGGTATACAATTGATGAATTATATTATATCTCGTTGAGAATGACCGAATTTATCCCAAATAGGATTGAAAATGATTTTAGACACTTTGATCAAGTTGTCTTAATTTTGATAAATTGAATTGATGGATCGTTTGTTGGAATGATAGCTTTTTTATTGGTATGTCGTTAAATATGCATTTCACTAGAGATAATTTATAATGATGTGTAATCTTTTTAAATTTGATTTTTGAATCACTGCTACATGTTTCTCTGTCCATTTTTAGATTTTTTTATGATGGATTTTGAAAATTTTGATATGTTATGCTATCATTCTCCTTATTTTGCATGAGATGTTGAATTGAATGCATAGCACTTTCAATTTACTTGATAGTATGCATGAATATGATATTTGAACATATACGGTTTGATAAAATTGAATTGAGATATTGCATGTTGGAAAATAGATGGATTGAATTGAGATATCGGATGTTGGAAAATAGATGGATTAATGGTATATAATAGATGCATTGTATTATGTCTCGTTGAGAATGACATAATTTGTCCCGATGGTATTAAATATATAAATTAAATTGAGATATCGGATGTTGGAAAATAGATTGATTGAGTGTCCCTCAATGATATCATAAATATGATAAATTGAATTGAGATATCGAATGTTGAAAAATATATGGATTGAATTAATGGTATACAATTGATGCATTGTATTATGTCTCATTGAGAATGACCGAATTTGTGCCGAATAGGATTAAAAATGATTTTAGATACTTGGATCAAGTTGTTTTAATCTTGATAAATTGAATTGACGGATCGTTTGTTGGAATGATAGCTTTTTTATCGGTATGTCGTTAAATATGCACTTCACTAGAGGTAATATATAATGATGTGTAAACTTTTTAAATTTGATATGTGTATCACTGCTACATTTTTCTTTTTCTATTTTTCGATATGTTTATGATAAATTTTAAAATTTTTGATGTTATGTAATCATCCGCCTTATTTTTATTGAGATGCTAAATTGAATGCATAACACTTTCAATTTACTTGATTGTATGCATGAATATAATATTTGAACATATACAGTTTGATGAAATTGAATTGAGATATCCGATGTTGGAAAATAGATGGATTGAATTGAGATATCGGATGTTGGAAAATAGATGGATTGGATTAATGGTATACAATAGATGCATTGTATTATGTCTCGTTGAAAATGACCGAATTTGTTCCGAACAGGATTGAAAATGATTTTAGATACTTGGATCAAGTTGTCTTAACCTTGATAAATTGAATTGAGGGAATCGTTTGCTGGAATGATAGTTTTTTGATCGTTTTGTCGTTAAATATGCACTTCGTTAGAGGTAATTTATAATGATTCGTAACATTTTAAATTTGATTTTTGAATCACTGCTACATGTTTCTCTTTTCATTTTTGGATATGTTTATGATGGATTTTTAAAATTTTGATATGTTATGCAATTATTTTCCTTATTTTGATTGAGATGCTAAATTGAATGCATAACTCTTTCAATTTACTTGACAGTATGCATAAATATGATATTTGAACATATACGGTTTGATAAAATTGAATTGAAATATCTGATGTTGGAAAATAGATGGATTGGGTTAATGGTATATAATAGATGCATTGTATTATATCTCGTTGAGAATGACATAATTTGTACCGATGGTATAAAATAGATAAATTAAATTGAGATATCGGTTGTTGGAAAATAGATTGATTGAGTTGTGTCACCCAACGATATCATAAATATGATAAATTGAATTGAGATATCGGATATTGAAAATTATATGGATTGAATTAATGGTATACAATTGATGCATTATATTATATCTCGTTGAGAATGACCGAATTTGTCCCTAATATGATTGAAAATGATTTTAGATACTTGGATCAAGTTGCTTTAATCTTGATAAATTGAATTGACGGATCGTTTGTTGGAATGATAGCTTTTTTATCGGTATGTCGTTAAATATGCACTTCACTAGAGGTAATATATAATGATGTGTAAACTTTTTAAATTTGATATGTGTATCACTGCTACATTTTTGTTTTTCTATTTTTCGATATGTTTATGATAAATTTTAAAATTTTTGATGTTATGTAATCATCCGCGTTATTTTTATTGAGATGCTAAATTGAATGCATAACACTTTCAATTTACTTGATAGTATGCATGAATATAATATTTGAACATATACAGTTTGATGAAATTCAATTGAGATATCCGATGTTGGAAAATAGATGGATTGAATTGAGATATCGGATGTTGGAAAATAGATGGATTGGATTAATGGTATACAATAGATGCATTGTATTATGTCTCGTTGAAAATGACCGAATTTGTTCCGAACAGGATTGAAAATGATTTTAGATACTTGGATCAAGTTGTCTTAACCTTGATAAATTGAATTGACGGAATCGTTTGCTGGAATGATAGTTTTTTGATCGTTTTGTCGTTAAATATGCATTTCGTTAGAGGTAATTTATAATGATTCGTAACATTTTAAATTTGATTTTTGAATCGCTGCTACATGTTTCTCTTTTCATTTTTGGATATGTTTATGATGGATTTTTAAAATTTTGATGCAATTATTTTCCTTATTTTGATTGAGATGCTAAATTGAATGCATAACTCTTTCAATTTACTTGATAGTATGCATAAATATGATATTTGAACATATACGATTTGATAAAATTGAATTGAGATATTGCATGTTGGAAAATAGATGGATTGAATTGAGATATCGGATGTTGGAAAATAGATGGATTGGATTAATGGTATACAATAGAAGCATTGTATTATGTCTCGTTGAAAATGACCGAATTTGTTCCGAACAGGATTGAAAATGATTTTAGATACTTGGATCAAGTTGTCTTAACCTCGTTGAAAATGGCATATAATAGATGCATTGTATTATATCTCGTTGAGAATGACATAATTTATAATGATGTGTAACCTTTTTAAATTTGATTTTTGAATCACTGCTACATGTTTCTCTGTCCATTTTTAAATTTGTTTATGATGGATTTTGAAAATTTTGATATGTTATGTTATCATTCTCCTTATTTTGCATGAGATGCTGAATGTAATGCATAGAACTTTCAATTTACTTGATAGTATGCATGAATATGATATTTGAACATATACGGTTTGATAAAATTGAATTGAGATATCTGATGTTAGAAAATAGATGGATTGGGTTAATGGTATATAATAGATGCATTGTATTATATCTCGTTGAGAATGACATAATTTGTTCCGATGGTATAAAATAGATAAATTAAATTGAGATATCGGATGTTGGAAAATAGATTGATTGAGTTATGTCCCCCGACGATATCATAAATCATAAATATGATAAATTGAATTGAGATATCGGATGTTTCAAAATATATGGATTGAATTAATGGTATACAATTGATGAACTATATTATATCTCGTTGAGAATGACCGAATTTGTCCCAAATAGGATTGAAAATGATTTTAGACACTTTGATCAAGTTGTCTTAATTTTGATAAATTGAATTGATGGATCGTTTGTTGGAATGATAGCTTTTTTATCGGTATGTCGTTAAATATGCATTTCACTAGAGATAATTTATAATGATGTGTAATCTTTTTAAATTTGATTTTTGAATCACTGCTACATGTTTCTCTGTCCATTTTTAGATTTTTTTATGATGGATTTTGAAAATTTTGATATGTTATGCTATCATTCTCCTTATTTTGCATGAGATGTTGAATTGAATGCATAGCACTTTCAATTTACTTGATAGTATGCATGAATATGATATTCGAACATATACGGTTTGATAAAATTGAATTGAGATATTGCATGTTGGAAAATAGATGGATTGAATTGAGATATCGGATGTTGGAAAATAGATGGATTGGATTAATGGTATACAATAGAAGCATTGTATTATGTCTCGTTGAAAATGACCGAATTTGTTCCGAACAGGATTGAAAATGATTTTAGATACTTGGATCAAGTTGTCTTAACCTCGTTGAAAATGGCATATAATAGATGCATTGTATTATATCTCGTTGAGAATGACATAATTTGTTCCGATGGTATAAAATAGATAAATTAAATTGAGATATCGGATGTTGGAAAATAGATTGATTGAATTGTGTCCCCCGACGATATCATAAATCATAAATATGATAAATTGAATTGAGATATCGGATGTTTAAAAATATATGGATTGAATTAATGGTATACAATTGATGCATTGTATTATCTCTCATTGAGAATGACCGAATTTGTGCCGAATAGGATTAAAAATGATTTTAGATACTTGGATCAAGTTGTTTTAATCTTGATAAATTGAATTGACGGATCGTTTGTTGGAATGATAGCTTTTTTATCGGTATGTCGTTAAATATGCACTTCACTAGAGGTAATTTATAATGATGTGTAAACTTTTTAAATTTGATATGTGTATCACTGCTACATTTTTCTTTTTCTATTTTTCGATATGTTTATGATAAATTTTAAAATTTTTGATGTTATGTAATCATCCGCCTTATTTTTATTGAGATGCTAAATTGAATGCATAACACTTTCAATTTACTTGATAGTATGCATGAATATAATATTTGAACATATACAGTTTGATGAAATTGAATTGAGATATCCGATGTTGGAAAATAGATGGATTGAATTGAGATATCGGATGTTGGAAAATAGATGGATTGGATTAATGGTATACAATAGATGCATTGTAATATGTCTCGTTGAAAATGACCGAATTTGTTCCGAACAGGATTGAAAATGATTTTAGATACTTGGATCAAGTTGTCTTAACCTTGATAAATTGAATTGAGGGAATCGTTTGCTGGAATGATGGTTTTTTGATCGTTTTGTCGTTAAATATGCATTTCGTTAGAGGTAATTTATAATGATTCGTAACATTTTAAATTTGATTTTTGAATCGCTGCTACATGTTTCTCTTTTCATTTTTGGATATGTTTATGATGGATTTTTAAAATTTTGATATGTTATGCAATTATTTTCCTTATTTTGATTGAGATGCTAAATTGAATGCATAACTCTTTCAATTTACTTGATAGTATGCATGAATATGATATTCGAACATATACGGTTTGATAAAATTGAATTGAGATATTGCATGTTGGAAAATAGATGGATTGAATTGAGATATCGGATGTTGGAAAATAGATGGATTGGATTAATGGTATACAATAGAAGCATTGTATTATGTCTCGTTGAAAATGACCGAATTTGTTCCGAACAGGATTGAAAATGATTTTAGATACTTGGATCAAGTTGTCTTAACCTCGTTGAAAATGGCATATAATAGATGCATTGTATTATATCTCGTTGAGAATGACATAATTTGTTCCGATGGTATAAAATAGATAAATTAAATTGAGATATCGGATGTTGGAAAATAGATTGATTGAATTGTGTCCCCCGACGATATCATAAATCATAAATATGATAAATTGAATTGAGATATCGGATGTTTAAAAATATATGGATTGAATTAATGGTATACAATTGATGCATTGTATTATCTCTCATTGAGAATGACCGAATTTGTGCCGAATAGGATTAAAAATGATTTTAGATACTTGGATCAAGTTGTTTTAATCTTGATAAATTGAATTGACGGATCGTTTGTTGGAATGATAGCTTTTTTATCGGTATGTCGTTAAATATGTACTTCACTAGAGGTAATTTATAATGATGTGTAAACTTTTTAAATTTGATATGTGTATCACTGCTACATTTTTCTTTTTCTATTTTTCGATATGTTTATGATAAATTTTAAAATTTTTGATGTTATGTAATCATCCGCCTTATTTTTATTGAGATGCTAAATTGAATGCATAACACTTTCAATTTACTTGATAGTATGCATGAATATAATATTTGAACATATACAGTTTGATGAAATTGAATTGAGATATCCGATGTTGGAAAATAGATGGATTGAATTGAGATATCGGATGTTGGAAAATAGATGGATTGGATTAATGGTATACAATAGATGCATTGTAATATGTCTCGTTGAAAATGACCGAATTTGTTCCGAACAGGATTGAAAATGATTTTAGATACTTGGATCAAGTTGTCTTAACCTTGATAAATTGAATTGAGGGAATCGTTTGCTGGAATGATGGTTTTTTGATCGTTTTGTCGTTAAATATGCATTTCGTTAGAGGTAATTTATAATGATTCGTAACATTTTAAATTTGATTTTTGAATCGCTGCTACATGTTTCTCTTTTCATTTTTGGATATGTTTATGATGGATTTTTAAAATTTTGATATGTTATGCAATTATTTTCCTTATTTTGATTGAGATGCTAAATTGAATGCATAACTCTTTCAATTTACTTGATAGTATGCATAAATATGATATTTGAACATATACGGTTTGATAAAATTGAATTGAAATATCTGATGTTGGAAAATAGATGGATTGGGTTAATGGTATATAATAGATGCATTGTATTATATCTCGTTGAGAATGACATAATTTGTTCCAATGGTATAAAATAGATAAATTAAATTGAGATATCGGATGTTGGAAAATAGATAGATTGAGTTGTGTCCCCCAACGATATCATAAATATGATAAATTGAATTGAGATATCGGATATTGAAAAATATATGGATTGAATTAATGGTATACAATTGATGCATTATATTATATCTCGTTGAGAATGACCGAATTTGTCCCTAATATGATTGAAAATGATTTTAGATACTTGGATCAAGTTGCTTTAATCTTGATAAATTGAATTGACGGATCGTTTGTTGGAATGATAACTTTTTTATCGGTATGTCATTAAATATGCACTTCTCTAGAGGTAATTTATAATGATGTGTAACCTTTTTAAATTTGATTTTTGAATCACTGCTACATGTTTCTCTGTCCATTTTTAAATTTGTTTATGATGGATTTTGAAAATTTTGATATGTTATGTTATCATTCTCCTTATTTTGCATGAGATGCTGAATGTAATGCATAGAACTTTCAATTTACTTGATAGTATGCATGAATATGATATTTGAACATATACGGTTTGATAAAATTGAATTGAGATATCTGATGTTAGAAAATAGATGGATTGGGTTAATGGTATATAATAGATGCATTGTATTATATCTCGTTGAGAATGACATAATTTGTTCCGATGGTATAAAATAGATAAATTAAATTGAGATATCGGATGTTGGAAAATAGATTGATTGAGTTGTGTCCCCCGACGATATCATAAATCATAAATATGATAAATTGAATTGAGATATCGGATGTTTAAAAAAATATGGATTGAATTAATGGTATACAATTGATGAATTATATTATATCTCGTTGAGAATGACCGAATTTGTCCCAAATAGGATTGAAAATGATTTTAGACACTTTGATCAAGTTGTCTTAATTTTGATAAATTGAATTGATGGATCGTTTATTGGAATAATAGCTTTTTTATCGGGATGTCGTTAAATATGCATTTCACTAGAGATAATTTATAATGATGTGTAATCTTTTTAAATTTGATTTTTGAATCACTGCTACATGTTTCTCTGTCCATTTTTAGATTTTTTTATGATTGATTTTGAAAATTTTGATATGTTATGCTATCATTCTCCTTATTTTGCATGAGATGTTGAATTGAATGCATAGCACTTTCAATTTACTTGATAGTATGCATGAATATGATATTTGAACATATACGGTTTGATAAAATTGAATTGAGATATTGGATGTTGGAAAATAGATGGATTGAATTGAGATATCGGATGTTGGAAAATAGATGGATTAATGGTATATAATAGATGTATTGTATTATGTCTCGTTGAGAATGACATAATTTGTCCCTATTGTATTAAATATATAAATTAAATTGAGATATCGGATGTTGGAAAATAGATTGATTGAGTGTCCCTCAATGATATCATAAATATGATAAATTGAATTGAGATATCGAATGTTGAAAAATATATGGATTGAATTAATGGTATACAATTGATGCATTGTATTATGTCTCATTGAGAATGACCGAATTTGTGCCGAATAGGATTAAAAATGATTTTAGATACTTGGATCAAGTTGTTTTAATATTGATAAATTGAATTGACGGATCGTTTGTTGGAATGATAGCTTTTTTATCGGTATGTCGTTAAATATGCACTTCACTAGAGGTAATTTATAATGATGTGTAAACTTTTTAAATTTGATATGTGTATCACTGTTACATTTTTCTTTTTCTATTTTTCGATATGTTTATGATAAATTTTAAAAATTTTGATGTTATGTAATCATCCGCCTTATTTTTATTGAGATGCTAAATTGAATGCATAACACTTTCAATTTACTTGATAGTATGCATGAATATAATATTTGAACATATACAGTTTGATGAAATTGAATTGAGATATCCGATGTTGGAAAATAGATGGATTGGATTAATGGTATACAATAGATGCATTGTATTATGTCTCGTTGAAAATGACCGAATTTGTTCCGAACAGGATTGAAAATGATTTTAGATACTTGGATCATGTTGTCTTAACCTTGAGAAATTGAATTGAGGGAATCGTTTGCTGGAATGATAGTTTTTTGATCGTTTTGTCGTTACATATGCACTTCGTTAGAGGTAATTTATAATGATTCGTAACATTTTAAATTTGATTTTTGAATTACTGCTACATGTTTCTCTTTTCATTTTTGGATATGTTTATGATGGATTTTTAAAATTTTGATATGTTATGCAATTATTTTCCTTATTTTGACTGAGATGCTAAATTGAATGCATAACTCTTTCAATTTACTTGATAGTATGCATAAATATGATATTTGAACATATACGGTTTGATAAAATTGAATTGAGATATCTGATGTTGGAAAATAGATGGATTGGGTTAATGGTATATAATAGATGCATTGTATTATATCTCGTTGAGAATGATATAATTTGTTCCTATGGTATAAAATAGATAAATTAAATTGAGATATCGGATGTTGGAAAATAGATTGATTGAGTTGTGTCCCTCAACGATATCATAAATCATAAATATGATAAATTGAATTGAGATATCGGATGTTTAAAAATATATGGATTGAATTAATGGTATACAATTGATGAATTATATTATATCTCATTGAGAATGACCGAATTTGTCCCAAATAAGATTGAAAATGATTTTAGATACTTGGATCAAGTTGTCTTAATTTTGATAAATTGAATTGATGGATCGTTTGTTGGAATGATAGCTTTTTGATCGGTATGTCGTTAAATATGCATTTCACTAGAGATAATTTATAATGATGTGTAATCTTGTTAAATTTGATTTTTGAATCACTGCTACATGTTTCTCTGTCCATTTTTAGATTTTTTTATGATGGTTTTTGAAAATTTTGATATGTTATGCTCTCATTCTCCTTATTTTGCATGAGATGCTGAATTGAATGCATAGCACTTTCAATTTACTTGATAGTATGCATGAATATGATATTTGAACATATACGGTTTTATAAAATTGAATTGAGATATTGGATGTTGGAAAATAGATGGATTGAATTGAGATATCGGATGTTGGAAAATAGATGGATTAATGGTATATAATAGATGCATTGTATTATGTCTCGTTGAGAATGAAATAATTTGTCCCGATGGTATAAAATAGATAAATTAAATTGAGATATCGGATGTTGGAAAATAGATTGATTGAGTTATGTCCCTCAATGATATCAAAAATATGATAAATTGAATTGAGATAGCGGATGTTGAAAAATATATGGATTGGATTAATGGTATACAATTGATGCATTGTATTATGTCTCATTAAGAATGACCGAATTTGTCCCGAATAGGATTGAAAATGATTTTAGATACTTGGATCAAGTTGTCTTAATCTTGATAAATTGAATTGATGGATCGTTTGTTGGAATGATAGTTTTTTTATCGGTATGTCGTTAAATATGCACTTCACTAGAGGTAATTTATAATGATGTGTAAACTTTTTAAATTTGATATGTGTATCACTGCTACATGTTTCTCTTTCCATTTTTCGATATGTTTATGATAAATTTTAAAATTTTTGATGTTATGCAATCATCCGCCTTATTTTTATTGAGATGCTAAATTGAATGCATAACACTTTCAATTTACTTGATAGTATGCTTGAATATAATATTTGAACATATACAGTTTGGTGAAATTGAATTGAGATATCGGATGTTGGAAAATAGATGGATTGAATTGAGATATCGGATGTTGGAAAATAAATGGATTAATGGTATATAATAGATGCATTGTATTATGTCTCGTTGAGAATGAAATAATTTGTCCCGATGGTATAAAATAGATAAATTAAATTGAGATATAGGATGTTGAAAAATAGATTGATTGAGTTGTGTCCCCCAACGATATCATAAATATGATAAATTGAATTGAGATATCGGATGTTGAAAAATATATGGATTGAATTAATGGTATAAAATTGATGCATTATATTATATCTCGTTGAGAATGACCGAATTTGTCCCGAATAGGATTGAAAATGATTTTAGATACTTGGATCAAGTTGCTTTAATCTTGATAAATTGAATTGACGGATTGTTTGTTGGAATGATAACTTTTTTATCGGTATGTCGTTAAATATGCACTTCGCTAGAGGTAATTTATAATGATATGTAACCTTTTTAAATTTGATTTTTGAATCACTGCTACATGTTTCTCTGTCCATTTTTAAATTTGTTTATGATGGATTTTGAAAATTTTGATATGTTATGCTATCATTCTCCTTATTTTGCATGAGATGCTGAATGGAATGCATAGAACTTTCAATTTACTTGATAGTATGCATGAATATGATATTTAAACTTATACGGTTTGATAAAATTGAATTGAGATATCTGATGTTGGAAAATAGATGGATTGGGTTAATGGTATATAATAGATGCATTGTATTATATGTAACGCCCCAACTAAAAATATCTAGAATATTTAGTCGGAATATTAAAAACTGGAATCTGAGTACATTAATTAAAAGAAATATAACAGAATACTACAATATCATTAAGATAATATTATAATGTTCAATACAAACATCGGGAAGTGTTGATAACAGAACAACAAGCTAATCTAAAACAAGGAAGAAGAATAAATCTTCTAAGCTGACAATCCAAGCACAGCTCCAATCGCCAGATCCAACCTGGTCCCTGCTCCGAAATAAGCTGTCTTACCTATATCGAAAAGGGAGTGGGGTGAGACAGTCACTTCGTCCCAGTGAGTTCTACTACCCTCCTAAAGGCTATAAAGCCGGGGCACCTAACAGTCGTATCATATTTCATATCATATTGTCATAAAGCATAAAGAAATAAAGGTGTAACACTGATTAGTCTTGTTGATTTTAAACCGCAAGCACTCTGAGGTGAGCATGTCTCAGAGGCCTGCCTTGTCCGCGAACAGAAAGCGTTCCAGCGTGAAGCTCACAAAGTCTTACTGGTGGAACATCTAAAACGAAGTCCACAAAGCGATATTAATAATCGCGCATAACTGACTGATGCTAGGTTAATCCGTACTACCATAATTATCCCAACCCGGGGAACATACAAAATTCTAATTCCCTACGTTATTCCCTAACATTCCAATTGTGTTGGACTTCCTGTACCACATTATATTTCTTATGTAGTCTGCAAAATATCAGAATTATCCGAGGATATAAAACGAGTGTTGAATTTTGAAAGTAGAAAATAAAAGGTCAATCTGCTCATTGCTCGCTACAGCGAGTCACCAACTCGCCATGGCGAACTAACAAGGTCTGGCCTAAATCAACTCGCTAGGCGAGCAAATGCTCGCCATGGCGAGTTTCATCAGCCCAGAAGTTGTTCACTCGTCATGAAGACTCGCCAGTAACTCGCTATGGCGAGCTAGTGCAGAAAACACTCTGTTTTGCGATTTTTAAAGATTTTTCAAAGGAACAACCTACAATCCTCAAATAAAACAGTGCAAACACATAATAGATATAATATATGACAGAATAGAAGAGAACTTGGGGTTTAATTCTCCTCACACAATTAATCCCTAATTTCCTAAGTGAACATGCAAAATTTCATATTTTGGGAATCTAAACTAACTAAACTAAGAACCCACTTGGAATTGAAGCTTTGAACCTGTTCCTGGGCTCTTTAATACAGCTACAGCAACTTCCAGCACTACCCACGCCCTTTGGACAAATTTTAGAATTTTTGATGAATACTGAACTTTCTAAATGAGGCTAAGACTTAATTAATTAATCACCACTAGTTAACTCCTAAATTACTAGATAAATTCCTAATCAAAGTTAATTAGGTAATTGAAAGAGCGGGATGTTACAATCTACCCCCCTTAAAGAAATTTCGTCCTCGAAATTCAGAAATTTACCTTTAGAAAAGATAGGAATAACTTTTCTCATGACAGGTTTCCGTTCCTGAGTGAGTTAGTCGTCATGAGACTGAGCCCATCCGACTTTGATTATTGGAATTTTCTTGTTCCGAAGGATCTTAACTTCACAATCAACTATACGAACATGATTCGGCTGATAAGTTAAGGCTGACTGAATATCAATCTCTATAGGCTGATAAAGATCGGGAATGAATTTCCGAAGTTGAGACGTATGAAACACGTCGTGTAACTCTGACCTGAATGAAGATAGAGTTAACCGAAAGGTTACTGAACCGACGCGTTGAAGGATCTTTGTTTGGAACAACTGGTAGTTCCAACTTTGGTGTCATCCTCAAGAATACTTAATTATCTTTATTCCTTGGAATAAAACTTTCCTCCCTCAAAGAGTTATTCGTCCAAATTTGATTGTCTAATTATTTGTTCGCCTACTCCCGTGCTGCGCACTCTGATCCGATTACTCACAGTCACCCCCTTTTCATCTGCGTCATCAAGTCCTTACTCCAATTTCATTTAACACAGTGACGCACCATCTTTTCTTTTTCCAGCTTAACTTCTTCCATTACTACGCCTTTATTATATAATCCCACAAGGTAACACTTGTTTTACTTTATGAAAACGGGCATGTGACGGCATTCTCAATACTCTACCACGGTCCAACATGTTCGCGACGCATTAGCGTACCGTACTCATTGTTAATATTCTGCACTACATTTCCACATGTCGGTATCTGGTCTGGTTGCCACTATTTGAATAGCTGAATGGAATAAGTTTAAGGGTTGACATTAATAGCCCAAGATTTCTCTTCAGGGTTTTCTCAATTCCGAACGCTGCAGCTCTTGACACACCACACGTACCACTGTCCCATAGTGCCGTATAAAAACTCTAGGATTAATCGAAATATAAAACGAGTGAAGAATGCTTAGGTACTATAGATCCTTTCGCCAATGAGTTAGACTCATCTGCAAACGAGTCCATAGTACTACAGAATTTTCCACCTACTATTCCAATCCATCCTAGCACAACACTGTGGTCGAGTAATACATTTAACATGTCAAAGAACTGAGGTTCGAATTCTTCCTTCAACGATACGGTTAGTTGGCTGGATAATTCACTGATAGGCTGAAGTGGAAGAAGTTGACTAACGTGATCGGATTCTAATGATGGCTGAATGGGTATGGAAGATTTGCACACTCAACACAGAGAATGGCTTTAAACCCTTAATTTACCATAGTCAATATGTCAGCGTATGAATTCGATTCGCAATAAGGGAACAATTATGCCCTACACGAGGAATTTGTTTAATGACGATCTGAATCTATCGTTGATACTGTACAGAGAAACTGAAACAGTCGGCAGAGAATGGGATGGTTCAAACTCGGATTCAGAGAATAGCGTTGATGAATTATCTAGATTCTAATACTTCTACAATCTCCTATTTCTACGTAACTGGGAAGATCTGAACTTAACTGGAAGTTAGTTGATAAGACTCCGAAAGTATACCCAAGGTACTAGAAATAATGATGAATCGTTCAGGTGCACAAGGACCTATGTGATAAACTGATACTGGCACTGAATTGAATTGTTCGGCGAATAATTGACTAATGATGCTGATTATAAGATCGTTACGATGAGTGGGAGCTTGAACGGAGTTTACACAGGTCCTTTCCAGATTAACTGGATTCCACGGATTATATTTAGTTACGAACAATGTAACTGAAAGGCTGAAGAGATTGAACAAGATTACTTGTAAGTAAAGTCTCACAAGGTCGGTATAACTGATCGATGTTGAGGAATTTGGAAAGTTAACCACTAGGCTTACTCCGGTGATACATACGACTAACAGATGATAAGGCATGAGAAGGAATTATCTGTCCGAGACATAATCCGACAGATTAGGGAGTGAACCCGTTTCATGTTTCCATGTCTAATGGATACCCAATCCAGTATGATTTGGTTCGAAGAACTTAGCTTATCGAAGTTCCGAAAGAATGGTCATGAATTTGGAATTTTGACTTCTATTGGTTCCGGCTCAAAACAAAGTATTGAGGGCACTCTTAAAGGAAATCTGACTAACTCTAACAGATTCCTAACTCGAAGGTCTGATTAAATGAAAATGTCAAGTGGCTGATAAGAAATAAATCCAACTTAGCGATTTCGATACGAGGTAACTCACATAGGAAATCAACGAGTGATCTAGATGGCTGAAGGCGCTAATGGTAACTTCTGACTTGCTAGTCTGATCAAGGCTTGAATGCTAGTGATGAGGCACTAAGATTGATTTCAAAGAGACAGACTGCTCTACTGTAACGAGCTCCTACCAACAATGCACTAAACGATAATACAGTGGCTGGCATCTAAGGAAATTAATAACACGGGTGGTTCGACTGGATTTATCTCACAAGGTATCTATCTAAGCCACGACACTAAGCTGCTAATGTATGAGTTGCATGATAGTGTTAAGTAGGTTATCTGATAACTAGGTATGATCAGGAAATGTTTCTATTTGTCATTCCGAATGAGGTTATGTTCCAAGTGGTTTAGTGTGAACTCTAGTGTAACATGTTAGACTGAGATTATCTTAGTAGACTCATGATAATTTCCTAAGTGGTAACATGACAGTTCGGAAGGTAAGAAAATGTTGCATCAAGGGCAGTCTAATTCGGCTATTTTCCTATATGCTTGGTTGGGTAGTTTATGGCACTAAGTTACTGGTTCAATATAAGTGGACAACTACACCTAACAAGTCCATATGGTAAAAGTTTAGAAGATGAAATTCTTAACTGTTGCATCTAATACTGCCCAACCTCTAGGGATAAGGTACAACTATTGGTTGTGCTTATAAGGGCTAATTCGGTTAATTCTTGTTTCTACTGCTCACGAACGATGCCTTATGAATTAGGTCAGGTGTCTACATGGTATTGAAAAATAATTCCTAATTGTTACTCTAATCAAAATTGGTCTCTAATAGTTTGCTGAGTTAACTGACCTAAGCTGGTATCGAAAAAGAAATCCTTTTTGTTATGCTAAACTGAGTTCGGTTCCTAGCGGTAAGGTAGGAATACGGGTCATTAATCGAAAAGCTGAATTATCTTAAGGGAGGCATTAAGAGTTGATTTCCTATAGGAGAATCTATTGGGGAGTTCTCAGATAAAAATTCCAACTTGGTTCCTCTAGTATGGTACTAAACAGATCTAACGACATTGGTGAATCTCGCGGCTGATAAGTAAGGTTAAGTATCTAGGAAGAATCATGATTTACCGAAGGTCGAATCTTACTTGGTTCACATGCTTCTTGTAAGCATGTTCACTAGGAGTTATGGTTATTCTCAGGTTCGGGAAAGTTTGCCTAGCACACGGTGTCTGTTGGATACTACTACGACCTACACACTTACGCTCTTCCATGAACAATTCTACTTCGAACAATTAGCACATCCATCGACTGCTCTTAATCCTTACAATCCTAACATCGACTCCATCACATTCTCTGTATACTTGCTGGCGCTACACAACTTACTCCTTCAGTCCTAACTATTTCAGCTCTAACATCCGGTTATAGAGAGTTCTCGCCAATGATTGCTTCTGACTAATCCTCCACTATGATCTTCTTACTTAACCACCGTGGTCCACTTCGGTTCTCAACCGTAATACTCTGCCTACCATGCACAATACTGAGTTGATCAGACTCAGCATGCGATGGTTTCAGCGTAAACATTCCAGACTCCAAAGGGTCCGTACTACTAGGAAAGGGATTGTAATGACTCATGGCAAGGTCCGATACTAGATCCACCTGCTCTGATACCAATTGTAACGCCCCAACCAAAAATATCTAGAATATTTAATCGGAACATTAAAAACTGGAATCTGAGTACATTAATTAAAAGAAATATAACAGAATACTACAATATCATTAAGATAATATTATAATGTTCAATACAAACATCGGGAAGTGTTGATAACAGAACAACAAGCTAATCTAAAACAAGGAAGAAGAATAAATCTTCTAAGCTGACAATCCAAGCACAGCTCCAATCGCCAGATCCAACCTGGTCCCTGCTCCGAAATAACCTGTCTTACCTATATCGAAAAGGGAGTGGGGTGAGACAATCACTTCGTCCCAGTGAGTTCTACTACCCTCCTAAAGGCTATAAAGCCGGGGCACCTAACAGTCGTATCATATTTCATATCATATTGTCATAAAGCATAAAGAAATAAAGGTGTAACACTGATTAGTCTTGTTGATTTTAAACCGCAAGCACTCTGAGGTGAGCATGTCTCAGAGGCCTGCCTTGTCCGCGAACAGAAAGCGTTCCAGCGTGAAGCTCACAAAGTCTTACTGGTGGAACATCTAAAACGAAGTCCACAAAGCGATATTAATAATCGCGCATAACTGACTGATGCTAGGTTAATCCGTACTACCATAATTATCCCAACCCGGGGAACATACAAAATTCTAATTCCCTATGTTATTCCCTAACATTCCAATTGTGTTGGACTTCCTGTACCACATTATATTTCTTATGTAGTCTGCAAAATATCAGAATTATCCGAGGATATAAAACGAGTGTTGAATTTTGAAAGTAGAAAATAAAAGGTCAATCTGCTCATTGCTCGCTACAGCGAGTCACCAACTCGCCATGGCGAACTAACAAGGTCTGGCCTAAATCAACTCGCTAGGCGAGCAAATGCTCGCCATGGCGAGTTTCATCAGCCCAGAAGTTGTTCACTCGTCATGAAGACTCGCCAGTAGCTCGCTATGGCGAGCTAGTGCAGAAAACACTTTGTTTTGCGATTTTTAAAGATTTTTCAAAGGAACAACCTACAATCCGCAAATAAAATAGGGCAAACACATAATAGATATAATATATGACAGAATAGAAGAGAACTTGGGGTTTAATTCTCCTCACACAATTAATCCCTAATTTCCTAAGTGAACATGCAAAATTTCATATTTTGGGAATCTAAACTAACTAAACTAAGAACCCACCTGGAATTGAAGCTTTGAACCTGTTCCTGGGCTCTTTAATACAGCTATAGCAACTTCCAGCACTACCCACGCCCTTTGGAGAGATTTTGGAATTTTTGATGAATAATGAACTTTCTAAATGAGGCTAAGACTTGAGTTTGCTAGGTGATTGTTTCAGCTGTGGTGGAGAAGTCACAGTATATAGCTTCTGGAGAACACAGTGGGTGTTCCTTTTGTTAGTCTAGGGCATGCATGTTTCCTAGGAGTTAAAGAGAAAGCATGAATGAGGTGGTTGTTGTTGACACAAGTGATGAGTTAATAAGAGTTTGGTGAGATGCTTTAAGTAGATTTATTGTTTTTGTTGCTGCGTGTGATTGCAGAGAGAAATGGGATGAATTGTTAAGCTTTGAGAGAGTGAAGTGTTTGCCAATGACATTGAACCTTAGCTCCTTGCATGTTTTATTAGTGGTTAGTGGATGAATGAGTTGTTGGCTAGATAAGTGAGTGAGTCATTGTTGCTTTGATGAGGTGTTGATCATGGTTGGGAGTGTGGTGTGAGTGGAATTTTGAATCATGAGGGTGTGGGTGTATATGTGACACGAGAGAGGGTGAGTAATTAAGGGAGGGAAAAATTGTTTCTTGAGTTAATTAAATCCCAATTGAAGACTAATTATATTAATGTGTAGAATAGGGTCAATTAGAGTTCCTAATTTTTCACATAATATATTTAGTTCTCAGGACTTAATTAATTAATCACCACTAGTTAACTCCTACATTACTAGATAAATTCCTAATCAAAGTTAATTAGGTAATTGAAAGAGCGGGATGTTACATTATATCTCGTTGAGAATGACATAATTTGTTCCGATGGTATAAAATAGATAAATTAAATTGAGATATCGGATGTTGGAAAATAGATTGATTGAGTTGTGTCCCCCAACGATATCATAAATCATAAATATGATAAATTGAATTGAGATATCGGATGTTTAAAAATATATGGATTGAATTAATGGTATACAATTGATGAATTATATTATATCTCGTTGAGAATGACCGAATTTGTCCCAAATAGGATTGAAAATGATTTTAGATACTTGGAACAAGTTGTCTTAATTTTGCTAAATTGAATTGATGGATCGTTTGTTGGAATGATAGCTTTTTTATTGGTATGTCGTTAAATATGCATTTCACTAGAGATAATTTATAATGACGTGTAATCTTTTTAAATTTAATTTGAATCACTGCTACATGTTTCTCTGTCCATTTTTAGATTTTTTTATGATGGATTTTGAAAATTTTGATATGTTATGCTATCATTCTCCTTATTTTGCATGAGATGCTGAATTGAATGCATAGTACTTTCAATTTACTTGATAGTATGCATGAATATGATATTTGAACATATACGGTTTGATAAAATTGAATTGAGATATTGGATGTTGGAAAATAGATGGATTGAATTGAGATATCGGATGTTGGAAAATAGATGGATTAATGGTATATAATAGATGCATTGTATTATGTCTCGTTGAGAATGACATAATTTGTCCCGATGGTATAAAATAGATAAATTAAATTGAGATATCGGATGTTGGAAAATAGATTGATTGAGTTATGTCCCTCAATGATATCAAAAATATGATAAATTGAATTGAGATATCGGATGTTGAAAAATATATGGATTGAATTAATGGTATACAATTGATGCATTGTATTATGTCTCATTGAGAATGACCGAATTTGTGCCGAATAGGATTAAAAATGATTTTAGATACTTGGATCAAGTTGTTTTAATCTTGATAAATTGAATTGACGGATCGTTTGTTGGAATGATAGCTTTTTTATCGGCATGTCGTTAAATATGCACTTCACTAGAGGTAATTTATAATGACGTGTAAACTTTTTAAATTTGATATGTGTATCACAGCTACATGTTTCTCATTCCATTTTTCGATATGTTTATGATAAATTTTAAAATTTTTGATGTTATGCAATCATCCGCCTTATTTTTATTGAGATGCTAAATTGAATGCATAACACTTTAAATTTACTTGATAGTATGCTTGAATATAATATTTGAACATATACAGTTTGGTGAAATTGAATTGAGATATCGGATGTTGGAAAATAGATGGATTGAATTGAGATATCGGATGTTGAAAAATAGATGGATTAATGGTATATAATAGATGCATTGTATTATGTCTCGTTGAGAATGACATAATTTGTCCCGATGGTATAAAATAGATAAATTAAATTGAAATATCGGATGTTGAAAAATAGATTGATTGAGTTGTGTCCCCCAACGATATCATAAATATGATAAATTGAATTGAGATATCGGATGTTGAAAAATATATGGATTGAATTAATGGTATACAATTGATGAATTATATTATATCTCGTTGAGAATGGCCGAATTTGTCCCGAATAGGATTGAAAATGATTTTAGATACTTGGATCAAGTTGCTTTAATCTTGATAAATTGAATTGACGGATCGTTTGTTGGAATGATAACTTTTTTATCGGTATCTCGTTAAATATGCACTTCTCTAGAGGTAATTTATAATGATGTGTAATCTTTTTAAATTTGATTTTTGAATCACTGCTACATGTTTCTCTGTCCATTTTTAGATTTTTTTATGATGGATTTTGAAAATTTTGATATGTTATGCTATCATTCTCCTTATTTTGCATGAGATGCTGAACTGAATGCATAGTACTTTCAATTTACTTGATAGTATGCATGAATATGATATTTGAACATATACGGTTTGATAAAATTGAATTGAGATATTGGATGTTGGAAAATAGATGGATTGAATTGAGATATCGGATGTTGGAAAACAGATGGATTTATGGTATATAATAGATGCATTGTATTATGTCTCGTTGAGAATGACATAATTTGTCCCGATGGTATAAAATAGATAAATTAAATTGAGATATCGGATGTTGGAAAATAGATTGATTGAGTTATGTCCCTCAATGATATCAAAAATATGATAAATTGAATTGAGATAGCGGATGTTGAAAAATATATGGATTGGATTAATGGTATACAATTGATACATTGTATTATGTCTCGTTGAGAATGACCGAATTTGTCTCGAATAGGATTGAAAATGATTTTAGATACTTGGATCAAGTTGTCTTAATCTTGATAAATTGAATTGACGGATCGTTTGTTGGAATGATAGCTTTTTTATCGGCATGTCGTTAAATATGCACTTCACTAGAGGTAATTTATAATGACGTGTAAACTTTTTAAATTTGATATGTGTATCACAGCTACATGTTTCTCATTCCATTTTTCGATATGTTTATGATAAATTTTAAAAATTTTGATGTTATGCAATCATCCGCCTTATTTTTATTGAGATGCTAAATTGAATGCATAACACTTTCAATTTACTTGATAGTATGCTTGAATATAATATTTGAACATATACAGTTTGGTGAAATTGAATTGAGATATCGGATGTTGGAAAATAGATGGATTGAATTGAGATATCGGATGTTGAAAAATAGATGGATTAATGGTATATAATAGATGCATTGTATTATGTCTCGTTGAGAATGACATAATTTGTCCCGATGGTATAAAATAGATAAATTAAATTGAGATATCGGATGTTGGAAAATAGATTGATTGAGTTATGTCCCTCAATGATATCAAAAATATGATAACTTGAATTGAGATATCGGATGTTGAAAAATATATGGATTGAATTAATGGTATACAATTGATGAATTATATTATATCTCGTTGAGAATGGCCGAATTTGTCCCGAATAGGATTGAAAATGATTTTAGATACTTGGATCAAGTTGTCTTAATATTGATAAATTGAATTGACGGATCGTTTGTTGGAATGATAACTTTTTTATCGGTATGTCGTTAAATATGCACTTCTCTAGAGGTAATTTATAATGATGTGTAAGCTTTTTAAATTTGATTTTTGAATCACTGCTACATGTTTCTCTGTCCATTTTTAAATTTGTTTATGATGGATTTTGAAAATTTTGATATGTTATGCTATCATTCTCCTTATTTTGCATGAGATGTTGAATGGAATGCATAGAACTTTCAATTTACTTGATAGTATGCATGAATATGATATTTGAACATATACGGTTTGCTAAAATTGAATTGAGATATCTGATGTTGGAAAATAGATGGATTGGGTTAATGGTATATAATAGATGCATTGTATTATATCTCGTTGAGAATGACATAATTTGTTCCGATGGTATAAAATCGATAAATTAAATTGAGATATCGGATGTTGGAAAATAGATTGATTGAGTTGTGTCCCCCAACGATATCATAAATCATAAATATGGCAAATTGAATTGAGATATCGGATGTTTAAAAATATATGGATTGAATTAATGGTATACAATTGATGAATTATATTATATCTCGTTGAGAATGGCCGAATTTGTCCCGAATAGGATTGAAAATGATTTTAGATACTTGGATCAAGTTGCTTTAATCTTGATAAATTGAATTGACGGATCGTTTGTTGGAATGATAACTTTTTTATCGGTATGTCGTTAAATATGCACTTCTCTAGAGATAATTTATAATGACGTGTAATCTTTTTAAATTTGATTTTTGAATCACTACTACATGTTTCTCTGTCCATTTTTAGATTTTTTTATGATGGATTTTGAAAATATTGATATGTTATGCTATCATTCTCCTTATTTTGCATGAGATGCTGAACTGAATGCATAGTACTTTCAATTTACTTGATAGTATGCATGAATATGATATTTGAACATATACGGTTTGATAAAATTGAATTGAGATATTGGATGTTGGAAAATAGATGGATTGAATTGAGATATCGGATGTTGGAAAATAGATGGATTAATGGTATATAATAGATGCATTGTATTATGTCTCGTTGAGAATGACATAATTTGTCCCGATGGTATAAAATAGATAAATTAAATTGAGATATCGGATGTTGGAAAATAGATTGATTGAGTTATGTCCCTCAATGATATCAAAAATATGATAAATTGAATTGAGATAGCGGATGTTGAAAAATATATGGATTGGATTAATGGTATACAATTGATACATTGTATTATGTCTCGTTGAGAATGACCGAATTTGTCCCGAATAGGATTGTCAAATGATTTTAGATACCTGGATCAAGTTGCTTTAATCTTGATAAATTTAATTGACGAATCGTTTGTTGGAATGATAACTTTTTTATCGGTATGTCGTTAAATATGCACTTCTCTCTAAAGGTAATTTATAATGATGTGTAACCTTTTTAAATTTGATTTTTGAATCACTGCTACATGTTTCTCTGTCCATTTTTAAATTTGTTTATGATGGATTTTGAAAATTTTGATATGTTATGCTATCATTCTCCTTATTTTGCATGAGATGTTGAATGGAATGCATAGAACTTTCAATTTACTTGATAGTATGCATGAAGATGATATTTGAACATATACGGTTTGATAAAATTGAATTGAGATATCTGATGTTGGAAAATAGATGGATTGAGTTAATGGTATATAATAGATGCATTGTATTATGTCTCGTTGAGAATGACATAATTTGTCCCGATGGTATAAAATAGATAAATTAAATTGAGATATCGGATGTTGGAAAATAGATTGATTGAGTTATGTCCCTCAATGATATCAAAAATATGATAAATTGAATTGAGATAGCGGATGTTGAAAAATATATGGATTGGATTAATGGTATACAATTGATACATTGTATTATGTCTCGTTGAGAATGACCGAATTTGTCCCGAATAGGATTGAAAATGATTTTAGATACTTGGATGAAGTTGTCTTAATCTTGAGAAATTGAATTGACGGATCGTTTGTTGGAATGATAGCTTTTTTATCGGCATGTCGTTAAATATGCACTTCACTATAGGTAATTTATAATGATGTGTAAACTTTTTAAATTTGATATGTGTATCACAGCTACATGTTTCTCATTCCATTTTTCGATATGTTTATGATAAATTTTAAAATTTTTGATGTTATGCAATCATCCGCCTTATTTTTATTGAGATGCTAAATTGAATGCATAACACTTTCAATTTACTTGATAGTATGCTTGAATATAATATTTGAACATATACAGTTTGGTGAAATTGAATTGAGATATCGGATGTTGGAAAATAGATGGATTGAATTGAGATATCGGATGTTGAAAAATAGATGGATTAATGGTATATAATAGATGCATTGTATTATGGCTCGTTGAAAATGACATAATTTGTTCTGATTTTATAAAATAGATAAATTAAATTGAGATATCGGATGTTGAAAAATAGATTGATTGAGTTGTGTCCCCCAACGATATCATAAATATGATAAATTGAATTGAGATATCGGATGTTGAAAAATATATGGATTGAATTAATGGTATACAATTGATGAATTATATTATATCTCGTTGAGAATGGCCGAATTTGTCCCGAATAGGATTGAAAATGATTTTAGATACTTGGATCAAGTTGCTTTAATCTTGATAAATTGAATTGACGGATCGTTTGTTGGATTGATAACTTTTTTATCGGTATGTCGTTAAATATGCACTTCTCTAGAGGTAATTTATAATGATGTGTAACCTTTTCAAATTTGATTTTTGAATCACTGCTACATGTTTCTCTGTCTATTTTTAAATTTCTTTATGATGGATTTTGAAAATTTTGATATGTTATGCTATCATTCTCCTTATTTTGCATGAGATGTTGAATGGAATGCATAGAACTTTCAATTTACTTGATAGTATGCATGAATATGATATTTGAACATATACGGTTTGATAAAATTGAATTGAGATATCTGATGTTGGAAAATAGATGGATTAATGGTATATAATAGATGCATTGTATTATGGCTCGTTGAAAATGACATAATTTGTTCCGATGGTATAAAATTGATATATTAAATTGAGATATCGGATGTTGGAAAATAGATTGATTGAGTTGTGTCCCCCAACGATATCATAAATCATAAATATGGTAAATTGAATTGAGATATGGTAAATAGCGGATGTTTAAAAATATATGGATTGTATTAATGGTATACAATTAATGAATTATATTATATCTCGTTGAGAATGACCGAATTTGTCCCGAATAGGATTGAAAATGATTTTAGATACTTGGATCAAGCTGTCTTAATTTTGCTAAATTGAATTGATGGATCGTTTGTTGGAATGATAGTTTTTTTATCGGTATGTCGTTAAATATGCATTTCACTAGAGATAATTTATAATGACGTGTAATCTTTTTAAATTTGATTTTTGAATCACTGCTACATGTTTCTCTGTCCATTTTTAGATTTTTTTATGATGGATTTTGAAAATTTTGATATGTTATGCTATCATTCTCCTTATTTTGCATGAGATGCTGAATTGAATGCATAGTACTTTCAATTTATTTGATAGTATGCGTGAATATGATATTTGAACATAAACGGTTTGATAAAATTGAATTGAGATATTGGATGTTGGAAAATAGATGGATTGAATTGAGATATCGGATGTTGGAAAATAGATGGATTAATGGTATATAATAGATGCATTGTATTATGTCTCGTTGAGAATGACATAATTTGTCCCGATGGTATAAAATAGATAAATTAAATTGAGATATCGGATGTTGGAAAATAGATTGATTGAGTTATGTCCCTCAATGATATCAAAAATATGATAAATTGAATTGAGATAGCGGATGTTGAAAAATATATGGATTGAATTAATGGTATACAATTGATGAATTATATTATATCTCGTTGAGAATGGCCGAATTTGACCCGAATAGGATTGAAAATGATTTTAGATACTTGGATCAAGTTGCTTTAATCTTGATAAATTGAATTGACGGATCGTTTGTTGGAATGATAACTTTTTTATCGGTATGTCGTTAAATATGCACTTCTCTAGAGGTAATTTATAATGATGTGTAATCTTTTTAAATTTGATTTTTGAATCACTGCTACATGTTTCTCTGTCCATTTTTAGATTTTTTTATGATGGATTTTGAAAATTTTGATATGTTATGCTATCATTCTACTTATTTTGCATGAGATGCTGAACTGAATGCATAGTACTTTCAATTTACTTGATAGTATGCATGAATATGATATTTGAACATATACGGTTTGATAAAATTGAATTGAGATATTGGATGTTGGAAAATAGATGGATTGAATTGAGATATCGGATGTTGGAAAATAGATGGATTAATGGTATATAATAGATGCATTGTATTATGTCTCGTTGAGAATGACATAATTTGTCCCGATGGTATAAAATAGATAAATTAAATTGAGATATCGGATGTTGGAAAATAGATTGATTGAGTTATGTCCCTCAATGATATCAAAAATATGATAAATTGAATTGAGATTGCGGATGTTGAAAAATATATGGATTGGATTAATGGTATACAATTGATACATTGTATTATGTCTCGTTGAGAATGACCGAATTTGTCCCGAATATGATTGAAAATGATTTTAGATACTTGGATCAAGTTGTCTTAATCTTGATAAATTCAATTGACGGATCGTTTTTTGGTATGATAGCTTTTTTATCGGCATGTCGTTAAATATGCACTTCACTAGAGGTAATTTATAATGATGTGTAAACTTTTTAAATTTGATATGTGTATCACAGCTACATGTTTCTCATTCCATTTTTCGATATGTTTATGATAAATTTTAAAATTTTTGATGTTATGCAATCATCCGCCTTATTTTTATTGAGATGCTAAATTGAATGCATAACACTTTCAATTTACTTGATAGTATGCTTGAATATAATATTTGAACATATACAGTTTGGTGAAATTGAATTGAGATATCGGATGTTGGAAAATAGATGGATTGAATTGAGATATCGGATGTTGAAAAATAGATGGATTAATGGTATATAATAGATGCATTGTATTATGGCTCGTTGAAAATGACATAATTTGTTCTGATTTTATAAAATAGATAAATTAAATTGAGATATCGGATGTTGAAAAATAGATTGATTGAGTTGTGTCCCCCAACAATATCATAAATATGATAAATTGAATTGAGATATCGGATGTTGAAAAATATATGGATTGAATTAATGGTATACAATTGATGAATTATATTATATCTCGTTGAGAATGGCCGAATTTGTCCCGAATAGGATTGAAAATGATTTTAGATACTTGGATCAAGTTGCTTTAATCTTGATAAATTGAATTGACGGATCGTTTGTTGGATTGATAACTTTTTTATCGGTATGTCGTTAAATATGCACTTCTCTAGAGGTAATTTATAATGATGTGTAACCTTTTCAAATTTGATTTTTGAATCACTGCTACATGTTTCTCTGTCTATTTTTAAATTTCTTTATGATGGATTTTGAAAATTTTGATATGTTATGCTATCATTCTCCTTATTTTGCATGAGATGTTGAATGGAATGCATAGAACTTTCAATTTACTTGATAGTATGCATGAATATGATATTTGAACATATACGGTTTGATAAAATTGAATTGAGATAACTGATGTTGGAAAATAGATGGATTAATGGTATATAATAGATGCATTGTATTATGGCTCGTTGAAAATGACATAATTTGTTCCGATGGTATAAAATTGATATATTAAATTGAGATATCGGATGTTGGAAAATAGATTGATTGAGTTGTGTCCCCCAACGATATCATAAATCATAAATATGGTAAATTGAATTGAGATATGGTAAATAGCGGATGTTTAAAAATATATGGATTGTATTAATGGTATACAATTAATGAATTATATTATATCTCGTTGAGAATGACCGAATTTGTCCCGAATAGGATTGAAAATGATTTTAGATACTTGGATCAAGCTGTCTTAATTTTGCTAAATTGAATTGATGGATCGTTTGTTGGAATGATAGTTTTTTTATCGGTATGTCGTTAAATATGCATTTCACTAGAGATAATTTATAATGACGTGTAATCTTTTTAAATTTGATTTTTGAATCACTGCTACATGTTTCTCTGTCCATTTTTAGATTTTTTTATGATGGATTTTGAAAATTTTGATATGTTATGCTATCATTCTCCTTATTTTGCATGAGATGCTGAACTGAATGCATAGTACTTTCAATTTACTTGATAGTATGCATGAATATGATATTTGAACATATCAGGTTTGATAAAATTGAATTGAGATATTGGATGTTGGAAAATAGATGGATTGAATTGAGATATCGGATTTGAAAAATAGACGAATTAATGGTATATAATAGATGCATTGTATTATGGCTCGTTGAAAATGACATAATTTGTCCCGATGGTATAAAATAGATAAATTAAATTGAGATATCGGATGTTGGAAAATAGATTGATTGAGTTATGTCCCTCAATGATATCAAAAATATGATAAATTGAATTGAGATAGCGGATGTTGAAAAATATATGGATTGGATTAATGGTATACAATTGATACATTGTATTATGTCTCGTTGAGAATGACCGAATTTGTCCCGAATAGGATTGAAAATGATTTTAGATACTTGGATCAAGTTGTCTTAATCTTGATAAATTGAATTTACGGATCGTTTGTTGGAATGATAGCTTTTTTATCGGCATGTCGTTAAATATGCACTTCACTAGAGGTAATTTATAATGATGTGTAAACTTTTTAAATTTGATATGTGTATCACAGCTACATGTTTCTCATTCCATTTTTCGATATGTTTATGATAAATTTTAAAATTTTTGATGTTATGCAATCATCCGCCTTATTTTTATTGAGATGCTAAATTGAATGCATAACACTTTCAATTTACTTGATAGTATGCTTGAATATAATATTTGAACATATACAGTTTGGTGAAATTGAATTGAGATATCGGATGTTGGAAAATAGATGGATTGAATTGAGATATCGGATGTTGAAAAATAGATGGATTAATGGTATATAATAGATGCATTGTATTATGGCTCGTTGAAAATGACATAATTTGTTCTGATGGTATAAAATAGATAAATTAAATTGAGATATCGGATGTTGAAAAATAGATTGATTGAGTTGTGTCCCCTAACGATATCATAAATATGATAAATTGAATTGAGATATCGGATGTTGAAAAATATATGGATTGAATTAATGGTATACAATTGATGAATTATATTATATCTCGTTGAGAATGGCCGAATTTGTCCCGAATAGGATTGAAAATGATTTTAGATACTTGGATCAAGTTGCTTTAATCTTGATAAATTGAATTGACGGATCGTTTGTTGGAATGATAACTTTTTTATCGGTATGTCGTTAAATATGCACTTCTCTAGAGGTAATTTATAATGATGTGTAACCTTTTCAAATTTGATTTTTGAATCACTGCTACATGTTTCTCTGTCTATTTTTAAATTTCTTTATGATGGATTTTGAAAATTTTGATATGTTATGCTATCATTCTCCTTATTTTGCATGAGATGTTGAATGGAATGCATAGAACTTTCAATTTACTTGATAGTATGCATGAATATGATATTTGAACATATACGGTTTGATAAAATTGAATTGAGATATCTGATGTTGGAAAATAGATGGATTAATGGTATATAATAGATGCATTGTATTATGGCTCGTTGAAAATGACATAATTTGTTCCGATGGTATAAAATTGATAAATTAAATTGAGATATCGGATGTTGGAAAATAGATTGATTGAGTTGTGTCCCCCAACGATATCATAAATCATAAATATGGTAAATTGAATTGAGATATGGTAAATAGCGGATGTTTAAAAATATATGGATTGAATTAATGGTATACAATTAATGAATTATATTATATCTCGTTGAGAATGACCGAATTTGTCCCGAATAGGATTGAAAATGATTTTAGATACTTGGATCAAGCTGTCTTAATTTTGCTAAATTGAATTGATGAATCGTTTGTTGGAATGATAGTTTTTTTATCGGTATGTCGTTAAATATGCATTTCACTAGAGATAATTTATAATGACGTTTAATCTTTTTAAATTTGATTTTTGAATCACTGCTACATGTTTCTCTGTCCATTTTTAGATTTTTTTATGATGGATTTTGAAAATTTTGATATGTTATGCTATCATTCTCCTTATTTTGCATGAGATGCTGAACTGAATGCATAGTACTTTCAATTTACTTGATAGTATGCATGAATATGATATTTGAACATATACGGTTTGATAAAATTGAATTGAGATATTGGATGTTGGAAAATAGATGGATTGAATTGAGATATCGGATGTTGAAAAATAGATGAATTAATGGTATATAATAGATGCATTGTATTATGGCTCGTTGAAAATGACATAATTTGTCCCGATGGTATAAAATAGATAAATTAAATTGAGATATCGGATGTTGGAAAATAGATTGATTGAGTTATGTCCCTCAATGATATCAAAAATATGATAAATTGAATTGAGATAGCGGATGTTGAAAAATATATGGATTGGATTAATGGTATACAATTGATACATTGTATTATGTCTCGTTGAGAATGACCGAATTTGTCCCGAATAGGATTGAAAATGATTTTAGATACTTGGATCAAGTTGTCTTAATCTTGATAAATTGAATTTACGGATCGTTTGTTGGAATGATAGCTTTTTTATCGGCATGTCGTTAAATATGCACTTCACTAGAGGTAATTTATAATGATGTGTAAACTTTTTAAATTTGATATGTGTATCACAGCTACATGTTTCTCATTCCATTTTCCGATATGTTTATGATAAATTTTAAAATTTTTGATGTTATGCAATCATCCGCCTTATTTTTATTGAGATGCTAAACTGAATGCATAGTACTTTCAATTTACTTGATAGTACGCATGAATATCCTATTTGAACATATACGGTTTGGTGAAATTGAATTGAGATATCGGATGTTGGAAAATAGATGGATTGAATTGAGATATCGGATGTTGAAAAATAGATGGATTAATGGTATATAATAGATGCATTTTATTATGGCTCGTTGAAAATGACATAATTTGTTCTGATGGTATCAAATAGATAAATTAAATTGAGATATCGGATGTTGAAAAATAGATTGATTGAGTTGTGTCCCCCAACGATATCATAAATATAATAAATTGAATTGAGATATCGGATGTTGAAAAATATATGGATTGAATTAATGGTATACAATTGATGAATTATATTATATCTCGTTGAGAATGGCCGAATTTGTCCCGAATAGGATTGAAAATGATTTTAGATACTTGGATCAAGTTGCTTTAATCTTGATAAATTGAATTGACGGATCGTTTGTTGGAATGATAACTTTTTTATCGGTATGTCGTTAAATATGCACTTCTCTAGAGGTAATTTATAATGATGTGTAATCTTTTTAAATTTGATTTTTGAATCACTGCTACATGTTTCTCTGTCCATTTTTAGATTTTTTTATGATGGATTTTGAAAATTTTGATATGTTATGCTATCATTCTACTTATTTTGCATGAGATGCTGAACTGAATGCATAGTACTTTCAATTTACTTGATAGTATGCATGAATATGATATTTGAACATATACGGTTTGATAAAATTGAATTGAGATATTGGATGTTGGAAAATAGCTGGATTGAATTGAGATATCGGATGTTGGAAAACAGATGGATTAATGGTATATAATAGATGCATTGTATTATGTCTCGTTGAGAATGACATAATTTGTCCCGATGGTATAAAATAGATAAATTAAATTGAGATATCGGATGTTGGAAAATAGATTGATTGAGTTATGTCCCTCAATGATATCAAAAATATGATAAATTGAATTGAGATTGCGGATGTTGAAAAATATATGGATTGGATTAATGGTATACAATTGATACATTGTATTATGTCTCGTTGAGAATGACCGAATTTGTCCCGAATAGGATTGAAAATGATTTTAGATACTTGGATCAAGTTGTCTTAATCTTGATAAATTGAATTGACGGATCGTTTGTTGGTATGATAGTTTTTTTATCGGCATGTCGTTAAATATGCACTTCACTAGAGGTAATTTATAATGATGTGTAAACTTTTTAAATTTGATATGTGTATCACAGCTACATGTTTCTCATTCCATTTTTCGATATGTTTATGATAAATTTTAAAATTTTTGATGTTATGCAATCATCCGCCTTATTTTTATTGAGATGCTAAATTGAATGCATAACACTTTCAATTTACTTGATAGTATGCTTGAATATAATATTTGAACATATACAGTTTGGTGAAATTGAATTGAGATATCGGATGTTGGAAAATAGATGGATTGAATTGAGATATCGGATGTTGAAAAATAGATGGATTAATGGTATATAATAGATGCATTGTATTATGGCTCGTTGAAAATGACATAATTTGTTCTGATGGTATAAAATAGATAAATTAAATTGAGATATCGGATGTTGAAAAATAGATTGATTGAGTTGTGTCCCCCAACGATATCATAAATATGATAAATTGAATTGAGATATCGGATGTTGAAAAATATATGGATTGAATTAATGGTATACAATTGATGAATTATATTATATCTCGTTGAGAATGGCCGAATTTGTCCCGATTAGGATTGAAAATGATTTTAGATACTTGGATCAAGTTGCTTTAATCTTGATAAATTGAATTGACGGATCGTTTGTTGGAATGATAACTTTTTTATCGGTATGTCGTTAAATATGCACTTCTCTAGAGGTAATTTATAATGATGTGTAATCTTTTTAAATTGGATTTTTGAATCACTGCTACATGTTTCTCTGTCCATTTTTAGATTTTTTTATGATGGATTTTGAAAATTTTGATATGTTATGCTATCATTCTCCTTATTTTTCATGAGATGCTGAACTGAATGCATAGTACTTTCAATTTACTTGATAGTATGCATGAATATGATATTTGAACATATACGGTTTGATAAAATTGAATTGAGATATTGGATGTTGGAAAATAGATGGATTGAATTGAGATATCGGATGTTGGAAAATAGATGGATTAATGGTATATAATAGATGCATTGTATTATGTCTCGTTGAGAATGACATAATTTGTCCCGATGGTATAAAATAGATAAATTAAATTGAGATATCGGATGTTGGAAAATAGATTGATTGAGTTATGTCCCTCAATGATATCAAAAATATGATAAATTGAATTGAGATAGCGGATGTTGAAAAATATATGGATTGGATTAATGGTATACAATTGATACATTGTATTATGTCTCGTTGAGAATGACCGAATTTGTCCCGAATAGGATTGAAAATGATTTTAGATACTTGGATCAAGTTGTCTTAATCTTGATAAATTGAATTGACGGATCGTTTGTTGGAATGATAGCTTTTTTATCGGCATGTCGTTAAATATGCACTTCACTAGAGGTAATTTATAATGATGTGTAAACTTTTTAAATTTGATATGTGTATCACAGCTACATGTTTCTCATTCCATTTTATCATATGTTTATGATAAATTTTAAAATTTTTGATGTTATGCAATCATCCGCCTTATTTTTATTGAGATGCTAAATTGAATGCATAACACTTTCAATTTACTTGATAGTATGCTTGAATATAATATTTGAACATATACAGTTTGGTGAAATTGAATTGAGATATCGGATGTTGGAAAATAGATGGATTGATTTGAGATATCGGATGTTGAAAAATAGATGGATTAATGGTATATAATAGATGCATTGTATTATGGCTCGTTGAAAATGACATAATTTGTTCTGATGGTATAAAAAAGATAAATTAAATTGAGATATCGGATGTTGAAAAATAGATTGATTGAGTTGTGTCCCCCAACGATATCATAAATATGATAAATTGAATTGAGATATCGGATGTTGAAAAATATATGGATTGAATTAATGGTATACAATTGATGAATTATATTATATCTCGTTGAGAATGGCCGAATTTGACCCGAATAGGATTGAAAATGATTTTAGATACTTGGATCAAGTTGCTTTAATCTTGATAAATTGAATTGACGGATCGTTTGTTGGAATGATAACTTTTTTATCGGTATGTCGTTAAATATGCACTTCTCTAGAGGTAATTTATAATGATGTGTAATCTTTTTAAATTTGATTTTTGAATCACTGCTACATGTTTCTCTGTCCATTTTTAGATTTTTTTATGATGGATTTTGAAAATTTTGATATGTTATGCTATCATTCTACTTATTTTGCATGAGATGCTGAACTGAATGCATAGTACTTTCAATTTACTTGATAGTATGCATGAATATGATATTTGAACATATACGGTTTGATAAAATTGAATTGAGATATTGGATGTTGGAAAATAGATGGATTGAATTGAGATATCGGATGTTGGAAAATAGATGGATTAATGGTATATAATAGATGCATTGTATTATGTCTCGTTGAGAATGACATAATTTGTCCCGATGGTATAAAATAGATAAATTAAATTGAGATATCGGATGTTGGAAAATAGATTGATTGAGTTATGTCCCTCAATGATATCAAAAATATGATAAATTGAATTGAGATTGCGGATGTTGAAAAATATATGGATTGGATTAATGGTATACAATTGATACATTGTATTATGTCTCGTTGAGAATGACCGAATTTGTCCCGAATATGATTGAAAATGATTTTAGATACTTGGATCAAGTTGTCTTAATCTTGATAAATTCAATTGACGGATCGTTTTTTGGTATGATAGCTTTTTTATCGGCATGTCGTTAAATATGCACTTCACTAGAGGTAATTTATAATGATGTGTAAACTTTTTAAATTTGATATGTGTATCACAGCTACATGTTTCTCATTCCATTTTTCGATATGTTTATGATAAATTTTAAAATTTTTGATGTTATGCAATCATCCGCCTTATTTTTATTGAGATGCTAAATTGAATGCATAACACTTTCAATTTACTTGATAGTATGCTTGAATATAATATTTGAACATATACAGTTTGGTGAAATTGAATTAAGATATCGGATGTTGGAAAATAGATGGATTGAATTGAGATATCGGATGTTGAAAAATAGATGGATTAATGGTATATAATAGATGCATTGTATTATGGCTCGTTGAAAATGACATAATTTGTTCTGATGGTATAAAATAGATAAATTAAATTGAGATATCGGATGTTGAAAAATAGATTGATTGAGTTGTGTCCCCCAACGATATCATAAATATGATAAATTGAATTGAGATATCGGATGTTGAAAAATATATCGATTGAATTAATGGTATACAATTGATGAATTATATTATATCTCGTTGAGAATGGCCGAATTTGTCCCGAATAGGATTGAAAATGATTTTAGATACTTGGATCAAGTTGCTTTAATCTTGATAAATTGAATTGACGGATCGTTTGTTGGAATGATAACTTTTTTATCGGTATGTCGTTAAATATGCACTTCTCTAGAGTTAATTTATAATGATGTGTAAACTTTTTAAATTTGATATGTGTATCACAGCTACATGTTTCTCATTCCATTTTTCGATATGTTTATGATAAATTTTAAAATTTTTGATGTTATGCAATCATCTGCCTTATTTTTATTGAGATGCTAAATTGAATGCATAACACTTTCAATTTACTTGATAGTATGCTTGAATATAATATTTGAACATATACAGTTTGGTGAAATTGAATTGAGATATCGGATGTTGGAAAATAGATGGATTGAATTGAGATATCGGATGTTGAAAAATAGATGGATTAATGGTATATAATAGATGCATTGTGTTATGGCTCGTTGAAAATGACATAATTTGTTCTGATGGTTTAAAATAGATAAATTAAATTGCGATATCGGATGTTGAAATTGATTGAGTTGTGTCCCCCAACGATATCATAAATATGATTAAATTGAATTGAGATATCGGATGTTGAAAAATATATGGATGGAATTAATGGTATACAATTGATGAATTATATTATATCTCGTTGAGAATGGCCGAATTTGTCCCGAATATGATTGAAAATGATTTTAGATACTTGGATCAAGTTGCTTTAATCTTGATAAATTGAATTGACGGATCGTTTGTTGGAATGATAACTTTTTTATCGGTATGTCGTTAAATATGCACTTCTCTAGAGGTAATTTATAATGATGTGTAATCTTTTTAAATTTGATTTTTGAATCACTGCTACATGTTTCTCTGTCCATTTTTAGATTTTTTTTTATGATGGATTTTGAAAATTTTGATATGTTATGCTATCATTCTCCTTATTTTGCATGAGATGCTGAATTGAATGCATAGTACTTTCAATTTACTTGATAGTATGCATGAATATGATATTTGAACATATATGGTTTGATAAAATTGAATTGAGATATTGGATGTTGGAAAATAGATGGATTGAATTGAGATATCGGATGTTGAAAAATAGATTGATTGAGTTGTGTCCCCCAACGATATCATAAATATGATAAATTGAATTGAGATATCGGATGTTGAAAAATATATGGATTGAATTAATGGTATACAATTGATGAATTATATTATATCTCGTTGAGAATGGCCGAATTTGTCCCGAATAGGATTGAAAATGATTTTAGATACTTGGATCAAGTTGCTTTAATCTTGATAAATTGAATTGACGGATCGTTTGTTGGAATGATAACTTTTTTATCGGTATGTCGTTAAATATGCACTTCTCTAGAGTTAATTTATAATGATGTGTAACCTTTTTAAATTTGATTTTTGAATCACTGCTACATGTTTCTCTGTCCATTTTTAAATTTGTTTATGACGGATTTTGAAAATTTTGATATGTTATGCTATCATTCTCCTTATTTTGCATGAGATGTTGAATGGAATGCATAGAACTTTCAATTTACTTGATAGTATGCATGAATATGATATTTGAACATATACGGTTTGATAAAATTGAATTGAGATATCTGATGTTGGAAAATAGATGGATTGGGTTAATGGTATATAAAAGATGCATTGTATTATATCTCGTTGAGAATGACATAATTTGTTCCGATGGTATAAAATAGATAAATTAAATTGAGATATCGGATGTTGGAAAATAGATTGATTGAGTTGTGTCCCCCAACGATATCATAAATCATAAATATGGTAAATTGAATTGAGATATCGGATGTTTAAAAATATATGGATTGAATTAATGGTATACAATTGATGAATTATATTATATCTCGTTGAGAATGACCGAATTTGTCCCAAATTGGATTGAAAATGATTTTAGATACTTGGATCAAGCTGTCTTAATTTTGCTAAATTGAATGGATGGATCGTTTGTTGGAATGATAGTTTTTTTATCGGTATGTCGTTAAATATGCATTTCACTAGAGATAATTTATAATGATGTGTAATCTTTTTAAATTTGATTTTTGAATCACTGCTACATGTTTCTCTGTCCATTTTTAGATTTTTTTTTATGATGGATTTTGAAAATTTTGATATGTTATGCTATCATTCTCCTTATTTTGCATGAGATGTTGAATGGAATGCATAGAACTTTCAATTTACTTGATAGTATGCATGAATATGATATTTGAACATATACGGTTTGATAAAATTGAATTGAGATATCTGATGTTGGAAAATAGATGGATTGGGTTAATGGTATATAATAGATGCATTGTATTATATCTCGTTGAGAATGACATAATTTGTTCCGATGGTATAAAATAGATAAATTAAATTGAGATATCGGATGTTGGAAAATAGATTGATTGAGTTGTGTCCCCCAACGATATCATAAATCATAAATATGATAAATTGAATTGAGATATCGGATGTTTAAAAATATATGGATTGAATTAATGGTATACAATTGATGAATTATATTATTTCTCGTTGAGAATGACCGAATTTGTCCCAAATTGGATTGAAAATGATTTTAGATACTTGGATCAAGCTGTCTTAATTTTGCTAAATTGAATGGATGGATCGTTTGTTGGAATGATAATTTTTTTATCGGTATGTCGTTAAATATGCATTTCACTAGAGATAATTTATAATGATGTGTAATCTTTTTAAATTTGATTTTTGAATCACTGCTACATGTTTCTCTGTCCATTTTTAGATTTTTTTTTATGATGGATTTTGAAAATTTTGATATGTTATGCTATCATTCTCCTTATTTTGCATGAGATGCTGAATTGAATGCATAGTACTTTCAATTTACTTGATAGTATGCATGAATATGATATTTGAACATATACGGTTTGATAAAATTGAATTGAGATATTGGATGTTGGAAAATAGATGGATTGAATTGAGATATCGGATGTTGAAAAATAGATTGATTGAGTTGTGTCCCCCAACGATATCATAAATATGATAAATTGAATTGAGATATCGGATGTTGAAAAATATATGGATTGAATTAATGGTATACAATTGATGAATTATATTATATCTCGTTGAGAATGGCCGAATTTGTCCCAAATAGGATTGAAAATGATTTTAGATACTTGGATCAAGTTGCTTTAATCTTGATAAATTGAATTGACGGATCGTTTGTTGGAATGATAACTTTTTTATCGGTATGTCGTTAAATATGCACTTCTCTAGAGTTAATTTATAATGATGTGTAACCTTTTTAAATTTGATTTTTGAATCACTGCTACATGTTTCTCTGTCCATTTTTAAATTTGTTTATGACGGATTTTGAAAATTTTGATATGTTATGCTATCATTCTCCTTATTTTGCATGAGATGTTGAATGGAATGCATAGAACTTTCAATTTACTTGATAGTATGCATGAATATGATATTTGAACATATACGGTTTGATAAAATTGAATTGAGATATCTGATGTTGGAAAATATTTGGATTGGGTTAATGGTATATAATAGATGCATTGTATTATATCTCGTTGAGAATGACATAATTTGTTCCGATGGTATAAAATAGATAAATTAAATTGAGATATCGGATGTTGGAACATAGATTGATTGAGTTGTGCCCCCCAACGATATCATAAATCATAAATATGGTAAATTGAATTGAGATATCGGATGTTTAAAAATATATGGATTGAATTAATGGTATACAATTGATGAATTATATTATATCTCGTTGAGAATGACCGAATTTGTCCCAAATTGGATTGAAAATGATTTTAGATACTTGGATCAAGCTGTCTTAATTTTGCTAAATTGAATGGATGGATCGTTTGTTGGAATGATAGTTTTTTTATCGGTATGTCGTTAAATATGCATTTCACTAGAGATAATTTATAATGATGTGTAATCTTTTTAAATTTGATTTTTGAATCACTGCTACATGTTTCTCTGTCCATTTTTAGATTTTTTTTTATGATGGATTTTGAAAATTTTGATATGTTATGCTATCATTCTCCTTATTTTGCATGAGATGCTGAATTGAATGCATAGTACTTTCAATTTACTTGATAGTATGCATGAATATGATATTTGAACATATACGGTTTGATAAAATTGAATTGAGATATTGGATGTTGGAAAATAGATGGATTGAATTGAGATATCGGATGTTGAAAAATAGATTGATTGAGTTGTGTCCCCCAACGATATCATAAATATGATAAATTGAATTGAGATATCGGATGTTGAAAAATATATGGATTGAATTAATGGTATACAATTGATGAATTATATTATATCTCGTTGAGAATGGCCGAATTTGTCCCGAATAGGATTGAAAATGATTTTAGATACCTGGATCAAGTTGCTTTAATCTTGATAAATTGAATTGACGGATCGTTTGTTGGAATGATAACTTTTTTATCGGTATGTCGTTAAATATGCACTTCTCTAGAGGTAATTTATAATGATGTGTAACCTTTTTAAATTTGATTTTTGAATCACTGCTACATGTTTCTCTGTCCATTTTTAAATTTGTTTATGACGGATTTTGAAAATTTTGATATGTTATGCTATCATTCTCCTTATTTTGCATGAGATGTTGAATGGAATGCATAGAACTTTCAATTTACTTGATAGTATGCATGAATATGATATTTGAACATATACGGTTTGGTAAAATTGAATTGAGATATCTGATGTTGGAAAATAGATGGATTGGGTTAATGGTATATAATAGATGCATTGTATTATATCTCGTTGAGAATGACATAATTTGTTTCGATGGTATAAAATAGATAAATTAAATTGAGATATCGGATGTTGGAAAATAGATTGTTTGAGTTGTGTCCCCCAACGATATCATAAATCATAAATATGGTAAATTGAATTAAGATATCGGATGTTTAAAAACATATGGATTGAATTAATGGTATACAATTGATGAATTATATTATATCTCGTTGAGAATGACCGAATTTGTCCCAAATTGGATTGAAAATGATTTTAGATACTTGGATCAAGTTGTCTTAATTTTGATAAATTGAATTGATGGATCGTTTGTTGGGATGATAGCTTTTTTATCGGTATGTCGTTAAATATGCATTTCACTAGAGATAATTTATAATGATGTGTAATCTTTTTAAATTTTATTTTTGAATCACTGCTACATGTTTCTCTGTCCATTTTTAGATTTTTTTATGATGGATTTTGAAAATTTTGATATGTTATGCTATCATTCTCCTTATTTTGCATGAGATGTTGAATGGAATGCATAGAACTTTCAATTTACTTGATAGTATGCATGAATATGATATTTGAACATATACGGTTTGATAAAATTGAATTGAGATATCTGATGTTGGAAAATAGATGGATTGGGTTAATGGTACATAATAGATGCATTGTATTATATCTCGTTGAGAATGACATAATTTGTTCCGATGGTATAAAATAGATAAATTAAATTGAGATATCGGATGTTGGAAAATAGATTGATTGAGTTGTGTCCCCCAACGATATCATAAATCATAAATATGGTAAATTGAATTGAGATATCGGATGTTTAAAAACATATGGATTGAATTAATGGTATACAATTGATGAATTATATTATATCTCGTTGAGAATGACCGAATTTGTCCCAAATTGGATTGAAAATGTTTTAGATACTTGGATCAAGCTGTCTTAATTTTGCTAAATTGAATTGATGGATCGTTTGTTGGAATGATAGTTTTTTTATCGGTATGTCGTTAAATATGCATTTCGCTAGAGATAATTTATAATGATGTGTAATATTTTTAAATTTGATTTTTCAATCACTGCTACATGTTTCTCTGTCCATTTTTAGATTTTTTTTTATGATGGATTTTGAAAATTTTGATATGTTATGCTATCATTCTCCTTATTTTGCATGAGATGCTGAATTGAATGCATAGTACTTTCAATTTACTTGATAGTATGCATGAATATGATATTTGAACATATACTGTAAGGCCCGTAGAATTACTGTAGCAGAAAATATATTTTTGATATATGAATTAGCTTATGCTATTTGTTTTATCGGCTTTCTGCTTGATTGTCTGTTTTGACAGAATTTTTGTTGAGATTGTGCCTGCGTGTAGTTTAACATTTGAAAAATTGGCACAATGATTTTATAAGCTTTAAATGAGTTTAGAAACATTTTTGTCTCGTCGAAATGATGAAAATATTTTTCTAGTGGTTTTTGAGAAAACGGGCAAGATATATACCCGCTGTTTGAAAATTTTACGGTTTTCGATTTCCGTCAAAATTTAAATGAAGACTTTATATATCGATTGTGATGTGAATTTGATCTCATTATATTTTTCCGGGCTAAGGAGCGAAAATTTATTCGGAATAAAATTTACTCGAATTGTTTGTGAATGGTTTTAATTGTATGGTTTACGGTAGAATTTTCTATTTCCGTAAAGTTTATCGGTATGTGAGATACGATTCGTTTAAGCGCAAGCGTGGAAACTGAGCGAGATTAGTTGGCAAAGACCATAAAAATATCTAGATATTTATGGGGGTGTCTTGGTGACCAAGATTTATTAAAAGGCTAGGATTTGATCTTAGAACTTTAATATTGATCCAAGGGTTGGTATGTAGCAAGACCAAAACACATGGGATGACTTTGGTTATTTTAGGAGACTTAGAATTTGGAACTCATTCACTCTCATTCTTTCTCTCTTGGCCGTGGACCTCCATTTCATTTTCCTTCCATAACAAAATTTCAATCCTTCACAAAAACATCTCATTTTTGGCTTGTTGGATCAAAGGAAACTTGCAAAGAATCATCTTCTAAGGTAACTAAGCTCCTTTCATCTCTTAGTTGGCCAAACTCTTAGAGTTTTATTGATTTCTAGTTTATGTTTATGAGATGAAAATTTGGATATGGTCTATAATTGATTTTTGTTCCATGAAAGTTGTTCATGAGAGTTTATCTAAGTGTATTTAGGCTTAGTTGTTTTGGTTCCCTTGGATTGATGAGATTCTCATAAGATTTTTGGGTTAGGGTTTTGATGAAAAAATTTCTAATTGATCAAGAACATAGAGTTGGTTGGATTTTTGTGTAATCTTAATTGTTTTAAGACTTTTAGAAGCTTGAATCTAATGATGATTGGTTTATATTTGTAAAGCCCTATAAAATATTTTGTGTGAGTTCTTGAAGCATTTTGAGAAACTTTCATGATTTTGAGTTATGTTTTGAAATGATTTTATTTGTACAATTTAATGAAATTGAGATCTAATTGATTTAAGTCATGATTTTTTAAATGGAAAATTTTGGGAGCTAGCCTTGTTGTTTTATTCTTGGCCGTGGCACTTTAGTGTGGTGATCATGTGGCTTTAAAAAATTTTAAGTCCTTTTGGGAGGCAATGAATCATGGTTTCAAAGGAATGTCTAATGAGGTTTTGTTTGGAAATGGAAATTAGTAACTTGTGTTTTAATTAAACAAGTTAATTCGTAAAGTTTTGAAAAGTGTTATGCTTTGATTTCAAATGGCTTTGGTGTAAGAGCTTGATCACTTTTGACTTGTTTTTAAGAAGTTAGTAATGGTTTAGGTATCTTAATTATGTTTGATTTTTAAAAAACAATGATTTTGAGGTTATTTCAATTCTGGCCGAAATTCTTAAGGGTATTTTTGTCATTTTAAAATTGTTGTTGTGTCCTAGAAACCTAACTATTAAATCCGTCTTTTTGAGACGATGAATTTGGCGTATGGTTTGTCTCGATACGATAAAAATTGAATGAGTTATGGCCGTTTTAAGTTGTAACTATTTTACCGTCGTTTTTGAATTTAAAATATAGTAGTAGAAAAATAATAGAGATTATTTTTCTATGAAAGGAGAAAAATGTTTGGAAATCAATTTGTAGATTGAGATGGAAATTCTTTTGTCGAGAATTGTGTTTTAAAAGAGATAAGTTACGTGTGTTCTTAAAAGCATTTTTTCGTTTTAAGTCGATTAAGACATAGGTGAACCTATTTTATTTTGAAGAAAAGTGGGCAGCTTATTGAAAAAGTATAATTGCTTTTGGAAAAACTTTAAAATAGATTGAATTTATTTGGCGACGTTTTTGGATAAAACTATTTGTTATAGCGCTTTTACGATAAAAGCTATTTATTAAAGTGTTGTATTTTCAAGAGTTGTTTTGAAAAATGATTTGGCATTTTAAGTGTTTTAAAATAGCCGAGGTTTATTTAAAAGACATTTAGTGATGAGAAACTATCTTTTCAATGTGTTAATGTTTTCTAAACTTGTTTTCAATATGACTTGAGCCTAGTTAGTTATGAGAGAACAATCCTAGGTCTTGAATCCATTAGTAGCCGAGCTAGGACTATTTGGATGATCAATTAGAATTGTGTATTAACTTAGATAAGTTATATGTTTTAAAAAGGTTAAGAGGATTATCCGGATTGAGGACTTGGTTGAGAGAGACGGTTTTGCTCGCGTAGAGTAAGTTGTACGTGTTGGAATGCTTGCCGAGGTAAGGGCACTTTCTAACGATTTCATATACCTCGAAATATCGAGTGCTTTTTATGCATGTGTAATTGTTGTTTGAATATGTGTATTTGCATGATGTGATGCAATATGAATTATGAGCATGGTTGTTTTGTGATGTATTCTCGTGACGAGAATTTGTTTGAGAACATGCTATATTCTACACATGCTTGAGTGTTGTTGTGAATTTCATATGATTGAATAATATGAAATGTTGATACATGTACTTGATTGAAGATCTCGTTGTGCATGATGCTTGTTGTCTTACATATGATTTTGTTAGAAATATATGTGTTGACATGTGGTTGAGAATTACATATGCATGATTGGTATGTAATTGATGCATTGGCATAGATAAGATGTATCGTATGCTCATGCATTCATAGTTGTGGTTGGAAGACCACCAGGTGCGATTAGAAGATCCACCTTGATCCTGCGGGATTTTATTGAGTACAATACGTGATTAGAAGATCACAGGGTTTGATTAGAAGATCCACCCTAATCCTTCGGTTAGAAGATCGTCGTGATTGTATTGATTTTAGTGATTAGAAGATCACGACTCTCTGCGGAGAGGTTAAATTCCGGAATTCATGCATGTGAAACAGTCCCGGGTAGGGTGATCACAATCATGTAGAGTCTGCATTGATAGGCTGATTGTGCATTTGAATACTGTTGTGTGTGATTGATAGACTACCCGTGCACTTAAATTCTATGATGTGCGATTCATATGATAAATGAGTATATGCTGCCATGTATTGTATATCTTGTGCTGCGTATTTTTGGTTATATGTTATTTTTAGATTGTGACCCTCTACGAGCAATTTTAGGGATTTATTTGTACCGCGTGGAGAAGCGGCGAGGCTTGTAGCTGTCTGTGGGTATTCGTCACCCAGTCATCTTCAGTTAGAGTTTAAAGATCAGCTTAGGGGTAGTAGTTTATGAGTCTCGTTTACTCTTATTTATTGTCCGCTGCTTTTGTATTGTGAAATTGTTGTATGATTTTTATTTGGAATAAATGGTGTCGCTATGTATGCTTAGACACATCGTTTGGTTTTTATTCGGGAAAACAATTTATAAAAGAGGCATTGCATTCCGATTGTTATTTTGAAAATGGTTTACTCTGATTTAATTTAAGGACGATCGTGAATGTTTTTTTAAAGTCAAAGTTGTTGTTTAAAAAAAAAAAAAAAGTGCCTACTTTTGGTCTTTGAAAATCGGGGTGTTACATTGTGGTATCAGAGCTCGGCTGTAGATTCTGCCAAAGGGCTCTGAGTCGTGTGTCCTAAGCTGATCAAGTGTCGGGTTTAGTGGGACTAAGTGCTTGAGTCCTTACATGTTATGTGGTTGTTTTCTTGAGTCTAGCATGATATATGCTTAGGTACTTGATAGTTCTTACTGAAGCATTGTTCCCTATAGTACTTCAGTAAGTAGAATAGTTGAAACCCCCGAGCATTGGTCGAATTTAGTCGACAAGTGTCTCTGAATTCCTTAGATAGAGCGCCCTGAAAAGGATGGACTTGAGGCGATCAAGAACTACAAGGGATTCTTGGAAGTAATTATAAGGGATTGGAAGTAGCATTGATTGTTGTCTCTCGGTGGTGTTGTTTATGGACGAGTGAACGTCAATTGATAATGGATTGCAAGTAAATCTCTTATTTGGGATGACCTTTTGGGAAGGTATTGGATGTCTGTCCGATGAGTTCATGACGAGACATGGTGAAGTCAATCAATTTCAAGAGGATCCGGCCATTGTGGAATGGTGGGGCAGGCAGAGATATCAATGGGATTTAATTACGATGCTTGAATAATCATCAAGGTGGCTTGTATTGAAATTAAAGGGCATTGCGCGTCAAGAGTAAGCGAACCTAATGAGCTTTGGTGACATTTTTACGAATGGTGGACACCTTAAGGGTTTAAGTTGAGTGTTTGAGATATATTAGATTTTGAAATAAGATTATTAAGGATGAATAATGTGATGATTGAAGGTAGGAGACCAAATATCACGTTGATAAGTGACAATCTAAACGTAGTTCAAGAGGTAATAAGTATAGATGTCAATGTGAGATGAAACAATGGGTAATCGATTGTTGGGTAAGTGAGGATTTCAAGAGATATTTAGGTAAAGAACGAGGAGTTCAGCCTTGGCCGATGAATTGTATTTCGATGATAAGTGATACTAGAGGCGTATAGTATGGAAATACCTGAAGAATTGTAGCAGTGTAAGCTAGAATTGTTAATTATTGGTAGGTAGACCTTAAGAGAAAGTAAGCATATTGAGTAATTCTTAGGGATTAGTCGAGACTTATTGACTAGTTTGAAGAGATTAGGCAAGATTTCGGTAGAGATCCTGTGTGGATGCGAATTTAAGTTAACAGTTTTGATCGATCAAAAGGGTTGAAGGACCAAGTAGCACCTTGAAGATATGATATTATAGGAGTTGAGATAGACAAGTTCTAAATAATTCAAGTTATGAACGAGAATTTTTGGAAATTTTCTAGAAATGTCATACTGAGAGTAGAAAAAGAGTTCGCCAGTAAGAGTACTAAGACAATGAGAGTTGATAGTTGTATGGACATTTTGTTGTATATTAAGATGTAATGGAGGAATTTTGATGGTGTGGTAAGTATTTTCAGTTCTTGAGTATTAAATTCAAGAGTTTGATATAGGTATCAAACAAAATAAGGAATAGTAGGATCTGATTTGTGCTTTGGTAGCTGTTCTTGAGAAGTCAAGCATTAAGATTTGAGATAAGTTTTCAATCACTGGATGGATGAGCAAGATATGTCAATTTGGAGGTAAATTATAGTGATGTGACGAAGATAAGATTAGAGATAGTTATGCATAGAAAGATACTTAATAGGAACTTGAGGAATTTATTAATTGGAGCGTTTGATTTTGAGGCGTACATTAGTTGACACCTTGGTGAAAGTTAGAGATGAATAAGAATCCAGCTAGTGAATGGATGTGTCAGGATGGGTAGCAAAAACGTATTTATGAAGTTGGTTATTGTTATTGGAGAACACTATAACTTTAGATAGTTATGACGATTTGGGATTGGTCAAACAGAGAAGGGTATGCTAGTTACGATGCAAAATTAAGTGTAACGAGAGAGTATTTGGTTTGTGTGCGGAAAATTAAAGACATTGTTTGGAATCAACACGATGGAGGTCTTGATTATTTGGAAACCAATTATCGGCGGTTGTTGAATATGGAAGTGGAAAATTACTAGAGCGCTGAGGAGTACCTAATTGGAGTTTTTTAGAGGCTGTAACATCGACATGGTGATCATAGTGCAAGATTCAAGTTGCGCGGGAGAAAGGAATTGTAAGACGGAGTACAGTGATGTACCTTATAAGGAGTTAAGGTGGCGTTAAGAACCACATGAGTAGTGTATGCCAATGAAAGTGGAGCTTAGCCTGTTTTGATAACAGCACAAAAGAATAGAGATGAGCAAAAGAGTTTTAAATTGGAAAAAATGTTACGGTTGGTATCTGGATGATTAAATTACTAAGTGGAAAGCATGTTAGAGAATTTCACGTGAGACTTTGGAAGTCAAGATGAGATTAAGTGTGTAGTGTTGTTAATTAAAGAATGGAATGAAGAGTTAGTCGTTGGGGAGACGTGTTAAGAATAAGTAATTGAGAAGCACATAAAGATGTGGCTTATGTCAGTTGAGGTGATAAATTTCTCGAGGTATATTATGGATGTAGAAATCCCTAATAAAGATGAGATTTTGGAACAATTAACAATGGACAGGATGACGAGCGCTTGTGAGAAAAAAAAAAGAGGAATTTAATGGTAACATGAAAGAAACTCGAGAGTTCAGAATAGAATGGGGATATGATTTAAGATGGTGTGCGCCAACGAAGACATTCAACGAAAAGAGATATTTTGACTTAAGGCACGCAAGAGTAAGCTAAGTATTAATTTGGAAAGTATGTGAACGCATAAGAGATTATTTTTTTTAGGTATTTGAAAATTGGATTGTCAAAGAAAAGTATATGGTATAAGTTGGCGAGTGCCGAGAGAATTTGTGGGGTTGTAATAACCAACCGGCTGTTAGGATGATATTATTAAGATTGTGATTAGAACGAGATTTGAAAGTGAAGGTGTACAGTTCGGCGCAGTTATGAGATTAAAGGAGAAAAATTAAGGACTTATGAATATTGGTAAAGTTGTGAAGTTCTACTATAGAGATGACAACTTTTCGGAGTATAATGGTTTGGGTGTTACTTGCGATGGTGACATTGTACTTACTGTTGGATGATACGTAACGGAAGTTTCGTGAGTGAAAGCATGAGAGTTCTAGTGACGTGTTTTGAGTGTTTTGTCTCGTCGACGAGGTCGAGGTAGTAAGTAATTGAGGAAAACATTAAGAAAACCTCGAAGAAATTGTTAGACCCTTGTGCCTCGGATGACCTGGAGCACAAGTGAAAGGGAGCATTATGAAAGTTAGGTAAAGATGGTCTAAGCCACCATCATGATTGTCGGCTATCTATTGACAAATTAAGGAATTGATCATCCTTAATCTCTTGTTAATAATAGACGGAATTGTGTTGAATGGAATCGACTCGTTTTGCTAGCTTTGGTAGTGTGTGGAAAGTTTTTGGTGTTTCTTTTTGGTGGGTAGCCAGTCACCACTTCTTGTAAACTTATTGGAAAGAGCTATGTCGCGGAAGCGAAAAAGGTGACCTTGGAAATTTGTCGAGTTGACCTAGGATCTAGAGAACTAGAGTTTATGAACCCTTGTAGTAAAGTTAATTTTGAGTGGTGACTCATTGTGTGATGTCTTGCTTTGTGTCTAGAGTTTTAATCAGTGCGACTTTGAAGAGGGTTGCGATAGGTGCACGGTTGTGTCAGTGATGGTGTTAGTAATAACTAGTTGAGTTGTTACTTTTATCTTTAGTTTCGAGGACGAAACTTCTTTTTGGTGGGTAGTAATGTAAGGCCCGTAGAATTACTGTAGCAGAAAATATATTTTTGATATATGAATTAGCTTATGCTATTTGTTTTATCGGCTTTCTGCTTGATTGTCTGTTTTGACAGAATTTTTGTTGAGATTGTGCCTGCGTGTAGTTTAACATTTGAAAAATTGGCACAATGATTTTATAAGCTTTAAATGAGTTTAGAAACATTTTTGTCTCGTCGAAATGATGAAAATATTTTTCTAGTGGTTTTTGAGAAAACGGGCAAGATATATACCCGCTGTTTGAAAATTTTACGGTTTTCGATTTCCGTCAAAATTTAAATGAAGACTTTATATATCGATTGTGATGTGAATTTGATCTCATTATATTTTTCCGGGCTAAGGAGCGAAAATTTATTCGGAATAAAATTTACTCGAATTGTTTGTGAATGGTTTTAATTGTATGGTTTACGGTAGAATTTTCTATTTCCGTAAAGTTTATCGGTATGTGAGATACGATTCGTTTAAGCGCAAGCGTGGAAACTGAGCGAGATTAGTTGGCAAAGACCATAAAAATATCTAGATATTTATGGGGGTGTCTTGGTGACCAAGATTTATTAAAAGGCTAGGATTTGATCTTAGAACTTTAATATTGATCCAAGGGTTGGTATGTAGCAAGACCAAAACACATGGGATGACTTTGGTTATTTTAGGAGACTTAGAATTTGGAACTCATTCACTCTCATTCTTTCTCTCTTGGCCGTGGACCTCCATTTCATTTTCCTTCCATAACAAAATTTCAATCCTTCACAAAAACATCTCATTTTTGGCTTGTTGGATCAAAGGAAACTTGCAAAGAATCATCTTCTAAGGTAACTAAGCTCCTTTCATCTCTTAGTTGGCCAAACTCTTAGAGTTTTATTGATTTCTAGTTTATGTTTATGAGATGAAAATTTGGATATGGTCTATAATTGATTTTTGTTCCATGAAAGTTGTTCATGAGAGTTTATCTAAGTGTATTTAGGCTTAGTTGTTTTGGTTCCCTTGGATTGATGAGATTCTCATAAGATTTTTGGGTTAGGGTTTTGATGAAAAAATTTCTAATTGATCAAGAACATAGAGTTGGTTGGATTTTTGTGTAATCTTAATTGTTTTAAGACTTTTAGAAGCTTGAATCTAATGATGATTGGTTTATATTTGTAAAGCCCTATAAAATATTTTGTGTGAGTTCTTGAAGCATTTTGAGAAACTTTCATGATTTTGAGTTATGTTTTGAAATGATTTTATTTGTACAATTTAATGAAATTGAGATCTAATTGATTTAAGTCATGATTTTTTAAATGGAAAATTTTGGGAGCTAGCCTTGTTGTTTTATTCTTGGCCGTGGCACTTTAGTGTGGTGATCATGTGGCTTTAAAAAATTTTAAGTCCTTTTGGGAGGCAATGAATCATGGTTTCAAAGGAATGTCTAATGAGGTTTTGTTTGGAAATGGAAATTAGTAACTTGTGTTTTAATTAAACAAGTTAATTCGTAAAGTTTTGAAAAGTGTTATGCTTTGATTTCAAATGGCTTTGGTGTAAGAGCTTGATCACTTTTGACTTGTTTTTAAGAAGTTAGTAATGGTTTAGGTATCTTAATTATGTTTGATTTTTAAAAAACAATGATTTTGAGGTTATTTCAATTCTGGCCGAAATTCTTAAGGGTATTTTTGTCATTTTAAAATTGTTGTTGTGTCCTAGAAACCTAACTATTAAATCCGTCTTTTTGAGACGATGAATTTGGCGTATGGTTTGTCTCGATACGATAAAAATTGAATGAGTTATGGCCGTTTTAAGTTGTAACTATTTTACCGTCGTTTTTGAATTTAAAATATAGTAGTAGAAAAATAATAGAGATTATTTTTCTATGAAAGGAGAAAAATGTTTGGAAATCAATTTGTAGATTGAGATGGAAATTCTTTTGTCGAGAATTGTGTTTTAAAAGAGATAAGTTACGTGTGTTCTTAAAAGCATTTTTTCGTTTTAAGTCGATTAAGACATAGGTGAACCTATTTTATTTTGAAGAAAAGTGGGCAGCTTATTGAAAAAGTATAATTGCTTTTGGAAAAACTTTAAAATAGATTGAATTTATTTGGCGACGTTTTTGGATAAAACTATTTGTTATAGCGCTTTTACGATAAAAGCTATTTATTAAAGTGTTGTATTTTCAAGAGTTGTTTTGAAAAATGATTTGGCATTTTAAGTGTTTTAAAATAGCCGAGGTTTATTTAAAAGACATTTAGTGATGAGAAACTATCTTTTCAATGTGTTAATGTTTTCTAAACTTGTTTTCAATATGACTTGAGCCTAGTTAGTTATGAGAGAACAATCCTAGGTCTTGAATCCATTAGTAGCCGAGCTAGGACTATTTGGATGATCAATTAGAATTGTGTATTAACTTAGATAAGTTATATGTTTTAAAAAGGTTAAGAGGATTATCCGGATTGAGGACTTGGTTGAGAGAGACGGTTTTGCTCGCGTAGAGTAAGTTGTACGTGTTGGAATGCTTGCCGAGGTAAGGGCACTTTCTAACGATTTCATATACCTCGAAATATCGAGTGCTTTTTATGCATGTGTAATTGTTGTTTGAATATGTGTATTTGCATGATGTGATGCAATATGAATTATGAGCATGGTTGTTTTGTGATGTATTCTCGTGACGAGAATTTGTTTGAGAACATGCTATATTCTACACATGCTTGAGTGTTGTTGTGAATTTCATATGATTGAATAATATGAAATGTTGATACATGTACTTGATTGAAGATCTCGTTGTGCATGATGCTTGTTGTCTTACATATGATTTTGTTAGAAATATATGTGTTGACATGTGGTTGAGAATTACATATGCATGATTGGTATGTAATTGATGCATTGGCATAGATAAGATGTATCGTATGCTCATGCATTCATAGTTGTGGTTGGAAGACCACCAGGTGCGATTAGAAGATCCACCTTGATCCTGCGGGATTTTATTGAGTACAATACGTGATTAGAAGATCACAGGGTTTGATTAGAAGATCCACCCTAATCCTTCGGTTAGAAGATCGTCGTGATTGTATTGATTTTAGTGATTAGAAGATCACGACTCTCTGCGGAGAGGTTAAATTCCGGAATTCATGCATGTGAAACAGTCCCGGGTAGGGTGATCACAATCATGTAGAGTCTGCATTGATAGGCTGATTGTGCATTTGAATACTGTTGTGTGTGATTGATAGACTACCCGTGCACTTAAATTCTATGATGTGCGATTCATATGATAAATGAGTATATGCTGCCATGTATTGTATATCTTGTGCTGCGTATTTTTGGTTATATGTTATTTTTAGATTGTGACCCTCTACGAGCAATTTTAGGGATTTATTTGTACCGCGTGGAGAAGCGGCGAGGCTTGTAGCTGTCTGTGGGTATTCGTCACCCAGTCATCTTCAGTTAGAGTTTAAAGATCAGCTTAGGGGTAGTAGTTTATGAGTCTCGTTTACTCTTATTTATTGTCCGCTGCTTTTGTATTGTGAAATTGTTGTATGATTTTTATTTGGAATAAATGGTGTCGCTATGTATGCTTAGACACATCGTTTGGTTTTTATTCGGGAAAACAATTTATAAAAGAGGCATTGCATTCCGATTGTTATTTTGAAAATGGTTTACTCTGATTTAATTTAAGGACGATCGTGAATGTTTTTTTAAAGTCAAAGTTGTTGTTTAAAAAAAAAAAAAAAGTGCCTACTTTTGGTCTTTGAAAATCGGGGTGTTACATATACGGTTTGATAAAATTGAATTGAGATATTGGATGTTGGAAAATAGATGGATTGAATTGAGATATCGGATGTTGAAAAATAGATTGATTGAGTTGTGTCCCCCAACGATATCATAAATATGATAAATTGAATTGAGATATCGGATGTTGAAAAATATATGGATTGAATTAATGGTATACAATTGATGAATTATATTATATCTCGTTGAGAATGGCCGAATTTGTCCCGAATAGGATTGAAAATGATTTTAGATACTTGGATCAAGTTGCTTTAATCTTGATAAATTGAATTGACGGATCGTTTGTTGGAATGATAACTTTTTTATCGGTATGTCGTTAAATATGCACTTCTCTAGAGGTAATTTATAATGATGTGTAACCTTTTTAAATTTGATTTTTGAATCACTGCTACATGTTTCTCTGTCCATTTTTAAATTTGTTTATGACGGATTTTGAAAATTTTGATATGTTATGCTATCATTCTCCTTATTTTGCATGAGATGTTGAATGGAATGCATAGAACTTTCAATTTACTTGATAGTATGCATGAATATGATATTTGAACATATACGGTTTGATAAAATTGAATTGAGATATCTGATGTTGGAAAATAGATGGATTGGGTTAATGGTATATAATAGATGCATTGTATTATATCTCGTTGAGAATGACATAATTTGTTTCGATGGTATAAAATAGATAAATTAAATTGAGATATCGGATGTTGGAAAATAGATTGTTTGAGTTGTGTCCCCCAACGATATCATAAATCATAAATATGGTAAATTGAATTGAGATATCGGATGTTTAAAAACATATGGATTGAATTAATGGTATACAATTGATGAATTATATTATATCTCGTTGAGAATGACCGAATTTGTCCCAAATTGGATTGAAAATGATTTTAGATACTTGGATCAAGTTGTCTTAATTTTGATAAATTGAATTGATGGATCGTTTGTTGGAATGATAGCTTTTTTATCGGTATGTCGTTAAATATGCATTTCACTAGAGATAATTTATAATGATGTGTAATCTTTTTAAATTTTATTTTTGAATCACTGCTACATGTTTCTCTGTCCATTTTTAGATTTTTTTATGATGGATTTTGAAAATTTTGATATGTTATGCTATCATTCTCCTTATTTTGCATGAGATGTTGAATGGAATGCATAGAACTTTCAATTTACTTGATAGTATGCATGAATATGATATTTGAACATATACGGTTTGATAAAATTGAATTGAGATATCTGATGTTGGAAAATAGATGGATTGGGTTAATGGTATATAATAGATGCATTGTATTATATCTCGTTGAGAATGACATAATTTGTTCCGATGGTATAAAATAGATAAATTAAATTGAGATATCGGATGTTGGAAAATAGATTGATTGAGTTGTGTCCCCCAACGATATCATAAATCATAAATATGGTAAATTGAATTGAGATATCGGATGTTTAAAAATATATGGATTGAATTAATGGTATACAATTGATGAATTATATTATATCTCGTTGAGAATGACCGAATTTGTCCCAAATTGGATTGAAAATGTTTTAGATACTTGGATCAAGCTGTCTTAATTTTGCTAAATTGAATTGATGGATCGTTTGTTGGAATGATAGTTTTTTTATCGGTATGTCGTTAAATATGCATTTCGCTAGAGATAATTTATAATGATGTGTAATATTTTTAAATTTGATTTTTGAATCACTGCTACATGTTTCTCTGTCCATTTTTAGATTTTTTTTTATGATGGATTTTGAAAATTTTGATATGTTATGCTATCATTCTCCTTATTTTGCATGAGATGCTGAATTGAATGCATAGTACTTTCAATTTACTTGATAGTATGCATGAATATGATATTTGAACATATACGGTTTGATAAAATTGAATTGAGATATTGGATGTTGGAAAATAGATGGATTGAATTGAGATATCGGATGTTGAAAAATAGATTGATTGAGTTGTGTCCCCCAACGATATCATAAATATGATAAATTGAATTGAGATATCGGATGTTGAAAAATATATGGATTGAATTAAAGGTATACAATTGATGAATTATATTATATTTCGTTGAGAATGGCCGAATTTGTCCCGAATAGGATTGAAAATGATTTTAGATACTTGGATCAAGTTGCTTTAATCTTGATAAATTGAATTGACGGATCGTTTGTTGGAATGATAACTTTTTTATCGGTATGTCGTTAAATATGCACTTCTCTAGAGTTAATTTATAATGATGTGTAACCTTTTTAAATTTGATTTTTGAATCACTGCTACATGTTTCTCTGTCCATTTTTAAATTTGTTTATGACGGATTTTGAAAATTTTGATATGTTATGCTATCATTCTCCTTATTTTGCATGAGATGTTGAATGGAATGCATAGAACTTTCAATTTACTTGATAGTATGCATGAATATGATATTTGAACATATACGGTTTGATAAAATTGAATTGAGATATCTGATGTTGGAAAATATATGGATTGGGTTAATGGTATATAATAGATGCATTGTATTATATCTCGTTGAGAATGACATAATTTGTTCCGATGGTATAAAATAGATAAATTAAATTGAGATATCGGATGTTGGAAAATAGATTGATTGAGTTGTGCCCCCCAACGATATCATAAATCATAAATATGGTAAATTGAATTGAGATATCGGATGTTTAAAAATATATGGATTGAATTAATGGTATACAATTGATGAATTATATTATATCTCGTTGAGAATGACCGAATTTGTCCCAAATTGGATTGAAAATGATTTTAGATACTTGGATCAAGCTGTCTTAATTTTGCTAAATTGAATGGATGGATCGTTTGTTGGAATGATAGTTTTTTTATCGGTATGTCGTTAAATATGCATTTCACTAGAGATAATTTATAATGATGTGTAATCTTTTTAAATTTGATTTTTGAATCACCGCTACATGTTTCTCTGTCCATTTTTAGATTTTTTTTTATGATGGATTTTGAAAATTTTGATATGTTATGCTATCATTCTCCTTATTTTGCATGAGATGCTGAATTGAATGCATAGTACTTTCAATTTACTTGATAGTATGCATGAATATGATATTTGAACATATACGGTTTGATAAAATTGAATTGAGATATTGGATGTTGGAAAATAGATGGATTGAATTGAGATATCGGATGTTGAAAAATAGATTGATTGAGTTGTGTCCCCCAACGATATCATAAATATGATAAATTGAATTGAGATATCGGATGTTGAAAAATATATGGATTGAATTAATGGTATACAATTGATGAATTATATTATATCTCGTTGAGAATGGCCGAATTTGTCCCGAATAGGATTGAAAATGATTTTAGATACTTGGATCAAGTTGCTTTAATCTTGATAAATTGAATTGACGGATCGTTTGTTGGAATGATAACTTTTTTATCGGTATGTCGTTAAATATGCACTTCTCTAGAGTTAATTTATAATGATGTGTAACCTTTTTAAATTTGATTTTTGAATCACTGCTACATGTTTCTCTGTCCATTTTTAAATTTGTTTATGACGGATTTTGAAAATTTTGATATGTTATGCTATCATTCTCCTTATTTTGCTTGAGATGTTGAATGGAATGCATAGAACTTTCAATTTACTTGATAGTATGCATGAATATGATATTTGAACATATACGGTTTGATAAAATTGAATTGAGATATCTGATGTTGGAAAATAGATGGATTGGGTTAATGGTATATAATAGATGCATTGTATTATATCTCGTTGAGAATGACATAATTTGTTCCGATGGTATAAAATAGATAAATTAAATTGAGATATCGGATGTTGGAAAATAGATTGATTGAGTTGTGTCCCCCAACGATATCATAAATCATAAATATGGTAAATTGAATTGAGATATCGGATGCTTAAAAATATATGGATTGAATTAATGGTATACAATTGATGAATTATATTATATCTCGTTGAGAATGACCGAATTTGTCCCAAATTGGATTGAAAATGTTTTAGATACTTGGATCAAGCTGTCTTAATTTTGCTAAATTGAATTGATGGATCGTTTGTTGGAATGATAGTTTTTTTATCGGTATGTCGTTAAATATGCATTTCGCTAGAGATAATTTATAATGATGTGTAATATTTTTAAATTTGATTTTTGAATCACTGCTACATATTTCTCTGTCCATTTTTAGATTTTTTTTTATGATGGATTTTGAAAATTTTGATATGTTATGCTATCATTCTCCTTATTTTGCATGAGATGCTGAATTGAATGCATAGTACTTTCAATTTACTTGATAGTATGCATGAATATGATATTTGAACATATACGGTTTGATAAAATTGAATTGAGATATTGGATGTTGGAAAATAGATGGATTGAATTGAGATATCGGATGTTGAAAAATAGATTGATTGAGTTGTGTCCCCCAACGATATCATAAATATGATAAATTGAATTGAGATATCGGATGTTGAAAAATATATGGATTGAATTAATGGTATACAATTGATGAATTATATTATATCTCGTTGAGAATGGCCGAATTTGTCCCGAATAGGATTGAAAATGATTTTAGATACTTGGATCAAGTTGCTTTAATCTTGATAAATTGAATTGACGGATCGTTTGTTGGAATGATAACTTTTTTATCGGTATGTCGTTAAATATGCACTTCTCTAGAGGTAATTTATAATGATGTGTAACCTTTTTAAATTTGATTTTTGAATCACTGCTACATGTTTCTCTGTCCATTTTTAAATTTGTTTATGACGGATTTTGAAAATTTTGATATGTTATGCTATCATTCTCCTTATTTTGCATGAGATGTTGAATGGAATGCATAGAACTTTCAATTTACTTGATAGTATGCATGAATATGATATTTGAACATATACGGTTTGATAAAATTGAATTGAGATATCTGATGTTGGAAAATAGATGGATTGGGTTAATGGTATATAATAGATGCATTGTATTATATCTCGTTGAGAATGACATAATTTGTTCCGATGGAATAAAATAGATAAATTAAATTGAGATATCGGATGTTGGAAAATAGATTGATTGAGTTGTGTCCCCCAACGATATCATAAATCATAAATATGGTAAATTGAATTGAGATATCGGATGTTTAAAAATATATGGATTGAATTAATGGTATACAATTAATGAATTATATTATATCTCGTTGAGAATGACCGAATTTGTCCCAAATTCGATTGAAAATGATTTTAGATACTTGGATCAAGCTGTCTTAATTTTGCTAAATTGAATTGATGGATCGTTTGTTGGAATGATAGTTTTTTTATCGGTATGTCGTCAAATATGCATTTCACTAGAGATAATTTATAATGATGTGTAATCTTTTTAAATTAGATTTTTGAATCACTGCTACATGTTTCTCTGTCCATTTTTAGATTTTTTTATGATGGATTTTGAAAATTTTGATATGTTATGCTATCATTCTCCTAATTTTGCATGAGATGCTTAATTGAATGCATAGTACTTTCAATTTACTTGATAGTACGCATGAATATGATATTTGAACATATACGGTTTGATAAAATTGAATTGAGATATTGGATGTTGGAAAATAGATGGATTGAATTGAGATATCGGATGTTGGAAAATAGATGGATTAATGGTATATAATAGATGCATTGTATTATGTCTCGTTGAGAATGACATAATTTGTCCCGATGGTATAAAATAGATAAATTAAATTGAGATATCGGATGTTGGAAAATAGATTGATTGAGTTATGTTCCTCAATGATATCAAAAATATGATAAATTGAATTGAGATAGCGGATGTTGAAAAATATATGGATTGGATTAATTGTATACAATTGATACATTGTATTATGTCTCGTTGAGAATGACCGAATTTGTCCCGAATAGGATTGAAAATGATTTTAGATACTTGGATCAAGTTGTCTTAATCTTGATAAATTGAATTGACGGATCGTTTGTTGGAATGATAGCTTGTTTATCGGCATGTCGTTATATATGCACTTCACTAGAGGTAATTTATAATGATGTGTAACCTATTTAAATTTGATATGTGTATCACTGCTACATGTTTCTCTTTCCATTTTTCGATATGTTTATGATGAATTTTAAAATTTTTGATGTTATGCAATCATCCGCTTTATTTTGATTGAGATGCTAAATTGAATGCATAACACTTTCAATTTACTTGATAGTATGCTTGAATATAATATTTGAACATATACGGTTTGGCGAAATTGAATTGAGATATCGAATGTTAGAAAATAGATGGATTGAATTGAGATATCGGATGTTGGAAAATAGATGGATTGGATTAATGGTATACTATAGATGCAATGTATTACGTCTCGTCTAAATGGACCGAATTTGTTCCGAACAGGATTGAAAATGATTTTAGATACTTGGATCAAGTTGTCTTAACCTTGATAAATTGAATTGAGGGAATCGTTTGCTGGAATGATAGCTTTTCGATCGTTTTGTCGTTAAATATGCACTTCATTAGAGGTAATTTATAATGATGTGTAACCTTTTTAAATTTGATATGTGTATCACTGCTACATGTTTCTCTTTCCATTTTTCTATATGTTTATAATAAATTTTAAGAATTTTTGATGTTATGCAATCATCCGCCTTATTTTGATTGAGATGCTAAATTGAATGCATAACACTTTCAATTTACTTGATAGTATGCTTGAATATAATATTTGAACATATACGGTTTGGTGAAATTGAATTGAGATATCGGATGTTGGAAAATAGATGGATTGAATTGAGATATCGGATGTTGGAAAATAGATTGATTGAGTTATGTCCCTCAATGATATCATAAATATGATAAATTGAATTGAGATATCGGATGTTGAAAAATATATCGATTGGATTAATGGTATACAATTGATGGATTGTATTATGTCTCGTTGAGAATGACCGAATTTGTCCCGAATAGGATTTAAAATGATTTTAGATACTTGGATCAAGTTGTCTTAATCTTGATAAATTGAATTGACAGATCGTTTGATGGAATGATAACTTTTTTATCGGTATGTCGTTAAATATGCACTTCACTAGAGGTAATTTATAATGATGTGTAACCTTTTTAAATTTGATATGTGTATCACTGCTACATGTTTCTCTTTCCATTTTTCGATATGTTTATGATGAATTTTAAAATTTTTGATGTTATGCAATCATCCGCTTTATATTGATTGAGATGCTAAATTGAATGCATAACACTTTCAATTTACTTGATAGTATGCTTGAATATAATATTTGAACATATACGGTTTGGTGAAATTGAATTGAGATATCGAATGTTGGAAAATAGATGGATTGAATTGAGATATCGGATGTCGGAAAATAGATGGATTGGATTAATGGTATACTATAGATGCAATGTATTATGTCTCGTCTAAATGGACCGAATTTGTTCCGAACAGGATTGAAAATGATTTTAGATACTTGGATCAAGTTGTCTTAACCTTGATAAATTGAATTGAGGGAATCGTTTGCTGGAATGATAGCTTTTTGATCGTTTTGTCGTTAAATATGCACTTCATTAGAGGTAATTTATAATGATGTGTAATCCTTTTAAATTTGATTTTTTAATCACTGCTACATGTTTCTCTGTCCATTTTTAGATTTGTTTATGATGAATTTTGAAAATTTTGATATGTTATGCTATCATTCTCCTTATTTTGCATGAGATGCTGAATTGAATGCATATCACTTTCAATTTACTTGATAGTATGCATGAATATGATATTTAACATATACGGTTTGATAAAATTGAATTGAGATATCGGATGTTGGAAAATAGATGGATTGAATTTAGATATCGGATGTTGGAAGATAGATGGATTAATGGTATATAATAGATGCATTGTATTATGTCTCGTTGAGAATGACATAATTTGTCCCGATGGTATAAAATAGATAAATTAAATTGAGATATCGGATGTCGGAAAATAGATTGATTGAGTTATGTCCCTCAATGATATCATAAATATGATAAATTGAATTGAGATATCGGATGTTGAAAAATATATCGATTGGATTAATGGTGCACAATTGATGCATTGTATTATGTGTCGTTGAGAATGACCGAATTTGTCCCGAATAGGATTGAAAATGATTTTAGATACTTGGATCAAGTTGTCTTTATCTTGATAAATTGAATTGACGGTTCGTTTGTTGGAATGATAACTTTTTTATCGGTATGTCGTTAAATATGCACTTCACTAGAGGTAATTTATAATGATGTGTAACCTTTTAAATTTGATATGTGTATCACTGCTACATGTTTCTCTTTCCATTTTTCTATATGTTTATGATAAATTTTCAAATTTTTGTTGTTATGCAATCATCCGCCTTATTTTGATTGAGATGCTAAATTGAATGCATAACACTTTCAATTTACTTGATAGTATGCTTTAATATAATATTTGAACATATACGGTTTGGTGAAATTGAATTGAGATATCGGATGTTGGAAAATAGATGGATTGAATTGAGATATCGGATGTTGGAAAATAGATTGATTGGGTTATGTCCCTCAATGATATCATAAATATGATAAATTGAATTGAGATATCGGATGTTGAAAAATATATCGATTGGATTAATGGTATACAATTGATGGATTGTATTATGTCTTGTTGAGAATAACCGAATTTGTCCCGAATCGGATTTAAAATGATTTTAGATACTTGGATCAAGTTGTCTTAATCTTGATAAATTGAATTGACAGATCGTTTGATGGAATGATAACTTTTTTATCGGTATGTCGTTAAATATGCACTTCACTAGAGGTAATTTATAATGATGTGTAACCTTTTTAAATTTGATATGTGTATCACTGATACATGTTTCTCTTTCCATTTTTCGATATGTTTATGATGAATTTTAAAATTTTTGATGTTATGCAATCATCCGCTTTATATTGATTGAGATGCTAAATTGAATGCATAGCACTTTCAATTTACTTGATAGTGTGCTTGAATATAATATTTGAACATATACGGTTTGGTGAAATTGAATTGAGATATCGAATGTTGGAAAATAGATGGATTGAATTGAGATATCAGATGTTGGAAAATAGATGGATTGGATTAATGGTATACTATAGATGCAATGCATTATGTCTCGTCTAAATGGACCGAATTTGTTCCGAACAGGATTGAAAATGATTTTAGATACTTGGATCAAGTTGTCTTAACCTTGATAAATTGAATTGAGGGAATCGTTTGCTGGAATGATAGCTTTTTGATCGTTTTGTCGTTAAATATGCACTTCATTAGAGGTAATTTATAATGATGTGTAACCTTTTTAAATTTGATTTTTTAATCACTGCTGCATGTGTTCTCTGTCCATTTTTAGATTTGTTTATGATGAATTTTGAAAATTTTGATATGTTATGCTATCATTCTCCTTATTTTGCATGAGATGCTGAATTGAATGCATATCACTTTCAATTTACTTGATAGTATGCATGAATATGATATTTGAACATATACGGTTTGATAAAATTGAACTAAGATATCGGATGTTGGAAAATAGATGGATTGAATTGAGATATCGGATGTTGGAAAATAGATGGATTAATGGTATATAATAGATGCATTGTATTATGTCTTGTTGAGAATGACATAATTTGTCCCGATGGTATGAAATAGATAAATTAAATTGAGATATCGGATGTTGGAAAATAGATTGATTGAGTTATGTCCCTCAATGATATCATAAATATGATAAATTGAATTGAGATATCGGATGTTGAAAAATATATCGATTGGATTAATGGTGCACAATTGATGCATTGTATTATGTGTCGTTGAGAATGACCGAATTTGTCCCGAATAGGATTGAAAATGAATTTAGATACTTGGATCAAGTTGTCTTAATCTTGATAAATTGAATTGACGGATCGTTTGTTGGAATGATAACTTTTTTATCGGTATGTCGCTAAATATGCACTTCACTAGAGGTAATTTATAATGATGTGTAACCATTTTAAATTTGATATGTGTATCACTGCTACATGTTTCTCTTTCCATTTTTCGATATGTTTATGATGAATTTTAAAAGTTTTGATGTTATGCAATCATCCGCTTTATTTTGATTGAGATGCTAAATTGAATGCATAGCACTTTCAATTTACTTGATAGTGTGCTTGAATATAATATTTGAACATATACGGTTTGGTGAAATTGAATTGAGATATCAAATGTTGGAAAATAGATGGATTGAATTGAGATATCAGATGTTGGAAAATAGATGGATTGGATTAATGGTATACTATAGATGCAATGTATTATGTCTCGTCTAAATGGACCGAATTTGTTCCGAACAGGATTGAAAATGATTTTAGATACTTGGATCAAGTTGTCTTAACCTTGATAAATTGAATTGGGGGAATCGTTTGCTGGAATGATAGCTTTTCGATCGTTTTGTCGTTCAATATGCACTTCATTAGAGGTAATTTATAATGATGTGTAACCTTTTTAAATTTGATATGTGTATCACTGCTACATGTTTCTCTTTCCATTTTTCTATATGTTTATGATAAATTTTAAAGTTTTTGATGTTATGCAATCATCCGCCTTATTTTGATTGAGATGCTAAATTGAATGCATAACACTTTCAATTTACTTGATAGTATGCTTGAATATAATATTTGAACATATACGGTTTGGTGAAATTGAATTGAGATATCGGATGTTGGAAAATAGATGGATTGAATTGAGATATCGGATGTTGGAAAATAGATTGATTGAGTTATGTCCCTCAATTATATCATAAATATGATAAATTGAATTGAGATATCGGATGTTGAAAAATATATCGATTGGATTAATGGTGCACAATTGATGCATTGTATTATGTGTCGTTGAGAATGACCGAATTTGTCCCGAATAGGATTGAAAATGAATTTAGATACTTGGATCAAGTTGTCTTAATCTTGATAAATTGAATTGACGGATCGTTTGTTGGAATGATAACTTTTTTATCGGTATGTCGCTAAATATGCACTTCACTAGAGGTAATTTATAATGATGTGTAACCATTTTAAATTTGATATGTGTATCACTGCTACATGTTTCTCTTTCCATTTTTCGATATGTTTATGATGAATTTTAAAAGTTTTGATGTTATCCAATCATCCGCTTTATTTTGATTGAGCTGCTAAATTGAATGCATAGCACTTTCAATTTACTTGATAGTATGCTTGAATATAATATTTGAACATATACAGTTTGGTGAAATTGAATTGAGATATCAAATTTTAGAAAATAGATGGATTGAATTGAGATATCGGATGTTGGAAAATAGATGGATTGGATTAATGGTATACTATAGATGCAATGTATTACGTCTCGTCTAAATGGACCGAATTTGTTCCGAACAGGATTGAAAATGATTTTAGATACTTGGATGAAGTTGTCTTAACCTTGATAAATTGATTAGAGGGAATCGTTTGCTGGAATGATAGCTTTTCGATCGTTTTGTCGTTAAATATGCACTTCATTAGAGGTAATTCATAATGATGTGTAACCTTTTTAAATTTGATATGTGTATCACTGCTACATGTTTCTCTTTCCATTTTTCTATATGTTTATGATAAATTTTAGGATTTTTGATGTTATGCAATCATCCGCCTTATTGTGATTGAGATGCTAAATTGAATGCATAACACTTTCAATTTACATGATAGTATGCTTGAATATAATATTTGAACATATACGGTTTGGTGAAATTGAATTGAGATATCGGATGTTGGAAAATAGATGGATTGAATTGAGATATCGGATGTTGGAAAATAGATGGATTAATGGTATATAATAGATGCATTGTATTATGTCTTGTTGAGAATGACATAATTTGTCCCGATGGTATGAAATAGATAAATTAAATTGAGATATCGGATGTTGGAAAATAGATTGATTGAGTTATGTCCCTCAATGATATCATAAATATGATAAATTGAATTGAGATATCGGATGTTGAAAAATATATCGATTGGATTAATGGTGCACAATTGATGCATTGTATTATGTGTCGTTGAGAATGACCGAATTTGTCCCGAATAGGATTGAAAATGAATTTAGATACTTGGATCAAGTTGTCTTAATCTTGATAAATTGAATTGACGAATCGTTTGCTGGAATGATAGCTTTTCGATCGTTTTGTCGTTAAATATGCACTTCATTAGAGGTAATTTATAATGATGTGTAACCTTTTTAAATTTGATATGTGTATCACTGCTACATGTTTCTCTTTCCATTTTTCGATATGTTTATGATGAATTTTAAAATTTTTGATGTTATGCAATCATCCGCTTTATATTGATTGAGATGCTAAATTGAATGCATAGCACTTTCAATTTACTTGATAGTATGCTTGAATATAATATTTGAACATATACGGTTTGGTGAAATTGAATTGAGATATCGAATGTTGGAAAATAGATGGATTGAATTGAGATATCGGATGTTGGAAAATAGATGGATTGGATTAATGGTATACTATAGATGCAATGTATTATGTCTTGTCTAAATGGACCGAATTTGTTCCGAACAGGATTGAAAATGATTTTAGATACTTGGATCAAGTTGTCTTAACCTTGATAAATTGAATTGAGGGAATCGTTTGCTGGAATGATAGCTTTTTTATCGTTTTGTCGTTAAATATGCACTTCAATAGAGGAAATTTATAATGATGTGTAACCTTTTTAAATTTGATTTTTTAATCACTGCTACATGTTTCTCTGTCCATTTTTAGATTTGTTTATGATGAATTTTGAAAATTTTGATATGTTATGCTATCATTCTCCTTATTTTGCATGAGATGCTGAATTGAATGCATATCACTTTCAATTTACTTGATAGTATGCAAGAATATGATATTTGAACATATACGGTTTGATAAAATTGAATTGAGATATCGGATGTTGGAAAATAGATGGATTGAATTGAGATATCGGATGTTGGAAAATAGATGGATTAATGGTATATAATAGATGCATTGTATTATGTCTCGTTGAGAATGACATAATTTGTCCCGATGGTATTAAATATATAAATTAAATTGAGATATCGGATGTTGGAAAATAGATTGATTGAGTGTCCCTCAATGATATCATAAATATGATAAATTGAATTGAGATATCGAATGTTGAAAAATATATGGATTGAATTAATATTATACAATTGATGCATTGTATTATGTCTCATTGAGAATGACCGAATTTGTGCCGAATAGGATTAAAAATGATTTTAGATACTTGGATCAAGTTGTTTTAATCTTGATAAATTGAATTGACGGATCGTTTGTTGGAATGATAGCTTTTTTATCGGTATGTCGTTAAATATGCACTTCATTAGAGGTAATTTATAATGATGTGTAAGCTTTTTAAATTTGATATGTGTATCACTGCTACATGTTTCTCTTTCCATTTTTCTATATGTTTATGATAAATTTTAAAATTTTTGATGTTATGCAATCATCCGCCTTATTTTGATTGAGATGCTAAATTGAATGCATAACACTTTCAATTTACTTGATAGTATGCTTGAATATAATATTTGAACATATACGGTTTGGTGAAATTGAATTGAGATATCGGATGTTGGAAAATAGATGGATTGAATTGAGATATCGGATATTGGAAAATACATTGATTGGGTTATGTCCCTCAATGATATCATAAATATGATAAATTGAATTGAGATATCGGATGTTGAAAAATATATCGATTGGATTAATGGTATACAATTGATGAATTGTATTATGTCTCGTTGAGAATGACCGAATTTGTCCCGAATAGGATTTAAAATGATTTTAGATACTTGGATCAAATTGTCTTAATCTTGATAAATTGAATTGACAGCTCGTTTGATGGAATGATAACTTTTTTATCGGTATGTCGTTAAATATGCACTTCACTAGAGGTAATTTATAATGATGTGTAACCTTTTTAAATTTGATATGTGTATCACTGCTACATGTTTCTCTTTCCATTTTTCGATATGTTTATGATGAATTTTAAAATTTTTGATGTTATGCAATCATCCGCTTTATATTGATTGAGATGCTAAATTGAATGTATAGCACTTTCAATTTACTTGATAGTGTGCTTGAATATAATATTTGAACATATACGGTTTGGTGAAATTGAATTGAGATATCGGATGTTGGAAAATAGATGGATTGAATTGAGATATCGGATGTTGGAAAATAGATGGATTGGATTAATGGTATACTATAGATGCAATGTATTATGTCTCGTCTAAATGGACCGAATTTGTTCCGAACAGGATTGAAAATGATTTTAGATACTTGGATCAAGTTGTCTTAACCTTGATAAATTGAATTGAGGGAATCGTTTGCTGGAATGATAGCTTTTTGATCGTTTTGTCGTTAAATATGCACTTCATTAGAGGTAATTTATAATGATGTGTAACCTTTTTAAATTTGATTTTTCAATCACTGCTACATGTGTTCTCTGTCCATTTTTAGATTTGTTTATGATGAATTTCGAAAATTTTGATATGTTATGCTATCATTCTCCTTATTTTGCATGAGATGCAGAATTGAATGCATATCACTTTCAATTTACTTGATAGTATGCATGAATATGATATTTGAACATATACGGTTTGATAAAATTGAACTGAGATATCGGATGTTGGAAAATAGATGGATTGAATTGAGATATCGGATGTTGGAAAATAGATGGATTAATGGTATATAATAGATGCATTGTATTATGTCTCGTTGAGCATGACATAATTTGTCCCGATGGTATGAAATAGATAAATTAAATTGAGATATCGGATGTCGGAAAATAGATTGATTGAGCTATGTCCCTCAATGATATCATAAATATGATAAATTGAATTGAGATATCGGATGTTGAAAAATATATCGATTGGATTAATGGTGCACAATTGATGCATTGTATTATGTGTCGTTGAGAATGACCGAATTTGTCCCGAATAGGATTGAAAATGAATTTAGATACTTGGATCAAGTTGTCTTAATCTTGATAAATTGAATTGACGGATCGTTTGTTGGAATGATAACTTTTTTATCGGTATGTCGTTAAATATGCACTTCACTAGAGGTAATTTATAATGATGTGTAACCTTTTTAAATTTGATATGTGTATCACTGCTACATGTTTCTCTTTCCATTTTTCGATATGTTTATGATGAATTTTAAAATTTTTGATGTTATGCAATCATCCGCTTTATTTTGATTGAGATGCTAAATTGAATGCATAACACTTTCAATTTACTTGATAGTATGCTTGAATATAATATTTGAACATATACGGTTTGGTGAAATTTAATTGAGATATCAAATTTTAGAAAATAGATGGATTGAATTGAGATATCGGATGTTGGAAAATAGATGGATTGGATTAATGGTATACTATAGATGCAATGTATTACGTCTCGTCTAAATGGACCGAATTTGTTCCGAACAGGATTGAAAATGATTTTATATACTTGGATCAAGTTGTCTTAACCTTGATAAATTGAATTGAGGGAATCGTTTGCTGGAATGATAGCTTTTCGATCGTTTTGTCGTTAAATATGCACTTCATTAGAGGTAATTCATAATGATGTGTAACCTTTTTAAATTTGATATGTGTATCACTGCTACATGTTTCTCTTTCCATTTTTCTATATGTTTATGATAAATTTAAAATTTTTTGATGTTATGCAATCATCCGCCTTATTTTGATTGAGATGCTAAATTGAATGCATAACACTTTCAATTTACTTGATAGTATGCTTGAATATAATATTTGAACATATACGGTTTGGTGAAATTGAATTGAGATATCGGATGTTGGAAAATAGATGGATGGAATTGAGATATCGGATGTTGGAAAATAGATTGATTGAGTTATGTCCCTCAATGATATCATAAATATGATAAATTGAATTGAGATATCGGATGTTGAAAAATATATCGATTGGATTAATGGTATACAATTGATGGATTGTATTATGTCTCGTTGAGAATGACCGAATTTGTCCCGAATAGGATTTAAAATGATTTTAGATACTTGGATCAAGTTGTCTTAATCTTGATAAATTGAATTGACAGATCATTTGATGGAATGATAACTTTTTTATCGGTATGTCGTTAAATATGCACTTCACTAGAGGTAATTTATAATGATGTGTAACCTTTTTAAATTTGATATGTGTATCACTGCTACATGTTTCTCTTTCCATTTTTCGATATGTTTATGATGAATTTTAAAATTTTTGATTTTATGCAATCATCCGCTTTATATTGATTGAGATGCTAAATTGAATGCATAGCACTTTCAATTTACTTGATAGTGTGCTTGAATATAATATTTGAACATATACGGTTTGGTGAAATTGAATTGAGATATCGAATGTTGGAAAATAGATGGATTGAATTGAGATATCGGATGTTGGAAAATAGATGGATTGGATTAATGGTATACTATAGATGCAATGTATTATGTCTCGTCTAAATGGACCGAATTTGTTCCGAACAGGGTTGAAAATGATTTTAGATACTTGGATCAAGTTGTCTTAACCTTGATAAATTGAATTGAGGGAATCGTTTGCTGGAATGATAGCTTTTTGATCGTTTTGTCGTTAAATATGCACTTCATTAGAGGTAATTTATAATGATGTGTAACCTTTTTAAATTTGATTTTTTAATCACTGCTACATGTGTTCTCTGTCCATTTTTAGATTTGTTTATGATGAATTTTGAAAATTTTGATATGTTATGCTATCATTCTCCTTATTTTGCATGAGATACTGAATTGAATGCATATCACTTTCAATTTACTTGATAGTATGCATGAATATGATATTTGAACATATACGGTTTGATAAAATTGAACTGAGATATCGGATGTTGGAAAATAGATGGATTGAATTGAGATATCGGATGTTGGAAAATAGATGGATTAATGGTATATAATAGATGCATTGTATTATGTCTCGTTGAGAATGACATAATTTGTCCCGATGGTATGAAATAGATAAATTAAATTGAGATATCGGATGTTGGAAAATAGATTGATTGGGTTATGTCCCTCAATGATATCATAAATATGATAAATTGAATTGAGATATCGGATGTTGAAAAATATATCGATTGGATTAATGGTGCACAATTGATGCATTGTATTATGTGTCGTTGAGAATGACCGAATTTGTCCCGAATAGGATTGAAAATGAATTTAGATACTTGGATCAAGTTGTCTTAATCTTGATAAATTGAATTGACGGATCGTTTGTTGGAATGATAACTTTTTTATCGGTATGTCGCTAAATATGCACTTCACTAGAGGTAATTTATAATGATGTGTAACCTTTTTAAATTTGATATGTGTATCACTGCTACATGTTTCTCTTTCCATTTTTCGATATGTTTATGATGAATTTTAAAAGTTTTGATGTTATGCAATCATCCGCTTTATTTTGATTGAGATGCTAAATTGAATGCATAACACTTTCAATTTACTTGATAGTATGCTTGAATATAATATTTGAACATATACGGTTTGGTGAAATTGAATTGAGATATCAAATTTTAGAAAATAGATGGATTGAATTGAGATATCGGATGTTGGAAAATAGATGGATTGGATTAATGGTATACTATAGATGCAATGTATTACGTCTCGTCTAAATGGACCGAATTTGTTCCGAACAGGATTGAAAATGATTTTAGATACTTGGATCAAGTTGTCTTAACCTTGATAAACTGAATTGAGGGAATCGTTTGCTGGAATGATAGCTTTTCGATCGTTTTGTCGTTAAATATGCACTTCATTAGAGGTAATTTATAATGATGTGTAACCTTTTTAAATTTGATATGTGTATCACTGCTACATGTTTCTCTTTCCATTTTTCTATATGTTTATGATAAATTTTAAAATTTTTGATGTTATGCAATCATCCGCCTTATTTTGATTGAGATGCTAAATTGAATGCATAACACTTTCAATTTACTTGATAGTATGCTTGAATATAATATTTGAACATATACGGTTTGGTGAAATTGAATTGAGATATCGGATGTTGGAAAATAGATGGATTGAATTGAGATATCGGATGTTGGAAAATAGATTGATTGAGTTATGTCCCTCAATGATATCATAAATATGATAAATTGAATTGAGATATCGGATGTTAAAAAATATATCGATTGGATTAATGGTATACAATTGATGGATTGTATTATGTCTCGTTGAGAATGACCGAATTTGTCCCGAATAGGATTTAAAATGATTTTAGATACTTGGATCAAGTTGTCTTAATCTTGATAAATTGAATTGACAGATCGTTTGATGGAATGATAACTTTTTTATCGGTATGTCGTTAAATATGCACTTCACTAGAGGTAATTTATAATGATGTGTAACCTTTTTAAATTTGATATGTGTATCACTGCTACATGTTTCTCTTTCCATTTTTCGATATGTTTATGATGAATTTTAAAATTTTTGATGTTATGCAATCATCCGCTTTATATTGATTGAGATGCTAAATTGAATGCATAACACTTTCAATTTACTTGATAGTATGCTTGAATATAATATTTGAACATATACGGTTTGGTGAAATTGAATTGAGATATCAAATTTTAGAAAATAGATGGATTGAATTGAGATATCGGATGTTGGAAAATAGATGGATTGGATTAATGGTATACTATAGATGCAATGTTTTAAGTCTCGTCTAAATGGACCGAATTTGTTCCGAACAGGATTGAAAATGATTTTAGATACTTGGATCAAGTTGTCTTAACCTTGATAAATTGAATTGGGGGAATCGTTTCCTGGAATGATAGCTTTTCGATCGTTTTGTCGTTAAATATGCACTTAATTAGAGGTAATTTATAATGATGTGTAACCTTTTTAAATTTGATATGTGTATCACTGCTACATGTTTCTCTTTCCATTTTTCTATATGTTTATGATAAATTTTAAAATTTTTGATGTTATGCAATCATCCACCTTATTTTGACTGAGATGCTAAATTGAATGCATAACACTTTCAATTTACTTGATAGTATGCTTGAATATAATATTTGAACATATACGGTTTGGTGAAATTGAATTGAGATATCGGATGTTGGAAAATAGATGGATTGAATTGAGATATCGGATGTTGGAAAATAGATTGATTGAGTTATGTCCCTCAATGATATCATAAATATGATAAATTGAATTGAGATATTTGATGTTGAAAAATATATCGATTGGATTAATGGTATACAATTGATGGATTGTATTATGTCTCATTCAGAATGACCGAATTTGTCCCGAATAGGATTTAAAATGATTTTAGATACTTGGATCATGTTGTCTTAATCTTGATAAATTGAATAGACAGATCGTTTGATGGAATGATAACTTTTTTATCGGTATGTCGTTAAATATGCACTTCACTAGAGGTAATTTATAATGATGTGTAACCTTTTTAAATTTGATATGTGTATCACTGCTACATGTTTCTCTTTCCATTTTTCGATATGTTTATGATGAATTTTAAAATTTTTGATGTTATGCAATCATCCGCTTTATATTGATTGAGATGCTAAATTGAATGCATAGCACTTTCAATTTACTTGATAGTGTGCTTGAATATAATATTTGAACATATACGGTTTGGTAAAATTGAATTGAGATATCGAATGTTGGAAAATAGATGGATTGAATTGAGATATCGGATGTTGGAAAATAGATGGATTGGATTAATGGTATACTATAGATGCAATGTATTATGTCTCATCTAAATGGACCGAATTTGTTCCGAACAGGATTGAAAATGATTTTAGATACTTGGATCAAGTTGTCTTAACCTTGATAAATTGAATTGAGGGAATCGTTTGCTGGAATGATAGCTTTTTGATCGTTTTGTCGTTAAATATGCACTTCATTAGAGGTAATTTATAATGATGTGTAACCTTTTTAAATTTGATTTTTTAATCACTGCTACATGTGTTCTCTGTCCATTTTTAGATTTGTTTATGATGAATTTTGAAAATTTTGATATGTTATGCTATCATTCTCCTTATTTTGCATGAGATGCTGAATTGAATGCATATCACTTTCAATTTACTTGATAGTATGCATGAATATGATATTTGAACATATACGGTTTGATAAAATTGAATTGAGATATCGGATGTTGGAAAATAGATGGATTGAATTGAGATATCGGATGTTGGAAAATAGATGGATTAATGGTATATAATAGATGCATTGTATTATGTCTCGTTGTGAATGACATAATTTGTCCCGATGGTATGAAATAGATAAATTAAATTGAGATATCGGATGTCGGAAAATAGATTGATTGAGTTATGTCCCTCAATGATATCATAAATATGATAAATTGAATTGAGATATCAGATGTTGAAAAATATATCGATTGGATTAATGGTGCACAATTGATGCATTGTATTATGTGTCGTTGAGAATGACCGAATTTGTCCCGAATAGGATTGAAAATGAATTTAGATACTTGGATCAAGTTGTCTTAATCTTGATAAATTGAATTGACGGATCGTTTGTTGGAATGATAACTTTTTTATCGGTATGTCGTTAAATATGCACTTCACTAGAGGTAATTTATAATGATGTGTAACCTTTTTAAATTTGATATGTGTATCACTGCTACATGTTTCTCTTTCCATTTTTCGATATGTTTATGATGAATTTTAAAAGTTTTGATGTTATGCAATCATCCGCTTTATTTTGATTGAGATGCTAAATTGAGTGCATAACACTTTCAATTTACTTGATAGTATGCTTGAATATAATATTTGAACATATACGGTTTGGTGAAATTGAATTGAGATATCAAATTTTAGAAAATAGATGGATTGAATTGAGATATCGGATGTTGGAAAATAGATGGATTCGATTAATGGTATACTATAGATGCAATGTATTACGTCTCGTCTAAATGGACCGAATTTGTTCCGAACAGGATTGAAAATGATTTTAGATACTTGGATCAAGTTGTCTTAACCTTGATAAATTGAATTGAGGGAATCGTTTGCTGGAATGATAGCTTTTCGATCGTTTTGTCGTTAAATATGCACTTCATTAGAGGTAATTTATAATGATGTGTAACCTTTTTAAATTTGATATGTGTATCACTGCTACAAGTTTCTCTTTCCATTTTTCTATATGTTTATGATAAATTTTAAAATTTTTGATGTTATGCAATCATCCGCCTTATTTTGATTGAGATGCTAAATTGAATGCATAACACTTTCAATTTACTTGATAGTATGCTTGAATATAATATTTGACCATATACGGTTTGTTGAAATTGAATTGAGATATCGGATGTTGGAAAATAGATGGATTGGATTAATGGTTTACAATTGATGGATTGTATTATGTCTCGTTGAGAATGACCGAATTTGTCCAGAATAGGATTTAAAATGATTTTAGATACTTTGATCAAGTTGTCTTAATCTTGATAAATTGAATTGACAGAGCGTTTGATGGAATGATAACTTTTTTATCGGTATGTCGTTAAATATGCACTTCATTAGAGGTAATTTATAATGATGTGTAACCTTTTTAAATTTGATATGTGTATCAGTGCTACATGTTTCTCTTTCCATTTTTCGATATGTTTATGATGAATTTTAAAATTTTTGATGTTATGCAATCATCCGCTTTATATTGATTGAGATGCTAAATTGAATGCATAGCACTTTCAATTTACTTGATAGTATGCTTGAATATAATATTTGAACATATACGGTTTGGTGAAATTGAATTGAGATATCGAATGTTGGAAAATAGATGGATTGAATTGAGATATCGGATGTTGGAAAATAGATGGATTGGATTAATGGTATACTATAGATGCAATGTATTATGTCTTGTCTAAATGGACCGAATTTGTTCCGAACAGGATTGAAAATGATTTTAGATACTTGGATCAAGTTGTCTTAACCTTGATAAATTGAATTGAGAGAATCGTTTGCTGGAATGATAGCTTTTTGATCGTTTTGTCGTTAAATATGCACTTCAATAGAGGAAATTTATAATGATGTGTAACCTTTTTAAATTTGATTTTTTAATCACTGCTACATGTTTCTCTGTCCATTTTTAGATTTGTTTATGATGAATTTTGAAAATTTTGATATGTTATGCTATCATTCTCCTTATTTTGCATGAGATGCTGAATTGAATGCATATCACTTTCAATTTACTTGATAGTATGCAAGAATATGATATTTGAACATATACGGTTTGATAAAATTGAATTGAGATATCGGATGTTGGAAAATAGATGGATTGAATTGAGATATCGGATGTTGGAAAATAGATGGATTAATGGTATATAATAGATGCATTGTATTATGTCTCGTTGAGAATCACATAATTTGTCCCGATGGTATAAAATAGATAAATTAAATTGAGATATCGGATGTTGGAAAATAGATTGATTGAGTTATGTCCCTCAATGATATCATAAATATGATAAATTGAATTGAGATATCGGATGTTGAAAAATATATCGATTGGATTAATGGTATACAATTGATGCATTGTATTATGTCTCGTTGAGAATGACCGAATTTGTCCCGAACAGGATTGAAAATGATTTTAGATACTTGGATCAAGTTGTCTTAACCTTGATAAATTGAATTGAGGGAATCGTTTGCAGGAATGATAGCTTTTCGATCGTTTTGTCGTTAAATATGCACTTCATTAGAGGTAATTTATAATGATGTGTAACCTTTTTAAATTTGATATGTGTATCACTGGTACATGTTTCTCTTTCCATTTTTCTATATGTTTATGATAAATTTTAAAATTTTTGATGTCATGCAATCATCCGCCTTATTTTGATTGAGATGCTAAATTGAATGCATAACACTTTCAATTTACTTGATAGTATGCTTGAATATAATATTTGAACATATACGGTTTGGTGAAATTGAATTGAGATATCGGATGTTGGAAAATAGATGGATTGAATTGAGATATCGGATGTTGGAAAATAGATTGATTGAGTTATGTCCCTCAATGATATCATAAATATGATAAATTGAATTGAGATATCGGATGTTGAAAAATATATCGATTGGATTAATGGTATACAATTGATGGATTGTATTATGTCTCGTTGAGAATGACCGAATTTGTCCCGAATAGGATTTAAAATGATTTTAGATACTTGGATCAAGTTGTCTTAATCTTGATAAATTGAATTGACAGATCGTTTGATGGAATGATAACTTTTTTATCGGGATATCGTTAAATATGCACTTCACTAGAGGTAATTTATAATGATGTGTAACCTTTTTAAATTTGATATGTGTATCACTGCTACATGTGTCTCTTTCCATTTTTCGATATGTTTATGATGAATTTTAAAATTTTTGATGTTATGCAATCATCCGCTTTATATTGATTGGGATGCTAAATTGAATGCATAGCACTTTCAATTTACTTCATAGTGTGCTTGAATATAATATTTGAACATATACGGTTTGGTGAAATTGAATTGAGATATCGAATGTTGGAAAATAGATGGATTGAATTGAGATATCGGATGTTGGAAAATAGATGGATTGGATTAATGGTATACTATAGATGCAATGTATTATGTCTCGTCTAAATGGACCGAATTTGTTCCGAACAGGATTGAAAATGATTTTAGATACTTGGATCAAGTTGTCTTAACCTTGATAAATTGAATTGAGGGAATCGTTTGCTGGAATGATAGCTTTCTGATCGTTTTGTCGTTAAATATGCACTTCATTAGAGGTAATTTATAATGATGTGTAACCTTTTTAAATTTGATTTTTTAATCACTGCTACATGTGTTCTCTGTCCATTTTTAGATTTGTTTATGATGAATTTTGAAAATTTTGATATGTTATGCTATCATTCTCCTTATTTTGCATGAGATGCTGAATTGAATGCATATCACTTTCAATTTACTTGATAGTATGCATAAATATGATATTTGAACATATACGGTTTGATAAAATTGAACTGAGATATCGGATGTTGGAAAATAGATGGATTGAATTGAGATATCGGATGTTGGAAAATAGATGGATTAATGGTATATAATAGATTTATTGGTATGTTGGATGTTGGAAAATAATTTGTTCCGATAGTATAAAATAGATAAATTAAATTGAGATATCGGATGTTGGAAAATAGATTGATTGAGTTGTGTCCCCCAACGATATCATAAATATGATAAATTGAATTGAGATATTGGATGTTGAAAAATATATGGATTGAATTAATGGTATACAATTGATGCATTATATTATATCTCGTCGAGAATGACCGAATTTGTCCCGAATAGGATTGTAAATGATTTTAGATACTTGGATCAAGTTAACTTAATCTTGATAAATTGAATTGACGGATCGATTGTTGGAATGATAGCTTTTTTATCGGTATGTCGTTAAATATGCATTTCACTAGAGGTAATTTATAATGATGTCTAACCTTTTTAAAATTGATTTTTGAATCACTGCTACATGTTTCTCTGTCCATTTTTAGATTTGTTTATGATGGATTTTGAAAATTTTGATATGTTATGCTATCATTCTCCTTATTTGGCATGAGATGCTGAATTGAATGCATAACACTTTCAATTTACTTGATAGTATGCATGAATATGATATTTGAACATATACTGTTTGATAAAATTGAATTGAGATATCTGATGTTGGAAAATAGATGGATTGGGTTAATGGTATATAATAGATGCTTTGTATTATGTCTCGTTGAGAATGACATAATTTGTTCCGATGGTATGAAATAGATAAATTAAATTGAGATATCGGATGTTGGAAAATAGATTGATTGAGTTGTGTCCCCCAGCGATATCATAGATATGATAAATTGAATTGAGATATCGGATGTTGAAAAATATATGAATTGAATTAATGGTATACAATTGATGCATTATATTATATCTCGTTGAGAATGACCGAATTTGTCCCGAATATGATTGTAAATGATTTTAGATACTTGGATCAAGTTATCTTAATCTTGATAAATTCAATTGACGGATCGATTGTTGGAATGATAGCTTTTTTATCGGTATGTCGTTAAATATGCACTTCACTAGAGGTAATTTATAATGATGTCTAACGTTTTTAAAATTGATTTTTGAATCACTGCTACATGTTTCTCTGTCCATTTTTAGATTTGTTTATGATGGATTTTGAAAATTTTGATATGTTATGCTATCATTCTCCTTATTTGGCATGAGATGCTGAATTGAATGCATAACACTTTCAATTTACTTGATAGTATGCATGAATATGATATTTGAACATATACGGTTTGATAAAATTGAATTGAGATATCGGATGTTGGAAAATAGATGGATTGAATTGAGATATCGGATGTTGGAAAATAGATGGATTAATGGTATATAATAGATTTATTGGTATGTTGGATGTTGGAAAATAATTTGTTCCGATAGTATAAAATAGATAAATTAAATTGAGATATCGGATGTTGGAAAATAGATTGATTGAGTTGTGTCCCCCAACGATATCATAAATATGATAAATTGAATTGAGATATTGGATGTTGAAAAATATATGGATTGAATTAATGGTATACAATTGATGCATTATATTATATCTCGTCGAGAATGACCGAATTTGTCCCGAATAGGATTGTAAATGATTTTAGATACTTGGATCAAGTTAACTTAATCTTGATAAATTGAATTGACGGATCGATTGTTGGAATGATAGCTTTTTTATCGGTATGTCGTTAAATATGCATTTCACTAGAGGTAATTTATAATGATGTCTAACCTTTTTAAAATTGATTTTTGAATCACTGCTACATGTTTCTCTGTCCATTTTTAGATTTGTTTATGATGGATTTTGAAAATTTTGATATGTTATGCTATCATTCTCCTTATTTGGCATGAGATGCTGAATTGAATGCATAACACTTTCAATTTACTTGATAGTATGCATGAATATGATATTTGAACATATACTGTTTGATAAAATTGAATTGAGATATCTGATGTTGGAAAATAGATGGATTGGGTTAATGGTATATAATAGATGCTTTGTATTATGTCTCGTTGAGAATGACATAATTTGTTCCAATGGTATGAAATAGATAAATTAAATTGAGATATCGGATGTTGGAAAATAGATTGATTGAGTTGTGTCCCCCAGCGATATCATAGATATGATAAATTGAATTGAGATATCGGATGTTGAAAAATATATGAATTGAATTAATGGTATACAATTGATGCATTATATTATATCTCGTTGAGAATGACCGAATTTGTCCCGAATATGATTGTAAATGATTTTAGATACTTGGATCAAGTTATCTTAATCTTGATAAATTCAATTGACGGATCGATTGTTGGAATGATAGCTTTTTTATCGGTATGTCGTTAAATATGCACTTCACTAGAGGTAATTTATAATGATGTCTAACCTTTTTAAAATTGATTTTTGAATCAGTGCTACATGTTTCTCTGTCCATTTTTAGATTTGTTTATGATGGATTTTGAAAATTTTGATATGTTATGCTATCATTCTCCTTATTTGGCATGAGATGCTGAATTGAATGCATAACACTTTCAATTTACTTGATAGTATGCATGAATATGATATTTGAACATATACGGTTTGATAAAATTCAATTGAGATATCGGATGTTGGAAAATAGATGGATTAATGGTATATAATATGTTAATGTTTGTTGATTGGCTCATTTTTGTTTGAACAATGTTGGATGCAATGTTTCAACATCCGGATACCTTTCCAGGTTGAGTGAAACGCGCGCCCATTTAATGCGACATCTTTCTATATATGGAAAACGCGCTTTCTTGTTTATGTCTCATTTATTAGAAGATCTTTACGTGATTTTTTCCAGAAGAGTTCTCCTTTGCTTATGGAAACTATTGACCAAGCTTTGAAATCACGTGTGGAATTATGAAGCCCAAGTTTCAAAGAAGCCCATGAAGACTCTTGGTATATAAGCTTCTTTGTAACCCTAATTTATGAACGGGTGTGTTGTATTCTGAAAAAAAATAACATTGTGTTAGGGTTTGTGTTAGATAACTTGTGAGCCTACCTTGCATTTCCTTTATGCAAGTCTAGGACATAGGGTATTGTATTTGTGTAAGACCACTCCAAAGCTTTGAAGTACGGAGTTGTCTTTGTTTTTTTAGAGTGTGTACTCAAACTACTGCATCTTTGTCTAGTATCACAAGGTTTGTGATTGATTAGGAGGTGAGATGGGATCTCAGACTTAGGAGTTCCTAGGTTGTAGTTGCACAAGATAGTGTCTAAGTCTTAAGGTGTAAACGGGTGTGTTTAGCTTAGGATTAGAACTATCATAGTGGACTTCTCTCCTGGATTGGTATCCCCCAGACTAAGGCTTGTTTAAGCGCTGAACTGGGTTAACAAACAAACCGTGTCATTTACTTTCTGTTAAGTTTAATCTCTTTATTGATTGTACCGCTCAGTGAATGTTCCAACATCGTATGCAACATCCCAAGTGTTGGAACATTACATAGCACATCCTTTACCTACGTGCCGGAATTTCAATTGGCATCAGAGCAGGCACCCTGCCTGTACCTGGGTGAGATCTAGGGAAGATACTTTCTGGCGCTATGGTAAAAGAAGGAGGTTTTGTCAACAGACCACCTTTGTTGGATGGAACGAATTATGACTACTGGAAGTCTCGTATGGCTGCCTTTCTCAAGTCTATCGACTCTCAAGTCTGGAGGGCTATTCTCACAGGTTGGGAAGCTCCTGTTGTTACTGATAAAGATGGGAACAAAACAAGTGTTCTAAAGGCAGAGCTTGAGTGGACTAAGGAAGAACAAGATCTGTCTACCTACAACTCCAAAGCCATCAATGCCTTGTTCAATGGGGTTGATAGAAGCATGTTCAGGTTGATCAAGAAATGTGTAGTTGCTAAAGAAGCCTAGGACATCTTGGAAACAGTTCATGAAGGCACATCTAAGGTAAAAATGTCTAGACTTCAACTCCTTACCACAAAATTTGAAAGCTTGAAGATGAAAGAGGATGAAAGTGTTCATGAATTCTACATGAACATTCTAGATATAGCCAACTCGTTTGATGTTCTTGGTGAGAAGATGAGTGATGCTAAGTTGGTCAGGAAAATCCTTAGGTCGCTTCCTAAGAGGTTTGATATGAAGGTCACAGCTATAGAAGAGGCACAAGACATCACCACCATGAAGGTTGATGAACTAATTGGTTCTCTGGAAACATTTGAATTGGCTATAAATGAAAGAGGTGATAAAAAGAGCAAGAGTATAGCTTTTGCCTCCAACACTGATGATTGTGAGTCTACAGATGGGTTTGATGAAGATGATGGTTTTGCTGAAGCCTTGGCCATGGTTGGCAGGAAACTCAGACAAGCTTGGAAACCAAAACCAAATGGGCAGAACATCCGATTCAACATCAACACTCAGCCTGACAAGTTCAAAAAGGGCAAAAGTGATGAAAAGCAGGTTCCTCCAAAAGGTGTACAATGTCATGAATGTGAAGGGTATGGCCACATAAGGACTGAGTGTGCTACGTTCCTCAAGAAACAGAAAAGGAGTATGACTGTCACTTGGTCTGATGAAGATGACTCTGAGGAAGAAAGTGAATCAGCAAAGTGTGTGACTGCTCTTGCTGGAGTATGTGCATCAGATGTGGAGTCTGTTGATGAAGGACTCACATATGATGATCTTCTTGTATCCTATAGAGACCTATATGAGAAGGACTTGGAGATCAACAAAGTGCTGAATAGACAAAAGAAGACCATTGCTCAACTGACTATTGAAAGAGATGAGGGATTGACAAAGATAGCTGGACTGACTGATGAAGTTAATCAACTTAATTCTCAGCTGGAGAATACCTTGAAGCAAATCAGGATGCTGAATACTGGAACAGCAGTCTTGGATGAGATTCTTAACAGTCAGGAGAAGAACAAGGGTGTTGGAATTGGTTTTAACTACGAGAAGATGAAACATCACAAGAATACAGAGAAGTTCATTCCTGCAGAAAATGTCTATGACCCTATGTCAGGAAAGCAGATGTTGAAACGTCCTGCTCAACATCATGGGTCAAGCTCTAACAGAAGACCTAGGAGATGGGTCTGTCATCATTGTGGCAAGAGAGGACACATAAGACCTTACTGTTTCAAACTATATGGATATCCTCAGTGGTACTATCACAATGGATCTGAACAAGCCAACACTCCCACACACCATCTTGAGAAGGAGTGGAAGCCCAAAACTGTGAATGAGGAAACAGCTCAGATTGCTCACATTGCTCTCAAAGCCACTTCTAGAAACTGTTGGTACTTTGACAGTGGGTGTTCAAGACACATGACTGGGGAAGATGACTACCTAGATGAGCTTGAACCATATGCTACTAGCTATGTGACTTTTGGAGGTGGAGCCAAGGGTGAGATTGTTGGAATTGGAAAAACAGCCAAAAGAGGACTACCTAAGCTAGAGAAGGTGCTGCTTGTGAAAGGTCTAACTGCAAACTTGATCAGTATCAGCCAGCTATGTGATCAAGGTATGAAAGTAGACTTCACTGATTCTAGATGTGAAGTTAGAAATGCACAGGGAAAGGTAGTAATGACAGGGATGAGATCAAAAGACAACTGCTACCACTGGGTTGATGCTGAAGATGCAAACATCTCTACATGTCTGGTTAGTAAGGCTGAGGAAGTTTGGCTATGGCACCAGAAATTAGGTCATCTACATCTGAGAGGGATGAAGAAAGCTATTTCAACTGGAGCAATAAGAGACCTGCCTAAGCTCAACATTGAAGAGGGCAGAATATGTGGTGAATGTCAGATTGGTAAGCAAACTAGAATGTCTCATCAGAAGTTGGAACATCAGGTAACCACAAGGCCTCTTGAACTACTGCACATAGACCTTATGGGACCAATGCAAGTGGAAAGCATAGGGGGAAGAAGGTATGCTCTAGTAGTAGTTGATGACTACTCAAGATTCACATGGATTGACTTCATCAGAGAAAAATCAGATAGCTTTGATGCTCTCAAGCTTCTCTGCTTACAACTTCAAAGAGAGAAGGATCTATCTATTGTAAGAATCAGAAGTGACCATGGGAGAGAATTTGAAAATGCCAAGCTCTCTGAATTCTGTGAGTCTGAAGGTATAAAGCAAGAGTTTTCCTCACCAATTACCCCACAACAAAATGGAGTAGTGGAAAGGAAAAACAGGACCATTCAAGAATCTGCTAGAGCCATGCTTCATGCAAAGAAGCTTCCATATCACTTTTGGGCTGAAGCTATGAACACAGCCTGCTATGTCCACAACAGAGTGACCATGAGAAAAGGTACAAACTGCACTATCTATGAGCTATGGAAGGATAGGAAACCTACTGTAAAGTATTTCCATGTCTTTGGAAGTAAATGTTATATCCTTGCTGACAGAGAACAAAGAAGAAAAATGGACCCAAAAAGTGATGAAGGGATTTTCTTGGGATACTCAACGAATAGTAGAGCCTACAGGGTGTATAATTCCAGAAGCATGACCATGATGGAATCAATAAATGTGGTAATTGATGATCTTGGTACTAATACTGAGGAAGATGTTGAAGAAGATGTTGAAGCATTCCCTCCTACAGGAACATCTGCTGATGTCAGGACAAATGCTCAATTGGATGAGGAAATAAGGGAAACTCACACTGTCAACAAAGGTCCCTCAGTCAGGGTTCAGAAGAATCATCCTCAAGAACTTATCATTGGTGATCCTCAGCAAGGAATCACTACCAGAAGAACAAATGAGGTAATTAGTAATTCATGCTTTGTGTCTCTGATGGAACCAAAGAATGTCAAGGAAGCTCTTAAAGATGAATACTGGATTGAGGCAATGCAAGAAGAACTCAATCAGTTTAAAAGGAGTGAAGTTTGGGACCTAGTACCTAGACCAAATGGAGTAAATGTCATTGGCACCAAGTGGGTCTATAAGAACAAATCTGATGAGAAAGGAGTAATCACTAGAAACAAGGCACGGTTAGTTGCTCAAGGGTACACTCAGGTGGAAGGGCTTGATTTTGATGAAACCTTTGCACCAGTAACAAGGTTGGAGGCTGTCAGATTACTACTAGGAGTTGCATGCATTTTGAAGTTCAAACTGTATCAAATGGATGTCAAAAGTGCCTTCTTAAATGGGTACTTACAAGAAGAAGTTTATGTTGAGCAACCTAAAGGATTTGTGGACACCAAGTATCCTGACTATGTGTACAAACTGAAAAAGGCTCTGTATGGTCTAAAGCAAGCTCCTAGGGCTTGGTATGAAAGGCTCACTCAGTTTCTGGTAAATCATGGCTACAGGAAGGGAGGATCAGACAAAACTCTATTTGTTAAAGAAAGTGAAGGAAATGTGATGATAGCTCAGATATATGTTGATGATATAGTTTTTGGAGGGATGTCGAATCAGATGGTTCAACATTTCATCTCCCAGATGCAATCAGAATTTGAAATGAGTTTGGTAGGAGAACTAACTTACTTTCTAGGACTACAGGTCAAGCAAATGGAAGACACAATATTCATTTCTCAAAGCAAGTATGCTAAGAATGTTGTGAAAAAAATTTGGTCTAGATTCTGCTAGTCACAAGAAGACTCCAGCACCCACGCATTTGAAGTTGACCAAGGATGAGAGTGGCATGTCTGTTGATCAAAGTCAGTATAGAAGTATGATAGGGAGCTTGCTCTATCTCACTGCAAGCAGGCCAGATATTGCTTTTGCTGTTGGTGTGTGTGCCAGATATCAAGCAGACCCCAAAGTCAGTCATCTAGCTCAAGTGAAGAGAATTCTAAAATACATCAATGGAACCTGTGACTATGGAATTCTATATTCTCACAGTGATTGCTGTAAGCTCATTGGCTATTGTGATGCAGATTGGGCAGGGAGTGCAGATGATAGAAAAAGTACCTCAGGTGGCTGCTTCTTCCTAGGTAACAATCTTATTTCCTGGTTTAGTAAGAAACAAAATAGTGTAGCTCTATCTACTGCAGAGGCAGAGTATATTGCAGCTGGTAGTTCATGCTCTCAAATGATGTGGATGAAACAAATGCTTCAGGAATACAATGTTAAACAGGATGTTCTAACATTGTACTGTGATAATTTGAGTGCCATTAATATCTCCAAGAACCCTATTCAGCATAGTAGAACCAAGCATATTGACATTCGTCATCATTTTATAAGGGATCTTGTTGAAGAAAATGTTATTACATTGGAACATGTGAATACAGAAGAACAGATTGCAGATATATTCACAAAGGCGTTAGATTTGAAGCAATTTGAGAAACTCAGGGGTATGTTGGGTATTTGCTTGCATGAGGAATTATAGCAGTTAATGGGCTTTAGGCGTGCAACTGTCACTTTTCCCTCTCTCTTATATTTTTGCACGCAATCCAAGGAAAAGCAAAATCAAATCATTACTTTCCTTTTTCAACTGCTCCTCACACGTTATATAACTCTCCTCTCAACTTCCAAAGTTTCTAATCCTAGTTTCACCGGTGCCGTCATAAAACCCTCAACTCTCCACTACCCTCTGCAACAATCATCTCCAACCGCTCAAATCATGTCTTCATCCACCAAAACTCCCACAAAATCACGATCCACATCCTCTGTTCCTCAACCTGCTGCAAATGAGGTTCCCTTGAATGCTGATCCTATCTCCACCATTCTTCCTGATGAAATCGTCGCTATCACTCCTCCCAAGACGAAATCAAAGAAGAAGAAGTCGAAGAAAAGTAGCAAATCCATCCCAGAAACAGAAACGACTACTGAATCTAAAAAGAAGGAACGAAAGCTGAAAAGGGGTGAGTGTCGTGTTCCCTTGAACATGCATGACCTTATGACAAAGGATGATCCCTTCAATCTTGAAAAGAAGGGTGATGTTGAATCATCTAAGCACCTAGTCAAAGATGCCGATGTTGGAGCGTCTTCCAAAGCTACTGATGCTGTTTCTATCAAATCCAATAGAGGTAATGTCTCTGAAACCCTAGGATCTGCTGAAAACCTAGGTCTAAATGCCTTAAATGAAGCGATTGATAATATGGATGTTGATAAGCCTGCTGCTGCTGTTGAAAAGAAAGGGGATGATACTGTTCATCAAAACCCTAAGATTTCTGAGATTCCTGAGAATACTCATGATGTTGGACCGGATGTTGAAACATCCTTGGGCCAACAAGCAAACATCTCTGAAGGTAATACAGAGGTAGATGCTGAGAAGGAAGTTAGTAAGCCCTCTAGTGATCCTGGTGTAGATAAAGACACTCAGGGTATGCCTGAAACTACTGTTGAGATTCAATCTGAGGATGAGGAAACCTCTGTTCATCAGGAACATGAGGTCATTGATGTAGGTGATAATGCTGAGGATGCTGTTGATGAGGTCCCTATCTCTCAAGCCTTTGGGATTTCCAAGCGTTTGAGGAGTAGTAAGGGTAAATGTGTTGCTGGGCTGCAAGAAACACCTCAACCTGTGAAGAAAACTGCAGGTAAAAGTGTTGGTGTAGGCCCAAAGAAGGGTTGGAGCAAGGTAACTCCACAAGTCTCTGGTGTTAAGACAAGAAAAAGGAAGGCTGCTGCCTCAAGTGACACTGAATACAATGTTGAAGAGGATGTGCCAAACATCCCTGTTACTGAGCCCAGTGTGAAAAAATCTACTGTCAAATCCACTGTGAAGAGAGCTCTTCCAACTGTCAAACCTGTACCAACTGACAAGATTTCTTTTCACTATCCTGAATACTCTTATAGGTGGCAGTATGTTTATCACAGAAGACTGGCCTTGGAAAGAGAACTGGGTGAGGAAGCTATGAAGGTAGAAGAGGTTGTGGATTTAATTAGAGAAGTTGGTCTCATGAAAACTGTCTCTAAGTTGGGTTCCTGTTATGAACAACTTGTCAAGGAATTTTTAGTCAATATTCCTGAAGACTGTGCTGATCCTATCTCTGATGACTTTCAGACTATGTTTGTTAGAGGTGAGCCTATTAAGTTTTCTCCTCAGATTATCAACAATTATTTGGGTGTTGTGGAAGAAGAGTGTGAACCATTGAAGGTCTCTGATTCTCAGGTTTGCAAAGTAATTACTGCAAACCAAATCAAGGTGTGGCCTAAGAAAGGTAAGATCCCATCTGTCAAGCTGTCTGTGAAGTATGCTATGTTGAATAGAATAGCTGCAACCAACTGGGTCCCTACTACCCACTCTTCTGATGTAGCTACTGAGTTAGGGAGATTGATCTTTGCTATTGGTACTCATAAAAGGATAAATCTGGGTCAATTTATGTTTGATCAAACTATGAAACATGCCAAGTCAACAGCTGTCAAGCTTCCAATTGCTTTTCCCACTCTGTTATGTGATCTGATACTTGCACAACAGCCTGCTATCAAAACCATTGCTGATGTGCCTAAGCCTAGAGAGGCCCCTTTGTCCTTCCACTTCAAACTGTTTGCCAAACATCATGCTCCAGACATTGTTGGAACTTCTGATACTAAAGCCCCAGAAGTTACTATGTCAAGGAAAGAGATTGTTGCTGCTCTGAAAGACACCTGTGCCATGCTGGATGGGAAGAAGAATTTGTTTGAAAAGATGATAGTTGCACTTGAAAAGGAAGAAGAGGTTGCTGAAGCTATAAGTAGCCAGAATGAAGAAGAGCATGCTGAAGACAACACTGAGTCTGAGGCTGCTAATTCTGGAGATGAGGAAGAGACTGACAGCAGTTCTGAGGATTGATCATCTTCTTATTTGTTTTTCTTACTTTTGATGCTTTTTGTTCTTTGCTTCTAAGTACTATGTGTGGACAACCCTATTTTGCTTCTGCTGGTCTGTAATATTGGGCTAGGCCCTGACTACTTTATTTCCTATTTATGGTATGCCTTTACTTGGCAAATTTTGTGACTAAAAGGGGGAGTAAATGTGCTTGTGTGTTTTATTATCTGTGATCTGCTATGTGTTCCATGGATGTGCCAGGTGATGTTGAAACATCCTCCCATAATGGATTGAGGGGGAGTGATGTTCTTGCAGGTGATCTTTGATTGAGGGGGAGTGTGACTAAGTTTTATCCCTCAATGCGTTATATGATGTTGAAACTTCCTGCATGTGATATAGAATCCTAGGGCAAATTTTGTGTGCTTCTGCTGTGTGTTTTGCCTCTGATGTTCATCTTAAGTAATAAGTGTAGTGTATGAATGGCTTCTTGATTTGTGTGTTTGTGTTGATCAGAAGATTCATGCCATCTGTGCTATAGATGATTGTCTACCGGGTTCTAGATTGTTTTAGCCAAAAATTTCGCCAAAGGGGGAGATTGTTAATGTTTGTTGATTGGCTCATTTTTGTTTGAACAATGTTGGATGCAATGTTTCAACATCCGGATACCTTTCCAGGTTGAGTGAAACGCGCGCCCATTTAATGCGACATCTTTCTATATATGGAAAACGCGCTTTCTTGTTTATGTCTCATTTATTAGAAGATCTTTACGTGATTTTTTCCAGAAGAGTTCTCCTTTGCTTATGGAAACTATTGACCAAGCTTTGAAATCACGTGTGGAATTATGAAGCCCAAGTTTCAAAGAAGCCCATGAAGACTCTTGGTATATAAGCTTCTTTGTAACCCTAATTTATGAACGGGTGTGTTGTATTCTGAAAAAAAATAACATTGTGTTAGGGTTTGTGTTAGATAACTTGTGAGCCTACCTTGCATTTCCTTTATGCAAGTCTAGGACATAGGGTATTGTATTTGTGTAAGACCACTCCAAAGCTTTGAAGTACGGAGTTGTCTTTGTTTTTTTAGAGTGTGTACTCAAACTACTGCATCTTTGTCTAGTATCACAAGGTTTGTGATTGATTAGGAGGTGAGATGGGATCTCAGACTTAGGAGTTCCTAGGTTGTAGTTGCACAAGATAGTGTCTAAGTCTTAAGGTGTAAACGGGTGTGTTTAGCTTAGGATTAGAACTATCATAGTGGACTTCTCTCCTGGATTGGTATCCCCCAGACTAAGGCTTGTTTAAGCGCTGAACTGGGTTAACAAACAAACCGTGTCATTTACTTTCTGTTAAGTTTAATCTCTTTATTGATTGTACCGCTCAGTGAATGTTCCAACATCGTATGCAACATCCCAAGTGTTGGAACATTACATAGCACATCCTTTACCTACGTGCCGGAATTTCATAATAGATGCATTGTATTATGTCTCGTTGAGAATGACATAATTTGTCCCGATGGTATAAAATAGATAAATTAAATTGAGATATCGGATGTTGGAAAATAGATTGATTGAGTTATGTCCTTAATGATATCATATATATGATAAATGGAATTGAGATATCGGATGTTGAAAAATATATCGATTGGATTAATGGTATACAATTAATGCATTGTATTATGTCTCGTTGAGAATGACCGAATTTGTCCAGAATAGCATTGAAAATGATTTTAGATACTTGGATCAAGTTGTCTTAATCTTGATAAATTGAATTGACGGTTCGTTTGTTGGAATGATAACTTTTTTATCGGTATGTCGTTTAATATGCACTTCACTAGAGGTAATTTATAATGATGTGTAACCTTTTTAAATTTGATATGTGTATCACTGCTACATGTTTCTCTTTCCATTTTTCGATATGTTTGTGATGAATTTTAAAATTTTTGATGTTATGCAATCATCCGCTTTATTTTGATTGAGATGCTAAATTGAATGCATAACACTTTCAATTTACTTGATAGTATGCTTGAATATAATATTTGAACATATACGGTTTGGTGAAATTGAATTGAGATATCGAATGTTGGAAAATAGATGGATTGAATTGAGATATCGGATGTTGGAAAATAGATGGATTGGATTAATGGTATACTATAGATGCAATGTATTATGTCTCGTCTAAATGGACCGAATTTGTTCCGAACAGGATTGAAAATGATTTTAGATACTTGGATCAAGTTGTCTTAACCTTGATAAATTGAATTGAGGGAATCGTTTGCTGGAATGATAGCTTTTTGATCGTTTTGTCGTTAAATATGCACTTCATTAGAGGTATTTATCATGATGTGTAACCTTTTTAAATTTGATTTTTTAATCACTGCTACATGTTTCTCTGTCCATTTTTAGATTTGTTTATGATGAATTTTGAAAATTTTGATATGTTATGCTATCATTCTCCTTATTTTGCATGAGATGCTGAATTGAATGCATATCACTTTCAATTTACTTGATAGTATGAATGAATATGATATTTGAACATATACGGTTTGATAAAATTCAATTGAGATATCGGATGTTGGAAAATAGATGGATTGAATTGAGATATCGGATGTTGGAAAATAGATGGATTAATGGTATATAATAGATGTATTGTATTATGTCTTGTTGAGAATGACATAATTTGTCCCGATGGTATAAAATAGATAAATTAAATTGAGATATCGGATGTTGGAAAATAGATTGATTGAGTTATGTCCCTCAATGATAACATAAATATGATAAATTGAATTGAGATATCGGATGTTGAAAAATATATCGATTGGATTAATGGTATACAATTGATGGATTGTATTATGTCTCGTTGAGAATGACCGAATTTGTCCCGAATAGGATTGAAAATGATTTTAGATACTTGGATCAAGTTGTCTTAATCTTGATAAATTGAATTGACGGTTCGTTTGTTGGAATGATAACTTTTTTATCGTTATGTCGTTTAATATGCACTTCACTAGAGGTAATTTATAATGATGTGTAACCTTTTTAAATTTGATATGTGTATCACTACTACATGTTTCTCTTTCCATTTTTCGATATGTTTATGATGAATTTTAAAATTTTTGTTGTTATGCAATCATCCGCTTTATATTGATTGAGATGCTAAATTGAATGCATAACACTTTCAATTTACTTGATAGTATGCTTGAATATAATATTTGAACATATACGGTTTGGTGAAATTGAATTGAGATATCGAATGTTGGAAAATAGATGGATTGAATTGAGATATCGGATGTTGGAAAATAGATGGATTGGATTAATGGTATACTATAGATGCATTGTATTATGTCTCATTGAAAATGACCGAATCTGTTCCGAACAGGATTGAAAATGATTTTAGATACTTGGATCAAGTTGTCTTAACCTTGATAAATTGAATTGAGGGAATCGTTTGCTGGAATGATAGCTTTTTGATCGTTTTGTCGTTAAATATGCACTTCATTAGAGGTAATTTATAATGATTCGTAACATTTTAAATTTGATTTTTGAATCACTGATACATGTTTCTCTTTTCATTTTTCGATATGTTTATGATGGATTTTCAAAATTTTGATATGTTATGCAATTATTTTTCCTTATTTTGATTGAGATGATAAATTGAATGCATAACTCTTTCAATTTACTTGATAGTATGCATGAATATGATATTTGAACATATACGGTTTGATAAAATTGAATTGAGATATCTGATGTTGGAAAATAGATGGATTGGGTTAATGGTATATAATAGATGCATTGTATTATATCTCGTTGAGAATGACATAATTTGTTCCGATAGTATAAAATAGATAAATTAAATTGAGATATCGGATGTTGGAAAATAGATTGATTGAGTTGTGTCCCCCAACGATATCATAAATATGATAAATTGAATTGAGATATTGGATGTTGAAAAATATATGGATTGAACTAATGGTATACAATTGATGCATTATATTATATCTCGTCGAGAATGACCGAATTTGTCCCGAATAGGATTGTAAATGATTTTAGATACTTGGATCAAGTTATCTTAATCTTGATAAATTGAATTGACGGATCGATTGTTGGAATGATAGCTTTTTTATCGGTATGTCGTTAAATATGCACTTCACTAGAGGTAATTTATAATGATGTGTAACCTTTTTAAAATTGATTTTTGAATCACTGCTACATGTTTCTCTGTCCATTTTTAGATTTGTTTATGATGGATTTTGAAAATTTTGATATGTTATGCTATCATTCTCCTTATTTTGCATGAAATGTTGAATTGAATGCATAGCACTTTCAATTTACTTGATAGTATGCATGAATATGATATTTGAACATATACGGTTTGATAAAATTCAATTGAGATATCGGATGTTGGAAAATAGATGGATTAATGATATATAATAGATGCATTGTATTATGTCTCGTTGAGAATGACATAATTTGTCCCGATGGTATAAAATAGATAAATTAAATTGAGATATCGGATGTTGGAAAATAGATTGATTGAGTTATGTCCCTTAATGATATCATATATATGATAAATGGAATTGAGATATCGGATGTTGAAAAATATATCGATTGGATTAATGGTATACAATTGATGCATTGTATTATGTCTCGTTGAGAATGACCGAATTTGTCCAGAATAGGATTGAAAATGATTTTAGATACTTGGATCAAGTTGTCTTAATCTTGATAAATTGAATTGACGGTTCGTTTGTTGGAATGATAACTTTTTTATCGGTATGTCGTTTAATATGCACTTCACTAGAGGTAATTTATAATGATGTGTAACCTTTTTAAATTTGATATGTGTATCACTGCTACATGTTTCTCTTTCCATTTTTCGATATGTTTGTGATGAATTTTAAAATTTTTGATGTTATGCAATCATCCGCTTTATTTTGATTGAGATGCTAAATTGAATGCATAACACTTTCAATTTACTTGATAGTATGCTTGAATATAATATTTGAACATATACGGTTTGGTGAAATTGAATTGAGATATCGAATGTTGGAAAATAGATGGATTGAATTGAGATATCGGATGTTGGAAAATAGATGGATTGGATTAATGGTATACTATAGATGCAATGTATTATGTCTCGTCTAAATGGACCGAATTTGTTCCGAACAGGATTGAAAATGATTTTAGATACTTGGATCAAGTTGTCTTAACCTTGATAAATTGAATTGAGGGAATCGTTTGCTGGAATGATAGCTTTTTGATCGTTTTGTCGTTAAATATGCACTTCATTAGAGGTATTTATCATGATGTGTAACCTTTTTAAATTTGATTTTTTAATCACTGCTACATGTTTCTCTGTCCATTTTTAGATTTGTTTATGATGAATTTTGAAAATTTTGATATGTTATGCTATCATTCTCCTTATTTTGCATGAGATGCTGAATTGAATGCATATCACTTTCAATTTACTTGATAGTATGAATGAATATGATATTTGAACATATACGGTTTGATAAAATTCAATTGAGATATCGGATGTTGGAAAATAGATGGATTGAATTGAGATATCGGATGTTGGAAAATAGATGGATTAATGGTATATAATAGATGTATTGTATTATGTCTTGTTGAGAATGACATAATTTGTCCCGATGGTATAAAATAGATAAATTAAATTGAGATATCGGATGTTGGAAAATAGATTGATTGAGTTATGTCCCTCAATGATAACATAAATATGATAAATTGAATTGAGATATCGGATGTTGAAAAATATATCGATTGGATTAATGGTATACAATTGATGGATTGTATTATGTCTCGTTGAGAATGACCGAATTTGTCCCGAATAGGATTGAAAATGATTTTAGATACTTGGATCAAGTTGTCTTAATCTTGATAAATTGAATTGACGGTTCGTTTGTTGGAATGATAACTTTTTTATCGTTATGTCGTTTAATATGCACTTCACTAGAGGTAATTTATAATGATGTGTAACCTTTTTAAATTTGATATGTGTATCACTACTACATGTTTCTCTTTCCATTTTTCGATATGTTTATGATGAATTTTAAAATTTTTGTTGTTATGCAATCATCCGCTTTATATTGATTGAGATGCTAAATTGAATGCATAACACTTTCAATTTACTTGATAGTATGCTTGAATATAATATTTGAACATATACGGTTTGGTGAAATTGAATTGAGATATCGAATGTTGGAAAATAGATGGATTGAATTGAGATATCGGATGTTGGAAAATAGATGGATTGGATTAATGGTATACTATAGATGCATTGTATTATGTCTCATTGAAAATGACCGAATCTGTTCCGAACAGGATTGAAAATGATTTTAGATACTTGGATCAAGTTGTCTTAACCTTGATAAATTGAATTGAGGGAATCGTTTGCTGGAATGATAGCTTTTTGATCGTTTTGTCGTTAAATATGCACTTCATTAGAGGTAATTTATAATGATTCGTAACATTTTAAATTTGATTTTTGAATCACTGATACATGTTTCTCTTTTCATTTTTCGATATGTTTATGATGGATTTTCAAAATTTTGATATGTTATGCAATTATTTTTCCTTATTTTGATTGAGATGATAAATTGAATGCATAACTCTTTCAATTTACTTGATAGTATGCATGAATATGATATTTGAACATATACGGTTTGATAAAATTGAATTGAGATATCTGATGTTGGAAAATAGATGGATTGGGTTAATGGTATATAATAGATGCATTGTATTATATCTCGTTGAGAATGACATAATTTGTTCCGATAGTATAAAATAGATAAATTAAATTGAGATATCGGATGTTGGAAAATAGATTGATTGAGTTGTGTCCCCCAACGATATCATAAATATGATAAATTGAATTGAGATATTGGATGTTGAAAAATATATGGATTGAACTAATGGTATACAATTGATGCATTATATTATATCTCGTCGAGAATGACCGAATTTGTCCCGAATAGGATTGTAAATGATTTTAGATACTTGGATCAAGTTATCTTAATCTTGATAAATTGAATTGACGGATCGATTGTTGGAATGATAGCTTTTTTATCGGTATGTCGTTAAATATGCACTTCACTAGAGGTAATTTATAATGATGTGTAACCTTTTTAAAATTGATTTTTGAATCACTGCTACATGTTTCTCTGTCCATTTTTAGATTTGTTTATGATGGATTTTGAAAATTTTGATATGTTATGCTATCATTCTCCTTATTTTGCATGAAATGTTGAATTGAATGCATAGCACTTTCAATTTACTTGATAGTATGCATGAATATGATATTTGAACATATACGGTTTGATAAAATTCAATTGAGATATCGGATGTTGGAAAATAGATGGATTAATGATATATAATAGATGCATTGTATTATGTCTCGTTGAGAATGACATAATTTGTCCCGATGGTATAAAATAGATAAATTAAATTGAGATATCGGATGTTGGAAAATAGATTGATTGAGTTATGTCCCTTAATGATATCATATATATGATAAATGGAATTGAGATATCGGATGTTGAAAAATATATCGATTGGATTAATGGTATACAATTGATGCATTGTATTATGTCTCGTTGAGAATGACCGAATTTGTCCCGAATAGGATTGAAAATGATTTTAGATACTTGGATCAAGTTGTCTTAATCTTGATAAATTGAATTGACGGTTCGTTTGTTGGAATGATAACTTTTTTATCGGTATGTCGTTAAATATGCACTTCACTAGAGGTAATTTATAAAGATATGTAACCTTTTTAAATTTGATTTTTGAATCACTGCTACATGTTTCTCTGTTCATTTTTAGATTTGTTTATGATAGATTTTGAAAATTTTGATATGTTATGCTATCATTCTCCTTATTTGGCATGAGATGCTGAATTGAATGCATAACACTTTCAATTTACTTGATAGTATGCATGAATATGATATTTGAACATATACGGTTTGATAAAATTCAATTGAGATATCGGATGTTGGAAAATAGATGGATTAATGGTATATAATAGATGCATTGTATTATATCTCGTTGAGAATGACATAATTTGTCCCGATGGTATAAAATAGATAAATTAAATTGAGATATCGGATGTTGGAAAATAGATTGATTGAGTTATGTCCTTAATGATATCATATATATGATAAATGGAATTGAGATATCGGATGTTGAAAAATATATCGATTGGATTAATGGTATAAAATTGATGCATTGTATTATGTCTCGTTGAGAATGACCGAATTTGTCCCGAATAGGATTGAAAATGATTTTAGATACTTGGATCAAGTTGTCTTAATCTTGATAAATTGAATTGACGGTTCGTTTGTTGGAATGATAACTTTTTTATCGGTATGTCGTTTAATATGCACTTCACTAGAGGTAATTTATAATGATGTGTAACCTTTTTAAATTTGATATGTGTATCACTGCTACATGTTTCTCTTTCCATTTTTCGATATGTTTGTGATGAATTTTAAAATTTTTGATGTTATGCAATCATCCGCTTTATTTTGATTGAGATGCTAAATTGAATGCATAACACTTTCAATTTACTTGATAGTATGCTTGAATATAATATTTGAACATATACGGTTTGGTGAAATTGAATTGAGATATCGAATGTTAGAAAATAGATGGATTGAATTGAGATATCGGATGTTGGAAAATAGATGGATTGAATTGAGATATCGGATGTTGGAAAATAGATGGATTAATGGTATATAATAGATGTATTGTATTATGTCTTGTTGAGAATGACATAATTTGTCCCGATGGTATAAAATAGATAAATTAAATTGAGATATCGGATGTTGGAAAATAGATTGATTGAGTTATGTCCCTCAATGATAACATAAATATGATAAATTGAATTGAGATATCGGATGTTGAAAAATATATCGATTGGATTAATGGTATACAATTGATGGATTGTATTATGTCTCGTTGAGAATGACCGAATTTGTCCCGAATAGGATTGAAAATGATTTTAGATACTTGGATCAAGTTGTCTTAATCTTGATAAATTGAATTGACGGTTCGTTTGTTGGAATGATAACTTTTTTATCGTTATGTCGTTTAATATGCACTTCACTAGAGGTAATTTATAATGATGTGTAACCTTTTTAAATTTGATATGTGTATCACTACTACATGTTTCTCTTTCCATTTTTCGATATGTTTATGATGAATTTTAAAATTTTTGTTGTTATGCAATCATCCGCTTTATATTGATTGAGATGCTAAATTGAATGCATAACACTTTCAATTTACTTGATAGTATGCTTGAATATAATATTTGAACATATACGGTTTGGTGAAATTGAATTGAGATATCGAATGTTGGAAAATAGATGGATTGAATTGAGATATCGGATGTTGGAAAATAGATGGATTGGATTAATGGTATACTATAGATGCATTGTATTATGTCTCATTGAAAATGACCGAATCTGTTCCGAACAGGATTGAAAATGATTTTAGATACTTGGATCAAGTTGTCTTAACCTTGATAAATTGAATTGAGGGAATCGTTTGCTGGAATGATAGCTTTTTGATCGTTTTGTCGTTAAATATGCACTTCATTAGAGGTAATTTATAATGATTCGTAACATTTTAAATTTGATTTTTGAATCACTGATACATGTTTCTCTTTTCATTTTTCGATATGTTTATGATGGATTTTCAAAATTTTGATATGTTATGCAATTATTTTTCCTTATTTTGATTGAGATGATAAATTGAATGCATAACTCTTTCAATTTACTTGATAGTATGCATGAATATGATATTTGAACATATACGGTTTGATAAAATTGAATTGAGATATCTGATGTTGGAAAATAGATGGATTGGGTTAATGGTATATAATAGATGCATTGTATTATATCTCGTTGAGAATGACATAATTTGTTCCGATAGTATAAAATAGATAAATTAAATTGAGATATCGGATGTTGGAAAATAGATTGATTGAGTTGTGTCCCCCAACGATATCATAAATATGATAAATTGAATTGAGATATTGGATGTTGAAAAATATATGGATTGAACTAATGGTATACAATTGATGCATTATATTATATCTCGTCGAGAATGACCGAATTTGTCCCGAATAGGATTGTAAATGATTTTAGATACTTGGATCAAGTTATCTTAATCTTGATAAATTGAATTGACGGATCGATTGTTGGAATGATAGCTTTTTTATCGGTATGTCGTTAAATATGCACTTCACTAGAGGTAATTTATAATGATGTGTAACCTTTTTAAAATTGATTTTTGAATCACTGCTACATGTTTCTCTGTCCATTTTTAGATTTGTTTATGATGGATTTTGAAAATTTTGATATGTTATGCTATCATTCTCCTTATTTTGCATGAAATGTTGAATTGAATGCATAGCACTTTCAATTTACTTGATAGTATGCATGAATATGATATTTGAACATATACGGTTTGATAAAATTCAATTGAGATATCGGATGTTGGAAAATAGATGGATTAATGATATATAATAGATGCATTGTATTATGTCTCGTTGAGAATGACATAATTTGTCCCGATGGTATAAAATAGATAAATTAAATTGAGATATCGGATGTTGGAAAATAGATTGATTGAGTTATGTCCCTTAATGATATCATATATATGATAAATGGAATTGAGATATCGGATGTTGAAAAATATATCGATTGGATTAATGGTATACAATTGATGCATTGTATTATGTCTCGTTGAGAATGACCGAATTTGTCCCGAATAGGATTGAAAATGATTTTAGATACTTGGATCAAGTTGTCTTAATCTTGATAAATTGAATTGACGGTTCGTTTGTTGGAATGATAACTTTTTTATCGGTATGTCGTTAAATATGCACTTCACTAGAGGTAATTTATAAAGATATGTAACCTTTTTAAATTTGATTTTTGAATCACTGCTACATGTTTCTCTGTTCATTTTTAGATTTGTTTATGATAGATTTTGAAAATTTTGATATGTTATGCTATCATTCTCCTTATTTGGCATGAGATGCTGAATTGAATGCATAACACTTTCAATTTACTTGATAGTATGCATGAATATGATATTTGAACATATACGGTTTGATAAAATTCAATTGAGATATCGGATGTTGGAAAATAGATGGATTAATGGTATATAATAGATGCATTGTATTATATCTCGTTGAGAATGACATAATTTGTCCCGATGGTATAAAATAGATAAATTAAATTGAGATATCGGATGTTGGAAAATAGATTGATTGAGTTATGTCCTTAATGATATCATATATATGATAAATGGAATTGAGATATCGGATGTTGAAAAATATATCGATTGGATTAATGGTATAAAATTGATGCATTGTATTATGTCTCGTTGAGAATGACCGAATTTGTCCCGAATAGGATTGAAAATGATTTTAGATACTTGGATCAAGTTGTCTTAATCTTGATAAATTGAATTGACGGTTCGTTTGTTGGAATGATAACTTTTTTATCGGTATGTCGTTTAATATGCACTTCACTAGAGGTAATTTATAATGATGTGTAACCTTTTTAAATTTGATATGTGTATCACTGCTACATGTTTCTCTTTCCATTTTTCGATATGTTTGTGATGAATTTTAAAATTTTTGATGTTATGCAATCATCCGCTTTATTTTGATTGAGATGCTAAATTGAATGCATAACACTTTCAATTTACTTGATAGTATGCTTGAATATAATATTTGAACATATACGGTTTGGTGAAATTGAATTGAGATATCGAATGTTAGAAAATAGATGGATTGAATTGAGATTGAAATTCTGGTGGCAAGTGTCAGATGTGTAGCACGATGTGTACACTTTAGGAATCGTACGATGTGTAGCCTAATGTGTCAACATCGTGGACAACTGAACTTGATGAACAAGTAAACAATATAAAGTGCAGAAAACAAAAGAACACGTGAGTTTGTTAACCCAGTTCGGCACTTATAACAAGCCCTATTCTGGAGGATACCAATCCAGGGATGAATCCACTATGGTAGTATCAATTCAAAGCTAAACTCCCCCGTTTACAACTTCTCACTTAATCACTACCCGTGCTAATTCTACCTAGGAACTCCTAGATATGAGAACCTCTGCTCACTCCCCCTCAACCTTACCCAGTAAGGATTTAATAACAAACTCAGTTGGAGACACACTCCTAGACAAGCAAAGCACTCGTACCTAAAGGCTTAGAGTGTTGCACAATCTAACTCCTTGCTTCAAAGCTTTGGAGAAAGACAACTAGAGATTACAACTCTATAAACTCAGTCCTTACTTGTATCAAAACTATGATCCAAGTGAAGGCTCACAAAGAACAAAGAACAACTAAAGAACTAAAACCCTAAGACTCAATTTGTAGACTTAGCTTCTTGATTTCAGTTGATGAATAATTGGTCTTCAGTCTTCCTTTATATAGAACAAGCTTCATGGGCTTTGACGAGTTGGCCTTGATAAATTTTGCCTTGAGATTTATTTGATCATAATCTTTTAATTGTTTGTTTCAAATCTTTTTGATCAAAGTCGGCCAATAAAATAAAACAGAACCATGAAAGATTATCTTGTTCCTTGGCGCGAAAGCTGGCACGATTTAATTTGAAAAACAAATCTTTTTCAAAAGATCGCGTTTAAATAAATGAAAGCGCGTCCAGTAGGGCGTCCAGATGTGAACCCTGATGTGCCACACATCATGCTCCACATCATGGAATCAGGCTTATTTTACCAAATGAAGCCAACACCCTAAAAGGTCTCAACAATCTCCCCCTTTGACAAATTTTGGGCTAAAATAATCTTTGAGTCACCCAACTAAACTTGGAGAGATGTGTAGGCACATCAGAGGCATGCAGCAGCGGATTAGAGCCTCGTAAATAAAGAGAGAAATAAACTCTCACAAGATAGGAAAATAAATTCCCAAAGACTGAGAAAAATAAATTCTCAGACACATACAAGCATGAGATTCCATGCACACATAAGGGAGGGTAGCAAACCCAGTAATAGTCTACTCCCCTTTGAACTAGAGCACTTTCCATGTACTCCCCCTAAATCTCATATCCCCTATAGGCTTCTTCAGAATGCATGACCTAGAGAGAAATAGAGAAGTTTTAAACTTGGCTTCTTAAGAATGCATGACCAAGTTAAAACTCACAGATGTGTCAAACATCACACAAAATAACTTCTACAGGCTTCTTAAGAATGCATCACCATGTAGAAATTAGATAACATCTTCAATTGGACTTCTTAAGAATGCATCACCCAGTTGAAAATGTACAGAAAAGGTCTTCAGAAGAACATGCTTTAGAAAACTAATTCTTCAAAAATTTGTTGATAAAATATTTGAAGAAAAATAAGCATGTATACCAGATGTGTAGTCAGATGTGCCACACATCAGAACTTCAGAAGTTGGAGAAGCTTCAGAAGCTGAGCAGAGCTTCAGAAGTTGTAGTGCTTCAGAAGTTGAGAAGAGCTTCAGAAGTTGTAGTGCTTCAGAAGTTGAGAAAGTTTCAGAAGTTCAGAAGTTCAGAAGTTCAGAAGTTCAGAAGTTCAGAAGTTCAGAAGTTCAGAAGTTCAGAAGTTCAGAAGTTCAGAAGTTCAGAAGTTCAGAAGTTCAGAAGTTGCCCCATGTGGATGAATAGAATTTAACTCTTTTTCTTAATTCTCGTCTCAATTCTCTCGTTCTATTCTCTCTAATTTCTCCCAAAATTATCACATTGTCCCAACACATCACAATTTGCTGCAGTTAAGACTTCAAAGTTTTTCATTTTAATTTTTACTCCCCCTTTTTAGCCAAAAATTATGACAAACATACTGAGAGTAAGTAACACACCATAGAATGCAGATAGCATGAGATGTAGAGATGATATTAATAGTGCAGCAGGTACAGAACAGGCACGCAAAGGTGCATCAGAAATCCAGGGCATAGCCCACAAAATACAAGCAAAAACAAGGAAATACTGAGTACAGGGAAATATTTATGAATTACAATAATTCAAATATCCTGGCTCCCATCAGTTTCCTCAGCTTCAGAGTCATTGGGCTCCTCCTCCTCCAATTCCTCATCCTCAGCCATTGTTTGCTCATCCTCAAGCTCCAGTCCAGCAATGACTGCCTCCAGCTTGGCCTTCTTCTCATCCAGAGCCTTGCAAGTCTCCTTTAAAGCAGCAATCATGTCTGTCCTAGACATAGCATTGTTTGAGCTGGATGTGCCCACATCAGGAGTCACATCAGACTGCTTGAGACTAAAAGAAATAGCAGACTCTCTTCTGCAAGACAAATCATCCTTGCCCAGAACATCAGGTCTCTGGCTCAATATGATTCCACACAGTAGGGAAGGAAAGGCAATGGGTAGTTTGACAGCTAGGGTTTTGGCATGTTTGATAGTCTGATCAAAAATATAAGTACCAAAATCGAAGTTAACTTTGTTACCCACAGTATAGATGAACCTAGCCAAACCTGTAGCCACATCACAGTTGTGTGTGGTAGGCACCCAGTTAGCAGCAGCAATCCTGTTCAGGATGTTGTAGATTGGAGTGAGCTTGCTTGCTTGCAATTTTCCCTTCTTAGGCCAAGTCTTGACCTTTCCAGCTGTGATGGCCTTGATTATGTAGTTGTCATTTGCCTCCATCTCAGCAAAGGGCTCCTCACTTCTGCCCAGATACTTGTTGATAACAGTGGGAGAGAAGTGAATTTCTTTACCTCTCACAAAAACAGTTTGGTATTCTTTGTCCAAAGGATTGTCACAACCAGCAGGGATGTTTACCAAAAATTCTTTGACTACCTTCTCATAGCAGTCACCTAGTCCAGTAACAGTCTTCATCAAGCCAGCACGCTTGATCAACCTCATAACTTCCTTGCACTGCAAGGCTTCAGCACTGAGCTCCCTCTCCAGAGCTAACCTTCTATGAGCAATGTACTTCCATTTTCCAGCATGTGCAGGGTTGTGGAAGGAAATCAAATCAACTGGGATGTCAGGAATTCCCTGAGGAATTTTCTTCTTCCCATAGCTCTTCTTCACAGCAGACTCAATGTGAATCACATCAAGCTCCATATTGCGTTCCTCAGCAGATTCTTCCTCAGACTCACTGATGTGAGCTACATCCTGCTCCACATCGTACTCTGAGTCACTTGTAGGTGGCTCTTTTCTTTTCTGAGTCTTCTTCTTTGCAGGTGGAACCACAGCTTTACTAAATCCCTTCTTGGGACCATACATGACTTGCCTCTTAACAGGCTTCTTCTTCTCCTTAGTAGCAGCAGGAGAAATCTCAACAACAGCAGGACCTTTACCACTTCTAGTCCTTCTTGCAATACTCTCCTCAGTAAGCTTCTTCAAGGGGATGTCAGAATTGTAGCCTTCTACATCCACAACAACTTTGTCAGACTGGATATTATCTTCAGGTTCCTCAACCTCAGCAGGTTGATCTTCTTCAACAAATACCTGATCAGGAGAATCAGGAATGACAGCAGGTCTTTCAACAGCAGCAGTCTCTTCTTCAGCAGGAGACTCTTCTTCACCTTGTGGCAATGATGTGCCAACATCTGCCGCAACATTAGGTTCTTGCAGGGCCTGGAGCACAGAATCAATGATCTTCTGAGTCAAGGGGTGTCTTTGACCCTCAGAAATCTTCACAGCAGCCTTCTCAGGGTTAGGGTTTGAAGAACCTACACCCATAGATGCTTCAGCATTTGCATCACCAGATTTTGCAGGAAGAGGTTCAACATGCAGACTTTCCATGGTGTGAACCCTCTTTGGTGAGCCAATCTTTGGCTTCTTGCTTTTCTTCTTCTTCTTTTTGGATTTTTCTGTGTAAGGAGAAGGAACAACATCTTCCTCTGCGGCAATGGGGGTTGATTCCCTTCTTGATCGTTTAGACTTCTTCTTCTTTGATCCAGATGGCTTGATCATTGAGACAGGAGTGGCATCGACGATCATGTCACCTTGAATATCTTTTTGATGTGGGGAAATAGGTTTTGGTGATGATGGAGGAGTGTTTGTTTTTGTGGAAGGAGATGTTTTGGTTGCAGTAGACATGATGATGATGATGATTTTGTATGAAGATTTCAAAGAAAATTTCAGAAAGATGAACAAAGGGTTTGAGAGAGATCAAGAAAATTTTTGGTCGTTTGAGTGGTTGAGAAACGAATGTGGTGATCAATGTGGTAGGCAATAAGAAAAATCTTGAGTAAACGGATTTCTTGGAGTTTTGAACGCGAAATAGCCGTTGGAAATATTGCCTTTGGATTGCGTGCAACTATGGATGGAGGGAAAAACAGGTAACCGTTGCACGTCTAAATAGCAATTATGGCTATTGATCCTCAAAGAGGCAAATACCTAGTTTGCCCCTTAACACCTCAAACCTATTTGCATCTAAAGCCTTAGTGAAAATATCTGCCAGTTGATTTTCTGTGGCAACATGCTCTAGAGTCACAACATTGTCTTCAACAAGATCTCTAATGAAATGGTGACGTATATCAATGTGCTTTGTCCTACTATGTTGGATAGGATTTTTGGAAATATTTATAGCACTTAGATTGTCACAGTATAATGTGAGCACATCTTGCTGCACATTGTACTCACCCAACATCTGCTTTATCCAAAGTAGCTGAGAACAACTACTTCCTGCTGCAATATACTCAGCCTCAGCTGTAGAAAGAGAAACACAATTTTGTTTCTTGCTGAACCATGATATAAGGTTGCTTCCCAAAAAGAAACATCCACCAGAAGTGCTTTTCCTGTCATCAGCACTACCTGCCCAGTCAGCATCACAATAACCCAACAATCTTGTGTCTTCACCATGAGAGTAGAGAATTCCATAATCACTTGTACCACTGACATACTTAAGAATCCTTTTGACTTGATTCAGATGACTCATCTTGGGCTCAGCTTGGTACCTTGCACACACACCAACAGCAAAGCTAATATCAGGTCTACTTGCAGTGAGATAAAGTAGACTGCCAATCATGCTTCTGTATAGACTTTGATCAACACTGACACCATGCTCATCTTTAGAAAGTTTGAGATGGGTTGCTGCAGGAGTTCTTTTGTGATTTGCATTCTCCATTCCAAATTTCTTCACAATGTTCTTGGCATACTTGCTTTGGGAGATGAAAATTGTATCTTCCATCTGTTTGACTTGCAGACCAAGAAAGTAGGTAAGTTCACCTACAAGGCTCATCTCAAATTCAGACTGCATCTGATTCACAAACATCTTGACCATTGGATCAGACATTCCTCCAAACACAATGTCATCTACATAGATTTGTGCAATCATGAACTTGCCCTTTTCTTCTCTGACAAACAAGGTTTTGTCTGTTTCTCCTTTTCTATAACCTTGCTGCACAAGAAATTTGGTTAGCCTCTCATACCATGCCCTAGGAGCTTGCTTTAATCCATATAATGCCTTCTTCAATCTGTAGACATGATCTGAATAATTTGGATCAACAAATCCCTTGGGCTGTTCCACATAAACTTCCTCATTCAAGTAGCCATTGAGGAAAGCACTCTTCACATCCATCTGGAATAGCTTGAATTTCAAGATACATGCTACTCCCAGAAGTAACCTTATGGACTCAAGACGTGCCACAGGAGCAAATGTTTCATCAAAGTCTACTCCTTCAATCTGAGAGTAACCTTGAGCCACAAGCCTAGCCTTGTTTCTAGTCACAACACCACTTTCATCAGATTTATTCCTATAAACCCATTTAGTACCAATGATGTTGACTCCTTCAGGTCTAGGAACTAAATCCCACACTTCATTCCTCTTGAACTGGTTCAGCTCCTCTTGCATAGCTTCAATCCAAAACTCATCTGTCAAGGCTTCTTTCACATTCTTTGGTTCTACCTTTGACACAAAACAAGCATTGGATACAACCTCTCTTGACCTTGTCATAACCCCTGACTCAGGATTCCCTATTATGAGTTCTTTTGGATGATTCTTTTGAACTCTAACAGAGGGACCCTTGTTCACTGGAGTCACATCTTCTTGCTGATCAGTCTTCTCAGGAATCTCTATAACTTCAGAGTCTTCAGGCAGGGGGTGAGATGTGTCCACATCAGGATCAACATCAGGTTCATTATCTGAACAGTCATCTATGACAACATTGATGGATTCCATCATAGTTCTTGTTCTGTTGTTGAAGACTCTATAGGCTCTGCTGGTTATGGAATAGCCTAGAAAGATTCCTTCATCACTCTTGGGATCCATCTTCCTCCTTTGCTCTCTGTCAGCTAAGATATAGCACTTGCTACCAAAGACATGGAAGTGTTTGACAGTTGGTTTTCTTCCTTTCCATATCTCATACAGTGTGATTGAGGTACCTTTTCTCAGAGTTACCCTGTTGTGTATATAGCATGCAGTACTCATGGCCTCTGCCCAAAAGTAGTAAGGTAGCTTCTTGGCATGTAGCATAACTCTTGCAGCCTCTTGCAAGGTTCTGTTCTTCCTCTCAACTACACCATTTTGTTGGGGTGTGATTGGTGAGGAGAACTCATGCCCAATTCCTTCATCAGCACAAAACTCAGAGAATCTTGAATTTTCAAACTCTTTCCCATGATCACTTCTGATTCTAACAATGCCACTATCCTTCTCTCTTTGTAGTCTAAGACATAATTCTTTGAATGCATCAAAAGTGTCAGACTTCTCTCTGATGAAGCTAACCCAAGTGAACCTTGAGAAATCATCTACAACCACAAAAGCATATCTTTTGCCACCAATACTCTCTACCTGCATTGGTCCCATCAAGTCCACATGTAGCAGTTCAAGAACTCTGGATGTCACCTGATGTTGTAACATTGGGTGTGACATCTGAACCTGCTTTCCAACTTGACATTCACCACATATGTTGCCTTCAACAATCTTAAGCTTTGGTAGACCTCTAATAGCTTCCTTGGACACAATCTTCTTCATTCCCTTCAGATTCAAATGGCCAAGTCTTTGGTGCCAAAGCTTTACTTCTTCCTCCTGACTTATCAAACATGTAGTGGAGTGAGCTGTTTCATCAGGAATCCATAGATAGCAGTTGTCTCTTGACCTAGATCCTCTCATCAGCAATTCTCCTTTGTCAGAAGTAATAAGACATTCATTCTTTGTGAAGTTGACTTTGAGACCTTGATCACACAATTGGCTTATGCTGATAAGATTAGCCTTCAAGCCTTTAACAAGTAGCACATCCTCTAGGTTAGGTAAGCTTTTGCTGCTGAGTTTACCACTGCCCTTGATTTCACCTTTTGCTCCATCACCAAAGGTTACAAAGCTTGTTGTATGAGGCTTGATATTAGTGAGAAATTTCTCAACACCAGTCATATGCCTAGAACAACCACTATCAAAATACCAATCATTACTAGAAGATGCTCTAAGAGAAGTGTGAGCAATATGTGCAGTTTCAGAAACTTTAGGCTTCCACATCTTCTTAGGAGTGACCCTTGCTGTTTTGGCTTGCACCTGAGGCTTTTTCTTGGGATACCCATAGAGTTTGTAACAGAAGGGCTTGATGTGACCATTCTTCCCACAGTAGTGGCATCTCCAAGCAATAAACTTCTCTTTGCCAGCAGGTCTCTGATGTGGAGTGTGATGTGTCCACATTCTGCTAGGGTCAGGTTTCTTCTGAGCAGGAACAAACTTAGTATTTGTCTTCTTGCTGTGATGTTTGTTCTTAAATCCTACACCAGATGAGTCACCAGCATACTTTCCTACTTTCAAAATTTCATCAAGCATGTTGGTTCCAGGGTTGAGCATCTTTACAGACTTGGTCATATTTTTCAAGTTGGTTGACAGTAACTTGACTTCACTTTCAAGACTAGCAACTTGACTCTGTAGTTGACCCTTCTCTGTCTCCAGTTGACTGATGATTTCCTTCTGCTCTTCATTGACCTTGTACAGTTCCTCACTCTTGATAAATAGCTTTTTATGGACTGAGGCTAGTTCATCAAAGGTAAGTTCTTCATCATCAGATTCAACATCAGTATTATCCACCCTAGTTATGGCACTAACATGATTAGCAGCAACATTCTCTGAGTCAGTGTCAGAGTCTTCATCAGACCATGAAACAGTTAGGCCTTTCTTCTGCTTCTTCAGATATGTGCCACATTCTGATCTTATATGACCAAAGCCTTCACATTCATGACATTGAACACCCTTGTTCTGAGTTGACTTATCATCAGTTTTGGTTTTTGTTGAAGTGTTACCTAGTTTACTGATGTCAGTCTGGATGTTCCTCACATTCCTCCTTGGTCTTCTGTCCACCCTCCTTTGAAGCTTGTTGAATTGTCTTCCCAACATGGCTAAGTCATTTGAGAGGTCATCATCTGATTCAACAGCTTCTTCCTCTTCACCAGCACAAGATACAAAAGCTATGCCTTTTCCTTTCTTCTCAGTTTGCTCACCTAAGTTCATCTCAAAAGTTTGAAGAGAGCTCACAAGTTCTTCAAGTTTCATACTTGGGATATCTTGAGCTTCTTCAATGGCTGTGATTTTCATGTTAAATCTCTTAGGTAAGGACCTAAGCATCTTTCTCACCAGCTTTTCTTCAGACAATTTTTCACCTAGAGCCTCAAAGGAATTGTCTACCTCAAGCAAATTCATGTGAAATTCATGAATTGATTCTTCTTCTTTCATTCTGAGGTTTTCAAACTTAGTGTTGAGAAGTTGGATTCTTGAGCTTTTTACCTTGGCATTGCCTTCATGAGTGGTTCTGAGTACCTCCCAAGCATTCTTTGCAACAGTACACTGCTTGATCAATCTGAACATATTTTTGTCCACTCCATTGAATAAAGCATTCAAAGCTTTGGAGTTTCCAAGTGATGCAGTGTCTTCTGCAGCTGACCAATCTTCCTCTGGCTTGAGTACACCAGTGTCAACACCATTAGCATCCAAGATTTTGGGATGCTCCCAGCCTTTGAGCACAGCTTTCCAAGTTCTGCTGTCAAGTGACTTTAGGAAGGCAATCATCCTTGGCTTCCAGTAGTCATAGTTGGTTCCATCCAGGAGGGGTGGTTTGTTGACCGTTGTTCCATCCTTGTCCATGTTTCCAGAAAGTAACTTCCCTGGAGCTCACCCTCAAACAGGCAGGGTGCCTGCTCTGATGCCAATTGAAATTCTGGTGGCAAGTGTCAGATGTGTAGCACGATGTGTACACTTTAGGAATCGTACGATGTGTAGCCTAATGTGTCAACATCGTGGACAACTGAACTTGATGAACAAGTAAACAATATAAAGTGCAGAAAACAAAAGAACACGTGAGTTTGTTAACCCAGTTCGGCACTTATAACAAGCCCTATTCTGGAGGATACCAATCCAGGGATGAATCCACTATGGTAGTATCAATTCAAAGCTAAACTCCCCCGTTTACAACTTCTCACTTAATCACTACCCGTGCTAATTCTACCTAGGAACTCCTAGATATGAGAACCTCTGCTCACTCCCCCTCAACCTTACCCAGTAAGGATTTAATAACAAACTCAGTTGGAGACACACTCCTAGACAAGCAAAGCACTCGTACCTAAAGGCTTAGAGTGTTGCACAATCTAACTCCTTGCTTCAAAGCTTTGGAGAAAGACAACTAGAGATTACAACTCTATAAACTCAGTCCTTACTTGTATCAAAACTATGATCCAAGTGAAGGCTCACAAAGAACAAAGAACAACTAAAGAACTAAAACCCTAAGACTCAATTTGTAGACTTAGCTTCTTGATTTCAGTTGATGAATAATTGGTCTTCAGTCTTCCTTTATATAGAACAAGCTTCATGGGCTTTGACGAGTTGGCCTTGATAAATTTTGCCTTGAGATTTATTTGATCATAATCTTTTAATTGTTTGTTTCAAATCTTTTTGATCAAAGTCGGCCAATAAAATAAAACAGAACCATGAAAGATTATCTTGTTCCTTGGCGCGAAAGCTGGCACGATTTAATTTGAAAAACAAATCTTTTTCAAAAGATCGCGTTTAAATAAATGAAAGCGCGTCCAGTAGGGCGTCCAGATGTGAACCCTGATGTGCCACACATCATGCTCCACATCATGGAATCAGGCTTATTTTACCAAATGAAGCCAACACCCTAAAAGGTCTCAACAGAGATATCGGATGTTGGAAAATAGATGGATTGGATTAATTGTATACTATAGATGCAATGTATTACGTCTCGTCTAAATGGACCAAATTTGTTCCGAACAGGATTGAAAATGATTTTAGATACTTGGATCAAGTTGTCTTAACCTTGATAAATTGAATTGAGGGAATCGTTTGCTGGAATGATAGCTTTTCGATCGTTTTGTCGTTAAATATGCACTTCCTTAGAGGTAATTTATAATTATGTGTAACCTTTTTAAATTTGATATGTGTATCACTGCTATATGTTTCCCTTTCCATTTTTCGATATGTTTATGATAAATTTTAAAATTTTTGATGTTATGCAATCATCCGTCTTATTTTGATTGAGATGCTAAATTGAATGCATAAAACTTTCAATTTACTTGATAGTATGCTTGAATATAATATTTGAACATATACGGTTTGGTGAAATTGAATTGAGATATCGGATGTTGGAAAATAGATTGATTGAGTTATGTCCCTCAATGATATCATAAATATGATAAATTGAATTGAGATATCGGATGTTGAAAAATATATCGATTGGATTAATGGTATACAATTGATGGATTGTATTATGTCTCGTTGAGAATGACCGAATTTGTCCCGAATAGGATTGAAAATTATTTTAGATACTTGGATCAAGTTGTCTTAATCTTGATAAAGTGAATTGACGAATCGATTGTTGGAATGATAGCTTTTTTTATCGGTATGTCGTTAAATATGCACTTCACTAGAGGTAATTTATAATGATGTGTAACCTTTTTAAATTTGATATGTGTATCACTGCTACATGTTTCTCTTTCCATTTTTCGATAAGTTTATGATAAATTTTAAATTTTTTGATGTTATGCAATCATCCGTCTTATTTTGATTGAGATGCCAAATTGAATGCATAACACTTTCAATTTACTTGATAGTATGCTTGAATATAATATTTGAACATATACGGTTTGGTGAAATTGAATTGAGATATCGGATGTTGGAAAATAGATGGATTGAATTGAGATATCGGATGTTGGAAAATAGATTGATTGAGTTATGTCCCTCAACGATATCATAAATATGATAAATTGAATTGAGATATCGGATGTTGAAAAATATATCGATTGGATTAATGGTATACAATTGATGCATTGTATTATGTCTCGTTGAGAATGACCGAATTTGTCCAGAATAGCATTGAAAATGATTTTAGATACTTGGATCAAGTTGTCTTAATCTTGATAAATTGAATTGACGGTTCGTTTGTTGGAATGATAACTTTTTTATCGGTATGTCGTTTAATATGCACTTCACTAGAGGTAATTTATAATGATGTGTAAGCTTTTTAAATTTGATATGTGTATCACTGCTACATGTTTCTCTTTCCATTTTTCGATATGTTTATGATGAATTTTAAAATTTTTGATGTTATGCAATCATCCGCTTTATTTTGATTGAGATGCTAAATTGAATGCATAACACTTTCAATTTACTTGATAGTATGCTTGAATATAATATTTGAACATATACGGTTTGGTGAAATTGAATTGAGATATCGAATGTTAGAAAATAGATGGATTGAATTGAGATATCGGATGTTGGAAAATAGATGGATTGGATTAATTGTATACTATAGATGCAATGTATTACGTCTCGTCTAAATGGACCGAATTTGTTCCGAACAGGATTGAAAATGATTTTAGATACTTGGATCAAGTTGTCTTAACCTTGATAAATTGAATTGAGGGAATCGTTTGCTGGAATGATAGCTTTTCGATCGTTTTGTCGTTAAATATGCACTTCCTTAGAGGTAATTTATAATTATGTGTAACCTTTTTAAATTTGATATGTGTATCACTGCTATATGTTTCTCTTTCCATTTTTCGATATGTTTATGATAAATTTTAAAATTTTTGATGTTATGCAATCATCCGTCTTATTTTGATTGAGATGCTAAATTGAATGCATAAAACTTTCAATTTACTTGATAGTATGCTTGAATATAATATTTGAACATATACGGTTTGGTGAAATTGAATTGAGATATCGGATGTTGGAAAATAGATTGATTGAGTTATGTCCCTCAATGATATCATAAATATGATAAATTGAATTGAGATATCGGATGTTGAAAAATATATCGATTGGATTAATGGTATACAATTGATGGATTGTATTATGTCTCGTTGAGAATGACCGAATTTGTCCCGAATAGGATTGAAAATTATTTTAGATACTTGGATCAAGTTGTCTTAATCTTGAGAAAGTGAATTGACGAATCGATTGTTGGAATGATAGCTTTTTTTATCGGTATGTCGTTAAATATGCACTTCACTAGAGGTAATTTATAATGATGTGTAACCTTTTTAAATTTGATATGTGTATCACTGCTACATGTTTCTCTTTCCATTTTTCGATAAGTTTATGATAAATTTTAAATTTTTTGATGTTATGCAATCATCCGTCTTATTTTGATTGAGATGCCAAATTGAATGCATAACACTTTCAATTTACTTGATAGTATGCTTGAATATAATATTTGAACATATACGGTTTGGTGAAATTGAATTGAGATATCGGATGTTGGAAAATAGATGGATTGAATTGAGATATCGGATGTTGGAAAATAGATTGATTGAGTTATGTCCCTCAACGATATCATAAATATGATAAATTGAATTGAGATATCGGATGTTGAAAAATATATCGATTGGATTAATGGTATACAATTGATGCATTGTATTATGTCTCGTTGAGAATGACCGAATTTGTCCAGAATAGCATTGAAAATGATTTTAGATACTTGGATCAAGTTGTCTTAATCTTGATAAATTGAATTGACGGTTCGTTTGTTGGAATGATAACTTTTTTATCGGTATGTCGTTTAATATGCACTTCACTAGAGGTAATTTATAATGATGTGTAAGCTTTTTAAATTTGATATGTGTATCACTGCTACATGTTTCTCTTTCCATTTTTCGATATGTTTATGATGAATTTTAAAATTTTTGATGTTATGCAATCATCCGCTTTATATTGATTGAGATGCTAAATTGAATGCATAACACTTTCAATTTACTTGATAGTATGCTTGAATATAATATTTGAACATATACGGTTTGGTGAAATTGAATTGAGATATCGAATTTTGGAAAATAGATGGATTGAATTGAGATATCGGATGTTGGAAAATAGATGGATTGGATTAATGGTATACTATAGATGCATTGTATTATGTCTCATTGAAAATGACCGAATATGTTCCGAACAGGATTGAAAATGATTTTAGATACTTGGATCAAGTTGTCTTAACCTTGATAAATTGAATTGAGGGAATCGTTTGCTGGAATGATAGCTTTTTGATCGTTTTGTCGTTAAATATGCACTTCATTAGAGGTAATTTATAATGATTCGTAACATTTTAAATTTGATTTTTGAATCACTGATACATGTTTCTCTTTTCATTTTTCGATATGTTTATGATGGATTTTCAAAATTTTGATATGTTATGCAATTATTTTTCCTTATTTTGATTGAGATGATAAATTGAATGCATAACTCTTTCAATTTACTTGATAGTATGCATGAATATGATATTTGAACATATACGGTTTGATAAAATTGAATTGAGATATCTGATGTTGGAAAATAGATGGATTGGGTTAATGGTATATAATAGATGCATTGTATTATATCTCGTTGAGAATGACATAATTTGTTCCGATAGTATAAAATAGATAAATTAAATTGAGATATCGGATGTTGGAAAATAGATTGATTGAGTTATGTCCCTTAATGATATTATAAATATGATAAATTGAATTGAGATATCGGATGTTGAAAAATATATCGATTGGATTAATGGTATACAATTGATGCATTGTATTATGTCTCGTTCAGAATGACCGAATTTGTCCCGAATAGGATTGTAAATGATTTTAGATACTTGGATCAAGTAATCTTAATCTTGATAAATGTAATTGACGAATCGATTGTTGGAATGATAGCTTTTTTTATCGGTATGTCGTTAAATATGCACTTCACTAGAGGTAATTTATAATGATGTGTAACCTTTTTAAATTTGATATGTGTATCACTGCTACATGTTTCTCTTTCCATTTTTCGATATGTTTATGATAAATTTTAAATTTTTTGATGTTATGCAATCATCCGTCTTATTTTGATTGAGATGCTAAATTGAATGCATAACACTTTCAATTTACTTGATAGTATGCTTGAATATAATATTTGAACATATACGGTTTGGTGAAATTGAATTGAGATATCGGATGTTGGAAAATAGATGGATTGAATTGAGATATCGGATGTTGGAAAATAGATTGATTGAGTTATGTCCCTCAACGATATCATAAATATGATAAATTGAATTGAGATATCGGATGTTGAAAAATATATCGATTGGATTAATGGTATACAATTGATGCATTGTATTATGTCTCGTTGAGAATGACCGAATTTGTCCAGAATAGGATTGAAAATGATTTTAGATACTTGGATCAAGTTGTCTTAATCTTGATAAATTGAATTGACGGTTCGTTTGTTGGAATGATAACTTTTTTATCGGTATGTCGTTTAATATGCACTTCACTAGAGGTAATTTATAATGATGTGTAACCTTTTTAAATTTGATATGTGTATCACTGCTACATGTTTCTCTTTCCATTTTTCGATATGTTTATGATGAATTTTAAAATTTTTGATGTTATGCAATCATCCGCTTTATATTGATTGAGATGCTAAATTGAATGCATAACACTTTCAATTTACTTGATAGTATGCTTGAATATAATATTTGAACATATACGGTTTGGTGAAATTGAATTGAGATATCGAATGTTGGAAAATAGATGGATTGAATTGAGATATCGGATGTTGGAAAATAGATGGATTGGATTAATGGTATACTATAGATGCATTGTATTATGTCTCATTGAAAATGACCGAATATGTTCCGAACTGGATTGAAAATGATTTTAGATACTTGGATCAAGTTGTCTTAACCTTGATAAATTGAATTGAGGGAATCGTTTGCTGGAATGATAGCTTTTTGATCGTTTTGTCGTTAAATATGCACTTCATTAGAGGTAATTTATAATGATTCGTAACATTTTAAATTTGATTTTTGAATCACTGATACATGTTTCTCTTTTCATTTTTCGATATGTTTATGATGGATTTTCAAAATTTTGATATGTTATGCAATTATTTTTCCTTATTTTGATTGAGATGATAAATTGAATGCATAACTCTTTCAATTTACTTGATAGTATGCATGAATATGATATTTGAACATATACGGTTTGATAAAATTGAATTGAGATATCTGATGTTGGAAAATAGATGGATTGGGTTAATGGTATATAATAGATGCATTGTATTATATCTCGTTGAGAATGACATAATTTGTTCCGATAGTATAAAATAGATAAATTAAATTGAGATATCGGATGTTGGAAAATAGATTGATTGAGTTATGTCCCCCAACGATATCATAAATATGATAAATTGAATTGAGATATCGGATGTTGAAAAATATATGGATTGAATTAATGGTATACAATTGATGCATTATATTATATCTCGTCGAGAATGACCGAATTTGTCCCGAATAGGATTGTAAATGATTTTAGATACTTGGATCAAGTAATCTTAATCTTGATAAATTGAATTGACGAATCGATTGTTGGAATGATAGCTTTTTTTATCGGTGTGTCGTTAAATATGCACTTCACTAGAGGTAATTTATAATGATGTGTAACCTTTTTAAAATTTATTTTTGAATCACTGCTACATGTTTCTCTGTCCATTTTTAGATTTGTTTATGATGGATTTTGAAAATTTTGATATGTTATGATATCATTCTCCTTATTTGGCATGAGATGCTGAATTCAATGCATAACACTTTCAATTTACTTGATAGTATTCATGAATATGATATTTGAACTTATACGGTTTGATAAAATTCAATTGTGATATCTGATGTTGGAAAATAGATGGATTGGGTTAATGGTATATAATAGATGCATTTTATTATGTCTAGTTGAGAATGACGTAATTTGTTCTGATGGTATAAAATAGATAAATTAAATTGAGATATCGGATGTTGGAAAATAGATTGATTGAGTTGTGTCCCCCAACGATATCATAGATATGATAAATTGAATTGAGATATCGGATGTTGAAAAATATATGAATTGAATTAATGGTACACAATTGATGCATTATATTATGTCTCATTGAAAATGACCGAATCTGTTCCGAACAGGATTGAAAATGATTTTAGATACTTGGATCAAGTTGTCTTAACATTGATAAATTGAATTGAGGGAATCGTTTGCTGGAATGATAGCTTTTTGATCATTTTGTCGTTAAATATGCACTTCATTAGAGGTAATTTATAATGATTCGTAACATTTTAAATTTGATTTTTGAATCACTGATACATGTTTCTCTTTTCATTTTTCGATATGTTTATGATGGATTTTCAAAATTTTGATATGTTATGCAATTATTTTTCCTTATTTTGATTGAGATGATAAGTTGAATGCATAACTCTTTCAATTTACTTGATAGTATGCATGAATATGATATTTGAACATATACGGTTTGATAAAATTGAATTGAGATATCTGATGTTGGAAAATAGATGGATTGGGTTAATGGTATATAATAGATGCATTGTATTATATCTCGTTGAGAATGACATAATTTGTTCCGATAGTATAAAATAGATAAATTAAATTGAGATATCGGATGTTGGAAAATAGATTGATTGAGTTGTGTCCCCCAACGATATCATAAATATGATAAATTGAATTGAGATATCGGATGTTGAAAAGTATATGGATCGAATTAATGGTATACAATTGATGCATTATATTATATCTCGTCGAGAATGACCGAATTTGTCCCGAATAGGATTGTAAATGATTTTAGATACTTAGATCAAGTAATCTTAATCTTGATAAATTGAATTGACGAATCGATTGTTGGAATGATAGCTTTTTTTATCGGTATGTCGTTAAATATGCACTTCACTAGAGGTAATTTATAATGATGTGTAACCTTTTTAAAATTTATTTTTGAATCACTGCTACATGTTTCTCTGTCCATTTTTAGATTTGTTTATGATGGATTTTGAAAATTTTGATATGTTATGCTATCATTCTCCTTATTTGGCATGAGATGCTGAATTGAATGCATAACACTTTCAATTTACTTGATAGTATTCATGAATATGATATTTGAACATATACGGTTTGATAAAATTCAATTGTGATATCTGATGTTGGAAAATAGATGGATTGGGTTAATGGTATATAATAGATGCATTGTATTATGTCTCGTTGAGAATGATGTAATTTGTTCCGATGGTATCAAATAGATAAATTAAATTGAGATATCGGATGTTGGAAAATAGATTGATTAAGTTGTGTCCCCCAACGATATCATAGATATGATAAATTGAATTGAGATATCGGATGTTGAAAAATATTTGAATTGAGTTAATGGTACACAATTGATGCATTATATTATGTCTCATTGAAAATGACCGAATCTGTTCCGAACAGGATTGAAAATGATTTTAGATACTTGGATCAAGTTGTCTTAACCTTGATAAATTGAATTGAGGGAATCGTTTGCTGGAATGATAGCTTTTTGATCGTTTTGTCGTTAAATATGCACTTCATTAGAGGTAATTTATAATGATTCGTAACATTTTAAATTTGATTTTTGAATCACTGATACATGTTTCTCTTTTCATTTTTCGATATGTTTATGATGGATTTTCAAAATTTTGATATGTTATGCATTTATTTTTCCTTATTTTGATTGAGATGATAAATTGAATGCATAACTCTTTCAATTTACTTGATAGTATGCATGAATACGATATTTGAACATATACGGTTTGATAAAATTGAATTGAGATATCTGATGTTGAAAAATAGATGGATTGGGTTAATGGTATATAATAGATGCATTGTATTATATCTCGTTGAGAATGACATAATTTGTTCCGATAGTATAAAATAGATAAATTAAATTGAGATATCGGATGTTGGAAAATAGATTGATTGAGTTGTGTCCCCCAACGATATCATAAATATGATAAATTGAATTGAGATATCGGATGGTGAAAAGTATATGGATTGAATTAATGGTATACAATTGATGCATTATATTATATCTCGTCGAGAATGACCGAATTTGTCCCGAATAGGATTGTAAATGATTTTAGAAACTTGGATCAAGTAATCTTAATCTTGATAAATTGAATTGACGAATCGATTGTTGGAATGATAGTTTTTTTATCGGTATGTCGTTAAATATGCACTTCACTAGAGGTAATTTATAATGATGTGTAACCTTTTTAAAATTTATTTTTGAATCACTGCTACATGTTTCTCTGTCCATTTTTAGATTTGTTTATGATGGATTTTGAAAATTTTGATATGTTATGCTATCATTCTCCTTATTTGGCATGAGATGCTGAATTGAATGCATAACACTTTCAATTTACTTGATAGTATTCATGAATATGATATTTGAACTTATACGGTTTGATAAAATTCAATTGTGATATCTGATGTTGGAAAATAGATGGATTGGGTTAATGGTATATAATAGATGCATTGTATTATGTCTAGTTGAGAATGACGTAATTTGTTCTGATGGTATAAAATAGATAAATTAAATTGAGATATCGGATGTTGGAAAATAGATTGATTGAGTTGTGTCCCCCAACGATATCATAGATATGATAAATTGAATTGAGATATCGGATGTTGAAAAATATATGAATTGAATTAATGGTACACAATTGATGCATTATATTATGTCTCATTGAAAATGACCGAATCTGTTCCGAACAGGATTGAAAATGATTTTAGATACTTGGATCAAGTTGTCTTAACATTGATAAATTGAATTGAGGGAATCGTTTGCTGGAATGATAGCTTTTTGATCGTTTTGTCGTTAAATATGCACTTCATTAGAGGTGATTTATAATGATTCGTAACATTTTAAATTTGATTTTTGAATCACTGAAACATGTTTCTCTTTTCATTTTTCGATATGTTTATGATGGATTTTCAAAATTTTGATATGTTATGCAATTATTTTTCCTTATTTTGATTGAGATGATAAATTGAATGCATAACTCTTTCAATTTACTTGATAGTATGCATGAATATGATATTTGAACATATACGGTTTGATAAAATTGAATTGAGATATCTGATGTTGGAAAATAGATGGATTGGGTTAATGGTATATAATAGATGCATTGTATTATATCTCGTTGAGAATGACATAATTTGTTCCGATAGTATAAAATAGATAAATTAAATTGAGATATCGGATGTTGAAAAATAGATTGATTGAGTTGTGTCCCCCAACGATATCATAAATATGATAAATTGAATTGAGATATCGGATGTTGAAAAATATATGGATTGAATTAATGGTATACAATTGATGCATTATATTATATCTCGTCGAGAATGACCGAATTTGTCCCGAATAGGATTGTAAATGATTTTAGATACTTGGATCAAGTAATCTTAATCTTGATAAATTGAATTGACGAATCGATTGTTGGAATGATAGCTTTTTTTATCGGTGTGTCGTTAAATATGCACTTCACTAGAGGTAATTTATAATGATGTGTAACCTTTTTAAAATTTATTTTTGAATCACTGCTACATGTTTCTCTGTCCATTTTTAGATTTGTTTATGATGGATTTTGAAAATTTTGATATGTTATGATATCATTCTCCTTATTTGGCATGAGATGCTGAATTCAATGCATAACACTTTCAATTTACTTGATAGTATTCATGAATATGATATTTGAACTTATACGGTTTGATAAAATTCAATTGTGATATCTGATGTTGGAAAATAGATGGATTGGGTTAATGGTATATAATAGATGCATTTTATTATGTCTAGTTGAGAATGACGTAATTTGTTCTGATGGTATAAAATAGATAAATTAAATTGAGATATCGGATGTTGGAAAATAGATTGATTGAGTTGTGTCCCCCAACGATATCATAGATATGATAAATTGAATTGAGATATCGGATGTTGAAAAATATATGAATTGAATTAATGGTACACAATTGATGCATTATATTATGTCTCATTGAAAATGACCGAATCTGTTCCGAACAGGATTGAAAATGATTTTAGATACTTGGATCAAGTTGTCTTAACATTGATAAATTGAATTGAGGGAATCGTTTGCTGGAATGATAGCTTTTTGATCGTTTTGTCGTTAAATATGCACTTCATTAGAGGTAATTTATAATGATTCGTAACATTTTAAATTTGATTTTTGAATCACTGATACATGTTTCTCTTTTCATTTTTCGATATGTTTATGATGGATTTTCAAAATTTTGATATGTTATGCAATTATTTTTCCTTATTTTGATTGAGATGATAAATTGAATGCATAACTCTTTCAATTTACTTGATAGTATGCATGAATATGATATTTGAACATATACGGTTTGATAAAATTAAATTGAGATATCGGATGTTGGAAAATAGATTGATTGAGTTGTGTCCCCCAACGATATCATAAATATGATAAATTGAATTGAGATATCGGATGTTGAAAAGTATATGGATCGAATTAATGGTATACAATTGATGCATTATATTATATCTCGTCGAGAATGACCGAATTTGTCCCGAATAGGATTGTAAATGATTTTAGATACTTAGATCAAGTAATCTTAATCTTGATAAATTGAATTGACGAATCGATTGTTGGAATGATAGCTTTTTTTATCGGTATGTCGTTAAATATGCACTTCACTAGAGGTAATTTATAATGATGTGTAACCTTTTTAAAATTTATTTTTGAATCACTGCTACATGTTTCTCTGTCCATTTTTAGATTTGTTTATGATGGATTTTGAAAATTTTGATATGTTATGCTATCATTCTCCTTATTTGGCATGAGATGCTGAATTGAATGCATAACACTTTCAATTTACTTGATAGTATTCATGAATATGATATTTGAACATATACGGTTTGATAAAATTCAATTGTGATATCTGATGTTGGAAAATAGATGGATTGGGTTAATGGTATATAATAGATGCATTGTATTATGTCTTGTTGAGAATGATGTAATTTGTTCCGATGGTATCAAATAGATAAATTAAATTGAGATATCGGATGTTGGAAAATAGATTGATTAAGTTGTGTCCCCCAACGATATCATAGATATGATAAATTGAATTGAGATATCGGATGTTGAAAAATATTTGAATTGAGTTAATGGTACACAATTGATGCATTATATTATGTCTCATTGAAAATGACCGAATCTGTTCCGAACAGGATTGAAAATGATTTTAGATACTTGGATCAAGTTGTCTTAACCTTGATAAATTGAATTGAGGGAATCGTTTGCTGGAATGATAGCTTTTTGATCGTTTTGTCGTTAAATATGCACTTCATTAGAGGTAATTTATAATGATTCGTAACATTTTAAATTTGATTTTTGAATCACTGATACATGTTTCTCTTTTCATTTTTCGATATGTTTATGATGGATTTTCAAAATTTTGATATGTTATGCATTTATTTTTCCTTATTTTGATTGAGATGATAAATTGAATGCATAACTCTTTCAATTTACTTGATAGTATGCATGAATACGATATTTGAACATATACGGTTTGATAAAATTGAATTGAGATATCTGATGTTGAAAAATAGATGGATTGGGTTAATGGTATATAATAGATGCATTGTATTATATCTCGTTGAGAATGACATAATTTGTTCCGATAGTATAAAATAGATAAATTAAATTGAGATATCGGATGTTGGAAAATAGATTGATTGAGTTGTCTCCCCCAACGATATCATAAATATGATAAATTGAATTGAGATATCGGATGGTGAAAAGTATATGGATTGAATTAATGGTATACAATTGATGCATTATATTATATCTCGTCGAGAATGACCGAATTTGTCCCGAATAGGATTGTAAATGATTTTAGAAACTTGGATCAAGTAATCTTAATCTTGATAAATTGAATTGACGAATCGATTGTTGGAATGATAGTTTTTTTTATCGGTATGTCGTTAAATATGCACTTCACTAGAGGTAATTTATAATGATGTGTAACCTTTTTAAAATTTATTTTTGAATCACTGCTATATGTTTCTCTGTCCATTTTTAGATTTGTTTATGATGGATTTTGAAAATTTTGATATGTTATGCTATCATTCTCCTTATTTGGCATGAGATGCTGAATTGAATGCATAACACTTTCAATTTACTTGATAGTATGCATGAATATGATATTTGAACATATACGGTTTGATAAAATTGAATTGAGATATCGGATGTTGGAAAATAGATGGATTAATGGTATATAATAGATGCATTGTATTATGTCTCGTTGAGAATGACATAATTTGTCCCGATGGTATAAAATAGATAAATTAAATTGAGATATCGGATGTTGGAAAATAGATTGATTGAGTTATGTCCCTTAATGATATCATAAATATGATAAATTGAATTGAGATATCGGATGTTGAAAAATATATCGATTGGATTAATGGTATACAATTGATGCATTGTATTATGTCTCGTTGAGAATGACCGAATTATTCCCGAATAGGATTGAAAATGATTTTAGATACTTGGATCAAGTTGTCTTAATCTTGATAAATTGAATTGACGGTTCGTTTGTTGGAATGATAACTTTTTTATCGGTATGTCGTTTAATATGCACTTCACTAGAGGTAATTTATAATGATGTGTAACCTTTTTAAATTTGATATGTGTATCACTGCTACATGTTTCTCTTTCCATTTTTCGATATGTTTATGATGAATTTTAAATTTTTTGATGTTATGCAATCATCCGCTTTATATTGATTGAGATGCTAAATTGAATGCATAACACTTTCAATTTACTTGTTAGTATGCTTGAATATAATATTTGAACATATACGGTTTGGTGAAATTGAATTGAGATATCGAATGTTGGAAAATAGATGGATTGAATTGAGATATCGGATGTTGGAAAATAGATGGATTGGACATATCGAACTAAGTTAGGTAGCTAAATGGTGTTGTAACATCCCCAATTTCGAAATTGCCTAATTAATTTAATTGAGATTATTTATCAAAATTAAAATTAATTAGAGGAGATTAGTTAACTTAATCCATAGAAGTTTAGTGTGTTATGTGTGTGATACTTTGGAAAGTAACCAAACTTATGTATACACTTGACGGATACGTAGTGGAATAAGGTGCTGCCACTATAGGTTCGAGTAAGCTGACTGGTCTAACCTCAGATTATAGGTCAATATGTGAGACAGAGGTTACTAGGGAAAGGCGAGAAAGTAAGTCCATCAAAATAAGTCCATTTACTTCGTAACCTTTACTTGGAAGACTAAACCCGCGCGCGCCTTACCTAGGGCTGCAAGTAAGGACTTCACATCCGGATTGATTGGACGCAAATAAGCGCACCAGCTATTTATATAAATTCCCCAGACATTAATTTTATGGGTTCAAATTAATCAAATCAAATTCAAACACTCCCATCCCATGAGTCATTTCCCACTCAAGGAATCACTCCACCACTTAGACCACACCTCATCACAATTGTAGTGAGTCACTCCCCACTCAAAATTCTCTCTATCTCATTGCATGCAACATGAGAATCTCATTCACTTCAGCAATTTCAGAAGCTGAAACCAAACCCCTCCCTCAATTCTCTCTTCTCTCACGTGAATCAAACAACAAGCAACCATAAGCCTCCAAATTCCTCAATCAACCCCTTTTCACATGTTGGCTTCTAGTTATCATTAATCAACTCAAACACTGTGACTAACTCACAGAGATTCCTACCTGCACAACCCAGCTCTTAGATCATTAATACCAAGTTCACATGACACAACACACCAAGACATTTCATCTCACCACTTATACAACCAATAGCACCACATGCAAGGGAAACCAAATCCAATTCGTGCACTGTTTCCACACAGAGATTCACCCTATATAAGCCACTCCATTCCTGATGAATTAATCATCAAACACAACTCAAATTCGTAGAGCAAGAATAAGGGGTTTTTCTCAAGTGTCAAAGTCTCAAATCCAAGTTCTGTTCGTGGGTCTTGCTAGGAGGTCTGAGTAGCTGTGTAGAGCCCAGGAATCAAGTCTAAAGCTTCTTTCCAGGTGGGTTCTTTAGGCTAGTTTAGTTAGAATTCCCTTAAATTATGAATTTGCATGTTAACTTAAGAAATTAGGAATTAATTGTGTGAGGAGAATTAGCTCCCAAATTCTCTTCTATTCTGTTATATATTGACTATATTATATATCTGCACTTTCTCAGAGTTTGGTTGTAGGTGAATCTTTGAAAATATTGAAAATTCGTAAAACAGGGGTCTTTCTGACTTAACTCGCCATAGCGAGTTGCTAGCGAGCACTCATGGCGAGCTCAAGGTTCTGGGCTGAAGAACTTCGCCATGGCGAGCTCTAGCTCGCCTAGCAAGTTGTTTAGGCCAGTACCTGTAAGTTCGCCATGGCAAGCTTGCTAACTCGCCGTAGCGAGCTAGCCCAGAATTGCTTCACTTTTTTAGTTTTAAAATGATTGATTCACTCGTTTTATATCATAGCCTGAGAAAGATAAATTGCAGTTGTATAATGTATTTAATATTATACGGAAAGTCAGACACAATTCTGAAAATTAGGGATAACTTAGAATTAAGGTTGCATGTTCCTCGGGTTTTGGGATAATTATGGTAGTGTGTAACTCAACATTTAGAATCAGTCAATCATGCGCGGTTTAGTATGCTGCTTATGGGCTTCCAATAGAACAACCCATTAGGAAAATGATTGTGAGCTTAATGTCGTGGTCGAATCGGTCAGCGGATATGGCGGACCTTCGAGACATGCTCACCTCGAAGTGTCTTAGCGGAATAAAATCAACAAGATACTTTTGTGTGTTACACTTTTATTAATTATGATTATGATATTTATTATGATAGATTATCAATTATGGACTGATTAGGTACCCCGGCTTTATAGCCTAGGAGGGTAGTAGAATTCACTGGGACGAAGTGACTGTCTCACCCCACTCCCTATTTGAAACAGGAAAACAGGTTGATTAGGTAAGCCTTGGTGTTGGAGTCGCTGCTGCTGTTTGGAGGATTGCATTTGATTCTTACTTCCTTATTTATCTTATCGTGTTATCATTTGTTTCCGCTGTTATTTCATGAACTCTTGATGTATTTGACACCTGTGTGTGCAATTAAACTTCTGTTGTAATAATAATGAATTCAGTACCTTTAATAATATTCCATGATTATTCTAGATTTATCTATGGGGTGTTATAATTGGTATCAGAGCAGGTCGATTCAAATCTTGCGTGAGTTCATTAGTATTACCATTCCAATCCCAGTAGTTGTCTAGTTTCCCTACATACGTTTTAGGTGTCATGTCACTTTAAGCCTAGCTAACTTGACTTGATATTGGCAGTTATAGCATAATGTCTGGAGCGAGACGAGGACCTGGAAGGCCACCTAGAAGGCAGAACGTAGAAGAAGAAGAAGAAGAGGAACCTCAACTGTTCGGAGATGCTAACGCCAACATGTGGGCAGAGATGATGCATCAGCATCAACAATTTCAAGCCCAGCAAGCGCAACAGCATCAGGAGTTTATGGCCATGTTCCAGCAACACATGAATGCTCCCCCTCCTCAGAACTTGGGGTCGAGCGCTGCCTTCCGAGAATTTTGTAGAATGAGCCCTCCAGAGTTCTATGGTGAATATAATCCCGCTAAAGCCAGGGAATGGTTGCAAAGGATGACTGGCATTCTGGACTCCATGACTTGCTCAGAGACAGATAAAGTAACCTTCGTCTCCCGCTTCTTCAGGGGTGACGCTTGCAATTGGTGGGAAGGTACCAAACAGTACATGGAAGCCAGCCATACAGAGATTAACTGGCAGAATTTCAGGCGTTTTTTCATTGGCCGTTACATTCCTGAGAGCTACCAATTCCAGATGGAACGGGAGTTAACTGAGTTGAAGCAAGGTAGTCTGACGGTAGCTGAATATACCATGAAGTTCAATGAGCTGGTCCGGTATGTTGCTGATGGTGACGATGCCCCTACCGAGGCCTGGAAAATGAAGAAATACAGGATAGGGCTTCGAGCTGACATAGCCCACGATGTGTCCATGCAGCAGATCACTAGCTTTGGTGATCTAGTGCAGAAAAGCTATCATGTCGAAGCCGGCCTCAGCAACATTCACAAGGAAAGGAGTGAGACCACTCAGAAGAAGAAGGGTTTGTTCGGAAAGTTTGGCTTGAATTTGAAGTCTAAGGGAAACTCCAGCATGGGCAAGCAGAATCACTCTCAACGCTCGCCCAAGAACTGTTCAGACTGTGGTTATCCTCACAGCGGAGAATGCATGAAAGGCAAGAATATGTGCTATTACTGCAAGCAACCTGGTCACTTCAGGAACGAGTGCCCGAAGTTGAAGAAGCACGGTGAATCTAGTGGATCTGCAAAGAATAAAGGTCGGGTATATTCTTTAGACTGCAATGAAATACGATCTAATAATGCTTTAATTATGGATGTATGTTTGTTAGGACAGTCTAAGGTCTTAGTTTTATTTGACTGTGGAGCCACCAACTCTTTTATAGTCGTAGACTGTGTCATGCGGTTAGGAATTCCTTCTGTACCTCTCGTACCCCCAATGTTTGTCGCTGTCGCTACTGGCGGCAGAGTCACTTCAAAGAAAGTTTGTCAGAATTGTCCCATTCTAGTTGGAAGTAAGGTCTACCACATAGATTTAATTTGTCTCCCACTAAAGGACTTCGATGTCGTTCTTGGCATGGATTGGCTCTCAGCCAATACCGTGTACATTGGTTGTGCGGAAAAGAATTTGTTCATTCCTTCAGAAACTTCTGCAGAAAGTAGAGCCTTATCTGCTTTATTGCAAAACACTCACCAGATGATCCAGTATTTAGGTGCCAGCAGCAAGTGTTTCAGTGTCTTGTTCACTATTGATCTTGAGTCTAGTTTGAGTCCTAGCGACATCCCTATAGTTAGCGAGTATTTAGATGTTTTCCCTGATGATATCATGAGTCTCCCTCCCGAGCATGAAATAGAATTCTCTATAGATCTTGTTCCGGGTTCACAGCCCATTTCAGTTGCACCTTATAGAATGTCTCCATTAGAACTCCATGAGCTTAAAACTCAACTTGAGGAACTACTCCAGAAGCATTTCATTCGTCCAAGTGTCTCTCCTTGGGGAGCGCCAGTGTTACTTGTCAAAAAGAAGGACGGTACTATGCGTTTATGCATTGATTACTGCCAGCTCAATAAAGTTACAATCAAAAACAAGTATCCGCTACCTCGGATTGATGATCTCTTAGATCAACTCAGAGGTGCCACCGTGTTTTCAAAGATTGATCTTCGTTCCAGCTATCATCAAATCAGAATCAAATCCTCAGACGTGTCTAAGACGGCATTCAAGACGCGTTGTGGGCATTACGAATTCCTAGTTATGCCTTTTGGATTGACAAATGCTCCTGCTGTGTTTATGGATTACATGAACAGGATTTTCCAGCCATACCTTGATAAGTTTGTTGTCATCTTCATAGATGATATCTTAATCTATTCTCGCAATCAAGAAGATCATGCTGAACACCTCAGAATTGTTCCGGAAGTTCTGAGAGAGAAGAAGTTATATGCCAAGTTCAGCAAGTGCGAATTCTGGCTCTCAGAAATTAAATTTCTGGGACATGTCATTTCCCAATGCGGTGTGTCTGTTGACCCATCCAAAGTAGAAGCAGTGCTTAGCTGGGAAAGACCCAACAATGTATCAGAAGTCAGAAGTTTCTTGGGATTAGCAGGTTATTACCGGAGGTTCATTCTTGGATTTTCGGAAATCGCCTTACCTTTGACCCGATTGACCAGGAAAGGTACTCCTTTTGTTTGGGATGCTGATTGTGAAGTGAGTTTCCGGACGTTGAAGGAAAAGCTGACCAGTGCTCCAGTATTGCTCATTCCTGATCCTAATCGGAAGTACGTGGTGTATTGCAATGCATCACATAAAGGTCTTGGTTGTGTTCTAATGCAAGATGGAGCTGTGGTAGCATATGCCTCTCGGCAGTTGAAACCACACGAGCAAAATTATCCAACCCATGATCTGGAACTAGCAGCAATTATTTTCGCTCTAAAGATTTGGAGGCATCACTTGTATGGTGTCCAGTTTGATCTCTTCAGCGACCATAAAAGTCTGAAGTACCTGTTCGATCAGAAAGACTTGAATATGAGGCAGCGTAGATGGATGGAATATTTGAAGGACTTCGATTTCAATCTCAACTACCATCCTGGCAAAGCGAATGTTGTGGCAGACGCTTTGAGCCGGAAGGCCTTGTATGCTTCTGAACTTTTAATGCAGCAATGTGGATTATATGAGAAGTTCAGAGACTTGAATCTGAATGTGGTGTATAGAAAGAGCGGTGTTAGAATAAACCGTATGGAGCTGTCCTGCGACTTGCGCTCGAGGGTAGTGCAGGCGCAAAGAAGTGATATGGACCTTCAAAGGAGATTGAATAACCCAGAGTTCTCAATCGCGTCAGATGGTGCCATGTTGTATGAAGGCAGATTGTGCGTACCAAATGTCGATGACCTAAAGAGACTGATTCTTGACGAGGCACACAAAAGTGGATTCTCAATTCATCCAGGATCCACCAAGATGTACCACGACTTGAAACAGAATTACTGGTGGCCGAACATGAAGGCCGAAATCGCTGATTTTGTGTCTAGATGTTTGGTTTGTCAACAAGTGAAGATCGAGCACCAGAAACCCGGAGGTCCATTACAGCCACTTGAAATTCCAGAGTGGAAGTGGGAACACATCACTATGGATTTTGTAAGTGGATTACCCCGTAACCAGAAGGGTCAAGATTCAATTTGGGTAATTGTGGATAGATTGACCAAGTCAGCTCACTTCATTCCTGTGAAATCAACCTATAAGGCCACGCAGTAAGCAGCTATTTTTATAGAACATATTGTGAGGTTGCATGGTGTACCCATCAGTATCGTTTCAGACCGTGATCCAATCTTTACTTCTAGGTTTTGGAAAGCCTTCCAGCATGCGATGGGTACTCGGTTGAGAATGAGTACATCGCATCATCCTCAGACAGATGGACAGTCTGAAAGAACTATTCAAACTCTTGAAGATATGCTTCGTGCATGTGTTCTAGAAGATGGCGGTAGTTGGAGCAACTACTTACATTTGATTGAATTCTCTTACAATAACAGTTACCATTCCAGTATCGGGATGGCACCATTTGAAGCTCTGTACGGGAGAAAGTGTAGAACTCCGTTGTGTTGGACCGAAGTTGGTGATCGCGGATTGTTGGGACCAGACCTGATTCAAGAGACAACTTTAAAGGTTAAGTCAATCCGTGAAAAGATGAAGGTTGCGCAGAGTCGGCAGAAGAGTTATGCCGACAAGAGAAGGAGACCGTTAGAATTTGATGAAGGAGATCATGTGTTCTTGAAGGTTACTCCGAAGTTGGGTTTACGTGGTGTGTTTAGAACCAAGAAACTTTGTCCAAGGTATATTGGACCCTATCAGATCCTCCGACGCGTTGGTTCAGTAGCCTATCAGTTAGCTCTTCCTCCTTCTATGTCAGGGGCTACACGACGTGTTCCATGTCTCTCATCTTCGCAAGTACATTCCAGATCCCTATCAACCAATAGCAATTGAACAGATAGATCTTCAGTCGGACTTGACTTACCAACCTGATCCTATTTTGAAATTCTGGTGGCAAGTGTCAGATGTGTAGCACGATGTGTACACTTTAGGAATCGTACGATGTGTAGCCTAATGTGTCAACATCGTGGACAACTGAACTTGATGAACAAGTAAACAATATAAAGTGCAGAAAACAAAAGAACACGTGAGTTTGTTAACCCAGTTCGGCACTTATAACAAGCCCTATTCTGGAGGATACCAATCCAGGGATGAATCCACTATGGTAGTATCAATTCAAAGCTAAACTCCCCCGTTTACAACTTCTCACTTAATCACTACCCGTGCTAATTCTACCTAGGAACTCCTAGATATGAGAACCTCTGCTCACTCCCCCTCAACCTTACCCAGTAAGGATTTAATAACAAACTCAGTTGGAGACACACTCCTAGACAAGCGAAGCACTCGTACCTAAAGGCTTAGAGTGTTGCACAATCTAACTCCTTGCTTCAAAGCTTTGGAGAAAGACAACTAGAGATTACAACTCTATAAACTCAGTCCTTACTTGCATCAAAACTATGATCCAAGTGAAGGCTCACAAAGAACAAAGAACAGACTAAGACCTAAGACTCGATATCTTCAACTCTTGGCTTCGTACTCCTTTATGTCTTCAGTCTTCCTTTATATAGAACAAGTTTCATGGGCTTGGATCTTCAATGTTGACAGCTGGCCTTTGTTAATTCTCCTTGAGATTTATTTGATCATAATCTTTTAATTGTTTGTTTCAAATCTTTTTGATCAAAGTCGGCCAATAAAATAAAACAGAACCATGAAAGATTATCTTGTTCCTTGGCGCGAAAGCTGGCACGATTTAATTTGAAAAACAAATCTTTTTCAAAAGATCGCGTTTAAATAAATGAAAGCGCGTCCAGTAGGGCGTCCAGATGTGAACCCTGATGTGCCACACATCATGCTCCACATCATGGAATCAGGCTTATTTTACCAAATGAAGCCAACACCCTAAAAGGTCTCAACAATCTCCCCCTTTGGCAAATTTTGGGCTAAAATAATCTTTGAGTCACCCAACTAAACTTGGAGAGATGTGTAGGCACATCAGAGGCATGCAGCAGCGGATTAGAGCCTCGCAAATAAAGAGAGAAATAAACTCTCACAAGACAGGAAAATAAATTCCCAAAGACTGAGAAAAATAAATTCTCAGACACATACAAGCATGAGATTCCATGCACACATAAGGGAGGGTAGCAAACCCAGTAATAGTCTACTCCCCTTTGAACTAGAGCACTTTCCATGTACTCCCCCTAAATCTCATATCCTCTATAGGCTTCTTCAGAATGCATGACCTAGAGAGAAATAGAGAAGTTTTAAACTTGGCTTCTTAAGAATGCATGACCAAGTTAAAACTCACAGATGTGTCAAACATCACACAAAATAGCAACTTCTACAGGCTTCTTAAGAATGCATCACCATGTAGAAATCATACAAATGGATCAACCATTACACAAATTAACATCTTCAATTGGACTTCTTAAGAATGCATCACCCAGTTGAAAACGTACAGAATAAGTCTTCAGAAAAACATGCTTTAGAAAACTAATTCTTCAAAAAGTTGTTGAGAAAATATTTGAAGAAAAATAAGCATGTATACCAGATGTGTAGTCAGATGTGCCACACATCAGAACTTCAGAAGTTGGAGAAGCTTCAGAAGCTGAGCAGAGCTTCAGAAGTTGTAGTGCTTCAGAAGTTGAGAAGAGCTTCAGAAGTTGTAGTGCTTCAGAAGTTGAGAAAGTTTCAGAAGTTCAGAAGTTCAGAAGTTCAGAAGTTCAGAAGTTCAGAAGTTCAGAAGTTCAGAAGTTCAGAAGTTCAGAAGTTCAGAAGTTCAGAAGTTCAGAAGTTCAGAAGTTCAGAAGTTCAGAAGTTGCCCCATGTGGATGAATAGAATTTAACTCTTTTCTCGTTCTATTCTCTCTAATTTCTCCCAAAATTATCACATTGTCCCAACACATCACAATTTGCTGCAGTTAAGACTTCAAAGTTTTTTTATTTTAATTTTTACTCCCCCTTTTTAGCCAAAAATTATGACAAACATACTGAGAGTAAGTAACACACCATAGAATGCAGATAGCATGAGATGTAGAGATGATATTAATAGTGCAGCAGGTACAGAACAGGCACGCAAAGGTGCATCAGAAATCCAGGGCATAGCCCACAAAATACAAGCAAAAACAAGGAAATACTGAGTACAGGGAAATATTTATGAATTACAATAATTCAAATATCCTGGCTCCCATCAGTTTCCTCAGCTTCAGAGTCATTGGGCTCCTCCTCCTCCAATTCCTCATCCTCAGCCATTGTTTGCTCATCCTCAAGCTCCAGTCCAGCAATGACTGCCTCCAGCTTGGCCTTCTTCTCATCCAGAGCCTTGCAAGTCTCCTTTAAAGCAGCAATCATGTCTGTCCTAGACATAGCATTGTTTGAGCTGGATGTGCCCACATCAGGAGTCACATCAGACTGCTTGAGACTAAAAGAAATAGCAGACTCTCTTCTGCAAGACAAATCATCCTTGCCCAGAACATCAGGTCTCTGGCTCAATATGATTCCACACAGTAGGGAAGGAAAGGCAATGGGTAGTTTGACAGCTAGGGTTTTGGCATGTTTGATAGTCTGATCAAAAATATAAGTACCAAAATCGAAGTTAACTTTGTTACCCACAGTATAGATGAACCTAGCCAAACCTGTAGCCACATCACAGTTGTGTGTGGTAGGCACCCAGTTAGCAGCAGCAATCCTGTTCAGGATGTTGTAGATTGGAGTGAGCTTGCTTGCTTGCAATTTTCCCTTCTTAGGCCAAGTCTTGACCTTTCCAGCTGTGATGGCCTTGATTATGTAGTTGTCATTTGCCTCCATCTCAGCAAAGGGCTCCTCACTTCTGCCCAGATACTTGTTGATAACAGTGGGAGAGAAGTGAATTTCTTTACCTCTCACAAAAACAGTTTGGTATTCTTTGTCCAAAGGATTGTCACAACCAGCAGGGATGTTTACCAAAAATTCTTTGACTACCTTCTCATAGCAGTCACCTAGTCCAGTAACAGTCTTCATCAAGCCAGCACGCTTGATCAACCTCATAACTTCCTTGCACTGCAAGGCTTCAGCACTGAGCTCCCTCTCCAGAGCTAACCTTCTATGAGCAATGTACTTCCATTTTCCAGCATGTGCAGGGTTGTGGAAGGAAATCAAATCAACTGGGATGTCAGGAATTCCCTGAGGAATTTTCTTCTTCCCATAGCTCTTCTTCACAGCAGACTCAATGTGAATCACATCAAGCTCCATATTGCGTTCCTCAGCAGATTCTTCCTCAGACTCACTGATGTGAGCTACATCCTGCTCCACATCGTACTCTGAGTCACTTGTAGGTGGCTCTTTTCTTTTCTGAGTCTTCTTCTTTGCAGGTGGAACCACAGCTTTACTAAATCCCTTCTTGGGACCATACATGACTTGCCTCTTAACAGGCTTCTTCTTCTCCTTAGTAGCAGCAGGAGAAATCTCAACAACAGCAGGACCTTTACCACTTCTAGTCCTTCTTGCAATACTCTCCTCAGTAAGCTTCTTCAAGGGGATGTCAGAATTGTAGCCTTCTACATCCACAACAACTTTGTCAGACTGGATATTATCTTCAGGTTCCTCAACCTCAGCAGGTTGATCTTCTTCAACAAATACCTGATCAGGAGAATCAGGAATGACAGCAGGTCTTTCAACAGCAGCAGTCTCTTCTTCAGCAGGAGACTCTTCTTCACCTTGTGGCAATGATGTGCCAACATCTGCCGCAACATTAGGTTCTTGCAGGGCCTGGAGCACAGAATCAATGATCTTCTGAGTCAAGGGGTGCCTTTGACCCTCAGAAATCTTCACAGCAGCCTTCTCAGGGTTAGGGTTTGAAGAACCTACACCCATAGATGCTTCAGCATTTGCATCACCAGATTTTGCAGGAAGAGGTTCAACATGCAGACTTTCCATGGTGTGAACCCTCTTTGGTGAGCCAATCTTTGGCTTCTTGCTTTTCTTCTTCTTCTTTTTGGATTTTTCTGTGTAAGGAGAAGGAACAACATCTTCCTCTGCGGCAATGGGGGTTGATTCCCTTCTTGATCGTTTAGACTTCTTCTTCTTTGATCCAGATGGCTTGATCATTGAGACAGGAGTGGCATCGACGATCATGTCACCTTGAATATCTTTTTGATGTGGGGAAATAGGTTTTGGTGATGATGGAGGAGTGTTTGTTTTTGTGGAAGGAGATGTTTTGGTTGCAGTAGACATGATGATGATGATGATTTTGTATGAAGATTTCAAAGAAAATTTCAGAAAGATGAACAAAGGGTTTGAGAGAGATCAAGAAAATTTTTGGTCGTTTGAGTGGTTGAGAAACGAATGTGGTGATCAATGTGGTAGGCAATAAGAAAAATCTTGAGTAAACGGATTTCTTGGAGTTTTGAATGCGAAATAGCCGTTGGAAATATTGCCTTTGGATTGCGTGCAACTATGGATGGAGGGAAAAAAACAGGTAACCGTTGCACGTCTAAATAGCAATTATGGCTATTGATCCTCAAAGAGGCAAATACCTAGTTTGCCCCTTAACACCTCAAACCTATTTGCATCTAAAGCCTTAGTGAAAATATCTGCCAGTTGATTTTCTGTGGCAACATGCTCTAGAGTCACAATATTGTCTTCAACAAGATCTCTAATGAAATGGTGACGTATATCAATGTGCTTTGTCCTACTATGTTGGATAGGATTTTTGGAAATATTTATAGCACTTAGATTGTCACAGTATAATGTGAGCACATCTTGCTGCACATTGTACTCACCCAACATCTGCTTCATCCAAAGTAGCTGAGAACAACTACTTCCTGCTGCAATATACTCAGCCTCAGCTGTAGAAAGAGAAACACAATTTTGTTTCTTGCTGAACCATGATATAAGGTTGCTTCCCAAAAAGAAACATCCACCAGAAGTGCTTTTCCTGTCATCAGCACTACCTGCCCAGTCAGCATCACAATAACCCAACAATCTTGTGTCTTCACCATGAGAGTAGAGAATTCCATAATCACTTGTACCACTGACATACTTAAGAATCCTTTTGACTTGATTCAGATGACTCATCTTGGCCTCAGCTTGGTACCTTGCACACACACCAACAGCAAAGCTAATATCAGGTCTACTTGCAGTGAGATAAAGTAGACTGCCAATCATGCTTCTGTATAGACTTTGATCAACACTGACACCATGCTCATCTTTAGAAAGTTTGAGATGGGTTGCTGCAGGAGTTCTTTTGTGATTTGCATTCTCCATTCCAAATTTCTTCACAATGTTCTTGGCATACTTGCTTTGGGAGATGAAAATTGTATCTTCCATCTGTTTGACTTGCAGACCAAGAAAGTAGGTAAGTTCACCTACAAGGCTCATCTCAAATTCAGACTGCATCTGATTCACAAACATCTTGACCATTGGATCAGACATTCCTCCAAACACAATGTCATCTACATAGATTTGTGCAATCATGAACTTGCCCTTTTCTTCTCTGACAAACAAGGTTTTGTCTGTTTCTCCTTTTTTATAACCTTGCTGCACAAGAAATTTGGTTAGCCTCTCATACCATGCCCTAGGAGCTTGCTTTAATCCATATAATGCCTTCTTCAATCTGTAGACATGATCTGGATAATTTGGATCAACAAATCCCTTGGGCTGTTCCACATAAACTTCCTCATTCAAGTAGCCATTGAGGAAAGCACTCTTCACATCCATCTGGAATAGCTTGAATTTCAAGATACATGCTACTCCCAGAAGTAACCTTATGGACTCAAGACGTGCCACAGGAGCAAATGTTTCATCAAAGTCTACTCCTTCAATCTGAGAGTAACCTTGAGCCACAAGCCTAGCCTTGTTTCTAGTCACAACACCACTTTCATCAGATTTATTCCTATAAACCCATTTAGTACCAATGATGTTGACTCCTTCAGGTCTAGGAACTAAATCCCACACTTCATTCCTCTTGAACTGGTTCAGCTCCTCTTGCATAGCTTCAATCCAAAACTCATCTGTCAAGGCTTCTTTCACATTCTTTGGTTCTACCTTTGACACAAAACAAGCATTGGATACAACCTCTCTTGACCTTGTCATAACCCCTGACTCAGGATTCCCTATCATGAGTTCTTTTGGATGATTCTTTTGAACTCTAACAGAGGGACCCTTGTTCACTGGAGTCACATCTTCTTGCTGATCAGTCTTCTCAGGAATCTCTATAACTTCAGAGTCTTCAGGCAGGGGGTGAGATGTGTCCACATCAGGATCAACATCAGGTTCATTATCTGAACAGTCATCTATGACAACATTGATGGATTCCATCATAGTTCTTGTTCTGTTGTTGAAGACTCTATAGGCTCTGCTGGTTATGGAATAGCCTAGAAAGATTCCTTCATCACTCTTGGGATCCATCTTCCTCCTTTGCTCTCTGTCAGCTAAGATATAGCACTTGCTACCAAAGACATGGAAGTGTTTGACAGTTGGTTTTCTTCCTTTCCATATCTCATACAGTGTGATTGAGGTACCTTTTCTCAGAGTTACCCTGTTGTGTATATAGCATGCAGTACTCATGGCCTCTGCCCAAAAGTAGTAAGGTAGCTTCTTGGCATGTAGCATAACTCTTGCAGCCTCTTGCAAGGTTCTGTTCTTCCTCTCAACTACACCATTTTGTTGGGGTGTGATTGGTGAGGAGAACTCATGCCCAATTCCTTCATCAGCACAAAACTCAGAGAATCTTGAATTTTCAAACTCTTTCCCATGATCACTTCTGATTCTAACAATGCCACTATCCTTCTCTCTTTGTAGTCTAAGGCATAATTCTTTGAATGCATCAAAAGTGTCAGACTTCTCTCTGATGAAGCTAACCCAAGTGAACCTTGAGAAATCATCTACAACCACAAAAGCATATCTTTTGCCACCAATACTCTCTACCTGCATTGGTCCCATCAAGTCCATATGTAGCAGTTCAAGAACTCTGGATGTCACCTGATGTTGTAACATTGGGTGTGACATCTGAACCTGCTTTCCAACTTGACATTCACCACATATGTTGCCTTCAACAATCTTAAGCTTTGGTAGACCTCTAATAGCTTCCTTGGACACAATCTTCTTCATTCCCTTCAGATTCAACTGGCCAAGTCTTTGGTGCCAAAGCTTTACTTCTTCCTCCTGACTTATCAAACATGTAGTGGAGTGAGCTGTTTCATCAGGAATCCATAGATAGCAGTTGTCTCTTGACCTAGATCCTCTCATCAGCAATTCTCCTTTGTCAGAAGTAATAAGACATTCATTCTTTGTGAAGTTGACTTTGAGACCTTGATCACACAATTGGCTTATGCTGATAAGATTAGCCTTCAAGCCTTTAACAAGTAGCACATCCTCTAGGTTAGGTAAGCTTTTGCTGCTGAGTTTACCACTGCCCTTGATTTCACCTTTTGCTCCATCACCAAAGGTTACAAAGCTTGTTGTATGAGGCTTGATATTAGTGAGAAATTTCTCAACACCAGTCATATGCCTAGAACAACCACTATCAAAATACCAATCATTACTAGAAGATGCTCTAAGAGAAGTGTGAGCAATATGTGCAGTTTCAGAAACTTTAGGCTTCCACATCTTCTTAGGAGTGACCCTTGCTGTTTTGGCTTGCACCTGAGGCTTTTTCTTGGGATACCCATAGAGTTTGTAACAGAAGGGCTTGATGTGACCATTCTTCCCACAGTAGTGGCATCTCCAAGCATTAAACTTCTCTTTGCCAGCAGGTCTCTGATGTGGAGTGTGATGTGTCCACATTCTGCTAGGGTCAGGTTTCTTCTGAGCAGGAACAAACTTAGTATTTGTCTTCTTGCTGTGATGTTTGTTCTTAAATCCTACACCAGATGAGTCACCAGCATACTTTCCTACTTTCAAAATTTCATCAAGCATGTTGGTTCCAGGGTTGAGCATCTTTACAGACTTGGTCATATTTTTCAAGTTGGTTGACAGTAACTTGACTTCACTTTCAAGACTAGCAACTTGACTCTGTAGTTGACCCTTCTCTGTCTCCAGTTGACTGATGATTTCCTTCTGCTCTTCATTGACCTTGTACAGTTCCTCACTCTTGATAAATAGCTTTTTATGGACTGAGGCTAGTTCATCAAAGGTAAGTTCTTCATCATCAGATTCAACATCAGTATTATCCACCCTAGTTATGGCACTAACATGATTAGCAGCAACATTCTCTGAGTCAGTGTCAGAGTCTTCATCAGACCATGAAACAGTTAGGCCTTTCTTCTGCTTCTTCAGATATGTGCCACATTCTGATCTTATATGACCAAAGCCTTCACATTCATGACATTGAACACCCTTGTTCTGAGTTGACTTATCATCAGTTTTGGTTTTTGTTGAAGTGTTACCTAGTTTACTGATGTCAGTCTGGATGTTCCTCACATTCCTCCTTGGTCTTCTGTCCACCCTCCTTTGAAGCTTGTTGAATTGTCTTCCCAACATGGCTAAGTCATTTGAGAGGTCATCATCTGATTCAACAGCTTCTTCCTCTTCACCAGCACAAGATACAAAAGCTATGCCTTTTCCTTTCTTCTCAGTTTGCTCACCTAAGTTCATCTCAAAAGTTTGAAGAGAGCTCACAAGTTCTTCAAGTTTCATACTTGGGATATCTTGAGCTTCTTCAATGGCTGTGATTTTCATGTTAAATCTCTTAGGTAAGGACCTAAGCATCTTTCTCACCAGCTTTTCTTCAGACAATTTTTCACCTAGAGCCTCAAAGGAATTGTCTACCTCAAGCAAATTCATGTGAAATTCATGAATTGATTCTTCTTCTTTCATTCTGAGGTTTTCAAACTTAGTGTTGAGAAGTTGGATTCTTGAGCTTTTTACCTTGGCATTGCCTTCATGAGTGGTTCTGAGTACCTCCCAAGCATTCTTTGCAACAGTACACTGCTTGATCAATCTGAACATATTTTTGTCCACTCCATTGAATAAAGCATTCAAAGCTTTGGAGTTTCCAAGTGATGCAGTGTCTTCTGCAGCTGACCAATCTTCCTCTGGCTTGAGTACACCAGTGTCAACACCATTAGCATCCAAGATTTTGGGATGCTCCCAGCCTTTGAGCACAGCTTTCCAAGTTCTGCTGTCAAGTGACTTTAGGAAGGCAATCATCCTTGGCTTCCAGTAGTCATAGTTGGTTCCATCCAGGAGGGGTGGTTTGTTGACCGTTGTTCCATCCTTGTCCATGTTTCCAGAAAGTAACTTCCCTGGAGCTCACCCTCAAACAGGCAGGGTGCCTGCTCTGATGCCAATTGAAATTCTGGTGGCAAGTGTCAGATGTGTAGCACGATGTGTACACTTTAGGAATCGTACGATGTGTAGCCTAATGTGTCAACATCGTGGACAACTGAACTTGATGAACAAGTAAACAATATAAAGTGCAGAAAACAAAAGAACACGTGAGTTTGTTAACCCAGTTCGGCACTTATAACAAGCCCTATTCTGGAGGATACCAATCCAGGGATGAATCCACTATGGTAGTATCAATTCAAAGCTAAACTCCCCCGTTTACAACTTCTCACTTAATCACTACCCGTGCTAATTCTACCTAGGAACTCCTAGATATGAGAACCTCTGCTCACTCCCCCTCAACCTTACCCAGTAAGGATTTAATAACAAACTCAGTTGGAGACACACTCCTAGACAAGCGAAGCACTCGTACCTAAAGGCTTAGAGTGTTGCACAATCTAACTCCTTGCTTCAAAGCTTTGGAGAAAGACAACTAGAGATTACAACTCTATAAACTCAGTCCTTACTTGCATCAAAACTATGATCCAAGTGAAGGCTCACAAAGAACAAAGAACAGACTAAGACCTAAGACTCGATATCTTCAACTCTTGGCTTCGTACTCCTTTATGTCTTCAGTCTTCCTTTATATAGAACAAGTTTCATGGGCTTGGATCTTCAATGTTGACAGCTGGCCTTTGTTAATTCTCCTTGAGATTTATTTGATCATAATCTTTTAATTGTTTGTTTCAAATCTTTTTGATCAAAGTCGGCCAATAAAATAAAACAGAACCATGAAAGATTATCTTGTTCCTTGGCGCGAAAGCTGGCACGATTTAATTTGAAAAACAAATCTTTTTCAAAAGATCGCGTTTAAATAAATGAAAGCGCGTCCAGTAGGGCGTCCAGATGTGAACCCTGATGTGCCACACATCATGCTCCACATCATGGAATCAGGCTTATTTTACCAAATGAAGCCAACACCCTAAAAGGTCTCAACATATTTGAATCATTGATCGTGATGTCAAAACTCTTCGGAATAAAAGGATTCCCATTGTCAAAGTTGAATGGGCGCAGGCTCCGGACGGCTAATACACTTGGGAATTGGAATCAGACATGATGAACAGTTATCCCCACCTATTCTAAGGTAAATTTCTGAATTTCGAGGACTAAATTTCTTTAAAGGGGGTAGATTGTAACATCCCCAATTTCGAAATTGCCTAATTAATTTAATTAGAGATTATTTATCAAAATTAAAATTAATTAGAGGAGATTAGTTAACTTAATCCATAGAAGTTTAGTGTGTTATGTGTGTGATACTTTGGAAAGTAACCAAACTTATGTATACACTTAGACATTAATTTTATGGGTTCAAATTAATCAAATCAAATTCAAACACTCCCATCCCATGAGTCATTTCCCACTCAAGGAATCACTCCACCACTTAGACCACACCTCATCACAATTGTAGTGAGTCACTCCCCACTCAAAATTCTCTCTATCTCATTGCATGCAACATGAGAATCTCATTCACTTCAGCAATTTCAGAAGCTGAAACCAAACCCCTCCCTCAATTCTCTCTTCTCTCACGTGAATCAAACAACAAGCAACCATAAGCCTCCAAATTCCTCAATCAACCCCTTTTCACATGTTGGCTTCTAGTTATCATTAATCAACTCAAACACTGTGACTAACTCACAGAGATTCCTACCTGCACAACCCAGCTCTTAGATCATTAATACCAAGTTCACATGACACAACACACCAAGACATTTCATCTCACCACTTATACAACCAATAGCACCACATGCAAGGGAAACCAAATCCAATTCGTGCACTGTTTCCACACAGAGATTCACCCTATATAAGCCACTCCATTCCTGATGAATTAATCATCAAACACAACTCAAATTCGTAGAGCAAGAATAAGGGGTTTTTCTCAAGTGTCAAAGTCTCAAATCCAAGTTCTGTTCGTGGGTCTTGCTAGGAGGTCTGAGTAGCTGTGTAGAGCCCAGGAATCAAGTCTAAAGCTTCTTTCCAGGTGGGTTCTTTAGGCTAGTTTAGTTAGAATTCCCTTAAATTATGAATTTGCATGTTAACTTAAGAAATTAGGAATTAATTGTGTGAGGAGAATTAGCTCCCAAATTCTCTTCTATTCTGTTATATATTGACTATATTATATATCTGCACTTTCTCAGAGTTTGGTTGTAGGTGAATCTTTGAAAATATTGAAAATTCGTAAAACAGGGGTCTTTCTGACTTAACTCGCCATAGCGAGTTGCTAGCGAGCACTCATGGCGAGCTCAAGGTTCTGGGCTGAAGAACTTCGCCATGGCGAGCTCTAGCTCGCCTAGCAAGTTGTTTAGGCCAGTACCTGTAAGTTCGCCATGGCAAGCTTGCTAACTCGCCGTAGCGAGCTAGCCCAGAATTGCTTCACTTTTTTAGTTTTAAAATGATTGATTCACTCGTTTTATATCATAGCCTGAGAAAGATAAATTGCAGTTGTATAATGTATTTAATATTATACGGAAAGTCAGACACAATTCTGAAAATTAGGGATAACTTAGAATTAAGGTTGCATGTTCCTCGGGTTTTGGGATAATTATGGTAGTATGTAACTCAACATTTAGAATCAGTCAATCATGCGCGGTTTAGTATGCTGCTTATGGGCTTCCAATGGAACAACCCATTAGGAAAATGATTGTGAGCTTAATGTCGTGGTCGAATCGGTCAGCGGATATGGCGGACCTTCGAGACATGCTCACCTCGAAGTGTCTTAGCGGAATAAAATCAACAAGATACTTTTGTGTGTTACACTTTTATTAATTATGATTATGATATTTATTATGATAGATTATCAATTATGGACTGATTAGGTACCCCGGCTTTATAGCCTAGGAGGGTAGTAGAATTCACTGGGACGAAGTGACTGTCTCACCCCACTCCCTATTTGAAACAGGAAAACAGGTTGATTAGGTAAGCCTTGGTGTTGGAGTCGCTGCTGCTGTTTGGAGGATTGCATTTGATTCTTGCTTCCTTATTTATCTTATCGTGTTATCGTTTGTTTCCGCTGTTATTTCATGAACTCTTGATGTATTTGACACCTGTGTGTGCAATTAAACTTCTGTTGTAATAATAATGAATTCAGTACCTTTAATAATATTCCATGATTATTCTAGATTTATCTATGGGGTGTTATAGGTGTTGTAAAGTGATTCATAATCATTGCGCTGATCGAGGTTGATCCCTAAAGCTTTGCTGAATTAACCGACCTAGTCTGGTATGACTAAAAGGAAATTCTATTTGTTATGCTAAACAGAGTTCGATTTCTAGCGGTGTGGTAGAGACACAATTTAGGAATCGAAAAGCTGAATTATTCTCAGGGAGGCATTATGAGTTGACATTGCATAGGGTAATCTAATGAGGAGTTGTCAGGTAACTATTGTTATGGGTTAGTACTCCAACTTGGTTTTCCTAATTTAGTACAGAATAGATCTGACAACAATGGCGGACTTCGTGGCTGAAAAGTAAGGTTAAGTATTTCAGGAAGAGTCCTGATTTACTGAAGGTTGAATCTTACTTGGTTCGAATGTTCCTTGAAACATGTTCACTAGGAGGTGTGGTTACTCTCAGATTCGGAAAAGTTTTCCTAGCACTCGGTGTTAGTGGATACTACTATTCTCTAAACACTTACGCTCTTTCATGAACAATTCTACTTCGAGCGGTTAGCTCATCCATCACTATTCTTAATTCTTACAACCTCGACAACTGCTTCAGTTCAAACTCCAGACTTTATTACTACTATTGGTTTCAATCCATATAATCCATCTTAGCTCTTGGTATACTCGTTGGCGTTGCACCACTTACTCCTTCAGTCCTAACTATTTCAGCTCTAACATCCGATTAGAGGGAGTTCTCGCCAACGGTTGCTTCTGAACTATATCTCCACTATGATCTTCTTAATTAACCACCGTGGTCCACTTCGGTTCTCAACCGTAATACCCTGCCTACCATGCACAATACTGAGATAATCAGACTCAGCACGCGATGATTTCAGCGTAAACAGTCCAGACTCCAAAGGGTCCGTACTACTTCGAAAGAAATTGTAATGACTCATGGCAAGGTCCAATACTAGATCGACCTGCTCTGATACCAATTGTAACGCCCCAACTAAAAATATCTAGAATATTTAGTCAGAACGTTAAAAACTAGAATCTGAGTACATTAATTAAAAGATATATAACTGAATAACATACTACCATTAAGATAATATTAGGATATTCGATACAACCAGCGGAAAGAATCGAGAACAGAACAACAAGCTAAATAAAAACAAGGAAGAAGACTAAGTCTTCTAAGCTGACAATCCAAGCTCAGCTCCAATCGTCAGGTCCATCCCGATCCCTGCTCCGAAATAACCTGTTTGCCTAAAAAAATAAATGGAGTGGGGTGAGACTACTAAGTCTCAGTGGGTCCTACTACCCTCCTAAAGGCGACTACGCCGGGGCACCTAATCAGTCATAACATATTCATATCATAATATCATAAAGCATAAAATAAAGGTGTAACACACTGATTAGTCTTATTGATTTTAACCGCAAGACACTCTGAGGTGAGCATATCTCAGAGGTCTGCCTTGTCCGCGAACAAAAAGCGTTCCGGCAAACAGCTCACAAAATTTTCTGATGGAAGCTTTCGAAATGAAGTCCATAAGCGATATCACAATCGCACATAACTGACTGAGGCTAGTTTAATTCATACTACCATAATTTCCCAAACCCGGGGAGCATACAATAATAACTAATTTCCTAGGTTAAACCCTAAGATTCCAATTGTGTTTGACCTCCTGCACAACATTATATTAATTACATGATTGTGAAACAGCTGAAGTAATTGGAGGATATAAAATGGGTGTAGATTTTCAGAAAAAGGAAAATACAAGGCATTCTGCACGTTGCTCGCTACAGCGAGTAACTTAGCTCGCCATGGCGGGTGATCATGTAATTGCCTGAACAACTCGCTAGGCGAGCAGATGCTCGCCATGGCGAGGTTCCTCAGTCCAGAACTTGATGACTCGCCATGAATACTCGCTAGCAACTCGCTATGGCGAGCTCATGCAATAAACCCTCTGTTTTGCGATTTTCAAATAATTTTCAAAACAAACACCTACAATCCTCTTATTAATCCATCACAATCATTAATACATATAATATAGGGCAGAATAGAAGAGAATTTGGGGCTAATTCTCCTCGCACAATTAATTCCCTAATTCCTATGTTAACATGCAAATATTGAATTTGGGGAAAACTAACTAAACTAGCCTAAGAACCCACCTGAATTGAGATTAACTCAGAAGCTTTTCGAATTCATTGCTAAACCATAGATCCACATAGCTTCCAGCTCTTGTTTAATCCATTTCATATTGACAGCTTCAGACCTCTAACTTCGGAACAACATACAGACTTCATTCCTTGGCCTAAATTCACGAAATTGGTCTCCAAATGACCGGAATTGAGTTAGCTAACTAGACCAAAAAGAATCAACGCAATCAGAGTTGTGAGGAGAGAGCACTTACTGCTTTAGTGCAGTCATATTCAACACATTCCTGTTTCGAACCTCCAACTTCAAAAATTCACCCAGCCTTCGTTTCTCTACTAAAATTTACGAAATTGCTCTCCAAACGACCGGAATTAAGTTAGCTTTCCATAACAACAAGCGGGAACAGAATCAGAGCTATAGAGAAGGAGAAATTACCTTTTGAATGGAGCTCTATTAAAACATGATTTTTCTGGAAATTCCTGGGTTGAACAGTCAACTTCAAAAATTCGCCCAGAATTCATTTCTTGATGAAAATTCATGAAACCAAATCCAAAATGACCTTATTCGAGTTAGCTAACCATACCAAAAAGAATCGTTTGAATCGGAGTTGTGAGGAGGGAGAACTTACTAATTTACTGAGGCCCTGTTTCCAAACACGGGTTTAACGAATTCTTTCCAAATTCTTTTGTTTTCTTCAACAACCACCATGTATAATTTGCTCAATCCATCACATGCAAATTGATAAATCAGTAGAGTTATGGGTGAGAGAGGGAGCACGAATTTGAGAAGGAAAAGGAGGATTGAAATGTTTCTTACCTTTTCTTGAAGCTTGGGACCTAAGGGTTATGATTTTTCAATTGCATGTGAGTAATACATGAAATTTGAAGCTTCTATGGTGGTGGGAGTGGCTGGTACGAGAGAGAGAGAGAGAGAGAGAGAGAGAGAGAGAGAGAGAGAGAGAGAGAGAGAGAGAGAGAGAGAGAGAGAGAGAGAGAGAGAGAGAGAGAGAGAGAGAGAGAGAGAGAGAGAGAGAGAGAGAGAGAGAGAGAGAGAGAGAGAGAGAGAGAGAGAGAGAGAGAGAGAGAGAGAGAGAGAGAGAGAGAGAGAGAGAGAGAGAGAGAGAGAGAGAGAGAGAGAGAGAGAGAGAGAGAGAGAGAGAGAGAGAGAGAGAAGGGAGTTTGTTGTTGTTGCATCAGATTTTTAAGAAATGAATGAATAATGAAGTGTTAGGTGTTGGGCTTTATTTTAGCAAGTATGTGGATCCCTTGCCACTTGGTTCACCTTTCATGGGTCAAGGCTAAGTTATACTAGTGTTAATATCTCAACAATTTAACATCAATTCTACTCTAATTATTATTACTTCTAATAATTAAAGTGGGATGTTACACCTTTCATGTTTTTTTCTCATTTTTAGAGTATTTTGATTTTTATTATTATTACTTTATTTTATTAAATCAAAAATGTCAAAAAATAGTATTTTATTTCATTTACGCTGCTTAACTGTTTCATTTTTAGATAATTAACCACTTAGCTTTTTGAATTTATTTTTTCACCATATATTTTCAAATGTGCTCTTATATCAATATTTACACATAAATAATTTTCTATTCCCATTTTACCCTTTTAAAAAATTCCAAAGAAATAGATTACTTCCTCTGCAAGTAACATTATTTTCCCCTTTTCTTTATAATTTTGGCCTATAATCTTATTTTCATTCTCTTTATATTTTACAAATATATCAAAAACATTTTTTAATTCCAATTTTTATTTTACTTTATTTTATTTTATTCATATTATTCTCATATTTAAATTCAAAAATAGATTTCTTCCACTACAAGTAACCTTTTTTATTCAAACTTTTTTCACTTGTTTTCAAATTAATTCCTACACCTCATAAACCTCAAAAAAATGACATTTTTACCTTTGCTCATGGACATTTCATTTTTCACATATTTATTTATTTGCAATAATCCTTTTAATTTGTTTTAAATCTTTTTTCATCACAAATTAATCCCAAAAATTTCTCTTAGTCCTTATCTCTTCATTTGATCCTAGAATATTCCTTCTCATCACAACACACCATATCATAACATGTGTCCTCATTTTTGATCAAAAACCACAAAAAGTCTCATAAACAAAAACTCAAAAATACCATTTCTTCCTCTCCAATTCAAGCCAATTTCTAACCTAATTTTTCACTATAAAAGAGACCCTTCGATGATGAGAGAGAGGGGAGAGGAAATTCACAAATCTCAGATCAAAATTCATCCACATTTTCTCTCATTTTTCACCCTTTTCTTTCAATTTTCAAAAATCATTGAAACCTCATCCAAACTCCAATTTCTTCAATCCATTAGCTTCTAATAGCTTCCAGTAACACAAAACAACCATAAAACACAAGCTCCAATGTAAGACCCAAGATTTCACTGTATAATTATTATACGTTCTAGAGGTTTTGTTGTATTTAGTTTTGTATATTAATAGGATTTGTACCGAACCGAGCTTGTGTTATGCTTGTAAATCCTGATTATATATGAGAAGATTTTCTGTGAAGTCAGAATATCAAGTTTTGAGTTTCTATTGTTTTTGGATAAACGAATAGGAATTGTACAACTGTTAAAAATCCAGTCGAGGAAAAAGATTCGGCGATAATTTTTGGATGTAGTTTAATACGGATGTTTATTCCGTGGAGTTTCTAATTTTTTCGAGTTTACTTCGACGCAACGCGCGAGAACTGAGCGAGTGAGTGGTAAATATCTAGATATTAGTATGTTGATCCAAGGGCTAAGATTTAGTCTAGGAAGTGGTATTATTTGATCTAATGGTCACGAGGCATTTTAGGCTTGGAGTTGTATGGTATGGGGTGGAGTTGCCATAGAGGATGACAATCACCAATGAGAAGTCTTACTTCTTTTCTTTCTCATTCATTTCTCCCGTGTTCCATTTCTTTCCATTTCCTTCTTTTGTGTTCATTTTCATTCCATACCCATTTTCCATTCCAAATTCATTTCCTCACCAAATTAGCTCATTTCAAGCTTGGAAGCTCAAAGGAGTTTTGTGTAGAATCATAAACTGAGGTAATTAGCTCCTTCTTTATCTTGTTTTAGCTTGAATCCATTGAGTTATGGGAATTTTGAGTTTAGGTTCATATGAGGATTTTTTGTAGAAACTTGTATGTTTGGTTATGAATGTTTAGGAATTGTTCATGAGAGTATAACAAGTGTGTTAGGCTTGTCAATTTCAATTTCCATGAACTTCTGAAAATCACTATAGTGTGAGTTTTGTTCTTATGAGAGGTATTGATCAAGAACATGAGTTGTTGTTTGTTGATTGTGAAAATGATGTTATTTTTGAGCTTTTGAATGAAATGGATATATGGAAAATGAGTTTATTTTGAGAAACAAGAGAATTATTTTGTGAGTGTTCTTGAGAATTTTTGGAAAACTATTTTGATTGTGAGTTGTGTTTTTGAAAGTGTTTTGGTTGTTCACAACAATGATTTAGTGTGTGTTTGATCAAATGGAGAAAAACTAGTGATGATTGGAGTATCTAAACTATGTTTATTTTTGAAAAACAATGGTTTTTGAATGATTCAAATTCTGGTCGTGTTTCCAAGGGTATTCTGGTCTTTTTTAAATTGTTTTTGTGAACTGGAAACTTGACCATTTGATCCGTCTTTTCGAGACGAAGATTTCGGCGTATGACGCGTCTCGATCGGATAAAAATTGAGTGAGTTATGGCCATTTGAGTCAAAAATGCAAAAAAAATCACCCTTACTTGTTTTGATGATTCCGGGCTCGTTTCTAAGCCGATTTTGACGCCGTTTGTTCCTGTGGTTAGCTATCGAAGAGTACTTTAAGTAGGAATAATAATAATTTGCTAGCCGGGCGACCAAATAGTATTTTTGCTACTGTTTTGGGTTCGAAAAATCACTGTTCCGATGTTCGGAAAATTATTTTATCGCTTCTATAATATCTTATATTAGTAGGTAAGAGCTTCTATCAAAGAAAATTGGGTTTTTGACTTATCGAAAAATATCTATTTAAGAAACGAGAATACTAACTTTTGCGAAAAAAATTCTAAGGGTTTTTGAGTTGTTTTAAAAATGGTTTTGGGTTCTAAAAATAGTACAAATGACTCATGGAGATTGATCAATATGGTAGTTTTTGGTATGGTATCCGAAAGAGTGGATTTTCCTTAGATATCTTTAGTTTTTTGGGGTTTTGGAGTCCATTTCAATAGGGATTGATTGGAAATGGTTTTGATTGTGTACTCTGCTTGTTTTAGGAAGCGAGTAACTGTTGTGTGATCATTTGCTTGTGTGAGTTTTTGCCGAGGTAAGGGCTCCACTTTATTTCTGTCTTTTAAAACGGTTTGACATGCTTGGAATTCGCTGCGACGCAATTGTTTGTGTGTTTGACATGTTGGTGTCATGTATGCTCGTTGATGGGAACGTGTTTACATTACTTGTGCAATTTACATATGATTTTGAAAATATATGTATGAATTGCTATGATTTAGTTACATATGCTTGAGAGGTATGTATGTGTGGCATTAGCATATATAGGGAATCGTATGCTCATGCATTCATTGTGCGTAGTTGCGTGAGTGGACTACGGGGTGTTGGTTGCGTGAGTGGACCCACCCAAAATCCTACGGGATCTTCTTGAGTACAATAAGTGGTTGCGTGAGTGGACCACGGGGTGTGATTGCGTGAGTGGATCCACCTTAACCCTTTGCGGTTTTATTGGTTATGATTAGTAATTCCGGAATTCATTTGCATGTGGTAGCTCTGGTAGTACCACACCCATTGTAGAAGTCTGCATTAGGCTTGTTGTGCATTATATATATAAGCCCGTTGGTGGGAATTGTTGAATGTTTTAAGAGCTTTCTCTTGTGTTTTGTGGAAATTTTGTTACGTGTACAATCTTTCGCACCGGTTATATATATATCTACTTTTATTTTGTGGTGACCCTTTCTTTTATTTGCGGGATTTTCCCACCCCAGATGGATCAGTAGGCCTTGAGGGCGGTGGTTGCTCAGAGCCCCCGTGAGCTCGTGTTGGAGCTGGAGTGGTAGTTTTAGTTAGACTATGCGCCGGTGTGTTTGTGCACTGTGCTTTTTGTTTAGCATAGGACATTCTAACTTATTTTGGTTAGTTAGTGCTTGTAAGCACATAGACTTATGGATTGTAATTATTCAGGTTTACACTTAGCATTTTCGAATACAATATATATATGGTGTGATATATATATGGTTCGTTTGTAATATTTAATGTCGGCTCAATTATAAATGTTTTGCGCACTCTGAGTGTTTGTTAAAAAAAAAAAAAAATAATGCCCTTTTTGCGTTATGAAAACGGGGTGTTACATTTGTGGTATCAGAGCTCGGCTTTAAATCTTCAAAGGGAAAGTGTACTCTTGAGTCGTTAGTCCTTAGTCGGGTAGAACTTAGATAGAGTCGTGTGAGTTCTAGTATTGTTCTGTGTCGGGTTATGGGTTAGTAATCCGTTGAGTGAGGTTTTCTGTTGGAATTCAGAAATGTTTGGATAAGGATCTAATCGAAGAGAATTGGTATGTGCAGGAAACGATGCCTCCAAGAAGGGCACCTGCTAGAGATGATGATGATGATGTGGACATCCATCAGATGGCTTATGCCATGAATACAATGGCAGCAGCTGTGACTGCGCAAACTCATGCTAAGGCGCAGAGAGACCTTGAAAAGCGCGACAGGGAGATCCTGGCCGCTGGGTCTAGGGTTCTCACAAGTTTTAATCAGCAGGCCCCTCCAAAGTTTAATGGGGAGGGAGGTCCAGAAACAGCGGATCTATGGCTCCATGCTATGGAGAGGATATTTGGGGCAATTCATTGTCCGGAGGGGGAGAAGGTAGTTCTAGCTACCTATCAGCTGCTTGGGGGTTCCGAATTTTGGTGGAGGAACACCCGTCTGATTATGGAAAATGCATATGAGGAGATTAACTGGGAGAACTTCAAGAGGAGGTTCCTGGCTAAGTATTTCCCTGAGACTGCAAGGGAAAGGTATGGTGAGGAGTTTCTGAGACTACGTCAGGGGAGTATGAATGTGGAGGCATATTCCAAGAAGTTTGAATCATTATCCCGTTTCTTCCGCTTCTTTAGGGATGGGATAGATGAGGTCTATATGTGCCATCGCTTCCAAGATGGGCTGAGGTACGAACTGCAGGATGCGGTTGTGCCATTGGGTATTCGGCAATTTCAAGTCTTGGTTGAAAAGTGCCAAGAGGTTGAAGATATGAGAAACAAAAGGGTGAACCGTCAGGGTGGTTTTAGTGCTGGGGGACCAAGTCGTTCTGGTGGTCCGAATCAAAGTCAGAACCGTGGAAAACAAGGCAGTAAGCCCTATGACCGTCCACAGTATAACAAGGGACAGGGTCGATCGGTGAATCAGGACAGTCAGAATACCGGGAAGCAGGGCTGTTTTAAGTGTGGTGAAGTGGGCCACTATGCGAATGAATGCCGGAATCAGGGACATGTTTGTTTTAATTGCAAGAAGCCGGGACACTTTGCTAGAGATTGCAAAGCCCCGAAGGTCGGGCCGTCGGCTAATGTGGCACAAGGCTCACAAGGTACCAGACCTGCGGCAAAGGCACGTGCTTACTGTATGGGCACAGAAGTGAGTGGGCAGGCTAGCAATGCCATTCACGAGAGCTGTCACATTGCAGGTAATTCTTTAACTGCTTTGATTGACACGGGGGCAACCCACTCATTCATTTCTTTGGCATGTGCAAATCGTTTGAACTTGAATGTTTCTATGCTTCCATTTGATTTGAATGTCTTGACTCCTGCTAAGGATTTGGTAGTAAATACTGCATGCTTGCATTGTTTGGTAGTAATTCAGAATAGGGATTTTCTGGTCAATTTGGTGTGTTTACCACTTACATCTCTCGAGATCATTCTCGGGATGGATTGGCTATCTTATCATTATGTTATACTAGATTGTGCTCGGAAATTGGTTTTCTTTCCCGAGCCAGGTGTGCGGAGATACTTGTCGGCCAATCAGCTTACAGTGATTATGTGTAACGGAGAGCCAGAGATTGTTTCACTTACTAGTTTGGGAGTGATATCAGAGGTCCGAATGGAGGAGATTCGGGTAGTTCAGAATTTCCAAGACGTGTTTCCGTCGGAGATTCCAGCTTTTCCTCCGTGTAGAGAGGTAGAATTCTTCATAGAATTGCATCCGGGTACGGGTCCGATTTCAGAATCGCCCTATCGGATGGCTCCAGCCGAGTTGGTAGAGTTGAAAAGTCAGATTGAGGACTTGTTAGAGAAGGGTTTCATAAGGCCTAGTGTGTCGCCGTGGGGAGCACCGGTCTTATTGGTGAAAAAGAAGGATGGTAGATCCCGTTTGTGTGTGGATTATCGGAAGCTTAATAAGTCGACTATCAAGAACCGGTATCCATTGCCGCGTATTGATGATCTGATGGATCAGTTGAAAGGAGCGTCAGTATTTTCCAAGATTGACTTGAAATCTGGATATCATCAGATAAGAGTAAGGGAAGAGGATGTTCAGAAGACAGCATTTCGGTCACGTTATGGACACTACGAGTATCTAGTGATGCCATTTGGAGTGACGAATGCACCAGCGATTTTTATGGACTACATGAATCGGATATTCCATTCATTTCTGGACAAGTTTGTGGTTGTGTTCATTGATGATATTCTCGTGTATTCGAAGAGCGAAGAGGAGCATGAAGAGCATCTTCGTATGGTTTTGCAAGTGTTGCGGGAAAGAAAGTTGTATGCGAATCCGTCGAAGTGTGATTTTTGGTTGGAAGAGGTGAATTTCCTTGGCCATATAATATCAAAAGAGGGAATTGCCGTGGATCCAGCCAAGATTGACACAGTACTTGCATGGAAACAACCGCAGACGGTGACGGACGTGAGGAGTTTTGTTGGTTTGGCCGGTTATTACCGGAGGTTCATAGAAGGATTCGCTAAGATTGTGGCACCAATGACGCAACTTACGCGAAAAGATCAACCGTTTGCGTGGACTGAGCAGTGTGAACTTAGTTTTCAATTGTTGAAGGAGCGGTTGACGACTTCACCGGTGTTGGTGTTACCTCAGTCAGATGAACCTTATGAGGTTTATTGTGATGCGTCTCATCAGGGTTTGGGTTGTGTGTTGATGCAGCACAAGAGAGCAGTGGCTTATGCATCACGGCAGTTGAAGGTGCATGAGAAGAATTATCCGACGCACGATTTGGAGCTTGCGGCCGTGGTTTTTGCATTGAAGATTTGGAGACACTATCTTTATGGTTGCACTTTCGTTGTGTTTAGTGACCATAAAAGCCTCAAGTATCTGTTCGACCAGAAGGAGTTGAATATGAGGCAAAGGAGGTGGATGGAAACATTGAAAGACTTTGACTTTACCTTAGAATACCATCCGGGGAAGGCTAATGTGGTAGCCGATGCTTTGAGTAGAAAGAGTGTGTCAGCGTGTTCGGCACAAATGGCTAGTCAACAAGAGTTGTTGAAAGAATTTCGAGACTTGCACCTGGAAGTGGAGTTTGCGTTAGGGAATATGAGATTGGGTATGATCACCATCTCGAATGGTTTGTTAGAGGACATTGCTAATTGTCAAGGTGACGAGTTCCTTATGGGGAAAAGAGCTTTGATTGTTCGGGAAACCAACCGAGATTTCAAGGTGGGACCGGACAACATTTTGAGATGTAATGGTAGGGTGTGTGTGCCCGATGCGATGGACTTGAGAAACACCATTCTAGGGGAGGCACACAAGAGTAAGCTTAGTATGCATCCCGGGGCAACAAAAATGTATCAGGACCTGAGGCAAGATTTCTGGTGGCCGGGTATGAAGAGGGATGTGGCCGAGTTTGTGGCATCGTGTTTGACTTGTCAGAAGGCGAAGGTTGAGCACCAGAGACCCGCAGGGATGCTGCAGTCTTTGGATATCCCCGAGTGGAAGTGGGATAGCATTTCTATGGATTTCATCACTGGTTTACCCAAGACCAGGAGGAAGCATGATTCCATTTGGGTGATAGTGGATCGTTTGACGAAGTCCGCTCATTTTCTACCGGTAAGGATTACGGATACGGCGGCAAAGTTGACCGATGTGTATATTGCTGAGATTGTGAGGTTACATGGGATTCCGTCAAGTATAGTGTCGGATAGAGATCCAAAGTTCACTTCACATTTTTGGAAGACTTTGCATGAGGCGTTGGGGCCGAAACTGAGGTTGAGTTCTGCCTATCATCCCCAGACCGATGGGCAAACTGAGAGAACAAATCAGTCACTAGAGGATTTATTGAGAGCATGTGTGTTGGATGATCGTGGGAGTTGGGACGACGTGTTGCCGTTGATAGAGTTCACGTACAACAATAGTTACCATTCGACTATCGGAATGGCACCATACGAGGCTTTGTATGGGAGAAGATGTCAGACTCCTTTGTGTTGGTACCAAGATGGGGAAAGCACCATAGTAGGGCCGGAAATGGTACAACAAACGACGGACAAGGTCCGAAAGATAAGGGCAAGGATGAAAGTTGCTCAAGATCGTCAAAAGAGTTATGCGGATAAACGTCGGAGGCCGCTAGAGTTTGAAGCGGGAGATCACGTGTTTCTTCGGGTTACTCCAACAACTGGTGTTGGAAGGGCATTGAAAGCAAGGAAGTTAACTCCGAATTTTATTGGGCCATATCAGATTACCGAGAGGATTGGGAAAGTAGCTTATCGGATTGCTTTACCACCGATACTATCCCAGATTCATGATGTATTCCATGTGTCACAACTGCGAAAGTATATACCAGATCCATCTCATGTGATTACAACAGATGACATCCAGCTGAGGGAAAACTTGTCATTTGAAGTTCCACCGATCAAGATTGTGGATAGGAAGATGAAGAGTCTTAGAACAAAAGAGATACCTTTCGTTAAGGTAATATGGAATGAAGCTACAGGAGATACCACCTGGGAGCTAGAGGGTAAGATGAAAGAATTGTACCCGAGTTTGTTCGATTTCGTCTAAGTTTCGAGGACGAAACTTGTTTTAGGGGGGTGGTAATGTAAGACCCAAGATTTCACTGTATAATTATTATACGTTCTAGAGGTTTTGTTGTATTTAGTTTTGTATATTAATAGGATTTGTACCGAACCGAGCTTGTGTTATGCTTGTAAATCCTGATTATATATGAGAAGATTTTCTGTGAAGTCAGAATATCAAGTTTTGAGTTTCTATTGTTTTTGGATAAACGAATAGGAATTGTACAACTGTTAAAAATCCAGTCGAGGAAAAAGATTCGGCGATAATTTTTGGATGTAGTTTAATACGGATGTTTATTCCGTGGAGTTTCTAATTTTTTCGAGTTTACTTCGACGCAACGCGCGAGAACTGAGCGAGTGAGTGGTAAATATCTAGATATTAGTATGTTGATCCAAGGGCTAAGATTTAGTCTAGGAAGTGGTACTATTTGATCTAATGGTCACGAGGCATTTTAGGCTTGGAGTTGTATGGTATGGGGTGGAGTTGCCATAGAGGATGACAATCACCAATGAGAAGTCTTACTTCTTTTCTTTCTCATTCATTTCTTTCCATTTCCTTCTTTTGTGTTCATTTTCATTCCATACCCATTTTCCATTCCAAATTCATTTCCTCACCAAATTAGCTCATTTCAAGCTTGGAAGCTCAAAGGAGTTTTGTGTAGAATCATAAACTGAGGTAATTAGCTCCTTCTTTATCTTGTTTTAGCTTGAATCCATTGAGTTATGGGAATTTTGAGTTTAGGTTCATATGAGGATTTTTTGTAGAAACTTGTATGTTTGGTTATGAATGTTTAGGAATTGTTCATGAGAGTATAACAAGTGTGTTAGGCTTGTCAATTTCAATTTCCATGAACTTCTGAAAATCACTATAGTGTGAGTTTTGTTCTTATGAGAGGTATTGATCAAGAACATGAGTTGTTGTTTGTTGATTGTGAAAATGATGTTATTTTTGAGCTTTTGAATGAAATGGATATATGGAAAATGAGTTTATTTTGAGAAACAAGAGAATTATTTTGTGAGTGTTCTTGAGAATTTTTGGAAAACTATTTTGATTGTGAGTTGTGTTTTTGAAAGTGTTTTGGTTGTTCACAACAATGATTTAGTGTGTGTTTGATCAAATGGAGAAAAACTAGTGATGATTGGAGTATCTAAACTATGTTTATTTTTGAAAAACAATGGTTTTTGAATGATTCAAATTCTGGTCGTGTTTCCAAGGGTATTCTGGTCTTTTTTAAATTGTTTTTGTGAACTGGAAACTTGACCATTTGATCCGTCTTTTCGAGACGAAGATTTCGGCGTATGACGCGTCTCGATCGGATAAAAATTGAGTGAGTTATGGCCATTTGAGTCAAAAATGCAAAAAAAATCACCCTTACTTGTTTTGATGATTCCGGGCTCGTTTCTAAGCCGATTTTGACGCCGTTTGTTCCTGTGGTTAGCTATCGAAGAGTACTTTAAGTAGGAATAATAATAATTTGCTAGCCGGGCGACCAAATAGTATTTTTGCTACTGTTTTGGGTTCGAAAAATCACTGTTCCGATGTTCGGAAAATTATTTTATCGCTTCTATAATATCTTATATTAGTAGGTAAGAGCTTCTATCAAAGAAAATTGGGTTTTTGACTTATCGAAAAATATCTATTTAAGAAACGAGAATACTAACTTTTGCGAAAAAAATTCTAAGGGTTTTTGAGTTGTTTTAAAAATGGTTTTGGGTTCTAAAAATAGTACAAATGACTCATGGAGATTGATCAATATGGTAGTTTTTGGTATGGTATCCGAAAGAGTGGATTTTCCTTAGATATCTTTAGTTTTTTGGGGTTTTGGAGTCCATTTCAATAGGGATTGATTGGAAATGGTTTTGATTGTGTACTCTGCTTGTTTTAGGAAGCGAGTAACTGTTGTGTGATCATTTGCTTGTGTGAGTTTTTGCCGAGGTAAGGGCTCCACTTTATTTCTGTCTTTTAAAACGGTTTGACATGCTTGGAATTCGCTGCGACGCAATTGTTTGTGTGTTTGACATGTTGGTGTCATGTATGCTCGTTGATGGGAACGTGTTTACATTACTTGTGCAATTTACATATGATTTTGAAAATATATGTATGAATTGCTATGATTTAGTTACATATGCTTGAGAGGTATGTATGTGTGGCATTAGCATATATAGGGAATCGTATGCTCATGCATTCATTGTGCGTAGTTGCGTGAGTGGACTACGGGGTGTTGGTTGCGTGAGTGGACCCACCCAAAATCCTACGGGATCTTCTTGAGTACAATAAGTGGTTGCATGAGTGGACCACGGGGTGTGATTGCGTGAGTGGATCCACCTTAACCCTTTGCGGTTTTATTGGTTATGATTAGTAATTCCGGAATTCATTTGCATGTGGTAGCTCTGGTAGTACCACACCCATTGTAGAAGTCTGCATTAGGCTTGTTGTGCATTATATATATAAGCCCGTTGGTGGGAATTGTTGAATGTTTTAAGAGCTTTCTCTTGTGTTTTGTGGAAATTTTGTTACGTGTACAATCTTTCGCACCGGTTATATATATATCTACTTTTATTTTGTGGTGACCCTTTCTTTTATTTGCGGGATTTTCCCACCCCAGATGGATCAGTAGGCCTTGAGGGCGGTGGTTGCTCAGAGCCCCCGTGAGCTCGTGTTGGAGCTGGAGTGGTAGTTTTAGTTAGACTATGCGCCGGTGTGTTTGTGCACTGTGCTTTTTGTTTAGCATAGGACATTCTAACTTCTTTTGGTTAGTTAGTGCTTGTAAGCACATAGACTTATGGATTGTAATTATTCAGGTTTACACTTAGCATTTTCGAATACAATATATATATGGTGTGATATATATATGGTTCGTTTGTAATATTTAATGTCGGCTCAATTATAAATGTTTTGCGCACTCTGAGTGTTTGTTAAAAAAAAAAAAATAATAATGCCCTTTTTGCGTTATGAAAACGGGGTGTTACATCCAACACGCAATTTGCGTGAATCAAAACCTCCAAAACCTCCAAAAATGTGAGAATTAGATTCGAGATTCTAGCCCTAGTTTCAGTCTCTTTTCAACTCTATTCATCATTATATCATACATAGATCCTTTCTCAATCATCAATCGCACTCAATTCTGCTCAAATCGCGTTTTCTCAATTTTGAGTTTGAACTTTTTCTCGTTATTTTTCACAACTGAAGCACGGATTGAAGAAACCAAGGACGGATTCGTGATCTACGTTGAATTTCGAGGGATTTGGTATATCTAATCGCCGTTTTTGGGGGAGTTTTGAAGCTCCGGTGAGGAGCTAACCGTCGCCGGTGTCGGACGTCACGAGGAAGAAGAAGAGGTCTACGCAACTCCTTCATGTTTCCAGATTTAATATTGCGCGTTAGATCTCCAGCTTTAAGACGCGTCCGTTAGATCTGTGTTTCAAATATCACGCGTCCGATCCATCCAGAGTCAGATCTTGCGTACCAAAGAACGCATTCCAGCGTGTTACTTCCTCCTTGCGACGTACCCGATTACTTTCCAGTTGGGTTTGATGTGTTGCCGTCAGATTTGATTCAGATCCAATCCAACGCGCCTTATCTAGTTGGCGCACACATTTTCATTCACGCCATCCGCAGGTAACTTTTTTGATTGACTCTGTTGTTTTTTTGGTTGACTGAGGCGTGGGCCTGGATCCATATTGCTTCCTACACCCCCTTTCCCATGCGTTTTGATATTTGCACCCCTGCCTATTTTAATTTTAATTTGAGCTTATGAGATAATTGCTTTTGATATAATCTTGTTTTAAGTCATTTTTGTCTGTTCTAGCATGAAATTGATGTTTGATTTATTATTTTCTATTTTTCTAATATTTATTTGATTATTAAGCACAAAGTTGAAGCTCACCCTATTTTTATGTCTTTATTATTTATTTTATTTAATTATTGTTAAATGCATTTTTGTGTTATTTGATTAGTAACTTTTAATTATATTTTGTACCCATGATACAAGTATTTAGGTTTTGTTAATTAGGGTTTTTACCCTCTGCCCTTTTATCTTTATTATTATTATTACATGATTTAAAATCTTATTTATTAGCTTTAATCACAAATTTAATATGCTTAGGATTATTTAGTTAATTTTGCTTAACATTTTTTATTTAATCCTTTATTACTTAATTTTTACTATGCCTTGAAAGTGTGAATAAGTTTTAGTTCCATGTTTGTTTCATACTTTGTGATTCATGTCATTTAATTTCAATATGTCTTTGTTCCAAAAGTTTTAATTAATTGATAGCTTATGTGCATCTTTACTTTTGAAATTGAAATACCATGAAAAATCATATTATTATTTAACTATACTTGTGTGAATGTTCTCATGTTAATTATTTGATTATACTTATGTGAATGTCTTCATGCCATGTTAATTATTTGATTATACTCATATGAATGTTTTCTCATGCCATATTATATTATTCTTTGATTATCTTTATATCACATTATTATCATTGTGTTTATTTTATCCATTTAATCTCCCCATAGCATGATCTCCCCCCGGTTGTATTGTTTGATACGTATAAATTGCGTGCCTTATGATTATTATTTCATTATCATAATAGTCATTATTCTTGTTTGTTTATTTTAATTTCCCCATAGCATGATCTCCCCCCCCCCCCCGCGGTTGTACTGTTTGATACGTATAAATTGTGTGCCTTATGATTATTATTTCATTATCATTATAGTCATTATTCTTGTTTGTTTATTTTAATTTCCCCATAGCATGATTCCCTCCCGGTTGTATTGTGTGATTAAATTTTCTTTCGCATTAGCAATTTTAGCTTCGTATTTATTATTGCTTGTTTGTATGAGTAGTGTAGAAATCCGAGGAAAACGCGTCGCTTCGATCTATATATCGTTGTGGAATGCCTTCGCGCTTAACTTAACGCTTTTAGGATGCTTAGTTCAAACGTCGTATCCGCGCTTAGACCATTACCTATTTTTTATCTAAAATTTGAGGTCAACACCTCTTTTCAAAAATACCAAAAAGCATGTCATTATCAAATCATTTTCAAAAACACTTGGATTTCAAACCAAGTCACATCTTTTCTAAAACTTGATCAAACAACTCTTTTCTTTAGGCAAAACGCTTGGATTTCAAACCAAGTCGTATTTTCAAAATTCAATCAATTTTCTTTCTAGTTTAAAAACCTTGGATTTTAAACCAAGTGTTCTTTTCAAATCAAACATTTTCTTTTAAAACCTTGGATTTAAAACCAAGTGTTCTTTTCATTCAAACTCTTTTCCTTAAGCAAAAACCTTGGAATTCAAACCAAGAGCTTTTATCACTTAAAACCTTTTCTCAAAAAACAACCTTGGACTTCAAACCAAGTGTTCGTGCCATTCTTTCTCAATCAAACTTCAATTCATCTCTAATTATTTAGACTTCTCTTTCAAATTAAAATCAATCAAACTCACTCTTTTATGCCACTTTGGCTTTTACTTTTAAAACCATTTTCAAAACTTTAAAATCAACCAACACATTTACTCGCAATTTTTACCCGAACTACGGTGGTTTTGATCCCTCGGGTACGTAGTGCAAAAAGCATTTTTTCCCAAATCACACAAAATAACAAAAACATTTTTTCCTTATCTTAATCTTTAAAAACTCCAAAAACATTTTTCTTTTACAAACATAACACATTTTCTAAATTAAAACCATTTTCTCAATCATCACTTCATTTCCCTAACTCTTATACATTTTGCAAGCAATTAAAATAAAGCGCATAAGTAGATTAGAACAAGAGGTTCCTATAGGATACTATAGATACTTAGGGTGCTAGTACCTTCCCTTCGTATAACCAACCCCCTTACCTCGATCTCTTAAAAAGGGTATTTAACGAACTTTTCCTGTTTCCTCGGAAAAATTAAAGATCGGTGCTGTAACTATAAAATTGAGATTCGAAGCTAATTAATAGCTCGACATCCAAAAATCACCGCGACAGGCTCGACTGAGTGTTTTGCGGGTACTCGAAGAAGGATAGCAGATGCAGTAGACATGTCCGGAACAGTTGCAGAATCCAAAATCTGATCGCGAATTGCAGAGTACTCTTCTAGCAACCCATACAGAGCAAGGAGCATGAAGAAAGTGCTATGTTGTTCACGTTCTTTTTCTTGTTCAGTTGTAGTGCCCTCGGCTGGAGGGAGAAGTTCATTAAAATCATGAAGTGCAAAATGAACATTACCAAGATATGTTGAAATAGAACCTTCTATCTTTTTCGGTGTAATGATATTCATTAATTTGTGACACACTCCATAAAGTCGTTGAGTGTCATTAGTATAGGGTTTCTTAGCCTGACTCCACACTGGTTCACACGTGATATGAGGACGAAAGATCGGCTTAATATCAGGGTGTAGTGTGGATTTGATAACACTGCACAACTGAGCATCGATCTGTTCCCATTTTGGTTTCTCGGTTGTAGCCACGGTATCAGACTTTGTGGTGAGATGGTCCTTGTAACCTTGACTGGTGACCCATAATTTGATGTTGGCGGTCCAACTATCGTAATTTGAACCATTCAATTTCTCCGTAGAGAGAGGAGATGTTACATAGTTTGTAAAAATACTCTTGGAACCATCAGGAGTGCCAGTAGCAGCCATTTGTGTTCAGAAGAGGTAAATCACACATTTTTCGATAAAATTATGGGTTGTTTGTGAAGGAACAGGTATTTCAATCGATCGAAATGGAAAACTAAGGGCAGATATGGAACCAGCACGGAGAGGCGAGTCAAACGACGAAAACGCCGACGTAAACGGCAGCTGGACGCGCGGCCACACGCTGGTGAAGCGGCGGCACGTGGTGGAAATCTCCGGACAGATGGGTGGCGCGTGGGAGGTCGTTTGGAGGTGCGGTTTTAGGGACGGGCCGGATCGGGCAAGACGATTCTGATTGGTGTGGTAATTTGCCGGAAAAGTCGCCGGAATAGGTGTCAACGGCGGAGGCAGCGGCGGGAGGGATGAACAGTGATTGGAAAAATGTGGAAAACCGGTAGGTAACACATGGTTGCCAAAAAAAATATCACCGGAGAACAGTGGGTTTACCGGGTAAACACGGTGTAGGCTAGCCTCTTATTAGGCTCTGATACCATGTTGAAAGGAAAAAAGGAGAAGAGGCATATTGCGAAAAACCGTGTGTTTAGAGCATCACGGATTTGTCATTATATAATATCAATAGCATTAATTACAAAGGAATATTATTATGGAATATGCTATTCTAAATATATTTACAATAATATCAAATATCAACAAAGGCTACACTTGAAGATGCTGAAGAGAAACAATTCTCAAACATAGCTTATAAAGGATTGGTTGCAAAAGTTGAAAGATGCTGCTCATGTTCTAGATGATATTTTGGACGAGCGTACCACTGAAGCATTCGAGTACAAAAGAGTCAGCTGTGGACAATCTGAGAAGGTACAAACCTCTTTCTTATCCTCTTTTCATCCAAAGCATGTTGCTTTCTGTTACAAAATTGCTAAGAAAATGAAATAGATAAGGGAAAGATTAGATGAAATTAGCGAAGAAAAGAGCAAGTTTCATTTGGTTGAGACAGATAGCAAGAGGAGAGATGGAGTCATTGACTGGCGAGAAACCACCTCGATCGTCACTCAACCTCAAGTATATGGAAGGGATGAAGATAAGGATAAATTTGTAGACTTTTTGGTTAGTGATGCATCTGAATCGGAGGACTTACCGCTCTATCCATTAATAGGTATAGGTGGACTTGGTAAAACAACACTCACCCAACTCATCTTCAACCATAAGAGGATAGTTGACCACTTCGAGCTAAGAAATTGGGTGTGTGTTTCAGAAGATTTCAGTCTGAAGAGAATGACAAAAGCTATCATAGGATCAATATCTGGAAATTCCTATGATTGTAAGGATTTGGATCTTAAACCACTACAAAGAAGACTGCAAGAGCTACTTCGAAGTAAAAGATATTTGCTTGTTTTGGATGATTTGTGGGACGAGGAACAAGAGAATTGGTTGAAGTTGAAGTCTGTATTGGCTTGTGGTAGAAAGGGTGCTTCAATTTTGGTGACTACACGGCTTTCAAAGGTAGTAGAAATCATGGGAACGGTGCCTCCTCATGAACTATCAATGTTGTCTGATGAAGACTGTTGGGAATTGTTTAAAAATCGAGCATTTGGACCAAACGAGGTAGAATCGACAAAACTTGCGGAAATTGGGAAAGAGATACTAAATAAGTGTAGGGGAGTGCCTCTCGCAGCAATAACATTAGGAAGTCTGTTGCGCTTTAAAAGACAAAAAGAATGGCTCTACATCAAGGAAAGCAAGTTGTGGAGCTTACAAGATGAGAACTCCGTCTTGCAGGCCTTGAGATTAAGTTACTTGTACTTGCCTGTTAAGTTGAGACAATGCTTTACCTTTTGTGCAATATTTCCAAAAGATAAATTAATAAGTAAGCAACTTCTAATAGAACTTTGGGTGGCCAATGGTTTCATTTCATCCAATGAAATGTTGGAAGCAGAAGATATTGGTGATGAGGTGTGGAATGAACTATATTGGAGTTCACTTTTTCAAGATATTCGAACAGATAAATTTGGCAAGGTTACACATTTCAAAATGCATGATCTTGTTCATGATCTTGCTCAATCTTTTGCAGAGGAAATTTGTTGCAGTACATATAATAAGGATATAGTTAATATGCATGCAAGAATCTGTCACTTCACAATTTACGGACAACACACATCTGAAGAAAACAATTCAATCCAGTTGCACCATGCCAACTCCTTGAAGACCTACATAGAGTTGGATTCCAATGATACTGGCCAACTTTCACCTAAAGTATTGAAAATTTATTCTTTGAGGGTTCTTTGGAGCAACAGGCTAAACAATTTGTCACCTTCGATTGATCGTTTAAAATATCTAAGGTACTTAAATATTTCTTATGGTAGGTTCGAAACTCTTCCACAGTCTCTTTGTAGGCTTAGCAATTTGCAGGTTTTGAAATTAGACCATTGTTACTATCTAAAAAGTTTGCCTGGTAGTTTAACACACTTAAAAGCTCTACAAAAACTATCTTTAAGAGTTTGCTCCTCACTATCAAGCTTGCCCCCTCATATGGGAAAGTTGACTTTTCCTAAGGGCTTTAAGTATATATGTTGTTGGTAAGAAAAGAGGGTACCTTTTGGAACAATTAGGACAACTAAACCTTAAAGGAGAGCTTCACATCAAGCACCTAGAGAGAGTAAAAACTGCAGCACATGCCAAAGAAGCCAATATGTCCAGTAAACACTTGAACCAATTGAGGTTATCGTGGGGGAGAAATGAAGAGTCACAATTACAACAAAATGCTGAGCAAATTCTGGAAGTGCTGCAACCTCATACCCAACAACTTGATTCTTTGGGTGTGGGAGGATATACCGGTACATATTTCCCACAGTGCATGTCTACTCCCAAATGAAATCCTTAACCTTCATGCCCTCCAAAATCTATATATCACCAATTGCGATAGCATCAAGTCATTGACAAACGAAGTGTTGAAAGGACTATGCTCCCTCAAGGTGCTAGAGATAGTGAAGTGCCAAAAGTTGAATCTATCACAAGGGTATGCAAGTTGAATCTATCACAAGTGCCAAAAGTTACATTACCTAACTTGTCTAGAGGTATTGGTAATATCAAGTTGTCCGGAAGTAGAAAGTTTGCACGAGGGTATGCAACATATGACTTCTATGCAATACATAATATTGTCTGATCTTCCAAAACTAGAATCTTTGCCTGACTGGTTGGGAAACCTTTCCTTGCTTCAGACATTAAGGATTTCTTTGTGTCCTAATTTGAACTGTCTTCCAGCGAGCATCCAATGTCTTAGCAGTCTAAAACTATTGCATATTGTATGCTGCCCTCGAGTAGAGAAGCAATGCCAGAAGGAAATAGGCGAGGACTAGTCAAAAATAGCTCATGTTCAGCATATTGTAGTACAAAGTAAGATAGAAGTACATGGCAATCAATATTATGGGGTTGGTACAGTTTTCCGAGGGTCCTCCATATAGAGTCCACCATTGCTCTGTGGATGAATGCATTTATCAGGTAGACACTGCTCTGAATTGATATACTTATATGATTGTATGCCATTTATCATTATAATAATCTTCTACAATCTTACAAAGGTAATTAAAAGTACATATATTATTTCTTGTACCCCTCCTGCAGGTCATGTGAGCTTAGATATGTCATTTCATCTCCGAAGGCCACATAATTGTTAGATTATGTGCATTAAACCGCTTATTGTTTCTGCAAGTGCAAGTACAAAATTGTTGGAATTTCTTCCTAGTTGATGAGGCACGATTACCAAGTAAGTAAAAATTAATCATTTCACATACTAATAGATGTAACTTTGTCGCGGTGATTTTTGGATATCAAGCTATTGAAGAGCATTGAATCGCAAATTTTAAGTTCACCACCGATCTTTTATTTTTCCAAGGAAAAGGGAAAAAGTTCGAAATAACCCTATATTTTTGAGATTAAAGGTTAGGGGGTTAGTTACGTAAAGGGAATGTATTAACACCCTAAACGTCTATAGTACTCTATAGGAACCTCTTGTTTTATTTTACTTTTGTGCTAAAATTAATTTGCTTTTTAGAAAAGTATGTACATAAATAAAAAAGTTTAAAGTGATAATTGAAAAAAGAAAAACATTTTTGTTATTTTATTGATTTGGGAAGACACGAGGTCTTTTGCACTACGTACCCGTTGAGGGATCAAAACCTCGTAGTTTGGGGTAAAAATTGAAAATGGTTTGTTGATGTTTTTTAGTTTTGAATATATTTTAAAATAAAAAGCCAAGTGGCAAAAACTTTTTTGAATATGTTTTTGTATTTTTATATTTTTTGAGAAAAAGAGTTTAAGTATATTTACATAAATTAAAGAGTTTATTATAAAAAGAGTTTTGACAAATTCTCTCTAAGAGAGTCGAGGTTTTTTAATAAAAGAGATTCTTTTTGAAAAATGATTTTTGAGATATTTGAATGTTTTTTTGGTTTTTTAATTAATTAATTAAAAAAAAAACTAAGCATGATTAAATAAAACTAACGTGAGAGTTTTCATAACGATATTGGATCGAAATGAGACTCCTCTTTTCCTTGGAATTTCTACGCTATTATTTTTGGTATTTTTCGTTTTTGACATAAAGCGATAAAAATAAATATGCATGCAATGCAGGTTTTTCATTTATATATTTACAATGATTCCTAAGTACATTCTAAGTCACAATAATAAAATAAATAACGAAGCAAAAAGAAATAATAATGAAAAAAATGCGATAAAAATAAAATAAGTCATAGTAAACATTAAACAAAATATGAGGGGTGCACTAGCAAAACAGAGGTCAAAGCCCAAGCCCAAAACCTGCAAAAAGATGTTAGCCTTCAAAAATATAGAGGGATGAATCAGGGCCGTCTGATCTAATCAGACGTTCCTGATTTGATCACGTGAGTGATGCAATATGGGTCGTCTGATCAACAATCAGGAGCAAACAAGCGCGCATGTGCATGATAAATCTGTGAGACAGCACGCACAGGATTGGAGAGGGTATAAATACCCAAACCAACACAAGAAAACTCATTTTCATGTCTCTTTCTCTCTCTAAATTTACGGTCTCTCCCTTCTCTCCCTACATTCAACCAAAGTTCAAGAACATATGAATATGTTCTTCACACAACCTAGTTTCCGGCAATTATTCCAGTGGTGGTGTGGCGGCCGGCACGGCGGCGCCACCACCGGGATTTTAAAAAAAAATCTTTTTTTAAAAAAAAAAACTATTTTTCCGAATCCTCTTTCGATCTAGACTCCAAATTTTAAATTAGTTTCTCGAAAAAATATTTGGAAAACTCTAGATCGGAGTTTTAAAGTTTTGAAAAAAATAAAATTTTCTACCTTTCCTCTTTGCGGTTCAGATTTGAGACTTTTTTCTTTTTCTGTTTCGGATTGTTTGATTCTGGGTTCGGTTTGTTTGGCTTTGGATGATGATAATGGTTTATGTTGTTGGATTCAGTGATGGTGGCCGATTTTGGAGAGGGGTTTTGGTGATGATGATGATTTTGATTTTAGAATTTTCTATGTTATTCGTGATAGAAAAATGGCTCTTGGGTTTTGTGATTGTTCCTCTGTGATCGGAAAATATTGGCTCCGGAATTTTCTGTGTGTTTTTTCATGGTTAGAAATTTGCTCCCCCCCCCCCCCCCCCCCTTTATTCTGAGTTGCTCTCCTCTTCTTATGCTTTTGTCAATTTTCTGAATCAGGAAACAACATTGAATAGCATTGAAAGGATTGATTTTGTTTGACTGAAGCGTGATCTGTGCTTGACTGGGAATGAAGTGGAGAGGAGCGTGTGAGCTAGATAAACTTGAACCCAAAGACTCTCATTTTTTGGATTTTTTTAATTAAATAAAAACATATAATAATAATAATAATAATAATAATAATAATAATAATAATAATAATAATAATAATAATAATAATAATACATGAATGCTAATAATAATAACTAAAAATAAATATTTAAAAAGAAAATGACAAGATGGGGCAAATGCCCTTAAAATAAAAAATGAATGAGACTAAAAATAAAATTGGACTAACAATGAATAGAGCAAAAATGAGGTATTTTAAAATGCCTCTTTGCCGAAATTTCGTCAGAAATAACGAAAAAATTCGGTTTTAAAAGACGACTAAAAAAAGAAAATTGGTCAAAAAATGGAGTATGACAGATGCCCCTATTTAAGTTTCTTCGACCGAAGAATTGAAAAAGAATTTTGATTTGATTTGACAGGTCGAAGAGACTTAAATACAGAGTACACCATTTTTTGGCCAAATTAAACTGTAAAATGCTGTGAAAAATGCCCGGGTCCGTTAAAGGAAGGGTCCAACTCCGCTGGGGAAACAATATACTTTCACTAGGGATAAGGTACCTACTATCGTATAAATGATAGCTTAAAGAAGGCAAAAGATGGGATAGTTGTCTACTATCGTATGGATAGCTTAATGAAGACAAATGGCAAATATGCATACTACCATATTGATAGCTTAATGAATGTAATGAAAAATGATGTATACTACCATATAGATAGCTTAATGAAGATGATGAAAATGATACCTACTACCGTATAGATAGCTTAACAAAGGTAATGAAAAAGATACCTACTACCGTATGGATAGCTTAATGAAGGTAATGAAAAAGACAAGACACTGCCTACTACCGTATGGATAGCTTAACAAAAGACAAGTGACAAATATTGTCTACTACCGTATGAATAGCTTAAGGAAAGACAAGTGACAAACACTGCATACTACCGTATGGATAGCATGACAGAAGTTACCTACTACCGTATTGATAGCTTAATGAAGGTAATAAAAAGCTAAGACACTGTCTATTATCGTATGGATAGCTTAACGAAAGACAAGTGACAAATACTGCATACTACTATATGGATAGCATGACATATGTTACCTACTACCGTATTGATAGCTTAATGAAGGTAATAAAAAGCTAAGACACTGTCTACTATCGTATGGATAGCTTAACGAAAGACAAGTGACAAATACTGCCTATTATTGTATGGATAGCATGACAAATGTTACCTACTACCGTATTGATAGCTTAATGAAGGTAATAAAAAGATGAGACACTGTCTACTACCGTATGGATAGCTTAATGAAAGACAAGTGACAAATACTGCCTATTATCGTATGGATAGCATGACAAATGTTACCTACTACCGTATTGATAGCTTAATGAAGGTAATAAAAAGATGAGACACTGTCTACTACCGTATGGATAGCTTAACGAAAGACAAGTGACAAATACTGCCTACTAGCGTATGGATAGCATGACATATGTTACCTACTACCGTATTGATAGCTTAATGAAGGTAATAAAAAGATGAGACACTGTCTACTGCAGTATGGATAGCTTAACGAAAGACAAGTGACAAATACTGCCTACTATCGTATGGATAGCATGACAGATGTTACCTACTACCGTATTGATAGCTTAATGAAGATAATAAAAAGAAGACATTGTCTGCTGTCAATGTAGGAGAGCAGGACATAACAAGAAGGTAATTGTATGGTGTCAATGTAGGAGATGGCTTCTCTTGGGGAAATTGACATGTGAATTTGCAATTTGATTGTAAAACCTGCCACTTGGAATATGTTTGAGGATGACATCTCTGGACCAGATACACTGGGGATGACATCACTTGGGGAAATTGAAAGTTTAATTGTTTGTATGCAAGCTACTCAAATAAAGAGACTACCACTTGCTGATTGGAATTAGAACTCGATCCAGGAAGGAACTGGAGAGAAATAGTTAAACAAGATTCTACACCCAATAAGGAATGAACTCGACTGGGTTCTCCATCCGTGTATGGGAGCGGAGGTAACTGAAACAACCTTCTTCCACGAGGACTGAGCTCGGTGGGGAATTTTGAAAAGGATGTGTATTTATCTGCTTATGGCTGACACTCTAATTTGAAAGAATGACACGCCCACCCTATTTTGGGAATAAACAAGATAAATGATTTAATTAGATTTCAAGGAGATGCAATAATGTATGAATGATATGAATGTATATGTTATGCATGAATGAATGTATGCATGTATGAATGCATGTGATAGATGTATTGACAAACAGACAGAATGAGTGAGATTGGAGTAGACTGACACTGCAGCACAAATACTCGGCAAACCTCAACAGGGTGTATATATTGTTTGAGATAAGCAACTGGCCACTGACGGGACAAATTCCAATTATGGGGCTCAAACTTTGCAGGGCGAGAAAATACTTCCTGGAGAGAGGACCCAACATTGATAAAAAAAATCTGAATTGAAGTTAAGCCGAAGATACCAGGCTTAAAGTCCACTGGTAGGTAAGAAGTTGCCATTTGTAAACTGAACAAGTATGTTCTTCCGTTGGCGTGCAGCAGTCATCATGCCTTTCTTTTTATTTTTATATTTTTTAAAATCCCTAACTTTTGCCTGGACCGCCTTTTCAGGCTTTCAGTCCACCGGAAGTGTATTTCCTTTTTTGGTGCCCCTAATTTTTGCCTGGACCGCCCTTTCGGGTTTTCAGTCCACCGGGACGCTCTCTATTGCCTAAGCCGCCTTTTCAGGTTTTCGACTTAGCGAGCTTCTTTTTCTGCATATCTTTTTTTTTAGGCATTGTTTCTCTTGACTGTGGTAGCATTTACCGAGAACAGAAACTCTTAACCACTGACTTGAATCTTTGAAGGGTATGCCCCTGGATTTGAAGATTTGTCCCTGATTGGCAGGATCATGAGATAACTTGCCCCTAGTTAGGAGCATTCTTGAGTTGGTTCGCCCTCTATCAGGCCATCTGCTTGAAATTTCTTGATGAAAAATATAGATTTCAAACAAAATTGTTTCTTTTGAAAAGTGTTTATAATTCAATGGACATACAAGTTTTGGAATCAATAAATATTTTTTAGAAAACACATATGGTGTGTGAAAAAGATAGTTACTCAACAAACAGGTGGAGTCAGTTTTAACAATAACTTTACTGAATATGCTTTCATAGTGAACCTAGCTTCAATTAGGTCTTTTGAGGGTTATAACATGGCTTGGCTCACGGTTTTGAAAAAAAAAGATTATTAGGCTCAAAGTTTTGTTTTAACCCACCCACTCTTCTTTCATGTCCTTCATTCCTAAACTCAATTAATTCGGAGGACACACTTAACTGGCAAGAGAACTTTTGTAATGACATTTGAGGTCGATGCTTTGGTCAAAGTTGTTATGAGGACCTTGAAGTGCCAGCCACTTGTTTATTTACAAGCCTTTTTTTTTAGTTTCTAATCCCTTATTTTGAATGGACCAATTCTTCTGAATTTTGTGGTCCATCGGATTGCCCTAAATTTTGCCTAAGTCATTTTACTTAGCGGGCTTTTTTTTTTTTATGTAAGAGAATTGTGACTGCCATGGAACATTGTGATATTTTGGCCTCTCATGACCTTCATCTTAGACAACTCTTACAATGGGATATATTGTCGAATTAATTGAGAGACTACCCTGCCCCAGGTTAAGATTAAGGATTTTTGAAAAGTAAAAAGAAACACCAACTTCTGGCTCAAAGGGGTTGACTACGGATTATCTCCTTATATCTCCAGTGTTTGGGAAATAAAACAATGTCTTACATCGTCAACCGGGTCTTACTATTGAAAGCATATATCAGAAAATTCAGTTTATTTTGTTTACATCATCCTCCCCTCAAATCATGAAAAGTAAAGCGAAAAAACATCGCCATTTGTGTGATGGCGCAAGAAAAGAGTGAATACGAATGGATGAATTCCAAAACATGTATGCTCAAATTATTAGAAACATTAATTAAATGGTGCAGTTTTAAAAGCAAACCAATGTTTAGCAAGAAAGAAATTATAACTTAAGAAATAAAGGCCTAGAGATCCTAGGGACGAGCTTCCTTGCTAACCCACCAACTTTTAAGAGGTGCCCCTTGATGTCCATGACTTGGCATCGGGTTGGCTTGCACATTTTGATCCCGATCGTTGAAAGAGAGTATGTTTTCTTTAATCAGCTTTTGGACTTCTGACTTCAAAACCAAACAATGCTCAGTGCTGTGACCGGGTGCCCCTTGATGGAAAGCACATGAGAGGTCAGGTTTGTACCACCATGGTAATTTTCCAGGTACTCGAGGAGGTGCTCTTACTTGAACAAGGTTCTTCTCAATTAAAGTGGGAAGCAGCTCTGCATAAGTTACTGGGATCGGGTTAAACTGAGGCCTCTGACTGCGATTCTGGTTACTAACAAACGGCATAACCTGTTGTTGAGACTTTTGTTGAGACCGGGGAATCACCCATGGTTGTGGGGCTTCGTAGTCCTGCGGTGAGCTTGATGAAGGGTTGCTTTCTTCTCTTAGTAGAATTTTTATCATCAGACTCATTTGAGTTTTCAACTGATTGACCTCATCCTTCATCAACTCTTGGTCTTTTCTGAGTTCCTCTATAGCTTCTAGCAGTATGGCTGGAAGAGGTGGTGGCTGGTTCTGTGTAGCTAGCAATGAGTCTACCAAAGCATTCAATCTTTTCAAATCCACTTTAAGTGTTGTCACCTCCTCACGAAGCTCGATGTTCTCTTGCTCCATTAAATCCATTCTTTTTGTTTGCTCGAGTATTATATGTGCGCTCGACCACTTTTGACTGAGGCAGAGAGAGGAAAAGGGAAATGAGACTCGGTTTTGAAACTATGAATGCAGTGTGATGCATGATGTTTATGAAAAAACAATTTTATTTAATTTCCAAAGGATTTATGAAGGACAATTTTTTTCAAAATAAGCCTGACAAAATAGAAAGTATTTACAATGTCATCTCTCTAAGTCCTTTGGAAATTTTAATGGAAAAAATGATTTTTATGGATGCATGATTATGCAGCAACCACAAACAAGATTACAAACATGGGTTAAGGTTAAGATATACAATGATGGAGTTAAGGGTAAGAGCCCTCCCACATGATAAGAACTATGGTTTCTTTGTACCTGTATTGCGGGTTCTACAAAGTTCCCAAAGTTATCAATCGTCTCATAGATATTATCGGCTTACAAGATTAACTCTCGGTCCAATAATAGCCACAAGACGATCTCGTTTGAGTGTAGTATCGCGTGTCGACCAATTTAAGATCGAATCTTAATTAGCCACCGCACTACGTCCTAGAAGTCAAGATGGGTTAAGGGTAATTCTAAAGGTACATAGCGTCGTCGGTCCCCCAAAAGTAGAACGCCGAACACGATTGCTCATGCCGACATTGTTACCTTCAAGTTTCCTCAGCTAAGTGTGGTTACCATATGCGTGCCATGGTCCAAGGTATGTCTTGGGCATGTTGCTTTGATTATACCACGATCCTATCTTATTGTTTCTCTCAAGTCCGGGTAGGGGGACTTATCTCACCACTCAAAAAGAACCCAAGCAAACATATATATACACATATATACATGCAAACAAAAATAATAGCACAAAACTAAAAATTAAACAAGTTAGGCTCAACCCTCTTTAGGAGAGTCCCCAGTGAAGTCGCCATTTCTGTCGCGATGATTTTTGGATATCAAGCTATTGAAGAGCATTGAATCGCAAATTTTAAGTTCACCACCGATCTTTTATTTTTCCAAGGAAAAGGGAAAAAGTTCGAAATAACCCTATATTTTTGAGATTAAAGGTTCGGGGGTTAGTTACGTAAAGGGAAGGTATTAGCACCCTAAACGTCTATAGTACTCTATAGGAACCTCTTGTTTTATTTTACTTTTGTGCTAAAATTAATTTGCTTTTTAGAAAAATATGTACATAAATAAAAAAGTTTAAAGTGATAATTGAAAAAAGAAAAACATTTTTGTTATTTTATTGATTTGGGAAGACACGAGGTCTTTTGCACTACATACCCGTTGAGGGATCAAAACCTCGTAATTCGGGGTAAAAATTGAAAATGATTTGTTGATGTTTTTTAGTTTTGAAAATATTTTAAAATAAAAAAGCCAAGTTTGAAAAACGTTTTTGAATATGTTTTTGTATTTTTATATTTTTTGAGAAAAAGAGTTTAAGTATATTTACATAAATTAAAGAGTTTATTATAAAAAGAGTTTTGAAAAATTCTCTCTAAGAGAGTCGAGGTTTTTTAATAAAAGAGATTCTTTTTGAAAAATGACTTTTGAGATATTTGAATGTTTTTTTGGTTTTTTAATTAATTAATTAAAAAAAAAACTAAGCATGATTAAATAAAACTAAACAATGATTCCTAAGTACATTCTAAGTCACAATAATAAAATAAATAACGAAGCAAAAAGAAATAATAATGAAAAAAATGCGATAAAAATAAAATAAGTCATAGTAAACATTAAACAAAATATGAGGGGTGCACTAGCAAAACAGAGGCCAAAGCCCAAGCCCAAAACCTGCAAAAAGATGTTAGCCTTCAAAAAAATAGAGGGATGAATCAGGGCCGTCTGATCTAATCAGACGTTCCTGATTTGATCACGTGAGTGATGCAATATGGGTCGTCTGATCAACAATCAGGAGCAAACAAGCGCGCAGGTGCATGATAAATCTGTGAGACAGCACGCACAGGATTGGAGAGGGTATAAATATCCAAACCAACACAAGAAAACTCATTTTCATGTCTCTTTCTCTCTCTAAATTTACGGTATCTCCCTTCTCTCCCTACATTCAACCAAAGTTCAAGAACATATGAATATGTTCTTCACACAACCCAGTTTCCGGCAATTATTCCAGTGGTGGTGCGGCGGCCGGCACGGCGGCGCCACCACCGGGATTTTAAAAAAATTCATTTTTTTAAAAAAAAAAAACTATTTTAACGAATCCTCTTTCGATCTAGACTCCAAATTTTAAATTAGTTTCTTGAAAAAATATTTGGAAAACTCTAGATCGGAGTTTTAAAGTTTTGAAAAAAATAAAATTTTCTACCTTTCCTCTTTGCGGTTCAGATTTGAGACTTTTTTCTTTTTCTGTTTCGGATTGTTTGATTCTGGGTTCGGTTTGTTTGGCTTTGGATGATGATAATGGTTTATGTTGTTGGATTCAGTGATGGTGGCCGATTTTGGAGAGGGGTTTTGGTGATGATGATGATTTTGATTTTAGAATTTTCTATGTTATTCGTGATAGAAAAATGGCTCCTGGGTTTTGTGATTGTTCCTCTGTTATTGGAAAATATTGGCTCCGGAATTTTCTATGTGTTTTGTCACGGTTAGAAATTGGCTCCCCCCCTTTATTCTGAGTTGCTCTCCTCTTCTTATGCTTTTGTCAATTTTCTGAATCGGGAAACAACATTGAATAGCATTGAAAGGATTGATTTTGTTTGACTGAAGCGTGATCTGTGCTTGACTGGAAATGAAGTGGAGAAGAGCGTGTGAGCTGGATAAACTTGGACCCAAAGACTCTCTTTTTTTGGATTTTTTTAATTAAATAAAAACAAATAATAATAATAATAATAATAATAATAATAATAATACATGAATGCTAATAAAAATAACTAAAAATAAATATTTAAAAAGAAAATGACAAGATGGGGCAAATGCCCTTAAACTAAAAAATAAAATAAAAAATGAATGAGACTAAAAATAAAATTGGACTAACAATGAACAGACTAAAAATGAGGTATTTTAAAATGCCTCTTTGCCGAAATTCCGACAGAAATAACGACTAAATTCGGTTTTAAAAGACGACTAAAAAAAGAAAATTGGTCAAAAAATGGGGTATGACAGATGGGGCAATATTTGTCACTTGTCTTTCGTTAAGCTATCCATACGGTAGTAGATAGTGTCTTATTTTTTTTTTATTACCTTCTGTAACGGAATAAAATACCGGGGTGCCATTCGCATAAGCCCAACATTCCAAATTGGGCCACTCGCCCAAGTGAGAGAGGCCCAAAGAGACTATTTCATAAAACTACCCCACTACTCCACCAAACCACCATCATCCCACTACTCCCTCAACTACTTCCTTCACTATCTCATATCTCACTCCTATATATTAGGCATCATATGCATTATGAAGAAAGTTTCATCTTTTCCAGAAAACACAGAGTTAAACTATTTTACTTCTACACTCTGTATACCCCCTCATTTCAATGCAGGAACATTTTGACGCCCATCGTGGGGCCTCGGTAAAACGATTCCTTGGCCTCAAGTTGTATCTCGTTCACCGACACACACGGGAAAATAAAATGCAGTTCAAAGTTGTTTGGTCCTTCACATGATGAGGATTCATTGCTCTAACAGTGATCTTGCACGTTTTCGAAAGAGGAGTATGGAGAGCATTTATGGATCAAGCGACCCAAAGAAAAGCCCTTCTTTACACATATGTACGTTACAACGCCCGTCAACAAAATATGACCAGGTGTTGAAGTTCTCTAACTTGCTCTTTAGTCTTTGTGTAACTTTCACAAGCAAATAATCAATATTTGGTGTCAATAATTGTTAAAATCTTTTCAATAAGTCTCAGAGAGGAAGATTGGTGTCTCTTTTGATTTGAAGATTTTATAAGAATTTGACGTTACCAATAGTGTTGCGATACCATTTTAATTACTTTGTTCCAGTTATTTATTGTTTCCTGATATTTCAGTAATTTTCATATTTCTGGCCGGCCTCAAATTGTGAGTATGTCATTCTTGTTGTTATGGAGGAGCTTTTGTTTTGTTTCATGAATATAGTATGGTGAGGTTGATTTCCTGATGTCGCGTTTCAGTTTAACCCATGTTCTAGTGAACACTTATTTTAGAAATTGTTTTCTTTAATCTTTCCCACTCTCACCTAATTTGTGGCAACCACACCTTTAGTTTTATGAACTGTTTAACAAACCTTTCCTAATTTTCTCTATGGATTATTATTATTATTATTATTATTATTATTATTATTATTATTATTATTATTATTATTATTATTATTATTATTATTATTATTATTATTATTATTATTATTATTATTATTATTATTATTATCATTATTATTTAGTACTACACTTTATAAGATTCAAACCATGGAGAAAATTGAGTGGAGAAACAAAAGAGCTTTTATGTTTTCTCAATATGACTAAGTCAATATGATTTTGGTTCAAGCGGTCGAAGATTGGAGAAGCTTGAATTGGTATTAGTCATCATTTTTAAGCCAAAATATTATTGGACCGAATAGAATGTACTCAGCACCGTATAACTATGCAATACCATTTGCTTTTAGCATATAAGATAAGAATACACTTCTCAAATATTAAATAAGAGAACCTGCATAAAAGGCATGCCACCTCCTTGAATAAAACTGATAACTAATTATTGATGTCATCTATTTCTATTTTAATTGGGTTCATTCACATATGTCTTTATTCTTAATTTGCTTCATTCATGTTTGATTTTCTTTGCAATGACATGGAACTAATATCGCCGTCTCGCCGAGATGTTATCGCCAAACCACTTACCTACCATCTAGCATCATTGTCTCGTCATGGATCGTCGTTGTTGCAACTTCGCCCGACATCGCTATTGTTTTCAGACATGATGTTATCACCGTCAAACTTTGTTACCGGTGCTTCAGCTCGCCGAATTGTCGTCGCCAACTTACCGTCCAACATTGTAGTCTCGCCATCAATCTTTTTGTTGCTAGGCGACTTCCAATCCAGGTGTTAATGTTCTTTCCCTTTATTCTACCATTTATAGTTTTTGTGCATATATCTCATCAGTTTTATAACATAAATGTTTATTATGTAAAGATTTCTAAATGTTTGAAATCATGGAAAGATTGATCAACGACATAAGTTTCTCCTAGATTGTTCTTTTACATTTTCGGCTAGAGGCATAATAGTATATTATCTCACAGTTTTAATTCATTATCTCACATTTTTAATCTGCTAAGCAACCTATGCTACGTAATATCAAAATTTTAATTATAATCACTCTTGCAGTATGACATATTTGGTTTACGATTATGTGTTCAAGTGGTTCATGTTCTTGCATTTAAAAAATATATATTGAAAGAAATCATGCAAATCGATATATTATCCCATTTTAGACTTATATATATTGCTGCTTTAGACTAAGAAACAGTGAGAAGTGTGTTCAAATTAAAGTGTTGCTTGATAATTTCTATTCTCCCAGTTTCAATTTTGGCGTGCTTGACCAAATCAGCTGAATGTCATGATATTATAATTTTATCACTTAGTACTTACTCTGCGGTTACTTGTTTTCAATTAAATGGTATTTTATATAGTTATATCAACAAACGTATTGATATAGGAATCTTGATATATTTTTAACTCAATTACTTGTAACGATTGTCTGTATTTTTTACATGTGCAAAATACTACGAGCGTAACACTTTTTCAAGAGGAGAGACGATCATAAAAAATAAGGCGAACAAAGGGAATATATGAAACAATGCCGGATCATTTGCTACTTGAATGCTCATAACCAGGAGTTTTTATCGAGGCCCACCATCCGGTTTAAATCATCACAAGTCTCAGTTTGAATCAGCAAGTCTCAAAAACTATTTTATACGGCGCATGACGCCAAGAGCGAAATAAAAGCTACGTTTAAGGCTTACAACGCCACGTAGTGAAATAAAAGCTATACGGCGCATGACGCCAAAAGCGAAATAAAAGCTACGTTTAAGGCTTACAAACGCCATGTAGTGAAATAAAAGCTATACGGCGCACGACGCCAAGAGCGAAATAAAAGCTACGTTTAAGGCCTACAACGCCACGTAGTGAAATAAAAGCTATACGGCGCAGGACGCCAAGAGCGAAATTAAAGCTACGTTTAAGGCTTACAACGCCACGTAGTGAAATAAAAGCTATACGGCGCACGACGCCAAGAGCGAAATAAAAGCTACGTTTAAGGCCTACAACGCCACGTAGTGAAATAAAAGCTATACGGCGCGCGACGCCAAGAGCGAAATAAAAGCTACGTTTAAGGCTTACAACGCCGCGTAGTGAAATAAAAGCTATACGGCGCAGGACGCCAAGAGCGAAATAAAAGCTACGTTTAAGGCTTGCAACGCCACGTAGTGAAATAAAAGCTATACGGCGCATGACGCCAAGAGCGAAATAAAAGCTACGTTTAAGGCTTACAACGCCACGTAGTGAAATAAAAGTTATACAGCGCACGACGCTAAGAGCGAAATAAAAGCTACGTTTAAGGCTTACAACGCCACGTAGTGAAATAAAAGCTATACGGCGCATGACGCCAAGAGCGAAATAAAAGCTACACCAACTCATATTACTTTGAGCAAATGGAGTACAAGTCTCCAACTTTGAATGTTAAAGTTAAGGTCATCTCGTCAAGACTCATTGTTACAGTAGAAATGATGTTACCCGGCTAACTCGAAAATATACTGAAACGACGTCTCGCCAAATAAAAGGAAACTATCTCGCCGCAAAGGATAAAACTATAAAGCCATTAAAATAAAATGGCCCCGCTTTTGAAATACAATCATCTCGCCCAAATAAAGGAATCACCAAAACAACCATACTCTCCACAATATATGGAGTTATAATTGCCCTTTGCAAGACTTATGCATGGGGGGCCATGCAAGCTATAGATTCTAATAGCTTTTAAAGCAAATGACATCTTCCCAAATACAGATCGGCGAATTCAAAGCTCTAGACAACATTATTTGTACAAAAAGAAAATAATTTGTCAAGTTATATTTCTCAAAGACACTTTATCCCGCCTATGCAGTTGAAAGAATTTACGAAAGAACATCAAGAGCTAGAAATTCGTGCAAATGAAGTTATCACAAACCATTGCCTTAAGCATTTCGTCTTAACAAGCCTCATGCTTGGGGGGCTGTGTCAGGGACGGAGCTACGTTGAGAGGTGTGTAGGCACCCGCCCCCACTATGTCTTGGGGAATTTCAATTTTCCTGATACATACTATGTAATGAAAACTCCATATATACATAGTATACACACACTATATGTAATAGTATTTAGTAGATTCTAATTAAATTAAGTTTCTGTCAAAATAACATAATAAATTAAGTCATAATTGTATATTCAGTTCTTACATTTATTTTAATCTTTAAGTTGGTCTTCTTATATTATTGATGTCAATATAAATTTGTCTCTTTTGTTAATTTTGAATTAATTTCGTCTAACTTTATTAAATTTTGAGTTAATTTTATTTAAAACTTTCACGTGCACTTTCTCCTAAATCGTTCACGTAAGCAAATCTATTAGCCATGTGGACGAAAACAGAAGTTCGACAAAAAACACTAACTTAATTTTTTTAATGTAAAAGATCAAATTAAAACCTAAAATAAACATAAGAAACTAAGTATACAATTAAGCTTTACATTAAGTAAGTAAACTAACTTAATTTTTTTAATGCAAAAGATCAAATTAAAACCTAAAATAAACATAAGAAACTAAGTATACAATTAAGCTTTACATTAAGTAAGTAAACTATAAAAGAAAGATCGAGATGGAGAAAGGTTTTTTTATTTTTTTACTAATGATAGTGAAATGCTACTTTTTATGGTATCAACTATAAACAAAAATTAGTTTAAAAAAAATAATGTATTTGATCTAAAATTTAAACCAAATATATTAATAAGATCATGAATTTTTATTTAAGACCATTGTTGAATATACATATTGCCCCCACTGCATAAAATTTCTGGCTCCGTCACTGGGTTGTGTAACGGAATAAAATACCGGGGTGCCATTCGCATAAGCCCAACATTCCAAATTGGGCCACTCGCCCAAGTGAGAGGAAGCCCAAAGAGACTATTTCATAAAACTACCCCACTACTCCACCATCACCCCACTACTCCCTCAACTACTTCCTCCACTATCTCATATCTCACTCCTATATATTATGCATCATAACCATTATGAAGAAAGTTTCATCTTTTCCAGAAACACAGAGTTAAACTATTTTACTTCTACACTCTGTATACCCCCTCATTTCAATGCAGGAACACCTTCATTAAGCTATCAATATGGTAGTAGGTACCATCTGTCATGCTATCCATACGGTAGTAGATAATATTTGTCACTTGTCTTTCGTTAAGCTATCCATACGGTAGTAGACAGTGCCTTTTTTTTATTATTACCTTCATTAAGCTATCAATATGGTAGTAGGTAACATCTGTCATGCTATCCATACGGTAGTAGACAGTATTTGTCACTTGTCTTTCGTTAAGATATACATACGGTAGTAGACAGTGTCTTATCTTTTTCATTACCTTCATTAAGCTATCCATACGGTAGTAGGTATCATTTTCATCATCTTCATTAAGCTATCTATACGGTAGTATATATCATTTTTCATTACATTCATTAAGCTATCCATATGGTAGTATGCATATTTGCCACTCGTCTCTATTAAGCTATCCATACGGTAGTAGATAACTGTCTCATCTTTTGCCTTTATTAAGCTATCATGTATACGATAGTAGGCAGCTTATCCCCATTGAAACTATATTGTTTCCCAAGCGAAATTGGACCCTTCCTTTAGCGGACTCGGGTATTGTTTCATGACATTATACAATTTCATTTCATTTGGTCAAAAAATGGTGCAGTCTGTATTTAAATCTTTTCGACCCGTCAAATCAAATAAAAAATTCTTTTTTCTTCTCCGATCGAAGAAACTTAAATAGGGACATCTGTCATACCCCATTTTTTGACCAATTCTTTTGAGTTTTAGGTCGCGTTTTAAACCGAAATATTTCGTTGTTTCTGACGAAATTTCAACAGAAAGATATTTTAAAATACCTCATTTTTTGTTTGTTTTTCGGTCCATGTTACTTTTTATTTTATCATTATCTTTTATTAACTTTTTTAATTAATTAAGTTTAAACTAAGGAGGGGGCGCCTGCCCCATTGCTGCATTTTTTAATTTTTATTATTATTATTATTGTTATCTTTTTCCATTTTGGTCCAAGTCTATCCAAGTCCAACCATCACACGCTCCAGCCAGGTCAAGAATAGTCAAGGGTGAATCAGAAAAAATCAAGAATTGATTGGTCACTGAAAGCTAATGAATTTCCTTCCTAATTGAGAGTCTGCAACAAGAGCATAAAGGAGGATTTTCACAGAAGAAAAGGGGGAGCCAATTTGAACCATCAGTAACAATACACAGAGAACCAATTTCTCACAACCCAAAAAATCAATTCTTTCACAAACTCCGGGAGCCAATATTTTCCAATCACAAAACAACACACAATTTTTACATAAAAAAATTCACACAGAGCCAAAGAATCCAAAGTTCCATTCTTTATCATTGCAAACAAACAAATTCAAAAACCCAGAAATCCTTCAAACACAAAAATCATAAACCTTTTCTCAAACTCCTCAGCCACGAACCAGAAACAACATCTATTCAAAAACCACACGCACAAAACCGAAACCGGAAGAAAATCAAGAAAGGTAGAATTTTTTTTGTTTGTGTCCGAAAACTTTAAGTCTAGATCTAGACTATTTCAAAAACTTTTTCAAAAAAACAAAGTTCGGATTTGGAATCTACATAAAAAAGGATTTTAGAAAAGAAAGTTATTTTTTTAATAAAAGAATTTTTTTATTTCCGGTAGTGGCGCCGCCGTGACGGCCGCCGCACCACCACCGGAATCTTCAACCGGATTCTGGGTCGGCATATGAACACTGATGGTGGTCTTGATAGGAGAGAGAGAGAGAGAGAGAGAGAGAGAGAGAGAGAGAGAGAGAGAGAGAGAGAGAGAGAGAGAGAGAGAGAGAGTTCGGATGAGAGAGAGAAGAGGGTGAGAATGATTTTTTTTTCTTCTGAAAATTTGTTTTTATACTCACCCTTGTTTTTGTTTTGGATTGGTTTTGCTGAAAGCATGCTCCTCCCCAGGCTTTCCCGCGTGTACCCCCCCCTGTTGCACTCTGCACCCCCAGTTTATTTTATCTTTTGTTGTGATAACTAACATCTTTTTTGCAGGTTTGAGTTAGGATTTGATCCTATGTTTTTGTTAACGCATCTTATTTTTTTATTAGGATCTAGTTTATTTTCCTTTTATTTTATTTTTGCATCATTATTTATTTTATGTTATTATGGTAAATTAGAATGTAATTAGGTCCATTATAAATATATAAATAAAAAAACTGCATCGCATGCATATTTATTTATTTACTGCTTTATGTCAAAAACAAAAATATCAAAAATATTAGCGTAGAAATTCCAAAGAAAAGATGAGTTTCATTTCGATTCAACATCGTTGTGAAAACTCTCACGTTAGTTTTATTTAATCATGCCTAGTTTTTTTTTTTATTAATCAAAAATCAAAAAACATTCAAATATTCCAAAAAACCATTTTCAAAAAAAATAATAAGAATCACTTTTACTAAAAACTTTTTTCAAAACTTTTTCTCAATAAACTTTTTTTTAATTCACTTTAAATATATTTAAATACTTTATCTAAAAAACTAAAAAATAGAAAAACACATTCAAAAACATTTTTTGCCACACTACAAGAAATATGATTTTTAGCAACAACTTTTTTTGTTACAAGTCGCTGGTAAAATTACTTTTGCTTTTCACTAAAAAAGTTGTTGCCAAAAATCATATTTCTTGTAGTGCCACTTGGCTTTTTATTTTAAAATATTTTCAAAACTAAAAAACGTCAACAAACCACTTTCAATTTTTACCCCGAACTACGAGGTTTTGATCCCTTCGCGGGTACGTAGTGCAAAAGACCTCGTGTCTTCCCAAATCAATAAAAATAACAAAAAACATTTTTCTTTTTCAAATATCATTTTAAACTTTTTTATGTACATATTTTTCCAACAAGCAAATTAATTTTTAGCACAAAAATAAAATAAAAACAAGAGGTTCCTATAGAGTACTATAGACGTTTAGGGTGCTAATATCTTCCCTTGACGTAACTAACCCTCAAACCTTTAATCTCAAATAAATAGGGTTATTTCGAACTTTTTCCCTTTTCCTTGGAAAAATAAAAGATCGGTGGTGAACTTAAAATTTACAATTCAATGCTCTTCAATAGTTTGATATCCAAAAATCACCGCGACAGAAGTCAACCATTATCATTAAGAGAGTTAATAGATAGAGGTGAATGTATATTGTGTTGTGGGAATAGAGAGATAATTTGTTTACTGCTCAGAGACTGGGATAGATAGAAAAAATGTCTAGCTAGTAGATAACTACATGTCTCAAAATTAGCAAGGTATATAATTCTTCAGTTTTATTTCTGATTATGGTGCATTCATTTGTGATTGCATTATACAACTTCTATTCATCTCTGCAACATGTTTCTTGAAAATCCATGCACTTTAATATTTAAGATCATTTATATTAATGTCTTTCATGTTAGGTCGCTCATTGAAAATAAAGTCTGTTGTGACTGTTGGAGTAAGCCCTAAAAACCAATTTATTTTGATAGTATTTGTTTTTGTATTGCGACTTGATTTATATATTTTATATATATAATAAGACTTTTCTTTATTATGTTTATGTGTTAAAATGATAGAGTCCCTAGAATAGTTAGTTCGTTAAATGGAACGTTAAGTATGACTTAATCGTGAGAATCCATTTATATGAGAACACTATTCTTAAAATATCCGTAGTCAAACTTTATTGTGAATTGGGATAACATTAAAGCATAGAGACTATTATGTTGGTAGACTGATGATCACATCTCACGGATCATAGATAAGTAGTTATCAAGTCTTCACATAGATATGAATGTTAGGGGTAACATTTATATCGGATTGACCCACCATGAGAATACTACATAGTATGTTATGAAATGTCATAAGATATTCTCATAGTGATAAGTGGTGTATTCCACCCTTCGACCTGAAACTACTATGGACCCTAGATGTGGAGTCAAGTACTCTATTGCTGATCAAATGTTGTCCGTAACAGGATGATCATAAAGACAGTTGATGGGTACTTCACAAAGCATGCTGAGGGACATGAGTGACCTAGATGGAATTTACCCCTCCTACATAACAGGAGATATGTCTAAGGGCCCAATGACGTACTATGCCTTGTGTTCAATATAGACATAAGGGTAAAAGGGTAATTATACACGAGATGTTTATCACGGAAAAAGTTTGTCAGATCACATGACATTCTCGTAACTTGGGTAACAATGATGTGTTGCTAGATACCGCTCATTGTTTATAATATTAAATATGTGATTTAATATTATTGCCAACGTTATGAGAACCTATTGGGTCACACACAAAGGACAGATAGATGAGAGAAATAAATAGGTAAGACTTGTTTATAAAATAATAAGTAGGACTTATTAGTAATTAAATAATTAAGTATGACTTATTATTTAATTTAAGAAAATAGAGAAATGCGGTCCACCGTAAGGTACGGTGTATTCAAGTGATTGGCTTGATGAACACACAAGTAGTTCTATAAATAGAACCCTTGTGGTGAAGTTATGTGAGCTTAACCTAATTCTAAGAGTTAGAAACATAACCGCTCTCTAAACCCTAATCTCTCTGAATCTCCGTTGAAATTGGCTAGCACCGGTCATCGGAGAAGTTCTGTTCGTGTGGACGAGTAGAAGCTTTGCTACGTTGCTCAGCTTTGTGATCAATCGAATCTCTTTCCATGTAAGGTAACGATTCTATCACTGATTCATTCTAACTTCGTAATGATCCAAGTAAAGGAAATCCGAAAATTTTAAATTCCGCTGTCTTCTGATAAATATGATTTCCCTTCAGTGACATCTGTTTATATATTAAATCTATGGCCCGTTTGTTTAACATATATATCTTTGTTCATCACACACACAACATATGTTCATGCCATGATACTGTCTGTACTATGCAATTACATCATTACAGGACCATTTTTCTTTATGCAAAAAACTCAATGCAATCAATAATGGGAGAACAACTTATGTTTCTTGTGCAGATGTTATTTGGTTGGTAGCAAGCATTTTAGAGGGTTAGATTGCATTACAAGAACAAGTCGTGCAAGGCTACTATGGAAATTTGTGCTACTATTACAGAGCTATTTTAAGACAATGTTTTGTATAGACCCCTCATGACAAAATTCTAATCAGTTTTATTAACTATTTGTCTTTTGAGATGTATAAATATTAAATAAAGAATGAGTATACAATCATTTGAGTATTTGAATATGTCAGGCAGTGTAACTATAGTCCCTGAATGTATCAAAATTATAAAATCATTTGCGAATGTGTCTTTTGTTAGTCAAAATTTGGTTATCAGATGTGTCTTCTGTTAGTCGGTTTGGGCCATAAAATTAACAGAAGACCCTTATGGAGGTTTTGAAGTTTCAATACATTCAAGAATTAATTATAATGACACTGTCTCGCATTGAGGAATCAAAATAACTGTTTATGGAACAGAAAACTAGATTAGCACACATGATATGGAAAAACCGAAAATGGATGGATTATAAAGGGTAACCTTCTAAAATATTGCAGGGAATGCAATCTATACATTTCAAGTCTTTTTTACTCTTTTTCTATTTAACATAACCTATAAATCTAACATACATAAATTGAAATAGAAAATTATTGAGTGAACCATTGGTTCACTTCATCTACTATATAAGGGCTGATATGCCCGATGAAATTATCAATTTTTCAATGCAACTAGTCGCCGGCCCGTGCGATGCACGGGTTCGGCGGAACGACATATGTATGTCAATTATGGTTGTTGCTTTAGATTAGCGGTATGGTATAAGGTAATTATAGAAATGTTTGATGTGAGTTCAAAGACTAAATCATATAAAGGGATTAACTAAATTAAATCAATGAATACAATCTCTATTCAACTAACGCTGGCCCGTGGTGTTGCACGTCTTTTCTGTAACGCCATAACAAAGCGAATCAAGTGAAGCATCACACCAAATTTTATAGTGGACCTTTCAAGATCCGTGTTGTAACGCCCGTTTATTTTATTTTTGGTAGAGTTTAGAGTCCCATTTAATTGATTTATGTGATTATCTGATTTGTTTATTTAATTAAATGGTTTTATTAATAGTTAGTAAGAATAAGATAGGAATTAGAATATTTTAGAATTAAGGGGGTGGAGGTGTAATTAAGAGGAAACAAAGGAATTAGTGGGAATTAATTAAAATGAATTAGAATGAAGGAGGTTAAGAAAAGGATAGTCAGAGAAAAGAAAAATCATTTTACGTGAAAACATAGAAGTTTGAGAAAAAGGAAAAAAAAAAACCAAGAGCAAGAGAGAAGAGGCAAGAGGAGCTAGGACCTTTGTAATTCAATCAAACCAGGTAAGGGTGGGGTTTCACTTCTCTAATTAAGGGCTTAGTTCTTCATGTTTGATTAGTGGTTCATGAGAAAATGGGTAGAAATGAGTTTAGGGTTTAATTTGTGAATTCCCATGAAAACTGATGAATTGTGTGTTGTTACTGTTAATTTTGATGTATGAAATGCTGCTTGATTATTCTGTAATGATTGGTGTCGGAATTGTTGAGAATGATAGAGTTTAGAAAGAATAGGGTTTTTGGTAAAAAGAATAATTGTTGACGAATAGAACTAATGAATTGTGCATGAACTGGAATTGGATTGTTGTGTTTTGTGTCATATTAAGTTAGGTTATGTAAGAGTGAATTATAGGGCCAAGTTTGGTGAAAATCGGAGTTAAAACAAAGTTTTTGGGTAGAAAATGCCCCTTTCCCGAGAGCTGCACAGCGACAGCATCTCCTGTTTCATGTTCTTGCGCTTTTTCACATGTTTTCCGTTTTGAACTGGGTTTTGGTGTCAACATGAAAGTTGTAGATAATTGTGTTAGCTTTTTAATGGCTTTGGTTTGACTTCAAAATTATTTTTGGAACTTAAGTTATCGTCAAATTACTACACGTAGGTCACAGTGGAATTTTAGCTTCTGTATCCGAATTTGAAATAAAAACTGGTATTGATCGGTACAGAATTTGTCTTAGGTGTAAACACGAAATTTGTAGATAAAGATGTTAGCTTTCTAATGGATTTGGTTTGACGCAAAAACTCCTTGTGAACAATTTTATATGAATTTATGAAGTTATGTGACGAATTAAGAATATTGTGGAGAGAAGTCCTTGTCAATGTCAAAGTTATCGAGTCGTAAGACATTGTTGTCTATGTTGTAAACCACGTTGGCCTAGTTTTGGCATTGAGATGTTGATGTAAAGTTGTTGTTAGTCGTCGTGTCGCATATTGGACGTTGGGGGCTTGATGCTCCGTATTCTAAGATGGGGGCTTGATGCTCCGTTTTTAAGATGGGGGCTTGATGCCCTGTAGCCGAATTAAGGCATTGGAAGTTGGGGGCTTGATGCTCCGTTTGGTACCACATGCATAAGAGCCTTGCATAGTCGAGTTGTGTCGTTGCATTTGTTGAGTTGAGTCGAGTCGTGTCATGAGATGAGAAGAGGGATTTAATGAAGGATAAGATGATGAAGCTTAAAGCTAATTTTATGATTTTCTTGAATAATGAATTATGAACTATTGATAAGATGATGAAGCTTAAAGCTAATTTTTATGATTTTCTTGAATAATGAATTATGAATTATTGATGAGATGATGATTATGTTGTTAAGTTGATTTATATGTTGCATGATTTATTATGCTTTTAATTATTGAATTGTGATCTCACCCCTTCTGTTGGAATTGCCGCCTTGTGGGCAAGTGCAGATTTCCAGGACTAGCTGTTGATGTGAGTGGACTCCTCACGTGTCTAGGTGCTCTGATACGTAACGGGGCGGGCTTTGATTATTGGATTTTCCTTGTTACGTATTAGTTTTATGATTTTATGTTGAAAAACAATTATGTTGATTTTAATTACTACTATGAATCACGTTGAGACCTTAGTGCCAAACTTTGATGGAACAATTGTTGAATAAATATTGTTTTATTTCCGCTGCGATTTCAGTGAATATTGTTGACAGGATTGATTTAAATAAATAGAAATTTTCCTATTTATTACTTGAATGAAATAGTAGCGTAATACTCCGTTTTTTTTTATGTTACTCTGATTTATCTTTCCGTTGCGATTTTTCTTTTCTTTTTGGGAAACGGGGTGTTGCACGTGTCATGTATAAAATTTAATTTTTGCCTAAGAGTATACTTAATATAATCATTGATAATGGGATAATACAATACAAAAGTGAACCACTCTATTGTTGGATGGTTCAGTCACATCGAATTTCATAGTTGAGTCTTCAAAGACCCGTGACATGTATAAAATTTAATTTTACCCTTTTTGTGTGCAATTAATATGGTTCTAAAGGACAACTATCAATTGATTAAAAGAAAACTTCATTAAGACTTCAAACAAAATAGTTGACATCAAGGATCAAATCAAGTAAAGATAACTACATAAATACAGAAAAATAATATTTGATAATGCCAATTATTTGAATGCTCGATTAGGATGAAGTGATTTAGTTGTAAGCATTAAATAATTTAGAGATAGCACTAAGTTACGATTACAAAGTCTAAATTCTGCGCCACAAAGTAGTGTTGGCGCATACAGAAAAATAATATTTGATAATGCCAATTATTTGAATGCTCGATTTGGATGAAGTGATTTAGTTGCAAGCATTAAATAATTTAGAGATAGCACTAAGTTACGATTACAAAGTCTAAATTCATAGAAAAGAAAAATATATAGCATAAAAAGGATACATGCTTATAGCATTAATCGTGCGTTGCACATGTTTTGTGGAACGCCATAATAAAGCGAATCAAGTGAAGCATCACACCGAATTTTACAATGGAGCCTTCAAGACCCGTGATATGTATACAATTTAATTTTGACGTAACAACACACTTAATTTAATTTTCTCATGTTTAGGTGTGTGTATCTCAAATAATATAAACTAAGTTGGTCAAATTTTCTCATGAGTAACACGTTAAGATGATGAAATTAAAAATCATTCATATAATCATTAATAATAGGATCAAGAAGTACATTGCATATTATTGCTAGATAGCTCAGTCACATCAAATTTTATAGTGGAACCTTCAAAGACCCGTGACATGTATAAAAATTTAATTTTTACCTTTTTTTGCTGCTCAATTAATATGATTATAAAGAAATGCGTTAAGATAATGAAATTAAAAATCATTCATATTGTCATTGATAATAGGATCAAGAAGTACATTGCATACGATTGCTGGATAGCTCAGTCATATCAAATTTTATAGTGGAACCTTCAAAGACCCGTGACATGTATAAAAATTTAATTTTTACCCTTTTTTCTTGCGCAATTAATATGTTTCTAAATGACAAACATCAATGAATTAAAAAGAAAACTTCATTAAGACAACAATCAAAATAGTTGAAACTAATCATGTGTCATAAAGTAGTGTTGCCGCATATAGAAAAATAATATCGGATAATGTCAATGCTTGGATGAAACAATGAACAAATAATTTTGACCGAGAAAGAGGCAAAGTAGATGAACCAACCCCCACAATCAAAACCACTCTTATGCAATAAATGTCTCTTGGGAGGATTAGAGATAGGATACTTGACATAGTGCGCAAAATTTTTAAAACTTTATGTAAGTAGAGCGCAGAAATTACAAACCTATTTATATGTAACGCGTAAAAGTTAGTTAAATTCGAAACATTAACATTTAATTAAGAGTTCAATCACCCGTTATAAATATTTATTTAGAAGAGCCATTAGATGTTATAGAAAGGTTTACGATACATCTTTATAGATTAAAATAAGACATTCTTAGTTCAAGAGAAGTAGTAGTGTTTTGTTAAACACACTACAAATCCCTACGGAGACCCATCAATTTTTATTAAGTTAGTACACTTGTACACCATAAAATTGACCATGTTATAGTGGTAATTGAACACTCTTAACTTAATAGATTCTTTCAAGTTGCGAGGTAGAAGAGATTTAGGGTGGTTAAAAGTCTATCATATTAGTGTTATATGTTAACTTTTGTTGTAAAAATGCAAATTGTTGGTCATTATTTTCATTCATCCAAGTTAACAAATTTTTTTTTACACATTGTGTTGCTTTCAAGCAAGAAAGTTCCACCGAGATTAAATTGCAATGTAGAGGTCATCTCTGCCTCAAACAACTCAATTATTGTTGCTTCTTTTACTGCAAATCAGTTGCCATGTTCATCTCTCTTTGGATTGTTATTGATGTGAACATAAATCGGTCATTAGAAAATAATAGGCAAAAACATATCAATATAAAAGATTTTATCCAATCATTCAATACTCAACATAAAGTCTAAAGTGAGATTTGGAATATTATCTCTAGCAAAACAACCATACGGACTTAACCAAACATCAATCATAAAATTCCATTTAATGGGAAGTGTAAAAAACAAATAGGATTTTAATTTTTTTGTTAAGGGTAAAACTGTAATTTTAAAAAATATTGGGACAAAACTATAATTTAAAAAAAAAAAATAGAAGCAAATTTGAAATTTTTAAAAAAATTAGGATTCAAAATGCAATTTATAAAAGTAATGAGGTCAAAACGGAAATAATAAAAGTGTGGGGTGTAAATGTAAATATATAAAGTACAAGGGCAAAACTGTAATTTTATAGTCTGTTGCTGATATGGCTGGAGTGACGTGGCGGATGATGTGGATGTTGAGATGTAAACGGTGACGTGGCGATATGGTACACGTGACGGACAATGAATGGATGACATCATCAATGACATAAAGTAGTAGGGTTCTAGAAGGGGCATTAGGGTTTACCCCATCCAACCTTTTTTATATTGTAAGATATTGCTGATCCATTGGCAGTAGTAGCATGCCACTTTGCGCTGCACTAATCATACTCAATAAAAGGTGCGCAGAGACATCTAATCTAATCTATCCATGAGAGAATCGTATAGAGAGGATTTTCCTTTTCTAACCCACTCAATGAGCCTTCCACGTCAATTTTTATAGGAACAAATTTGTCTAACCACACTTACCTTCATTATTTGCAAAGAAGTACATACGTATATGACTTTTCTTACCTTTTTTATTCTCTTTGGATTTATTCAATTTGGAATCGAGGGATAGAGGATTTGGATCCTCTTCTTTTTTTTCTCTCAAATTCCTTCTCCATTTTTTTTTTGTTTTTCTCTCTCATCATCATTTATTTATTTTTATTTTTAATTTCTCTCTCTTCACACTCACAAAATAAGAAATTGGAAAGAAAAAAAAAAGAGATGATCCAAATCCGGAATCAAGTGACATGCATTAATTGAGTCTATCTATATAAGAAAAAAATATACTTAGGTATTGTTTGACCTGACTTTTTTATGTCTTAGAAACTATCCAAAAAGTAAAAATAAGATTTTTTAGAAAAAACCTAATTAAGAAAATGGAGAAGTTTTGATGAATTTCTTATTACTTTCAAAGTGTGTATTTTACATGAAGTAAAGAGTGGTATTATACTACTAAAGTTATGAATATAAAATAATTTATATTTACTATCGTAGACATTTAGTTTGATAATTTATATTACTATTTTAAGTTGAAGACTAATACATGTCTTTCATATTATTTTAGGATTATTATAACACCCACCCCCCCCACCTTTGAAATATCTATCATGGTGTTTCATTGAAGGCTTGTTGAGGAGAATGTGATGGGAACATATGTTGCCTTGTTAAAATCCTTATTCAAAAATACTCATTGGGATAAAAACCTTAATAAGGAAAAAAGAATACAACATTATGCTCCCCCTCAACCTAGCACATGTAGTTCTGCTTCAAAGATCTCGAAGGTGACGCATTCCAATACTGCGTACGTGTTTCTTGAAAATTGATGTAGGAAGTGCCTTTTTGAAGAGATCCGCCAAACTATCACTCGAACAAATATATTGAATATCAACCTCTTTGTTTCTTTCTAGCTCTTGTGTGAATTAGAAATATTTTGGAGGGAAGTGTTTGGTTCTATCACTTTTGATGTAACCTTCTTCATACAAAATTGTTGGATTCTTATCATTTGGTAAACCATACATTTCTTGGATATCTTGAGTTATCGATCTTAACCATCTACACTCTTTGCTTGCATCATGGAGGGCAATTACTTCAGCATAATTTGATGAAGTTGCTAATAGTGTTTGCTTTTGAGATCTCCACGATATTGCAGTGTCACCATATGTAAATATGTATCCAGTTTGTGACTTAGTATTATGTGGATCAGACAAATATCATGCATCTGCATAACCAAGCAAAATTGGTTTTGTATTGTTAAAATAAAACAAATCAAGATCAGAAGTACCTTACAGATATCAAAATATATGTTTTACTCCTTTCCAATGTCTCTTTGCAGGGCATGAACTAAATCTTGCTAGTAAATTTACTGCAAATGCTATATCAAGTCGTGTATACCAGGTAGTGCCCCAATTGCACTGAGGTTGGCAATTCAGAGCCAATATTCTTTTCATTAACTTCCTTAGATCTAAATGGGTCATTTTCAAAATTAAGTGTTCTACCGATCATTTGGGTACTTAAGGGTTTGCTTTGTCCATGTTAAACATTTTCAATACCCCTTTTGCATAATTTGATTGATGTACTAACATACCAATTTTAGTATACTCAATTTGTAAACCAAGACATAACTTGATTTTTCCTAGATCTTTCATTTCAAATTCATTCTTTAAGTAATCTCTTTCTTCTTTAATTTCTTTATTAGTACCAATGATATTTAAATAATCAACATACACAACAATTATTACGAAATCTGATAATGCTTTTCTTATAAAAACACAAGAGCAAATAGGATTACTCATATGCACAACAATTATATGATTTAAATAATTGCGGATACTCTTCACAAAGGCACTTCTTACATCCATTTTTAAGAAACACGTATGAAGTATTGGAATGTGTCACCTTCGAGGTTTTTGAAGAAGAACTACATGTGCTTGGTTGAAGAAGAAAAATTATTTTCAACTTTCTATGCATTCCAAGTATTATTGCAACAAACAATATAGAATGGGGCGATTTACTGAGTACTTTGATTTGTCGCAACCCTTCTAGTGGCAGAACAGAATAATGAGCTCTTAATAAAAAAACCATTAGTTACGTCTCACAAGAACAATAGCATATCTTGAATTAAATGCCACAATATTTCATCAAGGGCGTGGTGGATATAATCACCCTAAAGGGCATGGTGATCATTCTCGTTTTTGTGGTCATGGTAGAAGCAAATATCACAGGCGAAACCAATTTCGTGGTCGAGGTCATGGACGAGGATATGTGAATAATTATAGGCCTGCGATATATGACCAAAATAATAAGAATCATAGGTTTCTACATTTTGTCTCTGAAACTAGCGATTGTTTCCAAACGGAGCAGTTAGTAGAAAAGTCAAATATAGAGCTTTGAGTTATGTCATTCTTGGGAATGAATTGTTGAAAAAGACTTCTGAAGGAGTTCTGTTTAAATGCCTTAGTGAAACTGAAGCGTATTTGGCAATGTCAGATGTGCATAGTGGCGCTTGTGGATCTCACCAGGCAGACCATAAAATAAAATGGCTTTTATTTCGACAAGGTTTGTATTGGCCAACTATGTTGAAAGATTGCATAGAGTTTGCCAAAGGTTGTCAAGAATGCCAAAGGCATGCAGGAATACAACATGTGCCTGCAAGTGAATTACATTCAATAGTTAAACCATGGCCTTTTAGAGGATGGGCTTTGGATTTAATTGGTGAAATTAAGCCAGCTTCATCAAAGAATCAGCGTTATATAATAGTTGGTATCGATTATTTTACCAAATGGACTGAGGCAATTCCATTGCCAAACGTTGATCAAGAAGCTGTTATAAATTTCATTCAGAACCATATTATTTATAGATATGGGATACCTGAAACCATCACTACAGATCAAGGTTCAGTGTTCATTGGACGAAAGATGGTTGAGTTTGCCCAACAAACTGGTTTTAAACTATTGACTTCGACACCATATTACGCTCAAGCAAATGGTCAAGTTGAAGCAGCCAATAAGATTATTATTGGTTTGATTAAAAAACACATTGCCCAGAAGCCAAGAAATTGGAACAAAACTTTAGATCAAGTTTTATGGGCATGTAGAAATTCTCCTAAGGAGTCAACTAATTCTACACCATTTCGACTAACATATGGTCACGACGCTGTGGTTCCAGTTGAAATAAATCTGCAATCAGTAAGGGTGCAAAGACAAATGGAAATACCAAGTGACCATTATTGGAGCATGATGCTAGATGAATTAGTTGATTTGGATGAGGAAAGATTGAAAGCTTTAGAAATTTTAACTCGACAAAAAGAAAGAGTTGCTAAAGCTTATAATAAAAAGGTGAAGTTAAAATCCTTAGTGTTGGAGATTTGGTTTGGAAAGTTATTTTGCCCATGGATAAAAAAGATAGTCTTAGGCAAATGGTCTCCAAATTGGGAAGGACCATTCAAAATTGTTCAAGTTTTTTTAAATGCTGCTTACGAGATTGAAGAATTAACTGAAGAACAACGCACTTTAGGCATAAATGGTAAGTATCTAACGATAAGCGAAGAATAAAATACTAAGACAATTGAAACAAAATGGCAATGAAATTTAAATTTGCCACATATGGGCATTGCAGTGCCGTTCCTGACATTTTATGGGCTTAAGGCCAAACATAAAAAAAAAAAACCTCTTTCATTCAATATATGTAGCATTAATACATAATAAGTTTTACAAAATATATAAAAAAAAATTACTAAAAAATTCATAAGAAATTATTTCTTCGAGCATTTTGAGATGCAAAATCATTGATAAGCCCATCAACATCAATGTCCGCCAACATATCTTTCTCAATTGACAAAGTTGCCAAACCGTTCAATCTTTCTTGTGACATTGATGATCTCAAGTAGATTTTAATCAACTTCAATTTTGAAAAACTTCTTTCCGCCGATGCTACAGTCACAGGCACTGTCAGTAAAATTCTACAAGCAATTGATACATTAGGATAACAATCAGCAAGCTTGATAAATCTAAGAATATCAATAGTAGACATTGTTTCATTTGGCAAAACATATTGTAACACCCTTAATTCAGAGAATAGATCATCTACATCAACATCTGATAAAGTGTCATGAGAAAAAGTTGAGTGAAATTTATCACATCATTCTTTCAACTCATTATCATCCAATGACTTTAACTTTTGTGAATCATATAAAAATTCAAAGATATTTTCAAATGTCTTCAATTCCTCAAATCTATTTTTCAAAGAAGTAATTGCCATATCAACAACAACAAGAAAATACTCGACTTTAAAAGATTCCTCCGGTGACTGATGTTCATGATCCTCGCCGTTCTCTCCAAAATGTGTTTTTCTAATCACACGCCGTCTTGTTGAAAAGATCGGCTCAACATTCATTTCAAGTGAAACACTTTTTGCAAGATCCATACTCTTTGGAAAACCTTCCTCTCTATATTTTTCAAAAAACAATAACACACCTTCCATTTGTTTTATGGTAGCATCAATGCACATAGACTTAGATTGCAACTTTTTGCTGACCATATTAATTGCAAATAAAATGTCGTACCAAATAACCATACCAAGCAAAAATTCAAAACTTTCTAGTGCATTAATCAAACTCTCCGCCTCACTTTTTGCCTTTGCATCATTATCACAGCATTCATACAATTCTAACAAAGCCAATCTTATTTGGGGACATTGAAATCTAATGGCTTTAACACTCTTAATTCGACTTTCCCAACGAGTATTAGACAAATATTTCATAGTTAAACCAGGAACATTATCAAGCAAAATTTTCCATCTTTTTGTAGATCCCGAAAATAATGAATATAAGCGTTGAATAATTCCAAAGAATGAAATGGCTTTAACACAAGAATGTACCATATCACCAAGAGTAAGATTAAGACTATGACAAGCACACGGCATGTATAATGCTCTAGGATTAATCTCAAGAAACCTCTTTTGAACACCTTGATTCTTTCCTTTCATATTGGAACCATTATCATGACCTTGCCCCCTCACATCATCAACATTAAGATCAAGAGCCTTTAAAATATCTAGTAATTCATTAAAAAGTCCTAACCCGGATGTATCATCAACTTTTAAAAATTCCAAAAAGAACTCCTCAATCTTTATATTATTATTATTTGACATATTCACAGATCGAATTATAAGAGTCATTTGTTCTTGATGGCTTACATCAGGGGTACAATCAAGAATTATCGAAAAATATTTTGCCTCTTTAATGATCTTAATGATTGAGCTTCTAACACTTTGTGACAAACGAAAAATGATTTCATTTTGAATTTTATGCCCAAGATAATGGTAATGAATTTCACGATTTTGAATGCGCCTCACATGATCTTGCATTATCAAGTCAAATTCAGCAATCATTTCAACCAACCCAAGAAAATTGCCATTACTATCTTGATATAATTTTTCATTGGATCCTCTAAAGGCAAGATTATACTTTGCAAGACATTTCACAACTGAAAATATTCTATGTAAAACTTGTCTCCAACGCTCTTTCTCTTTCCTAATTCCTTCTTGCAAGTGTTTATCAATTGTCTGTTTTTTATCCAATCTTACTCTCAATTCATTCCAAGTATTCATATTAGTCATATGTACTGCACTATTTTCATGTTGTTTGAGTCTTTGACTAATATGCTTCCAATCACTTAAACCATCAGTTGCTAGCAAACCCACGTTACTAGAAGATTTAAACAATTTACAACAAAAACAATAGACTTTGTCAACATATTTGCAATAAACTAGCCATTTACGATCACTACTCTCACCATTGCTTAATCCTCTTGAATAATAGTCATATGAGAAATGCCTAGAATATTTGTCTTTGGGAAATTTAAGATTCATTTCCCTAGCAGGCCCCTTTTCAACTAGAATAACCTTGGACTTGTTATCAAGATTCTCCCAATTTCTTGGATCATAAATATCAAAATGAGAACTTTCTTGTTCATAATCGCCACCAAGATTATCAATATTAGTTACATTAGGCACATCATTAGGAACAATTGAATTATCATCAACTTCAACATTTTCATGATCCAAATTTTCAATTGAATTATCATGAACTTCAACATTTTCATGATCCAAATTTTCATTTGACTGATTCAAATTTTCATGGCTGCTATTAACCAAATTTTCTTGGGTATCTACTATTTTGAAAACAAATTTTTCAAGAGCTCCTTGTTGTGATTTTATTAGCTCTTCAATTCGTTTTCTTTTTTTGCGCTTTTCATTACCGGATAAATGTTTTTTAGGCAACATCTTCTAAGTTTCAAATAGAAACAAAAAAAAAAAACTCAAGTAGAGAACAATAACACCTGTGAAGTAGAATGCCGATTTCACATACGAATTGAGAACTTCTAAAATCCAAATGGTTGAAATTGAATGCCAAAAATAACCTGTTAAATATTAACAATTTATAAACAATAAGTTAAATATATAACTTATTAATAAAATTAGGAACACAAAACCCTAAAAAAAAATAAGCCACAGCATTAGCATAATAGCATCCATATACATAGAACATACCTTACAAGAAAAAGCCAAATATGTTATCTTAGAATAGCATGACAGAAGCGGAACAAATTATACTAAGAAATAAGAATAGTGGAAATAAGAATAGTGGTGCCGTCGTAATTGTTTTTCACTGTTTTGATAATCCTACTCATTATTATACCTAAATACCTAATAATATTTTCTATCTATTGGGCCTCTTAATAATATTTTCTTTAATAATTTTACACTTTTTTTCTTGGTCTAATCATATTTTTTTCTTTTAAGTATAATTAATTTTATTTTTTTATATTAATAGGTAGGTATAAAAAAAAAATTTGGGCCCCTTAAAATAATGGGCCTACGGCCGTCGCACTCATTGCCTACCCTCAGGGCCGGGCCTGGGGCATTGTCAAGTTACAAACCAAAATAATCCAAATGAAACATTCGCCACAGGTGGGCATTGTCAAGTTACAAACCAAAGACAATTCAAAAGAAATAGTTCATGAAATAACAAAGCTTAAACAAATCAAAGATGTCGAGTCCGACAAAAAAGGTCACATCTTGGCCTTCAGATCATTATAGAGGTTCCTAATAGAGCCCAATTTAGTGTCAAGGACTTGATTTGCTTTAATCAGAGATTGAATTTTCTCACCAATAACGTGTGCATCATTCGCCGCGAGTGGAACTTAAATTTGTGACTGAGAACTTGACGCCATTGTTAAATTCAAAAACAGTTGATTCCTGTCAAACACAAATAAACAAAGCTTGTTTGAGTCCAATGTTAAAATTCCAACTATTGTCAAATAGAAATTGGAAATATAAGTCAAGTCAGGAAAAGAAGAAAAGGGTCTGTCAAGCTAGCAATCAACACGAACCAGTGAATGAAGATGCATAGAAAAGATAACTCGACAGAATGGGAATAAAACACAGTTTTGTCAAACTAGAGATCAACAATTCAATCCTGTCGAATAAGGAAATTTTTTGCCTAACCTGTCGAACTAGACTTGGAAGTTGAAAGTTGGAATATTTTGTCAATTGAGACCTGTATTGTCAAACCAGGTTTGGAACTTGTCGAACCGGAAATATATTATGTCGAATGGTCCAACTGAAAAAAGTTGTCGAATTGAAAAATATGGCAAATCAGGCGAATACAAAATCAGTCAGACATAAAATCACAATTCTATCGAACCAGAAGCCATGTTTTCCGTCGAAATGGAAGATTTAAAGTCAGTCGAATGAAAATCGTAAAGTTTAGTCGAATGGAATTGACAAAAAGTGTCGAACCTGCAAACAAGTCGAAATTGAAACCCCTGTCGAAGTGAAAGTCTGTAGAGCAGGACTTGTCGAATATATTTCTGTCGAATAGACCTTGAAGAGCTAACCTGCAAATCAATTGAAACAATAAAGGTTTTGTCAAGCCGGTCAAACGCAATTCTGTCGAACGGGAATTGGAAGTCGAACGCAAAACTGCAGTCGAACACCAAAATCATCATTCTTTCGACTTAAAGCTCATAATCTGTCGAATTCAAAGTTGTAATCTCGTTGAGAAAGAAATCGAAAGTTTGTCGACGAATGGCAAATCTAGTCGAATGCGAAATCGTAATCTGTCGAATGACAAAAATTGTCATCTAGTTGAAGCAACAATTTCGATCCAGTTGAGCAGCAAAGGTTTGTTCCCGTTGAACAGAATAAAACATTGGTCGAACGTATAACTATTTCTAGTTTGACAATGAAAAGTTCAGTTTGGCGAAGAGATTTCATTGTCGAAAAGTGCAGTTTGGCCAAGAGATTCCAATGAAAAGTTCAGATTTTTGAATGAGATTTCAAGAGATTTAATGGTCAAAGGATCGTCCTGTCGAATGAAGTTCAGTTTGGCCTTAAGACAATGATATTCCAAAAGATTTTTGTCGAATTTAAAAAAATGCACAAATCAAGAAGATGAAAAGTGGAAAGTGAAAAGGATAACTCAAAAACTCATTTTTAGAGTTAAAATATTCATGGCAATATTAACGCCAAGAATAGTATTTTGAGAAACACGGAAGTTTCAAAAAATTGTCACTATCTCCTTTGAAGATGGCATTTTTTGGGGGGCAATTTGTTAGCCTGTATTTTTGAGTAGGCTAAATATAGAAGAAAGTTATTTCTTTGACTCAAAATGAGGAAATATTGACTATGGAATTAATAAGGATTTTTCTAAGTGTCAAGCCTTGAAATTATTCCTCAGAATATTGCGCATGTCAAGTTTGACACCTGGCGAACCAACCATGTTTTACCATATTGCACATGTCGAGTTCGACGCCTGGCGAATCAGCCAATTTATCCATCTTACTATAAGTGTCGAGTTCGACACATTCTATTTTATGTTGGATTGGATTTGTGCTATTTGTCAAACAAAATATCAGGTGTTATTACATGTGTTGAGTTGGACACACAATCTCTGTCAAGTGTTATTTTTGTCAAGCACAATTCCTGTCAAGTGTTATTCCTGTCAAGCACAATTCCTGTCAAGCATTATTCCTGTCAAGTGAGAAATGTTGTTTTAATTTGTCAATATGGTGGATTCGACAAGCAGATTTCTTGTCAAGTGGAAAATATTTAGTTCGCCATGTGAAAGCTGTTCATTGCACAGGAACGTTTTGCTTTGTGGACTTAGTTTATTTTCAAGACTTGTTGCATTTTGTTATTTGGTTCGACAGCCGTCAAATTCAAATATTTGGAAGCATGCCGCCAAGGGACACGCGTCGAAGTATTAGCGTTAGGCCGTTATTAGCAGTTGCATTTCGTTCGCCTATATATATATATATATATTAGTTTTTCTGATGAAAAACGGATCACAAAACTCATATACTAAATTCTGTAAAACTCTGAGTACCCATGTCAACGAGCGAAAAGAGTGGCGAACGGAAGATGTATGATTCTGTGATCCTTTACTTGTAAACATTTTTTACATATCAATGCAATTTACAAATTCCGTCAAGTCTTATCTTTCGTTCTTTAAGATTTTCGCAGTTTAAATTCATTTCATTCTGTCGAATGAAATTGCTCTTGTTATCATTTTCTGCAAAGTTCAATCTTTTGTCAAGTTCTTTCACCACTTGACTTGCAAATTATTTTTGTGTCAAACACTCAAAAACTTCAAACTTCAAAAAGAATGATGAATGTTCATACTTTCTGAAAACCAATGCACAAAATTATAGTCCCATGATTTACTAGTTGATCCTTCAAGCAATAAACTTTAAACTAGCGGTTGTTTACCAAAACTCACCGTAAACACAAGGTAATGGTAAATATATCCAAGAAGATCCCTCGAGGAATCGTGATGATTTATGTTTTAGATGCGGGAAGAAATGACATTGGTCTAAGACGTTTAAGACACCAAAACACCCGTGTAAAAGATACATGGCATCTGTAGATGGAACAAAAAAAGAAGTAAAATTTAATGAAATAGAACCCAATAATGATACTACCAACATTGAGGCCGCTGATTTCATTGAAGGAGAAAATGAAATGAATATGAATTAAGTATCATTTTTTTTAAGAACATGTATTTGAATAATGTGTGATATGCTTGAATTACTTACTTTTGCACTATAACACGTATTTTGTGTGAATTGTATGATGTGTTGTGTGCAATGTATAATATTAACATTATTTATATTAAATAATGATGTTAAATATGTTGTGTTGATTTCCTCTCTCTCTCTCTCTCTCTCTCTCTCTCTCTCTCTCTCAATAATGATGTTAAATATGTTGTGTTGATTTCCTCTCTCTCACTCTCTCTCTCTTGCTCTCTCTCTAATCTTGCTTTTATTTTAAGAAGGATAAAAATGGAATATGTCAAAGACATTTGCACTCCGGGTAACTACCCACACGATCCTCAAAAGTAAGAAATATTTCACCGACATAAATCCTACTAAAGGTATAATAAATACAATATCAGAACTTGCAAATTTAATTGAAGGAACGGGTAATGCTATGTTCATGTTACCAAATGATAAAAGTTTGTCATTAATGATGTTTTATATTCTCCAAACTTAAAGAGAAATTTGTTGAGTTTTAATGACATATATCGTTTAGGATATGAAACTGAAAATGCAACTGAATTTAATACGAAAAACCACCAAAATTGCCTTCTGAATTATATTATACATATATACATAAAATAGAATGTAATTTAATAATAAAAGAAGATCCCAAAACTTTTTCTTTATGACATGACTGTTTAGGTCATGCATGGTTCAACAATGATGCAAAAAATAGTTGAAAGTACACATGGTCATCCATCGAAAGGTTTAAAGCTTACAAAAGAAGATAGACCATGTGAAGCTTGCTCTCTTGGCAAACTAATAACAAAACATTCGCCGGGCAATATTCAAACAAAATCACTTGCATTTCTTGTAATATCCCCAAAATTCTTATCAATTCAATTAATTTCCTAGAATACTATTTTTATAAAATAGGAGCATATTTGTGGAAATTAATTAGCAAACCTTACACTACAAGAAAACCTTAATTTTTTGGCGAAATGAAGAAACCATTTGCGACGGCCTAGGCCCTCGCTAACTTTGTGGCGGCCTTGGCCGTCAAGCCATGCACCAAAAGCCGTCGCAAAATTATAAAATTAGTATTTCTGAACCAGGTTTTCGTCATAGCTATATTGACGGCCCAAGTCGTCGCGAAATGAAGCTTTTCTGACGGAGGAAGCCGTCGAAAACAAAAGACGGAATTACCGACGGCTCTGGCCGTCGCTACGTGCTGGCGAATATTAAAAAAATCTTGGGCAGAGGAAAGGCTGGTATGCGAGTACCTAGGCAAGGCTGGTCAGCAAAATTTACTCCTCTCACCAAATTTCCATGTTGTGCAACGGTAATAACATGCTTGGGAAACATATATTCATACACTCTTTCATTTTATTTTACACACAAACCTCTTATCATTCTAAAATGTGTTGAACATTTCTCTAAACTTATTCAAAATCTCTCTAAATTTCTCAAACATCCTTCAACATATCTTCATCATTTTACATTTTACTTGTTCAATTTTTGATGTCTTAATAAAATGTAAGTGATTTCTACTACTTAGCAAGTTTCAAAATTTATTGTTTCATGTTTATATATAAATTATATTACGAAATTAATAGTTTATTTATTAAAAATAAATTAATGCAGAAAATGTAGTGTTCTTCTTCCTCTTACTGTGTTTGGGAGTTTAATATATAGGCATTGCTCGACATAACAAGTAAGTATAATTTTATTTACTTAAGTTTAATTTTTTCAGTTTTTTTAATCATATGTGAATTTTTTGCTAACTGTAGTTTTATATTTATATTTATTTTGATTTAGAGAATGTTGTTTGATTCGTGGGTTAGAGTTATTGGAAGCTTAGTTTTGAAAGCTTGAAGTCTGACACTACCCGGCACAACAAGTAAGTAACATAATTTTGATTATATACTTTTTTTATTTAAATTAATTTTCAACTTTATAGCATGATTAAAATAAAATAAAAAAATAATTAATTTGAGAAATGATGGTATTTATGTACATATATTGACATATATTATTGTGGCTATCCATGATATTTCCACTAGTTGTTACAAGATAAAAAGTTTGATTCTAATTAAAATATTAGTAACTATCAATTAAAAGTGAATTTTTATTCTTGTATACTATCAATTAATAAAGTTGTTGATAAACTAAATATATATATATAAGTGCCGTATTGTAAAAAAAAAAACTAGTCTATTATATTTATTCTTTTATAATTTTATAGTTTGGTCACTACAAGAAAAACCTGGTTTACAGACGAATTTTTTAATTATAAGATTTTTACTTGGCTCAAAGTTTTTTTTGAATGAGCAAAACTTTAATAATGTTCAAGGCGGACTTCGTTTTCAAGGTGGTGGAAATTTTCAAGGTCGTGGCTATGCTCAAGCTGGTGTGAATTTTGAAGCCGGTGGAAGAACAAGTGGTGGAAGAACAAGCGGTGGAAGAACAAACGCAAGGGGAAGAAGTGCTTAATGAATGTTTGTCGTATTTCATTTTAGAACTTTTTTAATTATTATCGTACTTTATTATGAATGTTTAATTATCGTACTTTAATATTATGTTTGTAATTTGAGACAATTATCTATTATGTTTGTAATTCGAGACAATTATCGTATTTCCTTATTGAATTTTTAATTTATATTTTTGTTATTTTAAATAATTTATAGTTAATATGTATTAAATTTATTTTTATGTTAATTTGTATTTTTCAAAATAATAAATAAATTTTATAAAAAAAAAAAAGTAAATATTTAATTTTATAAAAAAAAAATATTTAATTTTAAAAAAAAAAATTAAATATTTAATTTCTTTTAAAAAATTAAATATTTAATTTTTTAAAAAAAATCCGTCCAGATTTAGCGACGGCCTAAGCCGTCGCAAATCAGTCAACGAATCTCTGCTGTGTCAGTCCGTCCAGATTTCTAGACGATCTGAGCCGTCGCTAAGCCGATTTTACCGACGGCTTAAGCCGTCGTTACATGTACAGAGGGATGTGACCGTTTGCCTGTAGCGACGGATTCAGGCCGTCGCAAATTCCGTCATGCCCGTTTACAGACGACCTAGGCCGTCTGGAAATTTACCGGCGGGCAAAATAGCGACGGACGCTGGTTTTGTTTGGCCGTCTGTATAGTAGTAGTTAGCGACGGCTTTTAGCCTTTTGCGAGGGCTTTTGGCCGTCGCAAAAACGTGTTTTTCTTGTAGTGTTAGAAATTCAAAGTGTCCCTCAGTTAGGAAATTAAAACTCCTAGTGAACCAAACCTTTCACCCTAAGCTAATTGCTCTTAACCATGAACTAAGTAGCAAGAGGAATCAAATCCCTCCCCTCTCAAGCCACTCACGTCTCTCTCTCTCTCTCTCTTTCTTTCTCTTACACCTCATTAAACTTTCCCTCCCATTTCTCTTCCTCATGACTCACCCACTCTTTCCTCTATGACCAACACCTCACCAATTATCTATCCAATTAGGGAACATGCAAGTACTAAGCAAGAGGTGGCAAATACAATTTCATCCACTCACTCACACTACACAACATCATAAAAATTACATCTTGAGCTCTCCTTTTTCTCTCCTTTCACGGCAACAACAATAACAACTCTAACAAGTCTTCAAATCATTCATTTTCTCCATTTCTCTTGTTTACCAATTTCTTACAAACATCACACCAAACACTTCCCCCTTTACAGAGATTTCCAGCCTATACAGCAACACAGAGAATCCCTCTGAAACATTACATCTCTTATTTCCTCAAAATCACCAAATAAGCTAGACACACCAACTTCAATTCTACTCTTTCTCTATCCAATAAGAACTGCATGCAAACAAGAATTCCAACTTATTATACACTGTTCTTGAACATCAGAAATCCCTTAACTTCAGTTGAACCAAATCAATCAAACAAACTCTCATTCAAAGCAACAATGAAAAATTCATCACTTTTGCCAAAATTCCAAATATGTCCAAAGGGCGTGGGTATTGCTGGAGGTGCCTTAGCAGAATTAAAGAACCCAGAAGCAAGGATTTAAAGCTTCAAACAGGTGGGTTCTTAGGCTAGGTAGATAGTTTCCCAAAATTTGAAACATGCATGCAAACATAGGATTTTTAGGGAAATTATGTGTGAGGAGAAATAACTCTAAATTTCTCCTCCAAATTGTTGTATTATATACTTATAACATTATTGCATAGGTCTAATTTGAGGATTGTACGTGGTTAATTTGAAAAATGGGATTTTCTACAAAACAGGGGTTGTTCTCGCCCGGCTAGCCTTCTCGCGAGTGATGATTTTCTGGGCAGCTGATGAGTGGCCCGACGAGCATTTGCTAGCCCGGCGAGCTTCTTCTCGCCCAGCGAGCACTTGCTGGACCGGCGAGCTTACCCAGACCAGAATATGATCACTTGCCTGGGCTCGTTGGATTGCTCATTGTGGCGGGTAAAGTCAGAATGACCCTATTTTTTATTATTTTTCTCAAAACCTTACACTCGTTTTAGATCCTCGAATTAGATTGTTATTTCTTGCGATAATAGAATTAATATAAAATACGTATAGTTTGTAATCACGATGCAACCATAGGGTATAACTTAGGGATTTAGAATTATGTATGCTCCCCGGGCTTGGGATAATTATGGTAGTATGGACTCAACTTAGTATCAGTCAATCATGTGCTGTTTATTATGCTGTTTATGGGCTTCCAATGGAACAACCCATTAGGAAAATGATTGTGAGCTTAATGCCGTGATCGAATCGGTCGACGGACAAGGCTGGCCTTCGAGACATGCTCACCTCGAAGTGTCTTAGCGGAATAAAATTAATAAGACGTTTTCTGTGATACACTTTAATTATGTTTATGATTATGAGTATGATATGTTAGAATACTATATGGACTGATTAGGTACCCGGCGTAGTCGCCATTAGGAGGGTAGTAGGACTCACTGAGACTTAGTAGTCTCACCCCACTCCATTTATTTTTTTAGGTAGACAAGTTATTTCAGAGCAGGGACCAGGAGGGACCTGACGATTGGAGCTGCGCTTGGATTGTCAGCTTAGAAGACTTAGTCTTCTTCCTTGTTTTTAATAGCTTGTTATCCTGTTATAGTTTTTCCGCTGTCTGTATCAAACATTCTTTTATTATCCTAACGATAATATATTATTCAGTTAATTCCTTTATAATTTAATGTACTCAGATTCCAGTTATTAATGTTCCGACTAAATATTCTAGACATTTTAGTTGCGGCGTTACAATTGGTATCAGAGCAGGTCGATCCAGTATCGGACCTTGCCGTGAGTCATTATAATTCCTTCCTAAGTAGTACGGACCCTTTGGAGTCAGGACTGTTTACGCTGAAACCATCGCATGCTGAGCCCGTACAACTCAATATTGTGCATGGTAGGCAGGGTATTACGGTTGAGAACCGAAGTGGATCGTAGTGATCAAGTAAGAAGATCGTAGTAGCCGTACAATTCAGAAGCAGCCGTTGGCAAGAATTCCTTCTAACCGAATGTTAGAACTGAAGTAGTTGGTGCTACAAGAGTATGTAGTATGACGCCAACGAATGTACAAAGATTTGAGGAGTAGTATATGGATAGAAACCAACAGCTGTAGGAAATTCTGGAGATTGTAAGGAAGCAGTTGTTAAGATTGTAGAGGGTAAGAACAGTTTGATGGAAGTACTAATCGCTCGAAGTAGAATTGTTCATGGAGGAACGTAGGTGTGTAGGTCATTATAGTATCCAACTGACACCGTGTGTCAGGTAAATTTCCCGGACCTGGAAGTAACCATACCTTCTGGTGAACATGTTTACAAGAAACACATAAGCCAAGTAAGATTCAACCTTCAGTAAATCAAAACTCTTCCTAAATACTTAACCTTATCTGTCAGCCGTGAGATTCACCAGTGATGTTAGATCTATTCAATACCATACTAGAGAAACCAAGTTGGAATATTCACCCATAACAACACTCATCTGAGAACTTCCCAATAGATTATCCTATAGATAGCCAACTCTTAATGTCTCTTTAAGAATAGTTCAGCTTTTCAAAATCATAACTCGTATTCCTACCACATGGCTAGAAGCCAGGATCCGTTTAGCATAACAAATAGGATTTTCTTTTAGCGATACCAGCCTAGGTCAGATAACTCAGCAAACCATTTGAGATCAACCTTGATTAGAGTAACAATTAGGAATCACTTCACAACACTATTTAGATACCTGACTTAATTTATAAGGCATCATTCGTGATGCAGTAGAAACAAGAATTAACCGAATTAGCCCTTGTAAGTAGCAACCAATAGTTGTACCTTACCACTAGAGGTTGAGCACTATCGGATGTAACAGTTAGGAATGTCACCTTATAAACTTATTACCCATATAGACGTATTAGGTGTAGTTATTCATTTATCTTGAACCAGTAATTTAGTACCATAAACTACCCAACCAAGTATATAGGAAAATAGTCGAATTAGACCACCTTCGATTCAACCCTTTCTTACCTTCCGGTCTGTCATGTTACCACTTAGGAAATTACTATAGGTCTAGTAAGATAGTCTCAGCCTAACAAGTTATATTAGAGATCACACCAAACCACTTGGGACATAACCTCACCCAGAGTGACAAGTAGAAACATTTATTGACCATACTTAGTTACCAGGTATCCTGCTTAACACTATCATGCATCTCCTACATTAGCAGCTTAGTGTCGTGGCTTAGGTAGATACCTTATGAGAGAATTAAGTTGAACCACCCGTATTATTAATTTCCTTAGATGCCAGCCCGCTATCTTACCATCAGTACATTATCAACAGGAACTCGTTACAGTAGAGCAGTCTATCTCTTTGAAATCAACCTTAGTGCCGAATCACTAGCATTCAAGCCTCGATCAAATTAGCAAATCAGAAATTATCGTTAAACACCTCCAGCTACCTAGATCAATCATTGAGTACATATGTAGTTGTTCCGTGTCTAAAATAACTAAGTTGGATTTATCCTTTACCAACCACTCGACACTTGTACCTGTTCAAACCTTCGAGTTAGGAATCTGTCAGAGTTAGTCAGCCTTCATTAAAAATGTCCGTCAATAAACTGAATAGAGCCTATTTCCAGTGGGGCTCAAATTCCAAATTCATGACCACTCCTTCGGACCTTTAATAAGCTAAGTTCGTCGAAACAAACTATGTTGGATTGGGTATCCAGTAGACATGGGAACATGGAACGGGTTCACACCCTGACTTGTTGGATTATGTCTCGGACAGATAATTCCTTCTCGTTCCTTATCATCTGTCAGTCATGTCTATCATCGGAGTATATCGAGAGATAAACTTTCCAAATTCCTCGACATTGGTCAGTCAAACTGACATTGTGAGACGTTGCCTATAAGTAATCTTGTTCAATCTTTCAGCTTTTCTGATATGTTGCTAGTAACTAAATATAATCCGTGGAATCCAGTTTAACTAGAGAGGTCACGTGTAAATCCAGTTCGAGCTCTCACATATCTTATCGATCTTTTAATCAGCATCATTAGTCAATTATCCGCGGAACTATTCTGTTCAGTGTCAGTATCAGTTAATCATATAGGTCTTCGTGCACCTGAACAACCCCTCATTATTTCAATTGTGTGGTTTAATCTTTCGGAGTCTTATCAGCTAGGATTTCAATTAAGTTCAGATCTTTCCAGTTACGTAGAAATAGGAGCTAGTAGAAATATTAGTATCTAGATACCTCATCAAAACTATTCTCTGAAATTCGAGTTGAACCATTTCATTCTCTGCCGACTGTTCTAGCTTATCTGTACATTATCGACGGTAGATTCAGGTCATCTTAAAACAAATTCCTCGTGTAGAGCAAAAGGATTTCCTTGTTGCGAATTCGATTCTTACAATGGCACATTGACTATTATTGGACAAGGGATTTAAATCCATTCTCGATGTTAAATGTGCAAATCTTCCGTATCCAGTTAGCCATCATTAGAGTCCGATCACGTCAGCCAGATGCCTTCACCTCAATCTATCAGCAAAATTATCCAATCAACCTAACCGTATCTTTAAGGGAAGATTCGAACCGCAGTTCTTCGACATGTTAAATGTACTACTCGATCACAGTGTTGTGCTAGGATGGATTGAAATAGTAGGTGAAAGATTCTATAGTACTATGGACTCGGTTGCAAATGAGTCTAACTCATTGGCGAAAGGATCTATAGTGCCCAAGTGTTCTTCACTCGTTTTATATTTTGATCTATCCTGGAATATTTTAAACGACATGAATGGGACAGTGGTACGTGTGACGTGTCACGAGCTGCAGCGTTCGAAATTGAGAAGAACCCTGAAGAGAAATTTTTTGGATTATTGATATCAACACTTAAATTTATCCCATTCAGCTATTCATATAGCGACAACTAGACCAGATACCGACCTGTGGAAGTGTAGGGTGAGATAATAATGAGTACTGTATGTTAAGGCGTCGTGAACATGTTGGACTGTAGTAGAGTATTGAGAATGCCGATACATACTTGTTTTCGCAAAGTAAAACAAGTGTTACTTTGTGGGGGATATCCAATGAAAGACGTAGTGATGATGGCAGTTACATTGGAAAAGAAGAGATGGCGTGTCACTATATTAGATAATTTGGAATAAGACTGTGATGACACAGATAAAAAGGATAACTATAAGTAGTCGAATCAGAGTGCGCAGCGCGAGATTAGACGAAAATATAGTTAGATGAACAAAATTTGGACGAAAGACCCTTGAGAGAGGAAAGTTTTATTCCAAGGGAATATAGGTAACCAAGTATTACTGAGAATAACCCCGAAGTTGGAACTACGAGGTGTTTTCAACGAAGAAATTCTATCCGAAGTGTATAAGACCTTATCAGATCTTTCGACGCGTCGGTCCTGTAACCTGTCAGTTAGTTCTATCTCCCTCCATGTCAGGGTTACGCGACGTGTTTCATGTGTCTTAACTTCGGAGAAATCATTCCTGATCCTTATCAGCCTATAGAATTTGAACCGAGTCAACCTCAGCCAGACTTAACTTATTAGTCGAATCCAGTTCGTTCAACTGACCGTAATGGTAATACCCTTCGGAAACAAGAGAATTCCAATAATCAAAGTCGGATGGGCTCAGTCTCATGACGACTAATTCATTCAGGAGCGAGAACCTGTCATGGGAAAAGTTATCCTTATCCTTTCTAAGATAAATTTCTTAATTTCGAGCACGAAATTTCTTTAAGGATGGTAGATTGTAATATCCCCAAAATTCTTATCAATTCAATTAATTTCCTAGAATACTATTTTTACAAAATAGGAGCATATTTGTGGAAATTAATTAGCAAACCTTAGAAATTCAAAGTGTCCCTCAGTTAGGAAATTAAAACTCCTAGTGAACCAAACCTTTCACCCTAAGCTAATTGCTCTTAACCATGAACTAAGTAGCAAGAGGAATCAAATCCCTCCCCTCTCAAGCCACTCACGTCTCTCTCTCTTTCTTTCTCTTACACCTCATTAAACTTTCCCTCCCATTTCTCTTCCTCATGACTCACTCACTCTTTCCTCTATGACCAACACCTCACCAATTATCTATCCAATTAGGGAACATGCAAGTACTAAGCAAGAGGTGGCAAATACAATTTCATCCACTCACTCACACTACACAACATCATAAAAATTACATCTTGAGCTCTCCTTTTTCTCTCCTTTCACGGCAACAACAATAACAACTCTAACAAGTCTTCAAATCATTCATTTTCTCCATTTCTCTTGTTTACCAATTTCTTACAAACATCACACCAAACACTTCCCCCTTTACAGAGATTTCCAGCCTATACAGCAACACAGAGAATCCCTCTGAAACATTACATCTCTTCTTTCCTCAAAATCACCAAATAAGCTAGACACACCAACTTCAATTCTACTCTTTCTCTATCCAATAAGAACTGCATGCAAACAAGAATTCCAACTTATTATACACTGTTCTTGAACATCAGAAATCCCTTAACTTCAGTTGAACCAAATCAATCAAACAAACTCTCATTCAAAGCAACAATGAAAAGTTCATCACTTTTGCCAAAATTCCAAATATGTCCAAAGGGCGTGGGTATTGCTGGAGGTGCCTTAGCAGAATTAAAGAACCCAGAAGCAAGGATTTAAAGCTTCAAACAGGTGGGTTCTTAGGCTAGGTAGATAGTTTCCCAAAATTTGAAACATGCATGCAAACATGTGAGGAGAAATAACTCTAAATTTCTCCTCCAAATTGTCGTATTATATACTTATAACATTATTGCATAGGTCTAATTTGAGGATTGTACGTGGTTAATTTGAAAAATGGGATTTTCTACAAAACAGGGGTTGTTCTCGCCCGGCTAGCCTTCTCGCGAGTGATGATTTTCTGGGCAGCTGATGAGTGGCCCGACGAGCATTTGCTAGCCCGGCAAGCTTCTTCTCGCCCAGCGAGCACTTGCTGGACCGGCGAGCTTACCCAGACCAGAATATGATCACTTGCCTGGGCTCGTTGGATTGCTCATTGTGGCGGGTAAAGTCAGAATGACCCTATTTTTTATTATTTTTCTCAAAACCTTACACTCGTTTTAGATCCTCGAATTAGATTGTTATTTCTTGCGATAATAGAATTAATATAAAATACGTATAGTTTGTAATCACGATGCAACCATAGGGTATAACTTAGGGATTTAGAATTATGTATGCTCCCCGGGCTTGGGATAATTATGGTAGTATGGACTCAACTTAGTATCAGTCAATCATGTGCTGTTTATTATGCTGTTTATGGGCTTCCAATGGAACAACCCATTAGGAAAATGATTGTGAGCTTAATGCCGTGATCGAATCGGTCGACGGACAAGGCGGGCCTTCGAGACATGCTCACCTCGAAGTGTCTTAGCGGAATAAAATTAATAAGACGTTTTCTGTGATACACTTTAATTATGTTTATGATTATGAGTATGATATGTTAGAATACTATATGGACTGATTAGGTACCCGGCGTAGTCGCCATTAGGAGGGTAGTAGGACTCACTGAGACTTAGTAGTCTCACCCCACTCCATTTATTTTTTTAGGTAGACAAGTTATTTCAGAGCAGGGACCAGGAGGGACCTGACGATTGGAGCTGCGCTTGGATTGTCAGCTTAGAAGACTTATTCTTCTTCCTTGTTTTTATATAGCTTGTTATCCTGTTATAGTTTTTCCGCTGTCTGTATCAAACATTCTTTTATTATCCTAACGATAATATATTATTCAGTTAATTCCTTTATAATTTAATGTACTCAGATTCCAGTTATTAATGTTCCGACTAAATATTCTAGACATTTTAGTTGCGGCGTTACAATTGGTATCAGAGCAGGTCGATCCAGTATCGGACCTTGCCGTGAGTCATTACAATTCCTCCCTAAGTAGTACGGACCCTTTGGAGTCAGGACTGTTTACGCTGAAACCATCGCATGCTGAGCCCGTACAACTCAATATTGTGCATGGTAGGCAGGGTATTACGGTTGAGAACCGAAGTGGATCGTAGTGATCAAGTAAGAAGATCGTAGTAGCCGTACAATTCAGAAGCAGCCGTTGGCAAGAATTCCTTCTAACCGAATGTTAGAACTGAAGTAGTTGGTGCTACAAGAGTATGTAGTATGACGCCAACGAATGTACAAAGATTTGAGGAGTAGTATATGGATAGAAACCAACAGCTGTAGGAAATTCTGGAGATTGTAAGGAAGCAGTTGTTAAGATTGTAGAGGGTAAGAACAGTTTGATGGAAGTACTAATCGCTCGAAGTAGAATTGTTCATGGAGGAACGTAGGTGTGTAGGTCATTATAGTATCCAACTGACTCCGTGTGTCAGGTAAATTCCCCGGACCTGGAAGTAACCATACCTTCTGGTGAACATGTTTACAAGAAACACATAAGCCAAGTAAGATTCAACCTTCAGTAAATCAAAACTCTTCCTAAATACTTAACCTTATCTGTCAGCCGTGAGATTCACCAGTGATGTTAGATCTATTCAATACCATACTAGAGAAACCAAGTTGGAATATTCACCCATAACAACACTCATCTGAGAACTTCCCAATAGATTATCCTATAGATAGCCAACTCTTAATGTCTCTTTAAGAATAGTTCAGCTTTTCAAAATCATAACTCGTATTCCTACCACATGGCTAGAAGCCAGGATCCGTTTAGCATAACAAATAGGATTTTCTTTTAGCGATACCAGCCTAGGTCAGATAACTCAGCAAACCATTTGAGATCAACCTTGATTAGAGTAACAATTAGGAATCACTTCACAACACTATTTAGATACCTGACTTAATTTATAAGGCATCATTCGTGATGCAGTAGAAACAAGAATTAACCGAATTAGCCCTTGTAAGTAGCAACCAATAGTTGTACCTTACCACTAGAGGTTGAGCACTATCGGATGTAACAGTTAGGAATGTCACCTTATAAACTTATTACCCATATAGACGTATTAGGTGTAGTTATTCATTTATCTTGAACCAGTAATTTAGTACCATAAACTACCCAACCAAGTATATAGGAAAATAGTCGAATTAGACCACCTTCGATTCAACCCTTTCTTACCTTCCGGTCTGTCATGTTACCACTTAGGAAATTACTATAGGTCTAGTAAGATAGTCTCAGCCTAACAAGTTATATTAGAGATCACACCAAACCACTTGGGACATAACCTCACCCAGAGTGACAAGTAGAAACATTTATTGACCATACTTAGTTACCAGGTATCCTGCTTAACACTATCATGCATCTCCTACATTAGCAGCTTAGTGTCGTGGCTTAGGTAGATACCTTATGAGAGAATTAAGTTGAACCACCCGTATTATTAATTTCCTTAGATGCCAGCCCGCTATCTTACCATCAGTACATTATCAACAGGAACTCGTTACAGTAGAGCAGTCTATCTCTTTGAAATCAACCTTAGTACCGAATCACTAGCATTCAAGCCTCGATCAAATTAGCAAATCAGAAATTATCGTTAAACACCTCCAGCTACCTAGATCAATCATTGAGTACATATGTAGTTGTTCCGTGTCTAAAATAACTAAGTTGGATTTATCCTTTACCAACCACTCGACACTTGTACCTGTTCAAACCTTCGAGTTAGGAATCTGTCAGAGTTAGTCAGCCTTCATTAAAAATGTCCGTCAATAAACTGAATAGAGCCTATTTCCGGTGGGGCTCAAATTCCAAATTCATGACCACTCCTTCGGACCTTTAATAAGCTAAGTTCGTCGAAACAAACTATGTTGGATTGGGTATCCAGTAGACATGGGAACATGGAACGGGTTCACACCCTGACTTGTTGGATTATGTCTCGGACAGATAATTCCTTCTCGTTCCTTATCATCTGTCAGTCATGTCTATCATCGGAGTATATCGAGAGATAAACTTTCCAAATTCCTCGACATTGGTCAGTCAAACTGACATTGTGAGACGTTGCCTATAAGTAATCTTGTTCAATCTTTCAGCTTTTCTGATATGTTGCTAGTAACTAAATATAATCCGTGGAATCCAGTTTAACTAGAGAGGTCACGTGTAAATCCAGTTCGAGCTCTCACATATCTTATCGATCTTTTAATCAGCATCATTAGTCAATTATCCGCGGAACTATTCTGTTCAGTGTCAGTATCAGTTAATCATATAGGTCTTCGTGCACCTGAACGACCCCTCATTATTTCAATTGTGTGGTTTAATCTTTCGGAGTCTTATCAGCTAGGATTTCAATTAAGTTCAGATCTTTCCAGTTACGTAGAAATAGGAGCTAGTAGAAATATTAGTATCTAGATACCTCATCAAAACTATTCTCTGAAATTCGAGTTGAACCATTTCATTCTCTGCCGACTGTTCTAGCTTATCTGTACATTATCGACGGTAGATTCAGGTCATCTTAAAACAAATTCCTCGTGTAGAGCAAAAGGATTTCCTTGTTGCGAATTCGATTCTTACAATGGCACATTGACTATTATTGGACAAGGGATTTAAATCCATTCTCGATGTTAAATGTGCAAATCTTCCGTATCCAGTTAGCCATCATTAGAGTCCGATCACGTCAGCCAGATGCCTTCACCTCAATCTATCAGCAAAATTATCCAATCAACCTAACCGTATCTTTAAGGGAAGATTCGAACCGCAGTTCTTCGACATGTTAAATGTACTACTCGATCACAGTGTTGTGCTAGGATGGATTGAAATAGTAGGTGAAAGATTCTATAGTACTATGGACTCGGTTGCAAATGAGTCTAACTCATTGGCGAAAGGATCTATAGTGCCCAAGTGTTCTTCACTCGTTTTATATTTTGATCTATCCTGGAATATTTTAAACGACATGAACGGGACAGTGGTACGTGTGACGTGTCACGAGCTGCAGCGTTCGAAATTGAGAAGAACCCTGAAGAGAAATTTTTTGGATTATTGATATCAACACTTAAATTTATCCCATTCAGCTATTCATATAGCGACAACTAGACCAGATACCGACCTGTGGAAGTGTAGGGTGAGATAATAATGAGTACTGTATGTTAAGGCGTCGTGAACATGTTGGACTGTAGTAGAGTATTGAGAATGCCGATACATACTTGTTTTCGCAAAGTAAAACAAGTGTTACTTTGTGGGGGATATCCAATGAAAGACGTAGTAATGATGGCAGTTACATTGGAAAAGAAGAGATGGCGTGTCACTATATTAGATAATTTGGAATAAGACTGTGATGACACAGATAAAAAGGATAACTATAAGTAGTCGAATCAGAGTGCGCAGCGCGAGATTAGACGAAAATATAGTTAGATGAACAAAATTTGGACGAAAGACCCTTGAGAGAGGAAAGTTTTATTCCAAGGGAATATAGGTAACCAAGTATTACTGAGAATAACCCCGAAGTTGGAACTACGAGGTGTTTTCAACGAAGAAATTCTATCCGAAGTGTATAAGACCTTATCAGATCTTTCGACGCGTCGGTCCTGTAACCTGTCAGTTAGTTCTATCTCCCTCCATGTCAGGGTTACGCGACGTGTTTCATGTGTCTTAACTTCGGAGAAATCATTCCTGATCCTTATCAGCCTATAGAATTTGAACCGAGTCAACCTCAGCCAGACTTAACTTATTAGTCGAATCCAGTTCGTTCAACTGACCGTAATGGTAATACCCTTCGGATACAAGAGAATTCCAATAATCAAAGTCGGATGGGCTCAGTCTCATGACGACTAACTCATTCAGGAGCGGGAACCTGTCATGGAAAAAGTTATCCTTATCCTTTCTAAGATAAATTTCTTAATTTCGAGCACGAAATTTCTTTAAGGATGGTAGATTGTAATATCCCCAAAATTCTTATCAATTCAATTAATTTCCTAGAATACTATTTTTACAAAATAGGAGCATATTTGTGGAAATTAATTAGCAAACCTTAGAAATTCAAAGTGTCCCTCAGTTAGGAAATTAAAACTCCTAGTGAACCAAACCTTTCACCCTAAGCTAATTGCTCTTAACCATGAACTAAGTAGCAAGAGGAATCAAATCCCTCCCCTCTCAAGCCACTCACGTCTCTCTCTCTTTCTTTCTCTTACACCTCATTAAACTTTCCCTCTCATTTCTCTTCCTCATGACTCACTCACTCTTTCCTCTATGACCAACACCTCACCAATTATCTATCCAATTAGGCAACATGCAAGTACTAAGCAAGAGGTGGCAAATACAATTTCATCCACTCACTCACACTACACAACATCATAAAAATTACATCTTGAGCTCTCCTTTTTCTCTCCTTTCACGGCAACAACAATAACAACTCCAACAAGTCTTCAAATCATTCATTTTCCCATTTCTCTTGTTTACCAATTTCTTACAAACATCACACCAAACACTTCCCCCTTTACAGAGATTTCCAGCCTATACAGCAACACAGAAAATCCCTCTGAAACATTACATCTCTTCTTTCCTCAAAATCACCAAATAAGCTAGACACACCAACTTCAATTCTACTCTTTCTCTATCCAATAAGAACTGCATGCAAACAAGAATTCCAACTTATTATACACTGCTCTTGAACATCAGAAATCCCTTAACTTCAGTTGAACCAAATCAATCAAACAAACTCTCATTCAAAGCAACAATGAAAAGTTCATCACTTTTGCCAAAATTCCAAATATGTCCAAAGGGCGTGGGTATTGCTGGAGGTGCCTTAGCAGAATTAAAGAACCCAGAAGCAAGGATTTAAAGCTTCAAACAGGTGGGTTCTTAGGCTAGGTAGATAGTTTCCCAAAATTTGAAACATGCATGCAAACATAGGATTTTTAGGGAAATTATGTGTGAGGAGAAATAACTCTAAATTTCTCCTCCAAATTGTCGTATTATATACTTATAACATTATTGCATAGGTCTAATTTGAGGATTGTACGTGGTTAATTTGAAAAATGGGATTTTCTACAAAACAGGGGTTGTTCTCGCAGTTCTCGCCCGGCGAGCAGCCGGCGAGCCTTCTAGCGAGTGATGATTTTCTAGGCAGCTGATGAGTGGCCCGACGAGCATTTGCTAGCCCGGCAAGCTTCTTCTCGCCCAGCGAGCACTTGCTGGACCGGCGAGCTTACCCAGACCAGAATATGATCACTTGCCTGGGCTCGTTGGATTGCTCATTGTGGCGGGTAAAGTCAGAATGACCCTATTTTTTATTATTTTTCTCAAAACCTTACACTCGTTTTAGATCCTCGAATTAGATTGTTATTTCTTGCGATAATAGAATTAATATAAAATACGTATAGTTTGTAATCACGATGCAACCATAGGGTATAACTTAGGGATTTAGAATTATGTATGCTCCCCGGGCTTGGGATAATTATGGTAGTATGGACTCAACTTAGTATCAGTCAATCATGTGCTGTTTATTATGCTGTTTATGGGCTTCCAATGGAACAACCCATTAGGAAAATGATTGTGAGCTTAATGCCGTGATCGAATCGGTCGACGGACAAGGCGGGCCTTCGAGACATGCTCACCTCGAAGTGTCTTAGCGGAATAAAATTAATAAGACGTTTTCTGTGATACACTTTAATTATGTTTATGATTATGAGTATGATATGTTAGAATACTATATGGACTGATTAGGTACCCGGCGTAGTCGCCATTAGGAGGGTAGTAGGACTCACTGAGACTTAGTAGTCTCACCCCACTCCATTTATTTTTTTAGGTAGATAAGTTATTTCAGAGCAGGGATCAGGAGGGACCTGACGATTGGAGCTGCGCTTGGATTGTCAGCTTAGAAGACTTAGTCTTCTTCCTTGTTTTTATATAGCTTGTTATCCTGTTGTAGTTTTTCCGCTGTCTGTATCAAACATTCTTTTATTATCCTAACGATAATATATTATTCATTTAGTTCCTTTATAATTTAATGTACTCAGATTCCAGTTAGTAATGTTCCGACTAAATATTCTAGACATTTTAGTTGGGGCGTTACATTTCTTGAAAGAATTCAATGGAATATATGAGTGGACGTATCCATCCACCGCTAGGACGATTCCGATATTTTATGGTGTTAATTGATGCATCTAGTAGATGATTATATGTTTGTTTAGGAGAATGGATCCTCTCAATTTATTTTTCTTCAATTTTCACATCTCAACCATCAATCAACTTTTCCTCATATCTTTTCAATTTAAATATTACTTTATATCTATAATCTAATGGTTTAAAACCCCACTTTATTTCCTCTTTTTTTTTTTTTTTTCAAATTGAGAGGATCCTTTCTCGTTTGTTTAGTGTCAAGTCGTGATATGACATTTGCAAAATTCCTTTCACAAATAATTAAACAAAGAGCTCAATTTAAGTTTCGATTGATCTGACTTTTTTATGTTTTTGAAATTATCCGAAAAATAAAAAATATGATAACCATTTTTTTATAACAAATTCTTATTTCAATTTGTTTTATAAAAAAATTATGTGTCTAAGGTATACTACTTATTGTGTCAAGAAATGTGGAACACTTATTAAATCATGAAATTAAATCAATGAATCAGATTTGATAAATATCAAAATGACAAATTTTAGTGCAACAAAAAAATATTAATATTATTAGATTGAACGTTATGAATAAGGTTCAAATCTTAACTCGTCTATTTATATGTGTAAATTTATAAAAAAAAATTATTAATGAAAAAATTTAGTCGTTTATTTTTTTATAAAATAAAAATTTTATAAAATAAAAATAAGCTTTCGAATTAGATTAAACAAATAAAATACATACACACTAGGTATTAAACCCGTGCGTTGCACGAGCTTGATTAAATTTTTTATTTTATAACTTGTTTATTCAAGAAAATAATATCATATTCAATTTTTTAAAATTTAATATGCATATTGATAAATAATTTTTTTTATTCTTAAATCTTGAAATATAGTTTAAAATTGTATTTAACCTTACTTTTTTAAGACTTAAAAGTAACCTGAATAATATATGAAATAATACAATTGCAATAGATATCAATTAAGTGTATAGAAATCATTAGAAGCTACCTTAAAAAATACATTTTCAAACTATCATTCATAGTGTATAGAAATTTAGCGGAAAAACCCATTATATTTGTTTTATTAATCTTTTTTTAACTTCTGAGTTTGATTTATATCTCTTCAAATTAATTAGTTTAATTTTTATTTTTTTTAATATTATTTTCAATATATCTCAATTCTCGACCTCTATCTTTATCTTAATTTTAATCTAATCTTTTGATTACTTCATTCGTTCCTTTTTAACTGTCTGTTTTGAATAGTAACATCAAATAAAAAAAGTGGATGATTTTGAGAGATACTTATATAATTTTTTTTATTGTATAATACATTTTTGTTAATTGATTTTATCAAATTTAGAGACCGATAAAAACCATTTATAAATTTGATATAACAACCTTTGTATTTAATACACACAATTTTAGTTGAAATATAAGTAAAAACATCTAAAAATTATTTAAAATATAATATAATTAATTATTAAATTAAATTTGTGTGCCGAATCTTCAAAAATAAATAAATTATGTTCTCTATGTGAAAAGACAAAAGACAATTCTCCAAAATTCTCAAATAATTTGGTGTATAAAATATATTTTCTTTGTAACAAATCAATTAAGAATGAGCGAGGAAATAATCAAAAATTTTATAAAAATCAAAGTGAATGATCATATATATATATAGGGTATGAAAGATAATAAATTGTAAAATAGTATGTAGTTTAAATTAAGGTTTCTATGAGAAAATCATTGTATAAAAAATAATATAATAATTATAATTAATAAGAAATTTTTGCTATCATCAATTTATTAATCAAATAGTTGTTCAAAAGTTACATATATTTTTATTATATATATAGCTAATATTTATTGATACATATATGTGTAAGTAATATTTTATATTAGATCCAATCTTTAAAAGAATAATTATCCATATGAAAAGGTCATATCTACATTAAGAATTAATGAAAATAAGAAAGAAAGTTGGAAAATATTAGCGTTAAAGATATATATATTCACACAAATATATACACCATTTTTTATAGATTTCTTGCCAATGATGCATCAAAAGTGAAAATAAAAGCTTCATTTATCCTCTAATGAGAAAGTTAGAAAAGTACCATAACAAAGATCTTGTTATAGCAACTAAAAAGTATGGCTAATTATGTTCGTCCAATTTATATAATAGAGTAACTTGAGTTCAGATCGATCATGTCATAGTAACCAATGAAGAGTCAAGACATAAGGCATGCAAGAAAGAGAGGAAAAAACTACCATATGGAAAGAGTTGTTTGAAGAAAGTGACAAGACCAAAATAAAAAATGTATACTATCAACATGAAGTAGTTGTAAATAAAATCATATATTTATACATACACCAGTTAAAGATAGAAAGAAAAAAGTAGTTCAAAGATGTTTTAATTAATTTCTATTGTCCAATTATTATATTTTATTTAAAACTTGCAAATTAAAACTTTGCGTCAATATACAATGAGTGGGTGAATAATCATAATAATTAAATAATAAGAGTGGAATAGTAAAAAAATAGTATTGGAAAGGTTTATGTGTTTATTTTCTTCTTTTAGTATTCTCTTCTAAATATATGTTTACATTTATTTGTTATACTGTCCATCGACCTTACAAATGCCAATCGACCTTTTATCATTTTAAATTATTCTCACTATTTTTATAAATACAAATATTTTTATGATTAAATTTGAAATACTATTATTACATAATATTTTATTTATCATTTTATTTTTCCATTCAATATTTTTATACTGATTTTTTTTCATTCTTTAATATATTATATAGAATATTAAAAATACTTGAACTTTGATATTTTATTCATATGCAAGTGGAAATTTTTCATGATAATAAACTAATAATATTGTGAGCTTTATCATTATAGTATTTTAAATTTCTTAATTTTTTAAAGAAACTTTATAACTTTATGACATTTATTCAATATTTAAATGAAACATATATAAAATAAAATAACAAAAACACACCTCCCTATATTCTATCCAATTGTTGTTTGTTTTTAATTTTTTAATTATCATATTCATTGTTAATTTGTTGTAAAACCCCTCATATTACTTGGATATATAGATGGTCACATAGCACTTATCAAGTTTTTATTAAGTTTAGCATAATGACACATAAGCACCAACTATTGCTTAGAAAAAAGAGAAAATGGGAGGAGCTTTCTTAGGTTGACACATAAGAAAAAATTGTTTGCTTTACATATAGTATATATATATATATAGATAGATAGATAGATAAATAAATAGATAGATAGATAGAAGATAGATAGATAGATAGATAGATAGATTAATTACGGTCATTAAGTTTAGAAAAAACATAAACTCCGGCTTTAAAATTAAAATCTGGCATAAATAAAATTTCGCACACAAAAAAATAAAAAAAAATACAGCTTAAAATTATTAAAATGACATTGACACACACGCGTTAATTCTTTCTCTTCCACTCCGTAAATATCTCTCTCTCTCTCTCTCTCTCTCTCTCTCTCCGTCCGCGCCTGGAGAGAGAACAGAGCCATCACCGCCGGCAACATCTCCGGCAAACTCAATCCCTTGATATGATTAACAATTCCGTTTTCCTCTTCCATCTTCCGAAATCCATTTGATGCGACGATTGAATGCTCGAAATCGCGTCGATTCAAATCCAAAGAAAATGGATCCAACGGTGAAAAAACTTCAAATCCGTTCCACAAATCTCTTCGCTCGCAACAACAACAACAATTCTAAATGTTTCATTTTCAACAACGCTTTCATCGCTTTTCTCTTTTTCTCATTCGTTCTCATTTTTTCATATTACAATTTCTTTAATTCTCCGTCTTCGGGAACCGGTTTCCGGTACCGGATTATTATTGACGGTGGAAGTACGGGAACTAGGGTTCATTTATTTAAATATAAGGTTAAAAATGCGTTGGATTTTGGGAAAAAAGGGTTGGATTCGATGAGAGTGAATCCGGGTTTATCGTCGTTTGCGGAGGATCCGGATGGAGCCGGTAGGTCAGTTTTGGAGCTGGTGGAGTTTGCGAAAAATCGGATCCCGAAAGAGAGCTGGAGGGAGACGGAGATTCGGCTTATGGCTACTGCTGGGATGAGGATGTTAGATGTTGAAGTGCAGGAGAAGATTCTAGATTCTTGTAGGAAGGTTTTGCGTTCTTCTGGATTCAAGTTTAGTGATAATTGGGCTTCTGTTATAACAGGTTCTTTTTCTTTTTTCATGGGATGTTTTATATACGGATTATGATGAAGTTAAATTTGTCTTTTTTATGTTATTTAGGTACTTGATATTAATAAAGTTGAGTTTTTTATTTTTTAATTGAGATGTGTAGGTGAGTTAGATGTGTGAAATTTTGAATATGAGAGATTTGTTTGCTTATGAAATACTCCATTTGGTGTTGATTATAAGCAAAAGTAACTAACTTTGCACCTGTTTAGAAATACTCCATGATGAGGGTGGCCAAGTCTACTATGGCAAACTAAATTGAATGTAAGTTCTGAACAGGAGAACTACTAGCTGAACTACTATTATTGCTAACAGTATTACATTCAGGCCTAGAGACAGAAACAAAAGGAAAACTACTGGTTGAACAGTGTCAACACTTTCAACATTATTACACTGAAAACTAGTATTGCAAAGATTAGGCCTAGGTATTAGGCAATAACTTTTATTTCTATTGGAGGTAGAGTAAACAGCAGGCTTTGGAGCTTCAAGCTTGTGCAAAGTAGGTGACTCAAACTGATAGAGACCATCATCTCCAAGGTGTCCTCTTAGAAGTATCTTAGAAGAACCCTGAGATTTGACCTAGCAAGTGTTAGGATGGAATTCAAAAAATACATTGTTGTCCTTTGCAAACTGACTTACACTAACAAGAATTTTAGTTGTAGAAGGAACATGCAAAAGATTATTAAGTTTTAGAGTTGTATGAGGGTAAAAAGGAGAAGAAAAACTCATTGAACCAACAGAGGTTATTGACAAACCTTGCCCGTTTCCAATATGAAACTGATCAGAATTCAGAACCTGTCAAAGAGACTGCATCCACAAGGTTGTGTGCATCTGGAGTGACATGGTGTGTTGCCCCTGAGTCAGGGTACCAGCCAGCATTGAAGGAGTTAGAACTTGATGATTCATTACCAGTTAGGTAGGCTTGAGGTGTAGGAGGCCTGGGATTGTGAAACTGTGGTGGAAATGAAGGTCTGGGAGGATAACCAAGTTGAGGTGCATGAGGAAAATGTTGCATCCAGACATTGGAAGGTTCACCATTACCACCATAGTTGCCCCCATAGCCATTAGCTTGAGGTGGAGCAGCCAAACGAAAATAGCAATAACTTGCATCATGACCTGTTTGTAGCATATTTGGCATTGAACGTAGGATCTACCATTACATTACCACAGCCACCTTTACATCTAGATCAACCTCCACGATAGCCTCTACCTCGAGAGTAACCAGATCTTCCCCCATAGTTGAACTCAGAATGCTGAAATTGCTGATTTCCATTAGAATTAGCAGGGAAATTAGAATTCTGATCAGTATAAGAATCAAACTGAGATTGAGGCGCTTTTCCATTAGGATCAGAAGATTGAGTAAGGTTAATAGCAGCAAAATCAGAGATTAAGGTTTTCTTGAATTTTTCATTGCGAGCTTCTTGAGTAAGTGAGATTCAAGCTCATCTAGAGACACTAGTTCAGATTTGCTATTAATACTTGCAACAATACGATTGAATTCCTCTGGTAAAGCCTCAAGAACAACTTCTATGAGATCGCGATGTCAAACAGGATCACCGATTGACATGAGAGATTCAGAAATTGTACGAATACGAGCAATAAACTCAGTAATAGAGCGCGGACCTTTGGTTATGGCGCGAAGTTCAGATCGAAGCTGTCTTGAGTGCGTAGGCATTTGCGTGTGGCAGTAATTGTGAATTTCGTCCCAAACTTGCCAAGATTGACGAAGATTCACGAAGCGAGATAACAGAGAAGACGAAATCGTGGATAGAATCCACATACAGAGTAAAAATATCATGTTCTTCCCACGCTGTATAAGCCGGATTTTCAGATCCGGATTCGCGATCGGCATCGTTGAGGAAAACTGGAGGAATAATCGGTGAAACAACATGCTTCACCAATTTTGTACCACGCAGAACTCCTTCAACTTGGGAATCAGATCCTCTCCTTCAGAATGCGTCTCCTTCTCTAAATCTCGGCCATTGATTCAATCTGATGTTAAAATTTTGAAAGAGAAAAACCAAATAACTAAATCCCTAAATCTGGAAAGAAAAAAGAACGCCAGATGCAAGTCGCCGCCCCTGTTTCTTATTCCTTATTTCCATTTTGATGTAATTTCAATTGAGATTTCAAAACAAATTACTATGTTTCTTCTATTACTAATAGATAATATATTCAAATTACAAAAACACATTTGATTTTCAGTGATAACAAACTCATCAAAATCTCAACCATAACATTGCATAAAAGCTCATTTCCAAACACTAATGAAAGAAAAGATCTGCTATATGAGAAAAGGAAGAAAAGAAAAAAACGAGAAAGAGAAGAGAAGATGGGGTGGAGGCACGGCGGTGATGCGACTAACAACAAGTGTTTGGGTTGTTGTTCCTGTGTGGTTGTGTTGTGTTTGCTTCTTTTGAGATATTTGTTTTCTTTTACTTTGCCAACCATTAGATCATGGTTGTCAAGATCGGGAGATAACTCCCAAGATCTTACGATCTTACGTGTTGGGGATCACTCACCGTGCTAGAGCGGTTGAAAAAGCGCAAACGTCGAACTCGTGAAAGCGCAGAGCAAGATCGTAAAAGCGTGAAAGCAGCGATCTTCCACGCGTCAAGCTCACCGCTTCGTAGTGCGTTAGTTTCATTTAATCTGGTTCGTACCCGACCCGTTTTGATATGTTTTTACCCGATTTTTAAAAAAAAGGTGGAAAACGAACCGATTCACCTACAAAGCTGCTCGTTTTGCATCGATAATGAAGGAAATTAAGGTAACTTGGGGAATCGGTGGGTACTTAATACAAATTCATTGAGCCTTGCATCCTATCCCTATTCATCAAACGTATCCCTAATTTCATTAATGGTTGCTCATCATTCAATTCTATTCCCTAGTTCAATCTCTCCTATAAATCTCCTCTATGAACTATTCTCATCACTTCAACCTTTCAGAACTGCACTTGTGCAATTTTCAATTTTTCTTGCTTCTTTTCAAATTTTCAATATGTCTCAATCCACTCTAATTTTCAAGTTTATTTTAAGCTTAAGAGTCTAAGTTTCTATGTTCTAGTTTTTAAGAGTCTATGTTTTTTTTTTCTCTGTTCTATGTTGGTTATGTTTAAGATTATTGAAGTTTTATGTTTGAGATTATGTTTAATATTAATGAAGTTTTTATGTTTTAAGAAAATTTGTGGGATCTTACTATCCTACGATTTACGATCTTTCTATACCCCCACGATCTTTAGTGGGATCTCGATCCTGACAACCATGCATTAGATTAATTCATTGGTTCAGATTTAGAGAAAGAGAGAGAAGGAGACAAGATCTGAAGGAGAGGATCTGGATCCTTCAACTTGTTGTTTCCATTGAAGGTAGTTGGAATCATCGAGTTTGACGGAGACGACATGTTTGAAGGTTTTCGAAGCCGCAGCAGTGACGCGTTGAGCTTCAGGTTGCGTAGGCATAGCGGAAGAAGTAGGAGAAGCCATGGCGAAGGATCGAAAAAGGAAGCTCTGATACAATGTTAGAGTTCCACCATTGATGCATAGAGAATAAAGTTTGAAGAAAGAGAGAGAAAAGTGTAACTGAATTGAATATTTTCTGTTATGATCAAAATACAAGGGGATACAACATTTATTGTCCTTGGACTGATATGTACAGCTGGCAACTAACAGTGCCAGCTGGCTAAGCTAGATTTGATGAATCACTTAAGCTAAGACTATATATCTAACTTAGACTATCTTATTACATTCTCTAATAAGGAATGACATTTTTAAGTATAGTGAAAGTAATTAAGTTTGTTTATGTTGCGACCATTAGGGACTTTATTTTGATTATATTTGAGACTAGAGAGAGTAGTAACTGTAACTGTATTGTTGGTGTTTATATGAAACATAGCTTTATTAATTTACTTATGTTTGATTCTCATGCTGGTATTAATGATGAAATGTCAGAGTTGATGTCATCAACAGCATGTTTGATTATATATGAGACTAGAGAGAGTAGTAACTGTACTGTTGGTGTTTATATGAAACAGAGCTCTAGTAATTTACTTATGTTTGATTTTCATGCTGGTATTAATGATGAAATGTTAGAGTTGATATCACCAATAGCATGTTTAGTATATATCAATAGTGTTGGTTTTGAAGTAGGATGTGACCATTTAAGTTTTTAGAAGGAAGAATGTGGAAGGCAGAGTGGGCAAATGGCCAAATGGAATGTATTTTGACAAAGTGATTGGAGAACATATATTTGCATAGGATTGAATGGTGAAAGAGAATGCTCGTGGATATCTCAAGGATTTACAATGTAGTGAACCCAATTGTCGACTTGTCATATCGTATCATCTCTTTCACTCTTTTTCTCCAACCATAGTTTGGCTTGCCATGCCCATGTTCTTGGTGTCAGCAGAATCATAATATTAATGTGACGCTTCTTTTGTTTTCTCCTTTTAAATTTTGTGATATTTTTTAGTAGTTTTAAGATCAGTCATAGTGTCTACATTTTGACTTTTTATATACTTATTAAGTTATTGTATTGTGGTTTTACAGGATCTGATGAAGGAGTATATGCTTGGGTTGTTGCTAATTATGCACTGGGAACTCTGGGAGGATCACCTTTGGAGACAACTGGGATTATCGAACTTGGTGGTGCTTCTGCTCAGGTAAGACTTCTTTTTTCTGATTTATTATTATTCAAAAATTTCAATTTGGTTAGTTCCAAATTATTTTAATACATAATTGTTCACGGTTTGACCGCAATCGCTTAATAAATCATGTTTTAGAGAATGATCCACTTAATGGAAGCATAACAAATGGATTTCTATCTTACTCTTATTTTAGGTGACCTTTGTATCAAGAGAAGCGATGCTGCCTTTGTTCTCACGCACTGTTAAATTTGGGAATGTCACTTACAAGCTTTACAGCCACAGCTTGCTTCATTTTGGCCTGGTGATTATTAATCTCATTTTTGTGTTGTATATGTTCTTAAGGCTCGTTAACATGTTTGTGTATATGATGTACTGGATTCCTAATCACAATTTACCATTGACGTTCCACTGGACAGATATTCAACTTATGAAATATTTGTTTTGATTTTGTTACTTACAAGAGGGGATGGGAATGTTCACAATTTTATTGCTTTAATATTCTACCCCATATCAAAAGGCTACTGATTGGTTTATTTTAATTCAATGCAATTCTCTTTGATAGTCACATCACATGGCTGCTAATGTGTTCTATAGTTGGAAAGACGGTGTTTGATGCTTTCTGTTCTGATTACCATTCATTTTGCAGAATGTGGCTCATGACTCATGGAGAGAAGCAATTATATCAGGAGATTTAAACTTGGGTAATTACACATACCGAATTTAAAAGACCTGTGAACTTAATTACTGTGCTATTTTTTTTTCTTCTTAATTTGTGGCCCAACTTTTGCAGTTTTGAATCATTATATTCCTCTAAGACAATTATTAGTTGTTTTTCCCATAAAATATAATATATAACGATATTTTACTTGCCATCAAGGTTATTCTGGACAAAATACTATCTACACATTCTAACACTGTTCGTTGACTTTTAAACGTTAATGTAGTGACTTTGCAACTATTCAGAGTTCATTCTAGCTGGTGTTTTTCATTGTTATGATTTTGCAACTAAATACTTGTGGATGCAGTACTATCTTTCTTTATATTCGGGAACACATGAAAACTTTTCTTCAGAATGTTAAATTTGTCTACATTATTTTGGCATAAAACGTTGATGTGTTTGATAACTATATGTTCTCCTTTAGTTGCAGTATATCCCGTGTATGCTTTTCTTTTCATTTGTCAATTTTTTCACTAGGAGGCATCCTTTCCTCTTTCTTTGTTGTTTAACAACCAATTGCAGCATGCAACATGATTACATAATCTCTTCTGATGGCAAAATGATTTGGTATTCATCCGTTATTCTCCTCAGTGCAGCTTCTCAATATATTCAGAAAGGGTTGCACATAGATCCTTGTACTCCTGCAGGGTACTCTTATAATGTTGATTCATGGAAGTCCTCTCCTAGCTCACACAGTGAAAAAAGCCAACATCAGCCCACTGTCCAAACAAGGGGGAACTTTTCAGAGTGCAGATCTGCAGCATTGATGCTATTACAAAAAGGGAAAGGTTGTGTTCACTTTTACTAACCTGTATTGTTAGGTTCCCTTTTAATGGAGATTTTTCCTCATTGTTGTTCTGGTCTTAAAGTTGGTTATTTCATTTTGATTTTTGCAGAATCATGTTCTTATCAGCATTGTGACATTGGATCAAATTTTATACCTAAGCTTCAGGGAAAATTTTTGGCTACAGAAAATTTCTTTCACACATCAAAGGTTCTTTTTATGCTTTTATGTTATGCTTCATTCATAGTGTTGTCTTGTCTACTATCTAGTATGAATGTTCATTTTTGTTAGTCTAAAATCGATGCATTCGGAATGATATTAATGTACCACAGGTTCACAACTCTATTAACAACTGTCATGCAGCACACTCAGTTTTACTTTTTCTGTCTTGATAATTGATATCATACACCCTCTCGACTCGTACAATAAAAAAGTACTGTTTAGTGGACTCAATTATAAACAAATTCCAACCAACTTCACCAGATTTATTGTTACGTTATCATTCTCTAAATACCCATCAATTAGTATCTTATGAAATAAGTTCTCAGAAAATTAAATGAATAGCAAAGGTAGTTCTGAGAATGCAATTATTTTTTATTACATCAAGAAAATTAAATGATTTCAACTAATATTCTTAATTAGTATGCATTTAGTTATTTTTGCTTTTTTCAAGTTACTTTTTTGCTTATATTTTAGTCCGGCGAGTACATCATTTATACTGATTCTCGTTTCTTTTGGTGCTGTATTAGTTTTTTGGGTTGGGACCTCATGCTTATCTGTCCAAGTTGATGACTGCTGGGCAAGAATACTGCGGAGAGGATTGGTTAAAGCTGAAGAAAAAATATATCTCCCATGATAAGGAAGATTTACTTCGACATTGCTTCTCTTCAGCGTACATTGTTGCTCTGCTTCATGACAGTCTTGGGATTGGTATGGATGATGAGAGGTATTTCCACTTCTTTTTCTTATAAGATATTTTAATATGTACAGTGCAGAAATAGATAGTAGTATTGCATTATGGGCTTTGAACATTCAATCCCATTGCTACACACAACAATTTTAGGCCAAATTACAGTAGCTTTCTGAAGTTTGGTGAAAACATAATAGGATACCCTTCTTGTTTGTACACATGAGCCTCCTCAGGTTATGTTTGGTCGTGAGAAGTGGGAGGGAGAAATAGGTAAAAGAGTGTTTGTGAAAAGAGAAAGAAGATAGAAATAAAAGATGAAACAGTGTGTTTATTTTTATACTTTTTGAATCTCCAATGAAACCCTCTATCTATTCTCTCCAGTCAACTGGTGATGAACGGATGAAGGTTCAAGGCAGTTGCTGGCATAGCTTGTGCTGTTTGAACTTCATGGGTTTTGTGCAGTCATTGGTTGGGAGGAAGAGCATTGGGCACTTCCGTCTTGTTTGTGACACTGTAAGTTATGATTTCTCGGTTTCTGTGGATGAGTTACAATTGGGTTAGGCAGCAAAGGAGGCTTCTCACCAGACCAAACAAACAGGTGCTCTCTGACTGTTGGGCAGATGAGGGCTGTTCAGTTCAGGGGTTTTGCAGGAGCTTGTGGGTTTGTGGCTTGGTATCATTCCTCAAATGCCAGCAAGGGAATTTGAAACCACTTCCAACATTGGAATTTGAAACTACTTCCACAAGCTCAGTTGCCATCCCAAATGTCGCCATCGTCCTAGCGCTAGATGAAGAACTTGAAAAGAGGATCCTATTGTATTTATGAAAGTTGTTGCTGTTCAGATATTGGCTCGTTAATGTTATTTTTCTGGTGGAGTCAGTGATGATGGTAGAGTATCATAATCATTTTGGATAATTTTGGGAGTTGTTAAATTGTTGATTCCTGTTGAGGCTTGGTTAGTTGATATCAAAGAGGATGGGTGGGTTATATTGAGGTTTTAATTTTATGCTGTTTTGGTGCCTGAATGGAGCAGAGTTGGTTTTTGTGGCTATGCATGGTAAATAGATGGAAGCTTCATCGTGGGTCGGTGTTCTGTTAGTTCACTGATTTGGGTTGGGGTTGAAAAATAGGTAATAAGAAGAAATGAGGAACAAAATCTGTTTTAATTAAATAATGGGATGGGTAGTTTATTCATTTAATGTAACCCTTTTTTTCATCAAAAAGGTGTAATACTAGTCCTGCTTGATCTTTTAATGGCATGCTATGTAGAAGGGTATTCAATGATGGTAGAATGCATAAATTAAGGGAAGGTGGTGTAGGCATGCCAACAAGGTAGGTATCATGTGTAATTTCCCCAAATCTTGGGTAGCATCTATAACTTGCCTAAAACTTTGTGATGTCTAGATTGATCTGGTCTTAGATATAGCTTTTACTGGGTATTCTCAATTCTGTTGCCACACATATTATCACTTGACTTTGTTACCCTTAGTTTTTCTGTACTGCGTATCATGCATCCAAAATATGTAAATTTATAGGGGAATTACTGCTTGCCCCTTTGTGTCTTTCTGTACTTGACCCAAATGCCACTAGTTTCCGGGCTTCACTTGGTAACAATCTTTCTGGGTTCATGCATATATGTTTTTTGGTTTTCTCATCGACTTATTTGTGTCCTGATTGGTTGAATCTTAATGGATTAAAATCACTGTTGGCCAGGATCAAAGTTGCTAGTCAGGTAGGAAGTATTCCGCTCGATTGGGCTTTGGGAGCTTTTATTATGCAAACTACAGCTGATGCAGATCCACAGAACCATAACTGGATTTCGGCCATTTTCAGCAATGAATCACCTACTCTCTTCTCACTGCTTGGAATTTTTATATTATTGTTGTTTACAGCATGGTCTATATCTAGGTGCAGGAAACCTCAGTTGAAGACTATTTATGACCTAGAAAAGGGACGTTATATAACTACGCGAGTTGGTAGATAATGTTTGATAGTAGATCAGATCTTTGGTTCCTGGTATACATACATGGCAGCATGTTGTGATTTTGACAGAATATCATACCATCAAGGCCATGCTAGTTGGACTGTGCTTGTCCAACATTGGATTTGGATGCAGCATGTGAAGATTGAGGAACTAGTGTAGAGTAGTAAGTTTCATTTTGTGTCATGCCACTTGCGATACTGGTTACAGATAACAACAGTGAGGCAAGAAGTGGAGTAACTCAGCCCCGAGAATTGCCTTGTGGAATTGGATGCTGCATCCTTCAACAGAAAACACCATGTTATGTGATCTTTGTAATTGTACCCAACTTTGTACCCAGAAAATGACTCAACTGTTATTATATTTGCCAATTGGTAAAGGCAAAGAGAAACACACTCATTCCAACACAATTATACTTATTGGTTATATTTAAATGGGTCTCACTAAATCATGCAAGTACCATATATATTTGGTAAAATTCATAAATTTCAACCAATATAAGTGTTGAAAAGATTTTGGCATGTTTCTAGCATTTTTAATTTTCCTCTATTTCCAGCTATGAAGTGAGGTCTACTAAAAAACCTTTAATATGGTCATATGGTACTAGTTAGACTTGTTAAATGTTAAAATACAAGTGAATAAATAGTTTATTGGATTTGGGTTCAAATTTTAATTCGCAATGCTGAGTTTCACTAAAATGTTAGCATTCTTTTATAAAACTGAAACCTTAGCATATTTGACTTCGCCTCTGAACTGAAGCATCAAATACTTCATAATGACTTTTGTATCGTATTCGATTTGTATCCAATATTCTGATTTTGATATTCTGTTTATACGGCCACAATTCGTCTCATAATTGTATAACTTTTCGGTGTACCATGAATGAAACTTTCTCCTCCTTAACAGTATCTTAAAAATATTGTATCTTGTGTTTTACAAATAAATGTTGTATCTCCATATCAGATTTGTATACGATACTCGTATGATGTCCGTGCTTCAGTGGACTGCACTATATTCATTTGATACTATATTCATTTGATGTATGGTAAGTGGTGTTTATCTAATATGCACAAGTGAGACAAATTTTTCACTATATACAAACTTATTTTTATCATACCATTAAATCAATAAGTTTTACTCATCTAAAAATTAGAGAGTTAAAACAAAAAAAATTACAAATTCATGAACTCTATCATCAATCTCTACTGCACCTTAAAATTTCTCATCTCTATTTCATTATAGGTCTTTTTAATTACCTCTTCTTTCACCAATGCCATCAATTGCCTTATCTCTCTTTTAATATTTTCATTCTATTTCCTTATTATTCTTTAAAAAAAATCCTGTAAGAAATTGAAGAAATAACTAGATCCGTGAAGTATATATATGAAAAGAAAAATACAAGTTTGATTTCATTAAAAAATATATAATTTGAACAGGATAGATAAAACACCCTTTGCACAAACACCGTATAATAGCAATCAATTACTTTTTATAAACACTCACAAATTTTAATAACTCATTTCACAAACCAATGCATGAAATGCAAGTTCAACTTAATTAACAAAATTATGTTCCAAAACGGTAGTTAGACAAGAAATGTTTCATTTCCCTCTAATCCTACAAGAAAGGAATCAACTAACTACTCCAATTAATTTGACTATAGAATTAGTAGGAGAATATAAGAGGCTACAATTGCATGGTACCTATAATTTACTTCAAAACACCAACCATTTCGTAGGTTACTACGATAAATTTTCAAGTAAACTCAATTTTGAAACAAGTCATGCAAATAGAAAGCTACATAAGTCATTGCAACTCTTTTTTAACATGTCCAATTTTATTTCCAAGGCACTAAGTGTGTGAGTGTTACATGTGAGTTTATAAAACATAACATAAGTGTATATATATAATAAGACTTCACATTTGTTACAACATGCTTGAAACAACATTAATTTCCTCAAAAAAAGTTTTTAGGCAATGTTGAATGTTGATGTATTTGGTAACAAGAAAAGGAAAAGATGTGGGAGAGTTTTTAGGTTCAAGAATTTTGGTGAACAAGGGTACCCCGTTATGTTTAATGGAACATCATTTCGTGAGAATGTTAATGCTTTACTTGAATATGCAAATTTGGAGAGTAATTTAAATATGGGAATGGTAATGTGGTCTTTTCAACTTGAATTGCATCATCATCCACCTTTGCATATTTTGTTGTTTGTGATTGAAGAATCTATTGAGGCTGCTCTCAATCGTCATTGCAACCATTGTCAATACGTTGGTAATGTTAATTATATGATACTATTTGTTTAATTTGCATTGTAATTAGCTTACAAAAAGTTGTTTATTATTATAACATGTATAATAATCATGACTTACTAACAATAAATTGATCCAAATGGTAAAGAGTTTTCGACTTCTTAAACAGGTGGTTGGAAGTTCGATTTTTGACTTCTGTATAAGGAAAAAATTTGGTTGAAGAAAAAATGGTAACAAAAAAAATCATGTGACTTGCTAACTTTTTTTAAAATGGTATAATTAAACCAACTTTTTTTTTTTGCTTCAAAATTAGTTTGATTGGAGAAAATGTTTTCTAATGGGGGAGTGGTACTATCAGCACACTCTCTAACTTATCAAGTCACACAATCTTATCTATTAAAATTTAAATGAGCATCACTAAATCATGTAGAGTATCTGTTAAGAAAAATATGTTCAAGAGTGTGTTGCTATCATAATTCTTTATATCAATATCTAAAGTTTAATCTTTGATAGTATACTTGATTTTTACATGTACATTCAATTATATTCCACCATTATAATGTTATAAAATAGTTAAACACTTAGACAAGTATCTAAATAGTGAAATATGATTTAATGTATGTGTGAAATGATTTCACACCATAAGTACATACAAATAAAAAAAAAAAATTATATCTAATACTAATACATGTTACTTTGCTGATCACTTTTGATTATCATCTTAACTACTTCAATTTGACTGAGGTTTAGGATGGGGCAATCATTTTATTTGCAATAAGAAGTATCATTTCCTATTACCCTCAAAGGAAGCACTAAATAGTTGCACAAGCTGTGAAAGTTGTTGTGATTCAATTGGTACAACGAAATTAATAGAATTAGAGGGACATATGATGCATGGTGTATTTCACTCTAATGGATTTGGACATTTGCTATGTGTTAATGGGTTGGAAACTGGTTCCAATTTGGGTGGGAATCAAATCATGGAGTTTTGGAATCGTTTGTCCAATGGATTGCAAGCAAGGTTAGTTCATTTCACATACTTTTAAATTATTCTCACTTTTTGTATTCTTTACATGGAAATTGAGCTATCTATGGGACTATGGTCAAACTACTAACAGATTATATATTAATTAAAGCAAACATATCTTTATATTCATATATCATTTGCCGGTACATACTACCTATAATATAGGATTATAATCATCTTTGCCCTTTCTTTATTTTTATCCAAAAAATATAAATAATTATATTTGCCCTACTAAATATAACAATTTTCACTTTTAATCTTTGTTTAAAGATTGTTTTGTTTTTGAAAAAATGGGAAAATGAGAAAAATTTAATTAATTAAAGTAATACTAATTACCAATTTACAATTGTTCTCTTAAAGGAGAGATTTGTCACCCTTAATGGTCGAAGGATTAATTTACCAATTTACCTAACTCGAAGGATTAATTTTTACGATTGGACTCAAAGAATATCCATGTTATACTACAAACTTAATATCACAATGTGTGGTAACTTCACGCACTAAGTTAGTACCTCAAATATAAAATATTTTTTGGAAAAGTATAAATTAAATATTGTTTTGTTTTAGACTAAAAAAGAAAAAAAATGATTTTCGTCCCTATATATTGTTTTGGTCGTCTCAATAATATATGTTCATGTTTATTATATTCCCCAATAAAAGATGGATTCAATTGAATGTTGGATCTACTTATATAGGAATAATTAAAATTTTGATTTGAATTACAATTTTTTGACCAAATTCATCAAAAAGAGACTATGACTTTCACTACTCTTCACACCTTTCATTATGAAAGTGTGAAAATATTGGACAAATCAACTACGTGTATTTTTTTTTTTTTTTACTGCGTATTAAAGAGAAAAAGGTTCATACAAAGATCTCAAATAATTAAACAATGTATTGCGTAAAAAAAATGTATTAAAGAAAAAGAGTTTCATGCAAAGATCTCAAATAACTAAACAAAGACTAATTATTAATTTTTACCAAACATGGTAGGAAAGTGAGTTTGAATGACACATCACAAAAAAGAGGCATGGAATTGAGACTTGTGAATGGAATAGCATATTGTGAGCCATGGTTTGGTCGTTGGGGATATAAATTTGGTCGAGGATGTTTTGGTGTAACACAATCAATGTACCAAAAAGCCATAGAAGCAATAAGAAGCATGCCACTATACCTACTCACACATCATATTGCAAATTTCAATCATGAAATCCCATTAATCTTCTCAAGGTATCAAACACTCTCTGATCACTCTCTTATCACACTTGGTGACTTATTTCACTACATGTTAGAGCTCAAGTCGCAGCTTCCACGCGAAACATGCATTGGTTCCTACAACACAAGTGCTTTAGTCGAAACAAATTGTCGTTGGTCCCCTAAAAGGATAGAAATGGCAACAAGGGTCATTGTCGAGGCCTTAAAAAGAACGGAATTCAGGTGGATTTCAAGACAAGAAGTTAGGGATGCAGCACGCGCTTACATTGGCGACACTGGTTTGTTGGATTTTGTTTTGAAGTCACTAGGAAACCACGTTGTTGGAAACTACTTGGTTCGTCGAAGTTTGAATCCGGTTACCAAAGTTTTGGAGTATTGTTTAGAAGACATTTCTAATGTTTACCCTTGTCATGAAGGGTTGGTTATGAGTAGTAGTAATAAAGTGAAAGACAAGTACAAGATCACAAGGAGTCAACTCATGAAAGACATGATTTGTTTGTATAAATACATACTAATTGACACAAAACCAATTATAGGGTCAGAATTTCTTTCAGCTATAGCATTGGCAGCTAGAATAATTCTTGACACTAAATACCTTATTAAAGACTATGGAGAGGTTCCTTTGCAAGTTGAATTAGGATCAGAAGGAAAATTCAATCTTTATTGTACAATTTTGTTAAGGAATGTTAACAATGTAGGACATGATCATGAGTATTATTTGAACAAGGATATGCCAATGACAATTCCAATGCCACCTTATGAATGTATCACATTGAAAAGTTGTGCTACAATTAATGACTTAAAGCTAGAAGTTGAAAGGAATTTTAGGGAAATCTATTGGGGATTAAGGAATTTTGTAGTGGAATCCAATGGGAATTTAATGAATGCAAAAGGGAATGAAATGGTTTTTGGGATGATTGAAGTTGGTGGAAAACTTGTACTTGAAGGTTGGCATGGTGGTGACATGGGAATCAATATGGTTGAGCAAATATGTGAAAGGGATCCAAATAAAGGCATTGTGGAGTGCATTTGTGGAACTAAAGAAGATGATGGTGAGAGAATGGTGTCTTGTGATATTTGTGAAATTTGGCAACACACTAGGTGTGTTAGAATTCCAAATGATGAAGAAGTTCCTCATATTTTTCTATGTAAAAGGTGTGAGCAAGAAATTGTTCTTTTCCCTTCTTTGCCATAGCTATATGAAGTTAGGAAAATGCTAAATAGTGCACCTGGTGCACTAGTTAAGCACTTAATTAAGGAAAGTATGTCTTGAAATGCGTACATTCAATACATTGAAAATGTAAAAAATTATTTTATCAACATTAACTTTTTGTTTTATTTCTATTTTTGGAATGTTTAACAAGTGCACCTGGTGCACTGTTTAGCATGAAGTTATTGATTTCTTTATCGATGTTTAGTCAATCAAATCATTTGTTCTTATATGATTGAACATTATTTGTTACGCTGGTTTAATTTTAAGGAGACCCATTTATTAATTTATATTTAATTTAATCGATTGCATCCCTGGATTATCATAAGTTATAGTATCAATTTAGTTCGTGAATTATCTCACAAATTGAGTGATGTTTTAGCTATTTCGATAAATTCATGGATGAACTTAAAGAGTGAAATTCAAGGATTAAGTTGCTTATTTACATGATTTTTAAGGTTTTGAATTTGAAGAAAAATTGAGCATTGAAAAGATTGAGTTTTTAATTTTTTCACTATGAAGAGAGTAACAAAGTTATGGAATTTTTTAGCTATGAAGGGAGTAACAAAGTTATGGGATTTTCTTAGGTTTTTGGATTTGATGATGAAGGTAAACATTGTTTTTCACAAAATTAACAAAAAAATGTACTTGATAGACGAAATTAAAGTTAGTATTGCACTACTGGTTGAAGCAGTGTTTTGAAAACCGGACCGGCCGGTCCGAACGGTTAAACCGTGAACCGAATACCTCACCGGTCCGGTCAGATTGTTGGATCGGCTATGCAGTTAACCCGGTCAAAACCGGTCAAACTCAGCGAAAACCGGTCAAATTCGCTTAAAACCGGCCGGTTCACGGGTCAAGATTAAATAGAGAAATTATGGGAAAAAATACATAAAAACCTCCTAGAGAGGTTCAAACCCACGTCCTCTTTGTGAGGAACCATGCTTGTGCCACTGGGCCAGCGAAATTTCTTATTAGTTCCTTGCAAATCTTGATACATATACATACAATGCTCTTATAATATTTGACTAATTTCCTTCATTTTCTCTACAACATCATTTTTTTAAACAAATTTTTAATACTTTATTTATTTTATAAGGAAATTTGCAATATATATTTTTTGATATAATAAATCTGCAATATACTCCGTATTATCAATTCTACTCTATTTTTTTTGGTTTATGTACCAAAAAAATTCTATTCTATTTTTCATTTATATATTTACTACTAATAATATATTTATATTGTAATTATTATACTTTATTAACTTATTTAAATTTATATTTTGTACTATTTCATTGTGCATTATAAACTATTTTTAGAATTTGAATTTTAAAAAAGGTTTAACGGCGCAACTTTTTACCAATTTCTCGTCTATTAAAGTGTAATTATCATTATAAATTCAACTAAAAAAATAATGAACTTGTGAAATTATGATATTTTAAAATATCTGTATCGTTTAGGTGTTATGCTTTTTTTAGACAACGAATCATCCGATTTAATACCTATATAATTTTGTTATAGAGACCGGTTTATTCATCCGAGTTATCCGGTTTTATCCGGTTTAGTCATGCGGTTCAACCAATGACTCGATGGTTCGACCAATGAACCAGTACCCCCACCGGTTCAATGACCGGTCCGGTTTTTAAAACACTGGGTTGAAGTGTCAACACTTTCAACATTATTACACTGAAAACTAGTATTGCAAAGATTAGGCCCAGGTATTAGGCAAGAACTTTTATTTGTATTGGTGGTTGAGTAAACAGCAGGCTTTGGAGCTTCAAGCTTGTGCAAAGTAGGTGACTCAAACTGATAGAGACCATCATCTCCAAGGTGTCCTCTTAGAAGTATCTTAGAAGAACCCTGAGATTTGACATAGCAAGTGTTAGGATGGAATTCAAAAAATACATTGTCCTTTGCAAACTGACTTACACTAACAAGAATTTTAGTTGTAGAAGGAACATGCAAAAGATTATTAAGTTTTAGAGTTGTATGAGGGTAAAAAGGAGAAGAAAAACTCATTGAACCAACAGAGGTTATTGACAAACCTTGCCCGTTTTTGTTTTCTTTTTTTTTTTTAATTTTTTCACTATGAAGAGAGTAACAAAGTTATAGAATTTTTTAGCTATGAAGGGAGTAACAAAGTTATGGGATTTTCTTAGGTTTTTGGATTTGATGATGACGGTAAACATTTTTTTCACAAAATTAACAAAAAAATGTACTTGATAGACGAAATTAAAGTTACAACCAATAATTAATTATGAGAAATAAATAAGTTAAATAATCAAATATCCAAAAAGTTAATACTTGATGGATAACTCTCGGAAATCGAATGTGTTACTCGTACCGTAAAATATTGAAATTTCATGTCACGTGATAAGTGATGAACGCAGTTCGAATGACAAATAGAGAACAATGTTTTTTCATTTTTTGCATTTTCACAACATTCACAAATTGCGGAAGAGATATCTTGATAATTTTTAGGGGCACGCGAGAAGATGTAAATTGCAAAAAGAAATTCTCTTAATTATTTATCTTTAGAGTGGAGGGTGATATCATGGAAAAGTGCAAAGCAATGTGTCATTGATGCATCCACTATGGAGTCTGTGTTTGGGGCATGCTTTGAGGCAACAATTCAAACTAATTTGCTACGAAACTTTAGTTAAGGACTAATTAACATTAAGCTACTAAAACTCTAGTCTTTCTCTAAACACAACATTGACAAGTATCCTATAAATAGAGATAATAGTATTATCATAATACAATTCTCGGGCCAACAGAAGATACTAAAAAAATCACAACAAAACTGCCAAGCTACTAAGAATTTATATAAGATATAACTATTTCACAACAGTCTTTTCTAAACACAAGGCATCCACAAGTATCATAAATAGAGATAATACAATTCTCAGGCCAACAACATAAGATACTAATACACATGATTCAAACCTATAACCAAAAGTACTTACTGCATCAAAAATTGCTTTTCTTCTCACTCCTCATTCTTCTTCCCACTTTAATCTTCATCTTCTGAACTCATATCATCGTCGCTGTCACTGTCGATGTTGATGTCGCTATCAGCACTAATCTTAATCTTCCCCCATTTTTCCCAATATTTATCCTGTTAGAGATTGAAAATAAAGAATTAAAATATACAGACAGAAAATAAATTTGTGAAAATCAAAAGCATTGCTAAAGGCCACACAAACTTTATTGAGACGTCCAGAAAACCTTGCCTCATCAAAATCATTGCAAGGAGACCAATCCGTCCAATTCCCACTAGTAGTAGAATAATCGAGATCAATAGCCTCATTTGAGCCCTCTGAGCTCTCTACCTTAGCAACTTCTACTTCTGGCTTAGCAACTTCTTCGTTTTTGTTTTTTGAATGGGGCATCTTAGCATCTGTTTATTTATTGTTTTGATCAAATAAGAATGCAAAAGGGTAAGGATATTTTAATATGGCTGAAAGATAAAAAATAAAAAGAAAAGGAACAACAGTCAAATACATACATCAAACAGCCAAAAACATAATAGAAGACAGACAAAACATAAAATAATATAAATATTAGATGATGAAATGGGCTCAGTTTTTCAAGTCTAGCAACAATAACATGATAAACATAATCTAAAACACTCAATCAAGAGCTTTGTCAACCAAAAAAAAAAACACCCAATCAAGAGCTAGCATTTTCACAAAACAGTAAAATAAAAAATAAAAATGTATCTTCCCATGGTTCGAAAGTCAAAATCTAAAACATAATAGATGGATGAGGTGCAAAATAATTCAACCGCAAAGAACATATTAATACAACATTAGAACACTGAGTAAAACCTACTTTCTACTTCTTGCTTCTCAGCAAGAATCAGGGAGGTTGTCACATGAGGCTTCCCCTCTATGGTCTCTACCTTTTGCTTCTTAACAACTCCTGGTTTTGATCAAATAAGAAACCAACGGGTTAGGATATTTTAATATGGCTGAAAGTTAAAAAAGAAAAAGACAAGACACAACAGCAAAGTGATACATCAAACAGCCAAAAAAAATAAAATAGTGAATGAAAATAAAGAGCCTACATTTTCATAAAACAAGAAAGTAAACAGAATGGTATCATCACAAGGTTCTAAAGTCAATATCTAAATCATAAGTGTAAAAAGTCAGTGTGTTTTTACTATTCCTTGACTTTAGAGCATCCTAGGCTGATTGTTAGTGTTCCTAGTCATTACAACTTCCTAGACATTGAATGTAATTGTTGCATCATCATAATAAATAGAAGGTGCGTGATTTACTTTTAGACACACAGTTTTACATATTTTACAACAAGAAATGGAACATGGATAAAGTTTCATATTAATGTATTAATACAACAGCCAAATGCATTTATCAAAAAGCCAAAAAAATAACAGGGGACGGGCTAAACAGCACCAAAAAATTAGAGATAAACATAACCAACTTATGTGCATATTAACACTAAATGAAGAGTTAGCATTTTCATAAAACAGTAGAGCAAAAGAATTGTGGTTCTAAAGTAAAAATATAAAACATAACAGATGGATGAAGTGAAAATTAATTCAAATGCAAAGAAAATATTAATAAAACTTCGAGTAAAACTTACTTTCTACTTGTTTCTCAGCAAGAAACATGTTGGTCGTCACATGAGATGAGGCCCTCCATCTATGATCCGCTTCCTAGCAACTTCTGTTTATTGTTTTGATCAAATAAGAAAATAAAGGGTGAGGATATTGGCTGCGAGTTAAATTCAAAGAAAAGAAAGCAACGCACAACAGCAACAACCAAATTATTAGGGTGAGCATATATTACTTTCAATTTAAATTGGTTTATAAAAAAAGAAAAAGGTGATTTGAGTTACCCATTTGTGGCGCTTGTTGTTGTGAGATGAGCATGATTGAGGAGAGAATCGGCCGGTGGCAACGTTCCTTTAAATCCCAACAGATAGAACAACTAACAATGAAAGAACAAAATTATTAGGAAAAAACTCAATTTCATGAAAACACACTCATGTTCTCTAATATCTCGCAGTCTTAAAAAAGGCCCAATTCAAAGGTTTTAAACCCTAATCCCCAAACCAGCTTAAACTAAAATCCGAGAAGATTTGAAAATTTTCAACCATAACAGAACAGATTCGAATATTTAGTGCGATTGAGGATTTAATTTCATGAAAACAAACTGAATTTATTAAAATAAAAGCTTCAAAACCCTAATTCCATGCAACACATAAGAGATTGAAGAATTATGAAGTAGATTTGAAAAAGAATGAAAATACCTGAAAGTGAAAAACTCAAATAATGTCTGAAATCAGAGAACAGTGAAAAACGGGAAGAAAACGAAGCAGCAACTTGATATGGAGTCGTTTAAGAACGCGCGAGATTGGGTTAGCGGGAGATATCACTGCAACCAAAAATATTATATAATGCTTACCCACCCGGCCCAATACAAACTATCTAGGTTGGATAGGTTTTTGGGAGAGTAGATTCTCTCGATTGAAATTTCCTAAATTTTTTTCAATTGTTACACATCCACTATTTTGTTATGAATAATAAGTCTTATAGTGGATGTCCATGATCTTATCTTTTCCATTCCCACTACAATTCCCACTAGTGAGTGGATATTAATGTCTTTATCTTTTCACTTCTCTATTTGTGTCCTATAAATAAGACTCTTGTATATGATGTAAACATACACATGAAGAGTTGAATACAAAGCTTCTATTCACTCTATCTCTATACTTTATCTTTAGTAGTTTATTTCTAACACGTTCTCAGCACGACGTATTGTTATTGCACAGGTATGTACACATACTATCCTAATCATATTTGGTCACCAATATCACCCTTTAATCTGTTTTGATTCTACTTGGTTAAATTGGTTAACTATTTGACGATTGACTATAGCTCATGAGATTTAGATAGTTTAATTTTCTTTTTGATGTTTTTATTTTGCTTAATTATTCTAACAAATCTATAGAGAAACATGCAAAATATATTTATGTGATTAAAACTGATGATACTGTATGAATTGGTCGTGTGATTCTACTATGTTTTTGCTAAATTTGTATTGATAATTTATAGAATATTAATTGATTAGGTAACTTAAGCTAATTGAATAAATGTGAAAAGAAAAACCTAAGACCGGTCGAACATGGAGTGGTGTGTTGAATTTAATCAATTCGGTTACTTGTGTTAATCCTTTCTTGTTTAGAGAGATAAGTATATGATTATATAATTTCAATTTTATTTGATTTTATCGGTTATTAGTGATAGTGAATTGTTGAACTGCTTTTTAGTTATATTGAATTCTGTTCAATTTATATTGAATTCTGTTCAATTTATGGCATGGAAATTGGAAACTTGCAAATTCAAGGATTTGATTTATGTTTTGTAATTTATTGTTTTAATTTTTAGAATTGGCCTTTTTCCTCTTTATGTTGTTATCATACGGGATGCTATTGATAAAGGAAATTACTAACATAAAATCATTTTATTTGATTTTTAATTCATTTTGAATCCATAATTTAATTTGTGAATCAATTCAAAATATCAAGTAATTTTTGTTCATGCTTGTTCTTAATATTATTTGTAATGTTGGATGCTTGTTGGTGACATAATTTATTGATTCTAAATTTTACTTCCATGATAATAAATTTCAATCTTTAAATTTTTTTTTCCTACCTTGTGAACATTATAGTTAAGTGTTTTGTTTTGCCTTGGTCTGATTCAAGATCAGACACATGAACATGAAACAATCTTTTATATATGATTTGTGTGTACCTTTCTAATAGTAAGCATGAATTGTTAATTTTTTGTCACTCATTTGATAAAAAGTAAAATAAGAAAAACTCAATCGAATAATTAATTTATTTTGTGATATTTGGGATTGTGACTAGATGAATTTGTTAAAAAATATTTTATTGTGGGACATATAATATGATTGAGTATTTCTATGTTTGGAGATTGACTTGAACTTAATTATGATTCTATATAGTTAGAAGTCTAAATGTAAGGTTGTGATGAAGAAATATATTTTTGAGCTAAATAATGGAGTTCATTGTGATAATAATTCCTATATATTTAAAGAAAAATAATGTATGTATATTAATATATGTATTTAAATTATTTATTGAGTAACCCTTACGACCCTAATATATACTTGGACGATTAGTGTGTTATCTATTTGACAAGTTTATCGTAGAAATATTTGTGTGATGATTTCATACCCATGAAACATTTAAAGAAATGAATTATGTTGTTTTACTTTTATATGTATGCTCAGTGATGGAATATTTACCAACGATAAAATTTTGAGCAATTTTGAAGAAAATTGAAAATTAATATCTTGCATTTTATTATCTATATAAATAGAGTCAATTGTCATTAGAGTATTTTATTTTGATATAATGGTTTACTGCTGTTAATTTATAAATTGTTTGAGATGACATCGTAAAGTCATCAAAGTTCATTGACTCTATCTATGAGTGTCACACCCTTGAAGGTTAGTTGTGCATTTATTTATTCTCCTGCGAATTATTATTATGTAATTGTATAAAAGGAGAAAATTGTTTTCAATATTATTTGCTCATATTGACGCATGATGATCTATAAGTAATCGAGGTATTTCGGTTACAAGTGAGAAATAAAAGAGATGTTAAATATCTTTATATAACGAGACATGATTTGAATAAAAGAAGTGTGTGAATATCTTGGGAACATGAGATTATTTATATTGAGTTTTTGCTTCGCATCAAGCCAATAAGTTATTATATGGAAGTTCTCCCCTTAATTTGCAATTCAGTTAAGCTTAGGTTTATAACCTAATATTTTTCATATAAGCATTTTTGGATGTGTTGTGTATATCACAGTTGCTCCAATATAATGCACATGTATAGATCTTGAAAGAATATTGGGAAAATATATTTGATATGAACCTTCATCTATTATAAATTGTATTGAGCCAACTTGTTTACATCCTAGTAGGATGATTATCAATTGATGAATTAGATTTCCCAATATTAGGGGGAGATATTAAGCAGCTGAAAAATATGAACTTGAAGTTCAAATGAATTATTTGAAAATAAATATTATTGTCTCATCTTGATCCTCAAAATATAACTCATTTGCAAAGTTAAGAAATTAAAATAGAAGCTGCTAATGCTCCAAAGAAAATAGATATCCATGAAGCGTGGTAGATCAATTGGTTCCAAATATAAAAATCCTCAAACAAGAAAAGGAGCTAAAAGGAAAGATAACCCAAATGAGGATGTAGAAACTCTTAAAGAGTTGTCTGATATGATTGATTTTTAAGTTCCAGAAGAACTAATCAGGTACCTGAAATTTATAAAAATAAAGAGATCTCGATAAGATATGAATGAAATGAGATGGAACCAAAAAATGAAAGTCAACGTTGACGATGTTTTTCTATAGCGCTATATGTGATAAGTGATAACGAGGATCATGAATCAAAATCTATTAACAATTATAGATAAAGAAAATATCTGCAGATGAAAATAGACAATTCCAGTGAAATCAAACTCTATTCATATAACTGAACTATTTGGACTAGTCCGCACACCTGAAGATGTGAAGTTAATTAGATATATTTGATTTTTACGTTAAAGAGAATTATATTGATATAAAGCATACTTATAGAGTTTGATATGTTCACAAAAAATGGATGGTAAATGTTTACAATTTATTTTGATGAGACATATTCACCTGAAGTGAATTCATGAAATATATGTTACAATATATTTGTATGGCTCACTTAAATCGATGATTATATGAAACTCTCTGGAAGAGTTAAATTTTATGATACATTGAAGAAATGACATCATATGTCCATTCTAAACATTTGAAAGTGAATTTATTATAATTGATTTTATGGTGATATAAATATTATTAGGACTCTAGAAGATATCCTAAAATATGTTGATTATAGAAAGATTTGAAATTGCCTATGACGCATGCGAAAGGTTTGTTTAGATTTGCAAATTTATTATTTAAATATAACTATATTTTTTAAACATAATATAGCGCTATTTTTGATAAATGACAGTGAAGATCATAAACCAAAATCTACCAAAGATCGTAGAAAAAGTGAGAACTGGCCAAAATAGAGAAATTAGATTGAATTATAATGAAACTCGCTTTGCAAGCAAAATGTTGTTGGACCTGAAGTCCAGACACTTAAAAGTTTGAAATTAGTTGCATATAAAGGAGAATGAAGAAATTGTGAAATACAAAGCACGACATGTTGCTCAAGGATACAAGTACTTTTTAGTACGTAAGATGTCTTGTGGCACATGGAGAGCTCATATTTCACATGATGAATGTTGTTACAACATAGTTATATTGCTCATTGGACAAACATGATGATTATATGAAGGTCCCTGAAGGATCTCCTACTAGAAAATCTTATAATGGATATAGAGAAATATCTTAAAATAAATATTTTGAGAAAACTTTATCTCGACCTGTTCAGATCAATCAATTAACTAAATCTTGACAAATTATATTTATTGAGTAAATGATATTTGTGTCATGAAAATATCAAATATCTCGGTCTTGAAGACGTTAAATTAGCATGCATGCATATTACTTAAATCTCATATTGACTTATGTGATAATATTATTTTATTTTTGTTAGTAAGACAAGATTTATCACCAACCAAAATGCATTAGAATAAAGTGAGATAAGTTTTTTCATGATAGAGTTAAAACAATTATTTTATGAATATATGTTCGTCAAATTAACCATGCAGATATGAGATATTTTTCTGATCCAGAATAAGTCAATTCCGAAGCACGTGAATATTTACATATGGCGATATTGATGCATCATCATGACATGAATTTAACTCAACAGTTCTCACTTCTACATATCGAGTTCAAATATCAACAATTCAAAGAAGAAGTCTTGAAGACAATGGTGACCGTAAAGCTCTATTGAAAGAAGGATATATCTTGAAACATATTGATTAAATATGGTAAGGGAGAACATTTAAATGTTGACAGGTGCTTCAAACAGGGGGAGAAAAACTACACTCTTTTTCCCTTTTCCATGGTTTTTTTCCCACTGGGTTTTCCTGGAGAGGTTTTTAACGAGGCAGTTCCCACTAAAAGGATGTTGTACTCTTTTTCCTTAGCTAGGGTTTTTTCCCACTGGGTTTTTCCTAGTAAGGTTTTAATGAGGCATATCCTCGATGGACATCTAAGGGGGAGTGTTATGAATAATAAGTCTTATAGTGGATGTCCATGATCTTATCTCTTCCATTCCCACTACAATTCCCACCAGTGAGTGGATATTAATGTCTTTATCATTTCACTTCTCTATTTGTGTCCTATAAATAAGACTCTTCTATATGATGTAAACATACACATGAAGAGTTGAATACAAAGCTTCTATTCACTCTATCTCTATACTTTATCTTTAGTAGTTTATTTCTAACAAACTATCTGGGTTGGATAGGTTTTTGGGAGAGTAGATTCTCTCAATTGAAATTTCCTAAATTTTTCTCAATTGTTACACATCCACCATTTAATTTATTCTTTTATATTTTTATAACTTTACTTCATTTTTTCTCTCTCATGTTCAATGGTAGATGTGTAACAATTGAGCAAAATTGAGAAAATTTAAATTGAGAAAATCCACTCTCGGTTTTTGGTGAATCCAATATCCAAACCAATAAGCTTTCAATTGGTTCGGTTTAGTTCGAGTTTTAGTTCGAATACTTTAATCGGTTTTTCCCGATGTATTTAATGCTATTATTTTTTTCCAATATTACTCATTCATCTAATTAGATATGATTGCAACATCATTAGCACTTGCATTAGAGTCGGTTCCAACTACTTCGAGACCCGACATAAATGTTAAAAATTAACTCTTTAGTAAAAAATGAAAAAAACAATCAAAAGAATAATCCTATTTAAATTATAAATAACATTAATAACATAAAAAATAGTTATTCATGTAACTAGCATACAAAATATTAATTCTTTGATAAAAAATATACAAAATATTCATTTTTTTATCAAGTAGTTTAGTGACTAAAAATTCAATCATTGAAGTGAATAAATCGGAAAACCTAAGTTCAGATCCCAAATTTTGTATATATAATATGATGTCATTATCAACTGCTATGTTTACAGGAACAAAAATATTTATATTTTGATAGTTTAAGAGTGTGTTTCTAAATTAGGGTTTGTTGTGTGACTGTACTTTTTTATATAAATAGTCAAGTTAGGCTATTTATTTTTTAAAAACGACTAAATTTTATTAATAACGTAACTAAGCTCAAGACGAGCGCAGTCCGTAAAATCAGGTCATATAAAATAACTTCACACAAGGAAGAATTTTAATGACACCATTACACTAATGACAAAACCCTTAAAACCACTCATACAATTGCACTAAACAACACCTAAAATAATAACAAAAAACCATACCCAAACCAAGACAAAAGGAAATGCACCAAATACCATCTCCAACACCCATCCTACTCTAACTCCATAACATAAGAAGAACCAAAACGGCCACCCCGAAGCCCAGCACCTCACAGGACAACAAATCCAAAACTAGCACAAAAGTCGCGGCGTAAAGGGCTAAAGTCGCGGATCCATTGAGTAAAAAAGGAAATTCGTCCAACACAAGGACACCAAGGCAGATAAATCAGCTCGCAGTTCGCCTCCAAATTAGTCAACACCGACATGAAATAGGCCAATCAGATACAGAGAGATCTGCAAATCTCAACAGACTTGGGAACCAACAGAGACTCAAAAAAAAATCCAACAAATCTCAACAGATTTGAAAGCGGTTAGAGAATCTCATATCGTCGAAATCCAATCACACACGGCATCAACCACATAGCGGCACCAGATCCAACACCGCCTAATCAACTCCTCACCACCTCACCCCCTCGTTTCAAATGCATCACATCCACCATCACCCCTCCAAAATAAGTTTCTCCAAAATAAGTTTTTAGGCAATGTTGAATGTTGATGTAATTGGTAACAAGAAATGGAAAAGATGTAGAAGAGTTTTTAGGTTCAAGAATTTTGGTGAAAAAGGGTACCCCGTTATGTTTAATGGAACATCATTTCGTGAGAATGTTAATGCTTTACTTGAATATGCAAATTTGGAGAGTAATTTAAATATGGGAATGGTAATGTGGTCTTTTCAACTTGAATTGCATCATCATCCACCTTTGCATATTTTGTTGTTTGTGATTGAAGAATCTATTGAGGCAGCTCTCAATCGTCATTGCAATCATTGTCAACACGTTGGTAATGTTAATTATATGATACTATTTGTTTAATTTTCATTGTAATTAGCTTACAAAAAGTTTGTTTATTATTACAACATGTAAAATAATCATGCGACTTACTAACAATAAATTGATCCAAATGGTAAAGAGTTTTGGATTTCTTAAGCGGGTGGTTGGAAGTTCGATTTATGACTTCTGTATAAGGAAAAAATTTGGTTGAAGAAAAAATGGTAACAAAAAAAATCATGTGACTTGCTAACTTTTTTTTAAATGATATAATTAAACCAACATTTTTTTTTGCTTCAAAATTAGTTTGATTGGAGAAAATGTTTTCTAATGGGGGAGTGGTACTATCAGCACACTCTCTAACTTATCAAGTCACACACTCTTATCTATTAAAATTTAAATGAGCATCACTAAATCATGAAGAGAGTATCTGTTAAGAAAAATATGTTCAAGAGTGTGTTGCTATCATAATTCTTGATATAAATATCTAGAGTATATTCATGATAGAAATAAAAATAAAAATATATCTAATACTAGTACATGTAACTTTGCTGATCACTTTTGACTATCATCTTAACTACTTCAATTTGACTGAGGTTTAGGATGGGGCAATAATTTTATTTGCAATAATTCAAACTAATTTGCAGTGAAACTTTATTTAAAGACTTGGACTAATCAACAGTAAGCTTGTAACCCAAAAAAGAAACCAACAGTAAGCTACTAGTAAAACTTTAGTCTTCTCTGAACACAACATCCTAAGTATCCTATAAACGGGAGTCCTTCTATGATAAAGTCATTTTTTGATGCAGTTGCTCACATGGCCCAATAGAAAACTAATGTTGACTTTTTGGCTGCCATGTAGGATTATATAGTATATGCTACTTACTATGTACTTTTATGCATCCTCATAGATCAAATGGTTGTGATTAAACTTCTCAATTCTAAGATCGAGGTTGTGCTCTGATATCAGAGTTTGGACAAAATGCGGATAATTCTTCATAGATAGATCTAGATTCTTTTATTCAATTTTTCGAGCTGCAAAGATAGTCCTGCTACTGAGCTTTGTAATTTATGTAGCTCTTTTTGTTCTGAGATTTCAAAATCTCTTTTGGGTGGTGCTACTCTAAGACTTTGGCTTCTAAATAATGTTTTTTCTTCTGTTTCTTCAAACAGATTTTTGTCAATTTCTATTAAGGAACAACTATTCCTTGCTGGATTTTTAAATTTAGGTGATTCTAATGTTACTACAGGTGTAAATAAATCATCAATATAAATTGTATCTTTTCCTATAAATTCTATGTTGTGATGTGAATTACTTAGAACATAAATAATTCTATAACATATTGTGAAGGGGTGGTTACCTTTCTTCATAAGATTTTGGTTTTTTAATTTATAGTGAAAAACTATAGATCTGTCTAGATCATTATCTTTTAGAGATAACCTCATTTGTAAGTTTATATCAAACTTAACTTTTCCATATTTCAAATTGCATTTTCCTTGTGCAATTATTGATTGCCTTCTATCTTGAATCCTAGAATCTTCTAAAATTATTTCTAGGGGTGCATCAATACCTTTCATGAATGTATTTTTAATTAAAATCTGAATGATTGATATGTGAATATAACCAATTTTATTTCTTTCTTTTTCAGAAAGGTTTTGAATTCTTCTTTTAATCTGTGTCCTATCTATAGTAGATACGACTATATTTCTATAGGTAGAGTCAATTGGAATTGCTTCTTCTCCAATCATTATTCCAAATTTCAAAATATTTTTCTTGAGAAAATTTCCTTGAATATATTAAACTTTCGTTTAAAGTTTTCTTCTACAGTTAAGGATAAATCTGCTTCTTCTATTTTATGATCTAGTATGCTATCAGCAAAATAACTAGATGTATTCTCCAAAAGTGAAATTTCAGTCATAATTGGTTATTTTTCAGATAAGACTTGATAGTTTCTTCATGAAGTTTATGTCTTGGTTGTTCAGAACCATCTAACAATAAATATTCAGAAGTAATTGAATATTCAAATTGTTCTAGGAAATCTATACCAAACAGAAATTTATTTGGTTGTTCATCAATTAGTATTTTTAATTGAAATTCTTCTAATTTTCTGAGTTTTAAACGAACAATAGTACTTCGTGACATAGTTTTTAAAAAACCATCAAATTTGAGAACAGTTCTTGGTTCTGATAATATTTCAAAATTGTCACATATTTCTTTTGATACATGTGACCATGCAGCTCTTGTATCAATTAAAATTGATACTATTTTTTCGTTTATCATACCAATAATATGATATTGAAATGTAAATTTTGAGTTTAATAGAGATATATTCATACCTGATCTTCTTTGAGATGTTTGTTTGATGTTTTTTTATTTTAATGATTTCTTCGCTTTGAAGATGTTATCTTGGAATATAATCTGATGATTATATTTTCTGATATAGGTGATCCCTCCAGAGTATTACCTCAAGGATCTAGCTCCTCCAGAGTATTACCTCAAGAGCTACTTCTTAGAAATGATTCTAAGGACAGAAGAAATAGTTCTTCACAAAACTATATGGTAGTTTCTTATTTCTTTCAACTGTATGTTACAACTGAGCTTAGAGCTCTTATTTATAGTGGAGAAGGGCTCACATATCAGGTAAGATGTCCCTTTCCATGACAATACACTATAGTGACATGCACTCAGTAAAGTAACACGCACTAACACACTAAAGAAAAAACGACAAACAATTATTTACATTATTGCAAAGCTTATCACTAAGTGGTCCCCATCTGACTCAGATGTGATAAGAGCACCTCCAATGGTGCAATTCCCACAAAGGTATTTTGTGGGTCCATTGAAGCCACATCACCTTAAAACAACTCACTTATTATTTACTCCAATGGTTCAATTTTAAAAAACTTGCATGGGTCCCACAATTTTACTTCATATATTAATATTTTATTCATATTAAATTTTATTGCAACTTAAAATATTAATTTTGATATTTTTAGTTAATATGATTATGAAATAAAATAACTTAAATTTTAATAATATTAATAATAATAATAATGACTGTGAATTAAAATTTGTGAGATTTGACTTGAAAGCAAAGAGATGAAATTTTAGAGTAAAACTAAATTTAATATTCTTAAATAATCACAAATTTATAGTTGAATAATTTTCAAATTTATAAAAAATTGGGTAAAAAATTTAACATACAATGTTGCTGCCAGTTTTCATATTAAACGGTAGTAATGTTAATTGAAAATAATGGAACAATAACATATAATATAATAATATTTTAATTGAAGCAACATTGAAGTTCCGTTCTTTTGTGAGATAACCATATTGACAGCTGGCGGACTGCATTGGTTTTGTTATCAAAATAATTCACTTTATGAAACTCCAAGCTGGCGGACCATAGCAAAGTTCCTGCCGCTGGAGTTGCTCTAAGGTACCAACTACATGACACACGACTCTGTGATGGAGGCTTACTTGTCTTTTTGTGCCGACAGTTTTTTGGACAATTTTCACATTTGTGTAAAAAGTATTGACAGCATTCTTCTTGAATTACCTTGGGTAATTTTTCAAGACCATCTTTCAATTGGTCAACTTTTTCTTCAAGGTTCTTGATTGCTTTGATGTCTTTGTCCTTCGCGGGCTTTCTAGAGTCGCTATATACAACCATTGATGAATCTTCGTAAATAACTCTGTAATTTGTCTGGGAGGACAATCTAGTAATCTTCTGGTGAAAGTGTTTAATTTGTTTAAGGTAAATGGCAGGATGCCATTCAGTTGTTTCTCTGTTCACCACTGGATACTCTTTATTTGAAATTCCAATCTTGATGAGGTATAAGGGTTTTGTTGTAAGTTCCAGAGTGATCTCATCGTACCATGGATATGTGGACTCAATTTGAATAAAAATTTCTTTTCCTTTGGCAAACAAGTTGTTGAATTTTTGTGCCAAATTTTGTAACTCCTTTGGAAAGAATTTGAGTTCTCCAAAAGTTTTTCCAGCTTGTTCTTCCATGTATATGGTATGGATCAACCCATTTTGAAAGAATGATAGACATATAGTACTGTCTATTCCAGGTAGTACGACTGCTTTGGTGCAACCAATTCTGCTAATTGGGTAGAAGCATTCAGTAGTGAATTCTTCTACGTAGTGGTTTAGCCATTTCCATCTAAGACTAAATTCCATATAAGTTGGATCAGTTATCTGGAAATTCTTTTGATATTCGAGCTGGGGAATTTTGTCAATTGACAACTTCTTTTTTGACTCCATTGTTGGAGATTTTTTAAGGTTTTTTGCTGTTGTAATCTCTTTGTATGCTCCATAAAGTGCCTGTTCAGCTTCTTTCATGGTTTTGTATCCTTTGTGATGCACATTCTTGCCAATGATGTGTTGTTTAGCTATTGCCCATTTTCTATAGATCCCTTTCATTGGACCATCAAAAATGACATAAGCTTCAAACTTTCTCATCTCATTGTCTACGGGATCGCTTGTTTGAATGGTTGTTAATAAACCATTTTTTCTGGCATCATCTTCTTCTTCGACCTTATCAGCCCAAGACTTTTTGCTGTCTGAAGTTGTTCCTGAAGATTCTGCTTCTTGTTCTTTATTTGAATCTATATTCCAACCACTGGGTGCTATCGTTTCAGTAGGTATTTCTGAACTTTCTAGGGTAGTATACTTTACATAGTAGTCATACTTTCTAGAAGGTTGTCCTAACAAGTCCCAATTTTCTTCATTTTTGAGAATTTCATTTGAGCTTTTTGTTGGTGTCTGTCATACCCCATTTTTTGACCTAAATTTTTTAAATTTTTGCATTCATCGGCTTTTTTTTTCCGTAATAATCGATACTTTTTCCAAAAAGTTTGACGGAGATGTATTTTAAAAATACTCGTCGTACATTGATTTTGTCTCGACTTTTCTTTCCGCATTTCAAATTGTATTAGTTTTAATTTAATAGAACCTTTTTTTATTTAAAATATTTTATAATTTTTAGTTATTATGTTTAGTCATTATTGTGTATAATTTGTTTCCTTTTTTATTTTCTTCACAAAATTATTATTATCATTTATCATCATTTATATCTATTTATTCTCATGTGTTACCTTTTTTGTCAAATCCCACTTATCATTCAATTTCCTTTATTATTATTATTATTACTATAATTATTACATTGTTATTATTATTAAAATTAAAATATAAAAAAAAAAACATAAAAATAAAAATAATAAAAATAAAAAACAAGAAGAAGCAGCGATTGCTGCATCTTCACTCCCCCTTTTCATTTTCTCTTTTAAGTTATTATTATTATTATTATTATTATTATTATTATTATTATTATTTGTTTTAAAAAAAAAAATATATATATATATATATATATATAAACAAAAAAACATACGCCTCTTTCCTCTTCCCACTTTTCCTTTTTTTAATTATTATCACAAATGCCACATCTTTGTGCACAAAATTTTATCTCCTTGTTGTGTTTCGCACTCTCACAATGACAGCAGACAATTTATTTTCTTGTTGTGCCATGCTCTCCCACAATGACAGCAGACAAAGTCTCTTCTCTCCTTTGTTTCGCTCTCCTACAATGACGGCAGACAATATTTCTTCCTTTTTTTATGTCCTTACCATCCCACAATGTTGGTGGACACTGTCTTTATTTTCGTCCTTACCATCCCACAATGTTGGTTGACACTGTTTTTCTTTGTGTCCTTACCATCCCACAATGTTGGTAGACACTGTCTTTACTTCTGTCCGTTCACAGGACTTTACTGCTTCTGTCCGCTCACAGGACTTTATTGTTTTCTGTCTTTACTTCTGTCCGTTCATAGGACTTTACTGCTTCTGTCCGTTCACAGGATTTTATCGCTTTCTGTCTTTAATTATGTACGTTCACAGGACTTTACTGCTTATGTCCGTTCACAGGACTTTATCACTTTCTGTCTTTAATTCTGTCCGCTCACAGGACTTTATCGCTTTCTGTCTTTAATTCTGTCCGTACACAAGACTTTACTGCTTCTGTCTGCTCACAGGACTTTATCGCTTTCTGTCTTTACTTCTGTCCGCTCACAGGACTTTACTTGCTTTTGTCCGCATACAGGACTTTACTGCTTATGTCCGCATACAAGACTTTACCGCTTTTCGTCTTCATCACTCTTGTTCCCCAATGAACTTGTTTCTTTCTTAGTCAGATAACTCTCATTGTCTTACATTCCAACACTCAGAAGCATAACATTCATGTTATCATATCATAGCATTTTCAGTTTGGTCGGTCAAAAATGGCGTACTCTGTATTTAAGTCTCTTCTACAGTCAATTCAAAATAAAAAAACATCAAAATCATCTTTTTCTTTTTCAAATCTCCGGTAAAAGAAACTTAAATAGGGGCATTTGTCATACCCCATTTTTTGACCTAAATTTTTTTAATTTTTGCATTCATCGGCTTTTTTTTGTCCGTAATAATCGATACTTTTTTCAAAAAGTTTGACGGAGATGTATTTTAAAAATACTCGTCGTACATTGATTTTGTCTCGACTTTTCTTTCCGCATTTCGAATTGTGTTAGTTTTAATTTAATAGAACCTTTTTTATTTAAAATACTTTATAATTTTATAATTTTTAGTTATTATGTTTAGTCATTATTGTGTATAATTTGTTTCCTTTTTTATTTTCTTCACAAAATTATTATTATCATTTATATCTATTTATTTTCATTTGTTACCTTTTTTGTCAAATCCCACTTATCATTCAATTTCCTTTATTATTATTATTATTATTATTATTATTATTATTATTACTATAATTATTTTTACTATAATTATTACATTGTTATTATTATTAAAACTAGCGTCCAGACGGGCACTCTCGTGCCCGTCAGTCCGCTCTTTTTATAGCGGGCCAAACAGGCACGTTCCGTGCCCGTTTGTGTGATATACATTTTCTATTATTCTAACTTATATGTTGAAGACATCCTCCATGTTGATCCTTTCTCATGTATGATTGAATTGAACTGCTTTTCAATAATAATTTTCGAGTCATTCTATAATGCAAAAGGAAAGAGGAAAAAACATCAATTTTGATTTATGGTTAGATACTATAAGAGCATTATATACATCACTTTAAAAAACTTTTTTTTTTTTACAAAAAATTGAGGATACATACATCGATTTATGCATAGTTTAACAATTGATAAAATGATTCCTAAAACAACTTTCTTTAAATTTAGATGAACATACATATTTTTTTTTCTTCACAAAAGTACAATTTTCTTTGACGGACACAAAAAAAACAATTATTGAATAAACATGTTAGCAAAACTATTAAACCCATAGATATATAAAACTACATAGAAAAAATCTTTGTTACACCAACCATATATAACTTCCTCTCCATCTACTAATTCATTTTTTTCTTCTATTGTATCTTTCTTTCTTCTTGATTCATTTATCTTCCTCTACCTGTAACAAAGTACTTTTTCAGTCTAGTGTTTCTTCTAACATACAATTATTTATCAACTAATTTGTTCTAGATGCGGACTCTTATTTCTCTCCATGTTTATACTCCATAGGGGCATCTATGAATTGAAATAAAGAATAGAGATTATTAATGAAACTAATTAAAAAACAATAAGAAAAAAAATAGATATTAATATTTGACCCAACAAAAGTCAGTTTTATATCTTTACTACCTATTGGCTATAAAAATTAACATGAGAAACAATTAATGAGTTTATTTTTTTAGTTTTTATGTTTGATCAAGTGCATCAAGTTCAATTGCAATGTTAAATGGCTATTAAAGGCGAAAGCTAGCCAACAGTATGATTATTAGTACTTTTTAAAAATTTGTGAATAAAGTGAAGGACATATTTTAATAAAAAAAAAACCACACCAAATCATAAAATAGTTTTCCCTTCGGATTAACAAATACTCATTATTTCAATTTGAAAAACAAACAAAGAAGAAGCAATTTAATGCTTGATTGACCATAAATTAAATAGCAAAACAACAATTTAAAAGAGATATTCATTTTAGCAATTTGGTTCGTCGACATATTGATGCTTGTATTTTCACTTATATTGATGATGTTTCCATGTAGTTTATGGATAAAAGAAAATAATGGGAGAAAAAAAAAGGAATAAATATAAAATAGGTACGTACTTACAATTGGAAGAAGAAAAAGGTAGTATGAATTAAGTGAACCATACCCGATTCCAAATATTGATTTGTTGTCAGCATCAAGTGATATAGCGTATGGGTTTGTAAAATAATTTGAAAGGTGTATAACTGTTGGTGTATGGCGGAAAGTATTGAACATTTTTTTAAGATGTAATCGGCTATAAAAAAAAGAAGTAACCAACTATAATCGTAATTGGAGGAATATTTTTGAAAAAAGAAAACTACCACAATTTGAAGAAGAAAAAAATATCACAATTAAAGGGTAAAATGGGAAGAAAATAAAGGCTACACCAAAACATTGTTTTGCCTTTATATATTGTATAGATATAGATATAGATGCATAGATATAGATCGATAGATACTAATTAGTTTAATGAAAAAATAAAGATAAATATAATAAGAAAGCAAAGCAACCATACCTATTTCATTACTACAGTATGTGCTCCTTCTATATGTGTATATATGCCGCCACTGTTTGGTATGATTATGAGAGAGTGTATTGGATTGTGAAGCACTTGTAAACTCTTTTATATATAGATTTGAAGTGAAAAACAAATCATATACAAACATAAATAAAAAACTAAAAATGACGTAAAAAATAGGACTAAATCATTAGGGACCTAAAACAATACTCACTCCGTCCCATTTTATTTGAGCCTTTTGTAAAAAAAAATTGTCCCAAAATATTTGAGCCATTTACAATTTTTAACATGTATTTCCACTTATACACCTTATACTTGTATTTCCACTTTTTAGAATAATTATTACTTGCACTTAAAAAGTGCCTAGGGAGTTCCAATAAGGATAATTTGGTAAAATTAATAGTATCTCTCATTCATTTTTATCTTTTTCTTAATATGCGTGTTTTTTGCAAAAGGCTCAAATAAAATGGGACGGATGGAGTTTATGAGAGACCTTTTTATCTTCATCATAGGGGTTTTTCTGTTTAATAGAAAACAGAGGCCTAAAGTGAGCAAGAGGTTTATCAATGAGTCGGCTTTGGATAATGAGTACAACAAAGATCGCTGAGAGAAGAAAAATAATAATAAATTGTGAGAAACATGAAACAGATAATTAATAGTCTAAAAGAGTGGAAAATATTTGCATTATGCATGACTCTCTCTCTCTTTATAATTAGTTAAGTTTTGTAAAACAACAAAGTAACTTACAATAAACTACGTATGTTGTATATACTTTTTTTTTTTTTGCAATTTTTTTTTTGCACTAACAAAACTAACTTACAATTACATACTACTCACATTTTTTTGGACAACCTTTTCTATAAATCATTCTCAACTTAATTTATTATGGTCAACTTCTTTAATTTTTAAATATATTAATTATTCAAATCAACCAAATAAACCAAACAACCGACGAACAAACTCCCGCAACGAATATGAACGCGCCGCAGGCGCGACCCGTGCGGAGGCACAGGTATTTCACTAGTTAATAATCTAAAAGAGTGGAAAATATTTGCATTATGCATGACTCTCTCTCTTTATAATTAGTTAAGTTTTGTAAAACAACAAAGTAACTCACATAGAGATGTTTGTTTGGCTGATAGTACATTTCATTTAAAGTGACCGAATATTTCATTGATACAACAAAAATAATAAGATTTGAAATATTCCCTTTTATTTGAACAATATGTAAAACTCATTTGGAAGATTAACTTTAGAAGAACAGAGTTAGACTCAAAAAACATGTAAGATATAAAAATTTGATAAAATTGGTGGACTATAAACAAAAATGCAAGATATGAAACAAACGAATACAAAGATTAAAAGAAATTAAGATATCAATAAAAAAATATAAAACATTAAACATGGAGTACATTTGACAACTTTGGAAAACCTCTGAAGTGCAATCATGTTTTCCAAGTCTTCAACAACGTACAAATAGATAAAAGAGAGTATACATAGATAAAAAGAGTGTACACATAGAGAAATATTACGACGACGACAACAACAACAACAACAACAAAAAAGTAATATTTGTTTTACTTCTTCTCCCTATGAAGTGAAGTGAATTGTGTGGCTTTGTTCCACCCCAAATTAGACAGAGTTTCTGTAAAGAATGAAAATTTAATGGAATGAGTAAAATAGTGGTATTTGCAGAAGAAGAAAATATCGAAAACTTAGAAGCGCAATGCAGTGAAAATCTAATAGAGAATGTGACTTATGTACATTGATTGTGGGAAGAGGTAGTAAGGAGAATAGAAGAACCGACAACATGTCTACCCTCATTTCGTTCCGCCGTCCGTCGCCGCTCGATCGTCCATCTTCATCATTCAGTCTTGTTTTGTGCCAACACTGCAGTGTAATGTTAGTTAATTAAGAACAAAATTTTAAAAATAAACCACATATAATGAGTAATTATTAGCATGTACTATTTGCTATTTTTCTAACAACCAAAATAGGTTCAAAGCAAAAAAGAGATTATAATTCAAAAAGAAGAATAATAGAGGAAAGGGAAATATACAGAAGAAAAAAATGGGAAACTGGAAATTAGAACCACCAAAAATATGAAACTAAATAAACTAAAGAATATGACAAACTACATGAAAGCCATATATGATATGAAAGTCATAAAAATAAACATATATTGCAAGATACATAAGGAACCGTCTTTCAACCTGATGCACTGTTCTCCCCTACTTTGAATCACATCATGACAACCAATATAAAAATTGGGATGTTGGTGTAAGGAAAAATTGACAGAAAAGTACCATTCTTTTGTGCCTTTTGCATTAATGTTTCTGTTTCTATATTTAAGAATAGAGGTTAAGAGACATTGGAGAATAGAGAAAACATAAGAGGGAATGTCATGGTTGCAATTTCTCTTTTTTTATTTTATCTATGGTTGCCAAATTAATAGATATCCTTGTTTCAAACATTCAATTAAGAAAACAAACGGCTACATGGAAGATATAACATTGGCATATGAGGCAAAGTGAGGCCAACGATTTAATTAAACTGGTAAACCGCTCAACTTCTCATGTCCACGCACAGGTGTCATTGTAACTTATGGCAGTTATTGCAAGGACAGTATGAGAATTAAAAAAGTTCAACCCATTGTAATCTGATGCATGTTTGTTTTGATTTGTTTTTGTTCTTTGGATAGTTAGAGCAAATAAAATTAGAAAATAGACAAACCACTAAACTATATTTGTTTGTTTTTGTATAACTGTATTTCTTTTGTAACATGAACATTAAATTGAGAAAACTACCATAGGTATAACCGCTTATTATAGTTACTTTCCAAAAACAAATTCAAAAAATTGCAAGTAGTGAAGGGCAAAATTGGCATTATGAAAAATCCACCCCAAAAAAACATGTCCTCTTTATAGATAGTTATAGATCCACCCCAAAAAAACGGGCTTGGATCCTCTCCTTCATTTATTTGTCTCCCACTCTCTCCTTCACTTATTTGTTTCTATCTCTCTCATATATTTTCTCACTCTTCTTCCTTTTATTATTTTTTTATTAATTTTCTCTCTCCTATCACACACATATTTTGGAAGGAGGGAGAAGGATGGAAGGAGAGGATCCATCCTCCAAAAAAACATGTCCTCTTTATCTATACTTATAGATTAAAATATAAAACAAAAAACATAAAAAAAAAAAAATAGGAGCAGCGATTGCTGCTAGGGGTGTAAGCGGATCAAAAAAATCCAATTAAACCGACGATCCAAACCAATCCAAACCGGAAAAAAACCGATGTTTATGGTTCGGATTCAAAACCGAACCGAACCAATTAAAAACCGACATGGTTTGGTTCGGTTCTCGGATTCAATTTTTAAAAATCGATGAACCGAACCAATAAGTATATTATTAACCATATGTTTATTTATTATCAATCATATATATATATATATATATATATATATTTCAATTTATTATTTCATGATGGTGCATTGACGATTCAAGTGGAAAAAAATTGAAATTTTATTTTAGTTCGTTTTCTTACTTGATGATAAACTTATGAACTTAATTTTATGGTTATATTTTGTATTGAAAATCTATGGATTGTATATTGTCAACTTTGTTTGAATTAAAATGTGTTTGAAAACCAATTAAAATATGGTGTATGGTGATAATTGATTACATAAGTTTTATGTGTGATTAAAAAAATTATAGCAGGATATCGGATAAAAAATAATAGTAGGAAAAATATTGCAAAATAAAAACATTACAAAACCGATCAAAGTATCCGATTCAAACCGAACCAAACCGATTAGTTTGGTTCGGTTTCATTTTTCAAAAATAGGACAAACCGATCCAAACCAAACCAATTGAGTACACATTGGTTCGGACTTTGGATTCATCAAAAACCGATCCAAACCGGTCCAATTAGACCCCTAATTGCGGCATCTTCACTCCCCCTTTTCATTTTCTCTTTTAAGTTTTTATTATTATTATTATTATTATTTGTTTTAAAAAATATATATATAAACAAAAAACATACGCCTCTTTCCTCTTCCCACTTTTCCTTTTTTTAATTATTATTATTTTTTTTTTTTTTAATTTTAAAAAAAAAGGTCAAGGTCAGATTGGTGAAGCAGGTCACGCAAAGATCTTCTTTTCCAGATTTCTTTTGCCTTACTTTTTCTCTGCAGCAAACAACAGTACACATCTTTCCCAGATTTTCTGGAAACAACATGTTTGTCCAGACAAAGCTTTGATCCCATAAACAATTAAACCCTAATTTTTTGGTTATAAAACCAAATCCAAATCAGAAGCAAAAAGAGGAGGCAATTTTGGTGTCTCACAGCCAACACAAAGAAACATCAGGAACCCAATTTCTCATCTCTCAGCCGCACCAAAAAACTCCTCAAACCCTAATTTCTTCAAATTACAGAATAACATATCATTATCTCAGAACCATTCTTTTTCTTTCTCTTCTTCCATAATCAAAACAATAACTCAGTAACAATAACATCAACCATACACAAAATCATCAAACAACAACAACCAACACAGACATCAAATTATCATCGTCACCACCGCACCAAAACAAACAGAAATACGAAAGAAGAAGAAAGAGAACGAAAACGAAGCCAGAAGAAAGAAGAAACAAAAACAAAACTCTTCGTCTCTGTGGGTCTCGATCCGGCCGATTGGTAGAGATTTTGAAAATTCTATGTTTGGATTTGGGTTCAGAACGAAATTTTAAGTGGGTTTGATGTTAAACTTTTTTTAAAACAAGGTGGTTTGGTTCTCCGGCACGGTGGCGCCGCCGTCTGGCCCGGCGACCACCGCGCCGGAATCTGGAAATTTTTTGAACAATATATGAACACGTTGGAGGTGGGTGAGAGAGAGCAGAGAGGAATTTGACTTTAGACTTTAGAGAGAGAGGTTGTTTTTTTCAAAACGGTTTCCTTTTACTGCAGAAGCTTTAAAATGCTCCCTCCCCTCACATTTTTCTTTTTTTAATTAAACCAATCTGGTTTTTTCTGAATGGAACCTGGGCTTCAGGCCCAGTTATGGTTTTTTCTGCTTGCCTCAGATTTCGTTTCTGCCCCCCCACATTCTGCTATCAAATCCCCTCTGTTTGCTTTTAATTTTTAAGCTTATAAAATAAGTGCTTATCTGAACAAATTGCTTATTTAGCTTTTTGAGTCAAATTTTTGCACTAACATCAAAACTTTTCTCAAATCACTTATTTTACTTTTTTTAGCTTATTTTTATAAGTCCTTTTAATCACTTTTTTAGCTTAAAAATTTAAGTGTTTAGTTAGTGTATCTCTTTTTTCACTATTTATTTATATATCTCATTTCATGCATTTTTATTTTAGCTTTAGCTTATTTTATTACATCTTTTATTTACCTCATTGCACTTGTATTTATTTATTGTTTGTGTTGTTATTCATTTTTTTAATTATTTGAGAATTAGTGTGTATTTAGGAATCAAATGTAAATTATAAATGAGAGTTGCATCGCATGTGTTTCCTTGCATTCATATCATGTTTATTTATTGCAAGCAAGAAATTAGAATGTGATTAGGACAATGTAGATATAAATGAAAAAAATTGCATTGCATGCATTTTATTTATTATGCTTTATGTTAATTAGATAGCGATCCAAGGGAAATTGGTCTTGTTTCGATTCAACGTCGTTATGAGATTTCCTCGCGCATAATTAAATCAATCACCTTTTAGTTAATATTTTCGCGCCTAGTTTATCTAAGTATCGCGCAACTCTTTTTATCAAAAAAATTCCAAAAAATATTTCATATATCCAAAAACTTCAAAAAACATTTCATATATCAAAAATCTCAAAAAAACACTTCATATATATATATATATATATATATATATATATATATATATATATATATATATTCAAAAACTTCAAAAACATTTCATATATTCAAAAATTTCAAAAAAACATTTTCTCGAATCAAACTCTTTTTTCCTTAATCAGAAACCTTGGATTTCAAACCAAGTGACATTTTATCGAATCAAACTCCTTTTCCTTAATCAAAAACCTTGGACTTCAAACCAAGTGCTTTTCATCAATTGAACATTTTTAATCAAACAAAAACCTTGGACTTCAAACCAAGTGTCTCTTTTTCGCCTAAACGTTTTACTCAATAAACCTTGGATTTTAAACCAAGTGTTCGCGCCACTTTTTCTTAATCAAATTTCAATCAATTTAATCATTTAGATTTTCTTTTATAAATTAACATTAATCAACCTCACATTTATGCCACTTTTGACTTTTGTCTTTAAAACCATTTTCAAAACTTAAAATCAAACAAACAAATTTACTCGTAATTTTTTACCCGAACTACGGTGGTTTTGATCCTTCGGATACGTAGTGCAAAAGGCTTTAAGTCTTCCCAAATCACATAAAATAACAAAAACATTTTTTCTCTTGTCTTAAACCTTAAAACACCAAAAACATTTTCTTTTCTTTTCCTTAATCAATAAAAACATTTCTCTTCTCTTTTAATCACTTAAACTTTTTTCTTTAAATCACTACTTTAGGTCCTAGGCATTTTTACAAGCAAATAAAATAAAGCGCATAGATAAAATAAGACAAGAGGTTCCTATAGGATACTATTGATACTTAGGGTGCTAGTACATTCGCTTCGTATAACTAACCCCCGGACTTTGATCTCTAAAAAATAGGGTTTTAACGAACTTTTTTCCTTTTCCCTTGGAAAAATTAAAGATCGGTGGTGGAACATTAAATTGATATTCAAAGCTAATTAATAGCTCGACATCTAAAAATCACTGCGACAGTGTCGAAGACTGGTTTTCGTTTGTTGTCATTTTTTGTAAACTTTTGAGTGTTGTAATCATCTCCCCCCTCTCGGCAGAGGTTTTCGCTCTCTTAATATCTATGGCGACAAATTGCTCGTCTTTTTGCTTGATGTTGTTTTGAAGTAGCTTTATGACTTGCTCCATTCTCTCGTCAGTGTATCTGCAAAACTGTTTTGCTCAGATTTTATGTATTGAATATATGGCTCGAATTGTTGTAATTTCATCTGCCATCTTATTAGTCTACCTTGTTTATGGTCAGCTTTAATTTTATATCTCCAAAATCCTGTAAGATATTTAGAGTCTGTACGAAGAAGAAACATTGACGGTAATAAGTCAATCTTCCATTTTTCTAGTATTTTTACACACGCCAGAGTCTCTAGTTCCTGAATATGTTATCTAGATTCTGTATCTGTAAATGTACCAGAAATATATTTACATAAATGTAATTTTTCAGTATCCTTTATCAGGATTTTAGAAGCACTATAATCAATGCCTTTTGTAGTATTTGTTCCTTCTTTCGAAGTTTCAGATTGTTTTGATTGAAGATCTTTAGATTCTTCAATTTTATATCCCTTCTCATTTAGAGAATGTTTTGCTTTACCATTGGGTAAGGCTCTCATACAACCTGCCCAGGTTGTTTGTAATGCATCTGCTTCTACAATCAAAAAATCTTTTATTGTTGGATTGTATAGTTCAGACAAAACTTAAATTTTTTCTTTAATGGTTTTAACAATATCAGAATCAGTTTCAGTCCAAGACCAAGGAACTTTTTCTGAAATTTTTCTTTGCAAATGTTTTCTTTCTTTTGCTAAGTCTTTGAAAAATCCTTCGTTAGCAATATAATTTAAACATCCAAGAAATCTTTGAATTTGTTTTCTGTCAGAAAGCTCATTTGGAAAAGCTTGTATTTTTTCTTGGGTATGAGGTGGTAAACTCAGTTCCTCATTTTCTTTTAAGATTAAACCAAGGTATTCTATTTCTTTTTGTAAAAGTTTTGATTTCTTTTTCGAAATTACAATACATTTTTCTTTAATTCTTAGAAGAACAGTTTCTATATCTTGAAGATGTTATTCCTTAATTCCTTTTGTGAAAATAAGTATATCATCTATATATGCCACACATATATGATTTAAACCTTCAATGGATTTGTCCATAAATCTTTGGTATATTGATGGTGCTTGTTTCAATCCAAAAGGTAAAACATTCCATTCATAGTGTTTTTGAGGTGGACATGAAAAAGCTGTCAATGGTTTTGTTTCTTCAGCTAGTCTTAGTTGATAATAACCAGACTTTGCATCTAAGGAAGAAAACCAATTACATCATTTTATTTTTTCTAAAATAAAATCTTTTCTTGGTAATTTATAAGAATCTCCAACTGTTGCCAGATTAAGTTTCTTATAATTAATTACCATTCTTCTCTTACCTCTTTTTATTTCGTTGTGATTTTCGACATAAAAAGCTGGTGCAGAATGTGGACTTGATGAAGGTCTAATAAGGTCCTTATCAAGTAGATCTTTACATTCTTGTTGAAATTCTTCAACATCTCTAATAGAATATGGAATCCTATTTGGAACATTTATCTCGTCATTAGGGTTTTTGAGTTTAATAACTATAAGTACATGATTAGTGTTTTTAACACTGTCTAAAGGGTTATCTGAACAGACTTCATCTAACCTTTCTTCTATACTAATATGGAAACTTCTTTCTTCCCATATTGTTCTTAGTTCTCTAAGGTTTCCCTTAATAAGATTTAATATCTCATTTTTAGTAACTATTTTGGTGGTTACTATTTTGCTATTCTTAGGATTTCCTAAATCCTTCCATTGAATTGATATAGTATCCTTTCTTTGAGTAAAAGGTTCATATAATTTTAAAAAGTTATTTCCTATGATCTAATCCTGAATCATGGAGGTAGATTGTTGGAATAAAAAACTTATATCCTTCAATTTCTATAGATACATCCCTGAGGTTAAACCATATCTGATGTTTTGATTTATCTGCAACTATTATTTCTTTTGGTTTGGTTAATCTTTCCCAATTTCTAGAGATAAATTTTTTCTCAAAACAAAGAGTTGCACCTGTGTCTACATAGGCTAAGAGGTTTCTATTTTTTAGTACTATTTTAATAAATGTAGCACTTGGATTTCCTTTACCAAGTATCTTCTTCGACATCTGAATCTGTTTCTGTACAGTATTCATAAATGTCTTCATCGGATTCTATGTCTGATTCTATAGGTTCATATCCTATTGCATATATTGCATGTAAAACATTTTTCTTAGGATTTTCTTTCTTAGGGCACTCATTTGCATAGTGACCTTCTTCATGACATAACCAACATGTACATGATTTTTTGCCTTGTGGGCATGTTTTCTTCTTAGGGTATGGTTGTTTTTTCCTAAAGTATTTTTCGTCTCCTTTTTTGAATTTTCTAAAAGGGATCTTCTTGAATTTCTTTCTCTTATAAGATTTTTGTAATCTTATCTTTCTAGGTTTCTTTCTAGAGTTGCAACCATAGCTTCCTACTTTGTCTTGTAGTTTGGATTTGTGATATTTCTAAGATTTCTTTTTGTTTTCCCTTATCTTTCTCTTCCCCCCTCTTAAGAAATTGAGACAACTCATCTAGAACTAAATATTCTTCTTTATTTTCTAAGAGTTTTGAAAAATCTTCTAGTTTAATGCAGATTTTTTTTTATATCTCTTTTCTGTTCCTCTTCAATTTCATCCATTCTTTGGTGAAATTTTTGATAACATTTTTTGATTATGTAAGCTAACATACATGCTATATTGTTTAGTTGTGGATTTGTTGTATGAAAAAGGTGAGGATATTTATGAGATTCATCTTCTTCATAACAGGTAAAATTTTCTTCATGAAAATTCCATGTTTCATAAGGTTTATACTTACCTTCTTCAAACTGTAAGTTTTCTAAATAGGTCGTTAGTTTTTCTATCCTACAATGGAGATCAGAAAAGTTATCTAAAACTTTCTGCAAAACGTTTGATATACTACCTTCAGTCATCTTGCCATAAACTTAAGATTTTTCTGAAGTAATTTAACTATTTGACCATATTGTTTGGATAATTGTATATCGATATTTTTAAAGAATAATTCTGTGTCTCTAAACCATCTAATCTGTAATTTATACAGACTTAGCTTAGCTAGATTTGGCGTAAAACTAATTGTTCCATAAATTAATTTTTTATTTGGATTCCTAATCCAATTCATACTTAGTTTATTTGCTACGAAATATTAGCTACCAATTTTATACTTAATGGGTTCCTTAGTTTTCAACCATTAGATTTAAGATTTGCACATGGGATGCTTTTTATATTTGCTACACTAGATCTTGACTTTTCTGGTGAAGTCATTTTTGATGACTGCATGTTAGAATTCTCCTATAAATAGAGATTATACAATTCTCGGGCCACCATAAGATACTATTAAAAAAAGCACAGCAGTACTGCCAAGCTACTAAGAACTTATTATAATTTATAAGTATTTCACAACAGTCTTCTCTAAACACAACACGACATCGACAACTATCTAACTAGCGATAATACAATTCTCGGGCCAACAACATAAGATACTAATACACATGATTCAAACCTATATTCAAAAGTACTTTAAAAACTACACCTGCATTAAAAATTGCTTTTCTTTCTCAGTCCTCATTCTTCTGTCGATGTCAATGTTGCTATCAGCACTAATCTTATACACCCCCCCCCCCCCCCGTCTTTCCCAATATTCTTCTTGTTAGAGATTGAAAATAAAGAATTAAAACATACACACAAAAAATAAATTTGTGAAAATCAAAAGCATTGCTAAAGGCCAAACAAACTTGTTGAGACATCCAGCAAAACTTGCCTCATCTGGGTAGTCCAAGGTTGTCAGGATCGAGATCCCATTAAAGATCGTTGGGGTATATAAAGATCGTAAATCGTAGGATCGTAACAAGGATCGTAAGATCCCACAAGAAACTTAAAAACTTCTCAATAATTAAACATAATGAAAAACATAACAACTTCATTAATAGAAAATAGAAATAGAAACATATAACTTGTCTTGGACTCTAAACATAGACTCTTAAACTTACGGTTGAAAATACAAACTAGATAGAACCTAGAAACATATAACTTGGACTCTTAAACATAGACTCTTAAACTTAATAAGTTGGACTCTTAAACATAAAAACTTAACAACACAAAAACATAAAACTTAAAACCACTAATTCAGCAAGTCCTTTAACAGAAAATCATCAATTCCAACACCCATGTCTTCCATGACTATTAATGAAAATTAGGGATACGTTGATGAATAGAGATAGGATGCAAGGCTCAATGGATTTCTATTAAGTATCCACCGATTTCCCAAAAAAAAAGCAGCTTTGTAGGTGAGTCGGTTAGTTTTCCAAAGCTTTCCACGTTTTTCTAATCGGGTCAAAAATAAAGCAAACCGGGTCGGGTCGGGCGCGGAACGGGTCAGACCTTGAAAACCCAGTACGAAACGGTGATGTTTGACGCGTGGAAAAGCGCACGATCTTACGATTTCACGATGTTTCTCTGCGATTTCACAATTTCAACGTATTTCACGCTTTTTCATACGATCCAGCACGGTGAATGATTCCAAAATCGTAAGATCGTGCGATCTTGGGAGTTAACTCCCGATCTTGATAACCATGGGGTAGTCATCTTCATAACCAGTGCAAGGAGACCATTCGATAAATTCCCATTAGTAGTAGAATTATCGAGATCAAAAGCCTCATTTGAGCCCTCTGAGCTCTCTACCTTAGCAACTTCTACTTCTGGATTAGCAACTTCTTCGTTTTTGTTTTTTGAATGGGGCATCGCAGCATCTGTTTATTTATTGTTTTGATCAAATAAGAAACGCAAGGGTGAGGATATTTTAATATGGCTGAAAGATAAAAAAAGAAAAAGAAAAGGAACAACAGTCAAACACATACATCAAACAGACAAAAAACATAATAGAAGACAGACAAAACATAAAATAATATAAATATTAGATGATGAAATGGGCTCAGTTTTTCAAGTCTAGCAACAATAACATGATAAACATAATCTAAAACACTCAATCAAGAGCTTTGTCAACCAAAAAAAAAACACCCAATCAAGAGCTGGCATTTTCACAAAACAGTAAAATGAAAAATAAAAATGTATCTTCCCATGGTTTGAAAGTCAAAATTTAAAACACAATAGATGGATAAGGTGCAAAATAATTCAACCGCAAAGAACATATTAATACAACATTAGAACACTGAGTAAAACTTACTTTCTATTTCTTGCTTCTCAGCAAGAATCAGGTAGGTTGTCACATGAGGCTTCCCCTCTATGGTCTCTATCTTTTGCTTCTTAACAACTCCTGGTTTTGATCAAATAAGAAACCAAAGGGTTAGGATATTTTAATATGGCTGAAAGTTAAATAAGAAAAAGACAAGACACAACAGCAAAGTGATACATCAAACAGCCAAAAAAAATAAAATAGAGAATGAAAATCAAGAGCCTACATTTTCATAAAATAAGAAAGTAAATAGAATGGTATCATCACAAGGTTCGAAAGTCAATATCTAAAGTGTTAAAAGTCAGTGTGTTTTTACTATTCCTTGACTATACAGCATCCTAGGCTGATTGTTAGTGTTCCTAGTCATTACAACTTCCTAGACATTGAATGTAATTGTTGCATCATCATACTACCTCCGTTCCTTTTTATAAGGAACAATTTGGAAAAGAAATTTATTCTTTTTTATAAGAAACAATCATTAAATTTATGCTTTATTAATTAAGCAATTTCATTTATACCCTTCATCTATTCTAATGTTATGCATTAATTACACTAACAAATTTCCTATGCATTAATTACACCAAGGTTAGTTTTGGAAATAGATTATAAAATTTTAAAATTTTTAATAAAAAAAATAAGTTTCCTTGATTTGTGTGTTTTTTTCCAAATTGTTCCTTATAAAAAGGAACGGAGGGAGTAATAAATAGAAGGTGCGTGATTTACTTTTAGACACACAGTTTTACATATTTTACAACAAGAAATGGAACATGGATGAAGTTTCATATTAATGTATTAATACAACAGCCAAATGCAATTATCAAAAAGCCAAAAAAATAACGGGACAGACTGAACTGCACCAAAAAATTAGAGATAAACATAACCAACTTATGTGCATATTAACACTAAATGAAGAGCTAGCGTTTTCATAAAACAGTAGAGCAAAAGAACTGTGGTTCTAAAGTAAGAATATAAAACATAACAGATGGATGAAGTGAAAATTAATTCAAATGCAAATAAAATATTAATAAAACTTCGAGTAAAACTTACTTTCTACTTGTTTCTCAGCAAGAAACATGTTGGTCGTCACATGAGGTCCTCCATCTATGATCCGCTTCCTAGCAACTTCTGTTTATTGTTTTGATCAAATAAGAAAATAAAGGGTGAGGATATTGGCTGCGAATTAAATTCAAAGAAAAGAAAGCAACGCACAACAGCAACAACCAAATTATTAGGGTGAGCATATATTACTTTCACTTTAAATTGGTTTATAAAAAAAGAAAAAGGTGATTTGAGTTACCCATTTGTGGCGCTTGATGTTGTGAGATGAGCATGATTGAGGAGAGAATCGGCCGATGGCAAGGTTCCTTTAAATCCCAACAGATAGAACAACTAACAATGAAAGAACAAAATTATTAGGCAAAAACTCAATTTAATGAAAACACACTCATGTTCTCTAAACTCTCGCAGTCTTAAAAAAGGCCCAATTCAAAGGTTTTTAAACCCTAATCCCCAAACCAGCTTAAACTAAAATCTGAGAAGATTTGAAAATTTTCAACCATAGCAGAACAGATTCGAATATTTATTGCTATTGAGGATTTAATTCCATCAAAACAAACTCAATTTCTCAAAATCTCTCGCAGCCTTAGAAAATCCCACAAAATAAAAGCTTTTAAACCCTAATTCCCAAAACAGCTTAAACTAAAATCCGAGAAGATTTGAAAATTTTCAACCATAACAGAACAGATTCGAATATTTAGTACGATTGAGGATTTAATTTCATGAAAACAAACTGAATTTATTAAAATAAAAGCTTTAAAACTCTAATTCCATGCAACACATAAGAGATTGAATTATGAAGTAGATTTGAAAAAGAATGAAAACACCTGAAAGTGAAAAACTCAAAGAAATCAGAGAACGGTGAAAAACGAGAAGACAAGGATATGGAGTCGTTGAGAGATGATTGCAGAATGCAGATCGCGCGAGATTAGGTTAGCGGGAGATATCAGTGCCACCAAATATATTATATAATGCTTACCCGCCCGGCCCAATACAAAATTAAATTGTTATCTACGTGTTTCTCGCGTGTCTTACTCCTTTCTAAATTTTATTTTTTCGGTACTTATTAGTTTAGAGATCCGTGCGAATTTTATTTATAAAATATTGTTAAAATATAAGTGACGTCGTGCACCAAAAAAATAAAAATAATAAATGAGGTTTTTCTGTGATATTTTTGTAAAACTTATTAAATTAAGTCTTTTTTTTATTAAAGTAATTGTCCCGTGTATGATTTTTGTGTAATAAATAATAATTAATAATAAGAAATATTTATTATTCAATTCCTTTTTTTTATTAATCCAATTGTCTCGTGTATGATTAATTTTTTTTATTAAAACAATTGTCCCGTGTATTATTATAACATATATTCATCAACAATTGTTCCGTGTATTATTATAATATATTATTAAATTCTTTTTTTTTATTAAAGCAATTCTCCCGTGTATGATTAATTTTTTTATTAAAACAATTGTCTCGTGTGTTATTACAATATATATTTACCATTTAATTATTATAATATATATTAATCAATAATACGTTTCTCCTGTATTTTTTATATAAGAGTAAACAAAAATAGAATAGATTTTTTTATAATAAATATAGAGTACAATTTAACTATTTTATAGAAAAATAATAAATTGAAAAATATAATTTATTTTTTTACGAAATAGAAGATTTAAAATATTTGTAAGAATTGATGAGGACAAATTAAAATTTTTAGTAGTAATACCTTTAATATATTGGGCCCGTTTGAATTTGGCTTATTTTTAAGCTTATGAAAATACTTTATGATTATTAATTTATAAATAAACTTTTATGTTATTTCATTAGGTTTTTTTACTCATTTTAATTTATAAGTTTTCACTGACAAAAATTATATCTTTATAAGCTGTTTTCATAAACAACATTAAAAAACTTATAATAATTTATAAGTATTTTTTTTATGAGTAGATTTGTTTTATGCTTATCCTTTTTTTTTTTTGTATCTTTTTTTCATGAGTAGATTTATTTTATGTTTATCTTCTTTTTTATTTTTTTGTTATTTTTTTTTTTGTATTTGTATTTTTTTTAGTTTAGAGTTAAAATTACATTTAAGGGCATAAATGGTGAAATATTATTAAACGTGTTAAGGACAAAAAAAGTTTTTTAGTAGTAGTTTCTTTTAATATATTGTAAATAGATATAGAGAACGTTATAAAAATGAGAAATTGTTTAAGAATTTTGCCAATTTCATCTGTTATTTAAGTAGTAGACCATTCAATACTCTAGTCTTCTACATCAGTCCAATTTCGCCTGTTTAAAATCGAAAATAGTCCATTTGAATTGACTTATTTTTGAGTTTATGTGAAACAATTTATGCAAATAAATAAGTTTTTATATATTATTATAAACTTTTTAAGATAATTTATAATAAAACAATATATAAAAATATAATTTTTCTCAGTAAAAACTTATAACTCAACATAATATTTTATTTATTTGCATAATATCTATTTTTATAAGCTTAAAAATTTTCTCGAATAATAAATTTAGAGGACTGGCATTGATATTGATATTATTAATAGTGTAGATAAATAATATGAATAGTTTAATAATATCCACAAAGATATTAGCTGATAACCAAATTTCTTGGAAAAATCCATAAATACCTCAAAATCCACCTGAAATCCCCCAGAAAAAACTAAAATATCTAGTAGTGAAGTGGTTATTGCAAATAAAATTATTGCGCAAGGTGAAAGATTAGAGTCCATAAAAAAAAAGTGAAAATTAGAGCAAACCACCATCATAGAAAGTTTTGCCTTATTTAACATTTAAATTCAACTATGCGGTGTCAAGTTCGGCCAAAGGGAGGTGCAAACAGCCCTTCCGTGTCAGGCCTCCAATTTATTTAAAAGTCATGAGCGAAGAATACATATCCAATGTGGTGAGGTGCAACGGATGCCTCCTGGTCAGATAAGTTGAGCAAACCTATGAACATCCCTGCTTGATGTAACATCCCGGATTTTTATTCAAGATATTATCTAAATTCAACTACGTGGTGTCAAGTCCGGCCAAAGGGAGGTGCAAGCAGCCCTTCCGTGTCAGGCCTCCAATTTATTTAACAGTCACGAGCGAAGAACACATATCCAATGTGGTGAGGCGCAACGGATGCCTCCTGGTCAGGCAAGTTGAGCAAGCCTATAAACATCCCTGCTTGATGTAACATCCCCGATTTTTATCCAAGATATTATCTAAAATATTGAATTCTTTAAAAAATGTGACTATTTTGTTCTTATTTTATTTTTTATATAAAAACCGTATAATAATAGGATTGAAATTTTAAAGGAAACATAACTTAATTAAATCAAAATTTAGTGGTAGTTCGAAAATCCTAACGGTAGAAAATTCATATACGCATTTCTAAACAAGTTTAAATGTTAAAGTAAATTGAAATAAAAGTAGTATGCCGCAACAACTTTTTTATTACATAAAAGACTAAATTTGCAAAAATCCAGTTTTCCCCCATACATACGCACTTCAAGCATCACATTCAATCAAAGCTTTCTCCTTGAGTACCTAAAATGTTGGGTGCACGGGTCAATATTCCTAAACCACAAATACATATAGAACATAAAAACATAAAATAAGGAAGATAGTCAAATACTCATCACCAAATAAAAGGTAAGAGCCAAATATCACAAATAAGATAACAAATTCATAACTTGAAGTTAACCAACAGAATGTTAATAAGATAAATAAATATTAGAACTTATAATTAATTAATACATGAGATGCAACTAGACCATAATCCGAATATCGTCCAATTTGACACTTGGAATTTAACGCCCAGGTAACGTATTCGCCCCATTTGGCAGTTACTAATAAAATCGTCTCAATTAACCTATAATAACAAATCGCTCCATTTAACACCTATGACTACAATTACATGCATGCTATCATTGACACGATTTCTATAAATTCCTTCAAGTAGAACCATCACTGACACATTTTCTTCATAGTTAATAGCATGCACAGCAAGTTCTCTTTTAAAACTATCTCCACGTTCATCGGTTAGTTCAGTAAGTATTTGATTAATGAACTTTCTCAAACCAATCAGCAATTAAAATATTACACAAAATATGAAATTTGTCCTCACCTTATGAGTCATGACAAAGATTATAAAACCATGTTCTCATTACCTTTATTTGTACTACAATTTCCCTTATGCTATCACAACAATCAGTAAGTTTATTAAAGGCCACCTCTACATCAGTAACTAGCTAACAAGTAATTAAGAAAACAAACATTCTTTCACGGACCTCGTAGATCATCACTTTCTCAAAAATAAACAGTTGTAAATACCATACCAAAATGTTGGGTGGATCCCTCCTCAAGTGGGAACCACACACAAAAAAAAAAAGAAAAATAGAAAAGAAATAAAAAAAAAAAAAAAAAGTTTGTTTTTATGTGTTGGGCTTCAACCCGTGTGCGTGTGTTTTTGTTATATATGGGATTGGAATCCCTAGTTGCAGGTGGTGCAACAAACAGTGGCAAAGTGAATTGCCAAGAGAATTGCAAAAGTGTGCAATTATAAGTGTATGAGAAGCAACGGTGCCTGTGTGAAGTGCTTTGTTCAATTGTGTGAACAGTAGTGTGATAATGTGTAAGGAGAGACACATTTGTTTTGTGAAAACAGAGAGCACGTCATAGAGAGAAATAATTTGGTTCCCGTGACAAAAGCGTGTTCGGCAAACGTTCTCCGTTTCGGCTGAAATTGTTTTCCACGTTAAAATTGCGGTGTCCTTATTTACAGTTGTTACTCCTTTTATTGTTGTTATTGTTCCTGTTGGCTGTGCTGGTTAATTTGGTTGTTCAGGTTTCACGAAAAGAGAATAATTAAACGCTTCCGTGTATTTCGCTGTGCACTCTGATCCCAACAATTGGCATCAGAGCTTCGGTTCTTTTGTGGAATTAATTTGTGGTGAACAATGGAAGTCAACACAACTCGTATGGTGACCTTGAATGGGTCGAATTATGCCCTTTGAAAAAGTAAAATGGAGGATCTGCTTTATGTGAAGAATTTTCACGAACCTGTGTTCGCTACAGAGAAGCCAGATAACAAGACTGATGATCAGTGGACTTTACTACACAGACAGGTGTGTGGTTACATTTGTTAGTGGGTTGATGACAACGTTTTGAACCACATTAGTGGGGAGAAACATGCAAAATCATTATGGGATAAGCTTGAGCAGCTGTATGCGAAGAAAACAGGTAATAACAAGATGTATCTTATAAAGAAGCTGCTGAGTTTGAAGCTCCAAGAAGGGACTTCGTGTGCAGATCATTTGAATACTTTTCAAGAAATTATGAATCAGCTGTCTGCTATGGGTATCAAGTTTGATGATGAAATTCAAGGGTTGTTTCTTCTTGGTTCTTTGCCTGACTCGTGGGAAATGTTTAGAATTTCGTTGTCCAATTCTGCTGCTGATGGTGTGTTGTCAATGGATCTTGTTAAAAGCAGTATTTTGAATGAGGAGATGAGAAGAAAGTCTCAAGACTCTCCTTCACAGTCAAAGATGTTGGTTACTGAATCAAGGGGGAGAAACAAGAACCGATACTCAGGTAATAAAGGTAAAGGCAGAAGCTATTCGAAGAACAGGTACACAAATGTTGATTGTTACAACTGTGGTAAAAAGGGGCATATTCAAAAGGATTGCTGGTCCTTGAAAAAGGAGGATAAGGACAATGATAAAAATGGTTCAGATGGAGAGAGTACTCATCTGCTATTAGATAACTTGTTTCTTGTTGAAGAGCATGATATGTCAAATGTTATTGATAAAGCATCCAGTTGGGTGATCGATAGTGGTACTTCAGTGGTGGAGTTTAACATGGGAAAGTTATAAACTTTCCCACCATGCACAAATTACTTTTGACCATTTGATTAACTAAGGTGCACATTTTTATTATAGTCACTTAAACACTAGATTTTTTTAAACCATCTCCCACCATCACTCTCTCTCCATAACCCCACTCAACCCATGGGAGCAACAACACAAACTCGCCCAACCAACTCACTGAGTCAACTCGCTCAGAGCATGTTCTCCAACAACAACCAACATCATGCTTGAGTCAACTCGCCCACCAAATCATTTTTCTCTCCTCCTAGTAATCATATGTGTCCCCCTTCTTCACAAAGGGCAAGAATCAGTTGTTGCAAATCAACAAGGTTTGATACTAAAATTGGATTCTTAGTTGCGGATGGAAGTAAGAATGTTGATGAGAAAAAGATCTAAAACTAGAGAGGTTGGGAAGAAGATGATGAAGTTCTTCATCATAAATTGTAATTTTATTTTTATTTGAGATTCTTTTTTGTTATTTTAATTAAAAAAAGGCTTCAGATGAAGAAATTTTGTGGTCACTTTTTATTTTCTAAAAATTGGTCAGTTTGTTTATAAAATGAGAAGCTGCATTTTTTATATTAATGCAGAGAAAATTTTACAGCACAAAGAATTTTCTGTGTTGTTGTTCATGTGAATGAGTGGGGTTATGGAGAGAGAGTGATGGTAGGAGATGGTGTAAAAAAGAATATAGTGTTTGAGGGTGGGGTTTACTATGCACAAGTTATAAAATTTGTGCATGGGTGCACAAGTTAATTCCTTTCAATATGGATCATTGATATATTATATATATATTTCAATGGTTGGGATTGGTTTAGATTTTTGACTTGTTAATTTTTTGTGACTTATTGGTACACATAACATAAACAAAATGTGACCCCACCAACTATTATTTAAAATGATTAAATTTTTGTTTCTTTTTTGGTGTGTTTTGGGATAACAATTTTGAGTCGCAAATAATTTCATGAGCCCAAAAGACTTATTGAAGGGAAGGATATAATGTTGTTATATATGAAATGAATTAATGTGTCAAAAAAATGAATGAATTAAATGTTTAATAAAATAGTTCAGTTAATTAATCATTAAAATTAAAAAAGAAAAGTTCAATTAACCACATAATAGGTGATATACGTATCAAACAAATATTCAATTTTTTTTTTACCAAACAAATATTCCATTTTAAACATTGGTTATCATAAAATTAAGTTGGATATTGTAAATATTTTTCCTTCAATTTCAAAAAAATATTCATAACAATCATTGACCCTACTAGCTTAAAGAGACGTTAAGAGTTTGTGCCAAAAAAATATATATATAAAAATTTATAAATTATAGCTCAATTGGTAAAAATATTAAAATTGTTAGGACGTACACTATTAGCGTGGTTCAAACTCCGATCCTTCTACTTTCTAATATCTTATCACTTTATTTATGTATAAAAAATAAATTACGTAACGATAATTAAACTTAAAACAAGTTATTGGAATATGAATATATTATTATGCATAGAAATATGAAGTTAGTGTAAAAATAAATTAAATATGAAGATATATTTTTTTACATTGATAAATATGAAAATATATTGTTTTACTTATTTTACTTAAAATTAAATGGATTAAAATTTAATCTGACTAAATATATCAACTTTTATCAAGACATGAAAATGTTATTAATTTAACTATTTGATTTTTATTAGTAAAAAAAACTATTCAATTCTTAGTTAACAAATTAACAAAGATTAAACAGTTAGATTATTAAACTAATGAAAAAAAAAAAATATATATATATATATATATTAGAATTATTAGACTAATGAAATTTGTTATATTTTGAGTACCAAAATACATATTTAAATGGACTATCAAGTCAATGAGAATGAATTTTTTTTATGATTGCACTCCGAATTTGTAGAACGAATGGAATAAATGTCTCATTAGATACCTAGTTTTCGTGAAAGGGTCATGAAGTTTAACTAAAACTACCGGCTTTGTGTGAAGATCTCAAATCTCACCAATCTGATCGTTAATATCACCTAATTTGACTAACAAACGGATGAAAATGAGAAATTTGATGACCGAACTCAAAACATATAGACCGATTGTAATAAATGTCTAACTAGAAGCCTAGTTTCTCTAAAAGGGTCATGTCGTCTGACTAAAACTATAGACTTTGACTGAAGATTTCAAATTTTATCAATTCGACCATTCAATATCTAGATTATTATTATTTTATTAATAATAATTAAATAATTATATAATGCATTTTGAAAAAACAAAACAAAAAATGTTATGAATTGAATTATAATTAAGAAAAATAAAATCAACTAACGAATGAGAATGAGGATTTTGATGATCGGACTCCGATTATGATAATCGTCTCATAGGTGCCGCAATTTTTATGAAAGAGTCATGAAGTTTGACTAAAACTACATATTTTGAAAAAAGATTTTAAATTTATCAATTTGAACGTTCAATCATCTAATTGAACTAACAAACGGTTGAGAATGGGAATTTTGATGATCGGATTCCGATTGTAATACCTGTCTCATAGGAGACATAGTTTTATAAAAGGGTCATGAAATATGACTAAAACTACAAATTTTGACCGAAGATTTTAAATTTTATCAATCTAATCGTTCAATATCACATAACTACACTAACAAACGAATGAAAATGTTAATAATCGAACTTCGATTATAATATATGTCTCGTAGGAGACCTTGATTTTATGAAAGTTCGACATGAAAGTTAACTAAAACTAGTATACCAAGTGCAAGACTTTAAATTTAGTAACGAAATATTTTAAAAGTCTAAATTTTTGTTCTCTAAGTAGATATAGTTTCTTCTATTTATCTTTTAGTTCTTGAATAAAGAATACATTAAATTTTAAGATTGATCGAAATAAATTAAATTGGCTAAATTACAGATTTGATCCCTTAACTTATTTTATAGTTTCACTTTAATCTCTTAATTATTTGTTTGTTGAAAAATGCTAACTAATGTCCATATGACTAAAACTACTGACATTGATCGAAGATTTCGAGTTTTGTCAATCTGATCGTTCAATATAACCTAATTGGACTATCAAACGAATGAAAATGATGATTTTGATGATTGGATTCCAGATTTATAAATTGTAATAAGTGTCTCACCGGAGAACTCATTTTTATGAAAAGGTCATGAAGTTTGACTAAAACTACTGACTTTGACTGGAGATTTCGATTGTTATCAATTTAACTTTTCAATACCTAATTGAACTAACAGACGAATGAGAATGAGAATTTTGATGATAGGACTCATAATGTATAGACCGATTGTAATAACAATCTCATCGAAGACCTACTTTTTATAAAAGAGTCTTGAAGTTTGACTAAAAATTTCAATTTTTATCAATCTCACATTTTAATATCACCTTATTGGATTAAAAGGCGAATAAGAACAAAAATTTTGATTAATATTTAATGCTATAATCAGTTTTTAAATTAAACATGGTATGATTAAAAAAAATAGTTCAATTCCATAAGGTTAATATTATTTTATTCGGTTAAACCCGGACTTTTTTTAAAATTCCCAAAATATTAACCCTAATTTGTTTTCTTTGGATCCATTGATTTTTTTTGACAATTTTGACAAATTTATTCATTCCAATAACATAATGATCTGAATAATTCTGTTTCATTTTTTCTTAGCCTGATATTTGTATTATGTGATAACCTTTATTTTCATGTAAGTGCATAGTTTTAATATAGAGTTAAGTTAACTATTGCGGTTTGATTCGATTTTCTAAACTGACAATCGCAAATCAAACCGCACGGTTTAAATGCAACTTTTTCCTATTTTCCGTTTAAATTGGTTCAATTTGCGGTTTTACTTTTGGATTGGTTCGGATACGATCACCCCTAATTACGAGTGCGGATTTGGAAAATATAAAACCCGCATTCGATCCTACCTGTTGTCATTCCTAAATGTGGCCTAAAAAATGACGTGGCACAACAAATATTATTAACGTATAAAAACCTTTTTAATTAACAATTATAATATTTATTTTATTTTATATTTTCAATACTTTTTTTTTTCTTCTTCATCTTCTCCAATACCTCTACTCAACAGCATTCATCACCTCCAACACATCTCTACCCAAAAACCTTCATAGCCAGAAAATCTACAATTAAGATAGTTTGACACATCAATCTATAACGAATTGAGCTTCAATTCCTTTTTTAAAATTGAGTCACCTGACTTTGTTTTGCCACTAGAGATTGCCGTTTCGTTTCCTTCCCTGCCAAATTTGTTCTTGGTTTCTGTAAATACACACACCCTGTAATTAACTATAACCTTCTATCCTATTATTAGCTCTTTATCAATACATGTCAATTTTTATTTATTTTAAAATGTGGGAACCTCCATGAATTTCCAGCAAACTAAGAAAATAAGTAGTGATCACCAATCACCATTCACCGACCCAGGAAAAGGTCCAATTTACAAAATCTAAAAACACAAAAATGCAAGGAGATTGGAACCGGGAGATGACGTTGTTGAATCAGATCCTCTGTCGGTAACTGCTCCGTCACAGGTCGACGGCAGGTGGAGGGTTGAAGCCGCAGCCGAGCGGTGGTGGTTTAGTGGAAAAAAAAAGACAACGGCGGTGGAGCGGTGTTGGTTTGGTGTGAGAAGATGGTTTGGTTTTGGTGGCTTCTGAGAGAAGATGAACCGAGAAAGCAAAAATGTGGGGTTGATTAGTAAAAATTAAAATAGTAATATTTTTTTTCTCAATAACCGGTAAAACACAAAAAAAAGTGGACAGCTGTCCTTTTTTGAAAACTTGTGTTTGGTGCACAAATTTTAAACTTTGTGCACCCTAAATGCCACCGTGTTTGAGTGACTATAATAAAAATGTGCTCCTTAGTTAATCAAATAGTCAAAAGTAACTTGTGCATGGTGGGAAAGTTATGAATTTTCCCATGTTAAATGGCACCTACTTCAGTACATGTCACTTCCAGAAGAGATATTTTCTGCTCATATACTTCAGGTGAATTTGGTGATGTGAAACTAGCACATGAAGGCGTGCTAAAGTGTATTGGCCTTGGAGATGTTAATTTAGAGATGGCTAACGGTAGCAAGTTAACTCTCAAGGATGTGAAACATGTTCCAGACATTCGGTTGAATTTACTTTCCGTGGCTAAACTATGTGATGAAGGTTATAACAACTTGTTCTCACGGGACACTAGGAAATTGACCAAGGGTTCTATGGTTGTTGCTAGAGGTAGAAAGTGTTCTACTCTTTACATTGCACATGCAAAAATAGTTAAAGATGTGCATGTTGTTGAATCAGCTGAGAAAGTTGAGTTATGGCATAAGAGGTTATGTCACATGAGTGAGAATGACATGGTTGAGCTAAGCAAGCGGAGTGTGTTGTCTGACATGAGAAATCCACATTTGAAGAAATGTGAGGACTGTTTTGTTGAAAAGAAGAATAAAGCTTCTTTTAATATTCACTCACCTAGAAGACCAGAAATTCTTGATTTGGTGCATACTCATTTATGTGGTCCTATGAAGACAAGGACAGTTGGAGGTAGTGTGTACTTTCTGACATTTGTTGATGACCATTCAAGAAAGATTTGGGTTTATACCGTGAAGAGTAAAAATGGTGTTTTGAGCGTGTTTAAGAAATTTAAGGTCTCGGTTGAAAATGAAACTGGGAAGAAGTTGAAGTGCATATGCATTGATAATGGCGGTGACTATATGAGAAAGCTTGAAGCTTACTGTAGAGAGAAATGGATTAGATATCAGAGGTCTCTACGTTGGAATGGTGTTGCTGAGAGGATTAGTAAAGCATTGGTGGAAAGAGTTAAATGTTTGTTGTCACAGACAGAGCTTCCAGAATCATTTTGGGGTGAAGCATTGAGCACAGTTGTGCATGTCCAGAACCTTTCACCATGTGTGTCCTTGCAACATGAAGTACCATAGATGATTTGGTCAGGTAAGAATGTTTCTTATGACCACTTACGTGTTTTCGGATGTAAAGCGTCCGTAGAGAATCAACGGTGTGTGTTTATTGGCTATGGCCTAGATGGAGTTGGTTACAGGTTTTATGATCCTGCTATGAAGAAACTTATCAGATGTTGTGATGCTGAGTTCAGAGAAGACCAGCAGTTGAAAGACATTGATAGAGTTAGAGGTGATGATCCAACTCATGATGATGACCGTGAAAAGTGTCACGGAATTGAGATGCAGTCAGATGTTGAAGCTGATGCACATGTTAGAACCACCCAAGAAAGAAAGCCTTTGAAGAGGTACATTGTTGAAGAACTTGTTACAAGTGATGTTGAAGTTCCTGCATTGGTTGAAGACACAGATGACAAGATGATTGAAACTTGCGGCATAATTGTCGGAATGACAACTAATTGTCCCACTTGAGTCGTGAGGGGGAGAATGTTGGGTGGATCCCTCCTCAAATGGGAACCACACACAAATAAAAAAGAAAAAAAATAGAAAAGAAATAAAAAAAAAATAAAAAAAAAAAAAAAGGGTTTGTTTTTATGTGTTGGGCTTCAGCCCCCGTGTGTGTGTGTTTTTGTTATGTATGGGATTGGAATCCCTAGTTGCAGGTGGTGCAACAAACAGTGACAAAGTGAATTGCCAAGAGAATTGCAAAAGTGTGCAATTATAAGTGTATGAGAAGCAACGGTGCCTGTGTGAAGTGCTTTGTTCAATTGTGTGAACAGTAGCGTGATAGTGGGTAAGGAGGAGAGGAGATTCTCTCCCGTTAAAGTTTCCTCCTGTGAATTCATAACCATTCAATTTTTTTTTGTTTTTTGTGGTTGACATAAAAAAATATTTAATTGATGGATGGATCATTAAACTTGACATCCTCCAGTTTATTTTCAACTGGAGAGGATCCACGCTCGGGTAAGGAGAGACACACTTGTTTTGTGAAAACAGAGAGCACGTCATAGAGAGAAAGAATTTGGTTCCCGTGACAAAAGCGTGTTCGGCAAACGTTCTCCGTTTCGGCTGAAATTTGAGTATGTTGTCTTTGTCACTTTGTTAGTTACTTAGATAATTTTTCTGAGTAATTTTGTCTTTTCTCTGTGTCAGTTTGGGATACCCACTTGTTGTGAGGTTGTTAGCTCTCTTGTTGTTAGTTCATCATAGGTGTTGGTGACTATTATATGTTTGTCGGTTCCTAGAGAAATTAGGAAGACATTGATTGTACTCATTATTTGATAATAGTGGAGTTTTTGATTGGTTTGCACGACCCGTGGTTTTTTACTCTCACATTGAGGGTTTTCCACGTTAAAATTGCGGTGTCCTTATTTACAGTTATTACTCCTTTTATTGTTGCTGTTGGCTGTGCTGGTTAATTTGGTTGTTCAGGTTCCACGAAAAGAGAATAATTAAACGCTTCCGTGTATTTCGCTGTGCCCTCTGATACAAACATTTTCGTAACAGGACAGTGTACAAATCAATTTGAAATCAATCCAATCAAAATTCAATATTTCAATCAGCTTTACATGCATTCCTGTAAGAATCACTTAATCTATGTTTAAATCTTCAAACACTCTTGTAACCAAAAAAATAATTCAAACATCCCTTTATTTTAATTTCTACAGCTAGAAACCAGAACAATATAGTAGAACCATACTAGGAAGTTCAAAATGTCACCTAACAACATGGATGAGCAAAATACCATATAAAGCCTTATAAATTAGAGGTCCTGCATCTTGCACTTAGTTTTGGCCGACCTTATAATAATACTCTCGGAGTCTCGGACTCTAATTATTAGACCCTTTTATAAAAAAATTGTTCCTAAAACCTTTATAAATTTTTAGATACATTTATTATTCATTTTATCAAATATATCTCTCATTAAAATATCATTGAGAGAGAGTAATTTAGTAACAATAATCCACAATTCAAACAAATTTATTACTCCAACAAAACAACTTAACATAAGGTATGATTAAAGCAGTCATGAAAGCAAAGATCACACAAGCTCAATAGTAGTAAATAGAATTTTTAAATGAAGAAATAATATGCACAATCAAAACATTTAGTGAAGATGAAATCAACGTAAAATATACCGCGTATAACAGTTTTGACCCCCATAGCGTCCTTCCCAACAGAGAGAAATTCAACATAACCAGAGTTGTTGTTGTAATTCTTTGATTTTCGGCGACCCCGTGTCCTATGTAGTAGAAAAGGAATACGTCTCCGGGTTTTGCATTTGCTAGTAGATTTAGCAAATGTTTAATTATTTCTTCATCGGTCGGAGTTTTTCCAAGTGCGTCACTAACAAGTTTTACATCCTTGTCAAAAAACTTAAACTTACTGATTAGAAGTCTTTTTAGAAGTCCTGCTGAACGAATAGGACCATTCTTAAGGGTTCTATCAGGATCATCTTTATTAGAAAGGGCAATCACAAGTGCCTTCTTTTTCTTCTTCTCCTCATCCATTCAAAGAATAGTAGAAGAACAATAAAGAAACACTACACTGAGATCTAAGAGGGAGAGAGAGTAGTAAGACACAGATTTTTTTTTTTTTGAAACAACAAAACTTTATTGATAGAATAAAGAGAACTTACAAGCACAAGAAGTACTACATAAACCCAGTACAGGGGATGAAAAAAACAGAGAAAAAGTAAGCAAAGCACAGCAACATAAAAACACGGCCAGGAGAGAAAAAAACACCGGAGCAGCAACAGCTCAAGCTCCTAACGCAGGAGGAGTAGTAAGACACATAGTCTTCTTCCTCATGTCATTTTTGTTTGTAAAGGGTGTAGGTTGTTTTGTGCTGTAATGTGTTGAGTCTTTGGTGATTAGAAATTTGTAATGTTGGTGCTCGTTTATTTTAAGATGATCCTAAGAGGAGATAGTTACTTCACTAAAGCACACCAGCTAGAACACAAAGAAAAATAAATGGAGGTTAGAAATTTGTAGTCTTTTTTGTGCTCTTTTATTTTAGAATGGCTTTGTATCAGGTTGTGAGTTTGCACATCTTGTTCATAACTCACTTTTAATGAATTTTGCTTATTCAAAAAAGAAAACAAGTGAGGTTAGGGTTTTTTTTGTGTTGTTAGAAAGAAGTGGAAGTGTGAAATGAGGGAAGGTTTTGTGTTGTTGTTTTGTCATTCAGAATTTTTGTGTAGTACAAAACAATGACTAGTGTCACTTTGTTTTCTGTCGCAGGTATTTCATTTGAAATTGTTTTTGTTCTCATACTAGTTTTTCAACCCGTGCTCCCGCCCGGTTGGCTATTTTTATTTTTTTCAACAATAATATTTTCATAAAAATGTATGGTACTAAAAAATAAATAACAAAAATAAAATTTCAACACAATTCAAACCAATACCAAAGAGATTTTTATTTTAAATTTGTTGGAAAACCTCAGGATACACAATATTTATAGTAGATGTTCTACCTTTTCCATCATGATCAGTTATAAGAATTTTTAATCCAGCACGAGTTTTAACTCTTGAAATAGCTACATATAACCGACCATGTGTAAAAATCGGTCTAGGCAAATATAAACAAACATAACCCAATGTTTGACCTTGACTCTTATTAATAGTCATAGCGAAACAAACACACAAAGGATATTAATAGATGAAACATTATATGATATAGTAAAATTATTATTAAAGGATATTAACGAATAATATAAACAATCATTTAATAAATAAAACAAAACAATAGTGAAGATGAAAATAAAGTTGAAATATGAACGGGCTTAATAAATTATCGGGGCTACATACCATTCAAACAACAAGGCCCATTGTAGAAAAAACATTATATCTAACAACTAACAACACCCTCATATAGTATGAAAATAGATCAGATAAAGTACAAACGTGGGAACATCAATAAGATTATAAAATATATATCAACGATGTTTTCAGTTTTTCATTATCATCAGTGATAAGAATTTTTAATTCATCTCGTGTTTTAACTCGTGAAAGAGCAACATATAATGGACCATGTGTAAAAACATTTCTAGGTAGACCAAACACATGGTCTAGTTTGACCCTGACTTTTATTAATGGACATAGTAAACCAAACACATGGAGGAAACTGGCGACGTTGAAAGATGAGCTCATATTACATTAGTTCAAATATAACTTATTATAAGACGCGCACCATTACAAAGTCCTTATGAAACATCGAGATTTCTCAATAGCATGACCGGAACCCCAACTTTAAAAATAAGCTTGTGATTAGGCAAACCAAAGCATTTAATTTCATTCAAAAATTATTTAATAATCCAACAGTGGTCAATAGTGGTGTCTTGGTCGCACTTTGAAGCTGAATTACAACTGATCAATAGTTGTTTTTTTGGAAGAAACATATTTTTCAACAACTCAAGATAAATGAAATTAACAATGTCACTGATTGGATTAGAAATATTCGGTATAGAGTTTAGGCATGTTAATATTAGTATTTTTTTTCCTTCACCAGAGCTTAAACCTGGGTTTTTATACACCTTTAACTTTTAGCTCAAATCAATTGAGCTACCCACGCCACCGCAGGGGAAGTAAAAGCAAGTTGCAACAACTAAGCACAAGATGGGACTCCATTATGCTTGACAATTGAACTATTATTTTCTTTTCTTTTTGACAGTAACTTACACTTTTTTGACACTGCATAAAACAACTAAAGTAATGCTTCAAATAGAATTAAAAAATAGTTAGTGCAAGAGAAAGCACTAAACAGTACAAACCTATATAGTACAATCGTAAATGAATAGTACAATCCCAAACTCAACCCGTTATACAATATTTAAAGGTCCTCCATAGGAGTAAAATGAGCACTCTTGGGATGTAAAACCCTATAACTCACAAACACAGATACAAATACACAAAGTGATGCTACTGAAAGTATAAGTGAAAATGCACCTGCAACATTCCATGAGCTACTTGATGCTGTATCCAGCGACTTGCCACTCAATGAACTGCTCTGAGATATATCAATTGGAACCCAATCACAGTTAACATAGTAATGTCCGGAGCTGTGCCACGGCTGACCATCTACTGGATACCAGAATGCGACATACATTTTGCTTGATCCGCCAATGGCGAATTGCACATTCATGAGTGTTTGCTTTCAAGTTCCAGCAAGATAACAACGCGTATGGTTTCAAGTTCTCACAAAGCTATAAAACAAATCTTTGCATAAGTAGACAAACACAATAATCACAATATCTTAAACATAAACATTATATTTAAGAAAAAATGTATGATCTATTCCTTCCACTTCAAGCAAAACTACAAAAAAGTAGTTTAAAGTTTGCTTGTTTTAGCTTTTAGCCATTGAAAATATATTTTTCTTATGAAGTAAAGGCTCCCTTGGAAGAAGGTCTTGCAAAACAACCTGCTAGAAGTTATCTTATCCAAAAAAAAAAACTATTTCATCAAACAACATAGATCCATAATAAAAGAAACATGGTTTATTAATGATTTGGGGTACTCTATGCCGATATAATTGATTAATAATGAAGTTCATATGTAGTCCATCAGTTATCCATTATTATTAAGGGCTCTAATGATTAATTTAGAAGTATTTGAAAGACAAAAAATTCAGCTAATTCAAAACAGGGATTAAAAAGTAAGAGTTAAGATCAATGTAATCTAAGCAAATAAACCTTCTGAATGCAGCATATAGGTTTCTAACTTCTAACCTGTTGAAGATGATCCATGGTCCTCAAAGGCCTAGAGAATTCAAAATAATACGCGCCTTTTTTCCATTTTCTGCATAAGGACTCTCATCCTTTACAAAACCTGTTAGATAAACATGTAAGTAGTAATTTACTTAAAATCTATCCATTATAACTAAATGATAGGGTAGAAAAATGCAGAGAGCTCATATTTATGGTGCTGCATCTGAATATTCATATCATATTTGGAGTTGCCACTTGCAATTGAATCCAAAATATGCTTTAACATAAAAAATAATGTAAACCCCTACTTTTGTCTTCCAAATACATCTGTTATTAATTTATTCATAAGGATTTTGTCATCGATCTAATCCCTCTATAATGCAGAGTTCATCATTTAGATCTTCCAAGTATTTTTCTTTTACATCAATATAGTCTTTAAATAATGCAAAGAATCACATCATTATAGTCTCTAAATCATATGGCAACCAATTTGTACTGGAGTATTGTATAGTCTCAAAGCTGATTATAATAAAGGATTAAAATATAAGTGGAACTATGCAGAGAGAGGATTGAAATACAAAAATGCTTCATATATAAACAAATCCCGCTAGTTTACACTCATTCTCTTTAGTAACAAATCCCATCCAAGAATAAAAGTAACATTTCATTCCATCATTCAAACAAATTTTACACTCAATCAAAAGAAAGCATCAACCACATTACACGATAAATAACAAAAAGTTCCCAAAAACTTTATAAAACCTAAAATGCAAGAAAAAAATAAACCTCGAATCTCCACAATAAAATAGGCGAAGGCATCATAGCAGAAGCATTCATCGGCGTCGTTCCACCCCTCGAATCATTCACCTCAACAGAATGCAATAAACTTTCATCAGCACCATTTTTCCCGTCAAATTCGTCTAGAAACAACACAAATCATAAATTCTATCAACAAAACACCAAAAACCAATATTGAAATTCTGGTGGCAAGTGTCAGATGTGTAGCACGATGTGTACACTTTAGGAATCGTACGATGTGTAGCCTAATGTGTCAACATCGTGGACAACTGAACTTGATGAACAAGTAAACAATATAAAGTGCAGAAAACAAAAGAACACGTGAGTTTGTTAACCCAGTTCGGCACTTATAACAAGCCCTATTCTGGAGGATACCAATCCAGGGATGAATCCACTATGGTAGTATCAATTCAAAGCTAAACTCCCCCGTTTACAACTTCTCACTTAATCACTACCCGTGCTAATTCTACCTAGGAACTCCTAGATATGAGAACCTCTGCTCACTCCCCCTCAACCTTACCCAGTAAGGATTTAATAACAAACTCAGTTGGAGACACACTCCTAGACAAGCGAAGCACTCGTACCTAAAGGCTTAGAGTGTTGCACAATCTAACTCCTTGCTTCAAAGCTTTGGAGAAAGACAACTAGAGATTACAACTCTATAAACTCAGTCCTTACTTGCATCAAAACTATGATCCAAGTGAAGGCTCACAAAGAACAAAGAACAGACTAAGACCTAAGACTCGATATCTTCAACTCTTGGCTTCGTACTCCTTTATGTCTTCAGTCTTCCTTTATATAGAACAAGTTTCATGGGCTTGGATCTTCAATGTTGACAGCTGGCCTTTGTTAATTCTCCTTGAGATTTATTTGATCATAATCTTTTAATTGTTTGTTTCAAATCTTTTTGATCAAAGTCGGCCAATAAAATAAAACAGAACCATGAAAGATTATCTTGTTCCTTGGCGCGAAAGCTGGCACGATTTAATTTGAAAAACAAATCTTTTTCAAAAGATCGCGTTTAAATAAATGAAAGCGCGTCCAGTAGGGCGTCCAGATGTGAACCCTGATGTGCCACACATCATGCTCCACATCATGGAATCAGGCTTATTTTACCAAATGAAGCCAACACCCTAAAAGGTCTCAACAATCTCCCCCTTTGGCAAATTTTGGGCTAAAATAATCTTTGAGTCACCCAACTAAACTTGGAGAGATGTGTAGGCACATCAGAGGCATGCAGCAGCGGATTAGAGCCTCGTAAATAAAGAGAGAAATAAACTCTCACAAGATAGGAAAATAAATTCCCAAAGACTGAGAAAAATAAATTCTCAGACACATACAAGCATGAGATTCCATGCACACATAAGGGAGGGTAGCAAACCCAGTAATAGTCTACTCCCCTTTGAACTAGAGCACTTTCCATGTACTCCCCCTAAATCTCATATTCCCTATAGGCTTCTTCAGAATGCATGGCCTAGAGAGATATAGAGAAGTTTTAAACTTGGCTTCTTAAGAATGCATGACCAAGTTAAAACTCACAGATGTGTCAAACATCACACAAAATAGCAACTTCTACAGGCTTCTTAAGAATGCATCACCATGTAGAAATCATACAAATGGATCAACCATTACACAAATTAACATCTTCAATTGGACTTCTTAAGAATGCATCACCCAGTTGAAAACGTACAGAATAAGTCTTCAGAAAAACATGCTTTAGAAAACTAATTCTTCAAAAAGTTGTTGAGAAAATATTTGAAGAAAAATAAGCATGTATACCAGATGTGTAGTCAGATGTGCCACACATCAGAACTTCAGAAGTTGGAGAAGCTTCAGAAGCTGAGCAGAGCTTCAGAAGTTGTAGTGCTTCAGAAGTTGAGAAGAGCTTCAGAAGTTGTAGTGCTTCAGAAGTTGAGAAAGTTTCAGAAGTTCAGAAGTTCAGAAGTTCAGAAGTTCAGAAGTTCAGAAGTTCAGAAGTTCAGAAGTTCAGAAGTTCAGAAGTTCAGAAGTTCAGAAGTTCAGAAGTTCAGAAGTTCAGAAGTTCAGAAGTTGCCCCATGTGGATGAATAGAATTTAACTCTTTTTCTTAATTCTCGTCTCAATTCTCTCGTTCTATTCTCTCTAATTTCTCCCAAAATTATCACATTGTCCCAACACATCACAATTTGCTGCAGTTAAGACTTCAAAGTTTTTCATTTTAATTTTTACTCCCCCTTTTTAGCCAAAAATTATGACAAACATACTGAGAGTAAGTAACACACCATAGAATGCAGATAGCATGAGATGTAGAGATGATATTAATAGTGCAGCAGGTACAGAACAGGCACGCAAAGGTGCATCAGAAATCCAGGGCATAGCCCACAAAATACAAGCAAAAACAAGGAAATACTGAGTACAGGGAAATATTAATGAATTACAATAATTCAAATATCCTGGCTCCCATCAGTTTCCTCAGCTTCAGAGTCATTGGGCTCCTCCTCCTCCAATTCCTCATCCTCAGCCATTGTTTGCTCATCCTCAAGCTCCAGTCCAGCAATGACTGCCTCCAGCTTGGCCTTCTTCTCATCCAGAGCCTTGCAAGTCTCCTTTAAAGCAGCAATCATGTCTGTCCTAGACATAGCATTGTTTGAGCTGGATGTGCCCACATCAGGAGTCACATCAGACTGCTTGAGACTAAAAGAAATAGCAGACTCTCTTCTGCAAGACAAATCATCCTTGCCCAGAACATCAGGTCTCTGGCTCAATATGATTCCACACAGTAGGGAAGGAAAGGCAATGGGTAGTTTGACAGCTAGGGTTTTGGCATGTTTGATAGTCTGATCAAAAATATAAGTACCAAAATCGAAGTTAACTTTGTTACCCACAGTATAGATGAACCTAGCCAAACCTGTAGCCACATCACAGTTGTGTGTGGTAGGCACCCAGTTAGCAGCAGCAATCCTGTTCAGGATGTTGTAGATTGGAGTGAGCTTGCTTGCTTGCAATTTTCCCTTCTTAGGCCAAGTCTTGACCTTTCCAGCTGTGATGGCCTTGATTATGTAGTTGTCATTTGCCTCCATCTCAGCAAAGGGCTCCTCACTTCTGCCCAGATACTTGTTGATAACAGTGGGAGAGAAGTGAATTTCTTTACCTCTCACAAAAACAGTTTGGTATTCCTTGTCCAAAGGATTGTCACAACCAGCAGGGATGTTTACCAAAAACTCTTTGACTACCTTCTCATAGCAGTCACTCAGTCCAGTAACAGTCTTCATCAAGCCAGCACGCTTGATCAACCTCATAACTTCCTTGCACTGCAAGGCTTCAGCACTGAGCTCCCTCTCCAGAGCTAACCTTCTATGAGCAATGTACTTCCATTTACCAGCATGTGCAGGGTTGTGGAAGGAAATCAAATCAACTGGGATGTCAGGAATTCCCTGAGGAATTTTCTTCTTCCCATAGCTCTTCTTCACAGCAGACTCAATGTGAATCACATCAAGCTCCATATTGCGTTCCTCAGCAGATTCTTCCTCAGACTCACTGATGTGAGCTACATCCTGCTCCACATCGTACTCTGAGTCACTTGTAGGTGGCTCTTTTCTTTTCTGAGTCTTCTTCTTTGCAGGTGGAACCACAGCTTTACTAAATCCCTTCTTGGGACCATACATGACTTGCCTCTTAACAGGCTTCTTCTTCTCCTTAGTAGCAGCAGGAGAAATCTCAACAACAGCAGGACCTTTACCACTTCTAGTCCTTCTTGCAATACTCTCCTCAGTAAGCTTCTTCAAGGGGATGTCAGAATTGTAGCCTTCTACATCCACAACAACTTTGTCAGACTGGATATTATCTTCAGGTTCCTCAACCTCAGCAGGTTGATCTTCTTCAACAAATACCTGATCAGGAGAATCAGGAATGACAGCAGGTCTTTCAACAGCAGCAGTCTCTTCTTCAGCAGGAGACTCTTCTTCACCTTGTGGCAATGATGTGCCAACATCTGCCGCAACATTAGGTTCTTGCAGGGCCTGGAGCACAGAATCAATGATCTTCTGAGTCAAGGGGTGTCTTTGACCCTCAGAAATCTTCACAGCAGCCTTCTCAGGGTTAGGGTTTGAAGAACCTACACCCATAGATGCTTCAGCATTTGCATCACCAGATTTTGCAGGAAGAGGTTCAACATGCAGACTTTCCATGGTGTGAACCCTCTTTGGTGAGCCAATCTTTGGCTTCTTGCTTTTCTTCTTCTTCTTTTTGGATTTTTCTGTGTAAGGAGAAGGAACAACATCTTCCTCTGCGGCAATGGGGGTTGATTCCCTTCTTGATCGTTTAGACTTCTTCTTCTTTGATCCAGATGGCTTGATCATTGAGACAGGAGTGGCATCGACGATCATGTCACCTTGAATATCTTTTTGATGTGGGGAAATAGGTTTTGGTGATGATGGAGGAGTGTTTGTTTTTGTGGAAGGAGATGTTTTGGTTGCAGTAGACATGATGATGATGATGATTTTGTATGAAGATTTCAAAGAAAATTTCAGAAAGATGAACAAAGGGTTTGAGAGAGATCAAGAAAATTTTTGGTCGTTTGAGTGGTTGAGAAACGAATGTGGTGATCAATGTGGTAGGCAATAAGAAAAATCTTGAGTAAACGGATTTCTTGGAGTTTTGAACGCGAAATAGCCGTTGGAAATATTGCCTTTGGATTGCGTGCAACTATGGATGGAGGGAAAAACAGGTAACCGTTGCACGTCTAAATAGCAATTATGGCTATTGATCCTCAAAGAGGCAAATACCTAGTTTGCCCCTTAACACCTCAAACCTATTTGCATCTAAAGCCTTAGTGAAAATATCTGCCAGTTGATTTTCTGTGGCAACATGCTCTAGAGTCACAACATTGTCTTCAACAAGATCTCTAATGAAATGGTGACGTATATCAATGTGCTTTGTCCTACTATGTTGGATAGGATTTTTGGAAATATTTATAGCACTTAGATTGTCACAGTATAATGTGAGCACATCTTGCTGCACATTGTACTCACCCAACATCTGCTTCATCCAAAGTAGCTGAGAACAACTACTTCCTGCTGCAATATACTCAGCCTCAGCTGTAGAAAGAGAAACACAATTTTGTTTCTTGCTGAACCATGATATAAGGTTGCTTCCCAAAAAGAAACATCCACCAGAAGTGCTTTTCCTGTCATCAGCACTACCTGCCCAGTCAGCATCACAATAACCCAACAATCTTGTGTCTTCACCATGAGAGTAGAGAATTCCATAATCACTTGTACCACTGACATACTTAAGAATCCTTTTGACTTGATTCAGATGACTCATCTTGGGCTCAGCTTGGTACCTTGCACACACACCAACAGCAAAGCTAATATCAGGTCTACTTGCAGTGAGATAAAGTAGACTGCCAATCATGCTTCTGTATAGACTTTGATCAACACTGACACCATGCTCATCTTTAGAAAGTTTGAGATGGGTTGCTGCAGGAGTTCTTTTGTGATTTGCATTCTCCATTCCAAATTTCTTCACAATGTTCTTGGCATACTTGCTTTGGGAGATGAAAATTGTATCTTCCATCTGTTTGACTTGCAGACCAAGAAAGTAGGTAAGTTCACCTACAAGGCTCATCTCAAATTCAGACTGCATCTGATTCACAAACATCTTGACCATTGGATCAGACATTCCTCCAAACACAATGTCATCTACATAGATTTGTGCAATCATGAACTTGCCCTTTTCTTCTCTGACAAACAAGGTTTTGTCTGTTTCTCCTTTTTTATAACCTTGCTGCACAAGAAATTTGGTTAGCCTCTCATACCATGCCCTAGGAGCTTGCTTTAATCCATATAATGCCTTCTTCAATCTGTAGACATGATCTGGATAATTTGGATCAACAAATCCCTTGGGCTGTTCCACATAAACTTCCTCATTCAAGTAGCCATTGAGGAAAGCACTCTTCACATCCATCTGGAATAGCTTGAATTTCAAGATACATGCTACTCCCAGAAGTAACCTTATGGACTCAAGACGTGCCACAGGAGCAAATGTTTCATCAAAGTCTACTCCTTCAATCTGAGAGTAACCTTGAGCCACAAGCCTAGCCTTGTTTCTAGTCACAACACCACTTTCATCAGATTTATTCCTATAAACCCATTTAGTACCAATGATGTTGACTCCTTCAGGTCTAGGAACTAAATCCCACACTTCATTCCTCTTGAACTGGTTCAGCTCCTCTTGCATAGCTTCAATCCAAAACTCATCTGTCAAGGCTTCTTTCACATTCTTTGGTTCTACCTTTGACACAAAACAAGCATTGGATACAACCTCTCTTGACCTTGTCATAACCCCTGACTCAGGATTCCCTATCATGAGTTCTTTTGGATGATTCTTTTGAACTCTAACAGAGGGACCCTTGTTCACTGGAGTCACATCTTCTTGCTGATCAGTCTTCTCAGGAATCTCTATAACTTCAGAGTCTTCAGGCAGGGGGTGAGATGTGTCCACATCAGGATCAACATCAGGTTCATTATCTGAACAGTCATCTATGACAACATTGATGGATTCCATCATAGTTCTTGTTCTGTTGTTGAAGACTCTATAGGCTCTGCTGGTTATGGAATAGCCTAGAAAGATTCCTTCATCACTCTTGGGATCCATCTTCCTCCTTTGCTCTCTGTCAGCTAAGATATAGCACTTGCTACCAAAGACATGGAAGTGTTTGACAGTTGGTTTTCTTCCTTTCCATATCTCATACAGTGTGATTGAGGTACCTTTTCTCAGAGTTACCCTGTTGTGTATATAGCATGCAGTACTCATGGCCTCTGCCCAAAAGTAGTAAGGTAGCTTCTTGGCATGTAGCATAACTCTTGCAGCCTCTTGCAAGGTTCTGTTCTTCCTCTCAACTACACCATTTTGTTGGGGTGTGATTGGTGAGGAGAACTCATGCCCAATTCCTTCATCAGCACAAAACTCAGAGAATCTTGAATTTTCAAACTCTTTCCCATGATCACTTCTGATTCTAACAATGCCACTATCCTTCTCTCTTTGTAGTCTAAGGCATAATTCTTTGAATGCATCAAAAGTGTCAGACTTCTCTCTGATGAAGCTAACCCAAGTGAACCTTGAGAAATCATCTACAACCACAAAAGCATATCTTTTGCCACCAATACTCTCTACCTGCATTGGTCCCATCAAGTCCATATGTAGCAGTTCAAGAACTCTGGATGTCACCTGATGTTGTAACATTGGGTGTGACATCTGAACCTGCTTTCCAACTTGACATTCACCACATATGTTGCCTTCAACAATCTTAAGCTTTGGTAGACCTCTAATAGCTTCCTTGGACACAATCTTCTTCATTCCCTTCAGATTCAAATGGCCAAGTCTTTGGTGCCAAAGCTTTACTTCTTCCTCCTGACTTATCAAACATGTAGTGGAGTGAGCTGTTTCATCAGGAATCCATAGATAGCAGTTGTCTCTTGACCTAGATCCTCTCATCAGCAATTCTCCTTTGTCAGAAGTAATAAGACATTCATTCTTTGTGAAGTTGACTTTGAGACCTTGATCACACAATTGGCTTATGCTGATAAGATTAGCCTTCAAGCCTTTAACAAGTAGCACATCCTCTAGGTTAGGTAAGCTTTTGCTGCTGAGTTTACCACTGCCCTTGATTTCACCTTTTGCTCCATCACCAAAGGTTACAAAGCTTGTTGTATGAGGCTTGATATTAGTGAGAAATTTCTCAACACCAGTCATATGCCTAGAACAACCACTATCAAAATACCAATCATTACTAGAAGATGCTCTAAGAGAAGTGTGAGCAATATGTGCAGTTTCAGAAACTTTAGGCTTCCACATCTTCTTAGGAGTGACCCTTGCTGTTTTGGCTTGCACCTGAGGCTTTTTCTTGGGATACCCATAGAGTTTGTAACAGAAGGGCTTGATGTGACCATTCTTCCCACAGTAGTGGCATCTCCAAGCATTAAACTTCTCTTTGCCAGCAGGTCTCTGATGTGGAGTGTGATGTGTCCACATTCTGCTAGGGTCAGGTTTCTTCTGAGCAGGAACAAACTTAGTATTTGTCTTCTTGCTGTGATGTTTGTTCTTAAATCCTACACCAGATGAGTCACCAGCATACTTTCCTACTTTCAAAATTTCATCAAGCATGTTGGTTCCAGGGTTGAGCATCTTTACAGACTTGGTCATATTTTTCAAGTTGGTTGACAGTAACTTGACTTCACTTTCAAGACTAGCAACTTGACTCTGTAGTTGACCCTTCTCTGTCTCCAGTTGACTGATGATTTCCTTCTGCTCTTCATTGACCTTGTACAGTTCCTCACTCTTGATAAATAGCTTTTTATGGACTGAGGCTAGTTCATCAAAGGTAAGTTCTTCATCATCAGATTCAACATCAGTATTATCCACCCTAGTTATGGCACTAACATGATTAGCAGCAACATTCTCTGAGTCAGTGTCAGAGTCTTCATCAGACCATGAAACAGTTAGGCCTTTCTTCTGCTTCTTCAGATATGTGCCACATTCTGATCTTATATGACCAAAGCCTTCACATTCATGACATTGAACACCCTTGTTCTGAGTTGACTTATCATCAGTTTTGGTTTTTGTTGAAGTGTTACCTAGTTTACTGATGTCAGTCTGGATGTTCCTCACATTCCTCCTTGGTCTTCTGTCCACCCTCCTTTGAAGCTTGTTGAATTGTCTTCCCAACATGGCTAAGTCATTTGAGAGGTCATCATCTGATTCAACAGCTTCTTCCTCTTCACCAGCACAAGATACAAAAGCTATGCCTTTTCCTTTCTTCTCAGTTTGCTCACCTAAGTTCATCTCAAAAGTTTGAAGAGAGCTCACAAGTTCTTCAAGTTTCATACTTGGGATATCTTGAGCTTCTTCAATGGCTGTGATTTTCATGTTAAATCTCTTAGGTAAGGACCTAAGCATCTTTCTCACCAGCTTTTCTTCAGACAATTTTTCACCTAGAGCCTCAAAGGAATTGTCTACCTCAAGCAAATTCATGTGAAATTCATGAATTGATTCTTCTTCTTTCATTCTGAGGTTTTCAAACTTAGTGTTGAGAAGTTGGATTCTTGAGCTTTTTACCTTGGCATTGCCTTCATGAGTGGTTCTGAGTACCTCCCAAGCATTCTTTGCAACAGTACACTGCTTGATCAATCTGAACATATTTTTGTCCACTCCATTGAATAAAGCATTCAAAGCTTTGGAGTTTCCAAGTGATGCAGTGTCTTCTGCAGCTGACCAATCTTCCTCTGGCTTGAGTACACCAGTGTCAACACCATTAGCATCCAAGATTTTGGGATGCTCCCAGCCTTTGAGCACAGCTTTCCAAGTTCTGCTGTCAAGTGACTTTAGGAAGGCAATCATCCTTGGCTTCCAGTAGTCATAGTTGGTTCCATCCAGGAGGGGTGGTTTGTTGACCGTTGTTCCATCCTTGTCCATGTTTCCAGAAAGTAACTTCCCTGGAGCTCACCCTCAAACAGGCAGGGTGCCTGCTCTGATGCCAATTGAAATTCTGGTGGCAAGTGTCAGATGTGTAGCACGATGTGTACACTTTAGGAATCGTACGATGTGTAGCCTAATGTGTCAACATCGTGGACAACTGAACTTGATGAACAAGTAAACAATATAAAGTGCAGAAAACAAAAGAACACGTGAGTTTGTTAACCCAGTTCGGCACTTATAACAAGCCCTATTCTGGAGGATACCAATCCAGGGATGAATCCACTATGGTAGTATCAATTCAAAGCTAAACTCCCCCGTTTACAACTTCTCACTTAATCACTACCCGTGCTAATTCTACCTAGGAACTCCTAGATATGAGAACCTCTGCTCACTCCCCCTCAACCTTACCCAGTAAGGATTTAATAACAAACTCAGTTGGAGACACACTCCTAGACAAGCGAAGCACTCGTACCTAAAGGCTTAGAGTGTTGCACAATCTAACTCCTTGCTTCAAAGCTTTGGAGAAAGACAACTAGAGATTACAACTCTATAAACTCAGTCCTTACTTGCATCAAAACTATGATCCAAGTGAAGGCTCACAAAGAACAAAGAACAGACTAAGACCTAAGACTCGATATCTTCAACTCTTGGCTTCGTACTCCTTTATGTCTTCAGTCTTCCTTTATATAGAACAAGTTTCATGGGCTTGGATCTTCAATGTTGACAGCTGGCCTTTGTTAATTCTCCTTGAGATTTATTTGATCATAATCTTTTAATTGTTTGTTTCAAATCTTTTTGATCAAAGTCGGCCAATAAAATAAAACAGAACCATGAAAGATTATCTTGTTCCTTGGCGCGAAAGCTGGCACGATTTAATTTGAAAAACAAATCTTTTTCAAAAGATCGCGTTTAAATAAATGAAAGCGCGTCCAGTAGGGCGTCCAGATGTGAACCCTGATGTGCCACACATCATGCTCCACATCATGGAATCAGGCTTATTTTACCAAATGAAGCCAACACCCTAAAAGGTCTCAACAAATATAATCAAAACTAAAAGAGAAACTAAATCCATTAATCGGAGTTGCAAATGAAGTGAAAAATACGAACCAAGACCATAAACATAAGTTCTACTCCCAGACATGCGAACTGAGGACTATTAGCAGGAACAGCAAGACCTACAAACATAGATGAATAACACAATCATTATTGCCACTAACAATTTGTGCTCCAACAACATTACACCCAAGGTATGTGACAATTAAACGGGTACCATTACACAAACCACATGAAACATCTAATAAATCGAAACCACCACAAAAGAATTCTATGAATTAAATCTAAAGTCGTTATCAATAACATTATTTACAAACAGTCAACTCAAACTCCAAAAGGAGACTTCAAACTAAATCTCAAAATCATGAATAATAAAACAATGAACATAAGTCTACCAATAAAATTTGAAACTCTAATTAAGCACTGCATAGCACCAATACTACGACATCAACAGCCACTAATATGAAACTCTTATGCTCTTCTGACCAGTTTTATACCAAAGGTTTCACTGCCTCTAAGGATTCTGTAAGAACATTTTCTTTGATTTTGTTTAAGAATTTAGCTACTTCTTTTTCACAATGCAATGCTGCATGTAAATTGCAAACCATGCAAACAAAATTTGTGTGTTACTCTACTTACTACTCATGTTAAACTTGTGTGATCCTATCATTTGGTGTTGGCATCTTTTCATGGAGAACTACCTTTTGTTCTCACTTTATCAGCTAAATGAGGTTCACTTTTTACCTTAAAATTATTTACTAATTCATGTATAATTCTTCATCTGCAGTATTTATTTCTACTCCATCAAGCACTTTCTCCAGAATTCCTGTCTAGTCAAAACTTGCTGAGAAATGGGGTACCTTGCATTCAATCTTGTGATTAACATAATTCTACCAATAAAATCTGAAACTCTAATTAAGAACATCATATGCATACAAACATCACAAATATCAAAAAGAATCTACAAATTACATCTCAACTAATCATCACTAACATTATTTAGAAACAACGAACATAAATACCATGAGAAACATACAAATAAAATCACAAATAATGAGTTATAAAATAACTACATACAATCAACACAAAAACAAAATATATAAGATCAAACCAACCTTCTCATCGATCAGTACCATCTCCATAGAACTTGACTCCAACGGATTAAGGAATTCAGGAACCTTTCACAACTGAATAACTCTAACTCTGATACGAACATCTTCCTTCCCAGGGACTATATCAGCCACGAAATTAAACTTGGATTCAGCACTCCCACTCTCGTTATACACCATGCTGCTATACAGATCGTTACTACATCGCAATCAAACGAACACCAATATCTACAATTTATAGACTAAGAAAGGAATAGATAAAACCCACACCAGATACATCACAACCCCAAATTCAAATAACCCACCACCCTAATTTGAGAGGGAAAATCCCCATCTAGATAAGCCTCCACGAGAAAATCACTCCACCAGCAAATATCTCACCGACCCAACCACCAAAGACCACACAACGCCTGTTATTATTATTTTTCTTTTTTATTTTACATCATGCCAGCCAACACACCAAACGGTACACTTAAAACGGAAAAACAAAAAACGAAACGGAATAAAAAAACGATACGGAATATTCGCTTAAACTGACGTGGAACCTTTGAAACAAATCTACAGTAGTTTTTTTACGGTACTTTTTTGTCAAGGTTATGGATGGTGTGCCGTGTGACAACAAATAAACACTAGTATTTTTTTCCCAAAAATATCACAAACATTATTTTGAGCTTTAAATAACTTCTATTTTGTTTTTTATCAATTCAGCCAAAGTAACTGTGTCTTATTTGTTAAAATAAGTAATTTTCCATCTTGATAGAAATTAGAAAACATAGTCAAAAGCATATGACTTTTGTTTATTAGATTAAAAAAATATTAAATTAAATCAAGTAAATTATTTCTCTCCTTTGATTCTAGTTGATTCCATTTAATTTTTTTGACGCATAGTTGATTCCATATTAGTATCTGAATCCACCTTTGATGAATAATTATGGTCTAACATAATTTTTTTAATTAACATTGAACAGGTTTGAGACTAGATGCCATAGAGAAGTCAAATTCTTTCTCTAAATCTAACTATATAGTTAATTGTGTAAGAAAAAAAAAAACCATATATAGTTAATGCTCTTTATCTTTAAACTTAATTCTGATTATTGATCCAAAAAGAAAGAAGTGTGTTGTTTGAAAGAAGTGTGAAATGAGGGAAGGTTTTGTGTTGTTGTTTTGTGATTCAGAATTTTTGTGTAGTACAAGAGGGTGGGAGTGGCAATGCATCATTTTTAACTCTCTCTCCATTCTTTCAAAAGAAAATGTCACTATCTTCATTCTTTACACACATTTAACTAAGGGACAACAATTGTGGATATAGGCACTTCAATACTATGAAACACCCAAACCATGATTGTACATTTTGGAAGCCACACCAACACTTGTGATTTGGCCAACTCGTTTACACTTTGTTTTCAAGTCACCTCATATCTCAATTTGTGTTTTTCAACTATCATTTAATCAATTTAAGTGGTGTTTGTTAATGGTAATATTTTTAATAATATATATTTGTGTTTTACTTTTTGAAATTATAAGATAAGATGTTTTATAGCAAAGTAGAATATGGTTTTCAAATGAGAAGGTTAATATGTGTCTTATGGGTATAAGTTAAAAAATTCACCATAAAAATAATAATCTTAAAAGTTCTATAGTCAATTTTTTTTTAAATTAAAATATTATATTTTTTATGTAAAATTTTTTATTTTAAGTTTCTTATTTTTTTGATACATACTTTTAAGTTTCTTAACATGTTCGCAGTGTTAGTAACAAAAAAAAACATAGAATATATAATTTGCCGATGGTTTGTATGATCTGCATTATTTTTATAATTATATTTGATTTTCAGTATGGGTTAAGTTGATTTATCTTTGCTTTAATATATTTCAAATTAATATAAATGACAGATTCGATAATAAAGTAGTTTATCTGACTCCGAATTCTTCAATGAAATTTATAATACAAAGAAAAATCAGAGTTATTGTCACGACCCAAACTCACATCGTGACCGGCGCACGAACTAATATTAGTCCGGCAAGCCTAATAACAAAACTTAATCATTAAATAAAAGATTTTCAAAATGACCATTTATTCCAAACTAATATTTACGTAATTCCGACAGTGTCCTCTGTATTTGCAATGTTGCCAAAATCAAGATAAATTTTGTTTATAAATTTAGCTAGAATTTCAGAATTTATATTTAAAAGAAAGTATAAAAAAACTATAGTCAAATAAAAATATAAAAATAACAAAAAGAAAGTCGTTATGAGAGAATCGAGAGATGGCTCCATCTCGTTGATAGCCCTTTCCTCCTAAGAGCGGCCTCTCACTTAGTGGCGGCTCCATCTAACGGATAGCCCTTTTCTCATCGATTCGGAAAACCCATCATCAAATTATATCGCATTAAAGTGCTAAAATCGAGAGCTAGCTCCATCTCGTTGATAGCTCTTTCCTCCTAAGAGTGGCCTCTCTTAGTGGTAGCTCCATCTAACGGATAGCTCTTTTCTCTCGGCTAATGTAACATCAAATCTATCGATTAAAGAGTTTACATCTCGTTGATAGCCCTTTCCTCCTAATGGCGGCCTTTCCATAGGGGTGGCTCCATCTAACGAGTAATTCTCCTTAACCGAAATTATCTTCCTAGGTGCACCTAGGTCGTCGTCATTATAACCGTGGTTCTTAAAATATATCTCTTAAAACCATGTTTCAGCAAATTTCAAACATAGGCCAAAGTATATAAATCAAAACTCAATTTCAAATCTTATGCTAAATAGATCGTACGTAATCTAAATAGAGAGTTATATTATAGCTCGACAGAGAGGATCCCTGGTCCTACGTATCCCCAAACGATTAGGGAATCAGAGCCACGTAGTTCTCTAATTATTGGTCAGCTATCAACAAAACAAAATATATAAACTATCTTGTATCATTATATACACATAAACCACATTATCTATTCGTTGTTGCGAACGAAAAACTTTGATTTTTCCAATAAAGCATTAAAGTATAATTTTAAAACAATTTACATAACTAAAATTAATTTATATAAATTGTTTTAATCACTTTTTCTTCTAGTTCTATGGTCATAAGAATCATTACCAAATTGTTTTAACTACTCTTAAAATGGCATTAAGGATCAAAATAACAAGGCTGCCTTCCAATAACACCCAGCAGAAAACTAATACCCTTGCTGTCATCTAACAACAACTTGCAAAATTCTAGCAAATTACTAATAACATTAAGTTAATGATCTCTCGCATCTTCCCATCAATACATAACAGCCCCATACCCATTCTAACTCAAGAAATTTCAATAACAAGTTATAGAGTTCAATCCATAGATAGAAATGAATAAATTCTAGTCTCTAAAATCTTCTAATTAGAGTATTTATCTTATTGTAAGAGAGAATGAGTACTCCAGTCCCTAATCAAACTCTTTACATGCATTCCAACACTTCCAACATAAAGTTATTCTAGGGTTCTAATTCTACTAAAATCAAAGCTAATAAGAACTCACCTTTGATTTCTTTTGGTGAGATTGTGGAAAGCTCCAAACTTGATGAAAGGTACGGCACTTGTTCTTCCTAAATCATCTTGATCTTTTACTAGATTAATCTTGACTTTCTATCTCCAATTCTCTTCAATTTTAGAAGTTGTCCACCATGAGTAGATTAAAACCACTCTTAAATGCCAAGTTCTAGGGATCTAAGATGATGAAATTTGTAGGATTTATGGTGGTGCTATGGTGTTGTCGTGGAAGAAGAGATGAGAGCAGAGAGAGTCATCTATCTTTTTTTTCTTTAGTTCTTTTTATTTGAAAATGGACTTTCTAGACTTTTCTATCATTTCACATATGTACACTATTATTATTATTATTATTATTATTATTATTATTATTATTATTATTATTATTATTATTATTATTATTATTATTATTATTATTATTATTATTATATTCTCATTATTAATAGTTTATAGAAAATTATAATAGTTATCAATAATCATTAAGAATTTCATAATAAAAAAAATGAAATAAAAGTTTCTAACTTTCCCTTTTAAATGTTTCTATTTACAAATATACACAAATAATTTTAAACCCAAATATATATTATTATTTTTATTAATTAATTTTTTTTTTAAAAAAAAAAAGGGATATTACATTCTTCCCACCTTAAAAAATTCGGTCCCCGAATTTAAATGCACTTGCTTACCTAGTACTTCAAATAAATTCTGAAATTTCATTCACACAATCTTATCTTATTTCCAACTTCATAAATGATTTGTTCTTCTAGTAGTTAATTCACTTTGTTTCCACAATCAAACTTGACCAAGTGATAACTCGTGACCTTAAAACAAACTCAAGTAATATCCTATGAAAAAAATCTAAAATTTCGCTCCTATTGTATACAATACCATGTTTTCATAACCTAAACCCTAATTTAAAACACTACTTCTACATAACTACACAAATCGACCTCAACTAATCTAGTTATATAGTAGAAGAGCCCTAGTAAATCCTAAAAGTATTAAAGAACCTCAAAATCATGGAAAAAATTAAAATTGCAATTTAAATTCTTTGACTTCCACCTTATAGTTCCCTAATTCATGTTTCCAAATTCAAATTATTTATTCTCATTACTAGCAATAATTGCAAATGAAGCCCTCACTAAGACTTATGCTAATTAATACTACAAATACATAATTATTAAACCAGAGTCATAAGAACTTTGTGAACAGCTCAATCAACTAATGAGGGAAATCAACAATCATAAAAATTTCCACTGAAAAGCATAATACACAGACACACATTTATATGTTGGCTTCCCTCTCTCAAAATACGTTCCAGTAATGCAGCGAATCAAAAACCAATTACCATTCGCAATATACGAAACTATTTTTCAACTATGCAATCTCAACATTATTATAACAGGTTTTGAGACTATCATTCTCTGTAACAAGTGTTTCTAAACAGTATCAAGGAAGCAAATATGGTATTATTCATGAACATAAATAAGTAGAAAGACACAAAGTGATTAACGTACTAGTTTTAGCTTTAACAAGTTATGTCTTTTGCAATTGTAAACACTGTTCAAAATAAACAACAAAGGGACACTATAGTCACATGAATTAGTGAGTAATTCAAAACCAAGAATCTTGAATCTAAACAACCAATTTCAAAAGAGCAGCCCTGTGTTAATATCTGAATGTATAATCTACAAAGGTTTATTGTGTTAAACTTCAAAGATTAAAAAACAAAAGTCAGACGAGTTCTCATGAATGATCAAGATTAACAACCTTGTGTCTAAATCCTTAAGAGGATTAAAATGGATTAACACATGACTACACAAGAGCTTTACATTTTAATTTCAACACAGCCACAAGTAAACAATCATAAGAACATACAACAACTCAGACTTCATGATATTATCCTAAGAAAAAACAACATTGCTATTGTTCCTAAAGAAGCAACATTAAGTCCACAACAATCACGGCCTAAACCACTTTGCTTTTAGCCCAATTCCTACTTAACATGTATGTGATTAGTGGGAACAATGCTACCTTTAAATCCAAGAGAAATTCCAAGCATTCAACAAGGTTAAGAACCAATTTTTTTATTTTTTTTTATTTTTTTATTCTTAAGAAGATTTGCAACCACAAAAATAACAATGGTTCATGACAGTTTAGCAGGTTCAGTTCAAGACCTAAAGTATCAATGTTTATAGGAATTTAAGCTAGCAACTATGTAACAAGAGTTCTTGACGCAGAAAAATAATAGATTCGGGGTCTGTCAAATTGTACCATTTTTAGCAAATTTTTACAACTTGTGCTACCAAAACAATCGCATGACGGTCAAATGGTAAGCAACGCAAACAAGTCACAAATAATCAACCTCGTGTTAGTCAAATTTGGCAATTTCAAAATTTGGCAAGTAAACCATACAAAAGAGTTCACTTTTGGGACATGCCTTCCAGGAAGCAATTTTCCTATTCTACAATAACCTTCAATCAAGTCGACTAACAACACAACTAGTGTACCGTCATACAATTTAACTCGCGTACCGTCATACAATTTAACTCACATCAGCTAAGAAAACAATACCATTTAATTCTCGGGTTATAGTGGTAAATGTGATTACCTTCTTTATCAGAAGTAGCTTGTCATGAATTTCTAGCAAGCATATTGTAGGCACCACCACAAGTCCAATTTATACTATATTTTCCTCAACTCACATTACACTGATTTATCCAATTTATATCCTATTTTATTCTAACTCCATCTACACCCATTTATTTTGCTTCCTACAAGTCATAACAAAATGCTTTCAACATAAATCTTTTCTTATTTCGATTTATCATTGATAAACCATTCCTTGGACTTATATAAGATAAAGAACAAAAGTACTCACAAGTTTGTTCAATCCTGAATTCCAATCTAGCCTTAGTTTGAATCATGCATGCATAAGAACTACCCGGCCCTCTCCTAGTTTGCAAGCAATCTAAAATACTTCACTTTTGGAACTACCAACTAATATTGTTTGTCAAAGAACAATCAAGAGAGTTTTCAAGACATTCTAATATTATACTACCTAATTAATTATATGCGGGTAAATATTGAAAATTTTCTTAGATTTGGAGAAGTTAGAATTGGAATCATTTGCATCAACTCTATGAAGACATACAACTCTGCTATATATTTTAACAAAAACTCGGCTCTGATACCAACTTTGTCACGACCCAAACTCACATCGTGACCGGCGCACGAACTAATATTAGTCCTGCAAGCCTAATAACAAAACTTAATCATTAAATAAAAGATTTTCAAAATGACCATTTATTCCAAACTAATATTTACGTAATTCCGACAGTGTCCTCTGTATTTGCAATGTTGCCAAAATCAAGATAAATTTTGTTTATAAATTTAGCTAGAATTTCAGAATTTATATTTAAAAGAAAGTATAAAAAAACTATAGTCAAATAAAAATATAAAAATAACAAAAAGAAAGTCGTTATGAGAGAATCGAGAGATGGCTCCATCTCGTTGATAGCCCTTTCCTCCTAAGAGCGGCCTCTCACTTAGTGGCGGCTCCATCTAACGGATAGCCCTTTTCTCATCGATTCGGAAAACCCGTCATCAAATTATATCGCATTAAAGTGCTAAAATCGAGAGCTAGCTCCATCTCGTTGATAGCTCTTTCCTCCTAAGAGTGGCCTCTCTTAGTGGTAGCTCCATCTAATGGATAGCTCTTTTCTCTCGGGTAATGTAACATCAAATCTATCGATTAAAGAGTTTACATCTCGTTGATAGCCCTTTCCTCCTAATGGCGGCCTTTCCATAGGGGTGGCTCCATCTAACGAGTAATTCTCCTTAACCGAAATTATCTTCCTAGGTGCACCTAGGTCGTCGTCATTATAACCGTGGTTCTTAAAATATATCTCTTAAAACCATGTTTCAGCATATTTCAAACATAGGCCAAAGTATATAAATCAAAACTCAATTTCAAATCTTATGCTAAATAGCTCGTACGTAATCTAAATAGAGAGTTATATTATAGCTCGACAGGGAGTATCCCTGGTCCTACGTATCCCCAAACGATTAGGGAATCAGAGCCACGTAGTTCTCTAATTATTGGTCAGCTATCAACAAAACAAAATATATAAACTATCTTGTATCATTATATACACATAAACCACATTATCTATTCGTTGTTGCGAACAAAAACTTTGATTTTTCCAATAAAGCATTAAAGTATAATTTTAAAACAATTTACATAACTAAAATTAATTTATATAAATTGTTTTAATCACTTTTTCTTCTATTTCTATGGTCATAAGAATCATTACCAAATTGTTTTAACTACTCTTAAAATGGCATTAAGGATCAAAATAACAAGGCTGCCTTCCAATAACACCCAGCAGAAAACTAATACCCTGGCTGTCATCTAACAACAACTTGCAAAATTCTAGCAAATTACTAATAACATTAAGTTAATGATCTCTCGCATCTTCCCATCAATACATAACAGCCCCATACCCATTCTAACTCAAGAAATTTCAATAACAAGTTATAGAGTTCAATCCATAGATAGAAATGAATAAATTCTAGTCTCTAAATTCTTCTAATTAGAGTATTTATCTTATTGTAAGAGAGAATGAGTACTCCAATCCCTAATCAAACTCTTTACATGCATTCCAACACTTCCAACATAAAGTTATTCTAGGGTTCTAATTCTACTAAAATCAAAGCTAATAAGAACTCACCTTTGATTTCTTATGGTGAGATTGTGGAAAGCTCCAAACTTGATGAAAGGTACGGCACTTGTTCTTCCTAAATCATCTTGATCTTTTACTAGATTAATCTTGACTTTCTATCTCCAATTCTCTTCAATTTTAGAAGTTGTCCACCATGAGTAGATTAAAACCACTCTTAAATGCCAAGTTCTAGGGATCTAAGATGATGAAATTTGTAGGATTTATGGTGGTGCTATGGTGTTGTCGTGGAAGAAGAGATGAGAGCAGAGAGAGTCATCTATCTTTTTTTTCTTTAGTTCTTTTTATTTTTTTTTTTTTTTGACGCATTAGTTCTTTTTATTTGAAAATGGACTTTCTAGACTTTTCTATCATTTCACATATGTACACTATTATTATTATTATTATTATTATTATTATTATTATATTATATTCTCATTATTAATAGTTTATAGAAAATTATAATAGTTATCAATAATCATTAAGAATTTCATAATAAAAAAAATGAAATAAAAGTTTCTAACTTTCCCTTTTAAATGTTTCTATTTACAAATATACACAAATAATTTTAAACCCAAATATATATTATTATTTTTATTAATTAATTTTTTTTTTTAAAAAAAGGGATATTACAGTTATTTTAAAGAATGTATTAATAATATTGCTAACCAATATTAATAAAGAAAATACCAAGATAACTTCTAATGTGGTGTATAAATAATTTTTTTAAAAAAATGTATACACATATATTTGATATCCATATCACATTTAGATAACTTTTATTATTACTATTATTTTAATACTCCCTCCGTTCCTTTTTATAAGGAACAATTTGAAAAAAAAATTGATTCCTTTTTATAAGAAACAATCGTTAAATTTATGCTTTATTAATTAAGCAATTTCATTTCTACCATTTATCTATTCCAATGTTATGCATTAATTACACTAACAAATTTCCTATGCATTAATTACACCAAGGTTAGTTTTGGAATAGATTTTAAAATTTTAGAATTTTTAATAAAAAAAAGATTCCTTGATTTGTGTGTTTTTTTTCAAATTGTTCCTTATAAAAAGGAACGGAGGGAGTACTACCTATTGTTTCAATTTTAAATTGATTACCATTTTTTAACAAAAGTTTACTACCTATATAAATAACTTTTTGATGTTATAATATAAAATAACACATATGATCCATAAGTTAATCTAAAATTTAAATTTATACGCATAGAGTTAATGTGATTACCAGTAGTACCATTATGCCAATTTATACGTATATCATCCATAAGCTAATCACATAAGTTTGTTGTGACTGTGAGTTTGGTAATTTAAGATGTGTATGAATATTCCTTTCAAGAAAAAGATGTGTATGAATATTATTAGGCAAATGTTAAAGAGTGTATCCGGTGCACTTTTTATGCCCCTTAAATAGTAAGTTTGTATAGAATTTTTATAAAAATATAAAAAGTCAACGCATTGGAAATTGTGCTGTTTAACTTTTTGATTAAATTTTTTTTTAAATAGTATGCTTAAAGAGTGCATGAGGTGCAGTTGTTAACAAGATCCGTATTATTATTACCTCTCAAATGTGTCTCTTAATATTGACTAGCTTGACCAAACTCTCTTTGAAAAATTTACTTTTTCTGTCCATAGCCACAATTGGTTGGGATCATATTCCTACACCTTCTCAATCCCAATAAAACCAATGTCTCTATCTCCATTCTGTCAAAAAATACTCCTCACTATCACACATTGACACTATCTCCAAGTCACTGCAAATGCAAAACCAAACCAAACCCTGTGATTTGGCTAATTTGTTTTTTCCAATAAAAACTATGATTCACTTTCATATGATTTGGCCAATCCCAATAAAACTATGATTCACTTTCATATGTCAATTTGTTTAATCCAATTTTATTTTCTCATATGTTGCAAAAAGTATTTTCAACTATATTAATTAATTTAAGTGGCATTAATGATAATTTTTTTAATAATGCTTCGGTTTTGAAGTTATAAGATTAAACTTTTACAACTAAATTGATATAAGACGAATTATAGCAAATTAGAATATGGTTTCCAAATGAAAAGTTTTGCCAAGAATTATTTGAGACTAAAGAATAAGAGGAATGCTAATATGTGTCCTAAGGATACAAATTTAAAAGCTCAACATAAAAATAATAATCTTAAAAGTTGAATACAAACCCAAATATTATATTTTCTAGTATAAAATTTTCACTTTTGAATCCCTTATTGAGAAACTCTTAAATATTACATCTATTGAGATTTATGAAATACGACATTGCTATATATAATTCTTTGATATCTTTTTAAAATATTCACAATCTCTAATTCTAACAAACTAAAAATGTCAAATGTAAATAATATAAACGCATATTATTTGTTGGTTTAGATAGTGTTAAAAGAGACTCACTTCACTCGGTCTAAGGTATAGACATAGGGGAAATTGAAGGGATAGACAAGACACACAAATAGTAAAATGTCCAAACAAGATTGTAATGGTACTACTGGTATATCACACAATTGGCATTTGATCGTTCTTGTTTAGTATCATGCAGCATATAATATGCAGGTCTTCCCTCACCACACTTGTATCTAGGGGTGGAGAGAAAATCCGCAGCCCGAACTAATCCGAAGAAACCGACAAAAAAAAACTAAAAATGAGCGGTTTGGATCGGGTCACGGGTTTGTGGATTTGGAAATTCGGTTTGAACAGAGTTGACAGTGGACAGGTCCGGGTGAAGAGAACTGCACCGATGGGATCCGAAACTCATCTGCATAGTGATTTTTTTTTTGTCTACTACACTAGTAATGTTGATGTTAGTGGAATGCATATATGTCATTTGAATGTTTTATTTTTAGTTGCTACTTTGTGTGGTTAACTGGGTCAGGTTGATGTCCCCTCGGTTTGCTTTGTAATTTCCTTTCTTTTATGTTTAATATATTTGGGATAGGGTTGAGGGTTTCCTCTGCTCTCCTTGCTGCTTAAAAAAAAAATCAATACATTTTAATTTACAATACAATTTTTTACTATAAAAAATAAAATAGTAGCTCATATTCTAGAAACACAAACTCTCCTTTCTTGAGAATACAAAAGTTGCTTTTAATTTTTGCATTTCATTTAATATTGTAATGAGACAACCAAATACAATGAAAGTTATGAAACTGGTTAAGTAGATGAATCACTTCTTCCTCCCCTCTTTAACATTTTCCAAATACTATAAAATAGTAAGAATGATGTAACTTAGCTGGAGATTTTTTAATAGCTATATATGTATGTATTCACCAAAATAGATGTATGGAGCCAACAAGTTTTTTCATATGTTGACTTGAAAAGAAATATTCTATATGCTTCTTTTTTGCTTGTTGTAAATGAAGGAGTGTAAAAAAGTATTTTATTTTTGGAAGCTTATAAAGGAAATGGATGTAGGAAAACCAAAAAAGTTAGGATATAAAAACCAGTTACTATTGTAAAAAAAAAAAAAAAAACCAGTTACCACCAACTTATCTTATTGATAAATAATAATAATAATAATATAAGGGTTAATTAAGTTAGTTGTTTTAAAAAATATATAGAAAATGTTTACCAAAAAAATATATAGAGATTTTTTATTTTAGTCTTTAAAATAAAAATAGAAAATTTCCGTTTTCATAAATTTTTTGTTTAAATTTTGGTTCTTAATGGAAATAAAGGAGGTGGAACAAGGATCAAACTAAAAAGAGATCAATCAACCATTGTCAACTCTCTTAATAACTTTGTATAAAAATCAATAAAAAACTAGAAAGTTATAGAACTTTTTACTCTTATTTTATTCTTTTGGAAGTTACTCATCATGAACTTATCAAATAAACTAACGGATTTAAATTTTAGTGTTCAGTACTGAAATTAATACCAGTTTAACCGAAAACCATTCTGTCAAAATAAAATTAATTATTAGTTTTTTTTTTTATATAATGAAGTGGGCTAAAGCCCAGAAAAAGAGGATTATAAACTAATCAATTTAGGGGTAGAGTTCTCTAAAAAATCAAAATTATAAGTTTCCCTTATTTGAGATGGACAACTATCATAAAAAACAATATTGTAATCTATAAAGCAATAAAATGAAAAAAATAAAATACGAAATTAATAGTTTGACTAAAATTAATTAATAGTTTGACTAATTGACAAATATAGAAATAAAATTGACAACAATAAAGGTACTGTAATAGCAATCATAAAAGATATAAAAAAATAAAATAAAAAAGGTTACAAGGTATATTAGCTAAGATATTCTTACAAGGTAATAGCTACCTGCTAATTTATGGTTTAGTTTTACCAATTTAGCTTCTTCTAATTCTTCTTTCACTTGAAATGCAAGAAATGCATGCGGTTTTGTGTTGGTGGATGCAGAAACGGACAAGGAAGATGAAAAGGAGCAGCTAGAGCAAAACCAGTTGCATGGGTCTAGCAATCTGCATGATGGTGATGTGTCCTTGGCTATTGAAGGAAAGAGGCAAACCCAACTTTTTGTGTCAGGTGGAATTTTAGGAGAACAGAGAGGAAAGTTGGAGCCAAAAAATAAAGCTTGTGAGACTTTGGTTGCTGAAGTGTAAGGGATATTGTTAATGTTAGGTCCCAAGGTGATATTTTGTTGGTAGGTGGTAGGGAGGAGGCGATAGTGACAGCAAAAAACAGGGGGAGAGAGTGAAATGAGCTAATCATCAATTGCCTAACTTTTACATCCCTCTAATCTGGTGCTTGTCCCGCGTTTCCTACTCCCTTTCCTCACTTCCGTCACGTTATTTGTGCTAGTATTAGCGGAGTCACTCACTCTTCATTTGATCATTTCCCAATCTACCCTTCATAACATGTACATAGAAATTATTAGAGCAAAATAAAAATGTGAGACTACTTTGGAATATCATATATTATAAAGAAAGAAGTGATCCCTTCTATATTTATTTTTTTTAATTTTGTTTAAATCAAAAATGTAATATTAAATTGATAATACATATCGTACTATTAATTTTAATACTTCTATATTATATTATGAAATTCCAATAATAAAAATAAACAAAATAAAGAACATTAGCATATGAATCTTTCTTTGATACTTTTATTATAATGCTCTTACTCAAGCCCCAAAGTACTATTACTTTTGTAAAATAAATAAATAAATAGAAAGCAAAAGTGGAAAATTTAGGATGAGGGTAGGGGTGTTCACGGTGCGGTTTGGTTCGATTTTGAGTTTAAAAGTCATCCTAACCGCGAGATAAAATTGCATGCGGTTCGGTTTGATTCGGTTGGTTTTTAAAAAGTCATCCAAACCAAACCAATGCGGTTAGGATCGGTTCGGTGGTTGCGGTTTACAAAATAATTAAAATGTACTAAAATTAAATTAAACTAAACACAATAAGTGGTTATGGTTTACATGCATGTTTTTTTTCTTCTTGGAACAATAAAAAGATTCATTAAAATCGGGAAACATCCAACCCACACTCACTGAACTCGGGTTTTTCCCGTCAAAGCGGGTACGATTTAGACGGGTTCCCACGAGTGTGAGTTTTATTGTCATGCGTACACATAAAATAGTAAATAATTGAATAATGAAATTATGAAGACTTGTTGTGAACTTTGTTTCAATGATATATTTGTCTATTGTTATTGGGCTATGTATATTGGAATATAATAAAACTTAATGTGATTTTAAGGGTATTGAAATATAATTGAAACTTAATGCGGTTTTAGCGGTTAACCGCGGTTTTTACGGCTCGCGGTTTTGCGGTTCGCGGTTCAATAAAAAAGCCATCCAAATACATCCAAACCAAATGCGGTTTTTGCGGTTTTCGGTTTGGATTGATTCGGTTTGCAGTTTTACTTTTGGATTGGTTCGGATACGATCACCCCTAGATGAGGGTGTCTAGAATGAGAAATAAGAAAAATCTAAAGCACTACTCTAAGATATTTATAATTGATACTATGAAACAAAAAGAGGCTACAGATTGTAACGAATGTAATATTTTTTGAGTAAAATTACCTATAGGTCATTTGATAGAAAATGCAATTATATTTAAACTAAGTTAGAAAGTTAACTTAGTTATGTATCTCTTCCTGCTAAAGGAACAGGGGGTGTGTATTTGATGATGGTATATAATTTGGATTTGAGGAAGATGTATTTTGTTAAAGTTTTGAATTAGATCCCCTTTTTCTGAATCATGTTGGACTTATTTATAGGCCCTTCCCATGGTAGTTATTTTGCCTTTCAAGTGTGTAAACTCATGATCTCAGTTGGAGGTGGAGTGGAGATCATGGGCAAAGATATTTTTCCACTATAATTTATATGCATGTGCTTGAGTACGTCGTGGGTTAGTGGGACACGGTGTAGGCGGGCTGAAGGGCTATGGCGAGCTGAATACACGCCCCGAATGTTGGATTGGGCCGTTCGGACTAATTGGGCTGGGAGAATTGGACCTTTCTCTACTGGATTGGACCTATTAGAGTCATTGGACCGCTGTAAATTTACCCTTATGTTTTTTCCCGGTACACAGCCCCCCAAGCACGAGGCTTGAAGAGGCGAAGTGCTTAAGATAACAACCACGATTAACGCATTTGTGTTAATCTAATCTTCATAGGTGAGACAATTTCACATTTAATGGCGAGACGACGCTTTGATGTAATCCTGGATCGGCCTAACCGAATAATATCATTTCTACTATAACAATGAGTCTTGGCGAGATGACTTTAACATTCAGAGTAGAAAACTTGTACTTCATTTGCTCAAAGTAATATGAGGTGGCGATATAACACTTTATGTCATATTAATGTTGAGAAGAACTCTAACTTTACGGCAAGACATTCTTTGAGTATTTGATGTCGCGTTTACTAACTCCTTATTTTAAACCGCCTTGCATTTGCTGGTGTCACTTTGCTTTACATCGTCTTTTGCTTATTGGCTGTTAAATGTAGTACTACGCCCTTAACATGGCATTACGCCTTATAAGTCAGACGTTGAGTCTTTAGAACTGTGCTCTTGGCATTGCGCCGAATAAATGAGGCATTTCGCCTTTTTAGCGTATAAGCTATTGGCATGATACCAGATAAAGGTGTTGTAGCCCGATAGCGTAAAAGTTATTGGCGTTATAGCTGTATAAAGTAGCTTTATTTCGCTCTTGGCGTCATGCGCCGTAGAAAATAGCTTTTATTTCACTACGCGGCGTTGTTAGCCTCAGGCGTAGCTTTTATTTCGCTCTTGGCATCATGCGCCGTAGAAAATAGCTTTTATTTCACTACGCGACGTTGTTAGCCTCAGGCGTAGCTTTTATTTCGCTCTTGGCGTCATGCGCCGTATAAAATAGCTTTTATTTCACTACGTGGCGTTGTAAGCCTTAAACGTAGCTTTTATTTCGCTCTTGGCGTCATGCGCCGTATAGCTTTTATTTCACTACGTGGCGTTGTAAGCCTTAAACGTAGCTTTGATTTCGCTCTTGGCGTCATGCGCCGTATAAAATAGCTTTTATTTCACTACGTGGCGTTGTAAGCCTTAAACGTAGCTTTTATTTCGCTCTTAGCGTCACAGCGCCGTATAGCTTTTATTTCACTACGTGGCGTTGTAAGCCTTAAACGTAGCTTTTATTTCGCTCTTGGCGTCATAGCGCCGTATAAATGAGGCATTGCACCTATGTCGCTTTTGTCTATATCACATGGCGCTTTGTCTTTTGACGTCTTATCTCAAGTGGCGCTTTATCAAATGGAGCTTTTGTGGTGAGTTTATCAATTGATACCTACAATAAAAATGAAGAGATGCACAATTTAATCTTAGCATGTGAAATTAATTGTGTAATATCTTTTGAGTAAACTTTGCCCAAAAATTTAAAACGATATCACGATGGTTTATGAGTTGGGCGGCGTTGGACAGTGACGGCGAGTTGGCGAGATGGAGCTAATAAATTTTGTAGTTGTTGTTTATTCCCATTTGTTTCATATATTTGCTATGTCCTCGTGCACATATAGTATCAATCAAGTGCATTCAAGAAAACATGCTACAAGTAAGCGTTAGCTGAAGTTTTAGATTGCTAAGTCTCAATCGAGATGTAAATATTGGACAAAAATAAAGTACTCAAACTGGAGAAAACGTTCATTGAATACTGAATATCATGAGAATTTTACACATCTACTGAGACATTATGTTATTATACTAGAGCCACTTATTATGCATGGCAGTTCACATTTCTTATGCAGATTATTTTATCGATATGCAAACAATTCTGTCAAATTTGGGGTTAATGAAGAATTAAAATAAAATTATAGCACTTCTCATGACAAATCAAACTTATTAAAGTAAGCTTATTGGTTTCATAAGTTGTAAAAATGTGTTCCATTAACAATGGGTTTATATCCTGAAATTATCTTTCTAATATGAAATTGTGGACCAATGTGGCTAAGTAATTGAACTATATTTCGGGGAACTCCATGTTGATATGCCAGATTTATTATTTTAACTATAACAACAAAATCTCATTGTCAATACCAAACCGTAAAAAATAAAATGCATATGATACAATCACTTCCAATTGCATATTTTGCTTTCAAGTTTTCAAGAAATTGCACACTACCCACTTATTGGTTTTCATCATTTAATCAGTATTATAATTAACCTCTTCTCAAAATATGTTTCCTTTTCACATAAATAAATAACCAAAGAAAATAGTTGTTCTATTATAGTCAATTACTAATTGAAAACACATAAAATAAAGGATCAATATGTCATAATTGACGTGACTGAAGGATATACATTTTCTTTCAATACTACGTACGATGACTTCATATGCAAAGAATGATAGCACCACATACGAATATTAAAAGCGATACACAGATTTCGCCCAAGAGATTTGGAATGATATCACCTGGATTATGACCGTTCAAGCTAACATATGATCTGATATAGTTTTCAGTTGTGTCCTCGGGTTCCCACAAAACAGTCGCATGATTTTGATGGCGGTGATGACATCATATTTGAAACAACGATAAGCGAAGTTGCACCACCGACAGTTGGCAGCGGGACGACGATGTTGGACGGCGACAACGGTTCGGTGAGACGGGGAGTTTAGATCCACGTCATTGATCAAACAAAATTAAACACGAATAAATCAAATCAAAATAGAAGCAACAAATGAATAAACTGAAATGAATTAGAAAGAAGTATGACATCGAACCAAATATCGTAATTATCCTCTGTTTACTATTTTTCTTTTAAAACATCCGAATCAATATCAAAACATTTCATATGTCTGTGCACTCAAACAAACGCAAAAGAAGCATACGACAATATAGTAGTGCAGCATTTCATATGTTTCAATTGATTTGTGGCAATGAAAATTAAACTTAATATATCACTATGAAGCAATCTACACAGACATAGTCTATCCACAACATATTATTAACCATGGATCTTTCATTAAGAGGATTTCATAATTTTTGTGCCAACGAAAATAAATTTGTGTGGGGTGCCACGTTTTTATGATAGAACAGCATGAATGTCATTATTAAATGAACTAAGATAGTAAATTGCAAAGAAGAAACCATTATCAATTTGTGTTGCTTGAGTCCGTTCCTTGACTGTGGAGAGAAACCATGATGACCTCCTCTTCTCTCACATCTCAGTAATACGAACCTTTGGAATGAATATTTGACTATGAGTAACGTGTGGCCCGGGAATAGTTTTACCGAGCCCCACGGTGGGCGCCAAAATGTTCCTGCTAAAGGAACAGGGGGTGTGTATTTGATGATGGTACATAATTTAGATTTGAGGAAGATGTATTTTGTTAAAGTTTTGAATTAGATCCCCTTTTTCTGAATCATGTTGGACTTATTTATAGGCCCTTCCCATGGTAGTTATTTTGCCTTTCAAGTGTGTAAACCCATGATCTCAGTTGGAGGTGGAGTGGAGATCATGGGCAAAGATATTTTTCCACTATAATTTATATGCATGTGCTTGAGTACGTCGTGGGTTAGTGGGACACGGTGTAGGCGAGCTGAAGGGCTATGGCGAGCTGAATACACGCCCCGAATGTTGGATTGGGCCGTTCGGACTAATTGGGCTGGGAGAATTGAACATTTCTCTACTGGATTGGACCTATTAGAGTCATTGAACCGCTGTAAATTTACCCTTATGTTTTTTCTCGGTACAGTACCCAAAAAAAAAAGTTAACTTAGTTTAGTATTTATATTAGTTAATCTTTTTATTTTAGAGTTTTTCTTTTTGCGTCTTTTATAATTTTCATGTGTCCTATAAAATGATAAAGTAACTTCTCGGTTTTTAAAAAGTGAACATTGTTCGCATAGTAGATAATAAGTGGTAAATTTTTGTGACCCAAATCCAACGTTTGCAACCACCACACCCCTTAGTTGAAAATTTGGAAAAACAATGTTTACTTTTTAGGAGGGGATCACTCCTTTCATCCGTTCGCTTTGTAAAAAGTGAATGTAACTCATCCCATACCTTCTTCCCCCCATTTCTACTAATTACAAAAACTCTAGAAAAAAAAAATTCAAAAAACCTCTCAAACCCTCAAAACTCAAAATATTCATCTAAATTGAAGGGTTATTGCTTATTTGTGGCCGCATTCAAAAAAGAAGTGATGATTAAACATAAAGTAAGCCCGCATTTTATCATTTGATTTTGTTTTTCTCGATTTTTTTGCGGCTGGTGCGATTCGCTTTCTAGAAAGCGAACAGGGTATCAGGTGTTCACTAAAGAAAAATATTGTATTGAAAATAAGGTTAAATATAAGTTATTATAAATATTTTGAATTTTGTTGTTATTTATTATAAAAAAATTCAGCAACTTTTGATCACTCAAAAATTTTCTGCCACAACTTTCGATCCTTACTTTTTAATCAACTCTTGTGTACTTTCATATTTTAGAATGGATTTTTTTTAAATTCATATTTATAGTATTATAAGAACCACATACAAAAAATTAGAATTTTTTAACATAAGATTAATTATTTATGAATTTTTAAGCGAAAAAAACTAAAAAAATCATATTTAATCATCCCTTTGTAAAAAAAAAATTAAAATTCTGCAAGAGATATTTCTACAATGTACCAAACATTACTGCGAAAAAAATTTTAAAATTTCGAATGACATACATAAGTTGATTGAAAAGCACGGACCAAAAATCATGTTAGAAAATATTTGAAGGACCAAAAATAGTATTACTTTTCTTTTTGACAAAAAAAAAATAGTATTACTTATTAGTTCAATTTAATTATTTTTTTGTAAATTAGCATAGTAATTAGAAATTTCACCCGTAAGATAAATATGAAGGGTGTCCAGAATTCGAATATCGACCATTGCATATATAATTTGATGTCCCTAAGAAGTAAGAACACTTATAAACATCTCTTCCATGTTCTTTATTGCACTTTTGATAGATTTTTATTAACTTAAAATCTTTAACATGAATATTTCAATTATTGAATGTCAAAATCACTCTTTTAATTTATAAATAAAAAGATGAATTTAAAATATATTTCAGTATTTTTAATTATCATAAAATTATTTGAAACAAACGCACTCTATTATGATTTAATTTTAAATTTGAAACAAACGCACTCTATTATAAGAGATATGCAAAATCTAAAATTCAACTATCCTTACATTGATTCATTTGAGAAAATAACTGATAATAAATTTAGAAAGTTATAGAACATTTTACCCTTATTTTATTCTTTTGGAAGTTAACTCATCATCAACTTATCAAATAAACTAACGGATTTAATTTTTAGTGTTCAGTACTAAAACAACTAGTTTAACTGAAAAACCAAAAATTAAAATTAAATTAATAGTTTGACTAATTGATAAATATGAAATAACATGAATTTTTTTTTTAATTAACATTTAATTTATCAATTAAATAATAAAGATAACATTGACAATAAAATATAAGCTATAAGGTAATAGCAATCATAAAATAAAAATAAAAAAAGGTTACAAGGTATTAGCTACCTGCTAATTTATGGTTTAGTTTCAACCAATTTAGCTTCTTCTAATTCTTCTTTCACTTGAAATGCAAGAAATGCATGTGGTTTTGGATCAACATAAATTAAAGATAAGGGCAATAATTAATTATGAAATCAACATAAAACTAATAAATAAGTTAAAAGGTCAAGTATACAATTTAGTCAAGTTAATCTACTTGATTGATAACTCTCAAAAATTCGATGAGTTTCTCATATGGTAAAATCTTGAAATTTCATGTCATAAGCGAAGAACAAACACAGTTCAAATAATAATTAAGGAACGGCCTTTTTTCAAATTTTGCGTTTTCACAACACTCACAAGTAGGGGTGAGCACAAACCCGCAACCCGACTCGAAACCGACATAACCGCCAACATATGGAAGTACTCGGTCGGGTGCGGGTCGGGTGCGGGTCAACAATTGTGAAAAATCGGTCATAAACGGTTGTATACGGGCGGATGCGGGTCTCTAAAAGTCCGTTGCTTCATAACCGAAACCGATCGAACAATTTCTAAAATACAAATTAATTTTTTTTCTAGTTTCGAGCACCTCTTCTCTCTCTTAATATCATATGCTCTTCACTTTGTTAATTTTACCTATCTTTGATAGAGGAGAAAAATGTTGTATTTTACAAGTTTTATCTTGTAATATGTTGATAAAGGAGATGTAAAAGATAATATTTTAGATTTATCTTAATTTTTACTTCTCATCTACTATCTATTATTGTCGTTGAATTTATAAATTTGAAACAAATTAACTTCATCTCATCATTTTTATTGTATCTTTTGTTGCAGCGTGTACAAAATATTGAACGAGTTGTCAAAAAATAAATAATTTTTTGAACAATAAAGTTTTAAATGTAACAACAAAGTTTCAATCTAACCCGTTAAAACCGACCCGTTGTACCCATCACCCGTATGACCCGAACCCGAACAAATCGAAGACGCAAACGGTCGAAATTGGATCCAAATTAAGAGGCCGCGGTTTTTATTGATTTGACAATTTTCGGCCCGAATCCGACCGATGCTCACCCTTACTCACAAGGGGCGGAAGAAACTCATAATTATTTATCTTTGGACTGGAGGGTCGATATCATGGAATACTGCAAAGCTTGTAATTGAAAAAAAAAAAAAAAAACAACAGTAAGCTTGTAAAAATTAAGTCTTCCCTGAACACAACATTTGACAAGTGAGGAACACTTAGATAGGCAGAACACCAAATAATAAGTGTTGGGCACACACACATGATTTAAAAAATTTTAAAGATAAATTCATTAATTAATGTTTGATGATGTGACTATATTATTTAACATTTATTTTTTCTTTTTTACGTGAATGTGCCTAAATGAATTTTATTTGGAGTTGTGTCTAAGTAAGAATTGCTCTTGACAAGTATCCTATAAATAGAGATAATACAATTCTCGGGCCAACATAAGATACCAAAAAAAGCACAACAGTACTACCAAGCTACTAAGAATTTATTATAATTTATAAGTATTTCACAACAGTCTTCTCTAACACAACACGACATCAACAACTATCTAAATAGTCATAATACAATTCTAGGGCCAATAACATAAGATACTAATACACATGATTCAAACCAAAAGAACTTTAAAAACTACCCCTACATTAAAATTATCTTTTCTTTCTCAGTCCTTATTCTTCTTTCCACTTCTTTAATCATTCATCTTCTGAACTCATATCATCGTCGCTGTCACTGTCGATGTCGGTATCAGTATCAGCACTAATCTTAATCTGCCCCCAATTTTCCCAATATTTATCCTGTTAGAGATTGAAAATAAAGAATTAAATCACACACACAGAAAATAAATTTGTGAAAATCAAAAGCATTGCTAAAGGCCACACAAATTTTGTTGAGACGTCCAGAAAAACTTGCCTCATCTGGGTAGTCATCTTCATAACCAGTGCAAGGAGACCATTCGATAAATTCCCAATTAGCAGTAGAATAATCGAGATCAAAAGCTTCATTTGAGCCCTCTGAGCTCTCTACCTTAGCAACTTCTACTTCTGGCTTAGCAACTTCTTCGTTTTTGTTTTTTGAATGGGGCATCGCAGCATCTGTTTATTTATTGTTTTGATCAAAAAAGAAACGCAAGGGTGAGGATATTTTAATATGGCTGAAAGATAAAAAAGAAAAAGAAAAGGAAGAACAGTCAAATACATACATCAAACAGACAAAAAACATAATAGAAGACAGACAAAACAAAAAATAATATAAATATTAGATGATGAAATGGGCTCAGTTTTTCAAGTCTAGCAACAATAACATGATAAACATAATCTAAAACACTCAATCAAGAGCTTCGTCAACCAAAAAAAAAAAACACCCAATCAAGAGCTAGCATTTTCACAAAACAGTAAAATGAAAAATAAAAATGTATCTTCCCATGGTTCAAAAGTCAAAATATAAAACATAATAGATGGATAAGGTGCAAAATAATTCAACCGCAAAGAACATATTAATACAACATTAGAACACTGAGTAAAACTTACTTTCTATTTCTTGCTTCTCAGCAAGAATCAGGTAGGTTGTCACATGAGGCTTCCCCTCTATGGTCTCTATCTTTTGCTTCTTAACAACTCCTGGTTTTGATCAAATAAGAAACCAAAGGGTTAGGATATTTTAATATGGCTGAAAGTTAAATAAGAAAAAGACAAGACACAACAGCAAAGTGATACATCAAACAGCCAAAAAAAATAAAATAGAGAATGAAAATCAAGAGCCTACATTTTCATAAAACAAGAAAGTAAACAGAATGGTATCATCACAACAAGGTTCGAAAGTCAATATCTAAAGTGTTAAAAGTCAGTGTGTTTTTACTATTCCTTGACTATACAGCATCCTAGGCTGATTGTTAGTGTTCCTAGTCATTACAACTTCCTAGACATTGAATGTAATTGTTGCATCATCATAATAAATACTCCCTCCGGCCTTATTTATAAACAAAAGTCAACAAAAAATTTTGGCCCTAAATATAAGCAAAAGTCATTAAATTCAACTATAATTAATATTTTTTTCCAACAATACCCCTACACATGCATTTATTCATTTCTACAAGTAATCTATATTGAAGTAGTACTAATGATGATTACATCTAAATAGGAATAGACTTCATAAAAGACAAAATGACATTTTAGGAATTGCACTTAAATTGCACATAAAACTATGATAAAAAGCAAGCTCATTAATAAGTGTGCAAAAGGAAATTTTTGCTTATAAAAAAGTCCGGAGGGAGTAGAAGGTGCGTGATTTACTTTTAGACACACAGTTTTACGAAAATTTTCAAAAAAACTCTTCCTTTAAGAAAGTAGTTAAAATACATTAACCGAGATGAAAAACACATTATACTCTTCTTGAAAAATGTAAAACATTGCATTTATTGGTTGAAATTGGAATAATGTCATAAAACTTAATAATTGAAGTAGACTTTTGCTTATATTTAAGACTTTAAATTTTTTTGTTTTGTTTCTTATATATGAGACCGGAGGGAGTATTTTACAACAAGAAATGGAACATGGATGGAGTTTCATATTAATGTATTAATACAACAGCCAAATGCAATTATCAAAAAGCCAAAAAAATAACAGGGGACAGACTAAACTGCACCAAAAAATTAGAGATAAACATAACCAACTTATGTGCATATTAACACTAAATGAAGAGCTAGCGTTTTCATAAAACAGTAGAGCAAAAGAACTGTGGTTCTAAAGTAAGAATATAAAACATAACAGATGGATGAAGTGAAAATTAATTCAAATGCAAAGAAAATAATAATAAAACTTCGAGTAAAACTTACTTTCTACTTGTTTCTCAGCAAGAAACATGTTGGTCGTCACATGAGGTCCTCCATCTATGATCCGCTTCCTAGCAACTTCTGTTTATTGTTTTGATCAAATAAGAAAATAAAGGGTGAGGATATTGGCTGCGAGTTAAATTCAAAGAAAAGAAAGCAACGCACAACAGCAACAACCAAATTATTAGGGTGAGCATATATTACTTTCAATTTAAATTGGTTTATAAAAAAAGAAAAAGGTGATTTGAGTTACCCATTTGTGGCGCTTGTTGTTGTGAGATGAGCATGATTGAGGAGAGAATCGGCCGGTGGCAACGTTCCTTTAAATCCCAACAGATAGAACAACTAACAATGAAAGAACAAAATTATTAGGCAAAAACTCAATTTCATGAAAACACACTCATGTTCTCTAATATCTCGCAGTCTTAAAAAAGGCCCAATTCAAAGGTTTTAAACCCTAATCCCCAAACCAGCTTAAAACCCTAATCCCCAAACCATCTTAAACTAAAATCCGAGAAGATTTGAAAATTTTCAACCATAACAGAACAGATTCGAATATTTAGTGCGATTGAGGATTTAATTTGATGAGAACAAACTGAATTTATTAAAATAAAAGATTTAAAACCCTAATTCCATGCAACACATAAGAGATTGAATTATGAAGTAGATTTGAAAAAGAATGAAAATACCTGAAAGTGAAAAACTCAAAGAAATCAGAGAACGGTGAAAAACGAGAAGAAAAGGATATGGAGTCGTTGAGAGATGAGTGCAAAATGCAGATCGCGCGAGATTGGGTTAGAGGGAGATATCAGTGCTACCAAAAATATTAGAAAATTGCTATTGAGGCCCCCACTTGAGAGACTCTTACATAGGCACAACACTAAATGACACTTGTTGGGCGCACACACACAAATGAGAAAAAAATAATAATTAAACAAATTAGTCAAATCACTTAATATTTACTAATCATTTTATCTTTAAATTTTTTAAAGGGTTAAATATGTTTTTAGTCCCTATTTTTATGTGAGTTTCGACTTTTAGTCCCTACATTTTTTTAATTATATTTTTAGTCCCTGCATTTTTTTATTATATTTTTAGTCAATTTTTTATAACTAGGATGACAGAATTGACCACATAGGATAACTTAAATTGACTATAATAACATTTGCATTGAATGACGTGACATCTATGTATTATCCAATGTGACTGATTTTGTTATCCAAGTCACAGAAAATTGACGGTAGGGACTAAAAATGCAAACGGCGAAAATGTAGGGACTAAAAATATAATTAAAAAAATATAGGGACTAAAAGTCGAAACACACATAAAAGTAGGGACTAAAAACATATTTAACCCTTTTTTAAATGCATGTGTGTGTGCCTAACAAGTGTAATTTAGTGTTGTGCCTATGTTATAATTACTCCCCCCACCTTTGCTCCCAGGCCCCCCAAACTGACCAAATTGCCCCTGGACAGAATTTTCGTTGCACAGACAACGAAAACAAATGACTATTGGTGACAAAGTGACGAAAGTGAGCAATGCCTGCGCGCCTTCAGGATTTGGCCCAGATTAAGATGGTTTTGTTGTCAACCTCACGAACGCGCTGCCTTTCGTTGTCCACCTCACGAATACGCTGACTTTCGTTGTATAGACAACGAAACAGCAAATCTACTTAATTTCGTTGCCTAGACAACGAAATTGTGACGACAGTCAAAAACAGCTCCCCATGCAGTCAAAATTGGTTGATTGGCCACGTGTGTGGCTGTGAATAGGCACCAGCCAATCAGAATTCATGAAGAATTCTATAAATAGGCACCTAATGTGCCATATTTTTTCACCATTCACTTTCTTTTCCTCTTTTGCTCATAATTTTTAATTTTTTGCCTTTTATAGTTTTGTAGTTTTATTAGTTTTAGTTGGTTTCTATCGGGCGCATGGTCCGTCGTGGACTAACCATAATGCTCCCACCGGTGTTGTTAAGGCACAATGGTTGGGAGCATTATGTTATTCCACGAGGGATTTTGTGTCCTCACTAGGAACATTATGGTTAGTCCAAATGAGTTTTGCTTGGCTTGTGGTTACTACTGCACAAATGAGATTGTCCTATAGTGTGAGACTAGTCCTCGGCAGATGAACCGAAGGGATATTGCACAAAATTTAGTGGGCGAAATAATGTAATATTTCCGCCTGACATGACCCGAAGGGATTTTCCGCTAGGCCGGCTTTACTCTTTCCTCGGAGCGAGTTTCTCTTGCTCCAGCATTCATGTTTTTCCGGGCTGGTTTTCTTGTTGTTTCGCGCAGTTGTATTTTCTTGCCCATATTTTCTTGCTGCTAGGGGCAGGTCTACTTTTACCCCGGGATTACGACGAATAAATGTATTATTTCCGCCTGATGTATTCATTTGTAATGGTTGTAACAAAAAAGTAATGAAATTGTTTATGTTAATTGTATTTTGCATTGTTAATGTTATTTTTAATTTTCATTTTGAAGTTGTTAAATTAACATAAATTAACATTAACTTATTGTAAATAACAAAATTTGGAATTAACATTAACTTATTGGAAATTACAAAAATAAATAAATTAAAATAAATTAACATTAACTTGTAGTAATTAACAGTATCACAATTTGGGAACTCTGTGACCAATTTTCGTTGTCTAGACAACGAAAATCTGGAAAACGGATTCCAATTTTCGTTCCCTAGACGATGAAAATCTGGAGAATGATCTAATTTTCGTTGTCTAGACAACGAAAGTCTGGGAAATACGTCCCAAATTTCGTTGTCTAGACAACGAAACCATTGGTCACAGAACCAGTTGCAGTGGCTTATTATTGTGCATCCACATGGTTTTCGAAACCACGCAAACCTGTCCATGTTCATTTTTAACAGACATGTTCATACAATTTGAATATATGTTTCTCAACGTATTTACGAATAATTAAAAGTACAAATTAAAATTTAAATATATTGTCAATTAATACGAACAAACAACACCAAATTGTCGATTAAAATTAAAAGTACAATTATTACAAAATCAAGTTCCAAAACTATAAGTACGAACAAACAACACCAAATCAAGTAAAACAAAATAAACAACGACGAGACTCTAGGCTTGAGAGCTTGGTCCGGCATCATTGTTTTTCTTCTTCTTTCGCCTCCTTCCTTCACCGTCTTTCTTCCTCTTGCGTCGCACCAAGTAACTAGTGATCGGCTCCAAATCATCACACACTTTTTTCAATAATGTCTTGGCCTCCTCCAAAGACATTTCATCCTCAACCTTTTCCATCACCTCCGTCTGCACTTTCCGACAAATTTCAATCAAATCCATTTTTTCATCCTTGTTGTCCTCCTCAATCAATACTTCAAGATTTGCCGGCCGTGGATGACTGCCCTGGCATGGTGCATTAATCTTTGGATGCGAAACTTTGAAGAACCATGCAATATATCCAGGGTCGGCTTCAAAACCATGTGTGGATCTTGGACCCCGCATTTCCTCCGTCACATAATTCTCAGTCAACATATCTGAAAGGCTTGATCAATTGCGAATCTGTTCATTTTCGCCTTTGCAGATATGTACGGAGCTCTCGGTATTGACTGAACATGTCCATATTGCCGGAGGACACGTTCAGGCAAATGCGGGGAAATCATTGACTGTCCACACATAATCCAGCCCGAATACCAACTTGCATCGTCAAACGGCTTGATATGGCGACGAGCGACATATGGTTGCCACACGATGTCGTCGTGCTCCATCCGATCCAACGCCAGCCTTGTTTCATCTGGTTGCACACCCCCTTTCAACGGTTGAAATTTTGCAGCCAACGGAAAATGGGGCTGAAATTTTCTGTTCAAAACATATGTCCCAAATCTAGGGAAATGTGCATGAACCCAAGCCTGCGCAAAATAAACAAATTCAATCAACAACAAATTATCAGAGATAATGAATTATAACGGAAAATAAATAAATTATACGATGACAACCATATTAATTTATTACGCAAAAAAAGTAAATTAAATGAAAACAAGAACTAAAATATTAATTTAAATATTTACCTAAAAAAGGCAGTTGTAACCGCCGTTGTTTCCACTCTTCTGCTTGGTTTGCTTTTTCAAATAGCTGAAAAGATAAGCGAGTCCTGAGGCACCCCAATTCCATGTGTGCAGCACAGCCAGGTCTTGCAAGTATGTGAGAAAAATCACATCCACATACCGCGTACTTTTGTTGGTGAACAGTGTCGCACCAATCAAGTACAGCAGAAAACATTTGACCGTGCATTCCCTGTAGTACACCACGTCGTCCTCCGGGTCCTTGTCGTTCTCTGCCTTCTGAGCAAGGTTCAGGTTCTCCAAGTACAAATTCAAAAGCTTGGGAAATCCAATATGCGCTCCCTTCATCTTAAAAAACTCATCCATGCAATTCGTCTTCCCGAAGTTGAGGTACTCCTCACACATATCCGCTCCTTCAGCCTTCGTGCATGCGGTGGATTCGTGGTTAAGCATCTTACCACGAATCGGAATGTGCAGCAACGACGCAACATCATCCAAAGTGATGGTCACCTCCCCGACCGGTATATGGAAGGTGCCGGTATCTGGTTGCCACCTCTCTGCGAATGCAGTCAGGACACCCCAATCGACGTTGTCATAGTTTGTCTTCAGCAGGGGTGCCAATCCACTTGCATTTACAGGTTCCCAAAACCAACACAAGTGTTCTCCGGGCAAGTCGAAGTCATTAATTTTTTTGCCATTGTTCATGCACCTCAAATATCGCAGCGGATACTGCATATATAAAAAATAACGCATATTAATGTTAACGAATTAAGGGCATATATTAAGTTAAAAACGAATAACACATTATAAATTAAGGCATATATTAATGTTAACGAATAACACGAATTTAAGGCATATATCAAAATTTTGGCATATATAACACGAATTAAGGCATATATTAAGTTAAAAACGAATAACACATTATAAATTAAGGCATATATTAATGTTAACGAATAACACAAATTAAGGCATATATAAAAAAAAACACATATATTAACGCATGTATCATAATATTAACGAACATATTAACGAATTAAGGCATATATTAACGAATATATTAAACAATAAAGCATATAATAACGCATATATTAACGAATTCAGGCATATATTAACGCATTTCAATCAAATCAACACACATAACACATATTTAAAAAAAATAACGCATATAGTAAGTTGTTGAAAAATTACCTGTCTCAACCACAAAAAGTTGGCAATGTGCTTGCCAAATTCAAGCAAAACTGTCATATCACTTGGGCCACCCGGATATCCCCCCTCCGGTGCGTCAATTGATGGCACCCTGTATCCCTTAGTCATGACCGGCCTTTTTCTACGCTCAGTCCTCCTCTTAGGCTTCTTCGGAGGAGACGGCGTCCGTTCCTCATCCTCTCATCTTCATGCTCCTCCTCATGATCTCCACCATCACCAATCTCATCCTCATCTTCATCTTCATGCTCCTCCTCTCCCTCCTCCATATCATTCTCCTCAACCTCCGCCTCATCATAATCATCCTCCTCAACATCCACCTTGTGCTCCGTCTCTAACGCAGTCTCATGATCGGGCACCGGATCGGGATGATTTTCCGCAGTAGAAGAAACTTCCTTCGTTCTACCACCCGTCCGTTTTGAGGCCCTTGTCTGTGCTAGGGCAAGCTCTCTCTCTCCCTACCGGCCGAGCTATGGGCAACACTATCCCTACCTGCTCTTTTACGAGTAACTTCATCCATTTTTCCTGCAACATTGTTATATCATCATCATCAGCTAAATTCAAAACATCAGATTTAATCATCAACTAAAACTACTACATGTAATCTAATTTTTATCATCATCAAGCATCAACAATGAAGCAAAACTCATATCAACATTATCAACATCAACCATCAACATTATCTAATTTAATCTAATTCTAATCATATCAACATCAAGCAAAACTCAACATCATCAATTATGATCAATCCAAATTCTAAGCAACATCTAACTTAATCAACAATGAATTTAAATTTATCAACAAAACTTTAACTTAATATAATCAACAATCAATTTAAATTTATCACAAACCCTAAATCCCCAATCTAACACATCAACCCTAAATCCCCAATCTAACACATAAACCCTAAATCCCAAATCAAAATCCCTAAACGACAAGTTAAACATGCAATTGACTGTTAATCAAACAAGTTAAACAACTTTAATTGATTAAAAAAACTAAATTTTTGGATTCTTACTTGGATTTTCGTTGCCTAAGTGACAATTGAATGAGTGGATGCTTGCTTGCTCAAAGAATGGTTGTAGTTGCTTCCTGTGATCGAAATCGATTGAACTTGAATGGTTGGATGCTTTAATTGCCCTCAAAATCGTCCAAAATCGTTGCAAGGTTTCTCCCAAATCGTTTCAAACGTTTTACTGTAGTGATTTGGGATTCGTTGCATCGTTTCAGATATGCAGCGTTTTCGTTGTCTATCCAACGAAACCAAGCGTGTTCATGAGATAGACAACGAAACTAGATATGACGCGTTTTCGTTGTTTAGACAACGAAAATCAAGTAAATTAGGCCAGGAACGCGCCTTCGTCCTTTAGGCAACAATATATTTGGATTTCGTTGCCTAGACAACGAAATTTTTGATCATGTCCTCAGGGGTATTTTGGGATTTTAAGGGGGCTTTGAAGCAACGTGGGGGGACTCAATAGCAAATTTCAAAATATTATATAATGCTTACCCGCCCGGCCCAATACAAACTATATTGCCCATGCCCATGTAATATTAAAACCCAATAAAAAATAAATTGTCATCTACGTGTCTCTCGCGCGTCTTACTCCTTTCAAAACTTTATCTTTTCGGTACTTATATAGAGAACATTATAAAAATGAGAAATTGTTTAAGAATTTTGCCAATTTCATCTGTTATTTAAGTAGTAGACCATTCAATACACTAGTCTTCTACATCAGTCCAATTTCGTCTGTTTAAAATCAAAAATAGTCCATTTGAATTGACTTATTTTTGAGCTTATGTGAAACAATTTATGCAAATAAATAAATTTTTATAAATTTCTATAAACTTTTTAAGATAATTTATAATAAAACAATTTATAAAAATACAATTTTTCTCAGTAAAAACTTATAACTCAACATAACATTTTATTTATTTTCATAACTTGATATGGAGTCCTTTAAGAACGCGCGAGATTGGGTTAGCGGGAGATATCAGTGCCACCAAATATATTATATAATGCTTACCCGCCCTGCCCAATACAAACTATATTGCCCATGCCCATGTAATACCAAAACCCAATAAAAAAATTAAATATGTTTTTGGTCTCCGTAGTTATGCATTATTTTGAAAAGATATTTTTAAAAAAATTTGATTTTAGCTCTTACAATATTTCAAAACTTTTAAAATAGCTTCTGATCTAAATTTCTTGATGACATGTCACTTAGATTATGACGTGACAGACATCAAGTAGGATTTAGAATTGACGTGACCAATTTTTAAATATTCGTTTGGTCGCTGCGGGCAATTATGTCTTGTTTTGAAAAGAGCCATTGTAAAAAAAATAAAGGGTTAATAGGCTAATACCCCCCTGCAATGTTAGTGAGTTTTGCAATACCCCCCTATAAAAAAAATTCATGGAGATTCCCCCTTGCAATGTTCAGATTCCATGTGATACCCCCAGCTGCACACCATGGTTGCTGACTGTGTGGAATCTCCACGTGTCAGCGCCACATGAGACACGTGGAATAATTTTTTTTTTGATTAATTTAAATGTCACGTGGCAGCTTACTGTAAAATTTAAAATAAAAAAAAAAAAAACAGATTTTTTTTTCCATTAAACATTACAGTATTTAATAAATATTAATTTAAGTTATTATTAATATATTAGTTTTAAAATTAAAAGAAAAAAGAAATACAAACTGAAATACATTTAACTTTTTTTAAAATTAATACATTGAAATATATTAGTTTTATTATTAATGCATTTAACTTTTTTTAAAATTAATAATAAAAGAAAAAAGAAATACAAACTAAAATAGAAATAGAAGAGAAACTAAAAGGGGTAAACAAAACGACGACAGAAGAAACAAAAGAAACCCTATCGTACGATGGCAAAGAAGAAGAATAAGACGGCGAAGACGACGACCACGAAGACTGAAACGGAGGCGGCGATACCCATGGAGAATCAGTCGAAAAAGAGGAAGAAATCGAGAGGTTCGATGAAAACGACGCAGAAGACAGAGAAGAATCCCTAGTAAGTTCAATGTTTCGAAAAATGTAGTGTTGATGCTTTCAATAGTAAAATGTCACCTTTAATCACATGTTAGACTCTTTATTCTGTCGTTGTAGGACCAAATGACACACTACACTGTCCAAAAAAAATGATATTCAATTTTTGTTGTTTAGTGTGGTGTTGATAGTGTGTGGGTGTTCATATGTTACTATGTGTGGGGGTTAATAGGATTTAGACACGTGGCTGATGGTAAAAAATGGATTTTTTTTGTCTTACAGAAATGATGAAACATTCAATGCTGTCTTTCACCATGGTGGTGAGTTTTTGAAAGAAAATGACAGTTTGATATATAGAGGTGGTGAGTTTTTGATATATAGAGATGGGAACATAGGATGATGCCAATGGCAATGAAAAGATTAGAAAAAGAGATAGTTATGGCTGGTACTTGGCATCCAACCTTGAGTAATGCTGAAGAAATATGGCAGGTATCCCACCAATATAATGGCCAGCAATTTATTGTTGACACATTAAAAAAGACATGTAGCTGTAACTTTTGGGATTTGATTGGGATACCATGTAGGCATGCTGTAGCAGCACTAGGTTATAGGTCTCAAGGTCCTATTGATTTTATGGATAATTATTACTCAAGAGAAAAGTATGCAACCTGTTTTGGATTTGGTGTGAGCCCTATTAATGGGGCAGACATGTGGCCAAAGCCTCCTGAAGGTGTTGATGAGAACATCTTGCCACCATTGTATAAGAATGGGCCTGGTCGACCCAGGAAGCTAAGAATTAGAGCTGTTGGTGAGGAAGGTGCTAGGAAAAGGAGGACAGGTGTTGTTTACCATTGTACAACATGCAACAGCACTGGTCATAATGCAACCTCTTGCAAGGCAACAGAGCAAGATCCAAACAGCTTGAAAAGAAAGGTATGTGTTTTGTATCAGATTGTATTTTTATAGGCTTATATTATGACTTCAATTATGACTTGACTGTGTTTATACATTGTGAATGCAGAGGAAGAATACAAAGGGAAAAGGGAAAGTAAAGAATGAAAACAAACAAGCAACTCAAACACCAACTGATGCAGCAGAAGCAAGTCAGAATCAAACAACACAAGCACCAGCAGCAAGTCCAACTCAGGCACCAGATGCAAGTCAAAGTCAAGCACCAGCAGCAAGTCCAACTCAGACACCAGATGCAAGTCAAAGTCAAACACTAGAAGTAGTTGAAGCTAGCCAAGTATCAATGGTGGTTGAACCAAGTCAAGACTTGTTTGATGACATTCCTGATGAAGTCATATCTACACTATCAGATGTTGATATGGCAAAGAAGAATGAACCTGCTAATGAGAAAGGAAAGAAGATTAATGTGAAGACAGAGAAAGTGAAGAAATTATCTGATCTTTATCATGGTAAACCAAGAAGAAGCAGTGAAAGAGTGAAGCAAAATTGTTTCAAAAAACCAATAACTGGTGTTGGTGCAAGTAAAGAACAGCCAATAGAGATCAAAGAAGCTAATGATGAGGATTTGATAAATGATGATACAAAACTTGGAACTTGCTTCAGATCCATGAAGTCTTGGAAGGATATTCCAAAAAAGAACAAGAAATGATTATGTGTTTTGTATCTGGTGTTATGTGTTTTGTAACTTGGAACTAGTCTTACGTGTTTTGTCCTTCTGTTTTGGTATGCACTTTCATGTGCTTTGTGATGTATCTGTTAGGGATTAAGACAACTACACTATCATGGGATGGTAATTTAACTCTTTTGTAATGACAATTGCATTGTTATGTGCTTATTATATGTTTTGCTAATGACAATTGCACTGTTATGTGGCTTATTAATCTTTAGTTTGTGCTTATTGTTATGTGCTTATTATTTGTGTTTTGAGGTGTTGCTTTGTTAATGCCTCTATTATTTGTCTTGTTATAGCCATTATATTGCTATTTATTTCTGGTTGTTGTAGCTGTACCATGATAATTGTATGACTCTTTCTCTTGGCCTATAGGGTACTGCTTGTGCCTCTTAGTGTCTTAATAATATTTGGATGTTCAAAAAAAAAAAAAAACATAATAAACTAAAACCAAATTTTATATTAACAATATATTAATGATAACTTAAATTATGTTACATAAAATAATATATTAATAATAACTTAAATTAATATTTATTAAATACTGTAATGTTTAATGGAAAAAAAAAATCAATTTTTTTTTTTTATAATTTTACAGTTAGCTGCCACGTGGCATTTAAATTAATTAAAAAAAATTTTATTCCACGTGTCTCATGTGGCGCTGACACGTGGAGATTCCACACAGTCAGCAACCATGGTGTGCAGCTGGGGCGGTATCACATGGAATCTGAACACTGCAAGGGGGAATCTCCATGAAAAAATTTTATAGGGGGTATTGCAAAACTCACTAACATTGCAGGGGGGTATTACCCTATTAACCCAAAAATAAATGATTTTAGTCCTTTCAGGGGCTATTTTAAAAGTTTTTAGATATTGCACAGACAAAAATTATTTTTTTAAAAAAGGACTCTTTTTAAAACAAAGCATAATTGTAGGGACTAAAAGCATATTTAAGCCAAAATTAAATTGCCACTCAACTCAATTTCTTGCATGCCTTATAAAATTAAATTGCCACTCTACTCAATTGCTCATGTTACATAATGACTCAATTTCTTGCACGACCTTATAAAAGTACCAAAATATTCATATCCACTATTTTGGTAGCACACCCCAAAAACATTTTATCTTTATAATGAATATTATTTAAGTAGTGAAAGGATAAAACAAAATAGATATATGGTAGGGTGACAAAAGTTAATATCAAACTCTACTAAGTCATTCACTCCCTCAATTTGATCATCGGTCGAATTATTTCGACTGTTTGATTGTTGATTTGCCAACTGTTATATTATTATTATTATTACAAAATTTGTTTAAACTCAGCAATTGAACTAGATTTTAATCAATTATGCTGAAAAACAATAGGCAATTGAGCAATACACAACGTTAAAAACATCTATAAATTAATAGGGCGGCTCAGGAGGCGGGAGATCCGAAACGGCGTCGAAGTGTGTGGCTCAGTCGCAACATGAGGCTCAACCACATCCCGACCATGAGCCTGAGGCTCAACCTCAGCATGATGGGAGGAGCTAGGTGAGGCGGACTTTCAAGAGGACGAACCTAATCACTCATAAGCTTAAACCAATTGCAATACATTTGGAATGAAGTCTCCCAAAACAATCGATGTGGATACGATACTCGTATTAACATCGATAAAAATTCAATCGACTGCATTCTGTTTGGATAATTACACATATTAACATCGATAAAAATTCAATCGACTGCGTTCTGTTTGGATAATTACACGAATTAATATCAGTAAAAATGCTGTCGACAAAAACTTGTCCAAAAGGAAAAGGATTGGCTCTGTTACAGTATTTTGTTTATGAGTTTTCTGTAACAGAGCCATATGTGACTTGAGTCACATATTGCATGAAAATTGCTTATGGTGTTCCGTCACTTAGGTCACGGATGGCTAAGTGACAGGAAGCTTAAAAACAGCAGAATTAGTAAAGGCAAAATGTGGTTTAACATTAAATTTTTTTATTAACACGTTACGCACAAAAATTACATAGATTTAAATATTACATTCAAAATCTCGATTGCTAATTAAATAAACTAAACACCCTCCTCTTGTCGAATTTTGTCCTCAAATCATAAACTGCATATTTATTTACATTACTAAAAAATCACCAGTATTTATTTACAATACTACACTCTACTCCAATAATTTTTTTTCATCAAATAATCACCAGTATTAACTAATAGCACAATAAATATTTTTTTTAAAAAAAAAAGAGAGAACAATAAATACAATTATGGTGTGTCATGATATTTCTATAAAAAATGATGAAACTTGTGTAAAACTGGTTTCTTTTTCCTAGCACTGCCAACAACTGCCAACAATTGGAGTTTGTATATCAGTTACTTATATCTTTCTTTTTCTGCACTTCTCTTATACATGTATAAGAAGGATAGACGGTTTGATAGTCTTCAATCTGAAGAAGAAAAAAAAAATATTAGTAACATAATACTATTGATTTATTTATATAAAAAAATGTGCAGAGCACAACAACAATATTAAAGACATGAAAAGTAAGAAAAAAAATCATATAGTTTGAATTGGTTTTTTTTTTGCTATATCTGGTTTATAAATTTTTTTAATCTAAAATTATGATTTAATATAGTTTGATTTTTTTTTTCTTCTGGATCATCTTAAATCTTTGTTAGGTGAAGAAAATTACTCTTTAGGTTTTTTTTTGTTTTTTTATTTATTTTTATGATCTGAGTGTTATGTTTACTTGTTTTGATCTGTTGTGATAGTGATAGAGCCTTTTCTGTTAGATTGTGTAGATCTAGTTTATGTTTATGTTTATCTCTAGATCTATGATTTATAATTCAACACGGTAAGGTAATATATATTTTTTTTAAAACCTGCCATACTTTTTCTTTTCTTCTGGAACATGTACTTTTTCTTTCAAAAAGAGATGATAGTAGTTGTTTTTATTATTCAGAACAGAAAGTATGATTACAATTGAAGTTGATAGTGAAAAATATTATTGTTAAAAAAATAACAGTAGTTTTGGTTTTGTTTTGGGTTTGCTTTAAAAAATTATTCATGATTAGTGAAATATCAAAATAAGAAAAATAAATAGATACGGTTTGATCGGATTTACGAAAATAAAAAGCTGATATGGTTTTCTTTGATTTTATTTTCATCGATCAGAAAAGTGAAGATAAAGAATGGTGAAGAGACAAAATGAAGATAAAAAAGTTAGATTGAGAAGAAAAGAGAATGAGATGTATATATCACAAAATTTTAAATAAATTAAGTGGCAGACATTACCATTGTTGAAGAAAGAAAGTTTCTTCTTTGTTATAGTTTCTTTAACATGTAACTTTTGAAATCTGCAACCAATATCCAGCAAAAAAAAAGTAGTTAGTAGTAAAAAATAAGCATGTTGAAAAAAGAAGAAGAGAGAAACAGAGAAAGAGAAAGAGAAAGAGAAAGAAATGAATATAGGGAGAGAACATAAAATCTATCTACTATCTATCTACTATAAATCTACTATCTACTATAAATCTAAGACAAAAATATGTTCATTAAAATACTGATTTGTCCCTTAACTTTCTTTTTTTTGGCTTTTTTTTTTTACTACTAAAAAGTAGGGACATTATTGTCATATTTGAGTACAAAATCTGATATTCATCCTCACAAATTTTTCCTCCATTTTCCTTATACGCCCTTTGTACAAAATGTTTACTATGTGCAACAAATTCAAACCAAAGGACATTTTTGACTTCTTATGTTAATTTCAAATTAACACATTTCCCAACACTGACACAACAACTCATATTTTTTACTTTAATTCAAAAACTATCCTCTATTCTTAGATGTATACAATACTATCTTTCATTTCAAATTCACTTTCATGTTCTTTATCATTGCTATTTTTTTCTTCTCACACTTTCTAATCTCTATATTCTTTTCTCATTTTGCAGAAAAGAAGAGCAAGTAAGTTGCAAGAAGATGCACACAAGAAGAGAAAAAGAAACATAAAGTGAGTAAACATTCTCTTCAATACTATCTTTTATTTCTCTTACATAAATCAAGTTATGCAATCTTATTTTGAGTTCACCCGCAACATATTTTACTTAATAATTTGTAAAACTTTAAATGTTGATTTGAGCTTGAAATAAACAACTAAATAAATAAATAATCCAAAGATTTAATTTTTCCAGATCTTAAAAATATAGATTAAAAGTTATAAATATACACCACTTATGTGATAGAAAAATCAAACGACTTAAAATATTTATTTTTTATCACAAAATTTTTATTTTTATTTATTTTGACAAATCTTATTTTATTATTAATATAGAAGAAAGAAAGTTATAAATTGTGAAAGATGTTGTCAAATAAACAAAAGATTGTAGTACAAATTAGAAACAAAATAAATAAATAATATCTCTCACTAAAAAATAAATAATCAACTTCTAAATTATACTCCTACTTTATATATATGATTTTTATTTGCCTAATGATATTATTAGTTCTAAAATAAAATACCAAAAAAAAAATACACGAACAAGTCCAGGAAGAAAATATAAAAAATACAAATTAAAAAAATAAATAAATTGAGAACAAAATAAATCAATTCAAATCAACAATATTTACTGTCCTTCATCAACTTCATTTTTTCCAAATTTGATTATTATTTTTCTTTATTTTGACAGATTTACAAAGAAAATAAGAGAGTATGAGTTGTTGGGATAACAAATAAACCTACTTTATTATAATTAAAATTATTTTATAATACACAAATGTAGTTCACATTCATCAAATTAAAATTATATCTATTGTTTATCCTAAATAAAATTGATTATATACAATTAATCTCATTAAACCAATTTTTTAAAAAATTTGTATCACATTCTTGACGATCCAATGCCCCCACAAAATAAAACGCGCCAAAGGCGCGTCCCGTGCGTACGCACGGGTATGTAGCTAGTTGAATATAAAGGGAGAAAAAGAGGGAGAATTTTTTTTTTTGAAATTTGAATATTTTTGAGAGAAAGATGAGTGTTATGTGGGTTGAATAGGTAATGTAGGTGGATAATAATTTGTTTGCATCTGATTTGATTTTTGACTAAAGGCAATTGGAAAAGTACTAAAAGGACATGTGTTTGGTTTTTTGTACATTGGATATTAGACTTTGCAGAAGTCTTCATTTCTGTTGAATTGTGTTCCCAATATTCACTAACAAAATGACAAAAAAATACACATTTTTTTAATTTGAAAATCTGATTGTAGTTAAACTGAAGGGGTAAAATTGAGATAAGGTAAAAATTTGGTTGAGGATGAATGTAAGAAAAGTAGCTCAAATATGACATGAATACCCCCAAAATTGAGAGAGGCCAAAAAAAATAAAAAAATTAGATGAAGGTTAAATCAGTATTTTAAGCAGCATCTTATCTTCTTAAATTAATTAATAATTAATAGTAGATTAATAGTAGATGTAATAAAAACAAAATTCAATACCCTTCTTCGCTGCAAATCTCCAACCCACGATATTGAACAAGAGTCTCCAACCCTAGAAACAAAACCGATTTCAAAGTCTCACAAAATCGATTTTCAAACTCTCACAAAATCGATTTCAAACTCTCAAGAATCGATTTCAAACTCTCACAAAATCGGTTTCATTTGAACTTCATCTTCCTGCAATCAATTTCATTCTGACATCGTTGAACCAAACTGTGAACCCAGAAATCACACTGAACCCTAACCCATAACTCGTCTTATCTCCACCATATATGCAACAATTTATACATCAGAAGTCGTAATGGTGTGTGTGTGTGTGTGTGTGTGTGTGTGTGTGTGTGTGTGTGTGTGTGTGTGTGTGTGTGTGTGTGTGTGTGTGTGTGTGTGTGTGTGTGTGTGTGTGTGTGTGTGTGTGTGTGTGTGGATGGAAAAGATTGGGATACCATGGAAAAGATTGGGATACCTCTCTGTTCATAATTAGGTCATTCAGTTGCTGTGTAAATATGGGTTTCAGTGTATACCAGATCTGGGTCGATCGAATCTTCATTTAGTACATAGTTTGCCCGCCCAAAATACTTTAGTTTTGCATTGTAGTTCTGTCATTCACTGAAAGGAATTTACAAACCCTGTCAAACTCTCCATCTCTAAGATTGTTATTGTAAAATCAACAAATCCACTTACAGAATCAATCAAGATTTTAGAAATTTTGAAGTCTCCAACTATCATTTTCACTTCATCACTATGAAGAAATACAAGACCCTTTGCAACATCAAGAACTATCTTAATTCGGGTTTTCAAAGTGAGTGGCAAAAAGTTAGAAGTTGTTGCTGCTACATAAACATTTGAAACAAATTATACTTATAAAAATCAACAAATAAAAATACAATAATATAAAGTAGTAAAATTAGTAACATACTTTGAAACAAATTATTATCCAAACTTCCCTTGGTCAAAAACTCATACCTAATATTGCTGGAAGTGATCGTCTAAACAGTAGCCAATCAAATTTACAAGATTAGGGTGATGCAGTTGTTCCAGGTAATTCATTTCTGTCTAAAGTACAAGAAAAATTAGTCACACTTAGTAAACATCTAAATTGATATCATACTATCTTCAAAATAAAATTAAATGACTCCAAAGTCTTCTTTGTCTGTAAATCTTCTTCAAAGCAATGACAAAACCAGTACCTCGTTTGGCAGGGGCTGTTTGTTCAACGATTCATATCCATCCCTTCTATATAGAACCAGTTTCACCTTCACCAACTAGTTCATTTGGATGAAATTTCTTTGTTGCAAATTTTAACGGATTGAATGTGTAACACTTCAAATTGTTGGATCGCAATATCTTACCCTCAGTTATTTGGTCTATTAAAAAATTGATCTTAATTTAAGCAAGATAGAGCTCAGATACAAGCTAAACATGTAAGAAAGTTTAAAAAAAAAAGGGAAAAATAGAATGACATAATGATACCATCATGTGGAAGATCACTATCAGCTTTGAGCTTAAAACACTAGAATGAATTATGAGCATGCTATGTGCCAAACGTTGTATTATGAATCAAATGCCTATGTACTCGATTTCTTGTACATCTATATATACAATGACTATGTTTTATTATATATGCAGGTAGTTTGAAAATAGACATTGATATTCTCATCAAGCGTGGGTGGTTCTCATCAAGTTTGTCATTGATATTCTTAGAAGAAAGTAGGGTTAAAGTTTCACAATCTCTTTTGTAGTGGTTTTTGTGTTTATACTAATCAATTGGGATTTGTCTTGTAGTCGGATTGGATTTGTTTATATTAGAGCTTGTGTACATTGGTATGATACTATTTTTTAATAAATATTAATATTATATATTTTCAAAGTCTATTGGTATTATTTTAAAATTTGAAGGAAAAAATTTAATACGTACTGTTGAAAGCTCACAATTTAGTCAAAAAAAAAAGCTCAGTTATAATAGCTGTTTTAAAACGCGGGCTTTATTAAAAGCTCACTTATAACTGCCCTTTCATAATATTTTACACGCGGGCGCTATTAAAAGCTCACATATAATAGCGTTTGCATAATAAAGCGCTATAGAAACCCATTCCGGTAGTGCTTTTTGGTCCGCGAACTTACATACGACAGCGCGTTTTGGAGAAACCGCTATTAAATGTGCATATTTGATAGCGTTTTAAAAACGCTATTATAGGCATCCAGACCTATAATAGCGGTATCAATAATAGCGTTTTAAAGCGCTATCAACAATCAAAATAAGCGTTATCAAAGGTATATTTTTGTAGTAGTCTCTAGCATCAAGATGATACAAGAGAGGCTAACAATAAACAAATGCAAAGACTCAAACCCTAAAGACTCTATTTTTCAATGACGACTTCAGTAGTCAATTAGGTTTTACATATTTTTTTATATACCTTGAGTTGCCACGGGTTTGATGAACAACTTTGGGCTTCAAACACATCTGGTCCAAGAGATATCCCGCACACATTATCTAGAACCAAAATATATTGTTTCCATAAATGTTGCAACATTTTGCAAAGCCAGCAAGGCAACACCACCTTCTGTAGATTCTGAGAATACCCGTATCTTGGCGCACAAGTAAAAATGTGTGGTTTCCTTATATAAACAACAGAATATACGATGCGTAAATCAAAGCGCGAAACCAGGGCACACAGGATGTTGTACCCACGTGTTGAAACATTTGGTCTAACATCTTGCTAGTATATTTGTTTTAGCTAAATGAGGCCAACACATAAATATCCAACAATCTTGTTAAAACATACTTCACCGTGAAATAGTATGAAAATATTTTTGCATTCTCTCTTCTCCTTTTCTTTATCATTTATTCACTTCTAATATTTCAAAATAATTTTTGTATTAAGTTTGTTTCCAGGGATTCATCAAATGGTTTAAAAACATTTAACCACTCTACACAATTCAAACTCCTTTTATTGTGTTTTCTTGCATATTGATAAAAAATGTAACCACTCCATATAGTAGATATTGTGTTTTCTTGCATATTGATAAAAAATTTAACCACTCTACCCAATTCAAACTCCTTTTTTTTTTTTGGTACTCCTTTTATTATAAAAGTATCCTATCATTCTCTCTTGTTGTGACCAACAAGCAAACATACCTTATTTTTATTTACTTATGAAAGAGCAAATGTTTTTTCAAAGATATGACAGGAAAGATGTCTTAGGAATGGTAAAATGGAAGAATTTGGATTATAATGAATGAATGAAGAAAATATATTAATCCATTAACAATTCTTTTTCAAAATAAAAAAGCTATTAACAATCAAAATTTCTTTAAAAATAATCCAATTGATAATCTATCCACTAAACATAGAAAATATCAATCAATCCATAAGCATATTTTCAATGATGAATAATTGAAAGGTTAACTATATTTTTAGTTGGTTCAGTGGTTATTGACACTAAATTTAGTAGAAAGGATTACGGTTCAATCCTCCTCAACTGCAATCGGAAGGACACTGAAATCACTTGATGTCAAAATTGACCTGCGAACCAAATTAAGCGGTCCAATCAAATACTGGTGGTGAAAACCAAATAATAATAATAATTATAGGCTTACAGTTTTATAGGCTTAAAGTTTGAAAAATAATAATTATAGAAACTAAAATTAAAATTGTTATATTTATAGGGACTAAAAAAATATTTTATCCTTTTAACAATTATTCAATAAAACATATTACAAATTATATTTTATTTTAAAAGACAAAATACCTTATTTTTTTAAAAAGGAAAACAATATTTCATTTTTTTACCAATAAACAATTTATTTAGATAATTTTCTGTCAATAATAATTGCATATTTGGAAAATTGTTATGAGTGGGGGCCTTGTAAACTCACTCATGGTGCTCGACAACCCACAACGGTTTGCTGACAAACCGGTGACGGAGCATGGTGGTCAGCCAGAGTTCAAATTTAGACGTTTCCACTTATTTAAAGAGTAAAATTCTAGTTACTAAATTATTTTATTTGAGAATATATTTTTTTAGTCAAAAAAGTGAAATTATATGTAATTAAAAGTCATGCGAATAGTTTCAAATTTCAATTAGTCGAAAAATGTGATTAATATTTTATAAAAAATAATGATTAATTTTTTATTATTATTTTTTAGAAATGAATTACTACAAATGAAATGTAGGAGTAAACTATTTATTATTTCTCCCATTCTTTTTTATAAGAGATGCTTCACATTTTCAGATTTATTGAATAATTAATGTATGTGGTCTATAATATAGATCAAATATATTAATTATTCAATGAATCTAAAAAGATAAAATGTCTTTTATAAAAAGAAACAGAGGAACTAACTAGTAGTTACAATAATTTTTTGGGGTCAAGACATTAACTAATCATTTAATGGTCATGTTAACTAGTGTCCCAATGTTCCGTGAGTTTAACTCAGTTGACATGATATTACATTATATATGCAGAGAATAAAAGTTCGAACTCTGATCATTTCACTTATCAATCTTAAGTGTGAAATTTCTAGTCACTAGATTATTTGACAAAAAAAAATAACCGTCCCAACAATATTAATTAAGAAAATAAAAATAGTATGTTCTAAATATTAAAAAGATATACTACATATGGTATTTTAATATAAAAGATTTTTTTATGTAGTGCCCCCAATTCTAAATATTGCCTTCAATCATTTTTATAAGAGAAAAATTAATTTTTATGATAATTAAATAACTGATATATTTGTTCTATATTATATATCAAATGTATTAATTATTTAATAAATTTAAAAAGTCAATCGTCTTTTATAAAAAAAATGTCTTTTGAGATTTTTCTCTATCTTTTTTATAAGACTATTTCCAAATTGTCAAAAATATTAATTATTCTTTTTTACCAATATAATTCCTAATCATAATGTTTTTATTTATAATATACATTATAAATTCACATATATAATATTAGGGGTGGGTAATGGGTTGGGTAGGGCGGGTTTGGGCCCAAAAACACCACCCATCTTAACCCGCGATTGCAATAACGAGGTCCAATCCGACTCTTTTTTAAAATTCGGTTTTTGCGGGTTTGGTTTGTGCGAATTACGGTTTGACGGGTCGGTTATTTCGGTTTTGAACTAACGAATGAAAAATTATCTAAAAAATAAAATAAAAAAACTCAATTGTGTGGTGTGAAGAGAACACGAGTGCAAGTGAAACAGATTAAAGTATAAAGTAAAATAAAATAGTAACAATAAATGTATGGTTGTATTAATATATGAGTTAGAGAAAGTTAGTGACTTTCAACTACTAGTTAATGGGTTTTTGTTTTCAATTTTCAAGGAAACAAACGGTAACAAGTTTTGAGTTTGTGTCTCGAGATATGTTCAGTTTGTGTCTCGAGATATGTTCAGTCACTTCATCATGTTTTATATATTAAATAAAATAAAAGCTTACGATTTATGTAACTCGGGCGGGTTCGGGTACCATTGGGTTGAGTTTAGAAAACCGAACACGCTCATTTCAACCCGTCTAAATCCGAAAATGTGTGATTGAAAACCCGATAATCCGCAACGACCCGCCCGCTTAACTATTTTTCGGTTCGGATTGTTCGATTTGAATCGGTTTGCGGATTTTTATCCACCCCTATATAATATGATGTATATGATATCCTTACAGCTGAATTAAACTCATGAAATCAAATCGGCGACATTTTTAACTGTATTAAATACGATAATAACAAGTGTGCGACCAAGTATGCAAACAATGTATGGTGTCATAAAAAACAATAAATAGAAATTGAATAGGTGATAGTAAATTCATAAAATTAAATTGTTAAATTCAAAAAAAGAAAAAGACCAGTCGCACGTGTTTCGACATTTACCAAGCGAGACAGCGAGCCATGAAGCGTGAGAACAAACGCGTAACATAACATAACACCATACCCATTCCACTTTCCTTTATCCAAAAAAAATCTAATCTCATCTCATTAATAATAAAATCTCAATTAAATAATTACAATATAAAAAGAACGAAGATAACCCAACAACAACAACGCACACTGTTTCGAATTTCAATTCAACTTTCAATCGCTTTTCATTTTCTCTCTTCTCTCTTTCCAATTCTTCAATTTTCCGGTAAAATTTTCTTTCATTGTCCATCTCCATTTCATAATAATTTCACTTTTCTAATTTCAATTTTTGAGTTTTTAGGGTTTTGATTAATCCAATGAGCGATCACTTGGTACTCATCGTTGACCAACTCGTCAGCCCAGTTCCTGTTGCCGAGCCTGCTCACCTTCCTTCCGAACCATCGTCATCTCCGGCTACCGTCGCTGAAGCTTCCGGATCATCCGGATCTGCTTCATCGGTGGAGGATCGGGATGGCAATGATGAAGAGGAGCCTTTGATTCAGATGGTCGAGTGCCGTATCTGTCAGGAAGAAGATAGCGTCTCCAATTTGGAGACTCCTTGCGCCTGTAGCGGCAGTCTTAAGGTATCATCAATTTTTTATCTTTCATTTTTTTTTTTTAAATCATTTTGAAGTTTTTTTTTTTTTTGGGTATTGTAATTTGTAGGATTTGTTTTTTAAGGATTTTATTGTTCGTTAGAAAGGGAAAAGTTGATTTTTTTAATAATTATTATAATGATTTTTGCCTCTGGTATTTAGTGTAAAATATTAATGATGTTTGATTCAAAATTGATTGATTGATCAATGTGAAAAATCGTTTTTTTTGGGTGGATTTTGTGTGTAAATTTGTTATTCAACCTTTAAGATTTTTTGGTGGAATTTTCCTGGTAGAAGATTTTATAGTTTTGTGTGCTTTACATGTATATGATTATGAACCTGGTTTCTACATTGATAAAGATGAGTTTATGAAATGTTAGTGTTCTTAATTAATTGAGTTGCAAATTGGACGAGTTGTAAATTGAGAACTAAATGTTATTGTGAAAAAAATAAAAATTCTCTGTTTCATGTTATTGAGCTGATTAATGCTTTAATGTGATTGTATTCAATATTCATCACCCGGCTTTAGATGGGGAGGTTTACGTTTACAGCGAACGGCGTCGAGGAACATTGTTGTTATGTGTAATGTTGACTTTTATTTCTTCCATGTATATTTTGGTCTTACTGATTCTCGAATGGTTGGTGTTTGATTTTGCAGTATGCTCACAGAAAGTGTGTCCAGCATTGGTGCAATGAGAAAGGAGACATTACTTGTGAGATATGTCATCAGGTATTATGCTGTTCTGTATAATAATTTTCTTAATCTGCTATCTTTTTGTTGGTTGTGATAGGAAATCATGTGAGTGCTTATTTTTTAGAAGTAGCTGGTTTTATTGGAGTCTAACTCTTACCAAACACCCCTCTGTCTAACCGTCGTATGCATGTGTACTCGTCCTAATAGAATTTTGGTCCCTCCCGACTGATTTGAGATCCATCATCTACCAATTGTGTCTTCCCTTCTGCAATGTACTTCCATTTCTTCTCAAATAAACAAGTCATTAGATGGTCTTCCTTTAGTAACAATAGACCTTCCATTGCTTAAAATTGAGCCGAGGAAGCTGTGTATTTAACATACAGGATGCTCCATTGTAATTTACGTGGGTTTAAAATGATCTATGTGACATCATTGTGTCCAACACAAATAGATCTAATGGATCCACCATGGTGAGAGCTTTGTAGCACCAAATGGTCCTTGTATTTGGTATCACATTTCAAAACTACTTTATATTCATAGACCTGTGTGATAAATGGAAAAAATCAATCTTTAAAAAATTATCCTGATTTTCAGTTTATTTGGGAAATGGATTTAAGAATGGAATATTATGCTGACAGATTTCTGCTCTGAATGATGATACAATTGTTATTCAACTTCTTGACTTCTGCATTTTGTCTAAGAAAGAAAAAATTGGGGGGAACAGGGAAACTTTAGGCATGTCTCGGATGTTTTGCATTTTGTATTCTTAGATTGTAACTCTGTATTCTGTGTGGTTTTTCCTTAACCTTTTAATTGAACCCAATGCTTAGTATCATGTGTGTATTGAAATCCTTCCAATTATGTTATTTTTGTTCTTGTCTCTGATGGTTTCCTTCTTTTTTTCTTCTGTTCATGTAATGTTCAGCCTTATCAACCTGGGTATACTGCCCCACCGCCTCGTCCTAACCCTGAAGAAACCACTATTGAAATAGGGTAAGATGATATTTTTTTTTTAAAAAAAATAGTATTTTATTGATTATGCTGCGTTAGTTCTATGTCCATTATGTACTTTGCAAGTTATGTAGAGTCTATGGTGATTTATTTACCGACATTTTGAACTTGTTCTTAATTTGTCACTAACTTTCTTGCAGAGGAGGCTGGACATTATCTGGCTCACCCTTGGACTTGCGTGATCCTCGACTATTGGCAATTGCAGAGGCAGAACGTCAGTTCCTGGATGCTGAATATGACGAGTATGCTGCTTCTAATGCTAGTGGAGCTGCATTTTGCCGCTCAGCTGCTCTAATTGTAAGGAATTATTAACCTTGCATTCCATTTTATCGCTTAAAAATGTCAAGCTATTGGCATTCCCGGCAATATATATTTTTAGAATTTTCTTAAAATGAATAATACTTGCTATGATCCCTTATTCTTCACTGCACTTTTTTAGTGTTTGTATTGGCATGCCAGTATGCTAGCTAGTAGACATTATTTTAATCCCAATTTTTTTTTTATTTGGTACAGTTGATGGCCCTTTTACTTCTGCGGCATGCACTCTCTGTAACAGATGGTGATTCTTATGATGATGATCCATCCAATTTTTTCTCTGTAAGTGATTTGAGTCTCATTCGTTTAATTTTTTACATGCCTACTGTTGGATTGATTTCAAATGTGATGGGGTGCCAACCTAACTAACCTACCATCTTCTGCAGCTTTTCTTGCTTCGAGCTGCTGGATTTCTTTTACCTTGCTATATTATGGCTTGGGCAATCAGTATTCTGCAACGCCGACGACAAAGACAAGTCAGTGTTCATTGTAGTTACGACTATATTTTGTTACAATTTTTCCTATTCTGTTTGTTGGTTTTGTCTTCAAATTATGATATTTTGTTCTGTTTGAAGTCGCATACAATGTGTTCTGGTAAACTGCAACACATTCTGAAATATGTTCTGCGATTTTCTCACTGATTTTGTATTTTGTACAGGAGGCAGCAGCACTAGCAGCAACCCAAGTTGCTTTTGTTCTAAATTCTGGGCAGCGTAGAGGCCTACACTTCGCGATAGCACCGGCACCAGCATCAGCTCCAGGACCTATAGTACAGCAAGAACAAGTGTAGTATGTATGTTTTATGTGAGACGTCATGGCATGTATGCCATATAAAGAAGGCTTGTTGAGATGCCATATATTGTTAAATCTTGATTTTCACAGCTCTACTATATTTATGTACATATACCAGCGGCGGTAAATCTGCATGAATGCATTACTATCCATTCATTTTATCGATCTGTGAATGTATTTGAATTTATACGGCTATAATAACTAGAGGTTTATATGTACAATGATGATTAATGGTATCATTTCTTTCAATTGAGGATTATTTTGATAGCACTTGAAGGAAATGTATTTGAATTTATTTACATGAACTTTCGATTAAACTTATATGATCGAGTTTAGTTTATGATTAGAACAATAATTGGTAAGGTTTGATTACCTCCCGAATTTTCTATTTCTATGGTCCATTTCTCTTGAGAATAGAATGATATAAGCACAACTCTTTAGTTTTTGGGGTATATATGAGACAAGAGAATGGTCACCAACCTTATTTTGAGCATGATGAAACAGGGCAAGGATTGAGTTTATGAAATTTTGTTATGTTTTAGTTGAGACAGTATTTTCAGTTGAGGGATGGGGAATTTTCTTTACCAAAATGGTTTATTTGGTGGATGTATGTAGGAAGAGACATGCCTTCTAGAGTGGGAGAGGCTGGTAGGTCTCCCACGATGGGAAAGTATTATTATCCGTTAGATTATATAGACCATCATGAACTTCTTACACTGTATAATTATTTTTAATTTTATTCATTTTTTTTTACAATAATTATATTCATCTTAGTCTCTCTCTTCTCTTTGGTTCTTTCTCCATGGTCGACCTTATATACCACCCACCTTTTGCCATCTCTATTTCCAATTTTCCATCTATATATCCAGATTCAGTTTCACATCAATTTCTTTTCTTTCTTTTTCTGTGGGTGTGAAAAATTTAAAAAAATTTGGATTCATGAGAGCAAACTTATGAACTCTGTTGAAACAAACAACCCTAGATACCAAAGAAATTGAGCAAATTGTTGGGGGTGATGATGAAAGCCCTTTAAATAGGAGCATTGTTGTGACACAAACATAATAAAACATTTGAATTTCAGTTTAAATGCAAGTCAAAAAAAATTTACAATTACAAAATAAGAGAAAGAAAGAGGTGATAATTGAAGAACCCATATGAATACAAGATAGGGAAAATAGAATTAAAACATTTGAGTTAACACACTTTGACACCAGATTGAAGAATCAAGGAATATTTATTTTCATTGATATGCTTACTGAGTACAAATACAGATTTGCTGTTATGTATGGAACAAATGGAGATCCACAATCTTAGCCTAAAATGGATAAGATGAGAAAGTGAAAGTTCAGCCTACTAAACACATATTAGTTACAAAATATTCAATGATTTATTGTTACCCCGTTATTGGAAACCAGATGGATCTTCTTCATAGTTTTCTGAATTTCATTTGAAATAAGGTGGTGGTGATGTGAGTTGGAGGTGGAGAGAGAGAATGAAAAGATAAAAAAAGAAAATGTATAAGGTGTTGGTTGTGTATTATAACATCTTTGCAACCTCACAATCATACAGTTAATAATACTCACCCATGGCGGGAGACCTAGGTTACTCTCCCACCCTAGACTTCTAATGAGTCCATAAAAGCACAGTAATGTCAAGGTCAACAGCACTGAGCAAGCCAACAAAGTTGATGAAACTCACCTACATCAAGAATTGACAAAATCAACTATGATGAAATCAATTGTCAACATCAACAAATGTTATATATGAATCTCACACTCTTTAGAGTTGTATCGTTCTAAATCACATTCATGGTTGCAGTTGTCTGTAGATATTTAGAGAACGGGAGATAAATGTGTTTGAACAATCTCAATCGTATTTGTGTTAATTTACAAAATAAAGCTTAATATTATTGACAATGTTAATTTACTCCCTCTAGTCTTTATTATAAGAATAATATACTCTTCAAAATAAAGCTTAATATTTTTTTTAATAATAAAAATCGAAAGGAGTATTTTTTTTATTTTAATTTAAATATAGATCAAATTATATTTTTAAAAACACTGTTTTAAAATAAGTTTTTAAATAAGCTTACGGATTATATAAGTTTTTCAAAAATGTCAGAGTCAACCAAAAACAAGTCTATAGTATATAAAATTTAAGTTTTATGTTTTGTCTAATGAGTCTTAAATCTTACCGAGTCTTATATCATTGATATTATATCAATTTAACACATTTCTTGAGCTACATACTACCACCACCCCTTTGAACCTACGTCCTTTTTTTTCTTTTATTACTACCAACACCCCTTGAATGTAATGAAACAAAGTTCGATTTTATAACTTATTTTTTGGTATTAACTTTATTAGGCAATGCCGTGAGCTCAATTCAATTGACTGTCCAATATAGTTTACTCATGAATGACCCTTCACCAAGGGGAAACAAATCCTACTTAATTGCATTTGTCCATGAGGTTTTTTTCTTTAATAAAAAGCAATCTATTAGAGAAAAAAAATTAGCTCACATCATGGGCAAATGAGTAAACTATCAAGTTATGTGTCTTTGTACTACATTCATCTTTAAATATAAGATTCTAGAATTTTCTTTGCTCTCCTTTTTTTTAGAGATGTTTTTAAATTATCAACTATATTAATTATTTTTTGGGTTAATAGGTTGTTACCCCTCTACTAAAAATTCCTTGAAGATTGCCCCCTTGCCAAGTATATTTTTTTGGTTTCCTCCTTTTTCCCTCTTGAGTGCAAGAAATTTGAACTTTTTAAATCGGTTGAACAAAATAACCGATTTAAAAAACATAAAGTATATATTTAGCAAGGGGTAACGCAAAACACGTTCACTTAGCAGGGGGTAACAACCTACTAACTCTTATTTTCTTATTAACATATCTCTAATTAAAGTATATATTTTTTTCTAATACAAAAAAATGCATCTTTTTATATAATTTGTAATAAATATTTTAAAGATAATACAAATAACTTATTCTCTCTCTTAAATGATAAATTTGTAAAAAAATATCAAATGTCAACAAATTTAATACTACAATCAACTTTTTTATTCTCTCTAATTGTTTCAAATAGATTTTATATTTAGGGATGACATAGTATTAATAAAAAAAATAAAGTACATGTGTTTGTATGCAACACTCTCAAACACCTCCATAACTCTAAAAATATTTTTAAGTAGTCTTTTAACTTTATTAAATGTCGCTTAGTTAAGTTCCTCCGTCAATAAGGTCGATCCTATGCAATTGCAACCAAAATTTTAGCATAAGGTTTCAAAAAATTTAGGACCTAATTTTTCATAATTTTATCCTATTTTTATCATAAATTTTCGATTGTTTTTACCCGTAGATTTGAGATGAGATTCTATCTTTGAGGGATCAATTCACTTCAGGTCAAACTCACTTGGTTCCACTCCCTCTCTTCTTAATGTTATGTTATTTATTAGGTTTTTTCTAAGTTACATTCACAAAGAGGAATACAATCTGCCCATGACCATGTGGATCCAATTAAAATTGGATAGTTGTATTATTTATCTCTCTCATATTTCTATCTATTATTAATTACAATTTACAATACTAGTAACTAAAACTAGTTTAATTACAAAAACACCCACTAAATTTTAACACTAACTTTTCATTCCATCTTCTTCTCCATATCTATAGAAAATGAAATTCGTTTTTTTTTTCCCACTAAACTACACATTCTTCTTCATTTTTTTTCTAATTTTCGTTTTATATTCTCTACAAATTTTTTAATCTTGATATCTAATAAACTGAAAAGTTACAGTGCTTTTGTAGAGAATGATTTTACGAATCTAATGTCACAAATTTCGTGTTTATTCGACAATCATAGAAGGAGAAATCTAAGAAAAACCATTTCTTTTATGGGGTTGATATGTTCACGAATTTCTCTTCAAATCTCATGTTTTGATGCTTCAAACTTGATTATTTTTGTGTTAAGATCGGTAGAAATTAAATTCCGGTCGAAACCCATAAAAAATCATACGAAACTGTGCTAAAAAAACGAAATTTATCTGTGATGGGTCGTGACCCGCATTTTGACCCGTTTCTGATCATGGGTCGACCCGCCAGAGGTTGAAGATGACTCTATTCACATGAACGAAACCCACTCGCGGATTAAAGAGAGTGAGAGAGAGTGTGATTGCTACGAGCATCCGTTTTTTATGCCGTTTTTGCGTTGTGCTCTATTTAACGAGTTTTGTTTTACTAATATATTTTTTTAATTTTTTTCATAGGTTAAGTATTTTTTTATAAAATATAACACTTTATAATAGTTAAATAAATATTTTTTTAATGAAATTATTATGAATAAAATATGCTGCAAATTTAATATAATATATTGTTAATTTTTGTTTGTATATGTTTTCCTTAATTGATATTATATGACTATGTACAATTAATTATATCGTGTACTCTCTACTTAAATATAAATTTTAAATATTTAAATTTTAAAATCGGAGTATATGTGTAAGCCAAATTCTAGGATTCTTAGTACTTAACTTAAACCGGAGTGTATGTTTGGATTGGACTTTAAGATTCTTATTGCGTAACTTAAACCGGAGTACATGTGTTGGTACAATACGAAGGTTCTTACTTCTTAAATATAATTATTAAATACAATTTTTAAATATAAATTTTAATTTCTAAATATAATATTAAATTTAATTACTAAATGCAATTTTTAAATATAAATTTTAATTTCTAAATATAATATTAAGTTTAATTATTAAATGCAATTATTAAATATAAATTTTAATTAATTAAATTTTTAAACTGGAGTATACGTGTAAGCCAAATTCTAGGGTTCTTAGTGCATAACTTAAACATGAGTTTATTACGTCTAGATTGGACTCTAATGTTCTTAAATAGTAACTTAAACCGGAGTAAATGTGTTGCTCCAATACGAAGGTTCTTACCCCTTAAGTTTAATTATTAAATACAATTTTTAAATATAAATTTTAATTTCTAAATATAATATTAAATTTAATTATTAAATGCAATTAGTAAATATAAATTTTGATTATTTAAATTTTTAAACCAAAATATACTTGTAATCCAAATTCTAGGGTTCTTAGTACTTGACTTAAACCGGAGTGTACGTCTAGATCGGACTCTAAGATTCTTACCGCGTAACTTATATCGAACTACATGTGTTGGTCCAAAACGAAGGTTCTTACTTCTTAAATATAATTATTAAATACAATTTTTAAATATAAATTTTAATTTCTAAATATAATATTAAATTTAATTACTAAATGCAATTTTTAAATATAAATTTTAATTTCTAAATATAATATTAAGTTTAATTATTAAATGCAATTATTAAATATAAATTTTAATTAATTAAATTTTTAAACTGGAGTATACATGTAAGCCAAATTCTAGAGTTCTTAGTGCATAACTTAAACATGAGTTTATTACGTCTAGATTGGACTCTAATGTTCTTAAATAGTAACTTGAATCGGAGTAAATGTGTTGTTCCAATACGAAGGTTCTTACCCCTTAAGTTTAATTATTAAATACAATTTTTAAATATAAAATTTAATTTCTAAATATAATATTAAATTTAATTATTAAATGCAATTAGTAAATATAAATTTTGATTATTTAAATTTTTAAACCAAAATATACTTGTAATCCAAATTCTAGGGTTCTTAGTACTTGACTTAAACCGGAGTGTACGTCTAGATCAGACTCTAAGATTCTTACCGCGTAACTTATATCGAACTACATGTATTGGTCCAAAACGAAGGTTCTTACTTCTTAAATATAATTATTAAATACAATTTTTAAATATAAATTTAAATTTCTAAATATAATATTAAATTTAATTACTAAATGCAATTTTTAAATATAAATTTTAATTTCTAAATATAATATTAAGTTTAATTATTAAATGCAATTATTAAATATAAATTTTAATTAATTAAATTTTTAAATTGGAGTATACGTGTCAGCCAAATTCTAGGGTTCTTAGTGCATAACTTAAACATGAGTTTATTACGTCTAGATTGGACTCTAATGTTCTTAAATAGTAACTTAAACCGGAGTAAATGTGTTGCTCTAATACGAAGGTTCTTACCCCTTAAGTTTAATTATTAAATACAATTTTTAAATATAAATTTTAATTTCTAAATATTATATTAAATTTAATTATTAAATGCAATTAGTAAATATAAATTTTGATTATTTAAATTTTTAAACCAAAATATACTTGTAATCCAAATTCTAGGGTTCTTAGTACTTGACTTAAACCGGAGTGTAAGTCTAGATCGGACTCTAAGATTCTTACCGCGTAACTTATATCGAACTACATGTATTGGTCCAAAACGAAAGTTCTTACTTCTTAAATATGATTATTAAATACAATTTTTAAATATAAATTTTAATTTCTAAATATAATTTTAAATTTAATTATTAAATATAAATTTAATCATTTCGGCTTGTTTACTTACAATATATGACAAACTGAAATATCGAATAAAAATAATAGACCCGTGCGTGTCTCAAAACTAGTTCAAAAATTTACTTATACTCACCTTAAAAAGCTGAAGCTTTAGTCATTAACTACTCGGAAAAAAATTTATTTATAAATAAGAATAAAAAAACTAAAGTTAAATCCAAAAAAATGATATCTCAACTAATCGACTTTAACCTAAATCATATATACTAATATAATTTTATACAGTAGAATAATTTTTTTTAATAATTCATATTTTTTAAATATTAATTTACATCGAAATTACTGGTTTCCTTTAATTGCGGTGTTTTCATCGAGTATATTAACTTTGCAATAATTTCTAAATATAATATTAAATTTAATTATTAAATATAAATTTTAATTATTTAAATTATTAAACAGGAATATATGTGTAAGATAAATTATAGGGTTAATACTTAACTAAAATTGGAGAGTACATCTAGGTCAAACACCTCGAGTTTTACTATGTAACTTAAACTGGAGTACATGTGTTGGTCTAATATGAAGGTTTTAACTCTTTAAATTTAATTATTAAATATAAATTTTGAATATAAATTTTAACTTATAAATATATTATTAAATTAAATTATTAAAGATAAATTTTAATTATTTACATTTTTAAACCGGAATATACGTGTAAGTCAAATTTTAAGGTTTGTATTACTTAACTTAAACCGGAGTGTACTTCTAGATCAAACTCTAGAATTCTTACTACGTAACTTAAACCAGAGTACATGTATTGCTCCAATACGAAGGTTCTTACTCCTTAAGTTTAATTATTAAATACAAATTTTAAATATAAATTTTAATTTCTAAATATAATATCAAATTTAATTAATAAATATAAATTTTAATTATTCAAATTCTTAAACCGGAGTATACGTGTAAACCAAATTCTAGGGTTCTTAGTACTTAACTTAAATTAGAGTGTACGTCTTGATCGGACTCTAAGGTTTTTACTACGTAACTTAAACCAGAGTATGTTACTCCAATACGAAGGTTCTTACTCCTTAAATTTAACTATTAAATACAATTTTTAAATATAAATTTTAATTTATAAATACAATATTAAATGTAATTATTAACTACAATTATTTAGTATAAACTTTAATTATTTAAATTCTTAAACCAGTGTAAATTAAATTATAGGGATGTTTTGGCAAATTAAATTCTTAATCAAGTGGCTGATGAGTTAGCAAACCATGGTTTAGGTTTAAACTCCATAATGTTTTGGCATGAGCCCCCCTTGTTCTCTAGGCTTAGTTTTGAGAAAAACAAGCTAGGTTGGCCTAATTATAGATTATATTTTGTTTGATGGAGTTTTGGTCTAGTTCCCTCCATTTTGTTTATCTCTTTTCTTTTTTTTCAATGAAGTTTTGGTGTCTAGCTCTTTGCTAGCACCCTTTTGGTTTAAAAAAAAAAAATTATAGGGATGTTAGTACTTAACTTAAATTTGAGTGTATGTCTATGTCAAACTCTAGGATTTTTGTTACATAACTTAAAACCGGAGTACATTTGTTGGTCCAATACGAATATTTTTACTCTTTAAATTTAATTATTAAATATAAATTTTAATTTCTAAATATACTACTCACAACCATTAGTGTCAATTTTAAAAAATTACCATTAACCAAAGATGTTCAAATATTTATTCAGTTGCGTCATATATATTAATAAACTGGCAATGCCAAGGTTTGAACACACAACCTACTAGCTGCGTATGCCAATCAGTTACCACCACGGCAAAGGAGACAACTATTCTTTGGTCTAGTTTTTTTTATTTATATACTATATATATATATATATATATATATATATATATATATATATATATATATATATATATGCTGGATAAAAAAACAGAGGTCGTCTTCAACATCCGACGGGTCACTCTGACCCGGAATCTGACCCGCACATGTAGATCCGAGTCGCACTTTTCAGACTAATTTTAACATAAAAAATCACAACCCATAAACATCAACAAATCATTTCTAATATAATTTTTATTTTAATTCAATTCAAAGAGTTTTTTTTTTAACTGCAAATAATTTATTAAAAAGCACTAGAATGTACAAGCTGTACAAAATAGGCTACAAATTACAAAGGAGGCAGTCCAAGGCAACAAAGGCCACAAGGCTAGCAAATACAAGAACAAGTAAAGGCAGAAAAACAAAACACCAAGTGGGGCGATAAACACAGATCTAAGCCACCCAGCAAAACAACTAACAGGGGGCAGCAACACCAAAACAGAGTAGTTTAAGCAAAAACGCAGCAAAAATAGCAGGCCAACAACAACTCCGCCGATAACGATACAAACCGAGATTAAATCAAAGAGTGTTAAACCAAATAATAAAATCAAAATTTGACAAAATATGAACAAGAATATGTTGGAACAATGAATCTCAATTCAAGCTTTCACACAATTGCTTGAATGAGAAGTAATCCACTTTCACTTTGCACAAACTGTGATCAACACATTCACTCACACTATTGATCAAGTTTATACACACACACACTTTCAGAGTAAAGGAGATTAAAAGGAAGAAGAAGATTGAGAGAGAATTGAAGTTTTTTTTTTTTTATTGATTTCACACACATTACACTTTTACAATGCAAAACACCCTTATATAGTGTTGCTTGTACAACAAGGAATTTAACCAACTCAATTGGTTAATCACTAACTAACTCTCAACCTCTCTCTCTAACTATAGTTAACTTCTAAAACAAACCTAACAAACTTTGTAACTAACTATAACCACCAAAACAGAAAGTTACAACACTCACATGCACTTACTTGCATTACAAGCAACTACACTAGGTTGATTTGAATTATCTCAACACACCACCTAATTCATTTCAACCAGTGTTAACACACCCAACATGTCTCTAAGCTTCTTAAACACTTCAGTTTGCACACTTTTAGTGAGAATATCAGCAACTTGCACCTCACTCCTACAGTGCTCCAGTTTTAAGAGACCTTTAGTCACTTGATCTCTCAAATAGTGATACCTCAGCTCAATGTGTTTGCTTCTGCCGTGTGCAATAGGATTCTTTGCCAAGTTTATGGCAGAGATGTTGTCAATCTTCATAGCTACAGCTCCAATACACTCACCAGTGATCTCTTCAACTAGTGTTTTCAACCATATAGCTTGTGTAGCACACATAGAGGCTGCTATGTACTCAGATTCACATGAGGATAATGCCACCACCTGCTCCTTCTTTGAACACCAAGAGATATGTGCATTTCCTATGTAAAACACATAGCCAGCAGTTGATTTCCTATCTTCAACATCACTGCACCAACTAGCATCTGTGAAGCCTGTCAATTTCAAACTCTTTCCTGTGTCAGTAGCAGGAAATAAAATTCCACAATCTACTGTCCCTTTAACATACCTAAGTATCCTTTTGATTGCAGCCAAGTGGGATACCTTAGGCTTGTCCATGTATCTGCTTACTATACCAACACTATAAACCAAGTCAGGCCTGGTATTACACAAATATCTCAGTGATCCTACAAGGCTTCTGAACTTAGTTGAATCCACACTATCCTCTTCTTCACACTTTGATAACTGCAGCCTTGGCTCAGATGGAGTAACTGCAGGATTGCAGTTCATCATATCAAACCTCCTAAGTATCTATGTAGCATACTTTCTCTGGTGCATTATCAACCCTTTACTACACCTTAGAAATTCAATACCTAGAAAATATGATAGAAGCCCAATATCAGTCATTTCAAATTCATCCTTCATCTGCTTCTTAAATTCACTAATGCAAGTTTCATTGCTGCCAGTTATCATCAAATCATCAACATATAGGCACAATATGATTACACCATTATCCTTGTCTTTTCTCACATATACTCCATGTTCAGTTTCACACATACTGAACCCTATATCATATAGGTAGCTATCAATCCTCTTATTCCAAGCTCTTGGAGCTTGCTTGAGCCCATACAGTGCCTTATGAAGCCTATACACCTTTGTCATTTGATTCTTCAATTCAAAACCAGGTGGTTGTTTCACAAACACCTCTTCATCTAATGGCCCATTCAAAAATGCACACTTCACATCCATTTGGTGTATTGACCAATTATGGATGTTGGCCAATGCAACAACCAACCTTACAGTTTCTAACCTTGCCACTGGAGCAAACACCTCATCATAGTCAATTCCTTCTCTCTGAAGAAATCCCTTAGCAACCAACCTAGCTTTGTGCCTTGTAATTTCTCCTTGTGGATTAACCTTAGTCTTATAAACCCACTTCACTGCTATAGCCTTCTTTGTAGGTGGTAAATCAACCAAAGACCAGGTTCCATTCTTCTCTATTGACTGCAGCTCTTCATTCATGGCCCTTATCCATTTCTTATCCTTCAAAGCTTCACCAATGCTGACAGGCTCAGATTCAGCATTGAAAGCTAGGTGTACAAGATCACCATCACTAGTGACTGTATCATCAGCTGCCATCTCATAATCACTGTACCTTGTTGGTAGTTGCCTTGTTCTGCTAGGTCTTGTCACTTCACCGTGACTGCTTTCAGGTTTGCTATTCTCAAGCTCTTCACACACTATGCTGACAGAGCTTTTATCAACACTCTTGCTCCAATCCCATTCTTTCATTTCATCAAACACCACATCTCTGCTAATTACAATTTGCTTATTAATGGGATTAAGCAATTTGTAACCTCCAGTGTTGTGATAGCCAATCATCACCAGTTGATCACTCTTATCATCAAGCTTTCTTCTTAGTTGGTCAGGTATATGCCTGTAAGCTATTGCACCAAACACTCTTAAATGACTTACATCTGGCTTGTGACCAGACCAACATTCCTCAGGTGTTATATTCTCTAATCTCTTTGTAGGACACCTATTCAACACATAGGTTGCAGTAGTTACAGCTTCAGCCCATAGCTCCTTTGGCAGATGCTTACTCCTAAGCATGCTTCTCACCATATTCATTATAGTCCTGTTTTTCCTTTCAGCAGTCCCATTTTGTTGTGGAGTATATGGTGGTATCACATCATGGATTATACCTTCACTTTCACATAGAGCTTTAAATTCACCAGATACATATTCACCACCACCATCAGTTTTCAAAACCTTTAGCTTTGAACCACTTTGTCTTTCAGCCATGGTTTTGAATCTAGTAAACACTTCAAACACATCACTTTTGTTCTTAATTATGTAAGTCCACAACTTCCTGCTGTAATCATCTATGAAAGTCACAAAATACTTGTTACCACTGAAGGAGCTTGCCTGCATTGGTCCACACACATCAGAGTAAACCAACTCAAGCAGTTTACTTGATCTACACTCCACATTCTTACTGAAGCTATTCCTTGCCTGCTTGGCTTGTACACATTCTTCACACACTTCAGTAGGTATCTTCACACTAGGCAAGCCAGTCACTAGCCTCTTACTCTCCATTAGATTAAGGTCTCTAAAGTTTAGATGACCTAATCTATAATGCCATAGCCATTCACTTCTACTATTTGATGTAGCTAAACACTTATGTTCTAGAATATCAAGCTCAATTTTGAATGTTCTGTTGTGTGACATTTGAACCTTCAAAATTGCCTTTCCACTAGCATCACTTATTTTCATTGCTTTGTTTTCTATCACTACTTTGTAATCTTTCTCAATTAGTTGACCTATACTGAGAAGATTACTCTTCATACCTGGAATGTAGAGTACATCAGAGATTAAAGCTTGCCCTCCATCTCTCTTCTTGATAGACACATCTCCTATGCCTTCAGCAGTCAGTGTACTGTCATCTGCAAACTTCACTTTATTCTTTGTAGTTGGATTGATCTTTACAAACCAATCTTTATTACCAGTCATGTGGGTGGAACAGCCAGTGTCAAGATACCACTCTTCATCGTTACTATCACTCTCTTCTCTGATTGTCACCATTAGTAACACTTCATTATCCTCTTGTTTGGCTAGTTTTGCATCTTCACTATGAGATTCCTTCTTGTTTGAGTGACACTCATCAGCAAAGTGCCCAAATTTTTGACAATTATAACACTGTACATTGCTCTTATCAAATTTCTTTCTCCCACCTCTTCCTCTATTACTGTAACCTCCTCTTGAACCACTATTATTTCCATTTTGTTTCTGACTCATAGAGCCTTCAGCCTGTGAGTCTCTGCCATTGTTGTTGTTGTAACCTCCTCTACCCTTGTTTCCATTCCAATTTCCTTTCCCTTTCTTGTTTTTGCTTGTCTGAACTTGCAGTGCAACATCACCCTTTCCCTTGACACTGCCACTTCTTTCATTCATCCTTTGTTCATGTGATTCTAAAGAACCAAGTAATTCTTCTTTGGACAGGGTTGATAGATCTTTAGCTTCTTCAATTGCTACTACTAAGTGATCAAACTTAGGGGATAAAGATCTTAGAATCTTGGCTACTATAGACTTGTTAGGAATTACCTCACCACAATTCTTGATTTGATTCACAAGTCTTGAAACCTTTGTGAAGAAATCAGCTACACTTTCACTATCCTCCATTTGAAGTAATTCGTATTGTCTCTTGTAAGTCTGAAGCTTCACCTCTTTCACTTTTTCTGCACCACCAAATGACTGGGCCAAGATATCCCACGCCTCCTTTGAAGATTCACAGTCACCAACCTTTTCAAAATTATCTGGATCAACGCATTGGTGTATAATGAACAAGGCTTTGAAGTCTTTCTTCTTCAGTTCGTGATTTGCCACTTTATCTTCCTCTGTTGCTTTACCACCAAGAACTGGAACTCCATCAGTCACAAGATCCCACATATCTTGATATCGAAACACCACCTTCATCTGTTTACACCAATTATCGTAGTTCTTTGCAGTCAAGATTGGGAGATTCATCGGGAAATGGCCATTGGAATGAGTTGTAGACATGGTTGTTGATCAAGAACTTCCTCAAGATCAGAACCAGGAGCTCTGGATACCAGATGTTGGAACAATGAATCTCAATTCAAGCTTTCACACAATTGCTTGAATGAGAAGTAATCCACTTTCACTTTGCACAAACTGTGATCAACACATTCACTCACACTATTGATCAAGTTTATACACACACACACTTTCAGAGTAAAGGAGATTAAAAGGAAGAAGAAGATTGAGAGAGAATTGAAGTTTTTTTTTTATTGATTTCACACACATTACACTTTTACAATGCAAAACACCCTTATATAGTGTTGCTTGTACAACAAGGAATTTAACCAACTCAATTGGTTAATCACTAACTAACTCTCAACCTCTCTCTCTAACTATAGTTAACTTCTAAAACAAACCTAACAAACTTTGTAACTAACTATAACCACCAAAACAGAAAGTTACAACACTCACATGCACTTACTTGCATTACAAGCAACTGCACTAGGTTGATTTGAATTATCTCAACAGAATAAATATCAGATTTGCTGAAAAACTATCCAGATTTATTGGATTTAATACCTAAATCATGGTTACATTATAGTATATTACCGATTATGCAAGAGATGGATTAGTATAAGAAGAAGGAGAGGCATTTAGTGAGAAGAAGAAGAAGTAAAAAGAGAGTTGTTTTGGGAATCCTAACAGGTGCATAAGAAGAGGAAGAGGAAGAGAAAGATAGAAAAATTAGAAAATCTGAATTGAAACATGGGTAAATGTATAATTGTTAAAAGTTATATTGGCACAATTGAAAAATAAACTCATTTTAATAATTATAAGTGAGATTTTAATAGACCACTATAATTAAAACACATCAGATGGGCTGTGTGACACATAAGTTTAAGTGAAGCCACATCAGCAGAATGCAAATAACATTTCAGAATAGAAATGCAACCTAGCACTCACCTATTAATAATGTTATAAGTGAGATTTTAATAGACCACTATAATTAAAACACATGGGATGGGCTGTGTGACACATAAGTTTAAGTGAAGCCACATCAGCAGAATGCAAATAACATTCAAGAATATGAATGCAACTTAGCACTCACCGGGAGCTTCTATGGTACATTCCTCATTTGGACTGTTTTAATACATTCCGTTTTATTGACCAATGAGATACCAATTAATTCCACATCAGCGCAAGTCCATGGTGAGTCCTTTTTCATATGAAACTTTTTTTTATTGCACATTAGTCCCTCAGCAAATTAATAATAACTTACCAATTAAACACTTAGAATTGAGTAATGGCTCTGTCATATTTGTCCAGAAAATCTTAAACCCATAAGATTTCAAATACGTCAATCTCAGGATCCATTGATTCTAGAAAATTTTATTAAACCTATAAGATTTGAAACAAATCAAGTAATTAAATCGAGTAGTATTAATCGATTTGATTCGTCTAAATCGAGTAAAATTCACTGTGAGGAAGGTGAAATCAGTCATCCCAAGTGGTGGCAAGGATCTCGTTTTCAAGTTTTTAAAAATTTTAATTTTAGGTTTTTTGTTTTAGACCATTTCAATCAAAATTAAAATCATAAATGTATTGCAGATGGTTTTTTTGATGTTTCTGGATGATTAATTGTTATTTTTGACGTTTAAAAGACCTGAAACCGTCGGGTTTTACGCTGGAAATCGCGGGTCTAAAACTGGGTCGAGATGACCCGGCTGAAGGTTGAAGATGAAGCTTAATTTAATATATTTTTATCAGCTGTTCTTTTATATATTCTACTTAACGCATTCATTTCCAAAGATGTTACACGCGTCAAGGTGGTTGCTTGTTTCATCTCCCACACGTAACATTTTGTGAATTATATTTTTTTTAAAACAGCATTGAAAATACAGGAAGAAAAAAATTGAATATATGGCAGGTTTCTAACTGTGACATCTAGGCATTAACTAATTACTTAACCACTGTGCTATGACAAACTAGTGTTAACATTTGTACTCCATAATTATATATTTCGGTTTACCAGGCTCTACTGATTTTTTTGAACAATAGGTTGTAATGATTGTCATTTGGATTAAAATTAATTGTTTGTTTTTTATTCAATTTAATTATTATAAATTAAATGTCAGACTTGAGAATATATTTCGCATTAACTAAAAATATACTTTGATTCAACTAAAGTACAATTAATTCTAATATTTTATTTAAGATTATATACCGATTCAACTAAAGAACTATTAATTCTAATTTTTTACTCAAGGTTATATTCCGGTTGAATTTAATGACTTAAAAATCATATAAATAAAGTAAAAAATTTAAATTTAATTAATTAAAACATAATTTTGATATTTTAAAAAATTTAGAAGTTAAAAGACTAAGCTTAATAGTGCTACGGTTAAACTTGAGTATAATTTTTTGTCAAACTATACTTAATTTTTCAGTTGAACCAGAGTATAATCTAGAGTCAAACTAATTTTGAGAACCGCATTTGCATGGGTCCTTTTAATTTTATTTAATATTTGAATTTATTATGATATTAATGTAAAATTTTATTTAGAGTAAAATATTTGAAATTTTTTTATAAAATATTGTTGAAATATAAGTAAATTTTTTGTGTTATTCCTTGTAATAATTTTTTTTATTAAAACTATTGTCCCGTGTATATTTTTAAATAAATTGTATTTAATATTTTCTAATCGATAGAGTTTTTATTTTTATTAAAGATGTTGTCCCGTGTTATTTTTAAATAAATTATATTTAATATGTTTTATTTTTTAAACTAATTTGTTTTTCATATTTTTATGTTTTCTATTTTTTTTACCTTTAGGGGTAAAATCACATTTAAGGCATTTTAGTAGTAGCTCCTTTGAATATATAGTTAGGGTCATGTTAATCGGTACCCTGAGGAATTGGTTAAGGAAATCAACAAAAAGAAACTTTTCAATTAAAAATAACAATTTATATTTTTTTGAGTAGTTGATTGCACGAATTTCAATGTTATTTTACTATATTTGGTTCCTTAAATAGTGCCCTGGGGACACCGTTTAGCATTTTCCATATAGTTAATAGATTAGTTTATTATTAAATTAATAAATTTACGTGTACGTATTTTATTCTAGACCATTTGTATCAAAATTAAAATCATAAATATATTGCAAAATGTTTTTGTGATGTTTCTGGATAATTAATTGTTATTTTCGACGTTTAAATGACCTGAAATCGTAGGGTTTTACACCTAAATAAATAAATCATGTTTTATTTTTAAATCTACTTACAATATATTAAAAGAAACTATTATTAAAAATTCAAATTTGTCCTTACTATTTTTCTATATAATAGTTAAATCGTACTCTATATTTATTATAAAAAAATCTACTATATTTTTGTTTACTCTTATATAAAAAATACAGGAAAAATGTATTATTGATGAATATATATTATAATAAATAATTACGGGGTAAATATATATTATAGTGACACACGGGACACTTGTTTTAATAAAAATAATTAATCTTACAATTGCTTTAATAAAAAAAAGAAATTGAATAATATATTATAATAGTACATGTAACAATTGTTGATGAATATATTATTGATGAATATATATTATAATAATACACGAGACAATTGTTTTAATTTAAAAAATTAATCATACGTGGGACAATTGCTTTAATAAAAAAAAAAGAATTGAATAATAAATATTTGTTATTATTAATTATAGTTTATTATATAAAAATCATACACGGGACAATTGCTTTAATGAAAAAATTACTTAATTTAATAACTTTTACAAAAAAATAACAGAATAACATCACTTATTATTATTATTTTTTTTTTTTGTACACGACATCACTTATATTTTAACAATATTTTATAAATAAAAGTCAATAGACTCGTGCGAATGCATGGGTCTCAAAACTAATTTTAATTTATTTTTTAAGTTATTTACTTTAATCTAGGTAAGACACTCAATCAAAGACTAGAGTTAATAATGCTTAATCTGAACAATAATATAATCTTCGGTCGAACTGAAGTATAATTATCGGTCAAAAATTATGGTTAATAGTATTTAATTTGAACCATAGTATAATATTAAGTCAAACTATAATTTAAAAATAAATTATAGTTTGTTTATATAATTTTGAAGTCATTAACTTCAATCGAAGTATAACTTTTGGTCAAAGACTATAGTTAATAGTGTTTCAGTAGCACTAGATTATAATCCTCAATCATAGACTAGTCTTTTTTTTTTTGACGGAATAGACTAGTTTTTTTTTTTTTTTTTTTTTTTGTTTTTGAATAAACGGAATAGACTAGTCTTAATAGTGCTTAATATGAATCGGAGTATAATTTTAAGTCAAGTTATACTTTATTTTTAAATTTAATTTTATTTATATACTTTTTAACAGCGCTTAATCTAAACCAGAATATAATCTTAGATCAAATTATACTCTATTTTAAAATTATAATCCGTTTATAGAATTTTTAAGTCATTAATTTCAACCGTGTATAATCCTCGGTCAAAGTCCGGGGTTGATAGTACTTCAATTGAACCGGATTATAATTTTAAATCAAATTATATATTTTTATAATTTTTAATTCATTAACTTAAACTGAAGTATTATCCTCACTCAAAGACTAGAGTTAATAGTGATTAGTTGAACCGAAGTGTAATCCTCAATCGATGACTATGGTTAACAGTGATTTTCATTTACTTTATTTATATTATATTTTAATTCATTAATTTAAATCGGAGTATAACTCTTAGTTAAAAATTATTTGATTGATAGTGCTTCAAAATCATCTTACTTAATTAAAGATGCCGCGACTACTCCCATAATCATTTAAAATTATATAAATCATATTTACATTTAATTCAAAGTGATTAAATTGGATAAACAATAAAGAATTAATTTTAATACATATAATTATATGATTAAAATGATACATCAGATATTAGTCGTTACAACACAGGTTAACTTAAGTGTATTTATATATACGGAGTGCCAAACTCAACAAAAAATTGATTTAGGTTAGGGGTTAAATGATGATAACTTAAAGGACAAAACTTATGCACAGTTCTTTATGTGCAGTTTTTGCTGTTCTTCAATCAAAAAACAACACATGTACAAGCATTCCACATCACCCACTCTTTTGTGATAACTGCATTTTCTCTCTCTTTTTCGTGTACTCCTATTTTCACTCTTCCTCTCATGTTTCGTGCATTCCTATTTTCTCTCTTCTTCTCAATTTCACGGAAAAATTGTTTCCCCATCTTCCTCTTGTACTTATCCTTAAGGTTATTTTATTCCCCATTTTCTGCAACTGCACTCATCTTCTCTTTAGGTATATTATGAAAAACGCTGCACAATTCTTCTAATGTGCGTTCTGAGTTTTGGGAGTTGGGATCAATGTGTTGCCACTTTCATTTTCAATTTTCCTTACAACACATATCTCATTCAAACTACAAAGCATTGAAGAGACTTTCTTTGGCAATCTATTTGAGAACCGAGTTTTGGGGATGATTTACAAAACAAAAAACTTGGCCTCTTTTCAAAATGTTGTGAAAACACTGTCATGATGCGCCTGCTTTTTTGGCCTCCCTGCTGGCAGATTATGGAACTTGGAAGACTGCTCTTTTTTGTTTGTTAGGCTTAATGAGTTTTTGCTGAACATGTAATGCATATTTGGTTTTGATTCTTTGGTTATGTGATGTGATGTTTAGGCTTTTGGTAGCCATGTTGGAGATCTTTGTATTACAATGGATATTGGTTCTGTTAGGATGTAATGTTTAAGGAGTTTTAAAGTTTTTGCATTCCTTGTGCATAACTCTCTTTTATCAATAAAAGTTTTTGCGTATTCAAAAAAGAAAATTTGGGCTGATGTATAATCTATGACTATGTGGCACTGACACTTTCAATTGACATAAGTTGGATTTTCAACATGCATCGGTGTCAGAGTTGGTGTCGGTATACGACGGACGTTGATCTGTGCCGATGTCCGATACTCACACGACACCGATGTTCAATAATTGAATTTTTTTAAAATTAATATTAGTGTCATGTTCAATGTCAACTGTATCTAAAGCTCGTCTTATTATGGATAGAAAAACTTTCATTTAATACTCTTATTTATGCTATAAAATAGCTGCTTCTTTTTATTAGTTCAAACTGTGATGCTGAAAGCTCAATGTACTCTAAATGCTCGACTTTGTTGCACATCCCTTTTATAAAACAATGATGCTAGTTAGTTTATGTACATTCAAATTAGTTGGTGCACATCGGTCCAAAGAAACTAAAAATAAATTGATCCATTTATAAACTCAATTAGTTGCCTTTCTCACCTACAAACCAAATTACACTAATAATAGTATGCATTAGTCAACAATATATCTGCCCCTGCTAAACAATGGTCTCAAATGCTCAGTAAAAAAGTTGGGTTTGCATAACTATGTTCTATGAAGCTAAATAACAATATGAGTATATGACAGTATCTTAATCTCAATTGATACACAAAAGAATGAAATAATATATGTAATTTGTAGCCAAATATCTTTCAATTAGTGTGGAGAATCATATCAGTTGATTGCCTTGTTTCCACCCCAAGATGTTAAGCCATCATGTAAGCTAAATTCCTATACCAACAAAAAAAATGTAATTCTGATTAGAAAAATTTAGCTGTGGTGAGTAGTTACAACATTAATCATAAAGTACTGAGTAGATGAAAATACCGAAGGACTTGGTTGAAGCTCAGCAGATGGTGCCTCAAGCTCTTCATTTCTTGAGTTAAGCATAAGACTTTGACTTAGATGCTCTTGCCCTTCATAAGCATAAGTAGAAACACCAAATTCTGCACATGAAATCAAAAGTATATTTAATAAATAAAATAGTATTAAACAAAATAATTTAAAGTTTAAACTCACAAAGAAAGATGAGTTACTATCCCATAGTACCTGCATAATTGGCATGATGGTTGGATAATTTTGTGTCATAGAACTACACTTTTGAGTGCCTTTGCTTCTTTTGTATTTTTTCTCCACACAACTCTTAGGCCTGCCTTTCAACCGTGATGTACCATCCGTCTTTTTTATACCAATGGCTTGTGATGCAATGACAACATCATCTGTTATTATCTCATTAGTTTGACTATTTGCATCATCAAGATTTGTTGTTTGTGCGGAAGATCTTTTGCTTAAGATTTTATCAACTTCAATGTCAGCTTCCATCAATTTTTTTGCTAAAAATGCTGACGGTTCTCTTGATTCAGCAGCCTTGCTTGATATTCCTACTGAAGTGCGACATAGATCTTTTAAGCGATTTGACACAACTAACTTTGGATCTTCTTTAATAATATGTCCCTTACTGTCTAGCACACAACCACTTCGAGCTTGCTTAGTCCACCTTTTCAATATGTATTTTTGGGGAATAACAATTATATTTAGATGATTAAGTACTCGAAGAGCATGACAACAAAGGATGCCAATGAATTGATAAAATCGACAACTGCAATCAACACTTTGATCTTCAGAGTTGAAGGTAACTTTATGTTGCCTCATGTCCCCAAAAAAACTCACATCATATTCATATAATTGCAAGTTTTTAGTGCAATTCTTTAAAAGAAGATTACAAGACTTTTCATATTCTCCACGAACTAGAGAAAAAATAGTTGGTGTGTAGGCATCTCTTGCAGTTTTGAGTAACATGATATTCATATTTAATGATGGCATTTTTTGGCTCATTTCATAGTTAGACTCAATCTCCTTATAACGCATGTCCTCTATCAATCTTTCGATGTGTCTGAAAAATTCTAGCACATTATAAGTTGACTTCATGTAAAGCCTTAAACGACCATTGAAGCTCTCACTTAATTGTGTTGTTGTAGTACCAGCCGAAAACGTGTTCCGTCCATATACTAAAGCCCATTTTTCTTTTTTCTTATAGAAATCTTGCATCCATTTATTTTGGTGAAGGTTGTGCTTGTCAAGTAATGAATTCCAAGCAGCAAGAAAGTCATCCTCATACTCAAAATCATAAATGCAACTTCTTAAATCTTTAGCAAAAGAATCTGATCTCTTAAAGGCATGGTTAACATTTTTAAGTGCATTCTGAAATAAATGCCACAAGCATAAACGATGATATGTTTCAGGAAAAACCTCTGAAATTGCTTTTGCCATGGCAGGATCTTGATCTGTGAAAATTGTCTTCGGCTTTTTTCCACACATTGCCTTAAGAAAAGTCTTGAACAACCACTCAAATGATGCAGCAGTTTCATCGTACAACAATGCTGCACCAAATAACACACTTTCTCTATGATGGTTAAATCCAATGAAAGGAGCAAATGGTCGTAAATTCTTATTAGTGCGGTATGTGGTATCAAAACACACGACATCTCCAAAATAAACATAATCCAGTACCATTTTAGCATCTGCCCAGAAAATGTTTGTTATTTGATTATCAACATAAAGTTGAATATCATAAAAGAATGATTGATTCTCGGTTTGCTTTGATTTAAAATAATGAAGTAAAGTATATGCTTCACCTTCCTTCATTTCCTTCATCCTCTTGGTAGTTAAATGATTGCTAATATCTTTAGAAGTGCAGCCAACGTTTTCCCTCCCTCCAACGTATTGACTCATAAACTCAAAAATCAATTTTTGGCGTATACCGGATCGGTTTGCAATTTCTACCTCAGCTGCTTGAGCGGCAGAAACTCTCCTTTGTGATGGTAATTTATGCTTACTTCTAGGGGATGCAAGCTCATGATTATGGTCTTTTACAAAAGATGTAACAACATATTTTCCACTCAATTCCCGACCGATGACAACATGTGCTAAACATCCGGTTCTGATATCTTTACGAGACACTTTTTCATCATAATCGTCTTTGGTCCTCTTAAATCCTTCTTTAAAACACACAAACTTTCGAGACATCACTGTCTTATTATCTAATTTGCTTTTGTTTCTCCAATCTTTTCTAATGCTAAAACCAGCAAAGCCAGCATATACATTGTAAAATCTATATGCGTGATCTTCTGTATCAAACTTCATGCCCACATATGGGATTATGTCTTCTTCAGTTAATTCATGTTCAATGTTATCATTCCATTTTACTGTGAATAAGAACATATATATATTGAATGATTAAATCATTGACTCAATATTTTATTTTGGTAACAAATTAACAATTGACTCAATATTTTATAAACAAGCAATATGTATTACTCCAGGAGAAAATTGATGACAAGAATGAAGAAATAACCAACATTAAGCAACTTGCACTAGTTACTTAGATTGCAAGAGATTCGTATTGTATCAGCTTAGTTAATCTTGTAGTTACTCCTATATATATGGAGCCTGTGTATTTTATTGAAAATAATGAACCATTTTAGCTCTATAAAAAAGTAAACATGTAAGCTGAACATTGGTTTTTCCTAGTTTGTAAGCTAAAGCTTTTATGTTACTATTATTATGAATTTACAAGCTGTTATAACTTATAATTATAATGTTTTTTATTAAAAGTGTATTTATGACTATATAAATCTTTAGTTTGATTACATATATAATTTGTAGTTTGTACAATCATGTTTTACATTTAGAGAAGAAATATGAACATAAATGTGTCATTCTATAGAGAATATCAACAAAAATAAAACAGAGGCAAAGACACCACATAGACAAAACGAGTAAGACCAACATTGATACAACCAACACTCAACACAATGCAAGACCAACACCCAACAAAACAAATCAAAATACCAGGCTACAAAATGTCATAACCAATATACACAGCACAACCCAAACAATGGTATATTTAATTGTGAATCCCAATTTATTTTATCAATGTTTATCATATCTAACCTATTGACTAACTTCTAGGTTTCTAACTCCTAAAAATCTTTAAAAACATTGAATGATTAAAATATAGAAATACTTACCATTAGAATTTAAACTCGCAGGAGATTTATCATCACTTCTTAGTGGTTCGTTGACATTGTTTGTAGGCAAATTTGAATTTTCCATCTTGGAGTGCCTTCCTGAACTAAAAGATCAATGGTCCTGAAGCAATTTTTCATGGGTACATGAAATAAAGAAGATATGGAATTGGTGGTGGCTTCAAATTTGTGCAGAAACAAAGAGGTGTGACTGCAGGAATGAGAGAGAGAGAGAGAGCGGATAGGAGCGATGATGTACATGCAAAACTAAGGGTTAATGTCACAAATAATTTATCATGGGTACATGAAACAAGAGGATTTGGAATCGACGGTTTCTTGTGCGGGAAACAGAGATGCTTTTTTGCGGGAAACAACAGAGGAAGAATGAAAATAGGAGTGCACGAAAAAGAGAGAGAAAATGCAGTTATCACTAAAGAGTGGGTGATGTGGAATACTTGTACATGTGTTATTTTTTGATTGGAGAACAGCAAAAACTGCACATAAGGAATTGTACATAAGTTTTGTCCTAACTTAAATTCTAGTGGTCGCGGGTCCGAAATATATCAATTAAACTCTTATCTAAATTGTTCTATTTTTTTCTCTTTTTATTTTGGATGGGCTGTTTAAATTTTTCAAAAAAACATAAACTTTTGGGCTGTTTAAATTTTTCAAAAAAACATTAACAAAAAATTCAGCAGGTTGGAATTGAACCCGCAACACTATTGTAACTAAAAGGGGCTCAACCAATACACTACCTGCGCGATTCTTGACAACGTGTGCGTTATATGATATTTATTAAAACAAAGTTAATAAAAATGTATTAAAATAATATCACCATCTTCAACCTTCAGACGGGTCATTCGACCCGGTTTCAGTCCGCGATTCCAGCATGATACCTGTCAAATAACCAATTATCCAAAAAGCTTAAGCTGTTAGGATTTAGCACATCAATGATTTTATATTATTTCTAACACGCCCCCTCACGCAAGAGCCCACTTGAGCTTGAAGCGTGGATAATGCATAGACCCACCTACCATATGCTTAAATTCCACTTTTAATTAGAAAGTGAGGGGAGCGGGAATCGAACCCTAGACCACTTAGTCATAAAGGCTCTGATACCATGTCAAATAACCAATTATCCTAAAAGTTTAACCTGTTAGGATTTGGCACATCAATGATTTTATATTATTTCTAACAATGCCCTATAGTTTAAGGTCCATTTAAACGTCGAAAATAACAATTAATTATCTAGAAACATCACAAAAACCATTTACAATACATTTATGATTTTAATTTTGATTCAAATAGTCTAAAACAAAAGACCTAAATTTAAAATTTTCAACTTGTTTGGATGAGTTTGTGTTTGCATTTTTGTCAAATCTGGGTGTTTTTGTTTATTTAAATGAATAGAAGAAATTGAAAGGGGTGTAGAACCTTAAAACTCCATTGCAAAAAATCACATGAAGAACAACACTAAACTTTGAAATCTGTCAATTGAAAAAAAAGAAGAGATGATGTGGTGAAGATAAAGAGGGTAAATCATAGCAGTTTGAATGTTCACAAAAATAAAAAATACACGAAGAAGGTTATGGGTTTTAGATCTGGATTTCTCCAAAATTTTGGGTTTGGATTGCTACTGGAGGATAATAAAAAAGAAGAGATGATGTGGTGAAGATAAAGAGGGTAAATCATAGCAGTTTGAATGTTCACAAAAATAAAAAATACACGAAGAAGGTTATGGGTTTTAGATCTGGGTTTCTCCAAAATTTTGGGTTTGGATTGCTACTGGAGGATAATAAGTCGTTTGAGGATTTTTTTCCCTTCCCACCCTTAAAAAACTAAAAAAATCCCACAATACCCCCCCTTTCAAAAAATTTCCCGTAATACCCCCCATTCAGACAAAACCTGCACACTGCAGGTGGAGCCAGTCAAAATGGCTACACCTGTTAGTCAATGTAGCCAGTCAAAATGGCTACACCTGCTAGTCAATGTAGCCAGTCAAAATGGCTACACCTGCTAGTCAATGCCACGTGTTAGCTGCTGTCTGCATGCAGTTTTGTTTTAAATAAAAAATATAATTTAAATTTTATTTTTATTCAACTATCACTCATTCTATAAATATCACACTCTATACTTTCATTTTTCACTCACAAATTTCGTAATTTTCATCACTCATAAATTTTCATTCTCTATTTATTTTATCATAAATGGCAATAAATAAATATAACTCATGAATAAAAGCTTATTTAAATGATAAAAAAAATTTATTATATATACATTGAAAATGTAATACAAACACGCATGAAAAAAAGTACATAAAAACAAATAAATTAGTGGTACGTAGAGGGTCCCCCAGCATTAGGACAAACATCACAATTATGACCTGGCATCCGACATAAGCCACAACATTTCTCCCTTTGGTGATAATCGTCCATTTCAGTTCTAATGCGGTTCTTTTGTGGACGTCATTTTTTGGTTCTTTTCATATCGGAGCGCGCGACAACCGTGTCACCTTCATATGTTGGCCACAAACTTTTGCTTTGAATTACTGGAAAGGGTTTCTCATACACATTGTATACACTGACAGCTTTGTACACGTCATCAATATAGTCTTGATAGGAAATGCGGTATTTTGAACATGCAGCAATAGCATGCAAACAAGGCAAATGTAAGGCTTGAAACTTTCCGCAGTCGCACGACTTTTGGATTAAGTCTACTTTGAAATGATCCATTGGTCGGCCTTCATGGGCATCCTCTGTTTCATTCACCGAGAAAGTTAAACTCCGCCTGCAGTGATGGGTGACTTTGTGTGTGTTTGACTTTTTCATTTCATCTACTATTCTTTTCTGGCACGCTTCAGAATACCCTTGACCAGAAGCTATGACGGCTGTTGACTCTTTTCCTCGTCTTCCAAATAGCTCCCCACACTTATAGTAGGTTGCTTGGACCAAAGTTGTGATGGGTTGGCTGCGGATATCCTTGAACACAGAGTTCATTGCCCCCGCGAGATTACTTGTCATGTGACCCCACCGGCAACCGCCATCAAATGCTTGCGTCCATTTTTCCTTGGGGATATTTTGAAGCCACCTTAAAGCCTCTCGACTTTCCTCGGCAATTTTGTGCTGCCAGTATTGAAATGTAGACACGCTTGGTGCATACCCTATATTGAAATAGAAAAAATATTAGTGACCTTAATATGTTAGGGACAAAATTCCAGAAAAGTTTACATAATTTTAGATATTTACCCATATTAACAGCACATTTCCGAAGTTTCTTGTCTTTGAATTGCCTCGTGAAGTTTTGGCCAACGTGACGAATGCAGTACACATGTGAGGAGGAATCATGCCATCCATTAGCAGGATTTTCATAAGCACTTTTAATAGCGGCGTGCCTATCTGAAATCATGCATATGCCTTGTTGTGGAGTTACATGGTCTCTCAAATTTTTGAGAAAGAAATTCCAAGCGTCCTTCGTCTCCCCTTCCACTATTGCAAATGCGACCGGGAAAATATGACTGTTTCCATCCTGGGCGACGGCTAGCAACAGCGTCCCCTTAAATTTTCCAGTCAAAAAAGTTCCATTTACTTGTACAAGTGGTTTGCAATGCGCAAAACCTTCAATGCATGGCTTAAAAGCCCAAAACAAACGGTCAAAGAAAACTTGACCATGGAGGGGCGTTGGACTTGTTTCCAGTCGGCAAATGGTTCCTGGGATCCATTGCTCCATGACCATCAACCACTATGGAATATAGTTGAATGAGTCCACCCAATTTCCATAAATTTGTTCAATTGCCTTGTTTTTTTGCATTCCAAGCCTTCTTATACGATATTGTATGGTCGTACTTGTCTTTGATGTAACAAATTATAACCGCAGGTGTGACAGATAAGTTATCTCGCAAAAGTGGCACAATGCTTTCCGATATCATTTTAGCGTCAAGGCTGTGATGATCTTGGCTCATACCAGAAGATACGCAAGTGTGGTTATTACCGATACTGACAATATGCCAAAGTTCGGTTTTCTTGCTGTGTGCCGCTCTCAAGGTAAACCGACATTGTTGTTGTTGGCATCTAATGACGTATCTCGTGGTATCAGATTTTTCAGTGTGACACAATATTGAGTGTTTGATGTGGTAACTTTTTATTGCATGCACACATTCTTTTTTACTGTAAAATGACGCCCCAACAGCTATCTCACCATCCACAGGAAGTTGATGATTTTCATATAGTAAAACACTGGACGTTTGATCAATAAGAGCGTCGTCTAAGCTTCGCATGGAGCCCGGAGGATTGAACGCATTGTCCACAACCATGTACTCAACCACATGATACCACCGCACAATCGTCTTCCTAACAACAACAACAACAACCCTCCCCACAACAATATAATCTTTTCCCAGACCTATCATTATACACCCCCCACTCGTATAATACCAACATACCAGATCCTCCACCATCTTATACCCAAGAACAACAACATACCTTCATCCCACAACCACCACCATATTCTGAATCATATAATGATTTAGATTTTACGACCCCAATGCCACAAACACGTAATCTATTCGACCACATGGAATCTTGGTTTTCACCGGGAACTCAACGTTTTAACGAAGATTACGCACATCTTTATGGCACAACCTCCAACCAACCCACACAACCCCCACCAACCCAAGGAATCTCCCAAGATTTATCATGGATGCAAGATACGAACGAAATTGTAAATTCATCGTGGGCGACTCTTGTTGGTCAAACTTCGGCGCCGGATCATGGTGGTCAAGGTTCCACATCGGCTACGGAACAAAATGCTCCAATGACAGGAATCCATGATTTTCTTGGATTGAGTCGCGATGCGGAGGGTGAACAATTATATGGACGAGGATGTCAGCAAGGTCAACCTCCGCCGTGTGGCACCGGTGGACATAGAGATGGTCATTAGTATCAGAATTATTGTAAAAAATATTTTATTAATATATACTATTTACTTTTTTATAATAATAAATTTTTTTTATCATTTAAATAAGCTTTTATTCATGAGTTATATTTATTTATTGCCATTTATGATAAAATAAATAGAGAATGAAAATTTATGAGTGAAGAAAATTACGAAATTTATGAGTGAAAAATGAAAGTATAGAGTGTGATATTTATAGAATGAGTGATAGTTGAATAAAAATAAAATTTAAATTATATTTTTTATTTAAAAAAAAAAAAGCTGTCTGCATGCAGACAGCAGCTGACACGTGGCATTGACTAGCAGGTGTAGCCATTTTGACTGGCTACATTGACTAGCAGGTGTAGCCATTTTGACTGGCTCCACCTGCAGTGTGCAGGTTTTGTCTGAATGGGGGTGTTTACCCTGATTTTTAGTAAACAACCGCTAGTTTAATTATTACAAGAAGGATCAACTAGTAAATCCTGGGACATCTTGGTTGTGTAAAATATTGATGAAAACATTCGCATATTTTCTGGGTTAAATCGGATAAGTTAAATAAACAATAAAAGCATCCGACGCAGTCGAATGGTTTGTTCAAAGTAAATTGCTTCAAAGTTTAAATTTGCAGAAAACTTGTAAATGAATTGCAGATAAAGTTTAAAGAAAACCTTGAAAAGTAAAAGCATGCAATGAAATAAATTGCAGAAAGCTTAAAGTGCATGAACTTTAAAGAAAGACAAGTAATCAATACTTGAAAAGATAAATTGCATTGACAATTGTAAAAATGTTTACAAAGAATGGTACACAGATTCGTACATGTTCCATATTGCACTCATTTCGCTCGTTGACATGGGTACTTTGAGTATTCTTAGGAATTTGCATGTGAATTGTGAACCCGTTTCTCATATGAGAAACTAATATTTATAGACAAAACCAGAATAACTGCCAAAAACCTACATAACGTCTAACTAAACTCCACGTGTCTCGACAATTTGAATTCCTTTGACACCTGACGAGGCTTTCGAACGTTATCCACTTTTGAATATTTCGCTAAGTCCAGAGTATGCTTCCTCCGTACTGCACAATACGTTATACAAACAAACACACATATATAATTTCGACAAATATATAATAATGTCGAAGCAAATAAAACACATATTTATTTAAGTAAGGTTCTGTCGAATTCGACATTCCCTTAAGACTCGACAAACAATCTTATACATTTAGAAGGCTTTCGACGTCGAATGCCTTAATCTTCTCTTGATTTATTACTAAAACCAATTCCCAAGAGAATATTAAAATACAGTAATGTACATTAAATGAGATTTTATCATCTCATTCTAATTCATTAATGGCTGTCGAAAATACAGGCTAACAGGGGGGTATTACAGGAAACTTTTTGAAAGGGGGGTTATTGTGGGATTTTTTTAATTTTTTAAGGGTGGGAAGGGAAAAAAATCTCGTTTGAGTTGATCTCAAATTTTAACAAGCTGTTGATGAAGAGAAGAAGAACAAGATGTCGTGATAAATATATTTTTGTTTAAATGAATAACAAATATAAAGATTGAGGTAATGTTGTAACTTAAAATATAATAGGGATTTAGTTGCAATATTAATAGATATAAAGATAAATGGTAAGTACCATATAAATAGTATGTACCATATAATTTAAAGTAACATTGACTGAGTCAACATTTCCTTTTCATTGGTCAGATTAGGACTGTATCAAAAAGGTTCAAATAGTGGGCTGTACCATAGAATTTTCCCTTTTTTTTTATGTCAACTATAAATCAAAGACAAAAGTATGTTCTTTAAAATCCGATTATAGCCCTTCTTAATTTTTGTTCAATTTTTTTGGTTGTACTAAAACTTAAGGGCATTATTGGAATTATTGAGCTAAAAAAATGAGATTCATCCTCACATTAATTATCAACCGTGTTACCTGTTTTGTCCTTTGCCCAAGTTCTTTTACTATGTGTAATTAACATGAGTAAGAAATTCAAATTGAAGGGCATTGTAGACATTTTACCGTCAAACTTGAAATTTGGGAAAAAGAAAGAAAGCTATCAGTAAAGTACACTGCAATAAGAAAAATCTGATGTACTTACACCATATCACATCTCAATTACAAATTCAAATTTTTAACTTTCCCCCTCATTTTATCCCTTTAAATTCTATTTTCTATTTTTCTTTCTATGCATTCCCTTTCTTTCTCTTCTCTCTCATGTTCCATTATTATTTTCTGCATTATTTTTACTACCAATACACATTCTTTCTTGCATTCAAGAACTCATGAAAGAGTTAAACAAAAAGCAACTACAAGAATATCATCTTCACCATTGTCTAACATACTTTTTATCATTTTATTTAACTATTGTCTCTTCTTCATCTTCTCATTTTTCATCCCCATTTTCACTAAACAATGCAATTTTGTTTGTTTGCAGGATACATAAAAGATACAAATAAATATCAGCAAGCAGAAAAACAACTAGAGGTATGATTTCATTTTATTTTTTCCAAATATTTTTTGGATTAAAACATATTTTATGTTCAGAAATTTGTGTTTTTTTATGAAAAACAAAAAAATCACCCACAACTAAAACATCACAAAAACACAAAAATCCAACACCTATAACCAACTGCATAACACCACACAACTAAAAACAAACAGAAGCATAGACATTCCATGACAGTTAAACATTCATCAACCTATACTTAACATTTATTTTTTCTTATTCTACCGTATCTTGATGAATAACAACTTTCTTTATTTTACTTTTTTTTTTCAATCATAACTGACTATTCTAGCTATTCTAGCAGGTGCAGAGGAAAGAAGAAAAAAAAATCAGAAGGAAAGAGATGAACTGTGATGAAGTTATAATAACATAATGTATTTCATAAATTCAAACTTTTAAAGAAGAGTAGCATTTTTTTTACAACATTAATATATACGACTTTATGTTTTTTTTAATGAATATGTACTTTTTTTTAAAAAAATCAAAATTTTTTATACCTTGTCAAATGGAAACTGAAACTACAACTTTCCTATATCAAAAATGAATTGATAAAAAAAAGTATTTCAAACATAAGATCCAATATTTCTTAAACTTTAAATTTTATAATTAAAATTGGTGGTTGGGGTTTTTAAAAATCTTTGATTTGAAAATAAACTTGGTAAATAGAAAGATTGAGAGTGAAGATGTGACCGTAGCACAATCAAATGAGGTTGGAGGCAGATTTTTGGTAGCATGGAGCGCCTAGGGTTTGTTTGTGGTATAGCTTCTCAGAGTTTCTTTGGTGCAGAGAGAGAGAAAAAATGATAAGAATTGTAACTGAGTTTGAGAGAAGAAGAAACGGACTTAAAAAAAAAATTCAATCTAATTTGTGGACTTCAAAAAAAATTCAATCAAGTTAATTTTCAATTTTTAACACAATTTTAAATTAATTTAGAATGAGAATTGTATGATGAGATAGAAAATCATTCTAACTTCTAACTCTAAGTAACCGTATTTGGAAAAAAAAAATGACAATAATTAAAATTAATTTAGTGGTTGAAAAGTAAATGGGATGTTGGAAATTGTTGAGAAATAAATGGCATTATTTTTGCAAATATATTACTTGCTTTGTTCCTTTTTGTTTGTTGTTTGAGAGAAAAAACAAATTAAAAAAAAATATTTTTGCATTTTGTTTTTCTATTATACCATTTTTTTTGGAATATATTATACTCTAATTTTAATCAACAAAATAATTTTTTTTTGCACACACTTTATCGCTAATACAAACTATATTATCGCTAATAAAGTACATTTGAACACTATAAAATAATCTTAATAATAATAAAGTAGATTTGTTTGCTAACTTCCGGATGAGATTAGTTATTTAATTATATTTTACTAATTTTAAATTCATTTAATTAAATTTTAAAGTGCACTGAAAAAAAATATGGTTCAAATGTTAATTATAATTTACAGAATGAGAAAAAAAATATGTGTTTCTAATATTATAATTATTGAACATCTATATACGGGATACATTATTGTTGATGAAAAATCTAAATAACTATTATATATGGAACAAGTTGTCGTTGATAATTTTTAAAAAAAATAACTATTTTTCACGTGATAAATTATCACTGGTAAAAATTTTAAAATATACGGGACATTTGTACAAATTATTTGTTTCGTATTTTCAAAAAAATAAAAAACCATATTTTGTTTACTGTCTCTTTAGAAATCAACGACACGGTTGTACAAGCTAATATCAGAACATATCATGTTCAAGTAAAATCGTGAATGAAATATTTAAAAGTTATAGTTAATAAGAAGTTTAAAATAACTAATATACATAGAAAAAACAAATTATCGTGTATAAATTTTTTTTACAATGTCTTATACTTAGTTTTATACATGCGATAAAATTATATTAAAATTTGAAATTTTTAGCAGTTGAACTACATTTGTTGACTATAAAATAATTTTAATTATACTAAAGTAACTTAATATATTATCATAATAAACTAAATTTTTATTTTTATACATGCCGAACAAATCGTTGCTGAAAAAATAAATTAAAATTAACTATTATACGCGGGGAACAAGGTGCTTGCTTATGAAAAACTTAAATTAATTATTATACACGGGGAATAAAAGTTGTTTTTTTTTTGGTACATAGAAGAATTGACAAAGTAAATATAAGAAATTCTCACACAAGTGAGAGAGTCGGGATTTGAACCCCGGTCAAGACGTCCATGCCTTGCAATTCGGCAAATTTGTTATTGATATAAAAAAATTAATCAACTATTATGCAAAAGAAACAAGTTGGTGATGATGAAATTTTTTAATTAACTATTATATATAATAAACAAGATGTTGTTGATAAAAAGTTTAAACGATACAAGGAACACATTGTTGATGTTGATAAAAAAATTAAATTAACTATTATACACGGGGAAAAAGTTTTTGTCGTTCAATATTGTACATTTTTACGTCACAATTGTTGATAAAAATTTTAAATTAATTCTCAAATATAGGAGAAGTTAATAATATTTTAAATTAACTAATATACACTAAACAAAATATAACTCTTAAAATTTTATCTTTATCAAATATTTTATGTATTATCACCAGCGACAATAAATATATTTAATTATCAATAATATTATGTCCCTTTAATCTTACTCCTAAGAATTTATGTCTATTTATTTAATTCATTTTATTACTTCTTTTTTATTTTATTGTTCATTCTAAATAAAGTTGATTATATATAGTTAACCTCACTTTAAATAAATATTTTGAAAATCTGAATCACACCCTTAACGACCCAACACTCCCACGAAATAGAACGCGGCGAAGGCGCGTCCCGTGCGTACGCACGGGTATGTAGCTAGTTATTGAGTAAAAACATTGTTACAAATGTTATTTACATCCATTTTAGTCTAGGAAAATGTTATTGATGTTATTTATGTTAGACAATCTCTATTGGACTTAATAATTTTGATATGTAATTGGACTTTTGGTTGCAATTGACCTAAGGGTAGTTTTGTCTATTTATACTTTTAAATATATTCCTAAGATGTAATAGTATAGTAATTGTGATGGTGGGTGATAAAGATGTTTCTCTTCAATCTATTAGTGTTCAACTTAATGGAGAAAATTATTCTTATTGGAGTTAATTATGTAATGAGAAAAAACTGAAAGAAAAAAAATGTGGAGTTATGTTGATGGAACTTTGGTTAAACCCATTGATAAAAAGGATGAAGCAAAATATGCAACAAAGTTGGAAACATGCGATGTTAGTAATTCAAAAATCTAATAATTTTGTTTCTCATGGCAATAGGGTATGCAAATGATAAAATATGATACTGCTTAGGAGGTTTGGAAGCAATTGAAATGTTTGTATGGATAGTTTAATTTTGCAAACGGTATAAGTTGGAGAGTGATAATAACCTTAAGTGTAATTATCTTGTTGAGAAAGTTACACATATTAGAAATGGTGTGACCGTTGTCGTGACTTGAACCCAAGTCTTTCGGGTGAGAGCCGAATATCTTGACCAATAAGACTACGACATCTTGTAATACCAACCAACTTTACTGAGGAACGAACTCATAATTTTTAGTTCCATAGATCAATACTGCCTTATCCATTGTGCCATGCTAGTAAATTAAATTAATTTATTATAATTTTTAAAATTTTATTAGTGATAAACTCCAAAATCATATTGAAAAATTGGACAACCACACTAAAAAATATTGGAAAGCATTGACGGTTTAACACTATGTTTGTTACGGTCGATTATAAAAGAGAAAAATAAGAAAGAGAGAGATGGCGGTAGTGAGCAGTGGAGCTTGGTGGTGGTGGAGTCCTCGGATTGGAGTTATGTTTCTTGATAGACAACGGTTGTTCACTGGTGAACCAGGGGATGGTTGAGGTGGGCCATGCCCCAGAATATGTTATTAATAATTTTAAATTATTTAGTATAAATATCATTACAAATATTAATGTGAATATTATTTTAAAGTTTATTATTGATGATTATAAGTCGCTCAGTACACAAATTAGTTCAAATAATAATTAGTTCATAGTCTATTATTTATGATTTCAAATCTTTTAATATATGTAGAACATTGTCTTAAGATATGCACTTTAAATTTATAATAATCAACTTTGACTTTATTTGACATAAAATATTAGATAACTAATTGAATTCTAGTGTTAAATAAAATTAGAAATCGACCTAACATTTAATATGAAATGAAATTTTTTAAAAATATTTAATTAATATTTAATTTTTTCAATTAAGATAATATGTGTAAAATTAAAATAAATTAAAAATAAAAAGTTATAAGCTAATCAAATTAACTTATAAGAAAAACCTATAAACTAAGTATAAATTAATTAGCTAGGGGACATCCGGTAATTAGCTATAAGCTGGTAAAAAAATATTACAAATAGTTTATTTTTTTCAACTTATAAGTTTTAAGTTATTAGTTCAAAATTTTGTATCGCTAAATAAAATCTTTGGCTTTACAACTTATAATTTTACATGGGATATAGTGCCCGATTATTATAGTTTTTTTTAAAAATAAAAATCACTTTTAAGAATATTACGACAGTTTGTTATAGCTTTTAAAAATAATGAAAATCTAAAAACTGCTAAAAATGAGAAGTTAAAAATAACAATACTTATTTATTTTTATTATATACGAGGTTATACCTTCGGCATTTTGTTTTATTTTTTTTACACACACATTTTATTTTATTATATGACTCAAACATACAAAATAATTGTATTTTTACCTTCCATATTTTTTATTTCTTTTGTACAAATTTTTGCATATTGTCTTTATCCGAATCAAAAAGATAAATATTTTTTGGTGAAATCAAAAAGAGATAAGTATATCCTATAATATCTCTTTTAAAATATATTTAAACTAATCTTCACTTAAGTGAAGAGTTAGTTACCGTATTTTTCTCTAAGTAATTTCTTATCTTTTTTAACAAAATAAAATAAAAAAGATATGATAACTTGCACAATAATTAATTCGTCTTAACTATTTTCCTATAAATAGAAGATACATTGTTCAATAAACCAAATCATACAAACGATACTTTCAAAGTCTGTTTTCATCATCTCTTTCTTATCAACTCAAATTTTATTCTAATGGATTCATTAAGTGCAAAGAAGGAACTCAGTAAGGAAAATTCAACATTGATTGTTACCGGTGAATCATCTATACCGGGTTCTGATTTTGCTATTCCCACAAATTCAACATTGAGGCGTGCTGCTGCTCTTGCTATTCCCACAAATGACATGGCAGTGAGGGCCCGTCTTTGCCATCTTGATGAGCCCATTACTATATTTGGTGAGACGGAGATGGAGAGACGAGACAGGTTGCGGATGATTATGGCAAAGCTAGATGCCAATGGTCAGCTGGAAAAGCTAATGAAACCTCTTGAGGATGCTGAAGATATTCCGAAAGATGAGATTGATAATGATATGCAGTATCCTTTTTACACCGAAGGATCGAAGTCTCTCCTTGATGCGAGGATCGACATCACTACATATTCTTTAGCAAAGGCTGCAATGCGTATTCAATGTGCTCGAAGAAGAATAGATGAAAACGTGGATCATGAAGATAAGGATTGGACAAATTTCAACCTTGAGTTAAGCGAAATTGGAGACGACCGGCCATTTACGGGTTGCTCCTTCTCCCGAGATGGAAAAAGGCTGGCGACTTGTTCTCTAAATGGAGGTTCTAAATTGTGGAGCATGCCTACCGTAAAGAAAGTTTCTAGTTTCAAGGGTCACACGGTGCATGCTACTGATGTTGCTTATTCTCCTGTGCACAGTCATTTAGCAACTGCCTCTGCTGATCGAACAGCAAAGTATTGGAATGATCAAGGATCTCTTTTGAGAACTTTTGAGGGTCATTGTGATCGTCTTGCACGCATTGCCTTCCATCCATCGGGGAAATACTTGGGCACTGCTAGCTTTGACACGACATGGAGAATATGGGACCTTGAAAAAGGAGATGAGTTGCTTCTTCAAGAAGGTCACAGTAGAGGTGTATATGCTTTAGCTTCATCACGATGGATCGTTAGCTGCGTCTTGTGGACTTGATGCTCTGGCTCGTGTATGGGACCTTTGAATCGGAACAAGTGTTCTTGCACTAGAAGGTCATGTCAAACCGATTCTCGGCATCAGTTTTTCTCCTAATGGATATCATTTAGGCATTTAGCCACTGGTGGTGAAGATAACACTTGTCGCATTTGGGACATGCGTAAAAAGAAATCACTGTACACCATTCCCGCTCACTCTAATTTAATATCACAAGTCAAATTTGAGCCACAGGAGGGTTACTTTTTGGTAACTGCCTCATATGACATGACACTATGACAGCCAAGGTTTGGTCAGGCCGGGACTTTAAGCCTGTGAAGACACTTTCAGGGCATGAAGCTAAAGTTACTTCTCTGGATGTTATTGGAGATGGTGGGTATATTGTTACTGTCTCCCATGATCGCACCATAAAGTTGTGGTCCAACAGCACTACTAGTGAGAATGCTATTGATGTTGACTAAGCTATTTCAATGATGATATATTATTTGTAAAAAATCTAGAGTTGTGTGATTGTAAGAAACCTATGTTGAGATTTGGCAGGAAACAATGTCTGTTTTCAAAAGTTATTTTGAGTTCAATATAAGTTAATCAAAGCAATTTAACTTAATATTTTTCTATGGAAACCTTCTCAGTAAGTTACTTAGTTTACAGCTTCAAGAATGTATTTGCTAATTTGTAAAATTGTAGACTATTTTGACCGATGCTTACATGATTTATAGGAGTAGTTTCTAGATTTTATAGTGAAGTACAAATATGATGACATAAGACATTACATAAGAATAAACTCAGATAATGCATGCAAGAATACTAATAATTAATAATTCTGATCTTTCACTAAGTTATCATATGTGCCATTGAAATCTAGTTCATGAAACCAAGTAAAATTTCAGTATGTTTTTATTGATATATAGGGTAACAAAATGTATAGAATATTTTGAAAAATAATTAGCCAAAAAGATTGAAAGTCCAATGGCATAAACATTTGCAAACATATTGAACCCCAATCGTGCTTTGCAAAAATGAAACTAGCACGGACGTCGTGACATTTTAAATAGCCTTGTAGATTAAATAGTTCATTTTGAGCGCAGGCTATGTCAGGTTATATCATGTTGTTATTGACATGTTATGCACGCCATTGAAGATATGAATTCAGTATTTGGATCAACCTAGAATTCATATCATATATTTTGCATCATGGAGCATCACATAATATTATTCTTTGTTAGTATGAAATTAGGACTACCAAAAGGACTAAACATAATTGAGAACATCTTTAAGAACATAAACCAACATCAATGAAATTAGGTACAAGAGATATGTAGGGAAGGATGTCCATAGAGATATGTAAAAAATGATCAAATCAACCTTCTTGTTAAGGAATGTAAGCAGTAAATGGATTACACACCTTAATTTTTGTGATGTCTGAAATATCTAAAACATGTGTACTACCACAGGGACAGCCCGGATTATCTCCTATCCTCACAATGCGAGGTGTGCTTTCCTGTTTGAGTTGATGAATTAATATCAGACATACTAAACAGAAAAACAGATTGAGTATAGAGATGAAATTAAAATTGTTTCAAGTTGTTATAAACTAGTCACAAAAACTTAAATTGATACTTTGAAAACACACATGGTTTAATTATTTATTTTATATCTATAACACACCTACTCATGCAAGAGCCATATGGACTTGAAGAGTGAACAATAAACAGGTCCACCTGTAATTCAATCTCTTCTTTACATTGATTGACGTGTGTGATACATGCTGTATCGTACAAATACCGAGTTGTTTCCTTCATTAAAGGGCTGGTCCAGTGTAAGATGAAGCCTGAAGCCATGTAAGGCCTCATATTAAACAAACCATGGGAGAAGCCTAATATGAGTAAATTTTGTTAAATGGAAGTGGACCATAAAATTAGTGGGAACAAATTATGAGAAGATGCCTCATATGTGATATGAATTTTCTTGGAGTGGAGGGCTAAACCAAGAGCTGGTTCTTTTATGAGAGTGTTGGGGTGAATTTTTATCTTAATTATTTTTTAATTAAAAGGTTGGTCCAACAAAGTAAAATTGAATATCCAAGGGACACGTGTCCTTCGATCCTGTTCAGCTGGACGTTTCGATTATGATCTAAAGACGAAGAAGCGTTGCCACTCGAAGCTATCTGGCGTCGAAACGAATAAGAACTTAGCAAATTAATTGGGCCAGCCCAAGAAGCGCAAGCCAAACCCAAGTTCGAAGCGCACTAGGAGCGGTTACAGGGAGTGGAGAACGTGGGAAGCTGAAGGCACAATCTGGAGCGTCCAGATCATCTAGGCAGTTTATGTTTTATTAGTATATATAGAGGTTTCTTAGAAGAAATCGAGGTCGCAAAACTGTTTCACATAAGTTTCTCTGAAAATTCTAAGTACTCAGCGAAGAAAAAATGGAATTCCAAAGAGAAGTATGTACGGTTTGTGAACCATTTTCATTGTATTTTGTCTTTACATTTATGCAAGTTTGTTTTACTGCAATTTCGTTTGATTTTGCTGTGAGGTTCGTTGTGTTCGAGGCGATTCGAATCAACTTGCTTTACTCGTCTTTTTCGATTAAACAATTCAAAAACTCAAGTGTTTATTGTCATTCGATGAACACTGAAACTTTTCACTAAAAAGCAAGCACAAAATTGTCCTAAGATTTCTAGTTGGTCTTGCAAGTTTAAATACTCAAACTAGCGCTTGTTTACCAAAAACCACCGTAAACAAATTGGCACACCCAGTGGGACTGGTTTTGTGCTAAAAATTGTACCAAGTTTACGCATTTAGAAATAAAAATTGTTAAGTTGCGGTTATGACTAGAACTACACAAATTTACAATTCAACAAATAGTCAAAGTTCAAACGCAATGAGTGGTAGTGGGAACCAAAATGTTAATTCTAGTGGGGAATCTCCTAGTTCCTCGTAGAATTCTAACACTGTAAGCGTAGCCGTCAGTTCGATGGTTTCGAGTCCAATGGCTTCGACGCAATCAGAGTCTGTTCCTGCAATGATGTCCTCTACCTTTACAACTTATGGGACGTCAGTTACTAACCCTTTGTTTGGGCATATACCACCCCCTACACAAGGTTTTCAGACCTTTCCCTCATATGAGCATGAGAGGTATACCGACCCTAGGGTAACCCCAGTGCCTTTGACAACTTCTTCATTATTGTCTTTAAGGCAACAAATGGATGAGAGTAACCACGAAATGGTTAATCTCTTGACACAACAAATTGGTACTGTCTTTAACCCTTTAATTTAGAGTACCAATGACAGTTATAACATGCTGGCCCACCAGATGGGTCGAATTGCTGATTTCTTTGGCACGCCTGCTACTCAGGCACATCCTAGGTTGAATTATCAGGCACCCCAATTGATAATGCCTGCTGCATCTGCAACTCCCCAAAACCAAGGCCCAACATACACAATTCCTGAGAGGCCTGCTAACCAAGGGCCAGTTTTTGTGGCCCAAGAAGAGTATCAGCACCAAAATGAGGCTTATCAACAGCCTCGAGTTGTCATGGTTCAAAGGAACCAAGATGCTGATGAAGTGGTTCGAGAGGTCCGGAACAATAACTTTGCTGGGCATAATAACTTAACAACGTTAGTCGAAACCATTTTGACTCAAAATGGCCTTAACACAGGATTTAGAAGGCCTAATTTCGTTTCTGCCTTGTCAGAATATGTGTTGCAAGTCCCTAAATATACTAAGTTTGCAGGAGATACTAATGAGTCAACTGTCGAACATATTGCCAGATATTTGGCGGAGTCAGGGAACTTAGCAAATAATGAGAATCTAAGATTGAAGTACTTTCCCAATTCCCTAACCAAGAATGCTTTCACATGGTTTACCACTTTGCCACCTAATTCGATTCACAATTGGACTCAGTTGGAAAGATTGTTCCATGAGTAGTTTTATATGGGCCAAACTAAGATAAGCCTTAAAGAATTGGCCAGTGTCAAACGAAGGGCACAAGAGTCCATTGATGATTATCTCAACAGGTTTAAGTTATTAAAGGCCAGGTGTTTTACCTCAGTGCCTGAATACGAACTAGTCGAAATGGCAGCAGGAGGCCTAGATTATTCGATTAGGAAGAAATTAGATACCCAATATCTTCGAGATATGTCACAATTAGCTGACAGAGTTAGGCAAATCGAACGTTTGAAATCTGAAAAAGTTAGAAATTCTAAGTTCCAGAAAAAGAAAGATGTTGCCTTTTTAGATTCATATGATAATGAAATTGATTATGAACTCGAAGATGAGTGTTCTGATTTCGATGACAGTGATGTTAACGTGGCTGAACTAAAGCCAGGGCCTCCTTATACTTGCAAGTTGTTAAGGCCTTCGAATGGAAAGAATCCAACAGAACCAAAAAACGAAAAATATGCAACGAAAACTTATACTTTCGATATTACTAAGTGTGATGAAATTTTTGATTTGTTGGTTTCTGATGGTCAAATAGTTGTGCCAAAAGACTTAAAAATACCTCTAATAGAACAAAGAAAGAAAAGAGGTTATCGTAAGTATCATAATTATTTGGGCCATAAAACTTACCAATGTATTCTTTTCAGGGATCTGGTCCAGAAAGCTTTGAACGAAGGTAGGCTTAAGTTTGCTGACAAAACTAAGCCTCAGATGAAGGTACATACTGACCCATTACCAAATGCTGATGCTGTTTACGTCGAGATCGTGGACTGCAATGTGGTTGACATGGTGGACCCAGCGCCAGTGAAGGCCATTCCTGAAGAGGAGTACGACAAAAGGGTGAAAGATGTTTACCCCATGCCTGAGGAAGACTTGGCAGATTTTCTGAACAGGTGTAAGCTGAACAACGTCGAAGTCATGATGTGCCCAAGGTGCAGTGCTGTTTGTGACAGAGACGCTACTAAGTGCCTTAGGAATTGTATCCCTTATGCTGATAATAAAGGGAAATGGCCTAATCCCAAACCAAATCAAAGGGGTTGGCCATACAGGAATATTGACTGGAACAAAGCTGCTGTAAGGAATCCTTCGATTCACCAGAGGCTAGGACCTCAGCGCTCCTTCAAGCCTTCGAGCAAGGCCCCAACCAACCAATGGGTAAGTGGGCAATACATTGTTGTGAACAAGAGGGTGCTGGAGAAAGGAAGTTCCAGTAATGTGAATGTTAACATCGTGGCTGCTAATGAAGGCTCTACCACAAACATGGCTTCCCAAGAGGCCAAAATTGCTCCTGACGGAAACAAATACGCGTATAGGAACAATTATAAGGGGAAAAACCCCATGTCTAGGACTCAGTGGCGCAGATTCCAGCGCAAGAAAAAGCGGGTTGCGCAGCAAGCTAAGGCTGGGGGCAACACAGATGAGGTCGAAAAAGCTGAAGTGGCCAGAAGGCCAGTAAAGGAAAGGCTTGCGACCATCAAGGAATCTGAAGCTGAAAATGCCAAGGAGGCTGAAGATGAAGAGGACTTCATGGATGATGATGACCTTCTTGATGAAGAGCCAGACTTTGATGTGCTGGTTAATCTGGTTTCCATTCTGCCTGTGGAATATGATGTTCCATCTGAAATAGATGAGGTGGAAGAAAACCTTGAAGCTTTGGAATTGGTAGCTCATCAGCCAGTGTGTTATTATATGATGGAAAATGGCTGTGTCGAAGCAGAAAATGCTGTGTTCGAGAAGCCAGATTTGGGGATGAAAAACCACTTAAAAGCTTTGTTTATAAGGGCTAAGGTGAATAATGTGGGGGTGAACAAAATCCTTGTTGATGGAGGAGCTGTTGTCAACATTATGCCCCATTTCATATTGAGGAAGCTGGATTTGTTCGACACAGACTTACATTCCCACAATGTGGTTTTGGCTAACTATGAAGGAAAAACTGGACGCTCCTTAGGCGCAATACAACTCGAAGTGTGTGTTGGAAGCACAGTTCGAAAAACTCTGTTCATGGTCATAGCTGCTAGGCCTAACTACAACTTGCCGTTGGGTAGGGAGTGGATTCATGGTGTTGGGGCTGTTCCTTCATCCCTGCATCAAAGGCTAACCCTCTGGAGAGAAGATGGGCTTGTTGAGAATGTTGAAGCAGATCAAAGTGCTTACACATCTGATTCCAACACTGTGACCCTCCAAAACTTTGATAAAAATTTGGCAAACATTGCTCCTTGTGGGGAACAAGATGCTGCCTTCGACCCAAATATGGTAGACACTGAAATTGTTTACCACTCTGTGAGATTACATCCAAGCCATGGCTTTTGCTGGGAAAGGTGTTGGTGTAAGCCCTAGAGGCCAATTATTTATAATTGCATGGAACTTGTATTGAATAATTTAGTTATTAAATAAAGGCTTTTTCTTTATTATGTTTATGTGTTAATGTAATAAAGTCACTAGAATAGTTGGTTCGTTTAATGGAACGTTAAGTATGACTTAATCGTGAGAATCCATCAAACATAAGAGCACTATTCTTAAATATCCGTAGTCAAGCTTTATTGTGAATTAGGATAGCATTAAAGCATAGAGACTATTATGTTGGTAGACTGATGATCACATCTCACGGATCATAGATAAGTAGTTATCAAGTCTTCACATAGATATGAATGTTAGGGGTAACATTTATATCGGATTGACCCACCATGAGAATACTACATAGTATGTTATGAAATGTCATAAGATATTCTCATAGTGATAAGTAGTGTATTCCACCCTTCGACCTGAAACCACTAAGGACCCTAGATGTGGAGTCAAGTACTTTATTGCTGATCAAACGCTGTCCGTAACAGGATGATCATAAAGACAGTTGATGGGTGCTTCACAAAGCATGCTGAGGGACATGAGTGACCTAGATGGAATTTACCCCTCCTACATAACAGGAGATATGTCTAAGGGCCCAATATTGAACTTAACAAGGGTGACGTACTATGCCTTGTGTTCAATATAGACATAAGGGTAAACAGGTAATTTTACACAAGATATTTATCACGGGAAAAAGGTTTGTCAGATCACATGACATTTCCGTGACTTGGGTAGCAGTGATGTGTTGCTAGATACCGCTCACTGTTTGTTATAATTAAATGTATGATTTAATGTAACTGTCAATGTTACGGAAACCTACAAGGGTCACACACAAGGACAATCTAGTGTAGGATTGAAACACCGTAAGGTACGGTGTACCTCAGAGGAATATGGAAATATGATAAGGGTATCATAGTAATTAAATAAGCAATACACAATTAGGAATGGTGAGGGAGCGCCCATGTGTACATGACATATGGGGCATGCGCCCCCTTTATGCTTGTTTAATGAAAAGGGCATTAGCGTAAATGTAGCCCAATGACAAGAGTTTGTCTTGGTGCACAAGACAAGTGGTTCTATAAATAGAACCCTTGTGGCAAAGAAAATAACTTGATGCAAACACTCTTGCTAAAACCCTAATCCTTATTCCACCCACCTCTCACTAGAAACCTTCATCCTTGGAGCTAGCACTCATATTGAAGGTAGCTGTTCGTGTGGACTAGATAGAGGCGTTGCTGTTCATCTTCAACGCTCGTGATCAAGATTTTGATTGTGAATCAAAGCTCCTCCATTACGAGAGGTAAAAGCTCTTAACACATATCATGCTCATTCGTAAGGATCCTTAAAGGAAAATTTTAAAATTCCGTTGCGTTTTCAATCGCTATTTTCCTTCAGTGGTATCAGAGCCACTTACGAATCCATGATTTGATGTTTGTTTAATTCCTGTACTTTGTTTTAATTCGATTAAAACACTTAACAAAGATTAAAATTGAGTAATTAAAATTTGGCATCTTTTTGTGTACAATTTGGATGATTAACATTGAAACGGCTTCGGAATCCGACATTAGTATGGTGAAGCAGCGATATGTTGATCGTCCTAAGGTTATACAAATAAGATTGATCAAGACTTATATGTGATATAAGTGATCGTGATGCAAAACAATATATGTGATATGTTGTTCATAATTTCGTCCATTGAAACATATTATGAAAGTTGTTCAATTGAAGCGATCCATGTTCACTTGCTTTGGAATCCGACATTTGTATGGTGAAGCAATGACATGTTGATCAATTAAATTGACTTATGATCATGATGAGTTTTGACGGCGCAAAATTATTGCATTAGGATTCGCGACAACACAAGGGTTGTGCTGTCAAACGGCGAAAATTCAAGGTCAAAATGCGTGTCTGTGCTATGCGCAGAATGTCTGCGCTATGCGCAGGGGACAGAGAGCAACAGTTTGACCTGACAGCATCCTGCGCTATGCGCAGAAGGCAGAAACATGATCACGTTCGTCAAATTTTAATTTTAATTTAATTAATGGGACTTAAACTGATTATAATAATAATAAAATATGTGTTTATTATTATGCTTTTGTAATGATCGGTTATGACCTTAGTTTACTTTTGTTTTATTTTGGGATTTTAAATACGGCCTGCGTGTCGTGCCTTATCTCTTAATCTCTTGATGTAAAGTTCTCTTCTCATCATACTCCCTCGTATGTAAAACGAGTATTTTTTTATGTAATGTAATTTTATGAAGAAGAAAGCGAGCACAACAAAATGAAGGAGATCATGCTTGGAGAAGTATAGATCGTTATTAAGTTAGCTTAGGTTCTCTCATTGGCTTGAGAGAACAATTGCGCTAGGGGCCATAACTGTTTCATTTTATGTATGTTGATGCATGTGTATGTTTGTATGTTGATGCATGTGAGAGACGATTTATATGATAAATAAGCCGGTGAGATCAAACTAATTAAAATTCCCTCAAGGTTAATATTAAGTTTTAAGCTTTCCAAAGAATAGCACCCTTCAAGATCAATATCGATTAATGTAGGTTTTAACAACGTAAAGTGCATTGTCAATACTGATAAGTTGCAGTGAGATAACTAGTTTATTCGATTGCTATTTATTGGGTTTAACTTAACTAAAGAAAATATAATACGATTATATGACTTTAGAAGCAAATGTTGGGTTATTCATATGATGGATTAGAATAAGTGTTATTCACTCAATGGAAAAGATATGAGAGTTGTATGAGATACAATTGGAAAGAGTTTCCTACCTAAATAGCTGCGTTTTGTGTAATCAGCCTAACGCTGACTTAAAACAAAGTGAAATATGGATCTCATTCCCACTAGAAAATCTTCCAACGGGGTTTTCCGAATCAAATGTCGAGGGTCATTTGTTTTGAGTAAAATAGTGGGAGCGCATATTTAATTGAAGTCCTAATTAAATATGTTTTAAAATTATTTAATACTTATATCTTCAATTTTGTTAATGTAGATCACCATGACAAACAACAACAGTTCAAACAGTATTATGCGAAGCATTCTTGACAAAGAAAAATTGTCTGGGACAAATTTTCTTGACTGGCATCGTAACTTGAGGATAGTCCTCATGCACGAGAAAAAGCTGTATGCTATTGAGGAACCCCATCTTGACCCAGATGATGAACCTGCTGCCAATGCACCTAAGGCTCAAAAGGATGCTTATCAGAAGCATCTTGATGATGCTATGGATGCAAAATGTCTCATGCTGGCTACCATGACCTCTGAGCTTCAGAAGCAACATGAGGAAATGAATGCATTCGATATGATCGAACACTTGAAAACGCTCTACCAAGAGCAAGCCATAATTGAGAGGTCTGAGGTTTCCAGAGTCCTGTTTCAAGCCAAGCTAGCTGAGGGATCTCCTGTTAGTCCACATGTGCTCAAAATGATTGAGTACGTGGGGAACCTGACAAGATTGGCATTTCCGCTCGGGAATGAGCTTGCAACTGATCTCATCCTGCAATCGTTGCCGGAAAGCTTTAATCAGTTTGTGCTTAATTTCACCATGTCCGACATGGAGAAAACTCTGCCACAACTGTTGAGCATGTTGAGACAAGCTGAACAGAACATGAAATCAAAAGGAAAGTCCAATCATGTTTTAATGATCGGTAATGGAAATCACAAGAAGGGTAACAAAGGGAAGGGCAACAAAGGGAAGGGCAAGGTAGTTGCCAAACCCAAACCTGCCCCTCAAGCTTTGAAGCCTACTGGTGGCATTGCAAAGGAGGGTAAGGGCTTCCACAGTAACAAGAGTGGACATTAGAAGAGGAACTGCCCAAAATACCTGGAAGATAAGAAGAATGGAATAGAGAGTTCCAATTCAGCAGATATCTTTGTTATTGAAATTAATTTATCTACTTCTTCTATATGGGTATTGGATACCGGATGTGGTTCTCACATTTGTACTAATGTGCAGGGGCTGCAAAGGAGTAGAGAATTGGCTAGAGGTGAAGTCGACCTACGAGTGGGAAATGGAGCAAGAGTTGCCGCATTAGCTGTGGGAATTTATGATTTGACTTTACCTAGTGGTTTAATAATTCAGTTAGAGAACTGTTTTCATGTACCTGCCATTAGCAGGAATATTATTTCTGTTTCTTGTTTGGATAAACTTGGCTTTTCATTTATAATAAAGAACAATTATTGCTCCATTTATTTAAATGATATCTTTTATGCCACTGCACAAATGAGTAATGGATTATATATTCTTGATCTTGAAATGCCAATTTATAACATTGATACTAAGAGGATGAAACCTAATGAGTTAAATCCCACATACCTTTGGCATTGTCGTTTAGGCCATATAAACGAGAAATGCATTTCCAAGCTCCATAAAGATGGGCTCTTGGATTCATTTGATTATGAATCATTTGAAACATGCAGATCTTGCTTATTGGGAAAAATGACAAAGGTCCCATTCACTGGTGAAGGTGAAAGGGCAAGTGACCTCTTGGCTCTCATACATACTGATGTATGTGGACCATTGAACACACCTGCCAGAGGAGGTTTTCAATACTTCATCACATTTATTGATGACTACAGTAGATATGGATATGTGTATTTAATGAAGCATAAATCCGAATCCTTTGAAAAGTTCAAAGAATTTAAAAATGAAGTACAAAACCAGCTAGGAAAGAAAATCAAAACCCTCTGATCAGATCGAGGAGGTGAGTATTTAAGCCTAGAATTTGATGACCATCTAAAAGAGTGTGGGATCCTATCCCAACTCACTCCTCCTGGAACACCACAATGGAATGGTGTATCTGAGAGAAGGAACCGAACCCTTTTGGACATGGTGCGGTCTATGATGAGTCACGCTGATCTTCCAAACTCCTTTTGGGGACATGCTCTATTAACAGCAGCTTATACACTTAACCGCGTTCCTTCTAAAACGGTTGAAAAGACACCATATGAGATATGGAGTGGTAAGAAACCACACATGTCCTACTTAAAGATTTGAGGTTGCGAAGTTTATGTAAAACGTCAAATTTCTACTAAACTTGAACCTAAATCTGACAAGTGTTTCTTTGTGGGATATCCTAAAGAGACGAAAGGATATCACTTCTACAATCCTTTTGAGGGCAAAGTGTTTGTCGCTCAAACAGGAGTATTCCTAGAAAAGGACTTTGTTTCCAAAGGAATCAGTGGGAGAAAAATAGATCTTGAAGAAATTCATGATCCACAAAGTAATGACACACCAATGGAGGAACATGAGCAGGACGCACAACATGTTGTGACAGAGAATCCTACTCAAGTAACACAAGAACCACGTAGGTCCAACAAGACACGTCAAGAACCTGAAAGATATGGATACCTCATATCAGAGCAAGGTGACGTGTTACTCATGGATCAAGATGAGCCTGTGACTTACCAAGAGGCCATTACTGGTCCTGAGTCTTAGAAGTGGCTTGAAGCCATGAAATCTGAAATGGATTCCATGTACGCAAACCAAGTTTGGAACTTGGTGGAAGCTCCTGATGGGATCAAACCCATAGGATGCAAATGGGTCTTCAAGAAGAAGACTGACATGGATGGAAAGGTACAGACCTACAAAGCTCGATTGGTTGCTAAAGGCTTCAAACAAATTCATGGTGTGGACTATGATGAACCTTTTCACCAGTTGCGATGATTAAATCCATTCGGATTTTACTTGGCATCGCTGCATATTATGATTATGAAATTTGGCAGATGGATGTAAAAACTGCCTTCCTTAATGGGAGTCTCCTTGAGGATGTATACATGATACAACCTGAAGGGTTTTGCATTCCAGGCGAAGCCAAAAAGATATGCAAACTACAACAATCAATCTACGGATTGAAGCAAGCTTCCAGAAGTTGGAATCTTCGTTTTGATGAAACTGTAAAACAGTTTGGATTCATTAAGAATGAAGATGAACCTTGTGTTTACAAGAAGGTTAGTGGGAGCATAGTCGTGTTCCTGGTATTATATGTAGATGACATATTACTTATAGGAAACGACATCCCTACCTTGCAACAAGTTAAAACTTGGTTAGAGAATTGCTTTTCTATGAAAGATCTGGGTGAAGCGGCCTATATATTAGGAATAAGAATATATAGAGATAGATCATAGAAACTGCTTGGCCTAAGTCAGAGTACATACATAGATAAAGTGTTGAGACGCTTTAATATGCATGATTCCAAGAAAGGATTCATTCCTATGCAACATGGCTTGTGTCTTTCAAAGACACAATCCCCTTCGTCTAAGGAAGAAAGGGACCGCATGAGTAAGATCCCTTATGCATCAGCTATAGGATCTATCATGTATGCCATGATATGTACTCGTCCAGATGTTTCATATGCCTTAAGCGCAACGAGTCGATATCAGTCTGATCCTGGTGAGGCTGATTGGGTGGCTGTCAAGAACATCCTTAAGTACTTAAGAAGGACTAAGGACTCATTCCTAATATATGGAGGTCAAGAGGAGCTAAGTGTAATTGGTTACACAGATGCTAGCTTCCAGACAGATAGGGATGATTTTAGATCGCAGTCTGGCTATGTGTTTTGCATAAATGGTGGCGTTGTGAGCTGGAAAAGTTCAAAGCAAGATACAGTTGCTGATTCTACAGCCGAAGTTGAGTACATTGCCACATCAAATGCAGCAAAGGAAGCTGTTTGGATAAAGAAGTTCATTACCGAACTTGGCATATTCCCTAGCATTGTGGATCCCATTGATCTATTCTGTGATAACAATGGCGCAATCACACAAGCTAAGGAACCTAGATCTCACCAAAAGTCCAAACACATACTCAGGCGCTATCACCTTATTCGAGAAATAATTGATAGAGGAGATGTGAAGATATGTAGAGTACCGACACTCGACAATACTGCTGACCCACTTACGAAACCTCTTGCTCAGCCGAAGCATGAGGGCCACACTAGGAGCATGGGTATTAGAAGTATGCCTGATTGGCTCTAGTGCTAGTGGGAGATTGTTGGTGTAAGCCCTAGAGGCCAATTATTTATAATTGCATGGAACTTGTATTGAATAATTTAGTTATTAAATAAAGGCTTTTTCTTTATTATGTTTATGTGTTAAAGTAATAAAGTCCCTAGAATAGTTGGTTCATTTAATGGAACGTTAAGTATGACTTAATCGTGAGAATCCATCAAACATAAGAGCACTATTCTTAAATATCCGTAGTCAAACTTTATTGTGAATTGAGATAACATTAAAGCATAAAGACTATTATGTTGGTAGACTGATGATCACATCTCACGGATCATAGATAAGTAGTTATCAAGTCTTCACATAGATATGAATGTTAGGGGTAACGTTTATATCGGATTGACCCACCATGAGAATACTACATAGTATGTTATGAAATGTCATAAGATATTCTCATAGTGATAAGTGGTGTATTCCACCCTTCGACCTGAAACCACTATGGACCCTAGATGTGGAGTCAAGTACTTTATTGCTGATCAAACGATGTCCGTAACAGGATGATCATAAAGACAGTTGATGGGTGCTTCACAAAGCATGCTAAGGGACATGAGTGACCTAGATGGAATTTACCCCTCCTACATAACATGAGATATGTCTAAGGGCCCAATATTGAACTTAACAAGGGTGACGTACTATGCCTTGTGTTCAATATAGACATAAGGGTAAAAGGGTAATTGTACACAAGATATTTATCACGGGAAAAAGGTTTGTCAGATCACATGACATTTCCGTGACTTGGGTAGCAGTGATGTGTTGCTAGATACCGCTCACCGTTTGTTATAATTAAATGTATGATTTAATGTAACTACCAACGTTACGGAAACCTACAAGGGTCACACACAAGGACAGTCTAGTGTAGGATTGGAACACCGTAAGGTACGGTGTACCTCAGAGGAATATGGAAATATGATAAGGGTATCATAGTAATTAAATAAGCAATACACAATTAGGAATGGTGAAGGAGCGCCCATGTGTACATGACACATGGGGCATGCGCCTCCTTTATGCTTGTTTAATGAAAAGGGCATTAGCGTAAATGTAGCCCAATGACAAGAGTTTGTCTTGGTGCACAAGACAAGTGGTTCTATAAATAGAACCCTTGTGGCAAAGAAAATAACTTGATGCAAACACTCTTGCTTAAACCCTAATCCTTATTCCTCCCACCTCTCACTAGAAACCTTCATCCTTGGAGCTAGCACTCATATTGAAGGTAGCTGTTCGTGTGGACTAGATAGAGGCGTTGCTGTTCGTCTTCAACGCTCGTGATCAAGATTTTGATTGTGAATCAAAGCTCCTCCATTACGAGAGGTAAAAGCTCTTAACACATATCATGCTCATTCGTAAGGATCCTTAAAGGAAAATTTTAAAATTCCGCTGCGTTTTCAATCGCTATTTTCCTTCAAAAGGGAGACTGTTGATGGACCCTGAAGCAAGGATGTATACCCACCAGCATCTGGGTGGGGTGAATCAGAATGTTATGATGATTGAGTCTCTAGAATGGAGAAGAATAACGGCTTATGCAGCCGAGAACATAATAAAAATGGCTATAGAAGCCATTGAAAACCAAGAAAACATGGCTTTCGAAGCCAGTGATGATGAGAAAATGGCTAGTCCAGCCATTGATTCAAAAACTGGTGATAACCACAGGTTAGACTGTATTTATGATGATTAGCCCTTGGGTTTCGAAAAAGACCCACTCAGTTCATGTCAGAAAATGCAAGCTCAAGACCCTTTAGAGGAGGTTGACATTGGAGATGGTCCTGTCAAAAGACTAACATACATTAGTACCAATATTGATTCGAATCTGAAGGTACAGGTGGTTAATTTGCTTAAGGAATATAAGGATTGCTTTGCCTGGGACGACAATGAAATGCCAGGATTAAGCAAAGAACTGATGGAACATAGGTTACCGCTTTGACCAGACAAAAAACCTGTGAAGCAGCTTCCAAGGAGGTTTGCTCCAGAAATCATGACAAAGATCAAAGCAGAGATCGAAAGGCTGCTCAAATGCAAGTTCATTAGAACAGCCAAGTATGTAGAATGGCTAGCTAATATTGTTCCTGTCATTAAAAAGAATGGGTCACTTAGAGTCTGTATAGATTTTCGAGACCTAAATAATGCTACACCAAAGGATGAATATTCAATGCCTGTGGCAGAAATGCTAGTTGATTCAGCAGTAGGCCATGAGTATCTAAGTATGTTAGATGATTATTCTGGATACAATCAGATCTTCATTGCTGAGGGTGACATTTCGAAAACTGCTTTTCGTTGCCCTGGTGCCTTAGGCACTTATGAATGGGTGGTAATGCCCTTTGGATTGAAAAATGCAGGGGCCACCTACCAAAGGGCAATGAATTCGATCTTTCATGATTTTATTGAAATTTTTATGCAGATTTACATTGATGACATCGTTGTCAAATCTTCGTCTTCCGATGATCATTTAAGTCACCTTAAAAGATCATTCGAGAGAATGAGGAAATGTGGATTAAAAATGAATCCACTAAAATGTGCTTTTTGTGTGCGTGCAGGAGATTTCCTTGGCTTTGTCGTGCATAAAAAGGGCATAGAGATTAATCAGAACAAGACGAAAGCTATCATGGAGACAAAATCTCCAACGACAAAGAAGCAACTTCAATCACTACTTGGTAAAATAAATTTTTTGAGAAGATTCATTTCGAATCTAAGTGGAAAAGCGAATCCTTTTTCTCTACTCCTGAAACTCAAAAAAGATGAAGTGTTTCAGTGGGGGCTGGAACAGCAGAAGGCATTCGATGACATCAAAGCCTACCTTTCGAAACCTCCCACTTTGATGCCTCCCATTCGAAGTAAAGAGATGAAGTTGTATATCTCAGCGTCAGATACAACCATTGGTAGCATGCTTGCTCAAGAGGATGAAAATGGTGTAGAAAAAGCTATTTATTACTTAAGTCGAGTTTTAAATGATGCTGAAACAAGATATAGTGTAATCGAAAAGCTTTTTCTTTGTCTGTATTTTTCTTGTACCAAACTTAAGCAATATATAAAGCCAGTTGACGTTTATGTTTATTCTCATTTTGATATTATTAAACATATGCTTCTAAAGCCAATTTTGCATAGCAGAATTGGAAAATGGGCTTTGGCTTTGACAGCGTATTCGTTAACATATAAGCCCCTAAGAGCTGTCAAAGGCCAAATTGTGGCTGACTTTATTGCTGATCATTCAGTTTTGGAGGCCCAAGTAGATTTAATCGAAATTAAACCTTGGAGTTTGTATTTTGATGGGTCTAGGCATAAAAATGGTACAGGAATTGGGATCTTGATAATTTCTCCATCTAGAATCCCAACCAAATTCAAATATAAAATCAATGGGTCTTGCTCAAACAACGAAGCAGAATATGAAGCTTTGATTGCAGGTTTGGAAATTCTTCTTGACTTGGGGGCAAGACATGTGAAAATAAGAGGTGATTCTGAATTAGTAGTAAAGCAGCTAACAAAAGAGTACAAGTGCATTCAAGAACATTTAATGAAGTACTTTGTTATTGCTTTTTCGTTACTAAAACATTTTGAATCTTATAACATTCAGCATGTACCTCAAATCGAAAATCAGGAGGCAAATGACCTGGCGCAGATTGCCTCTGGGTATAAAATGTCGAAAGCAACAATCGATGAGATTATTGAAATAAAGGATAAGTTAGTTTCGAATGATTTTCCACAAGTTCAATTGATAATGCCAAAACATTTGGGGGCAGATGAACATGAGATTACAGGAAAAACTTTCGAAAATTTCAAAACTTTTGATTCTGAAAGTGTTGAGCGTTTCGATAACACTGGCTTTCAACATGGTGACTTACGCTTCGATAATTGTATGGCAGAAATTTTTGTCATTAGCAATTTGGATGATGATGATTGGAGAAAGCCAATTGTTGGTTATCTGGAAAATCCCACAGGTATAACTGATAGGAAAGTGAAATATAGAGCCTTAAGTTACACCATTATGGGAAATGAGCTATTTAAGAAAACTCCTGAAGGAGTTTTATTAAAATGATTAAGTGAAAATGAAGCGTTTCTTGCTATATCTAGTGTGCATAGTGGCTCATGTGGAGCTCATCAAGCAGGTCATAAAATGAAATGGTTGTTGTTTCGACAAGGTTTGTATTGACATTCTATGCTGAAAGATTGTATAGAGTTTGCCAAAAGTTGTCAAGAGTGCCAGAGACACTCAGGGATCCAACATGTCCCTACCAATGAACTTCATTCAGTGGTTAAACCATGGCCTTTTAGAGGATGGGCTCTAGATATAATTGGTGAAATTAGACCCCCATCATCGAAAAATCAGCGCTTTATCTTAGTGGGAATAGACTATTTCACAAAGTGGATCGAAGCTGTGGCTTTACCAAACGTAGATCAAGAGGCTGTAATCAGTTTTATTCAAAACCACATCATGTATAGGTTTGGGTTACCTGAGACCATAACTACTGATCAAGGAACAATGTTCATTGGGCGCAAAATGCAAGATTTTGCTGATCAAGCAGGGTTTAAGCTGGTAACCTCGACACCATATTATGCTCAAGCCAATGGCCAGGTTAAAGCAGCCAATAAAATTATAATTGGTTTGATCAAAAGGCATATTGCTAAAAAGCCAAGGAATTGGCACAAAACTCTAGATCAGGTTTTGTGGGCATGCAGAAATTCTCTTAAAGAATCTACTAATTCAACCCCATTCCGACTAACTTATTGACATGATGCTGTGCTACCTGTTGAAATTATGGTTCAATCCATCAGGGTGCAGAGGCAAATGGAGATCCCTAGTGAACATTATGAAAACCTAATGCTAGACGAATTGATTGATTTAGATGAGGAAAGGTTTCAAGCTCTCGATGCTTTGATAGGGCAAAAAGAGAGAGTTGCTAAGGCTTATAACAAGAAAGTTAGATTCAAAGCCTTTAATTTAGGAGATTTGGTGTGGAAAGTCATCCTGCCCGTGGACAGAAGAGATAGAGTCTTTGGGAAATGGTCACCTAATTGGGAAGGACCATTTAAAATTTCTAAAGTGCTCTCGAATGGTGCGTTCGAAATCGAGGAATTAATCCCTGAAAGGCGCTCAGTGAATATAAATGGCAAGTATTTAAAGAAATATATATAAGCCAGCATTGCAGGAAATACATATAGATCCAGGGTGATACAAACGAGTCGAAAAGCGAAATGGCAGATAGAAATGCCAACACAATTAGGTTCGATTAGTTTGGAGAAGTACAACTTTATTCATGCATAATAATAAAGAAAAACAAAGGAACGAAAGATCAAAGTTGTTCATTTCGAGCGTGATTTTCCCTTGGTTGGCTTTGGTGTTTTCTGGCTGTGCTCTTCAGTGATCTGGGATCCTGCTTCATCTTCAGAGGGAGTACCAAGGTAAGTCTCTTGGGGGTTGTAAGTCTTCAAAAATTCACGATAATCTTCGTCAGTATCATTAGATGAAGTTGGGGAAATGGACCTTGTTCGTTTTGCTTTCACCTTCTTAGGTGGAGGAGCGCTCTTAGCCCTGGGGGCAGAAGCCTTGTCGCTCTTATTGTTAGATGCGGATTTCGACCTAGTAGCGTTATTTTTCTCCATATCTCTCCTCTCTATAAGGGTTAGACAATGTGAGGAAAAAAGAGGTGAAACAGCACGTATTTATAGTACAACCCCTGAGACTTCGCAATAAATGTGCAGGGGGCAGTTATAACAAACTAAGTTTGACTGTATTGGGACCCGTTTTCTTGCGTTAATGTACTTTTGCCGTTTCGAAGTAGGTTTTGACCTATAACGTGCAAACTTTGACTAGGGGTGTCATGAAGGACGCGCTGGATAAGATGCTTAGGAAATTGAGGTTTTTTCTCATTAAGGAAGCATTATAGATTTGGATAAGAGATTAGGAAGATACAAGAGCCAATAATGCAGAAAAGTAAATATGGCAAATGAGCTAATCGAAATAAAGTGTTTTAAAATAATGGCACATAAGGCCATTTAGGTGTTACAAAACAAAGATGGCACATAAAGCCATTTCAAAATACTTAAAAGAAATCCAAGTTGTTCAGACAATTCGAAAGCGATTACAAGTTAAGCCTGAATACTGCTAAGAGCTATACGCTGAAAGGCTCGATAGAGTTCCTTGAGTTGGGCCAACTTGGTCTTCAGCAGGTTGCTTTCCCTGTCGAGGCGCTGAACTTCAGTTTGGATCACAGTTGCATTGCCACAGAGCCTCAATCCTTCGTTGGCTTTGGCTTCAACTTGCTCAGGGCACACTTTAGTGGCAATGTCTTGATAATGTTTTTGCAGCCTCTCCTCTTCAGCAATCTTTGTCTCGAGTTCTCGAATCTCTGCCTTCCAACCAGCTATGTTGTCCTCACAAGCCACAATCTTTATGTACGCAGCAGTAGCCTCTCCTTTCATTTTGCTCACTTCAATCTTGCACTGCGTAGCATCAGCTAACACAGAAGCGTGGGCTTGGACTTGGGCCTGGTGAGATTTCTGCGCAGAAAGAAGATACTGCTGGTTCTTGGCAAATTGTTCGATGTGTACTTCTGCTTGATTAACCAAGAATAGCAGCGCCCCATCAGTTCTATTAGTTTGTAACTGTTGAAGTAAGGCCTTCAGACTAAAAAAGGCATTTGGGTCTTTATCCATGATCTCCAGCACATCCCTTCGAAGGAATTCCTCCTTGAATCGATTCTCCAGGAGCGCTTGTGCAAATTGATCCTCTTCATCATGGCTTACAGGAGCTGATGAACCTTCACTGTTGGTGTTGAGTTGGCCCCCAGACAACAATTTCTCGAGTGCCTCTTCTGGTGTTGAAACATCCAGCCCTTGCAAAAGGTGCTCTGGGATGCCTGCTGCTGCTGATATTTTCGAAGTCGAAGATTGAGCACCAATGCTTGAACCTCCAGGCTGTGCAGAAGGAACTTCCTCATTACTAGACTCGAAATACTGATTTATTTCAGCATGGAGAGAATCCTCAGCATCAGAGTTATCCTGGACATTGTCACCTTGCTGTTGGTCTTTACCAGTAGGGATTTCTTTCCCTGGGTTTTTTGCAGCATTGCTAGGCTCGATAACTTCAGCTTCTGTTGGCTTCGAGCCTTCCTTGACTGGTTCAGGCATTTCGACCCTAGGAGGGCTTGGTTGGATTGGTAGAGAAGTTACCTTGGGAGGAGAGTCAGCAGTAGATTTTTCTTCTTCATGGACCTCCCTATGAGGAGTAGTGTTTCCTTCGAGGACAGGAGACAGAGTCAAAGTACACAAAGGAGTTCGAGGGAAATGTTAAGGAAAATGCTCAAGTAAAAGTACATAAAGAAAATAACGGCAATGTTTTAAATACCTTGACAGAGGGGGATTTTAAGCAGGAGTTCGAGCTCTTTGCCCCTTTGGGGTCATCTTCCACTACCTGTGGGTTGCCAGATGGTTCCTTTGACATCGAAATGTCAGAGACAACAGTGGAAGATAAGCTGGCCTTCTTGAGCTTCTTTTTCTTCTTCTTTTTCTTATCCTTTTGCCGCTCAGGCTCTGCCTCAACATTAGGCACTTCAACTTCATGAGCCACTTCATCATGTAGCCCTGCAGGTTCTTCTTCTCTGGGCCTCTTGTCCTTCTTGGCATGTTGCTTGTCTGCTACTACAGTGGAAGGATTTGTTTGACTTGACAACTTGGCAACCACTCTGCCAAGGTCTGCTTCGATGTTCTGTCGAAGTAAAAGACTGTGGAGTTAAAGAAAGGCCAATCAAATAATTTAAGCGTACATAAAATGGGAAGAACGTACCTGTTCATCAAGTGCTGATAAATCAATGGTGTTTTTCTTGTGCTTTTTAGATGGTTCTTCAGCATTGGAGCTGCTAGCTCTCTTCGAACCCTGCAAATAAATATGGAGCAAGGTTTAAGTCATTCAGGCATGTGAGAGCAATGGAATGCACAAAGTTGTATCATTCGAACTAGGTACCTGAACCTTCTTTTCCTCTTTAGGATTTGAAGAGGCAGCTGGTTGAGAGGACGTTGAAGTTGTCCTAGACTTGATTCCTGAAAAGCAGAAAGGCTTCACTTTAGTAAACAATTCGAAAGGCATAGAGCGAAAGAAATCATAATAAAGCAGTAAGAAAGATACCTTTCGTTATCTTAGTCTTGACTTGCTCAAAGAGGGAAGTTCCAAATCCACTGGAGATTCGACTAAGCAAGACACCCTCGCTTGGAATCATGGCGGAATAGTGGCGATCCCACCATCCTTGAAAGTCTTTGGTGGTAGAAAAGGAGTTTTGATAGGGGAAAGGATTAATATGGTACTTGTGCGTTTCAGTGTTCCTCAGATAGGACCTGTAATATCCTTCTGTTATGCTCCCCTTGCTATTCTTGTAACCCAGGCAGATATCTCTTTCGTTCATATAGAAGCTTTTGGGAACAAGCTGGGTGAGGCCAAATTGGCGAGAGACAAGATTTGGGAAGTACCCAACTAGCCCATAGTCTTTTGCAGTTGTGCCAATTCGACAGGACAAGACAGTGGGATCGAGATAAGCTAGCCATTGGTCATATACCGACTCTTCATACCTTGCAATTGGAGGAAATGGTTGCACAAACCAGGAAGGCCCAAACATGCGTTTGACAAAGGGAGCATGAGATTCTTTAAAAGTTTTCAGACCCAAAAATATGTTAAAGTATTTCAGAAAGGATTGCTCAGGGTCTGAATCTCTTGGTAAAGGAGTTAACCTCACCAGCTTAGTTCCTTCGACTTGGCGCTTCCTGGCTTCATCATCATAGTCTTCAGGGAGGAATAACTCGAGTTCTTCTTCGAATGTGGCGTTAAGCCACAATTGCAACAGCCAAAAGGGCCCAGCAGCTAGGAATGTGGAGCCCTCTCCAGTTTTCTTGAGGCTTTCATTCACAGCCTGCATGGATTCATAGAGACATCCTAGGAGCAAGCGCCCAAGGCCAAACTGCTGGCCTTCATGAAGCTGAATGGCCATAGGGATAAACTTCTTGGCAACTTGGAGAGATTTCGAGCAGAAAATATAGTGAGATAGCCATAGTGTGAGGAACGCTACGTGTTCGACATCAGAGACTTCATCCTCATCAACCTCATGGTTTTCAAGGATATACTTTTGAAAAGTTTTTTCCTTTGGGTCGAAAGCAATGTTTGAGCTCGCCTTAGTGGGGTCATAAGTGTCGCCTGTGGGGCTAAGGCCAGTAATGGCAGCTACATCGAACGCTGTAGGCGTCATCATCCCACACTCGAATTGAAAGGTGTTTGTCGAACTCTCATAGAAATGCAAGGCAGCTAGCAGCATTTCTTGCTGATACTTAGGTCATACACTAGACAGTTGAATCAAGTCATAAATGCCATAGTCTTTCCAGAAATCCCCATAGCCAGCTTGGACTCTGTCGAGCCATTTAATGTAATCATCATGGCCATAGTAAGAGGCAGACCTAAAGACCTTATTTGGGGGTTTCAGGTAAGTAAAATTGTAAGGAGAATCTAAGAACGCTCTAGGGCTACAAGGCTTGTGCAAAGGGAAAATCTCTAAAACAGCTGGAGTTTTACTGTTCGGACATGGCAGAGGTCCACCAAATGCGTAGACTTGCTCAGCAATAAAGTAAGGAAAGATTACCTGTTCTTCCCAGATTTTGCGCCGTTCAATGCTCATCATTGGCTCTGGTATAGTGTTTGGATAGAAGCTCTTGAGAAGGGATCCAGTCCATTTTCCTGCAAGAGGAAGCTTTTGCACTTGACTGGAGCTGGAAGCCATGGCACTGAGTTCAAAAGGAATTACGAGTGTTGAAGCTGTAGCGAAAATGGAAGATGAAAGCAACGAAGAAGATGAAAGTTGTTGAAGATGAGAAGAAAATTTGGAGAGAGTGATAAAAGAGATTGTGAAATGGGAAAAGAGTAAAATGGATTAGGAAAAATCTATTTATAAGGTTTTGAGAAAATCAACTTCTGAAGGGTCTTTTCGTTCCTCAGCAAAAAGCAATTTTTTCAACTTCCCACGTTGACACGTGTCCGATTACTGCGCGAAAGTGGGAAGTCATGATGGGTGTGGAGCACGAGGTGACAGTTGAGTGAAAAGCAATGATGCTGTGACGTCAGAGCCGTCTTGGGGAAGTGTGAACGATGGATTTGGAATCTTTTCAAAAACGCCACTTTCTGTTCGATACCTCCTCATCGAAAATGGTATTTTTGGGGGGCAATTTGTTGGGGTGAATTTTCATCTTAATTATTTTTTAATTAAAAGGTTGGTCCAACAAAGTAAAATTGAATATCCAAGGGACACGTGTCCTTCGATCCTGTTCAGCTGTACGTTTCGATTATGATCTAAAGTCGAAGAAGCATTGCCACTCGAAGCTATCATGCGTCGAAACGAATAAGAACTTAGCGAATTAATTGGGCCAGCCCAAGAAGCGCAAGCCAAGCCCAAGTTCGAAGCGCACTAGGAGCGGTTACAGGGAGTGGAGAACGTGGGAAGCTGAAGGCACAATCTGGAGCGTCCAGATCATCTAGGCAGTTTATGTTTTATTAGTATATATAGAGGTTTCTTAGAAGAAATCAAGGTCGCAAAACTGTTTCACATAAGTTTCTCTGAAAATTCTAAGTACTCAGCGAAGAAAGAAAGGAATTCCAAAGAGAAGCATGTACGGTTTGTGAACCATTTTCATTGTATTTTGTCTTTACATTTATGCAAGTTTGTTTTACTGCAATTTCGTTTGATTTTGCTGTGAGGTTCGTTGTGTTCGAGGCGATTCGAATCAACTTGCTTTACTCGTCTTTTTCGATTAAACAATTCAAAAACTCAAGTGTTCATTGTCATTCGATGAACACAGAAATTTTTCACTAAAAAGCAAGCACAAAATTGTCCTAGGATTTCTAGTTGGTCTTGCAAGTTTAAATACTCAAACTAGCGCTTTTGTAAAAAAAAAACAAAAAAAAAAAACTAGCGCTTGTTTACCAAAAACCACCGTAAACAGAGAGAAAAAACATAATATAGTTACTTCAAATTGATAGTACTGGATTGGTTCTTCCCCAGTAAATACATGCACACAGGGAAACCGATCAGACAGAGATACTACCGAAGAGTACAGATTGACATAAGAAAACGGCCTAAGTTAATATGCATAAGGCAATTTTTATGCACCGTGCATAAGTCAATATCCACCCTCAGATCCAAACAACATGTGTAATAATCCATAACTGAAGAACTTTGTATTTTTGCTTGCTCAATTTCGGCCACATTTTATATGCAATTCGATCACCGATTTTGAAAACTAATACCTAATTCATTCATAAAATCGAACGACGATCAAACCGGTATAAAGAACGTCGAGTTTCATTGATTATTGAGGGAGAACGAACCGGGTCGTCGCGACCCGTTTCTGCAGAAAATGGGTGAGGAAGATGATGAACAGTGACGAGCCTCCACTCTCACTGGCGGCGCGTGGGCCGCGTGCGGTGCCAAGGAGACTCCAATTTTTTTTTATTGTTTTTACAAAATAATAGGAAATAATTTTCTGGGAATTTTGGGACCAGTTAGGTATTTTTCTGAGACCTGGAACTATTTTTAGTTAATTAAATGAGGTAAATATGCTTTTATAAATATAAGGTATTAATAAAATTTTCCCAAAATTTTATTTAGGGTATTTTGAATTATTTGGAACGGTTGGGGATACCTCACTCTCTCTGGTTTTATATCGTGTTAAAAATTTAAATTTATGACCATTATTATAGTTAAATGAGCATTAGTGCCAATATGTTATACACTGAAACAGTGAAACCATTTGTCTAGTTAAATGGTTTCATACTATTATACACTGAAACCATTAGTCTAGTTAAAAGGTTTCATAGCGTTATACACTGAAACCATTATTCTAGTTAAATGGTTTCATTGCGTTATACACTGAAACCATTAGTCTAGTTAAATGGTTTTATAACGTTATACACTGAAACCATTATTCTAGTTAAATGGTTTCATAGCGTTATACACTGAAACCATTAGTCTTGTTATTTGGTTTCAAGATGTTATACACTGAAACCATTAGTCTAGTTAAATGGTTTCATGGCGTTATACACTGAAACCATTATTTTGGATAAATGGTTTCATATGGGCATTAGTGTCAAGATGTAATACACTGAAACCATTGTTATTAAGTAAAACATCACATAACCATTTTACAAAACCATGCTACATAAAACAAAAAATCATATAAAGCAATTAGGGTTAGTTTAGTTGAGAAAAATTTGGATAGTATGCATGAGATATTGGATTCGATCATTTTTTTATTGTAAAGAAAAAAATCCATATATATATATATGTAATTAATGTATGAAATTTTATTTATGTTGTGACTATGATTGATAAAACTTAAAATTAACTTGTATGTTTGACAAGTATGCTTTATATATACATGAACCATTGGTTATTATGTTGGGCTTCGAGGGGGTGTATGACGAAAATTAATTAAAAATGGATTCTTATGATATATATTTCAAAGGAACAAAAGTTATTATTTAATTGGAAACGGGGGGGCGCGTTAGAAATTTGGGTGGGGGTGCGCTAGAAGTTTGGAGGAGGGAAAAAAATTGGGGGCGTGCTAGAAATTTGGGGAGGAAAAAAAATTGGGGGGCGCGCAAGTAATGGGGTAGTATATGGGGGGCGCGCGAAGCAACTGGGGGGTGCGCTAAGCAACTGTAAGAGTGGTTATGTTAAGGTGGACTTTGGGTGGGGTGTATAACGAAATGGGAGGGGTGCAAATAGGAAGTTTATGCACGGTACATAAATTTTCCTTATGTAGGATAACCAGACCCGCTTAAGTTGATTTGATCACAAAAGCTGGTATATGAGAGTTTCCATCTTCATTAAATCATAGTTATGTTATGATGACTTGTGCAAAGTAGTTAAAACTTAGAATACTATTGGCATTAATCTTCTATTCCCCAGATAAATAAAAAAAGCATGAGAATTAAGAAGCCAATGGAAGAAACAATACGAACTGGAATATTCCTCACACTGAACTCAGGACTGCTATGGCCTAATAATGTAATTTTGTCTGCTGATCTTTTTCGGTGAATCTAACATGAGTTTACTTATATAACCAAAAGAAAACAAACAGAAAATCTGGAAGGAATCTTGTAAGATGAAAAACTTGCAGGCAGGCACCATGGTTATAACAAAATCAGCAACTAGTTCATGATAAATAACACATGAATAGTAAAGTAAATATATAGTCGTATATCTTTTATAGACTGACCTTGGAAACATAATCAGGAAGAATACTGCCGCAAACCCTAGCAGCTTCATCATACATAAATATATCCACAGAAACCTAAATGGCAAGGTAAAGGTTTTCAGAACAAGATGCCGCTGCCACTTATTAAAGGCAAACTATAAACACTTTAACTTACTCTAGCTCTATCTTTTTGCTTATTTTGCATTTCATTTTGTGGAATCACACCTTTATATTCAACCCAAGGCAAAGCAAAGTTTGTAACTTACAAACACAATCATGAACAGAAGTCACATGGGACGGGAATACAACAAGAAGAGACTGGTGAAGGTTATGGTTTCATCGTATTAAATGTCTAAAGGTTTTTCCACCACATAAGTCACTAAAAAATCTAAAATGCTTCCATATTCTTTCTTTTAGAATACTAAAGCATTGAGACAAAAAGACAAATTCGGTAATGGTTGCATGTCTTTGAGGGACTAAATTTGGTGAGAAAAATCTTTGCAGGGCTAACTAGGTAACATTCTAATTGGAGGACCAATGTAGATTTCCAATAAGGCAATACCTAAATATGTTATCCTGGATTAGCATTTAGCAATGATTTGACTCATTTTAGTATCAAGTGTTCAATGTTCATAGTTGGTGTACATTAAGTATCAGTATGTTCTAATAAAAAGAATGGAAAACTTGTAAATGATATACATACCCATCATAAAAATGGTAAGCTTTTCCAGGCTCTATATGACCCAATCCGATTTTCGGTAGACAAATATCAAGCACATGCCCTGCAGAATACAGCCTAAACAAAATAACAAGCAAATAATGAGAATTTTTTTTTTTTTTTGAGTGAAAGCAAATAATGAGATTACTAGTAGCAGAATTACAAATTTTTAGATAAGCAGTGTAGTAATCATGATTCAAAAGAGAGTTTTAACAGAGTACCGTGTAATAATCTTTATTATTATTTAAGATCAAAATCATTTATTTTTTAATCTATAACAAACGTACTTATAATTTATAATTTTTTTAGCGTTCCATTCGAATTAATTTTTTCCGGTTTCACCACTGCAACCGATAGTATGCGTTTGGTTGCAACCAAGAACAGAGCTGGGTAAGACGAAAATTGGTAGTCCTCAATTTAATGATAACAAGGAGGAGGAAGACTAAGTCAATAATCCTGTTATTAATTTGTCACCTACGACCATAAATCAATTCAGACACTACTCAACTGTTTTTGAATCAAAGATTAATGTCGCTTATCTGTTTGTAATAATTCCTAGCTGAAAAATGTACATAGTACATGCACGCACAACACTCCAAAGCTTGACTTCTACATGCATTTCAGTCTTCTCCTCAAAGTCCCCGGGACAGTTAAATATGTCTTCGACAGTCATCAATGTTCATAACTACATCGACCCAAATGCATTACTTGATGCATGACAGTTTATTTATCCAGCAATATATGTACTTATATAATAAAAACTCTACTTTTTAGATTCATCTTAAAATTAATGTATCCGAACAATACATCAATTTTACGATGAATCTACAAAGCATAGTCACACGGTTCGCAATTCACTTCGGTAGGCGGTACGAATTCGGGTACACCTTTCATAACTCTCAAAGAACTAGGTACACGAGGTATAGAGAGTCGGTACGCCGATTCAGTATACGGTACGTTTAAATATAATACTCGGTACGTTACACATAAAAAAATATAGTAAATGTTACGGAACTGGTAGTATACAAATACTTGTAAGTTTTCCATATGTTTGTTACAGAATTGGTAGTATACAAATAGTGTAATTACTATCTTCAAGATCAACGATCAATTTTCACTTTCTCTAGTTTGTGTTCTTCATGAGTTATTCTAACGCTTTGAACTATTATTTTAATTGCTAAACTATTTATTAATTTGTCTAATTTTTCTGGTACACTTTTTATGCCTTTGGTATGCTGATTCAGGCGAATTGTGTATCAATTCTGCACGAATTTGCGCGTATCAATTCGAAAAAAAATTGTAAACCAATACACGAATTTGAGCGTACCAATTCGAAAAAAAATTGCGAACTGTTACGGATGAATTGGTACGCAGTTCATAGCCTTGGCAGCGAATTATGTGACTATGCTGCAAAGTAAAGTTTTTCTATTATATATAGGACCTGAGGTTGTATATACCACCTCAACAATGTCCTCTTCCTCTTCACAATCACCAATCTTCATCACTCTCCTCATCATCATCATCATCATCCTCATCCATTTCCACCACACCTCATCATTCTCCCTCTCAGTACAAAACACCATACTCTCACCCAACCACACTTTCACTGCAGGCTTCTACCCAGTAGGCCAAAATGCTTACTCCTTCTCTATTTGGTTCACACAAAAACACAAACACCTTAACAGCAACATCACAACCACCATTGTTTGGATGGCTAACCGCAACAAACCCGTTAATGGAAAATGCTCAACACTTTCCATTCTCAAAACTGGTAATCTTGTCTTAACAGACGCAGCTCAAACCATTGTTTGGTCCACAAACACTGTCTCACCAAATCCATTACAGTTACTCTTACATGAAAACGGAAACCTTGTTCTTCAAGAACAAAACACAACCACTTCAATCAGTACCAATGATGTTCTTTGGCAAAGTTTCGATTTTCCAACAGATACACTTCTACCAAACCAACCCTTAACAAGATTCACCAGTCTTGTTTCTTCAACAAGTCAGACAAATTTTTCGTCTAGTTTCTATAAACTTTTCTTTGATAATGATAACATTTTGAGACTTCTTTATGAAGGTCCAAGAGTTTCAAGCATTTATTGGCCAGATCCTTGGACTACAAGCAATGGTGCTGTTGGTAGTGGTACTAGATCAACTTTCAATAGTAGTAGAATTGCTTTGTTGGATTCATTTGGTAGATTTATTTCTTCTGATAATTTTGTTTTTAATAATTCTGATTATGGAACTTATTTGCGACGTTTAATTAGAGTTGATCATGATGGTAATGTTCGCATTTACAGTAGAAATGATGAGGAACAAAGTTGGTTTGTTTCGGGTCAATTTCATCAACAACCTTGTTTTATCCAGGGGATTTGTGGACCCAATAGTTCTTGTAGTAATGATCCATTAAATGGTAGAAAGTGTTCTTGTCTACCTGGTTATGTTTGGAATGATGATCAAGATAATAGTCAGGGTTGTAAACCCAATTTTCGACATTCTTGTAGTAATAACAAGAGTCATGATGAGCCAAGGTTTTTGGCTTTACCTCATGTTGATTTTTATGGATATGATTATGGGTTTTATCCGAATAAAACTTACAAAGAATGTGAGAATTTGTGCACGAGTTTGTGTGGTTGTGCAGGATTTCAGTTTACTTTTAATGCTGATTATGGTGGTAATTTTTGGTGTTACCCGAAAATTCAGTTGCTTAATGGCCATCATTCTCAGAGTTTTCTTGGAACATTCTACTTGAAATTGCCGAAAAGTAGTGGTTCTGTTGATGAGATGAGGATTCAGGAAAATGGAACGGGAATGGTTTGTGAGAGGAATGGAGTGGTAAATCTTGAAAGAGATTACATAAAAAAGAAAGAAAACGGTTCATTGAAGTTCATGCTTTGGTTTGCTGGGTGTTTAGGAGGAGTTGAGCTTTTGGGATTTTTTCTGGTTTGGTTTTTCTTGTTTAGGAGTAGCAAAAATTCTGGTGAATATAATCATGATTATGTTCTAGTAGCAGCAACAGGGTTTAGGAAGTTCAGTTACTCTGAATTGAAACAAGCTACAAAAGGGTTTAGTCAAGAGATTGGAAGAGGTGCTGGAGGATCTGTCTATAAGGGTTTTTTATCTGATAATCGAATTGCTGCGATAAAGCGTTTGCATGAAGCAAATCCAGGAGAGAGTGAGAGTGAGTTTCTGGCTGAAGTTAGCATCATTGGAAGGCTTAACCACATGAATTTGATTGGTATGTGGGGTTATTGTTCAGAGGGAAAGCATAGATTGTTGGTTTATGAGTACATGGAAAAGGGTACTTTAGCCGATAATCTCTGGTCAAATGAACTTGATTGGGGTAAGAGGTATAACATCGCTATGGGAACCGCCAAGGGTCTTGCTTATATACACGAAGAGTGTTTAGAGTGGATTTTGCACTGCGATATAAAACCTCAAAACATACTTGTTGACTCAGATTACCAACCCAAGGTAGCGGATTTTGGTCTGTCTAAGCTATTGAATAGGGACGACCTCGATAAATCCAAATTCTCGAGGATTAGAGGGACAAGAGGTTACATGGCACCTGAATGGGTTTTCAACTTGCAAATTACTTCTAAAGTTGATGTTTACAGTTATGGAGTTGTGGTGTTGGAGATGATTACCGGAAAGAGTCCAACAACAGGTATCCAAATCAAAGAAGAGTCGTGTCATGAGAGGTTGGTAACATGGGTTAGGGAGAAAAGGAGAAACATACTAGAAGTTGGTTGTTGGGTAGAACAAATTGTTGATCCTAAACTAGGATCAAATTATGATGTAAAGAAAATGGAGACTTTGGCAAATGTGGCTTTGGATTGTGTAGAAGAAGATAAAGATGTTAGACCCACCATGAGTCAAGTAGTTGAGAGGCTATTAAGTGATGAGCATAATTATTATTGATTATGGCTCTTAATTATTCCACTGTTCTATTTCCTGTTTTCTCAGTTATTATGTATTTCTACATGTAATTTGATTCATGAACTTATTTTGATTAGGATAATCTTTTCTTTTTTCAGAGTTAAATTTGTATAATAGAAGGAGGATGTTACAACAATTTTGGTGGTGGTTACATTACATTTAAATTACCACATTTTGGCCGCGTCTTTTAACTTGTAATTTCATAAGATGTTTGATATCCAATATTTTCCACAGCTGCATATGTCTTGAATAACCAATGATTGGTGTAGTAATCAGCTTCTCATCATATAAATTCTAGCAACATGTTCTTCATTAATATATGATTCTCTATCACCTTCTCACTTTCACTTGTAGAAACTGCTTGAGGTTCCAGCTACAACTTTGCTCTGGTTCAAAGTGATTTGTTTTTCACCATGTGTGAAACTTTTCCACTTGTGACTCATGATGGGGTGTTTCTCTTTTCTTGTAGAAGCTACAATGTGATCGATAAAATAGGACATCCACAATGCAGTTGGGCGAGCGGAACATAGACGTCGTACCGTGGAGCCAACTATATCAAATTTATGGTGTGTATCAATTAATTAGGAACCTGTTGTCATCCTGTTAAAAACTACAGGTGGTTTTGTCATAGGATGTTATATTGCAGTTGGTTTTTTCTTCTCAAAAGTGATCTTGTGGTCATGTTACCGGTTCGACAATATTGGTTACAAACAATTAACAATATAGAGGTTAGTTGCTAAAAAGTGTATTATCGAGTAAGCCGGTTTTACTAATCTTCAACTATGTATATGTGAGACCTACGTGTCCTATGATTAAACTTATAGTTGTTTGTAACGTTTTGTTGTCGCATTGCATATACTAATTAGATAATCTTATAAATGTTAAAAATCTATTTGGTATTTTCTGATATTTATCTAAAATCATGCGATACATTTGATACATATTGAGGCATCGGAGAAGGAGTATAGTATAACACAGTTTTTAGAGTCCCAATAATAGGAAATTCTGGTTCAAGTTGAAATTGAAGCACCTACCTCGAATTGATCGAATAAAATAAGTCCGGCCGTCTTCTCTATTTTTACAAGAAAGTCCGACCTGAATGTAGGCTAAACTGTAGACCTTGTTGATCAGTCTATCTTATTTTCACTCCTAACCTCAATTTTCTAATTGATAGAATCTATAGACTCGAGGTGTTATTATATTCATCTCCTAAAATCACTCAATTATTGTAGGCTTGTGCTGCATAATCATTTCAACATATATAACCGAAAATGGGAGAGCATTGTTGCATACTGAGATGTCTATATCTTGTTTCATATATTAAAATATATTTAAAATAAATAAATAAATAGATAGATTCTTTGCACAAAAAAATAAGATAGATTTCCTTTAAAAATAAACAAATTACCAACATATAATAACTTGGATGGGGTCTATGAGTGATCATGAAGGCTTATGGACTAGGTTGGTGTTGGAAGGAGGTTTTGAATAGATGGAAAAAATGTTTAAGTATTTGGGAGAGGATAGAAAACTTTTGAAAGGAAAGGCTACTTTTATTACTAAGTGTTTATAATTTTTTTGCTTGATTCAAACTCAAGTACATCACATCTATTTATACTAGTGGCATTCCTAAATCAATAACTTGGATTTTGCCAACACAGACTTAATCTAATGGCTATAAACTACTCTCTAGAATTTTCTCAACTACTCCACTAAACTCTTTATTAATGCATATCTTCTAGAGAGCTCCATGGATTTCTCTAGAATATGATTCTAGAAGTTGGACTTATTACAACACATATTTGGGCTTTTAATTCCTAAGGCCCAAAAAACTAACAAACCCAAAATCAATTTATTTATTCAACACCCCCCCATAAACTTGATTTTGCTACACCAAGTAAATATCTTAACTTGACAAAGCCTTCGCGCTTGAGAGGCTTGGTGAAAATATCAGCTGCTTGGTCATGTGTCATATGTCTTCACGTACTCCAACTTGACATCATTGTTAGAAACACATTCTCTAATATAGTGATAACGTGTGTCAATGTGTTTACTCCGATCATGGAAGACTGGATTCTTTGCCAAAGCTATTGCTGACTTGTTGTCCACGAATATCTTGGTTGGCTCCTTTTGCGGCAAATTCAACTCCTTTAACAGATTTCGCAACCAGATTGCATGACAAACACATGAAGTGGCTGCCACGTACTCCGCCTCACATGTGGAAAGAGTGACAATCGGCTGTTTCTTTGACATCCATGTGAAAGCTGTGTTTGCAATAAAGAAAACAAAGCCACTTGTGCTTTTGCGATCATCCACATCTCCTCCCCAGTCACTATCACTATATCCAACGAGCTTGTAATCATCAGAAACAGAGTAGTACAAGCCTAAGTTTGTTGTACCTTTAATGTAGCGAAGGATCCTCTTTGCCGCCTTCAGATGAGTTGTTGTTGGATGCTACATGTATCGACTGACAACTCCGACTGCATACAAGATGTCAGGCCTCGTGCATGTTAAATATCGTAAACTTCCAACCAAACTCTTAAAGAGTGATGGATCCACACTTTCTCCTTCATCATGCTTTGACAGCTTGATTCCACATTCCATTGGCGTGCTAACTGGGTTTGCGTCATCCATCTTGAACTTCTTGAGTACCTCCTTCGCGTAACCTTCCTGAGTGATTAAGATTCCTTGATCGTCTTGTTTCACTTCAATGCCGAGGTAGTAAGACATCAATCCAATGTTAGTCATCTCGAACTCCTTTGTCATTTCTTTCTTGAACTCTGCAAACATGGTTGAATTGTTCCCCGTGAAGATCAAGTCATCTACATACAAGCACACAATCAAAATATCTCCACCTTGCACTTTGATGTAGAGTGCATGCTCATATGGACACTTGATGAAGTTCTTCTCCTGAAAATACTTGTCAATTCGAGCATTCCAAGCTCTTGGGGCTTGTTTCAGCCCGTAGAGTGCCTTCTTTAGCTTCAAGACTTTTTCTTCTTCTCCCTTGACTTCGTAGCCTTGTGGTTGCTCAATGTAGACTTCTTCTTCAAGGACCCCATTTAAGAAGGCTGACTTGACATCCATTTGATGTATCTTCCACTTGTTTTGAGCTGCCAATGAAATGATTAGTCTAACAGTCTCTAATCGAGCAACTGGAGTGAATACTTCATCATAGTCGATTCCAGCTATTTGACTGTATCCTTTTGCCACCAATCTTGCCTTGTATCTTTCAACTTCTCCTTTAGAGTTCTTCTTTGCTTTATACACCCACTTCACACCGATTGCTTTGTGACCTTTTGGAAGTGAAGCTAACTCCCATGTTTCATTCTTCTTTATCGCCTTGATTTCTTCGTCCATGGCAGTTCTCCAAGACTTCTTCTCAAATGCTTCTTGGAAGTTCATGGGCTCACAATCCGCAAATAGACAAAAAAAAAGTAAGATTGTCTTGATTTTCGGTTGCCTCGTAAATCTCTTGCAAACTTCTAAAGTGCGGAGTCCTTTCACTTGAGCTTTCTCCTTCTTCATAACTCGGGGTCGGCGAATTCGGCGGGGTAGCAGGATCTTCTCTTGGCTCCTCTGGTTCTACAACATCTTCTTCAAATTGTGGGAAGAAGTTGTAGTCTTCGTTATTCGATGTCCAATCCCATTCTCCTTCTTCATCGAAAACGACATTTCGACTGATGATAGTCTTCCCCGTATTAGGACTATAGAGCTTGTAACCTTTGGAGTTGCTGTCGTAACCAATGAAGATGTACTTTTCGCTTTTGTCATCCAGTTTGCTTCTTTTCTCATCCGGTACATGAGCGTGAGCGACGCTTCCAAAGACTCGTAGATGAGAAATTCCAGGCTTTCTTCCATTCCAGGCTTCTTGCGGTGTTTTTCCCAATACACTTTTTGTTGGAGACCGGTTTGATAGATAGACTGTGCACGCAACGGCTTCTGCCCACAGTTCCTTTGGTAGCCTCTTGCTTTTTAGCATGCTTCTCGCCATCTCAAGGATTGTTCTATTCTTTCTCTCTGCTACTCCATTTTGTTGGGGAGATCTCGGCACCATAAGTTGTCGCCGAATGCCGTTGTCTTCACAATACTTTAGGAACTCCCTTGAAGTGAACTCTCCTCCTCGGTCGGATCTTATGGCTTTGATCATAAGACCACTTTCCTTCTCAACCTGGGCTTTAAACTTTTTGAAGTTCTCGAACACTTTTGATTTTTCCTTCAAAAAGTACACCCATGTTTTTCTTGAATAATCGTCGATAAAGAGAAGGAAGTAGTTACTCTTACCAAGTGATCTTGGTTTGATCGGACCGCACACATCCGTGTGTATGAGCTCCAACGGCTTTTGTGCTCTTGAGCTTGACTCCTTAGGAAAGCTCATTTTGAATTGCTTTCCAAGTAGACATCCTTCACATACTTGATTGGGATGGTTGATGTAAGGCAATCCCCTAACCATTTCCTTCTTAGAGAGCAACTCTAATCCTCCAAAATTAAGATGTCCAAATCGAAGATGCCAAAGCCATGACTCCTCTTTGTAACACATCTTGAGACATTGTGCGACATCGTTTTGAATGTTGAGTACGAACATTCTATTGCTTGACATGGGCACCTTAGCAATGACTTTGCTTGAATGATCTCTTATTGAAAGGTTATTATCCTTCAATTGAATGTCATAACCTTTCTCTAAGAGTTGTCCTAGACTTAAGATGTTGCTCTTCATGTTTGGCACATAGTAAACATTTGAAATGAATTGATGATCTCCATTCTTCAATCGGATGAGAATTTTTCCTTTACCTTTCACCGCCACTTTTCATTCATCTCCAAAATCCACGTTACCGTTCACCGATTCATCTAGCTCTACGAACATGCTTCTTCGCCCACACATATGGTTGCTTGCACCGCTGTCAAGGTACCATTGATTATCTCCACCTCTTTCATTGTCTTTGTGCGCCAACAATAGTGTCCCGTCTTCTTGGCTTATTTCTTCAACATAGTTGGCCTTCTCTTCAACTCTATGATTGTTAGGAGCTCTACATTCATAAGCATAATGCCCAAATTTCTCACAGTTGTAGCATTTAACCCGTGACTTATCATACCTTTGTTTTGGAGCTCCTCTCCCACGACCTCTTGATGAAATTTCTCCTCTATGGTTGTTATCATCATTAGACCTCCAACCTCGTCCGCATCCATATCCACGACCGCGTCCACGTTCTCGATCGCCACCTCGTCTTTGGTTGCTTCGACCATGCTCTTCTTTAGGTGAAACAACTCATGTCTTGAGTACTTGCTCCTCGATATCTTCCTTCTTCTTTTCTTCATAAGCTTGCAACGATCCAAGAAGTTGCTCCATTGTCATGTCCTCCAAATCCTTTGTCTCTTCGATGACGGTGACAATATGCTCAAACTTTGAATCTACCGATCTAAGAATTTTCTCCATGATTCTTACATCATCAAACTTCTCTCCGTTTCTTTTTAGGTTATTAGTAACCGTCAAAACTCTTGAGAAGTAATCGGAGATAAGCTCACCTTCTTTCATACGCAAAGCTTCAAACTCTCCTCTTAATGTTTGAAGACGTACCTTCTTCACTTGATCGGCTCCCTTGTAAGAGGTTCGAAGTTTCTCCCATGCTTCTTTGGCCGTCTTTGCTCCCGAGACCATCTCAAACGTGTCTTCATCTATTGCTTGATAGATTAGACAGAAAGCCTTCTTGTCTTTCTTCCTTGAGTCTCTCAAACTATCCTTTTGAGTTTGAGATGGAGTACTTTCATTCTCCGTGTCAACAAAACCTTTCTCAACTATTTCCCACACATCATGTGCACCAAGGAGAGCCACCATTCTTAGACTCCAATTATCGTAGTTGCTCTTTGTGAGCATTGGAACTTGGAAGGGAACACCACTATTTGCCATCTTTAGGAGGATCTTCAAGCTCTTGATACCACTTTGTTGGAAGGAGGTTTTGAATAGGTGGAAAAAATATTTAAGTATTTGGGAGAGGATATAAAACTTTTGAAAGGAAAGGCTACTTTTATTACTAAGTGTTTATAATTTTTTTGCTTGATTCAAACTCAAGTACACCACATCTATTTATACTAGTGGCATTCCTAAATCAATAACTAGGATTTTGCCAACACAAACTTAATCTAATGGCTATAAACTACTCTCTAGAATTTTCTCAACTACTCCACCAAACTCTTTATTAATGCTTATCTTCTAGAGAGCTCCATGATTTCTCTAGAATATGATTCTAGAAGTTGGACTTATTACAACACATATTTAGGCTTTTAATTCCTAAGGCCCAAAAAACTAACAAACCCAAAATCAATTTATTTATTCAACAGTTGGTGACCTCCATTGCACTTTTGAGGGGTGCCTGCCTAAGGTGTTCTCAAGTAGAACAGCCTACATCATAATTTGTTGCAGAGGGGGTCTGCGTTCGCGCGGCCTCTACCCTGAAAAAAAATACAAACGTATAATAACAATAAAATAGCCAAAATATATTCAACAAGATTTCTCCCTTTAAAAAGAAAATAGTACTTCATTATTATACACAGTCAATAATAATTTAAAAATAAACAAGTTAGATAAGATGGTTTAATTCATTTGAGATAAGAAATTGATAAATTACCCAAGCAATAAATAATATTCAGAGTTCGGAGGAATTGACACATCCAGCACACTATGTGTTTGGAGGAATTTCATTGGCTCAGCTAGGCAGTTCTTGTCAAAATCAAATTAGAGTATTCACCTTGATCATTGGTAGTGGCAATGGAAAAAGAAGTTGTGGTTATTTGGCCATAACCACACAACACCATCTTCCTACACAGATTCTAATCAACATTAAAAGTCTTAATATTTATGTGATTAATTTTACATACTATATTTATCATAATTATTAAATAAACATCACAACACTACTTGTAAGTAGAAGAACTTGTTTGAAAACTTGATTATATACTATAAACTAAATAACCTGTGAAGATGTTTTACACTCCAAAGTAACTAATGGGTCTGATAATGAACCTACTAATTCTAAATGAGTTGATGATGATATTTTCTTGGCATTAGTTGATGTAGTTCCTTCTTCCCGCTTAAATTCAAAAGCATGTTTAGGCATTAGTTGATGTAATTCCAATGTTTTGTAATATATATTAGAGTTATGTACCTTCATGTGTAATTGGGTCTTTGTAGTATTTGGACTTCAACCAGCCCGGAACAGGTATAAGCTGGAGAGTGATATTACCTTAAGCAAAATAATGTGACTATTCATGAATTCTATTCGGTCATGATTAATTTCCGGGATCAATTGGCTCTTATTCAATCATCTGAAGATAGGATTCCATTGTCTATTTTGACACATTTCGAAACGTACAATCCAAACTGTTATAATATTTGGCCTAGTGTGGAAAATTTCACTTGTGACTTCCAAGTAATATTTTTCCTTGCTTGGTTTCCGACCAACTGTGCAAGAAAAAACATGCAATAGGTGATATTGATGCCCTTGCACTCGTTATTACTCTAATCATGTTTTCATCTAATCTGTTCATCACCAATGCATAGAATAAAATCTAGAATCACCCCACTTTGTTGCATTGTTATCAGAAAATGTTCTGCCACAATACCCTTACTCGCACCCTGCACCAAAAATGTCAGGAAACCATAATAGGTTTTTTTTAAAGCAATCAAGTCCCAAAAAACATTCTAATCACTTCAAGTGTTGTTAATAGCAAATCATATAAAATACTCGCTCTGTACCACAATATAAGTCACTTTGAAAATAAAAATTGTACCAAATTATAAGTCACTTTATATTACTAACGAAACATTCTTTTTTTATAATACCCTTAACTATTTATTTCTTTTTCTTCTTTTAATTCTTCAATTTATTTTAGACTATATCATTAATGAATAACAATTTTGTAAATTACAACTCATGATTTCTTTTTTCCATACAATAATGATTACATTTTTTAATTTGTGTAATATGAACAAAATGACTTATATTTTAACACGTGCATGCCATTACCGGATAATCGTATAACAAAATCCACCGTTGGACTCAAAGCTATTATTGTATAGATCATGTCTATAAAATTTAACATCAATCGAAAATAATTTGATATGTCAATGAGATGCATAAAACTTAACGTCTTACAAAATTTCATCAAAACCGTTAATTTTGATCATTCTCTTTAACTCATAAAATGATTTCCGATTGATGTTATATTTTATAGACATGATCTATATAATAATAGCTTTAAATCTAACGGTGAATTTTATAGACATGATCTATACAAGAATTATCGAAAATGTCATGATACTAAGTTTGACATCTTGGAGTCATTTAATCTTAACCCATATTTTAATATGGAAGTAGTAGTGGTTTATTCAAACTCAACTATGTTACTAAGCTACGTACAGTGTTGCTATAGCCGCTATTCGATAAATGACAATAGTTTGTGCTGAATAGCATATCTACGGTCAATATTAATTTGTTCAAATTCCGCTATGTTATAGCGCCGTCATACCTATTGTTTATCATATAATAGGATTGTCAAAAAATGGTTAGGATTGTACGTGGGTGGGCTGCTGTTTCTGTTGGGGTGGTTGTTTGGCTCGGTTTTGGTCTGATCTGGTGTGTTATGGTGTTGTGATGGTGGTGGTGAGGTGCTAGCAGCTGTTGGGGTTGAGATGGGTGGTTGGAGGTGCTGTGGTGGCCGGCGGCCACTGTTGGTGGTCTGTGGTGGTGGTTTTCCAGATCTGAGCCTTTGAAGGTTCTCTCTTCCTTCGTCGCTGCTGCTTCTTTGACGGTGTTCTTGTCTTTGCGGTGGTTGTGCTGTTGGTCGTGTGTTGGCCTCTTGGGTTGAGCTTCGTGTTGGTGGTCGGTGGCTTTGGTGGTGTTGGTGAGTTATGTTTCTAGTGTTGGTCGTGGTTGTGGAACTGGGTGATAGGTGTTTGTTGCTCCGATGACAGTTTAGGTGGTGGTTTGTTGCTCTGGTAATGTCAGATGAGGTGTTGTGTGGTGAGGCTGTCACATTGGCGTTGGATCTGTTGATGACGTGTGCGTTTGGCTTCTTGATATTAGTTTCTCTGACCCGCTTTCAAATCTGTTGAGATTTGCATGGCTCTTTTTGAGTCTCTGGGGTTTACAAATCTTTGAGATTTGCAGAGTTCTTTGGGATTTTTAAATCCGGTTCTTTATATCTGGTTGTCATTTATTGCATAGAAGTCGACTGTTTTGGTTTCCTCCTCGATACAGGCGTCGCTGACCGCTTCCGAATATGTTGAGATTCGCAGTTTCTCCTCTGAGTTGCTGTTGGTTCCAAATCTGCTGAGATTTGCAGGATGCTTTGTATTTGGATAGCCTCATCCTCGTTGATGCTGACTGTTCCTCGGGTTTGCTGAGATTTGTCCTTCTTGGTTTTTGTTTTACTTTTGGCGGTTAGCTTTTCGCCTTAGGAGCTGGTTCTGGATGCTGATGGCCCGATGTTTCGAGATCGGGAGTTAAAGTCTAGTTGTGGCAACTGTCGGGGTTGAGTTGGTGACTGCTCGGGTATTCGAAAATCTGAGGGGTGCCTTTCTCTTGGTGGTACATCTGACGTTGCAGAGTTATGCCTGCCTGGGGGTTTTTTGTTCTACTTTTGTCTGGTCAGCGGTTCGCTTGATGAAGCTGGTTCTGGAGGCTGATGGGCCGAGTAATTTTGATTCGAGTACGGGAGTTAGCGTTCAATTGTGGTAACATTTTAAGCGGGTTTGGTGACTGCTCTGGTAGGCTTAAATCTGTGGGTTACTTGACTGTTTTGAGGCTTAGGAGTTTTTTTTCGCTTAGGTGATTGTTTAGGAGTCGTCTCATTGAGGTGTTCCGCATATATACGGCACCTTGTTCTTGTGTTCCTTTTTACCGGTTTCTGTTCGTCTTGTGCAGAGACTTGGTTATTAATAAAATTTGCCATTCAAAAAAAAAAAATATATTTACATACCAAATAATATGATACTACCTTGGTATTTATAACCAAGTGAATATATTTAAAACTAAACTAAATCTCGTAATTATAGGGTTTAGAATAAACTCACCTAATGAGATATTTTCTCAACAAATATAATAAAACTTATGCATATCTTAATTAATATTTTCCTATTCTAACACTCCCCCTCAAGCTAAAGCTTATTAAGCTAAAGCTTATTAAGCTTTAAGCTTGTTACAAAATTTAACCCCGGAAAATTAAATTCATCAATAGCGCCAACGAAGGGCAGCAACCAAAGAAGTAGTACAGCAGCGGCCGAAGCAATGAATCCATATTGAATTATGTAACAGTACCCACAGATCAAAGTATCACAGACGGAAAGCCCGCGGATTAAGGGATCACAAACGGGAGCCCGCGGAATAAAGAATCACAAACGAGACTCGCAGATAAAGTATCACAAACGGGACTCGCGGATTAAAGTATCACAAACGAGACTCGCGGATTAAAGTATCACAAACGGGACTCGCGGATTACGGAATCACAAACGGGAAAATAGACCACCAAAATAAGACCAAGAGAGACCGACGATCAATCTAAAAAAAAGTGGGTAAAGGTAAAGGATTCATGGAAAAGTGGCATATGGGCTGCATGTATCAGGGTAACATATGAATAAGGTTAGAATAGAAAACAAAGACAATAAACAAAAATCATAAAGGTGGAACAAAATAAAAAGTAATCCTAATGACGGGTAGAGTTTATATGAAAAACAAAGTAATGGGAAGAATAACCGAGAATTAATTTTTCTCGGAAGAAGTTGCAGCGGAATCATGTTTCAAGGTGGATACTATGACTCTGATACCATGTTGAATTTGTGGAATTTAGGTGAAAAATAGGAAAAAAAAATAATAAGAATAAGAAATATTATTGATAATGAACGATGAACTAAATACAATATTTACATATCAAATAATATGATACTACCTTGGTATTTATAACCAAGTGAATATATTTAAAACTAAACTAAATCTCGTAATTATAGGGTTTAGAATAAACTCACCTAATGAGATATTTTCTCAACAAATATAATAAAATTTATGCATATCTTAATTAATATTTTCCTATTCTAACATAGAAAACTATCTTCCGAAATTCAAATAAAGATCAAATAAAAATGAATTCCACATTAGGCCGTTTTAAAAAATAGGATCCCATTGTTTACCCCGATTTTTAGTAAACAACCGCTAGTTTAATTATTACAAGAAGGATCAACTAGTAAATCCTGGGACATCTTGGTTGTGTAAAATATTGATGAAAACATTTGCATATTTTCTGGGTTAAACCGGATAAGTTGATAAAATAGTAAAAGCACTCGACACAGTCGAATGGTTTGTTCAAAGTAAAATGCTTCAAAGTTTAAATTTGCAGAAAACTTGTATTTTGAATTGCAGACAAAGTTTAAACTTTGAATTGCAGACAAAGTTTAAAGAAAACTTTGAAAAGTAAAAGCATGCAATAAAATAAAATGCAGAAAACTTAAAGTGCGTGAACTTTAAATGAAAGCAAGTAATCAATACTTGAAAACATAAATTACATTGACAATTGTAAAAATGTTTACAAAGGATGGTACACAGATTCATACATGTTCCATATTGCACTCATTTCGCTCGTTGACGTGGGTACTTTGAGTATTCTTAGGAATTTGCATGCGAATTGTGAACATGTTTCTCATATGAGAAACTAATATTTATAGACAAAACTAGAATAACTGCCAAAACCTACATAATGTCTAACTAAACTCCACGTGTCTCGACGATTTGAATTCCTTTGACACCTGACGAGGCTTTTGAACGTTATCCACTTTTGAATATTTCGCTAAGTCCAGAGTATGCATCCTCCGTACTGCACAATACGTTATACAAGCAAACACACATATATAATTTCGACACATACATAATAATGTCGAAGCACACAAAATACATATTTATTTAAGTGAGGTTCTGTCGAATTCAACATTTCCTGAGGACTCAATAAACAATTTTATAAGCTAAAAAGGCTTTCGACGTCGAATGCCTTAATCTTCTCTTGATTTATTACTGAAACCAATTTCCAAGAGAATATTAAAATACAGTAACGTACATTAAATGAGATTTCATCATCTCAATCTAAAGCCATTAATGCCTGTCGAAAATACAGGCTAACAAATTGCCCCCTCAAAAATGCCAGTTTCGACTGTACGTCGAAGACAAAAAAGAAGAAATGGCAATTTTGAAGATGCTTTCTTTTCAACTTCTTCACATTTTCCAAGGACGGCGCAAACGTCACATTAATGTCATAATAATCATGACAAAAATCCGCAACCGTCACCTCAATCTCCACAAACCATGATTTCCACTTTTTCAGCTTAGTGGTGGGACACGTGGCGAAATCAGGACGATTTTGATGGAAAATATTGCTGCTTCAGTTACCAAATACGTGCAAGCTTGCAGTGCCTATAAATAGCAAATGTATTCCATACTTTCATTTTTCCTGAGTTTTCAAACCTTTAACTTCCTTTTCACAGAACACTTTACGCATTCTCTCAAACATCCTTAAAAAACAACTCTCAATCTTGCATTGTTCTTGCATTTTTGCTGAATCTGATCCATCCACAACGATCGTCAGACACCTCTGCTTACTTCTACCGTTTCTGTTTCTGTGTTTCAACAAGAAATAAGTTGGTTTTGTTGTTATTTGCGTTTTCTGTGTTCTTCACCTGTCACATCTTCAAGAACACCAAGAACACAGCAATGGCTTCACCAAGAACACCAAGAAACGTAGTTCCACTCGCTGCAGACGATAATGAGCCTATCATTGTTGATGGCTCTGCGTTCGTGACGGATCCTTCAGTCACTGCTGTCGAAAGCAATGTTTGGGAACGAGAGCTGCTAATTCCTCACAAGCTTTCAGGTAAAACTCTTGCCTTTGCAGGCCCTTTTCCTTCTTCTTCCGACTACGCTGAAGAAATAAGTAGTATTTTCCCTCTCCATGCCACTTGCGAACCCAAAATCTTTGCCAATACTGTCTTCGACATGAGTTTTTTCGAACCAGGTTATAGGGCTCTTAGATCTGCACCATGCAGAAATGCTTTTAGCTGCTTTACACTTTTGGGAAAGCTCTACAAACACCTTTCACCTCAAGGCGGGAATGATGACCCCAACTTTGTTCGACGTTTCTGCTATTACTGGTTTAAAACCCACAGGACCTACCTTCGACCCAAAATACACAAGTGTCAACCACCAATTCGACTTTAAAATCCTGTCTTTCTCAGGATTTATCAAACGTTACCATGACCTTAGTGATGAAGAGGTATCCGCAGAAGAACATATAGCCTTCTTGACTTACTGGCTATCCCATTTTGTGCTTTGCACCTGCTCATTACAAGTTGTCAAAAGACTTGTTCCCCTTGCTATTATGCTTCATCAAGGGTTAGATGTAGCTTTAGGAAGATTTATCCTAGCATCCCTTTATGACTCTTTAGGACAGGCTAGTGACCTCCTCAAGAAAACTGACAAAGGATCACAGCTCTCTCTCTCTGGACCCATATGGCTGTTACAGCTTTGGTTGAATGCCACTTTTGAAACAAACTTCAAACTCTTTCTCCCCACTCATATGGAAGCTTCTGTTGCTTCTCGACAATCAGAAGGCGCTAGGTTGGCCTTATTGAAACAACGAGAAACAGGCTTAACAACTCGCCAGCTTTTCTTTCTATACTTCAAAGCTCTTCTCGCCTTCGACGAGATTACTCCTCAAAATACTCCATTCGCCAAAAGAACAGTCGGACCAGCTTGGTTCAAAAGGCCATTCCCTGCTACGAACCCAGATGTTGAAGAAGACACAAATAATGTTTGGTCCATGTTTTTGAATCCCACAGTCTTATCTTCAAGACAAGGGGTTGACAAAAGGCACTTGGGTTTGGTTGGATATCAACCCAATCTTGTTGCTCGCCAATTTGGCCTAAGTCAATTCAGACCAAAGAGTTTGTTTAGAAACAAAGATGAAATTGTTTTGGGCAATTCTGGAATGTCAGTAGATTATTTTGAACGTCGCTTGAAGCTTGCTGAAAATGACACCTATAACCTCACACCTATTGCTTTTGAAACTTCTCAATACTGCACTTATGAGTTTGCTGCGTGGTGGAGCTTGCACTATGAGAAGCACGCCAAGGATGAGCAACTCTTATTGCGCGGATTGAACGCAGGATTTGATGCCCTGCAGCCAAAAACTCCCAAAAGCAAAGGTAATTTAATTCGGTCGAACACCAGACACTTCACTACTAGTGTTACCTTTCATATAACATTTGTGATTTTGAATTCTTGCTTATGTTTTCCTTTCGTCCGTTTCGACAACAGGTGCTTCCACTGCTATCAAAGCCAAAGAAACAAGTATCTCAACTAATTCTGGTGCCCCCGCTGCGACCTCTCAAAGGTCACTGCCCAACACTGGGCCTAAGGTAACAATTTCTAAACCAGTATTTAACTTAGTCGTATTTTCGTTTTCACAAAAAAAAAACTTTTAACCCTTCGACTTTTAATTTGAAATGCAGATTCGGAAGAGAGTCCAAGGGACTCAAAAGGAAACTGAAGAACCTATCATCAACAAGAAGCAAAAGACTATCACCATCCAAGAGCCAAGAGTAAGCATCTTCGACTAATTCTTTAAGTTCTTTTAACTTAAGAATTTCTGTATTGATAAACAAAGCTTTTGTTTCAGCCTGATGGTAGTGCTCAGACGAATCCTCCAGCTGCTACTCCTAGTGGAGATGGCCAAAGAGACAAAGATAAGGCCACTGATGAAACTAGTGAGATGAGCATGCCATTGTCGAATTCTGCTACGGAAAAACGATCCAAGAAAAAGGCTGGTAAGGAGAAGAACAAGAAGACCAAGACAAAATCTAAGTCTCCTGCAGGACTAGGAAAGAATGTCACAACTCCTCATTCCAGTTCAGCAGTCGAAGGGAAATCAACGGCCACAGCTGAAACTGCACCCACTGCAACTCCTACTTCTAGGCAGGAAAATACAAGTTCATGCTCGCATGATTTTGGTGTGAAGGTAAATTGTCCTTCTCCTAGGACTTCGTCAAAAAACTTCTTTTTAGCATTGTTTCTTAACTTCATTTTATTTCGTTTCCGAAATAGGATGTTAATGAAGACAACGTCAACGCCAATGCTGACGAGAATGTTGAAACAAATCCAGCTCAAGCCGAACAAGCTGAATAAAATCCAGAGGTCGAGAGAATTCCAACCATTGATATTGACTCTGAAGAGACTATACCCAACCAAACTTCAGAGTCCACTCATTCGTCGGACGAAGGCACGAATACTGAACTAGAATATGAGGAAGAAGAAGAAGAAGCCATGCCAGAGGCCACAGAAGGAGGTTCTGAAATACTCCATGTCTCATCCACTTCAAAGTTATCTGCTGATATTGGATTATCAGAGATGCAATTTATTGCTATGAAAGACTCAGACCCTGCTGCAGCGCTTAAGATGCTACTTTCAAGCAAAAGTACTAAGGACCAAGGAATGAGTGCTTCTCATTAAAGCAGTTCGACTACTTCAGATTCAGAAATTCGCTCGACAGTGAGACAGGACTCTCTGCTCCTTAGATTGCACACTGACTATGTTAATCAGGATGTCTTCTCACTGATCGAAGCCAATCCCAGCAGTGCTTTTTCTCATTTAGGCTTCCTAAGAAAATTTCACAATCCCATGACTGATGGTGCCACCCTTAGTAAGGTAATTCAACTCGAGAAACTTATTGATGGTTTCACTAAAGCCATTCAGAAGAAGTAGAGCAATGCTCTGAGGCTGGAAGCTTAAACCCAAGCACATGCTGCATTGGTCGAAAAGGCGAAAACTGCTCAAGCTAACGTCGAACGCCTTGAGAAGGAGCTTCAAACAAATGCTGACATCACAAGCTACAAACAAAATATTGCTGGATGGGAAAGAGAAATTGCTGAGTTGAATTTGAAGATTCAAAGTCTTAATGCCAAGATCAATGCTGAAAAGGTTAAGCGTGACGAGGTGAAAGCTAACACTGCTAATACAACCAAGGCAATGATTGCCAAAGAAGCAAATGAAGGCATTAAGTTCTTTAGTGCCTCTGCAGCTGTGGATGAAGAAATCAAGATTCTGGTGGACTCCAACATGGTTCTCAACGCAGAACTTTCCTCTTTCAAGAGCTTGTATGAAGACTTGAAGAAGAAATTTTAAATTGTGATGATCTTTAGCATTTTATTGTTCTTAGTTTTTTGTTTCACTGTTTGAACAATTTTTGTTTTAAGGTATTTTGGTTTGTACTCTTCGACAATGCCTATTTTGTGGCGAACACATTTTATGGTTACCATCTTTTTGTATGTCTCAAGCTTTTATTCTTCGTTAATTTTTACTTCTTGCAGCGCTGGTTTATACTTTTTCAAATATTTACCATTTATAATTAACGAACGTTGTTCTTCTGTTAATTCTTCTATTTCATAAGCACCATTTGAAAAAACTTGAACAACTTTAAAAGGCCCTTCCCAATTTGGGGACCATTTGCCTAAGACTCTGTCTTTTTTATCCATTGGCAAGATAACTTTCCAAACCAAATTTCCAACACCAAAGGTTTTAGACTTAACATTTTTGTTTTAAGCTTTAGCAACTCTTTCTTTCTGTCGAGTTAACATTTCTAAAGCCTTTATCCTCTCCTCATCTAAATCAACTAATTCATCTAACATCATATCCCAATAATGATCCCTTGGGATTTCTATCTGCCTTTGAATTCTAACTGATTGCAGGTGTATTTCGACTGGCAAGACTGCATCATGCCCATATGTTAGTCGAAAGGGTGTGGTGTTAGTTGATTCTTTTGGAGAATTTCTACATGCCCATAAAACTTGATCTAAAGTCTTATTCCAATTTCTAGGCTTTTGGGCAATATGCTTTTTAATCAAACCAATAATAATTTTATTAGCAGCTTCCACTTGACCATTTGCTTGGGCATAATATGGTGTAGAAGTTAAAAGTTTAAAACCAGTTTCTTGGGCAAATTCCACCATCTTTCGTCCAGTAAATACTGAACCTTGATCTGTAGTAATAGACTCAGGTATACCAAATCTATAAATGATGTGACTTTGTATAAAACCAATCACTGCTTCTTGATCAACATTTGGTAATGGGATTGCCTCTATCCATTTAGTAAAATAATCTATACCAACTAAAATATAACGTTGGTTTTTAGACGAATTTGGTTTGATTTCACCAATTAAATCTAAAGCCCATCCCCTAAAAGGCCAAGACTTTACTATTGAATGGAGTTCGCTTGCAGGTACATGTTGTATGCCTGAATGTCTTTGGCATTCTTGACATCCCTTAGCAAACTCTATACAGTCTTTTAATATTGTTGGCCAATACACACCTTGTCGAAATAACAACCATTTCATTTTGTGACCTGCTTGGTGAGATCCACATGCACCACTGTGCACAACAGATATAGCCAAATAAGCTTCAGTTTCACTTAAACATTATAGCAAAACTCCCTCAGGTGTTTTCTTCATTAATTCGTTACCAATGATAACGTAACTCAAGGCTCTATACTTGATTTCCCTATTGGTTGTTCCATTTGGGTTTTTCAAATATTCGACAAGTTGTTTTCTCCAATCATTATCAGATAAATTGTCAATGGCAAAAATTTCAAAAATTTCAGAATTTTCGTCATAATCATAAGTGGTATCATGACCATTGTCTTGTGGTAAATCTGCCCCCACAAGTTTTTGCATTGACAATTCGATTGAAGTAGGTTGATCAACAATGAGTTTATCTTTAATCTCAATCATCTCTTCTAGTTTTTCACTAGAGATTTTATAACCAGAAGCTATTTGAGCCAAATCATTGGCTTCTTGATTTTCTATACGAGGTACATGTTCAAAGGTAACTTGGTCGAAACGTTTTAACAAAGAAACTGCTATGACGAAGTATTTCATCAAGTGTTCTTTTATGCATTTATATTCTTTTGTTAATTGTTTCAATACCAATTCTGAATCACCTCTGATCAAATTATTTTTTGCCCCCAAGTCTAATAAAATTTCTAAGCCTGCTATTAAAGCCTCATATTCTGCTTCGTTATTTGAGCAAAACCCATTGATTTTATATTTGAACTTGGTGGGAAATCTGGAGGGGGAAATAATTAGAATCCCAATTCCAACTCCATGTTTGTGCTTAGAACCATCGAAATACAATTTCCAAGGTTCTGTATTTACATAGTTTTGTGGAGTTTCTAATGCAGAATGATCCACTATGAAATCAGCCACAATTTGGCCCTTAACTGCCTTTAAAGGTTTATAAGTAAGTGAATACTCTGTCAAGGCTAAGGCCCATTTTCCAACTCGACTATGCAGAATTGGTTTAGACAACATGTGTTTGATAATATCACAATGAGAATAAACAAAAACATCAACAGACTTTATATAATGCTTTAGTTTCATACAAGAAAAATACAAACATAAGCATAATTTTTCAATACTACTATATCTAGTTTCAACATCATTTAAAACCCTACTTAAGTAATAGATGGCTTTTTCTTCACCATTTTCATCTTCCTGAGCAAGCATGCTACCCAGTGTCGAATCTGATGCTGATATGTACAACTTCATGAATTTGTTCCTTATGGGAGGCATTAACATTGGTGGCCTCGACAAGTAACTCTTGGTTTCATCAAAAGCTTGCTGTTGGTCTTGCCCCCAAGTGAAAGTACTTTCTTTCTTGAGTCGAAGTAATGGTGAAAAAGGTTGAGCTTTACCACTTAAATTTGAAATAAATCTTCTCAAGAAATTGATCTTCCCAAGTAAGGACTGAAGTTGCTTTTTTGTAGTTGGAGATTTAGTCTCCATAATAGCCTTTGTTTTGTTTTGATTTATTTCAATGCCCTTTTTGTGCACAACAAATCCAAGGAAATCTCCTGCATTAACACAAAAAGCACACTTTAATGGATTCATTTTTAATCCATATTTCCTCATCTTTTCAAAAGACTTTCTCAAATGATCTAAATGATCGTTATTTGACGAGGATTTGACAACTATGTCATCAATATACACTTGCATAAAAGTGTCTATGTAGTCATGAAAGATTAGATTCATTGCTCTTTGATAAGTAGCCCCAGCATTTTTTAAACCAAAGGGCATCACTACCCATTCATATGTGCCCAATGCTCCTGGGCATCTAAAGGCAGTTTTGGGTACGTCGCTCTCAGCAATGAAAATTTGGTTATATCCAGAATAACCATCTAACATACTTAAACATTCAAACCCAGCTGCTGAGTCTATCAGCATTTCTGCCACAGGCATTGGATATTCGTCTTTTGGTGTAGCATTATTTAAATCTCTAAAGTCTATGCATACTCTAAGAGAACCATTTTTCTTAATCACAGGCACTATATTAGCTAACCATTCGACATACCTGGCAGTTCTGATGAATTTGCTCCTCAGCAGCCTTTCAATTTCTTCTTTGATCTTTGACATTATTTCTGGTGCGAATCTCCTAGGCAATTGTTTTACTGGCTTTTTATCTGGTCGAACTGGTAATTCATGCTCCACCAAATTTCTGCTCAAACCTGGCATTTCGTTGTAATCCCAAGCAAAACAATCTTTGAATTCTCTCAAAAGTTGGCACTGATATATGTTGGTCTTTTTGTCAGACCATCTCCAAGGTCAATTTCTTGCAAAGGATCTCGTGCTTGCATCTTGTGACTTTCGCTGATTGGGTCTTTTTCAAACCCCAGGGGTTCGTCATCATAGATGCAGTCCAGCTTTTGCATTTCTGGCTTGTGTTTGCCAATTTTTATATCATTGGCTACAACAGCCATATTTTCTGACAGTGAATTGGCTTCCAAAGCCATTTTGATTCTATTTTCAGCCATATAGGCCGAAATCTTTGCCCATGTTTTGGACTCGGACATAGTAATCTTCATTGATATCCCACCCAGTTGGGCAGGTATGGCTTTCGTATTCGCCATCTTCAACGTCTCCATCTTCTCTTTCCCACAGGAAACCATGTGTGGGGTCCAACTTGATTGAATGGTGAACATTTCCAACTGAACGGTATGCAAAACCCCTTTCAGTGCATGGCGAAATAGTCGCCAACTTCTTGTCGAACGAGTGCTTTGTAAGATGATGGACTTCAGTTTTGAAGTAACTTTGATCTGCTTCAACATTTTCAACAATACCATCATCTCGCCAGATAATCAAGCGTTGGTGTAAGGTAGATGGGACTGCCCCCACGCCATGAATCCACTCTCGCCCTAGGAGCAGATTGTAATTTGCCTTAGAGGCCACAACCAATAACAAGGTTGGCCTTATGGTACTTCCAACAACCACATCTAACTGGATTGCTCCTAATCACAAACCAGTTTCACCCTCATAGTTTGAAAGCACTATGTTGTGAGGATGGAGGTCCATCAAGGATTTGCCAATCTTTTTCAGGAGAAATTCCAGCATCAAGTTAACAGCAGCACCACCATCAATTAGCACTTTATTGATTCCCACATTATTTACCTTAGCCTGAATGAAGAGAGGTTTCATGTGACTTTTCATGCCATCATCTGGCTTCTCAAATGTAGCCATCTGGTCTTCCAAAGCACCATTGTTCATCACATAGTAACACACTGGCCTGTGAAGGGCCATTTGCATCCCAGACTCTTCTTCCTCATCTGTTATTTCAGAACAGACGTCGAATTCTCTAGGAAGGATTAACACCACATTCACTATGATGTCGAGGTCAGGTTCAGAATCTAGGAAATCATCCGCCTCCATATGTTGGTCTTCGACATCATCAACAATTGAAGACTCTGTTTTTTGTTCACCTAACCTTTCTTTCATTGGCTTCCTAGCCAATTCCATAGGCTTCTTCCCGTTACCATCAGCAGCAACTTAGGATCTTTGAGCAGCCAACTTTCTCTGACGTTGATATCTACGCCACTAGGTCCTTGTCATGGGGTTTTTCCCTTTGTAATTATTCTTATAATCATACTTTTTAGACCCAGTATCCTTCTTGGGGTTGGAGTTACTGAAACTTCCTTTCTCAAAATTTTTTTGGCCAGAGACCATGTTTTTTCCGTGAACCCATTGATTGACAGGCACCCTGTTTGAGGGGACAAATGATTTTTGTGGTCCCAGCCTCTGATGCACAGACACCTGTTGGCTACGCAGAATATTGGAGTAAGTTGGCCTTTGATTTGGCCAATTATTTTTACCCTAATTATAAGGCAAAAATTTAGTAAGGCCTGCAGCAACCTTTTTGTCGAACATAGCACTACAATGAGGGCATAATGTAGCTTCGCCATTATTCTCTTTGCAACGCTGAAGGAAATCTATCAAATTCTCCCCAGCTTGTGGATATACATCTTCCACTTTGTTTTCGTACTCTTCCTCAGGAATGGAAATCAATTGCCCCCCTTCAGTGAGGTTTAATGCATCCACCATCAGACACTCGAATGGCTCTGTGTAGGCAGCATCAACAATTTGTAATGGATCCTCATCTACCTGTTGTTTGGACTTTGGCTTTTCGCCAAACTTGAGTCTTCCATTCTGCAAGGCTTTCTGGACCAGGTCCCTGAAAAGAACACATTGTGAGGTTTTATGACCCAAGAAATTATGATATTTACAAAACCCTCTTTTCTTGCGTTGCTCTAAAGGAGGAACCTTCAACCCTTTGGGCACTAATATTTGCCCATCAGCAACCAGCAAGTCAAAAATTTCATCACATTTAGTAATGTCAAACGTATATGTCTTAGCAACAAATCTATCATTTTTTGGTTCGACAGGATTGTTTCCATTTGATGGTTTTAACATTTTACAAGTATAGGGGGGTCCAGGTTTTAATTTAGCGATGTTAACCTCATTACTTTCTATGTAATCCTGACCATCGTCGAACTCATTTTCACTTTCATAGGTTTCTATATACGCTACTTTTTCCTTTTTATGGAATTTAGAATTTCTGACTTTTTCAGCCTTAAGGCGTTCAACTTGTCGAACGCGATCTACCAATTGAGCCATGTCTCTCAAATGTTGAGTATCTAACTTCTTCCTAATGGAATAGTCAAGGCCACCAGCAGCCATTTCAACCAATTCATGTTCAGACACTTGCGTAAAGCACCTTGCCTTAAGGAGACGAAATCTGTTTAGATAATCGTCAATGGCTTCCGCAGTCTTACGCTTCATACTGGCTAATTCCTTGAGACTAATCCTAGATTGTCCCATATAAAATTGTTCATGAAATAGCCTTTCTAATTGAGTCCAATTATGAATTGAATGAGGGGGAAGTGTGGTAAGCCACGTAAAGGCATTTTTTGTGATGGAATTGGGAAAGAACTTCATTCTCAAATCTTCATTATTTGCCGAGTTCCCTGCCTCTGCCATATATCTGGCAATGTGTTCGACGGTAGACTCATTAGTATCACCAGCAAATTTTGTAAATTTAGGGATTTTGCATCCCCTTGGTAGTTCTGCCTGCAGCACATATTCAGACAATGCAGACACGAAATTAGGCCTGTGCAATCCTATATTCAATCCATTTTGGGCCAAGATATTTTCTACTAAGTTGGCCAGGTTATTTTGTCCCACTATATTCTCCTGTCGAACGTTTCTAAGAACATTATCAGCATTTTTGTTTCTATTAACCAACACTACACCTTGTTCTGGCTGTTCTGCTTCGATGCGCAGTGGTTGGACTTGAACCTCTTGTTGAATCTCTGGGCCCTGGTTTACGGGCACTGCTGGGTTAGCACGAGGCATCCTCGGATTATCTGGAGCACCAGGGGCTCCAAAGAAATCTGCCATCCTTCCCATTTGATTGGCTAACAACATATAACTATTGTTGGTTGTCTGTAACATGGGATTGAAAATCGTGTCAATCTGTTGGGTTAAAGCATTCACCATATCATGGTTACTCTCATCCATTTGTTGCCTTAGCACTGCCATAGAATTATTTGTCAAATTGAGGGAATTTCCTCTATTTCCCATTGCAGAAGATGAGGGAGAACTCTCTATCGAAGGCCAATTATACAGGTTTGCCATCGTTGTTGTTGGCATCCCAAATTGAGGGTTTCTAGGCAACCATGGGGGTCTTGAAGGTGTTCCACCAACTTGACTCCCGTCTGTGTATCCATGTGTGTGTGATACATTCGTTGGTATGGATGACATATTCAATTGTGTCATTATTGCACCATTGGGATTTGGAGGAAGAAATCCTCCTGTCATATTCGACGTAGTGGCAGGCATTGTTGATCCACTAGCGTTTGCACCAATGGTACTGGAAATTATCACAGGGTTCGAACTTCCGCCATTATTACTATTATTTGGGATACTTTCAGATGTCGTAGAATTCACTGCGGGGCCTGTTGGCCCACCAGTGGAGTTGGCGTTAGAATTGCCAGATACTAGTTGATTCGGTTGCCCTGTCGCGTTCTGGGCATTTGGAATTGGATTCGTTTCCGCTCCATTGTTATTGTTATTATTAGAAGGATTGTTTGGTGGTCTCACCATCTTAGTACGAGGACGAGTTGGTATGTTTGAAAACTCTCGGAGAGATCTACCACTCCTCAAATGCATATACAGAGATACACATAATCGAACTTTAAAACCAAACAACAATTTTTCGTAAAAATTTTCAAAAACAAACTAAATAAAACACACAAACCAAGAGTCCCACTAGGCGTGCCAATTTGTTTACCCCGATTTTTAGTAAACAACCGCTAGTTTAATTATTACAAGAAGGATCAACTAGTAAATCCTGGGACATCTTGGTTGTGTAAAATAAATTGATGAAAACATTTGCATATTTTCTGGGTTAAACCGGATAAGTTGATAAAATAGTAAAAGCACTCGACACAGTCGAATGGTTTGTTCAAAGTAAAATGCTTCAAAGTTTAAATTTGCAGAAAACTTGTAAATGAATTGCAGACAAAGTTTAAAGAAAACTTTGAAAAGTAAAAGCATGCAATAAAATAAAATGCAAAAAACTTAAAGTGCGTGAACTTTAAAGGAAAGCAAGTAATCAATACTTGAAAAGATAAATTACATTGACAATTGTAAAAATGTTTACAAAGGATGGTACACAGATTCATACATGTTCCATATTGCACTCATTTCGCTCGTTGACATGAGTACTTTGAGTATTCTTAGGAATTTGCATGCGAATTGTGAACCTGTTTCTCATATGAGAAACTAATATTTATAGACAAAACTAGAATAACTGCCAAAACCTACATAATGTCTAACTAAACTCCACGTGTCTCGACGATTTGAATTCCTTTGACACCTGGCGAGGCTTTTGAACGTTATCCACTTTTGAATATTTCGCTAAGTCCAGAGTATGCTTCCTCCGTACTGCACAATACGTTATACAAGCAAACACACATATATAATTTCGACACATACATAATAATGTCGAAGCACACAAAATACATATTTATTTAAGTGAGGTTCTGTCGAATTCGATATTTCCTGAGGACTCAATAAATAATTTTATAAGCTAAAAAGGCTTTCGACGTCGAATGCCTTAATCTTCTCTTGATTTATTGCTGAAACCAATTCCCAAGAGAATATTAAAATACAGTAACGTACATTAAATGAGATTTCATTATCTCAATCTAAAGCCATTAATGCCTGTCGAAAATACAGGTTAACACCCATCGAGACTAGTTTTGGAACGTATCTTTTGAAACGTCTAGAACATGAGTTCACAAGACAAATTGATAAACATATATAATCACAATTTTTTTTTTTTGGAAATAATCATAAAAATTCTTTTTAGTAATTTTTAGTAACTTTTCTTTGAATATATTTTTTACACTATTAACCTCAAAATTCAAAAGTATGAACCATTTAATCAGGATTCTAACTCCACTACTAATTTAACAAAAAATAATAAAAGTGCTACATAATTGATTGAATATAATCACATGTGTTGATTTTATATCGATATCGGACACATGTCTGAATACACATTAAATCCAAAATGCTACATAATTGTAACCATTCTTGTTATTATGACATGATTACACATATGGGATGGATTGCCTCTAGTTTCCATCCTTTTTAGTTTTTAAAAAAAAATATTACATATCCACTGCCACAATCCACAAGCATATAGGACCCTTGGTGGGGCTATAGGGAAATTGGCGTCTGGATAGTTTATTTTCTTCCAATTTCTCTTTGGAACAAAGCAAATAAGCATATATTCTAACACACACACTAGTGATGGGTGATGATTATAATTCGAGATGGCCCGGCCATGATCAATTTTAAATCAAAGATAGAACAAACAAACAAACAAGCGTCTCACTTTAGCTTATGTTTTGGTGACATTCTCTTTGTAGCTTAAACTTTTTTCCTTTCTTATTGTAAAGATTTATATCAGCCAACGAGCCTTATCATATCAACATTTGGTCCTTACCAATCATACGTTACTCAAATCATCACATATGTTCCAAACTTGCAATTCATTCTTAAAGCTTCAAAATTGAGATTTAAACTCACAGATTGAGTAACTGAGATTTAAACTTCAGTCATGACGTCTGATCTAACAAATATTTTATGCATTTCTAGTAATAATAAAAACAATTGACATCGTCAAACAAAAATATTTGACATTTTCTTTGTTTTTAGAAAATGAAGACAACTTCAGTTCAAAAAAAAAAAACTTCTTCTGACCTTATTTATAAGTAAAAGTTAATTTTTTAAATTCATTGAATAATAAATGTATTTAGCCTGTATTTAAGCTAGATACATCAGTGGTTGTGCATTTCTAAAAAATAATAAAAACAATTGACATTTTTATTGTTTCTAGAAAATGCAAACAATTTCCGTTCAAGAGTTTCATGTCTTTTTTGTATCTTTTTCTTATCAAGTAAAATTAATTCAATTTTTTATAAAAAAATTAAAAAAAAAAAAAAAAAGATTGTCACAAAATAAACCGTCCTTCATTTTTCTTCCTAACAATTTCTCTCGCTTTACAATATTGATCTAATTTGATTTCTATTAGAACATTAAACACTCCCCCCAAATTTGCAATATGATATTTGATTATTTTAGTAAGGAAAATATTATTTAGTAAGAATTTTTGTATGTAAGGAAGAGAAAAAATTTATGTGGTAATATTTGATTAGTCAAATTATAATCATTTTTTTCCATGTATGATTATCCAATCTTTAATTAGTCAAATTTCATACTTTTGTGGATACATAAGTCTCTATATATAATGATTAGAGTAATATTAATTATCTTTCTTTTTAATAGGTTTTGATTTGGTCCCCATATTTGTGGCATAGGATTAGTCATGGTTACACAATTTATAACTGTTCTGGTAAAAATAATAGGGGTGTGGTCCAAGTATATTAATGCAAAATAATGATACTAGGATCTTGTATTTACCAAAAAAAAGTTGAACCATGATTTTCTATTCCCTATTTTTTGTGTTACATCAGAGAATGAGTTTGTGATAGTGTAGCCTAAGTAATTTTTTGATAGATGCCCTCTCTCATGAAGAAACCTTGTATTTATAGGCTTTCTTCCACCATGATCATGCATTGTCATGTTCTCTCAACCGCCATGCCACTTCTTAATTATGTGGATCATGGGTAGTTCATCCTTCCTCCACCGTGTCATCATGGAGGTGGTGGGTGGTTTATTCTTCCTCCACTGCGTCATCATGGAGGTAATGGGTAGTTATTCTTCTTCCACCGTGTCCAGGAGGTGGTGATCGTGGGTGATCTTTGCTTCGCCGGTGAGTAGACCACGCCTGTGGGGCGACGTAGTCTGTCATCATGTCGCCTATAATATGCCTTTCCCGCCAAGATATAATTTGAATTGCTTGGATCATTTGTTAGGCTACTTCGTTATTGGGCCCATAGAATTTCGCCCGGTACACAGCCCCCAAGCACGAGGCTCAAAGAGACGAAGTGGTGATAATGGCCGGGCGTGGGGAGGTAATCATTCTCTACTTCGTCTTTCTTGCATAATAACTTCCATAAGTAATCCCATTTGCAGCATTGATTTTCTCTCATCTTTGCATTAATCTTGTATTTCCATTCGCCTTAGGTGTGCTTGCCTCTTTGATGTAATCTCATCGGCGATCATTGGCGATGTGGTGCTGCTCTGCATCACCCTCTCTTTTGTTGGCTCGTACTTTGGTCTTTTCGCCTAGAGAAGATAATGTGTCTGTGGCGGCATGGTGGCGTTTTCTTTGAATTTGTATCTTGAACTTGTTGTAGTTTCTTTGTAGTTTTCCTTGAATTTGTGTCTTGATTTTCTCCCGTCAATGAAATATTCCCTTTTGCAACTGCTTTTTCTTTTTTCTCGCCCTTGGCGACAAATGTATAATGGCGTTGCTTGGATAATTTTGCAAGAAATAATATTCTCCCAACGACGGCTTACCTGCATTTGTTATTTTGATTTGCAATATAAAAATTTTGTATAATTAAAAGGAATACATGGGGTACCTCAGTCACTCTTGAAAATCACGGCGTTTGATCGCCTTTTGATTTTACTCGCCCTTTTGTGGCTGTTTTCTTTGCCATTGCTTTTGATTTCTTTCGTATCTGCTTTGTTGTATACGCTACGCTATATGCCTGCATAACTTTGAGTTTGCTATTGATTGTTTGGTCTTTTTCTAATGACCCAAAGGACTGTTGCGCCTTTTATGTGATCGCCAAAGCATTTCAACTTCATTTTCTTTTTCTAACGTTTCCAACTCGTAAGATTTACGAATAACGCCATGGTGTTTCAACTCGTTTCCGTCGTATCCGACTCGTAAGATTTAAAGATAGCGCCGTTTCTTTTTCTGACGTTTCCAACTCGTAAGGTTTATGGATAACACCATGGCATTTCAACACTGATTTCTTTTTCTGACGATCACATGTCGCTTTGTCTTTTGGCGTCCTATCTCAAGCGGTGCTTTATCAAATGGAGCTTTTGCGGTGACTTTATCAACTCGTATCTACAATAAAAATGAAGAGATGCACAATGTAATATTAGCATGTGAAATTAATTGTGTAATATCTTTTTAGTAAAGTTTTCCAAAAATTTGGAACGATATCATCTGGTTATGAGCATTCAAGTGGCAAATGATCCGATATTGTTTCATATATTCCCTTTGTCCGCCTCGTTTTTTATGATCGCCTCTTGAAAGAGTGTTGCGCTCCAAATATTTTGCATGTAAGAATGAAACAGATAACGTCATAAGAAAATGAAATTATTTAAGAATTAAAATAGAACTATAGTACTTGTGTCAAATTAAAATTATTATAAGCAAGCATATATAAAACAATTGTGCTTGAAAAATTGCAACTTTTAACCGGGATTGGAAGTCGCATAGCAACAGAATTGAATAACGGCGAGACGATGATGTTGGGCAGTAGATTGGCGACAATAGCTCGGTCGAGACGGCAAAATTAGATATGGGTCAGAGTCGTCTAACAACAAAAACGATCTACGGCGTGATGACCATGTTGGATGGAAAGCGGCGACAACAGCCCGGCGAGCTTATTAAAAATAACGCCTCATATGTGCAGAGCTGTAACGGTGAGTCTGGCGTGGCATGTCCCGATCATATGATGTCTGCTATCATTATATAAGGTATTCGTGCGACGATCGGTTCATTGCTTTAACCGCCTTCATTCTTCTCTAAATGAAAATTATTTTGTGTTTTGCCTTTTGCGTTCTCTTGAGATAGCATTGCACTCCAAACATTTTGCACATATAACAAAAACACAAATAATGTTATATAGAATGGAGTTAAAGATAAAAGTCACCTATCGTCGGCTATTGTAATTTCTTTTTTAAATGCTGAGAATAATTAGTAATTTTCTCACGAGGAAATACCCTTTGAGCAAGCATGTTACAGAGAACACAAAGCATCGTAAATATTCAAACATTTAAACATCCAAGCATGTTATGCAATTTATTCGCACTGAGTTGACGACGAGATCTCCGACCAACATTCTTAACAATAGGTAAGTGTTCTATCAAACAAATTCAGTTAACCAACTTCTTAACTCACATAAAACTAGTAAATATGAATATAGTTAAATTTATCCCTTAAAATATGAATCTCCTTCCAAACAGTGTTAATTTTCTATGGGTGGATTCGTGATTAATTTTTTATCTGAATTTGAGTTTGATAGCGTTACAGAACAAGCAGTACAGACACTAGCATTCAAACAAAGACAACACAAACATATAGACAATAACAACACTTCTGGCTAATAAATTGCAGAGAAGTTTAAAATGTATTTCGGAGTACTTCCCTGATGATTTTAGATAGAATCTGTTCTTTATGAGATCGATGCAGAGCTCGCCTTGACAGGTCGTCACCTTCCTTCCAAGTCTGGTACTTTCACCGATTCCCTCATAAATTTGTTGATAAAGCGGTGATGTTTTTACGTGAGTTCGGCGACGATACAGCGAGACACACTGGACGAAATAAGTTCACGCCATCTCTTGTCTAATTGACACCACCATGGCTACTTCACACCGCAATGGGTGTCTTTCTTTGTTTCTATAATGGCTTCCATAGACCCTCATGATAACAAGATTTCTTGAATCAACCATGGTTTCCCCAACAAACCGACAACGGCGGCGACATCATTACTATTCAAATGGGAAGGTTGGTGTGATATTCAGCCATGTGAAGATGTGTTTCCGTTTTGCTTAGATTGGTAGGCTAGGAATCGTTTTACCGCAGCCCCACGGTGGGTGCCAAAATGTTCTGGTAAAAATAATAGGGGTGGTCCAAGTATATTAATGCAAAATAAGGGTTCCCCCTGTAATGTTAGCGAGTTTTGTGATACCCCCCTATAAAAAAAAATTTGTTGATTCCCCCTTGCATTCTCAGGAATCCACGCGATACCCCCCTGGATGCACACGCTGTCTGCTGACAGAGCAGAATCTCCTACGTGGCACGCTGACTTGGATTTTAATATTATATTTTAATATTTTATATTTAAATTTTTACCACGTGGACAATCCACGTAATATAAAATAAAATTAATTAAAAAAAATCATGTTTTTAAAAATTGGTTTTTATTATTTAACTTATTATTTATTTATTATTAAGTTAAAACAAAATAAAAATAAATGAAAAAAAAAACGGTTTGTTTATAAAACACAATACTGAGATCGTGTTCTTCTTCTTCATCGTCGTCGTGCTTCTTCATCGTAACGGCAGCTGCAAGCAAAAAAGGTAAGTTGTACTTGCTTCTTCCTTCCTCTCTATTTCTTCTTCGTCTAAGAATTGCTTCTTCCTCCACTTTGAGTTCTTAGAATTGGTATTTTAGGATTAGGATTTTGGTGAAATGGGTGGAAGTAAATGCTCATCAATTGGTACTGCAAGCTGCTCAAATCTACCTAGATGTGGATGTGAAGTTCCTATGAGGCTATGGATATCAAACACAGGCCAGAATCCATTCAGAAAGTTCTGGAAGTGTCGTAATCTTGGGGTTAGAAATTTAAAATTCAATATTTTTTGAATTTGTGATTATATTTGTGATTAAATATGTGATTAATTTCTGATTAGATTTGTGATTAATTTCTGTTAAAATTTGTGATTAATTTATGATAAATTTCTGTTAACATAATTGCAGTTGGATGGATGTGAGTTACTAATATGGGATGATCAACTTCATGCTGTCGAGGCTGCAAATGGAGGAGGAAGGTTGCCTGCAACAGTGCTGGTTGGGCAGCAGTTTGGGAAGGCTTTTGGAGAAGAGTTTGGCAAGGCATTTGGAGGGGAGTTTGGCAAGGCTTTTGGCCAGGAATTTGGCAAAGCTTTTGCCCAGGAATTTGGCAAGCAAGTTGGGAAAGAAATTGGGAACAAGTTGTCTCAATTTGTGTGGGTTACCATTGTTATGTTTGTCATTATGTTTGCTATGCTACTCAAGGCTATGTAATAGATGTAGTTTAAATTTGAAGAATGTAGGTTGAATGATTTAGAATCATGGATCAAAGTGTTTTGTAATGTAGTTGTAATGAACAAATGGTTGTGTTTCAACTTTATTATCAATGAAAATGTTGGTTGAGTTTGAGTTATTTGATTTGTTTCATTTATTTTGTTTTGTTTGAATTATTTGATTTGTTTGAGTTATTTGGTTGGGTTTGTGTGCATTAGTGTGTATCAGTTAGAATTATTTGATTAGTTTGAAATGTTGGCACAAACTTGCAGAAACTGTATGCACAAACACAATAGTGCAGTTTGTAGTGCAAGCTTGCACAAACTGTATGCACAGACAAAATGTCTGCACACACCAAACATTATGGTACAAGCTTGCACATAACAATACACTTCAGACCACATGATTACAAAACCTGTATACAGACCAAACATAATAGAGTGCAAGTAGTAGTCATAAAATACTTGTTTACAAAAGAAGCACATAGAGTGCAAGTCATACATTAGATAATTGTCATTAGTGCAAATTACAAAACAAGCACATGAAAGTGCAATTCATAACTGTCATAAGCATAACCACAAGAGGCTGCAATTGTCAATAACAAAACAGAGCACCTAATTGTCAAGTACAAAACAAGCACAAGAAAGTGCAATTCATAAAGTCATAAGCATACTTAGCAACCTAAACATAAATTAAACATAAATTACTTTTCTTTTGGAATATTTTTCCAAAATTTCATGGATCTAAAGCAAGTTCCAAGCTTTCCATCATCATGTAAGAATGAATGTTCATCAGCTTCTGTGATCTCTATTGGTTCATTTTGACTTGAACCAACCCCAATGATTGGTGTTTTGAATGCATTTTGCTTAATTCTTTCACTGCTTCTTCTTTGTTTACCATGGTACAGCTGAGAAACTTTCTTCATCTTTTATTTCTTCACGGTTTGAACAGAATTTTTCTCCACCTTCTCAGCAACTTTGTTCACCTTGTCTTCAACTTTCTTCACTTTGTCAGGCTTAGTTTGTTGCATTTCTGGAAGTGTAGCTATGATATCATCAGAAATGTCATCCCACATGTCTTGACTTGGTTCAACTGCTATTGATACTTGGCTACCAACAACTGATCCAGGGGCTTCACTTTGAGTTGCTTGAGTAGCTTCAACTGGCTGTGTTTGAGTTGCTTCAGTAACTTCACTTTGAGTTGCTTGTGTTGTATCAGATCCAGCAGCTGCAGTTGCAGATGCTTCACCTCCAGCAGGTGCACTTGCAGATGCTTCAGCTACAGCAGGTTTTCCCTTCTCATTCTTCTTCCTCTGCATAATTTATCCAATAACAATTATAAATCATGGTATTAAATCAAATAACAAGTATAAGACATATTGGAAAAATATCAAATTAATTGCATACCTTTCTTTTCAAGCTATTTGGGTCTTGTTCTGGGGCCTTGCAAGAGCCTGCATTATGTCCAGTATTGTTGCACCTTGTACAATGGTAAATCACACCTCTCCTCCTTTTCCTAGAACCTTCCTCACCACTAGCTCTAATCCTTAACTTCCTAGGTCTACCAGGGGCATTCTTGTACAATGGTAGTAAGATTACCTCATCTACACCTTCAGCAGGTTTGTCTGCCCCATTTATAAGAGTAATACCAAAACCATAGCAGGCTGCATATTTTTCTCTTGAATAAAAATCACTCATAAAGTCTACAGGATCCTGTGACCTGTACCCTAGTGCTGCAACAGCATGTCTACAAGGTATCCCAACCAATTCCCAAAAGTTACAGGAACATGTTTTTTTTGATGTATCAACAATGAATTGTTGACCATTGTAAAAGTGTGCTACTTGCCATCTTTCCTCAGCATTACTCAATGTTGGTTGCCAATTACCAGCCATGACAACTTCCTTTTCTAATCTTTTCAATGGCAGTGGCATCATCCTATGTTCCCATTTATCTAACTTAGTCAAACATGTCATCGTCTTATTCATCAAGTAGTTTCTAATCCATTCACACAAAGTAAGAATTGGTTTATCCCTAGCAACTAGTATTGTAGCATTAAATGACTCAGACAGGTTATTCATCAATACATCACACTTTGAATAAAAACTAAAAGCATGCTTACACCAAAGTTTAGTAGGGATATTCATCAGCCATTCCCAAGCCTTGATATTAATTAGCTTAAGCTCATTCATTTTTTGTTCCCAAGCTTGAACATAAGTGGCTTTGGCAGCTCCCATCATCAAGTCTCTTATCATAGCTCCACCTCCAAATTTCTTTTTGAAATTGGCATACAAATGCCTTAAACATAGTATGTGTTCTATTCTTTCAAACATCTCTTCAAATACAGCTACTAAGCCCTACATTAAAATGAAATTAATCCAAAAACAAAACATTACAAGAAATTTATTTAATTGTATAAACTTTAAATGAAATTATCACAAAAACAAAACATTTAAACTGTCAACAAACCTTCTGCTGGTCTGATATGAACACAAATCTGTTCTGTTGACCAAGATCTTCCATAAGTAGTTGAATGAACCACCTCCAACTCTCTTTAGTTTCATTTTCAACTACACCAAAGGCCAATGGGAAGTACTGGTCATTTGGGTCTCTACCAACAGCAATCAAGAGTTGTCCACCATACTTTGTTTTTAGATGACATCCATCTACACCAATGAATGGTCTACACCCATTGATGAACCCTTTTTTGCAACCCTCAAAACAGAAGTAAAATGAACTAAATCTGGGAAAAAGTAAAATTGTCACAGTGAATTGAAGGATTTAGAAAGCTTAAAGTAAATTGAAGTAAATCAGGGAATTGAACTAAGCATACATGTAGATCTAGAATATTAAAGTAAAAACATAGTACCTGGGGTGAATTGAAGGATTTGGTCTATCCACACCAATCTTCACAGTGTTTTGCTTGCATACTCTATGTAACTCATCTGCATACCTCCTGAGCATTGAGTACTGTCTGTCAGCATCTCCCTCAATAATTGCAGAGGCATATTGTTTAGCCTTCCAAGCTGTGCTAGGAGTGATGTTCAAAGAAAAGTTGGTCCTCATGAGTTGTATTATGTCTTTGATCCTTACCTTTTGAAAAGTGTGCATTAAGTTCACCACATGCTTTGATACCCACTTGGAGTTGGCAGATTTGTTGGTCAAAGACTTATTGCATGTGTGTTTAATTAACTTATCATCTGTCTTTATTGCAAAAGTATTTGACTGGCCCACTTGAGAGCACAATACAGTGTAAGGACACCCTCTACCACATACAACTCTTACCCTATACCCCTCATTTTTAGCATAATGATTTTGATACCCATTTTTAACATTATGATCTCTTATTGCCTCTCTAAATTCAGCTAGACTAGTAAACTTCATTCCATACTTAAATTTATATTTCTTGTCCATTTGGTCCTTTCTAAACTTCTCATACCTAACCCCTCTTTCTTCATCTGATGCATCAGGATCAGAGCTATGCAACTCCTCACTTTCATATTCACCCTCTTCAAAGTTACTCTCACTACTGCATCCAATTGAATTAAGCACAATCTACATTTTTTTTCATTCATTTTCTCTGGAATATGGTCAGTACCAAACCCATCCTCAAGACCAACTGTTCTCTCATCCTCACTGTCATTAAATTTCACTTCATCATCAAATTCACTGTCATACTCATTTTCACAACCTTCCTCTAAAACTTTATCTTTATGTTCCACATAGATTACTGCAACAACTCTATTACCAACACTTTGCAAAGCTACCTCACAGTAATCATCATCAGTTTCTTTCAACTTAAAGAATCCACAATCTTCTCTATATCTAGCCCAAACATTGAAGGTATTTTCTTTATAACCCAAACCCATTATAATACCTAACACATGAGACCTGTTATCCCAATTATCCTGATTCTCACCACTCACAACAGTTTAAACCCCACCTCTATAAATCAAATTGTTATTTTCATTCAGAAACTCACCTCCATGGTGAAAGACAGCAGTGAATGTAACATTTCTGGAAAACAAAAAAAATTCGATTTATAACAATCAGCCACGTGTCATTATCCCCTTGTAACCCCCACAGATAGCAACATATGAACAACCACACACAATCAAACCCTAACTAAACAACAAAAATTGATTTATTTTTTTTTTTTTAACAGTGTTGTGTGTGAATCGGTCCTACCATGTGATTAAAGGTGACAGAAACACATTGATTCCTTCAACATTTACAATTTTCAAACAGGAATTACTTACTTGGGATTCTCTGCTTCTTTCGTCGTTTTCTGGGTCGTATTCTTGGTCTTCGTCTTCTTCTTCTTCGTATTGTCAACATTCTCCATGGATTTCGCCTTCGTTTCAGATTTCGTTGTCGCCGTCTTCGTCTTTGTCTTCGTCTTCGTCATCGTTTGCTAGGGCAAGTTTTCAAGGTTCAAAAGCAAAAATGAGGAGTTTAACCTTTCAGTTTCTATTTCTATAACTAATTTTTCAACTTTTATTTTTATTTTGTTTTAACTTAATAATAAATAAATAATAAGTTAAATAATAAAAACCAATTTTTAAAAACATGATTTTTTTTTAATTAATTTTATTTTATATTACGTGGATTGTCCACGTGGTAAAAATTTAAATATAAAATATTAAAATATAATATTAAAATCCAAGTCAGCGTGCCACGTAGGAGATTATGCTCTGTCAGCAAACAGCGTGTGCATCCAGGGGGGTATCGCGTGGATTCCTGAGAATGCAAGGGGGAATCAACAAAAAAAATAATTTATAGGCGGGTATCACAAAACTCGCTAACATTACAGGGGGGTATTAGCCTATTAACCCGCAAAATAATGATACTAGGATCTTGTATTTACCAAAAAAAAGTTGAACCATGATTTTCTATTCCCTATTTTTTGTGTTACATCAGAGAATGAGTTTGTGATAGTGTAGCCTAAGTAATTTTTTGATAGATGCCCTCTCTCATGAAGAAACCTTGTATTTATAGGCTTTCTTCCACCATGATCATGCATTGCCATGTTCTCTCAACCACCATGCCACTTCTTAATTATGTGGATCATGGGTAGTTCATCCTTCCTCCACCGTGTCATCATGGAGGTGGTGGGTGGTTTATTCTTCCTCCACTGCGTCATCATGGAGGTAATGGGTAGTTATTCTTCTTCCACCGTGTCCAGGAGGTGGTGATCGTGGGTGATCTTTACTTCGCCGGTGAGTAGACCACGCCTGTGGGGCAATGTAGTCTGTCATCATGTCGCCTATAATATGCCTTTCCCGCCAAGATATAATTTGAATTGCTTGGATCATTTGTTGGGCTACTTCGTTATTGGGCCCATAGAATTTCGCCGGTACAATAACCGCTCAAACCCACACGAAAATCGACCCTAACATCGAAGGGAATTTTTAGGAGGGTTTTGGAGAATGTTCGAGAGGAGCGACTGCATAGGACATTAAAATTTTAGAGGCACCAATTATTATTTTTAATTGGTGCGTATGAGCGTGTGTGCGTGCGTTCGGATGATAAAACAAATAAATTAATTAAATATTATAACTAAATTTTAAATTAAACTTACACTTTTATGATTTTGATAACAAAATCTATTTGAAAAATAAAAAATTACCAGAAGTATTATAACAATTTAAAGTATACTTTTTAACTTTCACATTATATATTTTTATATGATTTATAAAAAAAATAAATCAGGTACCAAAATTATAAGGGCATCCAAAATCTCAGGAACGGCTCTGTCCTAAAGTGGACGTGATTTTTAACGATCACACTCACACTATGTCTTTTTCAAACAATGGCACCCACCCTCACATTTATATTGTTGATGTTGATTACGGTATCATCCTCCCAACCCACACTGTATCTCTCCGGCCTCAACGCTAGTGAGGTCACGATGGCGGAGGTGGATGATTTAACGGTAGCTGTCGAAATCATTACGGCGCTTCAAATTGATGCGGAGCTGAAAAGTCAATCGGTGTTCACCATGTTTATTCTGGTGGACAACGCATTTACACAATTATCCGATCAAGTGTTATTAAAACTTCATTCATTAACACTAGATTACACTTTCATTTTGATGAAAGCACACATTGTCCGAAAATACATTGCTTCTGCACTACTTTGCTCAATGAATACGTTGTCGCCTCCCACCCTTGCAAGTGAAATATTGGGGACTTTCCACGAGGATTCTGAAGGGTATTCGAGAGAAGCGGCCGCACAAGACATTAAAATTTTAGGGACACCAATTTTTTTAATTAGTGTGAGTGTATGTGTGCGGGTGATAAAATAAATAAATATTATAATTAAAGAACCTTAATTAATTATGAGTGGGTTAGTAATGATTTTCAAGAGAGAAAAAATTAAGAAAATGACATTCAAATGATAATAGTTAATACATAATTTTCTTAATTACAAATAACATCTTTTTCATAAACCTTTGTCCATTTAGTATCATAGAAGTTCTCATCCATCCATATCAAAGAACAAAGCAAATAACTAAGCAAATAACTATTCAAAATAGGTGATACAAACGTAACAATTACAACTCTTTTGATTGTTTTTTGTTTTTGCTTTTATCTTCTTTAATTTGCTTTGTCATTCTTCTTTTTCTCTCTTTAGAAGTTGTGTGGTGGCCTTGCACAGTCAGTGCTCAATGTACTAAGACCGTCATGCTTAGCATTATGGATCACACTTTGATTTAAAACAAATTTACAAAGAGCATTCAACTTTAAGACCAGTCTTGAGAATCTACGAAAGCCATTATGTGCAAAATTTTCACCTTTGTTAATTTGCTACTTATTACTGTACAAATTTTATTAGCAACAAAGTGGGCCCCACTATGATTTTTTAGAATGGATAGGGTCTTATACTTTAACTGAAATCAAACGTATAAATCAAGTTAACCTGATTATTGTACGTACCGTACCACATGTTACATGTTATTTAATTATAATCCATAAGGCCCTACTGTCAATATTTTTTTTCTATTTCCAAATTTGGCAAAAGCAACTAAACAGCAACATGAAATGATATCTAAATCATATGTAAATTAATAGGGCGTCATCCCTCGGATCAATAATACTTTTTTGGGACAAAATAGTAAGAATTTGATTATTCCCAAAATCCTTCTAATGAAACAGTTTTCAGTCAAAAGAAGAAAAAAAGTGAAGCCACTAGGATCCCCTCAGAAACCACGTAAGTAAAAGACCACACAAAAAAAAAATAACATTCAAAATAAATTTTTTTTTTGACACAATATCTTTATTTATTTAAATAAAAGAAACCTGTGTTTCTTTTATTTTATGGTTTGGGTGGGGTGTAAAAGACCTCTACATATTCTGCCCAGCTCTCTTTGAGACTAAATCCATTGATTGAAGTGCTAAATTTAAGTTTTCTTTTAATATTTGATATAATATTTTGTTTGCATATTTTATTTTATTATAAGATAAAATTCTATGTATTAACAGTATAAAACATTTTTTACACGTAGTTCCCATGAGCTTAGCTCAATTGGTAGAGATATAGCACTATATGTGCAGGAGCCAGGTTCGAACCCGGATACTCCACTTATTCACCTTTAAGGTGAATTTTCTAGCCACTAGGCTACTTGACCAAAAAAAAAAAAAACATTTTTTACACGTATATCCAATCAAATCACACTATAGTTACTATTCAAGATTCTTAAATTGTGTAACATGTATTAGCATGAATATGTGACAAGTACGAGACAATTTTTCATCGAATGAGAGAACACTACTCGTTCGAACCACTACCTTTCCATTGTCATATGTGCTTGTTTCTTTTGGTACATTATGTGCTTGTTTCAAGTATCAATGTTTTCCAACATTAGAATGTCACAACATGTTATGATACCAATGCAAGTTAAGTTATTTAGAGGGAGAATAAAAAAGAAAGAGCATATTCTTCAAGGGAATGTGGTTTGCAACAAGGTAACACTCAAAAGGAAGTTTCAAACGTTAAGATGAAAAATGAAAAAATGGAAAGCAACAAATCATACAAACTCTCACTTTGATTGGATGATAAAAAAGTAATAAAAAATAAAAAATAAAAAAATAAAAAAAATAAAAATAAAAAACCAAAAAAGTGATAGAGAACATAAATTGTTCATGCGCTGGTTATTTGTTTGTTTGTTTGTTTCACTAGGACTATGACCAGTCACCCTTCATCTTAAGAAACTATGTCACCTAGTTATAATAAAGTGGGAGAATTTATGCTTTGGACAGTTCTAAGCTGCATGTGATATTTTTGAGTTAAAAAGAAAGTAAAATAAGGAACAAAGAGTGAGAGGGTATGGAAATTTTGAAGGGGCAAATATGGCTTGGCAACATATCTAAAAGTAGAACAAAGCATAAAGATACACATTAAGCCCGAGAAAACAAGCACTGTTGTTAATTTTTGTTAACTTGGGAAGAGAGCTTGGAATTCTAAAGCCAACAAGGGGAGATCTTAGAAGTAAGTAAAGAGCATAAAGCAATAGTTTGTTTCTTTTGGGGACTGTTCTATTCCCACATTTATATTCTTTATATGATCTGCTTCCACTGTTTTAATCTCCCGCTTCTGTATGGCCCATTTTTTGTCTGCCTGCTCATTACAATCAAAAGCAACTTAATGTTTAATAAGCCCTTTCTTAATCACAAAGAAATCATAATTTACCTTATTAACCCCATTCAAGGCCTGTGACAACACTGATAGATTGGACAGAGTTGAATACTCTCCTACATTAATGTGTTCTGCCATTTCTCCTGCCATTAATTTAATGGCTGAGATTGTAAAGAAAAATAAAGTGGTCTAGAGAGAGAAACAACGGTTGCAATTAGTGCATAACAGATAGTATGAGAGGATCCAAATCCAGATAGTACATATAAAATTGATACAAAACCTTAATTAGGTTAAGATAAATAGATTAATATTTTACATATAATCTCAATTTTTTTCTTCCTAGATAATATTACCTTTTTTGTGCCAACAATATAACTTGTTATTTAATAAAATCCAACCTATACATGAAAAATGTAATCAAGAATGTAAGACAAGTATATTTATCCATATGCTGACAGGTTTAATATTGTGATGTGGCAAGTTGGCCAAGGGTCCAAGAGACTAGGTTTGGTTTCTTTTATTGAAAAAAGCATGTATATGATAGATGTGTAGGGAAAGAAATGCAAAAAAAAAGAAAGATACTTGGCCTCTCTAGGATATTATCCCAACCCCTTTATTCATTCTTGTCAGATTCTTAAATAACAGCCTTAATTAGTTAAGATTTCAGGCTTCTGATTCGAGATGAATCTAAAATTCTTGTAGGCCCTCCTTGCTTTACACTTTAAAGCTTACTCCAATTCTAGTGGGACATATATAACAAGCTTATATCTACAGGAATGGACCATAAGAAAACAGATAGTACTAGCAGAGAGGTGTTTACTCTCTTGTCTTGTGTCACTCTAAACCAAAAGAACATAACTTCTATTGTTGTTTTAGAGTGAAGTGAATATGGTGTTCTATCCTTCTAGAATAATTCTTCTTCTCTTTGTTGGGTTCTTAATATCATTTCAACCAAAGGAAGTGTCAGGCCTAAGAAGTTTAGAAATTGCACTAAGACAAAGCCAAAAAGAGCACAGGATATTGCTGCAGAATCAACATACTCTGAAAGCTACGGAGAATGAATTGTTGAACACAACGAAGAATTCGACAAGTGTCAACAATGTGTCTGTTCCTACAAAAAAGAGTTTAGCAAACGTCAACAAGAGGCTCGATCCAAATCAATCGAGCAAAAGAAGAGTACGAAGAGGATCAGATCCTATTCACAACAGGGCTTAACATTTCCTGTTCTCTTGACTAGGAGAGAAAGCAAAACTATGCTGAGTGGCTAACATTCAGAAGAATGAGAAACAAAAGTCGGCAAGCTTCGAAATGCAGAGCAGGTTAGAAAAATAGAGAGCTGTGTACCTGCATTCTCAAAAGTTCTTCACAGCAGTTGGTTGGTTTTTTCTCTTGTTTCAATCTAAGTTTTAAGAGTTTTGTAATAGAGAGCCATGTATTCTGTACAGTCAAAAACTACATAAATTTTGGAAAGCAATTCAGTGAACCAGCATCATCTAAAAAGAAAGTATAGATGCTGATCCTATCTCCTCCAACAGAAAATGTTTTCTTTTAGTTTCATTCAGGGAAAGAAAAGATCTATTTGCACTATTATTCAGTTTCAGTGAGTGAGATTATAGTGAAATTCTTTTGTAATGTCATCTTTTGGAGGAATTCAAATCTAACGAACTTTCGTATATTCAGTCTTTTGGACTCTACAGAGTACAGACAAGTCTTGTCACTTAACCAACAAAAGTACAGTTGTTAAGCATTATAGATTCATAGCAAATGTGTCTCATCGTGTAAAACGTTATTTAATAGGAATTTGTCTTTACACTTTATGGTTTTTCTCTTCTTATTTGTTCTGCTTCTTGTAATTCTGGGGTGCATGTTGTGAAAAGCAATTACAGTTTGGCCATGAAAACAGAAAAATTAATAACAATGATGTTAACAAAACAAAATAAGCTAGTTCACATTAGTAAGATAAAGAGCATGCTAAATACAACTGCATGAAACAGGATAAGCAACTTACCAATTTACCAAATTAAGGGCTATAATAGCATATGAGATGCAAACTCAAAGAAGTGTTGCTTCAACATCCTTTGAATGTATTGTACGATGTTAGAAACAGTGATAACAGGAAAACCAAAGTTAATATCCTTTTCATGATTGAGAAACATTAAGATTCTTGATAAATGCTCAATGTTGGAAGAGAAAAATGATTAATGAGGATGCGAGCAGTACCAAAATGATAGGTATTAACGTTATTTTAGTAAATCATGGTTCAACAAATCGGTCAAAAGCATAACATTGGGATTAGAGCATGATCAGCTCATATCAAATAAATCAAATAAAGAATAGGAAGTAAAGTCGAACTCAAATTTCTATAGCAGTTATATTTTCATCAATACATGCTGAAGCATAATCTACTTATTCATTTCTTCCAAATACTTCCTTTATCTCCCCACCATCCAGTTCCCTATAAGGTTTCTACTGAAGAAATGACAACTAATGTATAAAGTATAAACCAAAACCACAAAATCCCATTTGATACCTAATTGATTAGCTTCTAACAGAAATATCTCTAGTTGGGACCACTGCATAATTATATTGGCACGAGTTCAGCATTGCCGCCTATAAATTGAATCTAAGTGTGACAAGGAAAATGTTTTCATTAAACCCAGACAAAGGAACATGTGCAAATATTTCCAAATCTGATGATCCGGATGTGTAAAGCGATCCTTACTCTAACTGAAGAGACTAAAATGTACATACTAGATAGTTTTCCAAACGAGTCACGTATATGTACCATTTACTTCAAATATATCCAATTTGCCAAAGATGATAAATAACGGTTATTGTTTATAAATCTACAATCCTACATAATTGCATGACAATGTTATCGATTCGTGATCACAGAAAATAGAAGTGTTCATATTTCACTACTTTACAGGGACACTATAGCTGCAATTTTACAACACTTACAATACTAAATTATGAATTGCGGAACAATAGACATTTGTTCAAATTCCACTAGGTTATATGACTCTGGGCCTATTTGGATAAACAGCTTATTTTGCAGTTTATAAATTATAACATAAGATATCTAATATCAAAACATATTTAAGACATCTAATACTTACTACTTACTAACCTTAACCACGATATAAACAAAAAAAACTACCATTTAATCCAAAAAGACACGGTTGTTCAAACACAACAGCACAAATCCAAACCAAATTTAAGTGCAAACAAGACAAGGAAACATGTGATAAATGGATAAGGCTAATAAACTATGAAATAAATTACTGAAAGCTTTTAAAGATATCACTCGGTAATGGTGAGCTTTTCAATCTATCTACCTCTTTCTACTCAATCACAGCTCATATTCTTCTTATGTTCCTTGCCTCGATCCTTCTGTCTCTTTCTCTTCTTCTCCTTGATGATGCTGAAGGAGAAGAAGAAGAACCAGAAGGATCGAGGCAGCCGACTCAGATCATGACCAACTAGAACGGACTTATGTACAAGCTTGCATAAGATATTTTTATAGCAAAAGATAAAATAAAGACAAATAGCTTTTATATATGCTACGAGCTATATTCATAAACTATATTGGAGAACTTGTGAAAATAAGTTGAAAAAACTTGCGAAAATTGTCATTAATTGTTTTCATAAGTCCTCTCGGACAGTGTCACAAAACTTATGTCACTAGATAAGTTCAAATAAGTCAATCTACATTCTACATCGTCAAATGATTCAAATCTACTAGCTACAAAATAAGTTCAAATTATGTCCAAAAAAGAAACCAGATAATTACTAGCTACAAAAGTTCACTCTACAATCTACATTCTACATCATCAAATGATTCAAATCAAATTATCATTATTTACAGTATCCACAACGAAGAGTGAATGTGAATAATTTTACTTTCTATTTGCCAATAATTTATTTCCATTTTTCTAGGTCAATTACTCAAATTTGCAGCATAAGAAAATTGCACATGAATCAAATTTCTTTTATACAAAAATCAACATAGGAAGAACAATAGTTATAAAATAAAATTGAAACAAAGCTCAAAAAAATTTACAGAGAAGATTCAGAAAAGGATCTTCAGGTTCTTACTTCAGAGTTCTGCGATGTCGACATCGTTACTGAAAACGCACCGTTTTACGGTTCATAACATTGAATGGGCCAGAATTGGCCCATCTATGAAAATTTCTCTTCCCAACCCCCATATATCTTTTTAACTCCCATGTTTCCATTTATGCCCTAGACAAAAAACTTCAGTAAATATAAATCGAAGTTTTGAATCCGATTTGATCTTTCAGATCAGCCAAGGTAACATTGACATTAATCCGAAACAGATTTGGTGTTTTGTTGTTCTAGTATAGTGCTGCAAGGTTAGTGTATATGCGGTAAGTGAGAGAAACATTAATTTTCATGTGTTGTGTATTGAGATCTATTTAAACATGTTTTCGACCGTTTTCGTCCATACAAATTGTCGGTGAAATTAGGAATGTCAACGGAGCAGGGAATGTGTGGAGGCTGTTTGTTTCCTTATTCCCCACCTCGCTCCCCACGTCCGTGATCCCCGCCGCGGGGGAAATTTTCCCTACATCCTCATCCCCACGGATTCTCACAGTATCCATGGAGCTCCACAAACATAAAAAATTAACAAAATTGCTATACATTTTAATCAAACGCACAACACTAATATCTTGTTTTTTCTTCCTTTTTAAAAAAAATATAAAATACATATTTTGTATCTTTTATTTTTTTTTAAATAAATGTACATTTTTCATCAATAACAAAAAACTGCAAAAACACTTTCTAATATTTCATTTTGTCAAAAAAAAAATATCCAGTTTAAATTGTTGTCACCATTCATAATCATAACATTTATAACGTATTCATTATTATTTTTATATAAAAAAACATATAAAGTTATATAATTATATATTACATATATAATTTAAATAATATGGTCGGAGTAAGGAAATCCGCAGTGGCAGAGAGATCTTTCTCGTTCCTCGCCCCAAATTATCCACGGAAGAATTTCTCCCTCCACCCCCGTCTCCGTGGGGAAAATTTTGTTACCAGATACAAATTGACATCCTTACGTGGAATCAAGACCATTGAAACTGTCGACCATTGAAACTATTGTAAGTGCACTAGTTCATCCTCATGTTTTAATAATTGTCAAAACACATGAAAATAGAGTAGAACATATTTTGGCAACATTACAAATGACTTGACAGCGAAAAACTATTTTAAACTTTGAAAAATTAATTTTTAGGTACTCTGTATCGATACATAATCATTTGTATCGATACAAATGTCCTGAAATTACTTCAGACTGATTTTGTGCTTTTTTGTATCGATACATACATCACTTGTATCGATACAAAACTGGTTTATCAGAGACAGAGAGTCACTTGTGTATCGAATCATGCTTGCATGTATCGATACACACCTATATCTCTTAATAGACCAGAGAACTCATGATGTATTGAATCATGCTTGCATGATTTGATACATATCAGTCAAGATTTCAAGAAACTGATATATGTATCGATACACATACGTGTTTGTATCGATACATAGGTCAAATTTTTCAAATTTGTACGCTGGTCAAAGGGTTTGTATCGATACAAACCATCTGTTGTATCGATACATGTCTGTTAAGTTTTGCCTAAATTTACTCAATCCTATTTTCTCTATAAATAGCAATGTGCTTTGTTATTGTAAAAGAGAGAAAACCTGTGAGAAAGTGAAATAGCTTTGATAAACTCTTTGGGATTCAAATTGGGTAAAAAATTTGGATCAAAGTGTTATTCTTCACAAGATCATCATCTTCCATCAAATTGCAATTCATTGAAGAGTGAGTATGGGATCATTCGGATAATGGTTGTACATTTGGTCGATAACGTTTGATACGGCTTGCGGTGAATCAGAGGCGTGATCGAGTTGATTTGTGAAGAAGGTTTGGGTTTTTCTCAAGGATTCAAGATTGTGCGATATCTTGAAGGATCAATAACGAAGAAGCGAGGTATTCAGCTGGACGATTGATGCGAGGATTTGCGCACGGTTAGAATCGTTGGAATCAGAAGGAGAAGCTTCATTACTTGTTGAGGTTATTACGCATAGTTTGCATTAGATTCGATATAGGGTTATTGGAGTCTTTGTAAATTGTGCACAACTGTTCAAACGTTTTTAATCAATAAACGCTCAAATAACCCGTTTGGTTATTTGGGGGGAGACGTACCCGGCCGACCGCGAGGACGACACGAAAGCCGTTGGGAACTCCCTAATCAATCATTGGTGTCTTTTTTCCATAATCTTTTACTTTACGCAATTGCTTTAGTTTTCGGTTCAATTGAATTTTTGTGTTCGTACGTGTGCACCAAAATTCAATTGACATATATCTTGATTGTGATTGGGTTGGCTCTATATTTTCGTAACTTGCTTGGACTGTGTTTAATTCGAATATTTTGCACACGATCGTTTCTTGTTCTTTATCATCTCGTTCAAGGCTATACTACCTTTCCAGTGATCAATCGGGTGCAAAGAGACTACCGATCCGGTGGTGCTTCCGCGCGTACCTTTTGAACTAAATTTTTAAAATCGACATTGTTTAAAAGGGCCACTTATTCAACCCCCCTTCTAAGTGGTAGCCAAGTAGTCTAACAAGTGGTATCACGATCCCGGTTCAATTTTGTTTACAAAATTCAGTGGATTGTGCCAATTATTAGAAAATATGGCTTTTGCACCTAAAGGGGCTTATAATCGGGCACCGATATTCAATGGAGATCATTTTGATTATTGGAAAAGTAGTATGCGCATACACATCAATTCTTTTGATGGTGAAGTGTGGAATGCTATTGAGAACGGTCCGTTTGTTCTGACAAACACCGATCCTAATGGCATTGTCACCAATAAGCCTATGGCACAATGGACGGACGATGATAAGAAAAAGGTCAATTACGATGCAAAGGCACAAAACATACTTATTTCATCCCTTGGGATTGAACAATTTTATCATGTGTCGCATTGTTTATCGGCCAAAGAAATGTGGGATATATTAGTTACTCATTTTGAGGGTACTAATGAGGTCAAAATATCCAAAATAAACACCTTAACTCAAGAGTTCGAATTGTTTTATATGCAACAAAGGTTTGTAAAAATTACCAACAAGTTACATGGTTTAGGTAAACCAATCACTAATCAAGATGCTACTAATAAGATTTTGAGATGTCTTAATAGGTCATGGCAACCAAAGGTCACCGCAATCAAAGAAGCGAATGATCTTACAACTTTGAGTCTCACAACCTTATTCGGTAAGCTAACGGAACATGAACAAGTGCTTAATTTGTTGGAAAAGCATGAGAAAGGTGGGAAAAAGGAGAAACACAACGCAAAGGAAAAAGAAAAGGATAAGAGGTCCATTGCTCTAAAGGCCTCCACATCCAAGTCCAAAAAGGTTGAGCAAGTGGAAAGTAGCTCAAGCGAAGACGATTCCGATGATGAGGAAATGGGGCTCTTCGTTCGACGCTATAATAGATATGTGAAAAAGAATGGGATAACAAGCCGGATTGTCCTAATCTCAAGAGAAAAGAGAAGGAGTCATCTTCAAACAAAAGGAGGAGCAAAGGAAAGAAAACTTATGTTGCATGGGAGAGTAGTAGTTCTTCATCTCATTCATCATCAAGCTCTAGTTCAAGTGATGAAGGCGAAGTGGCTAATGTATGCTTCACAACTCATCATCACAAAAAGAAGGATAAAGCTCCCAAAAAGGTAAACTAAAATCCCTCTAGCTCATATACTTCGTTAGAATATCATGATTTGCAAAGTGCGTTTGAGGATCTATGTAGTGAAACTAGGAAAGCTTTCAAACGATTAAAAGAAATTATAAAAGTTAACAAAACTCTTGAAAAGAAAGTTTCCGAAACGGAAGAAGAGTTGAAAGCTTTCAAGGTATCATTATTAGAAAGGTCAAGTGCATGTCATGATAATAATGATATAGTTGGTTGTGATAATTGTATCACTTTGTCCAAAAACATTAAGACTATCAAGGACAAAGTGGAAAATTCATCAAAACCTAGAGTCTCTCATGAAGTTGATCCAAAACATTTTCAAAACACTTTGAAAGTCAAAAACAAAAATTCTAAACATTTCAAAATGGATCAAAAGAAGAGTGACTCACATATCACTTGTCACTATTGTTGTTGTGAAGGTCATACCATTGCAAAATGTAAAGCTAGGAAATTGTTGGTACCTAAGGGCGTATTGCAATGGATGCCAAAACTCAACAAAGCTTATTTACCTCACCAATTAGGACCCAATGAAAATTGGGTACCTCCTTCTTATGTCTAAATGTTGTAGGAAAAGTGCCTTGATAGTCTAGAAAGGAGATGGTTTCTAGATAGTGGATGTTCAAGGCACATGACGGGTGATGCCTCGCTTTTCATTGAGTTCAAAGCAAAGGAGAAAGGCTATGTCACCTATGGAGACAACAATAAGGGCACTATTCTTGGTGTAGGTACTATCGGTAATCCTTCTACTATAACCATATCTAATGTTGTACTTGTGGATAACCTTAAACACAACTTGTTGAGTGTTGCTAAGCTTTGTGATAAAGGATTCATAATCAATTTCAAACCAACCTTTTGCACAATCGAAAGTAACAAAGACAAGAATGTGGTTTTTAAGGCTATTAGGCATGGAAATGTATACATGTTAGACCTAGATGATAATTGCCTAAGTGGTGCTAAATGTCTCATAACCAAGAATGATGAATCTTGGTTGTGGCATAGAAAAATGGCACATCTTAATTTCGATTTACTAAATAAGATAGTTTCTAAAGATCTTGTAATCGGTCTACCTAACATACGATTTTCAAAAGATCACTTGTGTGACGCATGCCAAATGGGTAAACAAACTAAGGCTTCTTTCAAATCTAAAAAGTTCATTTCAACTACTAAGCCCTTAGAGTTAATCCATATGGATCTTTTTGGACCATCAAGGACCAAAAGCATTGGTGGTAATTACTATGGACTTGTAATTGTAGACGAATACTCAAGATTTTGTTGGACATTATTCTTATCTAGTAAAAGCGATACCTTGCCCGCTTTTAAACAATTTGCTAAGATGATTCAAAATAAGCTAGACCTTAAGATCATTTCTATTAGGAGTGATCATGGAGGCGAATTTGAAAACCATAAGTTTGAAAAGTTTTGCTCTAAACATGGCATTGAACACAATTTTTCGGCTCCACGTACACCACAACAAAATGGAGTAGTGGAGAGGAAAAATCGCATTCTAGAAGAGTTAGCTAGGACTATGTTAAGTGGTCTTCCTAAGTATTTTTGGGCCGATGCGATAAGCACCGCGAGTTATGTTCTAAATAGGGCAATCATTCGACCTATTTTGGACAAAACTCCCTATGAAATACTTAAAGGTAGAAAACCTAATCTTAGTCATTTGCTCTTTTTTGGATGCAAATGCTTTATTTTAAATAATGGAAAGGAGAATCTTGGCAAATTTGATCCAAAAGCGGATGAAGGCATTTTCTTAGGTTATTCATTATCTAGCAAAGCATATAGAGTATACAATAAGAGGTTACAAATTATTGAAGAATCGGTTCATGTAAACTTTGATGAGACTTTTCCGGAAGAAAATGGGAAAGGTGATTCTATTGGTGCAGGTGTCGACACAACGGACATTTTAAAGGATAAAGAAGTTGTTGGGAGTGATCAACCCTCAACGGAAGTTCTGAAAGAAAAGGACGATAAGCCGTCACCATCCAATGAAGATAAAGATGATGGAGGATCTTCTTCATCAAAGAATCATCACAAGCAAAGAGGAGCCGGTCTTGCAAAGGAATGGCGTACTCTAAAGAACCATCCCATTGACAAAGTCTTAGGTGATATCGCAAAGGGAGTGGCTACTCGATCTCAAATAAGTAACTTCTGCTCTCATTATGCATTTGTTTCACAAGTTGAACCTAAAAACTCAAAAACCGCATTACTTGATGAACATTGGATTCTTGCAATGCAAGAAGAACTAAATCAATTTAAAAGACATGATGTGTGGGATTTAGTACCACCTTCTCCAAGTCATCAAGTGATTGGGACACGTTGGGTTTTTAGAAATAAACTCGATGAAAACGGTGTTATTGTTAGGAACAAGGCACGGTTGGTAGCTCAAGGCTACAACCAAGAGGAGGGCATTGATTATGAGGAGACCTATGCTCCAGTAGCTCGCCTCGAGGCCATTAGACTTTTATTAGCTTATGCATGCAATATGAACTTCAAGTTATACCAAATGGACGTTAAGAGTGCTTTCCTAAATGGATACATAAATGAAGAAGTGTATGTTAAACAACCACCTGGTTTTGAAAATCACGAACATCCGGACTATGTTTTCAAATTAAAAAGAGCTTTATATGGACTTAAGCAAGCTCCTAGAGCTTGGTATGATAGACTTAGCAAGTTCTTAATTAAAAATGGATATTCAAGGTGGAAGGTTGACACTACACTCTTTATTAAACGTAGGGGAAAGGACGTCTTATTAGTTCAAATTTATGTTGATGATATTATTTTTGGTTCCACTAACCCATCTCTTGTCAAGAGCTTTTCTAGTCTTATGCAAGGTGAATTTGAGATGAGCATGATGGGTGAACTAACCTACTTCTTGGGATTACAAATCAAGCAACTAGAAGAAGGAACTTTCATCTATCAAACTAAGTATTGCCTTGAGTTGCTTAAGAAGTTTGGGATGACGGATTCAAAACATGTGGAAACTCCCATGGCATCAACATGTGCTTTAAGCAAAGATGAAGAAGGTAAAGATATGGAGATTACAAAATATAGAGGTATAATCGGATCCTTACTCTACCTAACGGCATTTAGGCCGGATATTATGTTTAGTGTTTGCATGTGTGCACGTTATCAATCATGCCCCAAAGAATCGCACCTAAAAGCCGTAAAAAGGATTTTAAAATACTTGAAAGGAACATCAAACTTTGGCTTATGGTACTCTAAGGGGAATGATTGTTCTTTGGTAGGTTACTCCGATTCCGACTTTGCCGGTTGCAAGTTGGATAGGAAGAGTACTAGTGGAACATGTCACCTATTTTGTAATAGCTTGGTAAGTTGGCATAGCAAGAAACAAGTATCTGTTGCTTTGTCAACTGCCGAGGCAGAATACGTTGCGGCCGGAAGTTGTTGTTCACAAATACTTTGGTTAAAACAACAACTTCTCGACTACGATTTAAAACTACAACATATTCCAATCTTGTGTGACAACACTAGCGCCATAAACCTCACAAAGAACCCCGTGTTGCATTCAAGGACCAAGCATATAGAGATTAGGCATCACTCTCTTCGAGATCGTGTAGAAAAAGGGGATGTTGTCTTTGAGCATGTGGAATCGAAAAACCAACTTACGGACATCTTTACAAAGCCACTTGCAACGGATCCTTTTATCTATATTCGCGGGGAATTAGGGATCCTAGATATCTCTAACTTAGAATAACATCCATTGTGCATGCACTTTATATACATGTCATACTTCTTGGCAACTTGGAGTTTTATACAAAGGAAAGTGCATCAACACTTTACGTACAAGGTTAAATAGTATCATCTCTATCTTCTCTTCTTAAATCTTTGACAAGTTAATGCCTATGCGAATTCTTTTCAATTATCAACATGACATATTAGTTCATTTCAATACATTCATATGATTGCTCATTTCCAAAAACTTTGCTTTAAGATAAGTAATAATTCTTGAATTCCATATGTATCAAATGGCAATGCTTGAAATATTGATTACTTGATGTGTCTATAGCCTAACATGTTGCTTATATGCTATCCGTGTATTTCATTTCTTCATGACCACCGTTATAATGTGATATGGCAACATGAAAATTATGCATTTGATGCATTGCTTTGTTTATTTTCGTCCCATATTTGGATATGTTACTTGATTAAAATGTCGATGTGTTACGATATTCATGCGTTGGTTTTGGTTTATTGTTCTACATTCCATATGTGTCATGATATTTGGTATTCGTCATTGATATATTTTGGCATATGTTTGTATGTAATTATTTTGATTAGGAAATTTCATCATATAGTGCATTTCGACAAATGTAAGTGCACAATATGACTATGGTTATAATTGTTTGAACTTGATACTTCTAATGAGTTCTCTTCTTCTTTTTGATATTGTCAAAGGGGGAGAGATTTGGATTGCACAAGCTAAGGATGAATAGCTAAAGAAGTCTTGAATACTATCAACAATATCAAACGCATTATGGCATCAACTCAGGGGGAGCGTGCTTATTGTTAGCCTTGGTGTAATTGCGTCTGTATACATATTGCTATTTTATTGCATATTAGGTATAGGCTTAGTTAGCTTATGCAAAGTTTTGACAATTATCAAAAAGGGGGAGAATGTAAGTGCTCCAGTTCATCCTCATGTTTTAATAATTGTCAAAACACATAAAAATAGAGTAGAACATATTTTGGCAACATTACAAATGACTTGACAGCGAAAAACTATTTTAAACTTTGAAAAATTGATTTTTAGGTACTCTGTATCGATACATAATCATTTGTATCGATACAAATGTCCTGAAATTACTTCAGACTGATTTTGTGCTTTTTTGTATCGATACATACATCACTTGTATCGATACAAAACTGGTCTATCAGAGACAGAGAGTCACTTGTGTATCGAATCATGCTTGCATGTATCGATACACACCTATATCTCTTAATAGACCAGAGAACTCATGATGTATCGAATCATGCTTGCATGATTTGATACACATCAGTCGAGATTTCGAGAAATTGATATATGTATCGATACACATACGTGTTTGTATCGATACATAGGTCAAATTTTTCAAATTTGTACGCTGGTCAAAGGGTTTGTATCGATACAAACCATCTGTTGTATCGATACATGTCTGTTAAGTTTTGCCTAAATTTGCTCAATCCTATTTTCTCTATAAATAGCAATGTGCTTTGTTATTGTAAAAGAGAGAAAACATGTGAGAAAGTGAAATAGCTTTGATAAACTCTTTGGGATTCAAATTGGGTAAAGAATTTGGATCAAAGAGTTATTCTTCACAAGATCATCATCTTCCATCAAATTGCAATTCATTGAAGAGTGAGTATGGGATCATTCGGATAAAGGTTGTACATTTGGTCGATAACGTTCGATACGGCTTGCGGTGAATCAGAGGCGTGATCGAGTTGATTTGTGAAGAAGGTTTGGGTTTTTCTCAAGGATTCAAGATTGTGCGATATCTTGAAGGATCAACAACGAAGAAGCGAGGTACTCAGCTGGACGATTGGTGCGAGGATTTGCGCACGGTTAGAATCGTTGGAATCAGATGGAGAAGCTTCATTACTTGTTGAGGTTATTACGCATAGTTTGCATTAGATTTGATATAGGGTTATTGGAGTCTTTGTAAATTGTGCACAACTGTTCAAACATTTTTAATCAATAAACGCTCAAATAACCCGTTTGGTTATTTGGGGGGAGACGTACCCGGCCGACCGCAAGGACGACACGAAAGCCGTTGGGAACTCCATAATCAATCGTTTGTGTCTTTTTTTCTTAATCTTTTACTTTACGCAATTGCTTTAATTTTCGGTTCAATTGAATTTTTGTGTTCGTACGTGTGCACCAAAATTCAATTGACATATATCTTGATTGTGATTGGGTTGGCTCTATATTTTCGTAACTTGCTTGGACTGTGTTTAATTCGAATATTTTGCACACGATCGTTTCTTGTTCTTTATCATCTCGTTCAAGGCTATACTACATTTCCAGTGATCAATCGGGTGCAAAGAGACTACCGATCCGGTGGTGCTTCCGCGCGTACCTTTTGAACTAAATTTTTAAAATCGACATTGTTTAAAAGGGCCACTTATTCAACCCCCCCCCCCCCGCCCCCCCCCCCCCCCCTTCTAAGTGGTAGCCAAGTAGTCTAATAACTATCGGTGCATTCGTATTTTAAAAATAATAATAATAATAGAAGGTATGAATTGTGATGCTTCACATATACACATTCATATATTTATATAATAATTGGTTTCATTACCACCACAAAAAAAGTAACTAAGCAATCTAAACCACTCAAAATGTCTGCAAGCAATTTTCAAGTCCATAAAACTTCGGTACGCGTTTATCGAAATTTTTCTAAGTGTTGTTCGAGAAACCGAAAGAATGGCTGTCAGAGACCTACAAAATTATAACAAGTAGGCGAGTGAGTGCAAAATAAATGGTTGAAACAAAAATTTATCTTAATTTTGAGCTTCAATGAGTGTAGAAACAGCTAGTCAATGTTCCAAAGTTGATTTCAAGCCACCAATGGATGAAATCACACAAAGATTTCGTCCATCTCTTTAGACTGTGTGTTTATGAAGTACATCAAATGAGAAACGCTGCATAGCACACCTGTTTTTATATCGCAAAACTTCGATAAACAGTTACCGAATATTTAAGCGACTTGTTGCTGTTTTCTGAATTTTTCAACATTTTGGTTCGCATTTATTGAAATTTCGCGTTCAAATTGTTGGGGGTTAAATAGAAATATTTTCCATCTATACCCATTAACTGGATTGAGCTTTCTGTTTGACTTGGACTATAATTCATTAGAAAAAAAATTGTTCTTCTAACCCCCTGAGTTGCTATCAGGTCCCCAAAATACTCAATTTATCGGATTGTAGGATCCAAAAATACCAAAATCTACCCCAGATACACCATTTCATAAGCTAAGTTCCAAAGTGGCTGTTTTTCAAAAAAGAAAATTAGATTTTTGAATGTAACTTCCAAAATGGTATTTTTGAAATCTAGATTTCGAAATGGTTGAATATTTGTTTTGCTTCTAAAACAAAACAAAAAATGTAAATTCCAAAATTAAGTAATTTTGAATCTTAGGTTCAAAAATACCTGGGAATAACTTTGCCAGTTTAAAGGATCTTGGGAGCAACAGAAAAGGCCTAAATATCAATTTTCGCATTAAAATCATCTTGAACTCTTTTTTGGGTGATGTCATAGACAACTAAAAACTTGTTTAGTTACAAAGCAGTGAAGTTGATAATCCAATCATCACAACATTTAATTATAGAAGCAATAAATAGGTGCAGGGTCATATCTGAGGAAAGGACAAAGAGCGTGACCAACTAGGATTTTAAAAATTAAGGGCAAAATTCGGTCCCAAAATAAATAAATAAAATTAGGGATCCATTAAGCCTAAAAATATAAGGTCATGCTAACTATTGTTCCGGGGCACGGAGACACTAGTTAAGGAATCAAAAGAAATAAATTTTGCATTGAAAATAATATTATTTATATTTTAAAAATATTGACTATACAAATTTTAAAATTAATATATTATATTTAGTATCATTAACTAATACTCCGGAAATATTAGTTAGCATTTTAAAAAAAATAATACCTAAATTATACGAGTAATATTTTACAACTCCACCATCAGTATCATCGTCATTGGAGTTTTCTAAACTATTCTTCAACAATCATAAGTATAACCACCGTTTCACTTTTCTCTTCACCATTGTTCCTTCTAATTACCACTTTAAAGGTATCACCATTGTTCCTTCTAATTAACGATTTTTAATTCTATTTCTTTTTTAATATTTCATTATATTGTATGTCTTATTTATTTTTTTAATAACCTATTGTATGTCTTATTAAACAACAACAATTTTGTAACTATAAAACAAATAACAACAACCTCTTGATTTTTAATCATATTGTCTATTTTATTATTAATCATATTTTTTTTTGAAAAGGCTAAACTTTATTAAACAAGAGCACTAGGAGTGCTTAACAAAATGTACAAATAGATACAATGGCATAATACCATACACACCACAACAATGCATAGCAGGAGGACTTAACAAACTAAGAAGCCCTGCTACTTCACAGCACCCGCCCCTATAAATTCTCCAAGTAAAAAAACAGAACCAATTAACTACCCAAACATAATCCGAGGTCCCAACACCACTCGTAAAAAAGACAAATCGGAATTTTATGACGGCTCAGCCCCCACCTCCACACTAGAAGTTTAACCGTATCCACCATCACGCCGGCATCAACCACACCATTAGAAAAAATAACGCTATTCCTCGATCTCCAAATCGACCAAATCGTAGCATGCCATATTAAGGAGAAACAGACCCTTGCTTTCTTAGACCGAGCAGCTCCTAAGAATCCTTCAAACATAATAGAGATATTTGACGGAATAACGAACACTAGACCAAGCCATCGAAAAATGCCATTCCAAACCTCCGAAGCAAAATCACAATGAAGAAAAAGATGACTCGCCACCTCTTCCTTTCCATGACAATGCACACAATCCAAAGAGCCTCCATTTATTATTAATCATATTGTAAGTCTAGATACTATGACACAATTCAAATTAAAATGAAAATAATGTGATTAAAACATTTTTTAACAAAAAAAAAAACTGATTAAAATATTTTTTTTACCCAAATTGGGTTTTAATGTGTTTTTTCATAAAACATAAAACAGTTACTAAAATTACTTAGTTACAATATTTTAATAACTCTTATTCAATTTTGTTTTGTTTGAGTTATGAATTTGTTTACCCCGATTTTTAGCAAACAACCGTTAGTTTAATTATTACAAGAAGGATCAACTAGTAAATCCTGGGACATATGGATTGTGCAGAATTGACGAAAACATGTTCATATTTTCTGGGTTAAATCGGATAAGTTGATAAAAACAATAAAATCACTCGACTTAGTCGAATGGGTTTGCTTAAAGTAAAATGCTTCAAAGTTAAATTTGCAGAAAACTTGTAAATGAATTTGCATATAAAGTTTAAAGAAGAAACTTTGAAAAGTAAAACATGCAACGAAGTAAATTGCAGAAAGGTTTAAAGTGCAGAAACTTTAAATGACAAGGTAAGTAATCAATACTTGAAAAATGTAAATTGCATTGATAATTGTAAAACGTTTACAGAAAATGGTACACAGATTCGTACATGTTCCATATTGCACTCATTTCGCTCGTTGACATGGGTACTCTGAGTTTGTCAGGAATTTGCATAAGAATTGTGAACCCATTTCTCATATGAGAAACTAATATTTATAGGCAAACTAGAATAACCGTCAAAACCTACATAACGTCTAACTAAACTCCACGTGTCTCGACAATTTGAATTCATTGGACACCTGGCGAGACTTTCGAACGTTATCCACTTTGAATATTTTGCTAAGTCCAGAGTATGCTTCATCCGTACTGCACAATACGTTATACAAGCAAACACACATATATATATAATTTTCGACAAATATATAGTAATGTCGAAGCACACAAATACATATTTATTTAAGTAAGTTCTTGTCGAATTCGACACCTCTTTCAGATTCGACAATACACTTATGCACTAAAAGGCTTTCGACGTCGAATGCCTTAATTTTCTCTTGATTTATTACTAAAACCAATTCCCAAGAGAATATTATCATACAATAATGTACATTAAATGAGATTTCATCATCTCACTCCAATTCATTAATGCCTGTCGAAAATACAGGCTAACAGAATTTTTAATTTCTTTTTAATAATCTATAAATTACAATGAATATCAAATAAAATTCCTTTTCTAACAAGCTACCCAATTATTATCCAAAATATATATTGTAGTATGTTTTTAAAAAAAATATTGTATTATTGTTTTTTCTAATGTTGCAAAGACACAAAAAAATATAAAATAGACATTTGCAGCAAGAAGCATTGTATATCTACCCTAACCTTGGAATGCACATTACTGCCTTTCTTTTTTGACCCGTAAAATGAATCCCATCATATATCTTCCCTAACCTTGGAATGCTACTGTAGCACACACCCAAATTTGCAGCAAGAAGAAGCGGTGTTAATGGATCTCTATGATTCTTGTTATAGCAACTCTAAAATTGAGGAAAGCCATCAGAACACAAACAGTCAAAATTTTGTCAACAAAAAGAAAACAACATGCACAGACAGTCGTAAAAGGGCAAAATAGAGACATTTATGTCCTTGAAATTGAACTCGCGTTTGACTAACGTATAAGCTTGGATTTCTAGCTTCGACTGAACTCATGTCTAGACTATCACGAACTCGCTTTTGAATTTTGTCCAAACATCACAAAAAATGAAAAAGTTGTTTTGAGAGAGACGCGCGTTTGGAGGGAAATAACGCTCAAACAAACATACACCTAATAAATAACAATACATTCACGAATAGTATAACCAAAATAAAAATTGTCATTTTTATTGTTCAAATAAAACTATCTACCATCAATTTAAAATCCAACTAAAACATTACGTTGTTCGAGATGAACTCACTAATTCAGTGAATAACTTAACAAAAGTCTATTTTTTTGAAGGGCTGAAAGTCAACAAAACCGTACTGTACTTTTTGTTTCAATTCTCAAATCAAATGAGTCATGAGTGCCATAAAAACTCCTTTTACTCGAACAATTGATATATCTCGTTTCCCTCGTGGTGTTGCAATGCCATGTCCATGTGCAATCATATTTCAAATTCAATATCCAACATTCAATTTCAATCCAACTTAAACACTTCTCTCATTCAGATTGAATGTCACATGGAAGAATCATAATTGGATCGTTGCTTTTGTACAATGTTGATTTTTACTCTTCTAACCCAATCTTTGCATTTCGTGTGCTCTATCAATATATTTTTCCTTTTTTTTCGTGTCTTTATTTAGAATTTAAATACATTTGCATTTAATTCATATGTAATTACTTATTTATTTATATATTTATATATATTCTGATTTAGAATTTAAATACTAAAATTTCATTTTAAGGTGAATAAGTGAACTGTCTGAAATTTGAACCATCAACTCCTCTGCATATAAAATGTGATGTCTCTACCAATTGAGTTAAGTTCATGAGATACACTATATTTTTCTTTTTTTTTAGACATCCGCTACATTTGTACTTGAATATGTATGTTTTTTAAGTAACAGATAAGAGTATTTTTGTAATTCAATATGGCGCGGAAAAACTTATAGGGTGCCAAAAGAAATTCTCAATTTTAATATATTTAAGTTGTAGTGAAATTTATACCAAATTCACGGCAAATGTTAATATGGACCACCGTGGATTAGTTTAAAAAATTATAAGAAATTCTAATAACCGTTGACGGTACTTCTAAGTTCTAAGAAATAAACATTTGTGACCTTCATATATTTTACGGCGTAAACAATAATCTAATTGACAACAGTCCAATATCAGAGATACATATTAATTTTATATGGTTTTAACTTTTAATCAAATTGGTATTAATTAAGTCATTTTTCCAATTTTAAAATTTTGAACATCTTAATTTCACCTAAGAAATGATATTTATCATCGTTGATATTTTAATCATATTTTTCGACATGATCCACATATTAGAATTTAATCCAGATCCACTCTTTATAGATCCGGTTACAAGATTTAATAAAAATGGTATTAAGTTACTTCAATATTAAATAATGTGCTTAAAAAGTGTGACAATATTAAATAATGTGCTTAAGATTAAACTCATATAATTATGAGATTCTGAATTTAAATTTGGATTATGACATCTGATCGAACAATTTCGACAATTTTAACTAGTCGAGTTAAACCTCACATAATTTGTGTTTGTTTTAACAATACAATTTTGTCCCAAAGCATCCTACTGTTTTTTTTTAAACGCCCCAACTAAATTATCTAGAATATTTAGTCAGAACATTAATAACTGGAATCTGAGTACATTAATTTAAAATAAATATAGCTGAAAAACACATTATCATTAAGATAATATTAGGATATTAGATACAACCAGCAGAAAGATTATACAACAGAATAGCAAGTTAAATAAAAACAGAGAAGAAGACTAAGTCTTCTAAGCTGACAATCCAAGCACCTGCTCCGATCGTCATGTCCATCCTGATCCCTGCTCTGAAATAACATGTCTTACCTATATCGAAAAGGGAGTGGGGTGAGACAGTCACTTCGTTCCAGTGAGTTCTACTACCCTCCTAAAGGCTATAAAGTCGGGGCTCCTAATCAGTCGTTTCATATTTTATTTCATAACATAAAGACATAAGCATAAATAAGTAAGGTGTAACACAGAATTAGTCTTGTTGATTTTAAACCGCAGGCACTCTGAGGTGAGCAGGTCTCAGAGGCCTGCCTTGTCCGCGAACAGAGAGCGTTCCGGCGTGCAGCTCACAAGGTTTTACTGGTGGAACATCTAAAACGAAATCCACAATAATAACATAATCATATATATATTTGACTGATTCTAAATTCATTGCTTACTACCATAATTTCCCAAACCCGGGGTGCATACATTATATCTAAATCCCTAAGTCAAGCCCTGATAGTCCGACTGTATTGACCTCCTGTTTATATTATATAAATTATATGACTGCAAAATAACTATTTCAGATGAAGGTATAAAACGAGTGATTAAGAGTGTTGAAAATAGAAAAAGTGAGTGAATTCTGGGTTAGCTCGCTACGGCGAGTTACCAAGCTCGCCATGGCGAACTTACAGGTCTTGGCCTAAACAACTCGCTAGGCGAGCCAGAGCTTGCCATGGCGAAGTTCTTCAGCCCAGGACCTTCAGCTCGCCATGGAGGCTCGCTAGCAACTCGCTATGGCGAGTTGATGCATAATTTACCCTGTTTTACAGAAATTAATATTTTTCAAAAGATTCACCTACCACCTTCATTTGGAACATTGCAGAAACATAAAATAAATAATATGAACAGAATAGAATGAAATTTAAGGTTAATTCCAAACATACAGCTATACCTATTGATTTTCCTATGTTCACATGCAATTTCATAATTTTTGGGGATCTACACTACACTAGCCTAAGAACCCACATGTTAATAGAAGCTTTAACTTGCTCCTTGGGCTCTACACAGCTGCAAAATCCTCAGCTACACTCACGAATCCCTTTGACAGAATTCTTGAAAATTTTGGAGAATATTGGTCCTTCTAATTTCTTGGTTATTAAGGCATCACTTGTAGCACCCAGAACCCAGTGTATCCAACATGCAAGGTAGTCCAGATTGTGATTAGAAGGAAAGCACGAATTTGAAATTAAAAGAGGGATTGAAGCTTGAGTTACCTATTCATGCTTCCAAGGGTTTGAGAGGAAACAACTCTAATACAATGTTAAGGGCATGAATTCAGCTTGATAGAGGCGAGAAGGAACGATTGATTCCCACCAAGAGGCTGCACACATAGGAAATGAGCTGAGAAGCACTTCCTGGCTTCCTGTCTCACTCGCCATGGCGAGTTGCACAGCTTGCCATGGCGAGTTGTGCAGCTTCAGCAACACCAACCACGCAATTTTGCTGCATTTTTCCAAGGTTTCTCCTTTTCTCAGTACCCAGAACGTTTCCAATGTTGCAGGACTCGTATTTTTGGGGATAATAACACATGCAGTAAGGAATCTTCAAGAATGGGTTAGAATTGAAAGTTTGAATCAAAAAGGGAAGGTTCATGAACTTGTTTCTTGATTGATGAATTTGAGGAAGATGGAAAGGAGGGGCTTGAGTTTCTATTTAACAGTGCATGCAGAAGTTCTCTGCAGAATAGAGTTTGGATGAATGGTTTGAAGGAAAATGATAACATGGATGTTGAAATTGAAGGAAAAAGTGAAGTATTTGATTTTGTTGTTGTTGTGAGCAAGAGAGAAAGAGAGAGTTTCAGTTTCCTATTGTGATGAAATAATAGAAGAAGGGAGTTGTATGATAACACTAGTCATGGGCTTTATGCATGCATTTTAAGTGGTTGTATTTTTGATGAGGTGTTGCACTCACGAGAGGAAGGAATGAGTCACAAGGTTAGGTGTTTCTATGAGGGAACTTTAGCTCTTTGTTTAATTAAACCTCAACGGAAATAGATAGTGTATATATGTGTAGGTTAGGTTTAATTTTAATAAACTTCTAATTTTACACATAATACAATTAAATTTTCAAGACTTAATTATTCCATCACCTCTAATCAATTCTAACTTATTAGATGAGACTCTAATTAAAATTAATTAGGTGGATAAAATTGCGGGATGTTACATTTTTTATCTAATTAATTTTTTTTCGTGTAATCTTTTTCTTCACATCTAAGATACCATTTCCATGTATGACCATTAAAGCCTTCGCAACATACAAAATGGATCTTCTTTAATTTTCTTTACGCATATTAATTAAAGACCTCATGAATTGAAATTTGAAATGCAATTGTGCCTACAGCCTACTTTACATATCAAACCATTCTCCTCCAAGTTTGAAAATTTATTCTTTTATTCCCATTCATATAAAGTTGTAGAAGAGATGTGAAAAGAAAAAGAAAAGTCACATAATTGGAGCTTATATCTTCTTTTTTTAAAAGAAAAAAATTATTAAATTGGTCTATGTCTATGTGTATATAATTCGTTCTCAAATAAATCTATGATTTAAATTAGTCTTTGTTTTTGTTAAACATTTTTTAATTTGATTTTTCTATTGACATTTGTATTCTAAACCATTAAATATGCTGATCAATGTGTATGGTTAAGTGTCACATGGATAATATAATGATATCACATGATTTAAGTGACACACAGTCAACGGTCAATTTAAAACAATTACTATTTGATAAACAAAGAATAATAATGATAGAGTAATAGGTCCAAAGCCTCCCGGGTAGGAAGTTTGCTCCTCAGTATAAGAGTGAATCTATCAAGAACATTTGTAACTCGCTTTAAGGTAAGGCCGGCTGTTAGTGGTCAATTTGGTAATAGGAAAAGCAAGACTTTTCTAAACAACTTTCACACTTTCGGAGCAAAGAAAGAAACGAAGCAATACTTATCAAACGTCAAACATTGACTTATTTGACATTAAGTGAAACAGTTTTTAACGGAGGAATTAAATTTAAAACAAAAATCACAAAGAAAGAGAGTAATTTGATACTGTGTATTAAAAAGAATTAAAACCAAGTTATTGAGACATGGATCAATTTAGAAGTTTGCTCTTTTTGAAAGTGTTAAATTTCATGCAAACCATGTCGACATATGGAGTCGCTGCCAAAAATTCTTCCATTGACTTCATGTTTCATGCGAGCTACAGGTAATTATGCCATATGCTTATTAATTAGTGGAGTCGGCAGCATTAGTCTAGTCCCCTATTTTTGGCACATTGCCAAAATTTTCCTTCACTTTAATTTGAAAATTTCATATATGGAAAATTAATATTAATTAAAATGATATAAATAGTCTTTCTTTTTATAGATATATAAATAGTCATTTTATAATTGTTTAAATTAAAGAAGATTTTAACTCTTATTGATATCTTACGCAGTGTCCGTCCTTCCTTGTATATACTCAAAAAACCGATCCTACATGGATGCGGATCCTCCGCAGCCAAATCTTCTGCTGCAGCCTCTGCTGCATATTTGCTAGCCATTAAATTAATCATGTGGTTGTTAAATTAAGCCCAAAACCTTTTATTTTACGCGTCAGTTCCAACTTTGTGTTTGTTTGTGCATTTCTACTTTGCTTGTTTGGTCCTCTCATTGTGCTGGGTAAACCTTATCTTCATTTCTAATTTTTTTTTTTTCAAGTCTGCATCCTAATTTTTACATTTATCAATAACGATGATTAAAATCTTATAAATTTCTTGGCAAAAAGTTATGAAAAAAAACCCTTAAAAATTATTGTGATAAAATTTTTTATAATTGATTTATGAGTTTAACTCAGTTGGCAAAAGCATTGCATTATATATGCAGTGAATCGAAATTTGAATTCAGGTCATCGCATTTATCCACCTTAAGAGTGAAATTTATAACCACTAGACTACTTAAAAAAAAAGAAAAAAAACAATTATAACTTCTACTCTCATCATTGCAAAATTTTATGTCAAATTTTATTATAAAATACAAATATATATTATAATCATAATCATTATGGAGTATTATTTTCAACACTCTCAAGTAAGCCTCCAATATTTTTTATGGACAAGAAAAAATTCACATTTCTTTTAATCATATATTAATTTTTCTGTCCGAAAATAGAAGACTTAAAAGAAATAAAAATTTATTTTAAAATATTTGACTTACTCAACTTTCGATGCAATATTTTATAATTTTTGTTATTTAACGATGATCAATATCCGTTGAAGTTGGATTGAACCATTAATCGCTTGTTTATGAAATTCAATTCTTTTACTATTTAGACTAATTAATTGTCGGTGTAATGTCTTTTTTTAACTATTCTTTTATATGTTTTTAACTAAGTACTTTTATTAGTTTGATTAGAATAAAAACTAATGTTAATATTGACAAAAAAAAACAATGCTAATAATCTACCAAAAAAATAAAAAACTAATGCTAATGATGATAGAATAAGCATGTGTGGGTTTGACCGTTTGAGCTATTGTCAGGTAAAAAATAAACTGCAACGCAGCTTTAAAAGCTATTTCTCATCCAATCCAATAGTACTGATCGCACGGCCAATATATTGCAGCAATTATGGCTGCAATGGTTTCGCTGCCGAGGATCCATACTCGATCCTACATCACTCAAATTTATATTGACGTATCAATTTAAAAAAGTTAAACTTACTATTCTTCAAGTTATTTAGACAAGCCTTATAAAAATAATAAGTTGAATTTTAAGTCTAAACAAGTTTTTTTTTTTGACGCAAGTCTAAACAAGTTAGACACCTTAATACATCATTAATTATCACTTTTCCAATAGTGGGATAAAAAATTTTATATTATAAGTATTTGTACAAAAAAAATTCAAATATATAATGGTAAGATTTTATTTGATATTGGTACGAAATTTACACTGTCATTTAGTGGTGACTAATTTTCGTCGAAAAATCTATTGAACACATAAGATGGACTCTCTCTATCAAAAGGTACCAAACCTCTTACCATTTATTTTAAAAAAAGTCTAAATCCCTCATCAATGAGACTAATTTATTGTTCACGCAAAAAAATATTAAAAATAAAATTCATATTCACTTTGGTATAATTATTCTCAAAATTAATTAAAAAATGCACTTCTTTTATGTTCTTAGTTTTCAATTAATGGGGGTAACACTTCTTTATAACTAGGCTAATTGCATAAAAGCCTTATAAATCTACAAAAGAAAATAAACAAAGTGGGGGCAGCTTCCCCCAATCAGATACACATAGATCTGTGCTTGCTTACATCGATCAACCTCTTTCAACCACTAGTACTTTTATCAAACATCTACAAATTAAATTAGCTAACTTTTTTGCTAAAAATTAGTTTATAAGTTATTCACAATTTTTTGTCAAACGGAGCCTTAATATGTTCAGATCATCCGACCGCTTTAAATACTTTGGAGGACCTAATCTAATCTTAAATTTCTGCCCTTAATAAACACAAATGAAAACTGGAATTCATATAATCAACAACAATTGTTTCAAAATGTTATGTTAGTATACTAACAACAATCGTTGTCGCACATACGTAAGCGGTTTCTAATATGGTTAAAAACCATTGTTATTGATTTTATTATAATCATTCTATCTGCTCTATTAAAGCGCAATGTGTTTTGACGTATTGTGTTATCTTTGCATAATTAAACCATTCCCGTCAGAATAGGCAACACCTATTCTCCACGAAAAATAAAAACCATTCCTGTAAGTAAGAACTGCAATTATCATTTTATCTTGTTTGATTAGAGTTTTTAGTGTTATCATAGACCAATATGAAAATTTGAAGGTTTTTTTTTTTTTTTTAGATATTTCCTTCTCTTCTTTCTCTCACACAGCCGCCTCTTTTTCTCTTAAATCTATAGTTTCTCTTCTTCTTCATCCACCAAAAGAGGGGTGGTTTTAGGGTCAATTTTTGATCCAAAATCACCCCTCTAAATTATTTTCCTTTTCTTTTTTATTCAAATAAGTGATTTTCACATATATTTAGTTTTTCTTTGTGATTTTTTGTTTGTCGTCGTCTTGTGCGGCGTTTGTTTGTCATCATCTTGTGCGGCGTTTGTTGGTTTTTCGTTTTAGTACCGTGTTTTGTTGATTCAAATTGACATATCAACCTCAATTCATTACAGATCTGATGAAGATGAAGACTTGGATATCAATGTTGCAGATCCGGGAGTATGAATATTCCGGTGACATTTATTTTGTCATATTTGTAGGCACTTTCATGATACTGTTGTATGCTATTAACCTAGGTGCTGCGAGTTTGTTTGCAGATTCACATTTTTCAGTTTTTAGCAATCTTGAATTTGTAATGATTTATGTATGTTTCAATTTGAATGAATGAATTTTTATTTTGAGTAAAAAAAAAACGTTTTTAGTGTTATCATAGATTAATTTATTGTTGACGCAAAAAAATATTAAAAATAGAATTCGTATTCACTTTGGTATAAATATTCACAAAATTAATAAAAAATGCACTTCTTTTATGTTCTTAGTTTTCAATTAATGGGGGTAACACATCTTTATAACTAGGCTATTTGCATAAAAGCCTTATAAATCTACAAAAGAAAATAAACAAAGTGGGGGCAGCTGCCCCCAATCAGATACACATAGATCCGTGCGTGCTTACATCAATCAACCTCTTTCAACCACTAGTACTTTTATCAAACATCTACAAATTAAATTAGCTAACTTTTTTGCTAAAAATTAGTTTATAAGTTATTCACAATTTTTTGTCAAACGGAGCCTTAATATGTTCAAATCATTCGACGCTTTAAATACTTTGGAGGACCTAATCTAATCTTAAATTTCTGCCCTTAATAAACACAAATGAAAACTTGAATTCATATAATCAACAACAATTGTTTCAAAATGTTATGTTAGTATACCAACAACAATCGTTGTCAAACCCGCACATACATAAGCGGTTTCTAATATGGTTAAAACCCATTGTTATTGATTTTATTTAAATCATTCTATATGCTCTATTAAAGCGCAATGTGTTTTGACGTATTGTGTTATCTTTGCATAATTAAACCATTCCCGTCAGAATAGGCAACACCTATTCTCCACGAAAAATAAAAACCATTCCTGTAAGTAAGAACTACAATTATCATTTTATCTCGTTTGATTAGAGTTTTTAGTGTTATCATAGACCAATATGAAAATTTGAAGTCTCCGGATTTTTCAAGACCGTGGTTACCTTCTTTGCACACCTATAAAATCAACATATTGATCACCTACTATTTATATTCATGCATCAATTTAACATATATTTGACAAAAAACCTTATAAATAAATATAATAAATTGGAGAGCAGCTACGCTCCATTTATCCTGGCTCCTTTTATTCATTTCATCATACAGATCGATGACATGTGGCAAATAAATAAAGAATGGCTCAGATTAAAAGATTACTATTAATATTTGTTTTAATAAAAATAAAAAAGAAATAAGGATCCCAGAAACAGACACGCGCATCTTCTTCTTCCTTCTCACGGTCGTTCCAGCATCATCATCTCTTCTTCCCTCCCCCGTCGCCACTGTTCTCCGACCGTCACAAAATAGATTCCTTTCTGCTTTCTTCTCGATACTCTGTCACACGTCGGCGTTCTCCGCATAACTGAACTTCTCCATCTCGCCTCCATCGTCACGAATCAACCCATGGCATAAAGTATAACAGGATTAACGGCACAATTCTATAACAACACAACGTCCCTGCGTTTTTTCTTTGTTTGAATTCAATATCTTGGATGAAATTTCACTATATTTTAAATTGAAACGGAATGGTGTATAGAGTTGCAGCGAGACAGCGTGAGGTGTGTGGCTGTATGTGGAGAAGAATGGAGGAAGGATGCCGCCACTGTGACCGGCGGAGATAGGCGGCGGAGGCAAGTGGAAGAGATAGTGGTCATGAAGATGGAAGGAACGGGCGCATCTCTTTTTTTATACTTTTAATCTGAGCCATTCATTATTTGTTTGCCACATGTCACCGACCTGTACGATGAACAGGAATAAAAGGAGCCAGGATAAATGGAGCGTAGCTACTCTCAATAAATTGAATTTAAATTCTTAATGACTTATGCACTTTAATACATCATTAATTTTCACTTATATCGAGCTACTCTCTACAATAATACTCTCTTGATAATAAAATTCATCTTTTTAAATTCATTAGATGATTAATATATCTGAATTATATTATAAATCAGAATTTACTTATGTTTGTTATCGAAGAGAGTATTTTTCATAAGCTTGCTTACCACTAAGTTGTATTTTTCATAAATTAAATGATTGTTAAGCCTATGTTTATATTATGGGAAATTCTATGGTACAATAGACTAATTCTAATGTATCGGTACAATATGTTTCAAATTAATAGAAAATTGAGTATTTTTTAGAAGAATTTTTTTTTCTATCTTATTAAATATTATAATAACTAAATATTATTCATCAAAGTTGTCAAAAAAATAAAATTTGAATTTTTAAAAAAAAAATTTAATTTTTATTATTCATAATAGTGAATATTGAATTTTTTAATGAAAAAATATAAAAAAATTAGTATCATGTTTATAAAAAATGAAATTGTGATTTTTCTTATAAAATTATGTTTTCTAAAATATAATAGTCAATAAATAACTTTTTAATTTATAAAAATTATTATTTATTTATCATTTTAAAAATCTAATGTACCGGTATATTAAAATTTTACTAATGTACCGTAGAAGTTATACACTAAAATGACACGCACATCCTGCCAAAATGCACACTCACCGTCCAAAATCGAGAATATGACGATAGCCAGCATGCACCATGAATATGAATTATGCCATTAAATATTGACCAATAAAATTTCCAAGTGGCTTATTTTCTAGGCTTGGGCTAGGGTGAGAGAGTCTATCATATCTCTCACCATGAGCAACTATTAAAAGACCTTTGGATTAAAGGGTCTACATATTCTATGGTAAGCTTTCTGCATCATAATATTGTTTCCTTTTATCTCTTTAATTTTTTTTACACACTATTAATTAAAAAACCTTAAATCTTTTTTCAACCTTAAATGACTCATTTGCAAAAATATTTTATACCAAAATAAATTATTTTTTAATTTTGAGTACAATACTAATTATTTTTTTTATTTGTACTTTCTAATTTTTTAAAAAATAAATAAATTATTCTCTATACTTACTATTTTCCTCACTCTCAAATCAATATTTTGTATTTTGCTTTTATGATAATAATGATGAATGCTTAAGAACTAATTTTTTGTGTCCAGTAAAACAAAATGAATTTATTAAGAACCTATTGAAAAACAAATCTCAATAGTATATATTGGGAAATTCCAACGAAGCTCTTTCGTGCGCCAATAGAAATTATTTAGGTGGCATTCAATTAGAGTTTCTGAGAATTTTTTTTTTAATATGAAAAACGAGTTTTTTTTTTTAAATAGTGAAGAAAGAGAGATCTTTATTTTTTGGCTAAATTGCATTTTTAGTCCTTAACTTATTTAATGGTTTCATTTTCGTCCCTTAACTAATTTTTGTTTCGTTTTAGTCCTTTAACTTTACTTCCGTAAGTCATGTTGGTCCTTTCCGTTACTTTGTGATAACACCGTTAAGTGATATACACGTGTCATCTTTTGATTGGCTAAAATTGAATCTCCTTCTTCGCCAAAATTAGAGTTCTTTCTTCATCTTCTTTATGATAAAAAACAATCTTCAACCCAGGAAAAAAAAAATTAGCAGCCCCATTCATTATCAATTTATCATCCCTCTCTAAAATTTAACTAATATAACTTCCTGTCTCTATAATCAGTTTCATTTTATCCAATTGGTTTCATTTCCGTTTCTAATCTACGATTTAAAGGCCCATTACAAAATTGATATATCATTTTGTGTTGTGAGTAATAATCTTGTTATCACTTGTAAAATTGATATATGAAGAACTCTGATTTTGGAGAAGAAGAGATTTGATTCCTAGCCAACCACTAAATGCCACGTGTCAACAAGTTAACGTTTTTGTCGAAAAGTAACGAAAAGGACCAATTCGAATGAAGAAAATAGACTTAAAGGACCAATATGAAACAAAAAATAGTTATGGGGGACCAAAATGAAACCATTAAATAAGTTAAGGGACCATAAATATAATCTATGAGAATTTTAAATTTTTTACAATTTCAATATTAAAATATCCATAAACATTCATTCAAATCTACGGATGTCAACTAAGCAGAAATTGAACGGATGATATTTTACCGCTCCTTGTCCCACCATCTAAAATGTTCTTCATCCCCGTCCTCATTCCCCGCTCTCGGAGAGTATTCTTCCTCTATCCTCATCTTTGCAGCCCAGAGTTCCAGGGGAGATCCATAAACCTTGAAAAAAGTATCAAATATCTATTATTTTCAATCAAACTAGTTGTAAAAAAAAAAATTAAAGTTTAATTATAAAACAAATAGAAAAATTCAAATATTATTGTGAACTTAAATATACATTTATGAACTTTATTTTAATAAAGTTTTCGAGGATGGAGTCTTCGTGGGGCAGGATAAAATCCCGTCCCCATCTTCAAACCTCTCTCGATGGGACTTTCTCTTCCATCCCCATCCACACAGGGCAATCTCCGTGGGGATCTCCATTTATAGATGACATTGACATCCCTATTCAAAACCTTTTTAGAGATGTTAACTTGTCCATGTGAGTGGAGACCCCTAAACTAAATTAATATAATTTTAATATTTTATATTCTATGTATTTTTTATATAATTTCAATTTTAAACTTTTCAGAAACCTTCGTTCAAACCTTTTTATGGATGTTAATTTTCTTTTTTTAAGAAACTAAAATGAGATATATATAAATTAACGAAAGTCAAGTAATCTTCTTAGCATAAGGCGTGCCAAGATCGACTACACACAAATACTATGGATGTTAATTATTTATCAATGTCAGTGGGGATCCATACATAGATCTTTGGTTAAATTGGACAATTCGTCCCTTAACTTATTTATTGATTTTATATTGATCCATTAACTAATTAATGTCACAAATTGGTCCTTAACTTTAATATATGCATTTTTCAATTGAAAAATGCTAATTAGTGCTTTTGGGAAAAATTTTAAGATTTTTAAATAGTGAATATTTTTATTAAATGATTTTTTTCATATGCATTTTTTAAATTGAAAAATGCTAATTAGTTCTTTTGGGAAATTTTTTAAGATTTTTAAATAGTGAATATTTTTATTAAATAATTTTTTTCATATACATTTTTTAAATAGTGTCTCTAAGACACTCATTGGTAAGACACTTGTAATATTATTGTTTTTCAAATAGTATATTTATTGCTGAATTATTTTTTTATAATTATTTATTGCTGAAATTATGTTGTAATAATAAAACGCTGAATTATTTATAAAATTTGAAGTGAAAAATTTAAAATGCAAGATTTGGTAAGATGTGAGAGAAGCATAGAAACAACGATGTATTAATGTGTGGCACATGTATCATGTATTGTTAGCAATCAACGGATTGGATTGATTATTTAAATAATCCACCGTGGGCTATATGATCAGCTTGCCCACGGTAGAAGCCGCCTATTTTCTAACACAAAGTTCACGTAAGAATCTCTAATAGAAACCCCTCAAAATTAAAGTTTCCTTCAAAATAAAAACACTATAGAAAAGGGATTTAACGTGGTGGTTTGAAGGTAGTATAGGCTTTTCAGAAAGTTATTATGTACCGTCTTTATTTGTTAACCAGTGCAGAGTCACATCCAAAATAAAATACCCATTTTATTGCATTAATTGAAAGAAATGTATTTATGATAATCAACAAATTTCTCCCATCTTGTAAATGGAAAAGAGTTGCATTGTACGTCTAAAAATACTGATACGTACCGTACCCTTAATATATATGATTTTTTTTGTCAAGTAATATATATGATTTTATATTGTACGGCTATTCTAAAAAAAATAAACTTATACATGTAATCTAGAGCTGTCAAAAGGGGCCGGCCCGGCCTGGCCCACCTCGGCCCGGGGGCCATGACATATAAAGGGGCTTTAGTGGGCCGGCCCATTAAGCCTCATAGCCCGGCCCGTTAAGCCTAGCCCGATAAGCAAATGCCTACATGGCCCAATGGGCCGGCCCGACAAACTTTCATTTTTTTTTTGACAAATTTTTTTTACAAAATAAATTCAATGGACAATAAAACTACATATGTATCACCCACAAATTAATATCCATATAATTTGATTAATTTCTTTCTTATACTTTTCTATTTATAATGATTGATTAAGTTGTTATTAGTTTTTTTCAAATAAAGATAATCATAACAAACTTGGTTTAATCTTAAAAAAAAAAAACAAATTTGGTTTAATAATTATCTCATAACTAACAAATCTCATCTTTTGTTACTTAATTATCTAAAAATCCTTATTTTTAGCTAAAATTATTTATAATTCTTTTTTTTAAACTCTTTAAGGGGCCGGCCCAAAAGCCCGTGGGGCCGGCCCATTAAAAATATTGGCCCGAGGAGCCGGCCCAATAAGGCCCGATCAACTTTTTTTAAAAGTCCGGCCCATGTAAAACTATAGGGCTAATGGGCCGGCCCGATAGCCCGACCCATTTTTACAGCTCTAATGTAATCAATCATAATCAGTTTGATTATTAGTTTGACTTTAATCATTTAAGTTAAATATAAAATATAAAATGATTACAAGAAAAACCCATCAATATTTAGTCTCTAATTTGATGGTACCCTTATAATTTGGTAAATTAATTAGCTTCTTTGAAAAAAACAAAATATGAAAATACATATTTTCTCATAACTAAAATATATTTAGATAAATGGAGGTGAGTCTGATTAGTAAGAAGTTGACTAACGGGAATTCAACTAAGATTTTAATGGTGGATAATATGTATTACGATATCAACTCGAATTGAGAATTACTACTATGAAAAAACATACAGTTTTCACGCAGTTTTGAATCACAACCGTTGATTTAAATAATTTCGACTACACGTTTTAGATTATACGATTCTGATCTAAAACAATGTGATTACTCTGTGGATTTCAATAGCATGAAATATTAATATTCCATGACAACTCTTTTTGAATTTTGAAATCTATCACGAATTTACTCAGATCAAGGACCCAACAAATTCGACCATAAGAACTATTATGAAAAATAAAATCAAATTAAGCTTACATCCTCTAGTACCAAGCGTGGATACCATATTATGTCATAATGCTCCATGCTACACATCAATTTCTTCTTGTCTAAGTTATAGTAAGTCACTCTTATAATTAATGAATATAGTAATGACTCTCGTCGTTTATGGTTTCTCCTCAACATCAAAAATACTAGTATATTACTTGCACGTACACATTTGGGTTTATTTATCAACTAAATTTTAATAAGTTAACAAAATTTTGTAGTGTAGTGTATATATTTTTAGTAAATAAACATATATGCATGAAGCGTGCCTATAGTAATGAATGATTTTCTTCTTAGGTTGATTCATCATCCATTATTTTCTTCAAGCAGGTGGGGTTGGTTTATTTGCATAAACTAATGGTAGTGGGCGTACATTTCATTATTTTGGACTTACAAATAGTTTTAAATTACTACTGCTAAATGTGGGAAAATAATAGATAGTATTGGCAATCACAATCTGTCCCTTCCATAGTAAAAATATAATTACAATTAGAAAATAAATTTATAAATAGTAGAAGAATTTAGATCAACTAAAGGAAATAAAGTATAAATTGAAGAAAAAAAAATCAAAGAGTAACTTTTTTTTTTTACAATCAAAGAGTAATTATTTTAACAACCTCATTATTTGTAATAGTGTATCTATATTATCTACTCAATTTACACTTTAAATAGTTCATTTTAGAAGAGTTGGATCCATAATAATAGCCAAAAAATATGTATATAAGTAATTTTTTATATTTATTAAATAACTATATATCTTGCATATATTTTAAATTAAAAGTATCAATAATTTAATAATTTTTTAAAAAATAAATAAATATTTACTTACATGTGAAAACTATATTTTTTAAAAAATAAATATATATATATATATATATATATCCCTGCAGGTTACAAAATACAAATATAGGAATTGGATTTTTTCCTCAATTTTCCTAAGAGCATCCAACACTTATTACAATTTCCAAACACTACCCATTTTAGGTAAACTGCCTAAATAGGAATCAATCAATAACAACAGAGTCCGTTTCATTTCAATTCTCCAAAACGTGTCAAACATTATAACCATTAACTACTTCAAAACTGTTTATGTTACAACACAACAAAGTGCTTGTGTTTTCTTAATCAAAACTCACACGTTGCTTTCTTTCTTTGTCCATGTGTGCAAAATCTTCTCCTACAATTTCGGTATATTTTTGGTCCAAATACATATTATGCCTCAAAATTCTCATTCTACAAGATGGAAAATGAGTCCACTTTTCCACTATCAAGAATGTTAGATAATTTCATATTGGAATTTTTTCCATGACCCATTTTTTCTCCATACTCTAAATTGGTCATGACAGATTTTTTGACATAAAAAAAGTTGGGTGGTATTTGAATGATGGGTCATAGCTCATAAGACCCTTTTCTATGCTTAAGAAAAACCTCAACATTGGTTTCATCAAAATGTTTGTTTCTTTGAATGAATTTGTTCATAGAAACATGTTTTTAGCTTTTGGTTCTCTGAGGATTTTCATAAGCAATTATGTGCTCTATTCATTAGGACTGATCATCAAATACTTCTTCAGGTTTGGTGAATTTTGTTTTTGCTTTTTGAGGTTTTATTTATAATGACTTTTATGAGTGCATGGAAAATGAGTAATATTTTTTTTGTTTGTTTGGTTGATTAATTTCAGGTTTCTTAATTTAGGAGATGCTAAAAAAGATGTCATAAATTCACCATCACAACAACAACTGGTTGATGGAAATTCTCATGATTCTAAGATTGATGGTTTTCCAGAAGAGTTGGCTAATTTCCTTTTTTGGAGTGAAGATTTTCATCAAGGAGAAACAGAGTACTCTGTTTTCATGGATCATGAAGAAAAAACAGAGTGCTCTGTTTTAAAGAATATTCACTCTAATTTTCATGATGATATTGTGAAAACAGAGGTTTATATGGACAACTCTGTTTCAAAGGAGATCGAATCAGTTTTCATGGATAGTGAGTTTGAAAATTTTGTTGTTCATGAAGATGGTAATGAAAATGGAAAAGAAAAAGAAGTGTTTGTTTCAGAAGAGAGTGTTCCAAATATTCATGAAATTGAAAAAAATAATTTTGTTTCCATGGAGAATGGTTATGATCTATCTCATGATAGTATGAAGATAAATGAAGATAAAGAGGAGGAAAAAGGAATAGGAGGAGATTATAAATTGGAGATTGAGTCTAATGTTCAAGAAGATGGATGCAAAATCGATGAAAATGAAACAGAGCACTCTGTTTTCATGGAGAATGATGCAGATGAAGATGATAAGAAACTAGATGAAAAGGAAATAGAGGGATCTAATCTTCATGATCTTAGTATGAACAAAGATGAAATTGAAAAAGAGAATTTTGTTTTTGGCGATGAAAGTTTCGATCTTCATGATGATGGTAAAAGAGAAGAGGAAACAGAACAAAAAACAGGGGACTCTGCTTTTGTGGAGAGTGATACTATAAAAACAATCACAAGTAAGTATGAATTCTTTTCAGATAAAGATATAAGTTGTTTCGTTGAAGAACCAACTACATTACGATTCAGTTTTCGAGACTTTTACGCGAGTCCGGATGTCTCATCGATTTCCAATAATGCATACAAAGAGTTTTCAAAGCTTGATTTGGAGAAAGACTTTGTAACTGAAAAAGAAGAAAAAGCGGAAACTATTCATTCAAAACATGTTCCATTAGGCTTGGAGAGCGAAACGTTTGGTATAACTGATTCATCTGATGAAGATTATTTCATTTTCAATGAAAATTCAGTTACATCTGATTCTGAGTCAGAATCATCTTGCTCAAGTGGTCTAATATGGGGCAATACCAATAACCAAATTGATGATTCGTTTTCCTATCGGTTTCTTGGTAGCGAAAAATTTGAGTCGGATATTAGAAAGTTGATGATGAGAGATGAAAAAGTAGAAGGTGTAGAAGAAAACCAATCTTCATTTGATGATAAAGTTTCAAAATTTGAAGCTCATGAGGATGATTTTGAAAATGAGTATATAGAAATAGAACATGAAATGAAGGGTTTAAAATCCTTTGAAGAACATGGTTTTGAAGTGAAAGATAAAAAAGAAGGTTTGAAGAAAAGTGAAGAAACTAAGTGGGAAGAGGAATTGAATGAATCAGAATCTGATGAATATGATTTTGAATGGGAGCATGAAGAAATAGTGGAACAATTGAAGCTAGAATTGAAGAATTCAAGACAAGGTGGACTTGCTACAATCATAGAAGAAGTTGAAGATGAAGAAGAACAAGATGAAAAAGAATCACCAAAAGTGTTTGAAGAATTCAAACCAATGAAAATTGTAGTGAAGTTACTAGAACACAAGGATCAAATTAATGAGATTGATAAAGTTTACAAGAGCTATGCAGAGAAAATGAGGAAACTTGATATCTTGAATTATCAAACCATGCATGCATTAGGTGAGAATTCAATTACCTTCATTTTTTTTGTTAAATTCTTGCTATGGAATATTTTAAATTTATGCAATATCACTTTTGTTAGAGCAAAATTTTCAGCATGTTGCTTAAAGATCAAAACATGAAGCTTACATGCTTAATTAGAAGTTCTATTTTTCACACTTCCAAAATATGCATATTGAAATCTTGTCCAAAATTTTATTTGGATAAACAACTTACGCGTTATTATAGAAGGTTTTTAAGTTATTTTCATAAGCTATCATAGTTACCTATGAAAATAAACTAAAAATAGTTTATTGAAATGTAAATCAATTTGGAGGATTTTTTTTTTTTGCCACATCAATTTGGAGGATTTATCAAAACAAATCTTAGGTGCAATTTTAGTATAGTGGGCCATGACTCATCTCACTCACACCCAACATATTTTGCTAATTATATGCACATAAAAATAGCTTTGTTTATTTATTCAATTCAATAATTAAGCTAGAGATAGTGACAAATCTACATCATGAATTTAAATTCAAGTTGCTAGTAATCTTTTTCCTATTCTTCATAGGTCTACTTTATAACAACTACAGACATTAAAATCAGTGACTAAGATTTGTTCTTTTTTTTTTCTTCTCCTAATATTCAAAGCACTCAATAAAGTTTAATAAAGAACCTTCAATATTACTTTTATAAAAGGTTTGATTGGGATTTGTTTTTAATATTATACTCTAAGCAAAGAAGACTTATTTATTTAGCACTAAGCAATTAATCATCATGTTTTCCCTTTGATTATTATAACTAACTATTCCACTTTACCCTTAATTGTAGGTCTACTTCATCTAAAAGACCCTCTTAAATTAATTTCAATACCAAAATCTACAATCTCAAATGCAATAATCTCTCAAAATTTGTGGCCAAGAAAATCAACAAAGATCACATCTGACCCATTTCTAAAACTTGTTCATCAACTTCATAGAGATTTGGAATTGGTATATGTTGGACAAATTTGCCTCTCATGGGAAATTCTATGTTGGCTTCACATGAAAGCCATTGAGTTACAACAATATGATTCAAAAGGGTCTCATAGGTATAATCATGTTGCTGGTGAATTTCAACTTTTTCAAGTATTGATGCAAAGGTTCATAGAGAATGAACCATTTCAAGGTGGACCAAGGATTCAAAATTATGTAAAGAACCGTTGTGTGATTAGGAACCTACTTCATGTTCCAGCTATAAAAGGTGACACATTTATTTCGTTAAATATATTTTTAATTCCTAATTTAATGTTATAAAGTGCAGTTTATGTATATTTTCATTCATGTTTAGTCTTCAATGTGATGAGTCAAACTCATCCTTTTTTAAATCAGTTTATAAATTGGTTTTGTAAGAATGACTCAAACTCGATCCAAGTTTTAAGAATAAAAAAAAAACTTTATTTTTTTTGCGCATCGCAATCCTCGAGTGAGATGCTAATTTTTTTTCATGTGAATGTGATTCTTAGATGATAGTAAAGGGGGTGAGGAGGATCCTATTGCAAGTGGAAGATTGCAAGATATCATCAAGGAATCAATGCGGGTGTTTTGGGAATTTGTTCGAGCAGATAATAAAGATAATGGGAATGTGATTTCTAAGGAAATTGGAAGTGATCTTAAAGACCCTGTAATTTCAAGTCTTCTAGTGGACATTCGAACACAACTATTGAAGGTGAGAGAGATATCTAGTTTACCACTTTTTATGTTCACACACTTGCATGCTTTTCATTGTGTGTTTTGCATAAAGCTTGAGTTTCTACAAATTTAGTTTTAAATGATTAGATTTTGCAAATTATTGAATAATCAATGAATTTTTTTGGACAAAGAATAATCAATGAATTTGAAAAGTAGTTTATATTTGAAATCGGAAAAAGTAAGTTCCAGTTTAACTGATTTTATGCTTGAAAATTCTTATATTAAGGATAGTTTGATGTAATATTTAATAAGAAAGATATAATGTCTCTGAAGGAGTAGTTTCGTAGTTTGAATTAGATCACCGAATAAGTTGAGTCTCTGAAGAAGATCTATGAATAAGTTCTATCGTAACATTTCTCTATAATAAAGTTTTAATATCCAATTCAAAAGTTAGATTTATGATATTTAGATTGTGTTTAATAAGGCCAATCATTAAATATGCATTAATTATGTTACTATAATTAATGCATAACATTGGAATAGATAAATGGTAGAAATGAAATTGCATAATTAATAAAGCATAAATTTAATGATTGTTTCTTATAAAAAGGAACAAAAAATTTTTCCAAATTATTCCTTATAAAAAGGAACGGAGGGAGTATATTTTCACAAATAATAGGACAAAACCATGTTTCATTGCATCAAACCCGTTTTTGAAGAATGAAAACACTTTTCTAAACAAGCTATATCAATTGAATACAAGTTCCAATCATGTGCTGCATGTTGCAGAAGGAGAGAAAGCTGAAGGACATAGTGAGAAGTGGGAATTGCATAGTGAAAAAGTTCCAAAAGCACCATGAGGATCAACTTGATCATGAGCAATTGGTTGCTCAAGTTGGGTTGAAATTGATTTCAAGGGTGATAAACATGTCTCAATTAAGAAAAGAACAAGTACTATGGTGTAGTGAAAAGTTGAACCGAATCAAATTTTTAAGCAGGAAGATTGTCCATGTGGAACCTTCTTTTTTGCTTTTTCCATGTTGATTCAACCAATTTAGAGATATACTTTTTTTTTTTTTTACATAAAATGATATAGTAGTTTATACAGAAATTGAAGAGTCATTATAAAATTCTCAGCTTTTGTATATATGCATATAGAACCATAGAAGCTCCTTGCTCATACATCATAGTTATTATCTAATAAAAGTGCAAAGTTCTTGTGTTATTTGGGAACAAGTTTGGCCAGTTCAATAAGTGTATGAACCTATTATTATGTAGTAATTTATTTATGTTATTCCATAAAGTATTTTCACATTCACTTAAAAAGGACTTATTATCTCCTCAAAACAAAACAAAAGAAGTTCAAAGACGAGAATCCAACTTGTGTTCAATAAATTTTTAATCATAAATGATAGTGAAAATTTTGTACTTGTAGCATAGTAATAAGCACATGTTAAAGAGTCAACTTAATAAGAAAAATGCAAAGAACAGTGTAATAAATTTTAAAAGGGAAATGATTGTTCGTAAGAATCTAGCAAGCAAGAAAGAGAAGAATGAATCATGACCCTACAATTCCATAACCAACCTTCCCATGATTTCCTCTAATTTCCTATTTTATAGCAATTTTGATTTTTTAAAAATAAAATAGTACATTTCTTCTATTTCTTGTACTTTTTTACATAGTCACATAATTCTCCTCAAAGGTGACGAACCGCGAATTGGTTCGCGCGTACCAATTCATGGTACTTTTGCGAATTGGTTCGTTGTAATTCTTTCCGAATTCTTCAAAACCTAAGTACTGGCGAACCACCCCAACAATCAAATTAGAACAAAATATGGAATGTTGAGACTGATTTAGGCTTAGGTGTGAATATGATGGTTACAAGTATAACATCACTTATTCACTAGTACAATGCATTTTGTACAATGTATATTGGATTTGGGTTGTATATTCGAACATCTAACAAATTGTTTATTTCTAACTTTGATTACTTCTCAATGTTAGTTACACTTCAGTGACTTGTTTTCCCTCAATGATACACGAAACACATGTGCTATCAGCATACACTCAACTTTTATTTGATGGAAATTTGATTCTCAATTTTATGATTAATATAAACTTTAGAATAATAATATTAATTAACATAAATTTAATACTAATAAATATTTTCATCAAATATTTTATTTAATTTTTTATTAACAACGTACCGATTAACGTACCGACTATGCATACCCCTCACGTACCGAATTCTTTAAAGGTAGTGTACCGCGTACCCGAACCCGTACCACGTACCGAAGCGAATTGCGAACCGTGTGACTATGCTTTTTTATCCGTAACATATAGCATTCCTTCCCCTGTTTTTCTTTTAAGAGAAAATTATTCCTTCCTTTTGTTTTCCATTTAATAAGGAAAATATTGAAAATATAGTGTACTTGGTGCAAAATTGTAACAAGTATCATACTTTATTACTAAATTGCAACAGGAACTCGATTTTTGTTCCTTTTGTTTTCCATATTATAAAACCCGGAAATAGTAGTAAAACTTTATTAGGGCATGCAATAAAAGGAACAAAAATAGAGCGACTTATTTGCTATCTCAAGACTACTCAAGGCTAAGGTCTCTTATTTCCTTCTAATTCAAATTTCTCTCTTCAAGATTTTTGTGATTCGGATTGGGCTAGTTTCCCTACCACTCGGCGCTCCACTACCGGATATTGCATTTTTTTGGGTTCTAGCATAATCTCTTGGAAGACAAAGAAATAAAGTGTGGTCTCCCATTCTTCTTCTGAAGTTGAATATATAGAGAGTAATGAACAATGCAACTTGTGAAATTACTTGACTCTCCTATTTTTTTGAAAGATATTGATCTATCTCCTTCTACATCAATATCGTTGTTTTGTGACAATCAGTCTACTCTTCATATCGCCTCAAATCCGGTATATTAAGAACGGACGAATCACATAGAAATCGATTGTCATGTTTTTCATGAAAAAATTCCTTATGGACTCATTACTACCATGAAATTTAGTTCCGCAAATCAAAATTGTTGATTTACTTACCAAGTCATTGGACAAATATCAATTCATGTATTTAAAGAGCAAGATGAGTTTATCCAACTTACACCTTGATTAAGGCCCATAACATAATCCAAATCCACGATCCATTCATAATATTCTCCATGTAGTATTGCATTACACTCGCCTCATGTTTCATTCTCACACTTGTCTTTTTGCATGTATTTCCACTTGTAACACTGCATGTTTTTGTTGTGCCATTTATTTCCATGAATGTAACTCAATGTAATGACTGTTGCACTATAAATATGAGCCCTCACAACACTTTGTAACAATCCAAGAATTACGAATCAATCAAAGTGTGAGTTTTCAATAGAGAGTTTCTCTATTCTTTTCTGGTTCTGATCCATCTTGGCATCAGAGCCCAGGTCCAGTGAGTTGTGAGTGAAAAAAAGTGACAAAAATTAATCTTAGAATAGAGGAGTTTTGAGTAAGGAAGAGCCAAACTCGAAACCTCCATTTTTAGTCCAATTTCATAGAAACAGACACTGTCATCGTGTTCAGGAAGTCCAAAAACCTCTGAATACGAAATTTCACGGCTGCCCGACACCGCACGTGCCTCCACGCGCCCTGCCGAACTCCCACGCGCCGACCACGTCTTCCACGCGCCTTCAAAGGAAGAAGACGCTCCGTCACATGACACGTCAGCCCTCATGCACCGTCACAGCCACGTCAGCCACTAAGATCCTGCCACATGTCCACTTCGCCACATCACCCAGCTTCCACGTCACTGCCACCTCATCAACCACATCATTTTTTTGTCCAACCAGATCCTGCCATGTGACACCCCTGCCACGTCAGCTTCTGAACTCAATATAAGCCACTTATACATGAATATTTTTATTCGTTTACCCTTTATGGAGTTAGGTAGAACCATTAAATTTTCTTGTCTTGACAATGTCTTAAGTTTGAGGTTATTTCTTCAATTAATTCTTTTTAATTAATAGTAAAAAATTGACTGTAAAAAATTATTTATTTTTTATTTTATTAAAATCAAAAAGTTAAATTCCTTTGATATATTTTCTATTAAACTATAATTATAACTATTTCTTTAACTATAAAAATAAATTATTTTAACATAATTTATCAATAGAGGACCAAAATTTTAAAAAAGTGAAAATAGAAGAATCAAAAAGTTGGTTTTTCAAATCTCTATTATATACATAGTGAGATTCCCACGGAGCATTCTCGTGCATTCTCAAGAAAAATTGCTTATGTGGCATTTAATCTCTATCTCTATTATATACATAGCGAGATTCCCACGGAGCATTCTCGTGCATTCTCAAGAAAAATTGCTTATGTGGCATTTAATTAGAGTTATTAGAATTTTTGCTTAGGTGGCATTCAATTAGAGTTTTTCTATTTTATTTTGTACTTTTTTTAATCTTCTCTAACCCATTATTTTTTATTAAAACAAATTTTTGGATATGTACTATTAAATTAATCGGATATATCTCTCTAACCCATTATTATAAAACAAAATTGTTGGATATATACAATCAAACTAGAGTTTTTTTTTTTATCTTTTTTTTATCGAGTTTGTATTTGTTTTTTTTTGTCACTCAATTAGAGATTCTCTAATATTTTTTAATTTTAGAAACTTTAATATTATGCGAGTATATTTTTTTGTAAAAAATCTAATACCTTTATTTAGAATCTCTGATATTTTTTTTTTGTAGAAACTCTTTCTTTTTGTGGGGATTGATATTTTTTAATTTTAGAAACTCTAATATTATACGTATCTTAATATTTTTATTATTATATTTTAATAACATTGTGTTGGTGAAATTCAATTAAAGCTTTACTAATATTATATTTTTTTTGCAGAAATTAAAATATTATTTTTTAATGACGACAAAATTATTTAATCCATGATTAAATATTATATATTTTCTATATAAAAACTATGTGAACACTTCGGCTAAAATTTGATTTGACATGTATCTATTATTCAATCATTCAATTACATGTAATATTTCTATGTTGATTTTTTTTAAAATAATAAAGAATTAACAACTATTTTTTGCTCATGGAGTAGCTATAGAGTCCCGTAATGGACACGAAAGACAGATAGAATTTGAGAGAGAGTTTCGATGGTGTAGAATGAAAAACGGGGAATATACATTGACAAATTAAAATTTGAATTTTGAATGTGGAAGTTATCCATAATTTCATATTTTGTCATTGGGATTACTTATTCAAAATTTTATCTAGCACGATGAAACATGATCCTCATGATGAAAACTGTATGTAGATGATAGTGAGAACTGAGCATGAGAATTTTATTGATATCCATTAAATAAATATAGAATTAACAACTTTTTTATTGATAAAACCCCTATAGAGTTTTGAGTGAGTGTGTGTGTGTGTGTGTGTGTGTGTGTGAGAGAGAGAGAGAGAGAGAGAGAGAGAGAGAGAAGATTTCTCGATGGTATAAAATAAAAAAGCATTTTCCACCTAACTATTAAAAATACACACTGACTAATTAAAATTTGAATTCTAACAGTAGGGCTTATCCATAATTTCATATTTTATTACGGGGATCCCTAATTCAAAATTTTATTTAGCATGATGAAAATTGGTTCACCATGAAGAAAAGTGTATGTAGAAGATAGTGATAAATGAGCACACAAATTTTATTCATATTCATTATAAAAATAATATAGAATTATCAGCTATTTTTTTTTATGAAACCCATATAAAATCGTGTAACTGAGACTAGAGAGATAGAGAGAGAGAGAGAAAGAGAGAGAGAGAGAGAGAGAGAATCTTGCAATGGTATATAATGGGAAACAGAAAACACTTCTCACTACACTATTAAAAATATTTTTATTGACTAATTAAAATTTGAATTCCGACTATGGGAGTTTTTCCATATTATGTGTACATCGCACTTTCACTATATTACATCAAACTGAAAAAATCTATGGGAATTGAAATCTAAAATAAATTAATATAATTTTAATTTTTTATAATCAATGGGTTTTTTATTTGTGATTTCGATTTTAAACTTTCAATAAACATTCGTTCAAATCTTTTTCTGGATGCTAATTTATCAATGTGAGTGAAGATTCATACATAGATTTTTCCATTTGACGCTCACACATGAAAATTGATTATTTGTGGTACAATGACAAAAAATAGTTTCAGTATAGAAACACGGTCAAAGTATGTTAATATTCATTTGAAAAATATTATAAAATTTACAATTATTTTTTATATACGTGAGAGAGAGAGAGAGAGAGAGAGAGGGAGAAAGAATCTCATAGTGTTGTTGAACGGGGAATGAGAGAGTACTTCTCATCCTACTATGTCCCTGTAACATCCTTAAACATATATCGCATTTTCATACTCAAGTAAATTAAATAAAATCAATTTCATAAATAATTGAAAGAAAGATATATGCAACATTCAAAATAATATAAAATGAAAAATGACATAGACAACCTTCAAAAGAAAACGAAGAACATAAGCAAATCAATATTATTAAAAATGAAATGATCCTGTGGGAGAAATGTTAAAATAGTGAGAGAGAGAGAGAGAGAGAGAGAGAGAGAGATAAAATCTCTCACGGGTGTAGAATGAGAAACGCGTAACACTTTCGATCTCACTATTAAAAATGCACCTAGATTAATTAAATTTTCATTTGAGAATGAAGTTTATAATTATTTTATATTTAAAGGGTCACTGTATAATCCTGGAGATGAAGATGAAAGAAAAAATCTATCTCTTAATAGTGTATAACGGGAAGCGAAATAATATTCTTCATATCGCTTTATCCTATAGCATTATTAAATATATATATCATGCAAAATCTATATCAATTTTATCTTACTATTTTTAACTAAATTGTTCAAATAATATATTAAAATAAACACATAAATAATATTAAAAAGAGAATAATCCCGTGCATGACACGGGCTAACATACTAGTAAGAGGATCAAAACTTCAAAAAAATTAAAAATAAGGAGTCTAAAACTGCATTTAAGTCATTTATTATTTTATTAAAAGTTAGGGATGACAACGGGTGCGAGTTTTACACTACCCAAACCCACATCCGAAATATCGGGTGTCACCTGAACCCAAACTCAAAGTCTCTTCGGGTGGCAAATTAACACCCACGGCCACACCTGAACTTGTCGCAAAAAATACAACAACATTGAAATTCATCGAGATCTCTCAATTAAATTAAAATTAAGGTGTACAATTGAAATACAAGCATTCCAACAACATTGAAACATGGTAACATTACATTTAAAATTATAACTTTCCAACAACAATATCGTAACATAGTCATCAAGACTTTTAAGAAATTAAACTACAATTAAAATTAAGGTCTTCAAAGGATATTAAAATTAAAATTAGAGTTTCTATTTTTACACTTATATATATTTAAGGGCAATCAGGTAATTTAATATATAAGCGGGCGTTGTTTCGGGTGTGGGTTTGTAATCCCAAATTCACACCCGAAATATCGGATGTCATCAAAATTCAAACTCAATCAACTCGAATTTTATCCGTTAACTCGAGCGCATGTGGGCACAACGGATTTGGACTTACCTGCCATCCCTATTAAAAGTGAATTGGTTCTCTCTCGTCAAATTCGCTAAAAAAATTAAATGAGAGGTTAAAATTGCAAATTTGAGAAACCAAGAGGCCTAAAAGTATAATTAATCCTTAAAATAATACACAAAGCAGACATCCAACGGTGGATGACGAGTGCGTATTTAAAACCGTTAGATCTAGGGTATCAAATAGAATCGCTCGCTTTTATACGTGACTACGGCGCATTGTTGAGTTTCTCTGAAAACCCTAACAAAGTTCAGCTAGACGCAGCAAAAAGTTGATCGAAGATGGTGCAGCGTCTCACCTATCGCAGGCGTCATAGCTACGCAACCAAATCTAATCAACACAGGGTTGTTAAAACCCCTGGTAATTTCATTCTCAAATTCTCAATCTCAGATTTATTATTATTCTTCGATTTGTTTTGAATTTTGTATTGATTTTGAGTTTTGGAAATGTAGGTGGTAAGCTTGTTTATCAGACTACTAAGAAGAGAGCTAGTGGACCTAAGTGCCCTGTTACTGGCAAGAGAATTCAAGGAGTATGCATTTTAATTGATTTCTTATTTATTTATTTATTTATTTATTTATTTTTTCATTTTTTTCCGATTTGAAATGTGTTTTATTGTGTTTATTTAATTATTGTTGTTATTGTTACACTGATTTTGTACTTTGATGGTTATGATTATGCATGTTTCATTCAGTCATTTGTGTGTTACTAGTTATGAAAATTGGTTAGTTTGTTGTTAGATTAATATGTGTTACTGATTTGTGTAAAATTAAAGAAATGGGGGATTAGTTTGTTCAGGAAAAGCTGGAAATTTTTTCAAATTCATTGTTGGATTGTATAAATTAACAGATGTTACCATTGTTGATAGTTCATGTTGTGATTTGTAGCTAATTGGATTTTTTGTCTTTCTCTGATCGAATTGGCATGATTATCTATAATTTAAGTAATTTTTAGCTAGTTTGTGCTATTGATGTTGATTTCTATCTTATAGACACTGACTTAAGAAAAGTTATGCACATCTTTGGCTTTCAATGTAAATCTTTATTAAGATTAATCATGTATATTATATAATTTTTTATATATATTAAATAATATAGGATAGTTACACATGAATGAAAGGAAAACCGGCAGCAAGATTGAGAGCCAAAGCCTGTTATTTTTCATAATCAATGTTCCTGAGGTTTCTAACATACACCGTTGCAAAATTAGGCTTTATAGTTTTTTGCTTTTTGTTGCCTTTGAATGACTATTGAGCACCATATTTCCAGAAAAAATACAAATGTTGAACAGTCTATGCCTTGCTCTGTCAGTGTAGCATTGAGTGTATATATGATGCTAAGCTAAATGTATTTTCTTCTACTATGTATGATTTTCCTAAGTGGTATATGTTTCAGTTATTTGGATGCATGTTATGTTTCTTGCTTTTGGTCATCCTATGATATGCATGACAATTGCAGATTCCACACTTGAGGCCTACAGAGTACAAGAGATCAAGGTTGCCTAGAAACCGTAGGACTGTTAACCGTGCATATGGCGGAGTTTTGTCTGGAGGCGCTGTTAGGGAAAGGTTTGTATGCTCACCTTTTAGAGGCTATCATAACTTTCACATTTATTTATTTGGTTAAATAGTTGGTGTAATTTGATTATATTTGTCTCTGGTTCTATAGGATCATTAGGGCTTTCTTGGTTGAAGAGCAAAAGATAGTGAAGAAGGTCCTCAAAATTCAGAAGGCAAAGGAAAAGCAAGCCACAAAAGCATGATTTTGGACCAAAGCATGAGATACAGATCTTTTTGGAGGACTCTTAGATTTGGGTGATTATAGTAAATCACAAATTTTATTAGTTTTTCCCTTGTTAATTGTGTTTAATTGGCTTTGTTTGAACTCATTCCAGAGCTATTGTTAACATTGTCTACTATTCCATTGTGATACAGTTTTGTTTATCTCAATTTTCTTAATGCTTTATTGGCTATTCCATTTGCTTTTAATTGTTTCAATTTCAACATATTTTGGTTAGTTCCCAAGTATGACCACACAAACGATGTATATCCGGTGTTATAAACTAACTGTAGTCAATAATCAAAGTTTAATATGTAACCTTAAATGTTTCTCTTGGAACATTGTCATAATTTGAAGTAGTACTTGCCTCTTGGCATATCTATATTTGGGCCAAATTATTTTATGAGCTTGGATGAATTGCAAAATTATTATTTGTTTTTGTTCAAATTTTAGAGCTAAAATTCTTGCTATTTTTTGTATCTACAAACGCATTGTTTTGTAACTTTTAGTTGGTATGAATAGCTTCTAATCAAGAAATAAAATAAATAATAAAAGACCATAACACAGGTTAACTTAAAAGTTATTGCCATTTCAAAAAGTACCCTTAATTCCCAAAGGCAAAATTCACGAAACAATAAAAGAGTACTTGGCTAGTTAGCTTACACATACTACTAATCAAATTTCATTGTGTCTCATAAATAAATACCACCTTAAACCAGCAATACATGAACCAATAATGTCATACTTTGATATCACAACAACATTTTAAAATACGGATGGCGATTTACCCATATCCAGTGGGTACTCACAAAAAATATCCATGATGGATAGGGTAAAAATCCGCATTTTGGGTATGGGTAATTACCCACAAAATTGAGCGGGTACGGGTATCTAAGGTACCTACCCCATATACCCATATAGTATGTATTTAATTTTTTTTAATTATATTATTATATAATAATATATATAATTATTTTTATAAAATACAACATTATTATATTATTACACATTTTGAATAAAAAAATGTTTATTTATAACATAATGTAAATATGTCAATAGAGAAATGAATTTGAGGATGATTTTACTAATAATTTTGTTTATAATTTTCATGAATCAACATTAAAATCTTTGAATTGTTTTAAATTCTATTAAAATGATATGATATTTTATAATTGATCAATTTATTTTTAATAAAAATGCGGGTAACGGGTACGGGTATGGGTACTCGTAGGGCATGGGTACGGGGACAAAAATTGTCACCCACGCGGATATGGGAATGGGTACGGATATTTTTCAAACTGCGGATATGGGGATGGGGACTATAGTAGTCTACCCATTACCATCCCTACTTTAAAATGAATCAGCTTAACCACAAACAAACACTTAGAGAAACAAGTGATCAATTATAATTTCAGTTCAGATATGCTCCACATACAATGTTGGCCAACTTCAGTTCAGAGCTGCTCCACATACAAGTTGAAGGTCCGTTGTCCACGAGTTAAAGTAGAAGAAAAAAATAGATGCAGTGAGGTGATCCGCAGGGGCGTCTCTGACTTTTTTAGACTCCGTGGGATTATTAAAATAGGCTATAATAGAAAAAAATATGCAAAAAAAATTTTAAAAATTGCCATCGATTTGAATTACAAATAACATCAATAACACTAAAAAAAAATTTGATAAACAAGACAATCTCTATTACACGTCTCTCTATTTGATAAAACTATAAAATATCTTTTAGGACATTTTGTAACTAATAAATCTCTCGTTTTAGAATAAGGAGAATCTCAAATATTTGAACTCCACAATCTCTCATTTGAAAGTTTGCAATCCCTAATTTTATACCTCTCATTTACTTATACTATAAGTCTATAACCCTATAATGTTTTTTAGAGGCTCCTATTTTTACGAGGCCTTATGCCATTACACATTTGGAAAAGACGCCTCTGGTGATCCGAACTATAAAATGACATCTTTTTTGGTGAATGTAGAAGAAATCAAGCACTTAAAGAGAAGGTGAAGTTTATTCTCTAAAAAGCTTGAGTCAACTTCTAACACTCCAATGTTTTTGACACTAGTACAAAAATACCTTTATAGAAAACTTATTAAGTCAGTTAATGCTTTTACATGACTTAAGAAAATGTGCGGTGACAATTTTGTAAATAAGTTCAACTTTATTAAGACGGTTTCACTATAAACAGACCTAATAACGATTAATATAAAATCCAAAACCTTGTTGTTAAGTCACGTGTAGCTCACTTGGCTTAAAAACTCTCTTTTATTAAGTCATGTGTCTTTTAGCTGACTTAAGAAACCCTTTTTCTTAAGTCGGGTGTTTTTACCTGATGTAAAAACTATAATATAATTTTTCAAAATAAATTATAATATGTAGCATACGGGAATCGAACCAGGTCCCTTCTTATAAAAAAAAAATCTAAAAAAAAATCAATATTTTTTTTAATATAATCTCTTCTTCCTAACCGCTACGATCAAGCTACTTTCAAAATCTCTCACCAAATCAACTTCAACAGTTTTTTTAATATAATCCCGTCACGGTCTCAATCTCCGTCTCCTTCTCGCGCTCCTTATGTGCTCCGATCTCGACGGTCTATTGGAAAGAAACCCTCTGGTAGTCGTCAAGGTGGAATTCGTACTTTGCATGATGTGAAACGTGATCAAGATTCGGAGTCTGATGATCCGCAGGAGTATTACACTGGTGGTCAAAAGAGGTAGTACTGTAATACATAATCGAATTTTATGATCTTTCTTTACTGTTATTGATTTTGATGCTGGTAATGTGAGTGAATCCCTAGTGTTGTAATGCTTTTGTTTAAATGTGAGTGAACTGGTGCATTCTTGAATTGAATTTCATGAGGTTTAGGTTTTGTGAATTTTGTGAGTTTTTGTTTCTATTTTTTTTTTTTTGGTAGTGAGTTTTTGTTTCTATTTACTTTGCTATTTTTCTTTGTTTATATCTATAATCTTAGTGTCTTTCACCTGAATGTAGAATATATCTAGAGTAGTTTGGTTAAACTTTTTAAAATAATCGTAATTGCTGCAGCATCGACACTTCCGAAGGAGACACATCTAGTGTCCGACACGAAGAAACCTACAGGAAACCTGCACATATGTCGCCAATCGCCGGTGATATTGCCATTGACGACGAAGAAATCAACCTCAAACCTAGCCCCAACCCTAACCTGAATTCAACTCTCGTAATTTAGCTCTCCCTCCGCCATCGGAGAAACCCTCCGCCATCTGAAAAACTGCACGCAGCCCTCCCTCCGCCATCGGAGAAACCTCATCTGTCTCCACCGCTTCTATGGTTCGCCTCAGTTATTGTCTCACAACTCACAGGTAATGTTTCGATTTTGTTAAACCTTCGTTCAGTTTCTATTTCGATTTCATAATTCCTCAACCTGTTTCCCTAATTTCTATTCAATTACTAATTCTCATTTAGTTTCAATCAATTCCCATTTCAATTTCAAACTTAGGGTTTCTCTGCAAATCAACTTCCATTTTCGTTTTTTCTATTTCAATCAATTTTTCTTTCGGTTTATTTTCAATTTCAATGAAGTTCTGTTTAAACTTTCAACTTAGTTGTTGTTATGGTGCCTTGTTCCTGTTGAATTTTATTTTTGTATTGAATTTTATTTGTTATGGTATATAAGTATAAATTGCGTGAAATAATTCTATACAACAGAAATGCAGTCATGAATACAAGTTCAGACTTGCCTAAAAGTTTTCTTCACTTGTAGCTCAAACAAATGCTGTCATTATTATTGAGTTTTATTCACTTGTAGTGTTGGCTTGTAGTGCAGGAGCTGTTTTATGAGTTTGTTGTGTGGAGTGTTATTGGTCGAGCTATTTGTTTTCTTTGCGTGTGTACAATTCCTTTTTAAGGGTGTATGAAAGTTGTTAATTCTCTAGTTTTAATGTGTTTATTTACCTCATGTGATTTCAATAACACGATGCAATTCTTAGAGTGATAATCATTTGAGTTAGCGCAACAACATGTTTGAGTTATAACAAGTTTTGTCTTCCTCTCGAACTAGCAATTTTGTAACTTTTCTGATTAGTTTTATACTTCTATGGCTAGCTGGGTCACAAGCATTGTTTGTGTTCCTATCAGAAGCTCTTTCACAAACAATGAGAATCTTGCGATCGCCTTTGTTTGAGCCTGAACTTCTACTATCTCATGGGTTGAGGTAACTACTTGAAATATTTGAGTTGCTTCACTATCATGCTACACATCTTTAAATCTTGTGTTTTAATCTTTAAAATACAGGTACTTCAATTCTACCCTTGTAATTGATTAATAGTGGAGACTTGTTCTTAATTATAGTCCTCAGTATTGTCGTCTTGTGTTTTGCCTCTTAGACTTTTTCTTTTGCAGAAGGTTGTGTATGCAGGTTTATAGTAGTGTAGGTTTTGGTCACAACCTATTATATAGATAGATCCAATTATATCGCACAAATCCATTTAAGGCTGCCTATGTCTAGACATATGACAACAAGGAATATAGGAATGAGGAAGGTGTATATATATCTCAGGTATAACCATGTTTTTATCAATCTAATTATTTTACCTCTTTTAAGAATGAAATGAAGAAAGGATATCATGTACTAGTTTTTACATGATTTTTTACATTTATAAATTTTTGTTTTCATTATGAAGTCTTGAATATATGAGTGAGTTTGTGATGTAATTCTTTATTATTTTCACTAATACTCTTTTTTAATACAAATATTTTGGAGGTAATGGAGAGTACACTATTTGATGGCAGAAGACATCGTTGACATAAAGTATTAGCATGGTCATGGGATCTGATAAACTGTTTGGAAAAAGGTAAATTTTGGTGCTAATTTATCCCGAGTACATGTGATTTTGATTGGTAATTTGTTGCCTTATGTAATAGAATTTCCGTTTCTCTGGTTTTTGCTGGTCTGCTGCATATTCTCTTAAGCTGTCTTCTGGCTTTTATGATGCTTGTTCAAGTGGTCATCGTGGCTGGTACATCTTTTGTGGGAATAATTGTTTTGGTTTTACTTGCAGGGAGCTTTGAAGTGTTACTTTTAATAAAGACTTTTTCATTTTAAATAGGTAGCAGAAGCATTTGTTATTGATGAAAAGGATTTATTTGATGAATTTATGAATCTTTTATAGTTAAGTACTAGTCTCCAATTGCTTAGTTGTAATTTGATTTTGATGTGTAGTTATGAATTTATGAGTTTGTCATGTAGTTATTATGAATATAATCTTTTTGGAGTTATTTGATGTGTAGCTTTGGAATTGATTTCATTGTTGTGAAAATGTCAATTTTAGTTCTCATATGGATTTTTTTTCTTCTTGTGATTGATTTCCAGGTTACTAGTTATCATCATGGAAGGTGTTGTTGTGAGAACGGTCGCTCCTTCCTTCTGTTAACATGTTCAATTTACTAGTTATCTATTTTGTTTTAATGAATACTTTGCATGACAACTATATACTGTGTGGCTTCTTTTAACTGATCAACTGCATACTGTGATGTAGGATTGGCTCCATTGTAAGTGAACTAAACTCTCCGTTCTCTAGATTTTGACATGTTCATAGATGACTTTTATGTGATTTTGTTTAGAGACACACAACTCATAAAGTATAAGACAATTTGAGGACTCAATTATTGATTCCCACAAGTATCATGGCAAGACCTGATCTCATTCACCAAGCAAGGATGAACTATTTAATGTTGATCAATGGAGCCATATGTTCAGGAATTATTTTGTGAACATTTTATGATTTTATCATTTTTAATCCCTCACTCAAAAGAAGAAAGGAAAGAAATAATTCTTCGATATTTGAAAATAAATCAAAGAAATTTCGACAAAACCATCAAGGTTTTATATATTTTCTCACTTGACCCTTTTGTACATTTTTAATCAATAAACCAGAATTTGGAATTCACAATATCTTCATCATTTTACAGTATGCATGTCGAAAAACTGCAGCTGATAGAAGAATGAGACGAAGGTTTGCATAAAACAATGAGATATGTGAAGAAGATTATTACATCACATGGGTGATGATCATATTAATGAAGATTTTTGTGGTACTGATTCATTCTAGTTCCAGGTAACTTTCATTAATTTCTTTGATGACTTCAACTTTCCTGTAAGCATAAGGTGAATTATATCTTATTAATTTTCACACAATAGTCAATCAATTTTAGTTATTTTTATGCATTAAGCAATACAATTTGTTTAGGGTAGCCACCATTTTTTTTAATTGTAACCATAACAGAGACTTGGTTCCCTCCAAGTCTTTCTCTTAATAGATTTATTTTTATCTTAAAATATGTTGATATAGTAATTTAATGTTATGTCAACATTTATTTATACAGATATTTGGGGATTCAAAGCCATTTAATAAAGATGAAGTTATAAATGTTCAAGAACGCTGTGCAAACATGATATTGGAACATATTGAAGCAAGTACGAATAATGATATGAATTAGGGTGCACTTATGTGTTGGATGTTGGCTAGTCTTTAAAGTTTCTAGTTTGTGATGGTATTTTAATAAGTACGCAGTTCCTATTTCACCTAGATAGTTACTCTTTGTTTATGCTAGCGTTTTGATAAGACTAGTTATATTTGTTGAGTTTTTATTTTAGTGCAACTTAACTTGCCTAGTAGTGCTGTGGTTGTGTACTTAATACTTATTTTGATTACAATGATATTTTAAATTGATATGACAATATTTTACTTCTACGGTTTTATTTTGAGATCTGGAAATAGAATATAATATGATGTTGCTGAATATTTCTTTTGATGAATTGATGTTGCAGTATATATATATATATATATATATATATATATATATATATATATATATATATATAGCGCAGGAAACAAAAGTCCTATTATAGAAAAAACCTGCAAAAAAAAACTTCTTAGGTCGGTTACTAATAGCTAACTTAAAAAGTAACATTTTTAAGTCGGCCCCACGTGCCACAAGTGCTTGCTAAAACCTGGACTTCTTAAGACGCATAAAGTTTAACCGACCTAAAAATGTAGTTTGTTATGTCAGGTCCAACCCGTCTTAACAAGTCAAAACTTGTTATGTCAGAAAAACTTAAGCCACGCACGGAACCGACCTAAGAAGTGGCTAGGAACCGACTTAAAAAGGCTTTTTTCCACTAGTGTGAATTTCGGTCAGCTTCTAACACACTGTCTTTGGGTTGCATACAATCCCCGAACAAATTTCAAATTTAAAACAGTTTAGTGAAAAGAATAAATCTACTTTAAATTTGAATTGTCTAATCTTAAATTTGACAATATAAGTTATCATGATTGTAAAATTGCATGAAGTAATCCATATCTCACTTGAAATGCAAGTAATGCATTTGTTTTAGCTTTTAAAAAACGATTTTTTATTTGTCTTTTTAAAAATAATTTTTAGGATAAATTAATTAAAAATAGTAAAAATTATTTCAAATTCATTTTTTTTATAAATTAAATGAGCGATTTTGATATTCAATAACTTAAATATCCATGTTAAAAATTTTAACTTAATAAAAATCTACCAAAAGTGCAACATAGAACATTAGAGAGAAAGAGATGTTTGTAATTGTTTGTCGGAACATCACGTTATATATGGTGGGGCCGAATTTCGAACTTCAAACACCCTACTTATTCACTTTAACGGTGAAATTTTCAGCCACTATATTACTCGACAAAAAAGATTAAACTAAACTAATAAATACTACTCCATTCGGTCCTTAATATAAGAAGAAATTCCATTTTTAGATACATTAAAATACTGATTTATCTAGACTATATCATTGTCTAGATACATCAATGTTTCAATGTATCTAAAAAGTGAACTTTTTCTTATATTAAGGACCGAATGGAGTAATATATTAAAAAAAGTTTAAATATTATTTTCATTTCTGTATGTTCGTTAATTTTTTGATTTAGTCCCTGTATATTTTTTTGATGCAAATACAATCCTTAATGTGCAAATCTTGTTGGTTTTAGTCCATCATGTTAAAAAACGACTATGCTTGTAGCTAATTAGGTCTTGTTGGTTTTAGTCCCTCCTGTTAAAAAATGTCTGCTTTTGTAGCTAATTGGTCGTTATCAGTAGCTAATTAGCTACAAACATGGTCGAGAGGGACTAAAACCAATAAAAGTAGTGTTTATCATCATATCCAAACAACTGCTGCAATACATAATTGTTTGGATATGATGATAAACACTACTTTTTATTGGTTTTAGTCTCTCTCGACTGCGTTTGTAGCTAAATGGTGTTTGTAGCTAATTGGTAGCTATTAGATACCAATTAGTTACAAACACAATTGTTTTTTAACGGGAGGGATTAAAACCAACAAGATTTGCACATTCAAGGATATATTTGCAACAAAAAAATATACAGAGAATAAAACAAAATATTGACGAACATACATGGACGAAAATGATATGTAAGCCTAAAAAAATTGAAAACCAAAGTTAGTAAAATATATCATACTAATACAATAACAACAACAATAATAATAATAAGGGTAAAATATGTTTTCGGTCCCAACTTTTATAGTGAATTTTGTTTTTTGTCTTTGTAAAATAAAATAATTTGTTTTCATCCCTATAAAATTTTTTCTTTTGTTTTTTAATCCTTAATGAACAAAATTTCGACATTTTAATGTTAACATTATGACATTTTAATGTTTAAAATTGTCTATATTATATCTATATATCATCTTAAATCTATATAAGTCCATATTATGTTAAAAAAGTGTAAAAAATGTCAAAATTTTGTCCATTAAGGACTAAAAAAAAGAAATTTTTTGATAGGAATAAAAACAAATGATTTTATTTTACAGGGACGAAAAGCAAAGTTCACTATAAAAGTAGAAATTGAAAACATATTTTACTCTGATAATAATAATAACAATAATAATAAGTATTAAATTAAAAAATATATATACAATTGGATTCGGTTTGAATTGGTTTAAAAAGATCAATTCAAAATTCGATCCAACAATTTTTACAAAATAACATTACGATCATATCAAAAAGGGTTAAATATGTTTTTAGTCCATACTTTAATGTGATTTTTGACTTTTAGTCCCTACATTTTTTTTATTATATTTTTAGCCCCCACATTTTCGCCGTTTGCAGTTTTAGTCCCTACCGTCAATTTTTTGTGACTTGGATAATGAAATCAGGCACATAGGATGACATATATATGTCACGTCATTCGATGCAAATGTTATCCTAGTCAATTTAAGTTATCCTATATAGCCAATTATGTTATTTTAGTCATAAAAAATTGACTAAAAATATAATAAAAAAATGCAAGGACTAAAAATATAATAAAAAAAATATAGGGACTAAAAATCGAAACTCACATAAAAGTAGAGACAAAAAACATATTTAACCCTGTCAAAAAATATCCAATTTTCTATTCAATACAATTTTTTTTGGTGTCTCAAAAAGTATTTGTTAGTATGACACATTAGATTTGAGTATATATAATATTCATTACACATTATTATCAACAATCCGTAGAAGCACAACTGATAAATTCTTTGGGTGAATTTCCAGGTTCGATTCCCGATTACGGAATTTTTTGCTTATTTTATTTTTTTATTTTTGCGAAATCATTAACTAATTTAACTTCAACCTACCACACATTCTAGCAATATTCTCACCACCGTGTTCAATTCCCATTGCCGCCGCCGTCGCAGGTCAGTTGCTTTTTCCCTCTTTACATCTCACTACATTGTTTCAATCTGACCTAATTTTATAGGCTTTAGCTTCATATTTTTCACTGGTAGATTGTTTCAATTATCATAATCTTGTTCAGCTTGTAGTTCAATTATCATAATTACTTCAATTTAAACCGTGAGCTTGAATCGGAATGAATTAAAATTTTGATGTAATTTTGCGAAGCTTTCTGTTCATGCTTTCGATTTCATGTTTAAAGTCTACCAACCACCTTACATTTTATATCATTCTGCAGTATCTGCTTGAACATACAGTTTTAAAGATAGATGAGTTGTTATATTCATTTGCCATTAAATATTGGTGTTTCATCCATCTAAGGTTGATCATTTGCAATGTTGTTATGAATATTATCAAGAATTCAAGATTATGATGCAGTTCTGGTGCACTGTTTATTTTTCAACTGAAATTATCATTATTTCTCGAGCATTGGATTTTAAATCTACGCGAAAGTCTCGTATAGGGAAAAAGCTAGCTTTCATTCACAATACAAAATCAGTTCAGTTCTAAAGAGTTTAAACAGTGAACCACCTTAAACAACGAGTTTAGTTTAGTATGGAGTATACAATATCAGTTCAGTTCTAAATAACTGAATTAATTTCTGGTTCAGTTCACTTTGATTCGAGTTTTCCTCTTGAACTAAACCATGCCCACCTCTGCATGCATGTGCTACGAATTTTGTTGTCACGGTTAACTAACCATCTGGCTGCAATTTCGGTACATTGGAAAATGTTTTTTTATAGCTCTTATTTGCTTTTGGTTTGTGCCGTGTTCTTGGTCTATTTCGTGAATTTTGTCACCTCTGGAATTTCCCTTGCTGCATTTCTTTGATTTTTCTCAGTTTCCTACTGCTAAAAAAAGTTTAAAACAGAAAATAGAGGAAATCATATATTCATTGATTTTTAAGTGGTATTGCTTATTTATTTTTAACATTGGAGCTTGATGTCTCTAATACATGTGGACCTTGCATGTCCTTTATTTTTCTTGTTCATCCCTTATACAAGAGACACAAGTACACTGTCTCTTAGCATTAAATTGCTATAAAATATTACTCAAAGTTGTATGAAATAAATCATTCAATTAATATTTTACTTCAAATAAATTTAAGTGTAAATATTAAAGTACATTAAAGTAAGGGACCCATTCAAAATTAATGAACACAAAAATAAGTAACAATTCTAAAAAGCATTATCAACATTCCTGAAATTGAATGTCTGGCATGTTTTTTATTTGTCTTCGAACTATCAAATTCATATATTTTTCACGATTTTCATCCAACTGCAATTCGGCATGAGTCCATCCATTCTCAAGGTATTGTCTTCCAATACTATCAAGCTTAGCTTTGAGCTGCAGATCTAGCAAAAATTATATGATCTGTATCAATTAAACTATTTTCGTACCATTTAACATTGAGGGGGGTCTCGATTCGTCGATTGCCATAAATGATCAGGTTAAACTCATACCTAATACATTGAGGTAAAAAAGGACAGCCCAAAATTCCAACATAGATAGCCGTCATTGGAAATTTGTTACAGAACCGGAAGGACAAGGGTGGTTCAATTTTATGTTCATGGAAGCAACTTAGGACTGTTGATCCTGGAAAAATGATATACTTGATCCCAGAATTGAGCAACATCTGTCAATCAAATATAATTAAGAAGTTTGAATTAAACGTGTTGCCACTATGAAATAAGTTTCTTTTATTTTTATAGAAAATAGTCAAATTGGTCATCTAGAAAAAAACAAAATGATCTATGTGGTGGAAATGAAATGCACTAATTTGGTTATCCATAATATGTCGAAATAGTCTCTAATAGAATTAAAACATTCATAAAAATCATCATTAAAATGGCTAATTTGTCTGGCATTTCAGATTTTAGAGGATTTAATTGGTGTCTGTTTTTTCTCTAGGATAAATTTGGGCCTTCACTCTTTTTTAAAGGAAAACTATTTTATCCTGAATGACCATGAGAAATGCTGAAATTACAGACATGGTACCTGATTCATTAACATGTCCTTGGATTGGGATGTCAATGACGTGCAACTTATTGCTTTAAGATGTTGTATGTTTGGTGGCAGGCCTCTGATTTCTTGAAGCTCAATACAGTAATTCATAGAAAGTTTTTTTAAAGAGCGACATGAATTGATGCATAAAGGAAGAATTGTTATGCTGCTGTAATCAAGGGATAAATTTGTGACATAGTGCAAGCATGGCATAATTGTAGCAAGAAATTCACATGACAGATGGCAAAAGCTCAAGTCAACATCTCTGTGAACCAAACGAGAACTAGCATTTCTCACATCTGAAGACGGTGTTTCTGGAACTTGACCTTTTCCCTTATTAATTCGCGCAAGCCCCTTGCAACTGTAAGCCTCCAAGGTCTCAAGTTTTGGCAACATAAAAATACTACTAGGTAGTTCAAGTAGCTTGTTGCATCTATCTATTGTCAGGTTTGCAAGCCCTACAAAAAGTCCAATGGAGAAGGGCAAATCACATATTCCACTATCACTCAAAGCAAGGTGTGTTATGTTTTCCATCTTCCCTAATATTTCTGGAAAATTCTTGAGAGTTGTACAATTCCTAAGAGACATGGTTTTAAGACAAGGTAAGTGGATGCCATGAGGAAGAATCTCAAGACTGGTGCAACGATTAAGATTCAAATCTTCAAGTTTTTCAAGGAACCCAACGGAATCATGAACTTCAACCAAACTCTTGCAGAAATCAAGATGAAGTTTCTTCAAATTCGAAGCACCAGACATGTCAGGTACTTGCTTTAAGGATTGACAACCGCTTAACTTCATTTCCGTCAAATATTTAAATTTCTGAAAAATGCAAACAATAACTATTTTATGAATTTTTGAGTAGCTAGGTTTTATTATTTATACTCAGAAAACAAATAAAATATTAATACCATGATAATTTGATTGCCGAATGTAAAAAGCCCCTTAGACAAGTCAAGTATGACAAGTTTCTTTGGATTATAATGATCCGGAAATGACGATTCAGGATAATCACACCATTTTAGAACTCTTAAACTTTTTGGGAGATGATTAGGTCCTCTGGAAAAGCGAGCTTTTTCTATTACCAGTATTTTGAGGTTTTCCATATTCTTCAATGCATTTCCATCCCATTGGACCTCCTTATCTTTGAGTAGACGTAGCATGATGACCTCAGTTTTATCAGATCCCTTCAAACCAAAAACACTAAATAATATACATCTCTGATTATACAACATAGTAACTTGACCTAATAAATGGTTTTAAGTGGTGGCAATCCTCACACCACCCCTTGAGCTAGATTTTCAGGTTGATGTAAGCTCAAACCCATTCTAAGATGATATTAAAGCCTATCCAAGTTGAAGTGACATCTAACCTTGGATGAATTCTGTTTATGCCCCTGAACATGCTATAAGCCCTTCCCAATTTCCAAAGCATGTTGAGGGGCTTTAGAGTATATTGACGGGCATAAGAGAATTCATTCTAACTTCACCCCATGAGCAAACCTTTGGGATTGAGTTAGAACCCAATTCAAATTACAAGAGTCGGCAAAATATGGAAATATACAGGGTTAAAAATCAGATTGGTTTACTCAAAAAAATAAAAAAGAATAAGGTTCGTAGAGTAATAATCCCTTCACGTACCTTGTTCTCTTTGAAAACATGAAGAATATCTTTGGAGAACCATAATCTACTGCGTTCACCTGGCTTTGAGGGTGATTCCTGCCTCACAATCTCTCTACCCATATCTTCAATCATGTCATGCATCCTCACACCATATTCAACAATTTTTATTAGGCTCTTATCAATCAACACCTGGATAGCATAGTCTGGGGCGAAGCCACGACCACTATGTAGTATGTTCATAGCATCAGGTAAATTGAATTGTTTGAAGAAGCATGCGATGTCCAAAAATATTTCCTTCTCAAATTCTTTTAAGCCATCATAACTTACTCGTAGGATTTCCTGAATATTTTCATGAGGAATTCTTTCATAAGTATCTATAGCAGATTTCCATTCCAATATTGTTTTACCATATAAGTCACAACCTATTATTTCAACAGCCAATGGAAGACCATTAGAATAAAGTATTACTTTCTTTGAAATGTCCAAATGACTAGGATCAAGTTCTTTTGATTTGAAAGCATTCCAAACAAACAATTCAAGGGCTTCTTCACAATTCAACCCGTTTACTTCATAGGCTCTTTTAACACCATAAACACGCAGCAAATGCCTATCCCTTGTTGTTATAATAACTCTGCTACCAAAACCAAACCAATCAAGTCCACCGGCAAGCGCTTTTAGTTGCTCCAGACTGTTAACATCATCCAAAATCAATAGAACTTTTTTCCCATGAAGCCTGCTTTTGATTATAGGAATTCCTTTATTTATACTGCACCGTGTAAGATCTTTCACCCCAGCTAATTCAAAAAGAAGTGTCTCTTGTGGTTGTGCCAACCCATGCTTCATTGAATTTTCTCTAATATCACCAAGAAAACAAAGACTATCAAATTGATCAGCAATGTAATTGTATACAGCACATGCAAGTGTTGTTTTATCTAACCCACCCATTCCGTAAATCCGTACCATTCGAACCCCCTTATTTGATTCAATTCCTAGAAGTGAGTTCACTCTTTGAACTCGGGACTCTAACCCAACAGGGTATTTAGCAACATGTAAAGGTCTACGATTAATCTTTTCAGAGACCTCTTGAATGATCTTCTCAATGAACTTATATTCATACCTGGTCAATTGCCAAATTTAAGTCTAAAGTAAAATTAAAATCATAATAACGAATGTTGCATAAAATAATTTATCTATAATAATAAGAAATTTGATAAATAGAAAAGAGTGATAAGGCACTCACCCTTCTTTGTAATGCCAACCAACAAGATTACTTGCTTCTTGCAAAGCTAACCTCCACTGTTTGACCTTTGCCTTGTCAATGGTTTTCTTTCTTTCATGATTGGCCAGTGCTTTTGCATAGCTCCCTTTCTGATGGCGCACATCAGAAGGCTCAACTTGATAAAAAACTGGCCAAACCAACCTGCCCTTGTGTTTTATGCACTCCATGATCTTTGTAAGCTCTTCCAAACAAAAAGTGGATGGTGCGTAGTTTTTCGAAAAAATCACAATTGCAATCCTGGATTGTTGGACGGCCATCATGAGAGCTGGTGTTATTTCTTGTCCTTTCCTAAGTTTTTGATCATCTATGAAAGTGTTGATTCCTTTTCCAAAAAGAGCATTATAAAGGTTTCCGGTAAAACCCTTACGAGTATCCTCTCCTCGAAAACTGAGGAAAACATCATAAACCCATTCGTAGGTGAAGGAAGAGGAGGCCGATGATTTTAACTCTCTCATGTTAGTCATATCAATGATTCTTGAGACGGAAAAAGATGTAGCAACTCCAATCAATCAAGGAGATACAATATGTATATGATATGTAGGAATCTTGGTTGAGCTACAATGGAATCTGTGTATCAGACAATTGTATAAGTATTGCCTTAAATACCATATCCTTTCTTAGGCTGTTTGATTTATGTTTTTTTTTTTTTATGTTCAAGTTTTCTATTTGTATAATACAAGATAACATTTTTCTAAATAAGAGATAGATAAACACATTCTTAATTATACTTGAGATTGACTATATTTTTACCAAGTCAAATGAGTTGATTCTTAAAGAGTGGATCAATTATATAAATCTAGTTTAGGATTATCTATAGAAAAGTTTGAGGCTGGCCTTTTTATATTTAATATTTAATACTACAGCAGCTATCTTGATGAAATTTCGATATAACTTTCATTAAATTATGTAGTTGTTTACTTGAACTTCTTAAATTTCGTGATTAGACAAGAAATTGCAGGTTTTGTAGAATAGTTTTGTTGTTTAACTTCTAATACACCTTCTCACATAAGTGACGTCTTACAAATTTTTGAATAATAGATATTTTAACATATGAAAGTGATGTTTTATATATTTATATTATATTTCTGCAACTATTTTATTTGAAACATAAGAAAAAATAAATTCCCGTCAATGTTTTTGTTAAGATTTCCATGGTTTGGAGAAAATGGGGAAAAGCTTAGAAAATCTTCAAGATAGTAAAAATCATAAGGATTTATATTGATAAAAGATAACGGAAAAAGAGTACAATTGATGCTCTTATATAGAGCAATTTGAGACTTAATTAATTAACTACCTAATAACCAACTTAACAAACTAATTGAAACTATAACTAACTAATGGAAGCTTCTAGCAAATTATCAATATTCTTAACAGTCTCCCTCAAACTCAACATTGGGATATTCACCAATTTGAGTTTAAATTACAATGCATTTCAAACTTTTTATGTGTGAAAAATGCAATCTGAAATTGCATTGCTGCAAACAGCACTACCAAAGAAGCTTTCACAAGAAATCTTTGATTAAATAGAACTCTTCTATCTTGCTCTAATTCTACCAAAGAAGCTTCACGCGATGCATCATTCATCAAATACCCATAAGCAGCCACTGAAGTTGATTATCATCTTGTAACAGTATCTCAAAAACTTCATTTTGATAAGCCACTAACAGATAACCCAAAATTGTCTTCCAAATATGTGCAATGATGAACTACTAACAATTTCCACAATTAGAGCAATTGCAACATCAATAAACTTTGGAATGTAAACAGCAAGAAGTTAGCTCTAACAAGATCAATAATCCTCGTGAGCTAATAAAAAAACTGAAATGCAATGGAATTCCCATTGCTGTAACAACCAGAACAATCATTTTCCCAATGTAGTAAATTTTGAAGTGATTCGTAAAATTTTATGTTTATGATTTCAATTTCAAGTCGAAAGTCTACTAACCATAGTATGTTTTATATCATAAAATCACAATGTAGTATATGTTTGAACCATGCCAGAAAAAGCATCATACTTAAATAATTTTAAAGATAGATGAGTTATTATATTCATTTGCCTTTAAATATTTGGTTTGCTTCATACATCTAAGGTGATGATTTGCAATGTCGTTATGAATATTATCAAGATTATGATGCAGTTCTGTTGCGCTGTTTATTTTCAACTGAAATTATCATTATATTTCGAGCATTGAATCTAGTCTTTCAACCCAACCAACATAGGACAATGACGCCGTCTCATTTTAGAACACAACCATTATTCTTCTATGTTATTTTGTAAATCTGAATGGTAATTTGGAGTTGGCCTTCTTGTGTAGGATATGTTGTTCTTTTATGGGGCATTTTATTATCTAGAACGTCAAAATGAAAATTGTTAATAAATTGTGGTTTCGCACGAGTTTAATTTGCTCTGTAAAGAAAGGGAAATTATTATAAGTCGTCCAGCTTCGTAATAGTGGCCTAACATTATCGATTTACATGAACATGAAAATTTAAACCAGAAAACAGAGGAAATCATACACATTCATTAATTTTTTAGAGGTCTACAAATACCACAAAACATAATCAATGTTCACAAGCTTCTGTTCACTCATCTATCTTAAATCATACCTGATGTCTGATGAGAGTAGATACCGGCTAGACCTTGCGATATTATTGGGCTATCTTTTATCTCCACGTGTGACATTTTTCTTTTCTTTTCCTTCTATTGCAACCTTAGGATTGATAATTTGAATATCTGCCATGTTTGTCTTTTGTTCCCGTACATGAATATCTGTCGATTGAATATAATTAAAAAGTTTGAATTAAACCTGTTGGCATTATGGAATACATTAATTTTAATTTTTAAAGGAAAAATTATTGATGATATTAAAGATATGATACCTTTTTCAGTAACACTTTCTTGGATAGGGAAGTCAATGATGTACAATTTATTGCACTAAGATGTTTTATGTTTGGTGGCAGGTCTCTAATTTCTTGAAGCTCTGTACAATTATTCAAAGTAAGTTCCTTTAAAGAGTGGCATGCATTGATGCATGATGGAAGGATTGTGATACTGCTGTAACCAAGGGATAAATTTGTGACACAGTGAAAGCAAGGAAGAAGTGCAACGAGAAATTCATCTGATAGATGGCAAAAGCTGAAGTCAACAACACTTCTCACACCTGAAGACATTGTTTCCTGCAATTGACCCTTTCCCTTCTTGATTCGCGCAAGCCCCTTGCAACTGTAAGCCTCCAAGGTTTCAAGTTTTGGCAACATAAAAATACTACTTGGTAGTTCAAGTAGCTTGCTGCATCTGTCTATAGCCAGGTTTGCAAGCCCCACAAGACGGCCAATGGATGAAGGCAATTCACTTATCCCACTATCACTCAAAATAAGGTATGTTATGTTTTCCATCTTCCCTAATATGTTTGGAAAATTCTTGAGAGTTGTACAATTCCTAAGGGACATGGTTTTAAGAGAAGGTAAGTTGATGCCATGAGGAAGAGTCTTGAGACTGGGGCAGCGATTAAGATTCAAATCTTCAAGTTTTTTAAGGAACCCAATGGAATCATGAACTTCAACTAAACTATTGCAGGAATCAAGATGCAGTTTCTTCAAATTTGGAGCTCCAGACATGTCAGGTACTTGCTTTAAGGATTGACAACTGCTTAACTTCATTTCCGTCATAGATTTAAATTTCTGAAAAATGCAAACAATAACTATTTTATGAATTTTTAAGTAGCTAGGTCTTATTATTTCAACTCAGAAAACAAATAAAATATCAATACCATGATCATTTGATTGTCGAATGTGAAAAAGCCCATAGACAAGTCAAGTATGACGAGTGTTTTTGGATCATAATTAGCTGGCAATGACGATTCAGGATAATCACACCATTTTAGCACTTTTAAAATCTTTGGGATATGATTAGGTCCTCTGGAAAAATGAGCTTTTTCTATTACAAATATTTTGAGGTTTTCCATAATCTTCAATGCATTTCCATCCCATTGGACTTCTTTATCTTTGAGTGGACGTAGCATGATGACCTCAGTTTTATCAGATCCCTTCAAACCAAAACACTAAATATTATACACCTCTAATTATACAGGATATCTTAGCGCTAATAAATATTGTCAATGGTTAGAATAAGAGTCCAACTTTGGACCCTGATAAATGGTTTTAAGTAGTGGCAATCTTCACCCCACCCAAGAGCTAGATTTTGAGGTTGAGTTCAGGTCAAACCTATTCTAAAATGATAGTAGAATCTACCCGAGTTGAAGTTGGCCACCGACAAATGCAGATATCAATCTTGACCCTCCTGGCATCTAATGTTAGGCGTGGGGATTGTGTCGAACAATGGTTATAAGTGGGGCCCAACCTCAATTCACGAGCAAATTTTTGGGGTTGAGTTAGACCCCAATTCAAATTCTAAGAGTCATATAACAATGGAGATATACTGGGTTATATAAGTCAGATGTGTTTTCTCAATAAAAAGGAAAGAGAGTAAGAATTCTAGAGACATTCTCTACACATACCTTATTCTCTTTGAAAACATGAAGAATATCTTTGGAGAACCATAATCTACTGCGTTCACCTGGCTTTGAGGGTGCTTCCAGCCGCACAATTTCTCTACCCATATCTTCAATCAAGTCATGCATCCTGATGCGATAACCACCAACTTTTAACAAACTCTTATCAATCAACACCTTGATAGCATAGTCTGGGGCGAAGCCACGACCACTGCATAGTATGTTCTTGAGATCACTTAGTTTGTATCCTTTGAAGAAGCAAGTGATATCTAAAAAAATTTCCTTCTCACGTTCTGTTAAACCATCATAGCTTACTTTTAGGATTTCCTGAATTTTTTCATGAGGAATTTTTTCGTAAGTATCTAAAGCAGATTTCCTCTCCAATTTTGTTTTACCACATAAATCAGAACCTATTATTTCAACAGACAATGGAAGGCCATTTGAATAAAGTACTGCTCTCTTTGAAATGTCTACATAACTAGGAGCAATTTCTTTTGATTTGAAAGCATTCCAGGCAAACAATTCAAGGGCTTCTCCACTCTTCAATTCGTCTACTTCATAGACTCTTTCAATGCCATGAACATGCAGCAAATGCTTATCCCTTGTTGTGATAATAACTCTACTGCCTGAACCAAACCAGTCAAGTCCACCAGCAAGTGCTTCTAGTTGCTTTAAACCGTGAACATCATCCAGAATCAATAGAATTTTTTTCCTACAAAGTCTACTTTTTATAATAGAAATTCCTTTATTTACACTGCACAACTTAAGATATTTCTCCCCAACTAATTCACGAAGAAGCATTTCCTGGAGTTGTACCAACCCATACTTTTTTGAATTTTCTCTTACATTAGCAAGAAAACAGAGACAATCAAATCTGTTAGAATTAAGAAAATATGTAGATTCTCTATGTTCTTTACATCTTCCTAGATTAGTAGTTAATAGTCCTAGTCACTACAACTTCCTAAGCTTCTATGTATTTATTTATCTACCTTACAACTACCAATGCATTTATTGAATCTACATTATAAATACAAAGTGTGTGATCTGGTTAGACACACAACACAGAAGTTACATTTCAATATGGTATCAGTAGTGGTTCTTTCTAGGACCTACAGTAACACTGTTATCACTTTTTCTCTTTCCAACTGTGCTATATAACCAGTTGGCCTTGTTTCAGTGCGACCCACCGCCGTTCACCACCATATACCGCCGCGCAATCCTCCGGCGAGCACCACAGAAATTTTCCTGCCGCCTTGTTCCTCCACACGCGCCCCCACGCGCCCCCACTTCCCCTGCGCGTGAAACCCACGCGCCGCCCTAGAATCAGCGCGTTGCCGCGCGTGTCTCACTTTCTGGCACCATTTTTTTTTCAGATACGGCCATCGCAGGTCCATTCCTACCACATTCTGAGGTGTTTCTCATCTATTTTGGATATTTCAGCAACCTTTCTTCTCTCACCTCACATATATCGTCATGTCTGCATCCGCTTCCGCTGCTGCATCGTCGTCCAGTCTTAGTTTCACTACCCTTCCTCTGATTCCTTGCGAAAAATTGGTAGGTGCTGCCAATTATGCAGGTTGGGCTGCTGCCGTTGAACTTTGGTTTGAAGGACAAGGCCGTGGGGACCATTTGCTCAAACAATACAAAAATATTTCTTCTGCTGAACAAGCAAGTTGGAAACAGGTTGATGCATCCCTCTGTAGTGTTCTTTGGTACTCAATTGATGTCAAACTTCAAGCCCAATTTCGTTCGTTTAAGACATGCTATGATGTTTGGGCAAAGGCAAAGAAGACATATTCCAATGATGTCAATCGTTTATATAAAGTGGTCTCTGATCTTATATCCATGAAGAAAGAAGACATGGATATGCAAAGCTATGTGGGGAAACTTGATAGTTTGATTGCTGATTTTGATGCACTTATGCCTTTTACTGATAGTGCTGACAAACATGCTGAACAACGTGGAAAATTCTTTATGGTATTGGCGCTTGCCGGTCTTCCATCAGACCTTGACTCAGTTCGCAATCAAATTTTATCTAGTGCTACTGTCCCCTCATATGAAACTGTTTGCGAGCAGCTACTGCGTCTCTCCGCTTCTACTCCAGCCGCTACTCAAGTTGCTGCTTCTCTCAATGTGCCGATTGACTCTACCGCACTTGTCTCAAATTCTTATCAACGAGGTGGTAGAGGAGGAGGACGTGGAAATAATCGACATCGATCCCGTTGTGACTATTGCCACCGTATTGGCCACATTGAAGCAGAATGCCGAACAAAAGCTTATCATTTGCAGCCCAAAGTTGTGAATGTTGCTAAAATTGAAGCCTCTAACACAAGTGGTCAAGTCTCCCTTTCTACCACAGAGTATAATGAGTATCTCAAGTTGAAGGCACAAATGCAAACTACTACACCGGTTGCCTCTGTTTCTCAGAATGGTAACCCTCTTGCTTTTGTTTCACAATCTTCTTCACTTGGACCTTGGATTCTTGACTCCGGCGCCTCTGACCATATGTCCGGTAACAAACTTCTTTTCTCACATTTGACTTATATAGACACACTTCCTAGTATTACTTTGGCTAATGGATCACAAACCAAATGCCAAGGCATTGGCCAAACTAATCCCATACCCACACTTTCTTTGGACTCTGTGCTCTATGTTCCCGGTTGTCCATTTAACTTGATATCCATCAGTAAACTCACTCATACCCTACCTTACTCTGTTACATTTACTAATGGATCTGTTCTTGTGCAGGATCGGAGTACTGGGATGACGATTGGAGTAGGGCATGAGTCTCAAGGTTTATATTATCTCTCAGCACCTACAACGCCAATTGCTTGTTCAGCCGTTGAGTCTTCATATATTGTTCACCAACGTTTGGGTCATCCTAGCCTCCAGAAATTGCATCTTATGGTTCCAAGTTTATCAAAAGTGTCTTCCTTAGAATGTGAATCGTGTCAATTTGGGAAACATGCTAGGAGTTCCTTTCCCGACAGAGTCAATAAAAGAGCTGCGTCTCCTTTTGCTTTAGTTCATTCTGATATTTGGGGTCCGAGTCGCGTTGTTTCATGTTTAGGCTATCAATATTTTGTTACCTTTATTGATGATTTTTCCAGATGTACTTGGGTGTTTTTAATGAAAAATCGCTCCGATATTTTCTCTATATTTAAAACTTTTTGCTCCGAAATAAGTACACAATTTGGTACCACCATTAAAATATTGCAAAGTGACAATGCTCGTGAATATTTGTCTACGTCTTTTCAATCCTTTTTGGCTTCACAGGGTACCCTCCATCAGACTTCATGTGCTCATACTCCTCAACAAAATGGTGTTGCTGAGAGAAAGAACCGACACTTAGTTGAAACAGCTCGTACCATGCTCCTTCATAATAATGTTCCTCCTCGTTTTTGGGGAGATGCAATACTCACAGCTTGCTATTTAATCAACCGCATGCCCTCCTCTGTACTCAAAAACCAGGTGCCACATTCCATTTTGTTCCCCCAACAACACCTATATTCTTTACCACTCCGAGTCTTCGGATGCACATGCTTTGTTCATGACCTTACTCCGGGTAAAGATAAACTTGCTGCAAAATCCCTCAAGTGCCTTTTCCTCGGCTATTCTCGTCTTCAAAAGGGTTATCGATGTTATTCCCCAGATCTGCAGCGGTACATTGTCTCTGCTGATGTTAGTTTCTTTGAGTCTCGCCCTTTCTATCCTACTCCTAACCAGCCCAATGATTCTGGTCAAGAGGCATGTACTCCTCCTATTGCACCCACCCCTGTCTCTATCCCTACACCTTCCCCTATTCCCACACCCGCCCTTCGTGTCTATCAAAGAAGGCCACGTGCACCACCCACTTCTCAAGACTCATCCTCTGCTCCATCGGACACTCATACTCCGCATCCGACACCAGAACTACCCATTGCTCTTCGTAAAGGTAACAGATCATCTCGGAATCCTAATCCTATTTATGCTTGTCATTTGGATTATCATCGATTATCTCCATCATATTCTGCTTTTGTGGTTTCTTTGGATTCTGTGTCTATTCCCAAAACTACAGGTGAAGCCATGTCTGATCCTGGATGGCGACAAGCTATGGTAGATGAGATGGCTGCTTTGCACTCGAATGGTACGTGGGATTTGGTTCCCTTACCTGATGGAAAAACTAAGGTGGGTTGTCGATGGGTCTATACCGTTAAAGTTGGGCCAGATGGAAAGATTGACCGCTTAAAAGCTCGCCTCGTGGCCAAAGGATACACACAAATCTTCGGCCTTGACTATGGAGATACTTTTTCTCCCGTTGCCAAGATTGCATCTGTCCGCCTTTTTCTTGCCATAGCTGCTATACATCAATGGCCACTCCATCAATTGGACATCAAAAATGCCTTCCTACATGGTGAATTACAAGAGGAAGTGTACATGGCTCAACCACCGGGATTCACTGTTAGTGGGGCTTCTCACCTTGTTTGTCGGCTTCGTCGATCACTTTATGGCTTGAAACAATCTCCCCGAGCTTGGTTTGGAAGGTTTAGCAATGTACTCCAAGAGTATGGCATGACTAGATGTGAAGCTGATTACTCTGTATTCTTCTTGCATTCTTCCCCAACCACTTGTCTCTACTTGCTTGTCTACGTCGATGACATCATCATCACCGGGAATGATGAGGCTGGCATCCAACGTTTGAAAGAACATTTGTCTTTACACTTTCAGACTAAAGATTTGGGACCGTTGAAATATTTTTTGGGGATTGAAGTTGCTCAATCCAAAACTGGTGTGGCTATTACTCAGCGAAAATATGCTCTTGATATACTTGAGGAAACTGGATTGCTTGATTGCCGACCTAGTGACACTCCTATGGATCCCAACGTTAAACTTCTACCGGGTCAGGGGGAGCCATTGAAAGACCCCGGTAGATATCGACGTCTAGTTGGGAAACTTAATTACCTCACGGTGACAAGACCGGACATCACTTTTGCTGTCAGTGTGGTTAGCCAATTTCTAAATGCTCCATGTGATGACCATTGGAACGCTGTGATTCGCATTCTCAAGTATATAAAGAGTGCACCGGGTAAGGGATTACTTTATGAAAACAAGGGCAACACCCAAGTTGTGGGCTATTCTGACGCTGATTGGGCAGGTTCACCAGCAGATAGAAGATCAACTTCAGGGTATTGTGTCCTCATTGGAGGAAATTTGATCTCATGGCGAAGCAAGAAACAAAACATAGTTGCAAGATCGAGTGCAGAAGCAGAATATCGTGCTATGGCAGCAACAACTTGTGAACTTACATGGTTAAGACAATTACTCCAACAACTCAAATTAGGAGATGTCAAAACAATGAAATTAATTTGTGACAACCAAGCTGCACTACATATTGCCTCCAACCCGGTTTTTCATGAAAGAACTAAACATATAGAGATTGATTGTCACTTTGTACGAGATAAAGTTCTTTCGGGAGAAATTGCAACTGATTTTGTTGGTTCAAATGATCAATTAGCTGACATTTTTACTAAGTCCCTTAGAGGACCTCGGGTTGACTCTATTTGTAACAAGCTTGGCGCATACGACATGTATGCTCCAGCTTGAGGAGGCGTGTTAGAATTAAGAAAATATGTAGATTCTCTATGTTCTTTACATCTTCCTAGATTAGTAGTTAATAGTCCTAGTCACTACAACTTCCTAAGCTTCTATGTATTTATTTATCTACCTTACAACTACCAATGCATTTATTGAATCTACATTATAAATACAAAGTGTGTGATCTGGTTAGACACACAACACAGAAGTTACATTTCAATAAAATCGATCAGCAATGCAATTGTATACAGCACATGCGACTGTTGTTTTGCCTAACCCACCCATTCCATAAATTCCTACCATTTGAACCACCTCATTTGATTCAACTTCTAGAAGTGAGGTCACCTTTTGCACTCGCGATTCTTCCCAATGAACTCATACTCGCAGTCGTACCTGGTCAATTGCCAAATTTAAGTCTGAAGTGGCATTAATATCATAACATTGAATGTTGCATACACTAATTTAGAAGAAAATTAATTACTAAAGAGAGTGAGCTGATGAGCCACTTACCTGTGTCTGAAATGCGAACCTACCAGATTAGCTGCTTCTTGCAAAGCTAACCTCCATTGTTTGATTGTTGCCTTGTTTATTGTTTTTTCTCTTTCATGATTGGCCAGTGCTTCTGCGTAGCTCCCTTTCTGATGGCGCACATCAGAAGGGTCAACTAGATAAAAAACTGGCCAAACCAACCTGCCATTGTGTTTTCTGCATTCCATGATCTTTGTAAGTTCTTCCAAACAAAAAGCCGATGATGCATAGTTTTCTGAAAAAATCACAATTAGTATCCTGGATTGTTGGATTGCCGTCATGAGAGCTGGTGTGATTTCTTCTCCTTTTCTTAGCTCTTGATCATCTATGAAAGTTTTGATTCCTTTTACACAAAGAGCATTATAAAGTTTTCCGGTAAAACCGTTTCTAGTGTCCTCTCCTCGAAAATTGAGGAAAACATCGTAAACCCATTCACAGGTAAAGGAAGAGGAGGACTGGGGTTTTAACTCTTCCATTGTAGCCATTATGATTGTTGAAAAGGAAAAAGATGTAGCAACTGCAATTAATCAAGGTGATACCATATAACATATGATATGATAAGTACAACTCTGGCTGAGCTACAATGGAATTTCTGCATTGACTTCAAATTTGTTTTTCTTTAAATAATACATGTTCAAATTTTTTATTTGGTATGTGTGTGTCTTCATATATATATATATATATATACATATATATATTATTTGTTACAGTTTGTCATTGATTAATTTTCTACTACAGATTAGTTGATTCTTAATTAAATTTATTACTTTTAAATTATATGATAAGTTTCTCTGGCTGAGCTACAATGGAATTTCTGCAGTGACTTGAAATTTGTTTTTCTTTAAATAATACATGTTCAAATTTTTTATTTGGTATGTGTGTGTCTTCATATATATGTTGTTTATTACAGTTTGTCATTGATTAATTTTCTACTACAAATTAGTTGATTCTTAATTAAATTTATTACTTTCAAATTATGTATTCACTTTTTCATAATGTGACAGAAACGATAGATATTCACGTCTCTTAAGCATGCAGTACGAAAAATATTTGATTATAGATATCAGCTCCTTAAATGATAAGCTATTGTGTGATTATTTGTTTTTACAGTTATATGCAAGTTATCAAATAGTGGACCAATTATATAAAGCTAGTTTAACATTATCTTTAGAAAAGTATGAGGCTGGCATTCCTTGTGTATGTAATAATACTTCAAATTTTGCTCTCTTCCGCCGTGTTGCTAATATACACTACAGAGGAGGCTATCTTCTGGCAGGGTATGTGAGCAACACGTAGGGAGGAAAGCACTTCTCTAATACTTTAGCAGCTATATTGATGAAATTCATCAATTTTAAACAAATTGTATGGTTGAATTTTTTAAATTTTGTGATTAGATAGGTAAGAAATTGCAGGTTTGTAGAATAACTTTTTCGTTTAACTTCTAATGAACGCGTTTTCATAAAGTATGTCAAATGAGACAAAACGTTTCACATAAGAATTGACGTTTTGCAGATTTTTGAATATATTTAACGTAAGAAAGTGATGTTTTATATATTTATTATTTTTCTGTAACTATTTTATTTGAAACTTAAGACAATATTCCCGTCAATGTTTTACAGTCTTTTGGTTGAAATTTATAGTAAGTTTCGTGAAAAAATATATGCAGGTATATGCTTGGCATTAGCTTGAACTGTCTGTTTCAGGTATACCGCTTGGCATTAGCTTGAAAAAATATATGCAAGTACGTTTCGGGGAAGAAATAATATATTTCCTTATTGCAGCAACGTATTTCAAATAAACTCCAAATAAATTATGACCATACTTGGAATCAATCAGGCCAACATGTGAAACCAAAATATAAACATGTATGGCAAATAGTAAATAAATTACATAAAAAGCTAGTTACTTTCTCCTTACTGTACTGTATTTTATAAGGTGACCACATATTCATATTCAATGCTTCTAATTAAGTTCAATTTCCAATAATGCTTTTCAGTTTGGCCACCAACTTGTCATGAGGAGGAAGTGTCTCTTTCACTAAAGAATGTTCCTTCAAGGAACTTACCCACCTGAAAAACTTTGGCCTCATTTCGGGCGTGAAGACCTCTATGTTGCAGGCCTCATAAAATGCTTCGTGGGTGCAGCAAGTTGCGGCAACCACAATGTCCAGGAGTCCTGGTGTTTTGCGGTTGAAGAATTGGAACTGCTCATCAAAACCTTCCTTGATCCCTTCTTCAAACACTCCAAGTATCTTGACCATGTCTTCAACTGTTTTTTTTCTCTCTTCTCCTTTAAACTGGAGAACACCGTAGGAACTAGGAATGATCTAAATAAACATTGTCAAAATTAACATATGTTATTGTTAGAATATTAAAGTAATACATTTAAGTTGTTAAAATTAAAACTATATGGGTAACTAGTAAGTACTTAAAAATTGGTGCATGTATGACAATTATTTTGATATCTAAATGTGTGATAAGTTGCCATCATAAATTTGAATGTATTGAAGTCGCAATAACATCACTGAACGTGTCTAATGTTAAATTGTTAATAATTTTGGATACTAAATTGACCAAAGGAGTCTAAATTTAAGAATAAACTGTATAACAAAAACTGTATTTGAACAATTTGCTTAGAAATTCAAAGCAAAATTATATTAACAAATTCAAAAAAAAAAATGTTTTGCTGAGTTAAGATTTGAACTTGAGTTAATGATGTCATCGACCTTTATCTTGACTTCTTATTAAATGTTTGCTATATTATTATATATTAATAAATAAATTGAATTGAATTTTGTTACGTTTTATATTTGGCCTAAAACTCTTTTGTTGTACCCAAAAAAAAAAAAAACACTCTAGTTTTGGCTGTTTGGCCATTTTGGATTTGAGCAGGCTCGAGTAGAACCTATAAATAAAAAAAATTTGCTTTGATAATTTAAAGATGAAAATTGTTGTGATTTTCTTTTCACGCTTTTCTGTACTTTTTGTGTAGCTTTCTAGTTTTCTGTTTTATTTTTCTGCCATTTAAATAGTGGAAGTTATAAAAATGAAAAACCTAAAAAAATAATACATTCTAACACAAAAATTTCAAGATTTTACATGAAAACTTCACAGGGTGCGCAAGAAAGCTCAAGGGACACCCAAAGATGCTCTCAATTTGTTTTTACTCAATGATATATATTTTTTCTTTACTAAAATAATAAAAAAAAGCAAAAAGTAGTTAATAAATCTTCCTCAGTTATGGACCGGATTGTACTTTAAGAGAAAATCACTTTTGTTTCTCACATCTTCCTCAATGTATTTGTAGAAAATTACTTTTGTTATCTTATAAGTTGCTTGCGCGTCCTATAAATTGATCAAAATATCCTTCTGTGCCTTATGCCACGAATGTATAAAAATGAGTAATTTTTAAGTAATTTTCACCAATTATCCGTGCCTTAAGTCACTGATTCTTATGTGGTCACAGACACTATTGTTTCAATCAAATGCCTGCTACGTGACCAATTTTAATTGGCCACATGGATGGCCAAATTGCATACAAATGGCAAACTCGATTATGCACAGGCTCACACCTCTCCCACCTCTTTTCTTATACATAATTTTTCTTTTAGTTTTTTTAGTATGTTTTATTTTTGTCATTTGGTGTGCAAATGGGCACATAGTCCTCCGCCGATTAGTCATAGAGCACCCACCGGTGTGTTTATTCAACATAGTTGGGTGCTTTATGCTAATCGGTGAGGGACTTTTGTGTCATAATTATTGAGTACTCAATGACTAATCGAAGAAGAAACTACTAGGCCTCTATTTATGAGTTCAAAAATGGGAAATTCCAGTGCTGCTGATTCGCTTGGTTGGATGCATGTTGGAAAGCCTTGTCATGCAACACTGGCAAGTGGTACTTTTTGGAGAACATCTTATAATTTTTTTTTATAATGTAATATTAATATAATTATTTGATCGAAAATGAAAATCCCAGATGTAACAGTCAAATTGATGTAGTGGCAAGTGGTACCTTTTGGAGAACATCTTCTAATTTTTTTTTTATAATGTAATATTAATATAATTATTTCACCGAAAATGAAAATCCCGGATGTAACTGTCAAATTGATGTAGTTTTTGTGTCTGTTTTAATAAAAATTATAATTACTTACTATACTACTCTCCTGCTTAATTTATGTTTGTTATTTGGTTTCAGTCACAGAAACATCCGTGCCATAAGTCACGGACACACTACGTTCTATATTTGTGTCCTAAGTCACGATCCGTCGGTGGTACCTTTTTCCTATTTTGGTCAAAGGCCTGCCACGTGACTGTTTGTGATTGGCCATGCGTGCGGCCAAAATGGCTATATAAGAAAACTTGCATCAAACAGAAATGTCACAAGTTTTTTTTACTTCTTTTAGTAGTGTTATAATTTTCATTTTGTTTCATTTTGTTAGTAAATGGCCACATAGGCCTTTTTTAAATGTGTTTATTTGGATACTCTATGACTAATCGAATCAGAATCTACCTAATCCCAATTTAGGAGGACTGGGGAAGTGGAGCCTCAAAGTACCACATGAAATGCAGAGTCAAAAGTGGGAGATCACCTAACACAAATGGAACTCTCATATCCTCCAGATATGAGCAAGTGGTCGTTGAAGCATTCACATGAGTATAATTTAATTTGTTTTTAATGTAATTATGTGTAATCATTTAGTTAGTTTTTAATTTGGAAAAATTAGAGTGGAGGAGCAAGATGACTTAGATGACATATTTAAACTGATGTAAATTTTGTGCCCGAAGAGATATAAAATATGTTGTTTTTCATTTCACTCGCAAAATTATGTATTAATTTTCATTTGGTTTTTGTCACATTACACATCCGTGGCTTAAGTCACGGACACCCTCCGCATGCAATACGTGGCTTAAGTAGCGAAACTGTCGGTGGTCAAGTCCCCGTGGTTCAGTCAAAGATCGGCCACATGGCCGATTGTGATTGACTACGTGTGTGTGGCTAAAATAGCTATATAAGGAACCATCCAGAAATGAGAATTGGCACACCAATTTTTCTTTCTATAAGTAGTGTTATGATGTTGATTTTGTTTCATTTTGCGAGTAAATGGCCACATAGGCCTTTTTTAAATGTCTTAGTTTTGGTATTCTATGATTAATCTGCATCAATGGTAGTGAAGAATGTTTAGGTGGTAGTACCACATGAGACAAATGTGCAAAAGGGAATGGCCTTCAACACACAACGGGTCGCGCCACCCAGTTGTCTGCATTCATATCATGGTTAGCAAGTTGTGGAAACATCTTTCTTGTCTGGTGATCAAAATACTACTCCCTCCAATCCTTAATATAAGAAAACATTTGCTTTTCAGATTCAATGAGTTTCTCATTTGGACTATATTATAGACTAGATACATTAAAATCTCAATGAATCTAAAAATCAAAGTTTCTCTTATATTAAAGAATGGACGGAGTAGTAAATTGCTGAAACATCTTCCCCGTCATTGTATTTAATTTTAATGTAATTTTTATGTCTAACGTGTAATATTTATTTAGTTAGTGGAGAAGAATGATTGTGATGAAATATTGAATTTGATGTAATTTTTGTGCCTGATGGTTAATAAAATATAAACTTTTCAACATCGTTTGCAATTTATTGATTATGTTTATTTACTTTTCAACATCGTTTGCATTTTATCCTGTGTATTAATTTTTAAAATTCTCCTGCAGTTTATCTGTTGTGTTTTGCTATCATTCAGTCCCAGACACATCCGCGACTTATGTCACGGACACCCTTCGCATGCATCCATGACTTAATTGACAGAACTTTCAGTTGCATGGTCTTCTGCTTCAGTCAAAGGCCTGCCACGTGGCCAATTTTAATTGGCCACTAGTATGACCCAACTACCTATATAAGGTGACATTGAGTTCTGAAAAAATCCATCCCTCTCACTTCTCGTCTTCTCTTATTTTATAACTATCAGTATGTTTAGTTTTCATTATTTTGTGTGTAAATAGTCCTCTGTCGATTAAGTTGATCGACAGAGGACAATTTATGTGCTAATCACTGGGTACCCTATAACTAATCAAAGCAGTTATTCCATGATGAAATCGGTCTTTCTCGTTTAATAGCACAAATTTTGACGTAGTTTTTATGCCTGACGTGGAACGACCAACAAGTTAGTATATAAACAGGCAATAACTTTTACCAGCATGTTATATTTTAGTTATTTTTTGTTTGCAAATTGATGTAATTTTTGTGTTTCATTTATAAAAATTATATTTCTTTGTGTTTTTTAATGTTGTGTATCAATGTGTTATTTATATTTTTTTTTTATAATTTTGGTGTATCATACAAGATTTAATTAAATAGAAAAGTAGACGGTTATGATAACAAAATATTAATTAAAATAACTGAAATATTACATCAAGAACGACTATAACACCCCATAGATAAATCTAGAATAATCATGGAATATCATAAATGGTACAGAAATTCATTATTATTACATCAGAGGTTTATTGCACACGCAGGTGCCAAATACAACCAGAGTTCAGAAAAATAACAGCGGAAACATAGATAACCATAACACGAGTAGATAATGAGGAAAACAAGAAAGCTAAAATGAAATCCTCCAAACAGCAGCAGCGACTCCAACACCAAGGCTTACCTAATCAACCTGTTTTCCTGTTTCAAATAGGGAGTGGGGTGAGACAGTCACTTCGTCCCAGTGAATTCTACTACCCTCCTAGGCTATAAAGCCGGGGCTCCTAATCAGTCATATCATAAACTAAATTCATAGCATAATTATCTTAAACAATAATGTAAAGGTGTAACACAAGTTTATCTTGTTCATTTTAAACCGCAAACCCTCTAAGGTGAGCACGTCTCAGGGGTTCGCCTTATCCGCGAGCAGAAAGCGCTCCGGCATAAAGCTCACATAAATTTTTCTAATGGAGCATCTAAAACGAAGTCCATACTGATAACATAATCATATTATTAATTCGACTGATCACTAAATTATTAACATGCTACCAATAATTCCCAAACCCGGGGGATCATACAACCTTAATTCTAAGTTATCCCTAATTTTCAGAATTGTGTCTGACTTTCCGTACAATATTATATACATTATACAACTGCAATTTATCTTTCTCAGGTTATGATATAAAACGAGTGATTAAATCATTTTTAAAACTGAAAAAGTGAAGTAATTCTGGGCTAGCTCGCTACGGCGAGTTAGCAAGCTCGCCATGGCGAACTTACAGGTACTGGCCTAAACAACTCGCTAGGCGAGCTAGAGCTCGCCATGGCGAAGTTCTTCAGCCCAGAACCTTGAGCTCGCCATGAGTGCTCGCTAGCAATTCGCTACGGCGAGTTAAGTCAGAAAGACCCCTGTTTTACGAATTTTCAATATTTCAAAAGATTCACCTACAACCAAACTCTGAGAAAGTGCAGTTATATAATATAGTCAATATATAACAGAATAGAAGAGAATTTGGGAGCTAATTCTCCTCACACAATTAATTTCTTATTTCTTAAGTTAACATGCAAATTCATAAATTAAGGGAATTCTAACTAAACTAGCCTAAGAACCCACCTGGTAACTGAGCTTTAACCTTTATCTAAGCTCTACAGCAGCTACAGCAACTCCTAGTTACACCCACGAATTCTGAACAGTAATGGAACTTTGACACCTTTGAAACCCTCTAACTTGAACTATGAATTGATGGTGTTTGAGTGATGAATTGAGCAGAGGGAAAGGAGCTATTTATAGAGGTTAGCTCTGGTGAGACTACAGTGCACGAATTGGTGTGTATTAAGAGGTGCATGCAAGGCTATTGGAAGGAAAAGAGGTGAAATGATATGGGTTGTTGTTTTATCCCATGTGATGCTTGTAATTTGATAGTGATTCAGAGATTCTTGGTGTGATGTAGCAGTGGGAATCTCTGTAGTTGGTAGTAAGGGCTTGTGATAGAAGGCAACAAACTTGAGTGTTTAAGGATAATTGGAGTTTTTGGAGTATTGTTGGATGTTGTTGTTGGGCGTGAGAAGAGAGAATTGAGAGGAGGCTTGACTCTGATTTTTCTGAAGTAGAGAAAATTAGGAAATGATAGCTTGCATGTGAACTAAGAGTGGGTTAATTGAGTGGAACCATGACTCACTCATGTCATGAGGTGTTGGCTTGTAGTGATAACTTGAGGTTAATGGAGAATTGAGTCATCAAGGAGGGAAATTTGAATTCTAAGTGTGTTAATTAAATCTAGTCTATGAGATTAGTATTCTAATGTGTAATTAAGTTCATATGAAATTACCTAATCTCACATAATTCACACTTAACTTCTAGAATTTAATTAATCAATCACTTCTAATTAATTCTAATTTAATAGATCGCCTCAAATTAAAATTAATTAGGTGATTTAGAATTTGGGGATGTTACAACGACAAACAAACAAAACTAGAAATCAGATAAATTAATTTCTTTCACCACAAAAATTTCTAAGACAACGATGACTTGATTCCTTGCCCCTTGTTCTCCATTGTTCATCATCTTCTTTCATAGTCTTCACACTTTTCTTGAATTGCGTCGGTGTTCTTCAAAATTTTTTAACATTAGATACCTTCTCGTCATAGCTTTTTTTATTGAAATTCTACTCAACTTTTAATGAGGTTATGTGTGGAACAAAATGAGACAAGTGATTTGAAAGGAAAAATTATATAAGTTGATGAATAATGGCATGATGGAGAACTGGATCGGTTAAATTTTGGAGAGATCGAGTGATTAAATTTTGAGCAATGAACAAAAAAGAAAGAGGAGCGTTGGATGAATAGTTATCTATCGTATAAAAAGTTTGCAATATATGATCCAAGTGGGTGAATTTATAGCTATTTGGTAAATAGATTTGATTAATTAACAAATATTCCAAAATACATGGGAAATAAAATAATTAATGAATTATCTTTACTCAATTAATCGTCACATTACATGATTATCTCAATAGTGATAGTGGGTATGTATGGAGTGCTACCGTCCAATTTTGAAAAAAATAAAACAAACCACTATATTTTAATCCAAATAAACTTAATTTAATTAATCTACTTTTAATATATTAAAATTGATAACTACTATATTTACTAATTTGTCCTTATCAATTTTAATAATTTTTTAAATTTTGTATCCTTCATTGTAATTTTACTCTATTAACAATATATGTATAAAAATAGGAAGAAAAAAAAAGTATTAGAGGAAGTTTAGTAAAATAATTATAGAAAAAAACAAACAATAAAAGATTATATATGAATTTATGCATAAAAGTAGGAATAAAACAATTAAAATTTGGTAGTTTATTTTTTATGCATAAAAAAAATTATGTATATTAAAATTGCTCAAAAATAAATTTAATTCTTTAATATATTCGTTGACAAGTTATGTTGTTAGTATAATTATAAGATTTTCCAACAACGTTATAATGTTGTTGTCAAAAAGGAGATACAAAAAATAAAAATAGCGAAAACAATCCAATTAAAAGAAATTTATGCAAAAAAATAGTAACGGAAACTACAATAAAAAATATGCATCAAAAAATAGTAATTGTGTGGTTTCTCAATGACTTTACAAGATTGTTGCAAAAAATTATAGTATTAAAATTAGAAAAAAAAAAATTTTAAGTTAAAACAAATCTACGCATAAATATAGGAACAAAAACTATGATAAAAGATACGTATAAAAAATAATAACTGTTGGTTTCTCAGCGACTTTACAAGGTTTGTTACAAAAAAACTATATGATTAGCGACAACAATAATTATTGTTGGGATAAGTAATTTTTCCCAGCGATAATATAATCGTTGAGAAAAAAACTAACTTACAACAACAACTTAAATTAGTTGCTGCTATATGTATATTTTCGTCAACAATTTGAATGTCGCTACAAAAAAGTCGCTGCGAAAAATCTTATTTCTTGTAGTGACAGATCTAACCAACTTAGCGTCAAGCTCGATCGATCCCTTCGTCATGTACCGATCAAAAATAGAGAACATTGTTCTCACGTCGCCGTTGTTTAGAAGTTTCATGCTGGTGAACAAAAGAGTTCCGTCTGGGCAGACCGACAAACGGCAATACTTTATATCGGTCACCCTCCTATCATCGCGTAAGTGGAGATGACTGTTGTCTTGGTTCATCGACGTCGATTCTAAATAGATCCCCCCCCCCCCCCCCCCCCGGTTGTAGTACACTGCAGCTATGTGGGTATTCAGACGAAAATCTATTTTTTTTTTAAAACTGAAAAATGTAAATCAAAGAAAGAATGAATGGATGAGTGAAAGAATGCCCCCCCCCCCCCCCCCCCCCCCCCCCAATTTATACACGTGGTGGTGCATTTCTGGCCACACAAAAATTTTGTTCACAGTTAAATCCGCACCCTGTGACACGAACACTTTACGCTACAGTCCGTGCCTTAAGTCGCGGATGGGCGACGATCTTTGGTCTTTGCAGCAGTCAATGGTCAAAGACGGTGAAGGCGTTTGATTGGCCAACAAGGCAGGTGCCTATCTTTTGGTCGTCTGTGACTTAGGGTAGGGATGGTCGGTTTTCAAAAATTTGGTAATAGGGGGGAGGTGTTACTTTCATTGGCCAATAGAATTCAGACAAAAATTCTACCCATTTTTTTTCTTCCTTTTTTCATTCATCACATTTTTCTCATTCTCTCATCTTCTATATTTCTTCATCTTAGAGTATTTGTTTAGTTTTAGGTTTTGTAAGTGTAGGCGTAAACGGTCTCAACGTCCATCGCCGATTAATAATAATGATCTTAGGCTTGTTTTTTTATGATGAGAGTGAGATCATTATGTTAATTTGTGAAAACATTTTTAGGCCTATCAAGATCATTATGGTTAATCAGAGTTTAACCACCTTTGGGATTTCCCAAAGGATAGGGGCAGTACGTTGGAAACGGCGAGCCTTGCAGTTTGGGTTTTACCCACCCTCATGAAGATTGGTCACTATGATCAATCTAATAGAGTAGACTTTTCTTTAATGTATTTTTCTTTGAAATGTAATATTATAATAATATAATGATAAACTTCAAATTAGTGTATTATATGTAGATATTTTTTGTGTTAATTTGGAGTAATTTCTTATTAATAAATAAATCACTTGGTTTGCTCTATATTATACAAAAGAGAAAAAAAAGATAAAAAGATGCAAATTTAATTTTTGAATCACTTAAAGCTATACATTATATATACTATGCTATTTATTACTATTACTATACTACTACTACTACTACTACTACTATTATTATTACTATTTAATATTATTATTATTATATATTTATTATAACTATTACCATTTTACTTTTGTTTAGGCATATGAAGTAAAAAAACTTATTAGAAGCCCAAAGATAAAAGAGGTACATGATGGCCCAAAATAAAAGAAAATTGATTACCTAGTTGTGCCATTCAAATTGAAAAGAAGCTTATGGAAGTTGGAAAGAAAAAAAGGGGATACAACCAGCTATGCAAGTGGTCTTTGGCGGTGATACCTATAGAGAGAAAGCCTTATAATTTAAGAAACAAATCGTTCTTGTCTTTCACGAACAGAGGCGGCAAACAACAAATGGCAAATTGAAGATTCAGAGCTTACCTATGAAGTAATTGTGGCTATAAATATCCAGGAAAGGATAATTTTGGGAAAAAACACAAACTTGTTGCGTTAAAAATACACTTAGAGCAAGTGTACTCTATAGCAGAAGTAGTATAAAAGATTATCGTATTTACAGAGATTAATTAACAAATATCAAACTAATTAAGATTGTTTATTATTTAGACGGACAAATAGTTGAGTTGTCTACGATAACTAAACAAGTAAATAGAATAGAAAGTAATAACGAACAAAAGAACAAAAGTAAAAGTTGTAATTTAATACAAAGAGGCCTAGGGTCATGGTTTCACTTGCAATCTATGATTCCCTATGTCTAGTTCCAATTGAATTTCATCATTCTAACTCAATTACCAATCCCTTTACTAAAACTATTAATCCGTTTGGTCATTCGTGATTAATATTCTTTTTCCTAAATTAACCCCTTGTTTGGTCATGCAAAAAATTGAAATTCAAGAAAAGCTTAAAACACAAAAAGGTTTGAATGATATGAAGACTAAAATTAAAGTTTGGTCATGCAATATCACGGTAATTTTGATAAATAAAATTAGAAAGTCTGTGGTGGAGCACATAGTGCTATTATTTTGTGCCTTGGTGATAAGGTTTTGAGAGAGGTTGCCAAGGACAAGACTGCTGTGGAGATGTGGACCAAACTTGACTCATTGTATATGACCAAGTCCGTAGCACATAAACAACTATTGAAGCAACAACTGTACTTCTTTCATATGGTTGAGAACAAGTCTGTGGTGGAGCAACTTACGGAGTTCAACAAGATTGTTGATGATTTGGCGAACATTGATGTGAATTTGGAAGACGAGGACAAGGCCTTGCATTTGTTGTGTGCTTTTCTCAAGTCACTTGAGAATCTCAAGGATGCGTTACTATATGGTAAAAAAGGAACTATCATCTTGGATGAAGTTTCATCAGCTTTGAGAACCAAGGAATTGACAAAGTTGAGAGACTTGAGGGTTGGTGATAGTGGAAATGTAACGCCCCAACTAAAAATATCTAGAATATTTAGTCGGAATATTAATAACTGGAATCTGAGTACACTAATTAAAAGAAATACAGCTGAATAACATATTACCATTAAGATAATTGTGGGACATTCGATACAACCAGCGGAAATAATCGAGAACAGAACAACAAGTTAAATAAAAACAAGGAAGAAGACTAAGTCTTCTAAGCTGACAATCCAAGCTCGGCTCCAATCGTCAGATCCATCCTGGTCCCTGCTCCGAAATAACCTGTCTGCCTAAAAAAAAAAATGGAGTGGGGTGAGACTACTAAGTCTCAGTGGGTCCTACTACCCTCCTAAAGGCGACTACGCCGGGGCTCCTAATCAGTCATAATATATTCATATCATAATATCATAAAACATAAAATAAAGGTGTAACACATAATTAGTCTTGTTGATTTTAACCGCAAGACACTTTGAGGTGAGCATATCTCAGAGGCCTGCCTTGTCCGCGAACAGAAAGCGTTCCGGCATACAGCTCACAAAGTTTTTCTGGTGGAACATCTAAAACGAAGTCCACAAGCGATATCACAATCGCACATAATCGACTGTTTCTAAATTTATTTCATACTACCATAATTTTCCCAAAGCCCGGGGAACATGCAAACTTAATTCTAAGTTATACCCTAAGATTCGGAATTGTGCTTGACTTCCTGTTTAACATTAGATACATTATATAACTGCAAGCTATCTATCTCAGATGAGGATATAAAACGAGTGCTTTAGAAATATTTTAGAAAATGAAAATATGGGTCTTTCTGCACTTAGCTCGCTACGGCGAGTTACCAAGCTCGCCATGGCGAACTGCAGGTCCTGGCCTAAATCAACTCGCTAGGTGAGCAGTTGCTCGCCATGGCGAGTTTCATCAGCCCAGAATTTGGATGCTCGCCATGAATGCTTGCTAGCAACTCGCTATGGCGAGTTAATGCAGAAAACACTATGTTTTACGAAAATCATTAATTTTAAAAGGTTACACCTACAATCATCCTCCGAGAAAGTGCAGAAACATAATATAATTAATATAGAACAGAATAGAAGAGAAATTGGGAGTTATTTCTCCTCACACAATTAGTTCCTAAATTCCTAAGTGAACATGCAATTTTCATAATTAGGGAATCTAGCAGCACTAGCCTAAGAACCCACTGATCAATGTATTTTAATGCACATTCTTCTACCATTGTACTCATGTATTCCTATAGTTTATTTTACTATATTTACTATTTTAGTGTGTTTTTATATTTAAGTATAATTATAGCTTTATTTTATTTTCGTACTTATTTTCTGAATAAATAATAAATTGACACCTTCTCATTGCGCAGACCATAACTGGAGCTAGGAATATCGGATTGAGATGCGGTCAGTTGCGTTAGAAAGCTAAGACAAAGAGCTACAACTTTTATGTTGAAGTCGAAAGCTAATTCAGAGCGCAAAGGAGTCATATTTACTCGTCAATGTTCCAGACTTACAAGATTTAATTATTTTCAGCATAACTTATAATTTTCGGCCCAATTGTTTTGTGGCCCATTTTTGCTTTACTTATATAAACCAAATTTCGCCCTTGGGTTATTCATTCAGTCATTCACGAAAAAATAAGGATTGTGCAACCGAATCATGAGCAACTAAAACTCTAGGTCAATTCGTTGGTTAAGGCACTTCAATTCATAATCTTGAGGTTTGGATCTTAATGCAATTACAGTTCATGTTGTAATTCTTTCTCTTTCAATTTCGCTGCCTCTTTGATTAATTTGAATGCAATTCGTATTTATCGCTTGTTTAATTTCGGATTGCAATTGTAGCGAGGTTATTCTGATTAATTATCGCTTTTTTAATTTAATTCGAATAGAAATTGAAAGAGTCTATAACGCTTGTTTATAGGATTGATTAAATTCACGTAATGACCTTGATCATGTTCTGTGACGCTTGTTTACTTTCATGATTGATTGAACAACTGTTTTACGCTTGTTAATTCAGTCCGAATTTCTGTAAAACTAATTGACGCTTGATTAGTTAGTTTCACGATCAATCAAGAATAGAAACTGAAAAGTATATTTTCTAGAAACCTATGATAGATGATGAATGAAGTTTACCTAAAACCAACGGATTGATTGCTTTTCTATTGATTGAAATTACCATCTCTTGAACTGTTTTCCCAAAACCGAAAACCCCCATTTAATTGTGTTATTCATCGTTCTTAGTTTTGCTAATTATCAAATTAGAGGTCCTTGTGAGACGACCAAGGTTAACTTACCTTGTTACTACTTTTTTAATTACTTATTTTTGATCACGAAACGACCGTGATCAAATTGGCGCCGCTGCCGGGGATCTCTGATTGGAATTAGTAAAATTGAGAACACGCTAACCTTATTAACAATTTTTTTTCTTTTAGTTTTTCATTTGTTTCAGGTTCTGACGTTGGATTTCGCATTGAAGCTGAAAAAAAAAAAAAATCTGTTTTCGGTCAGTTGCTTAGATTTGGCCGAAAATTGGTGGGCAAATCCAAAAAAAATCAAGGAATAATACTTTCGTATCAAAGATACGAAACTTTAGGCTGAAAATCCGAAATTCCTTTGTTTAGACCACTTTTTATTTTTTTAAATTTTCCATATATTTAAAAAAATCTGAAAAAAATATATTTAGATTTGTTTGATTTTTAGAGATTTTAGGTGGTATTTTTATATTTTTTAGATTTCTTTTGGCAGGATTTTGCATTTTTCTATTTATTTTTTTTCTAAACAAAAAAAAAAAAAAAAATTCTTAAAAAAATAAAATAAATGGGAGATTCATTGGATCAGTTGGCTTATATCATTAATTGCTTGGAAGCAAGGAAACAACAATAATGCTATCAAAATCATATTCCAACTGTGATGTGTAATATTTGTTCTTCTAGTTTTCATATTAGCGATGCATGTCCTATATTGTTAGATACAGATTTTTGTGGTGAGACCCAAATTGTAGGTGATCTTCAAGGACAATACTACTATGAAAAAAATTCATATCTTGAAGAGCAACCTATTTGGCCGTATCAACAATTTCAACAAAATGTATCAGCTAACACACTATCGTACTTGGAAGATATTATCAAGCAGATGGATGAAAATAATAAGCAAATGGATGAGCATGTGCAATCTTCTCTTCAAAGTTTAGCCGTCCAAGTTGAGCATATGCAATCTTCTCTTCAAAGTTTAGACGTCCAAGTTGAGCAATTAGTCTCCAATCTTCATCAAATTCAAGAGAATAAGATGTCTCATGATGATGTACAACCCGTTGCAATAATAGAGGTAATGCAATGTGATACCAATGTTGATGAAACTTCTGGTGAGCCCATTGAAACAATGTTTATTTCATCTGACGAGCACAAGGTAAGCAACAAAAATTCAAGTAAATGCATGAAAGAGACTATACCACAAAGTCCCTTGAAATCTGATTTGAATGAATTATATACCCCTCTTAAAGTAGATAAACCTCTTGAAATTTTTGTTTGTGAATGTGGTGTTTGTAATGTTTGTCATGAGATTAGTGCAGCCATTTCAGGTGAAGATATTTTGATGCCGCAAATCCCTTGTGTAGAAATTCAAGCAAATTCAACAACTCTTGAATTTGACACCAAGAATGTGGATTTTAGCCACAAGCAACCATGGTCCATAGTAGAAAAATTGTTGGCGGAACCTCTAATTAAGCCAAGCAACATGCAGTTGTCTTTGACAATTTATGCATCTCTCCCACCCAATTTATCTGACTCACAAGCTATATGTGCATTTTCTGATTTTCAAAGTATTGTTATTGCAGGTTTACCACATGTGCTGGCTATTCCTCCTATGCCACCGGATTTTCCACTAATATCCATGTTCACTTGCTATTTACCTTGTAACGCCCCAACTAAAAATATCTAGAATATTTAGTCAGAACATTAAAAACTGGAATCTGAGTACATTAATTACAAGAAATATAACTGAATAACATATTACCATTAAGATAATATTAGAATATTCGGTACAACCAACGGAAAGAATCGAGAACAAAACAACAAGCTATATAAAAACAAGGAAGAAGACTAAGTCTTCTAAGCTGACAATCCAAGCTCAGCTCCAATCGTCAGGTCCATCCTAGTCCCTGCTCCGAGATAACCTATCTGCCTAAAAAAAATAAATGGAGTGGGGTGAGACTACTAAGTCTCAGTGGGTCCTACTACCCTCCTAATGGCTACTAAACCAGGGCACATAATCAGTCACAGCATATACCTTTCATAACATTATTTCATAAAGCATAAATAAAAGTGTATCACAGATTATTGATTTTAACCGCAAGGACACTCTGAGGTGAGCATCTCTCAGAGGCCTGCCTTGTCCGCTGAACACGAAGTGTTTCCGGCATACAGCTCACAATGTATTTTCTGATGGAAGCTTCCGAAGGAAGTCCATAAGCGATATCACAAATCGCACATAACTGACTGATGCTAAATTGAGTTACATACTACCATAATTATCCTAAGCCCGGGGAACATACATAATTCTAATTTCCTAGGTCAAACCCTAATAATCCGACTATGATGACCTCCTGTTTAACATTATATAATTTACATGACTGCAAAATGACTAACTCTGATGAGAATATAAAATGAGTGATCAATTATTTTGAAAATGGAAAAAAAATGAGTAAATTATGGGTTAGCTCGCTACGGCGAGCTACCAAGCTCGCCATGGCGAACTTACAGGTTCTGACCTAAACAACTCGCGAGGCGAGCTAGAGCTCGCCATGGCGAAGTTCTTCAGCCCAGAGCCTTTAGCTCGCCATGAAGGCTCGCTAGCAACTCCCTATGGCGAGTTCATGCAGAAGCTACCCTGTTTTACGAAAATCATCATTTTTCAAAAGTTTCACCTACAATCCTTATCTGAGATAGTGCAGAAATATAAAATAAATAATATAGAACAGAATAGAGTGAAATTTGGGGATTAATTTCCCTCACACAGTTATACCTATTAAATTTCCTAAGTTTGCATGCATAGATTGAATTTGGGGAATTCTAACTACCTAGCCTAAGAACCCACCTGAATTGAGATTAACTCAGAAGCTTTATGAATTCATTGCTAAACCATCGATCCACATAGCTTCCAGCTCTTGTTCAATCCATTTCCTATTGACATCTTCAAACCTCTAACTTCGGAACAACCTACAGACATCATTCCTTGGAATTGAGTTAGCTTTCCATACCAACAAGCGGAAACAGAATCAGAGCTACAGAGAAGGAGAAATTACCTTTTGAATAGAGCTTTGTTCAACACGATTTTCTGGAAATTCTGGGTTGAACAGTCAACTTCAAAAATTCGTCCAGAATTCGTTTCTCGATGAAAATTCATGAAACCAAAGCCAAAATGAGCATATTCATGTTAGCTTTCTAGCCTAAAAAGAATCATTCAAAACGGAGTTGTGAGGAGAGAGCACTGACCGTTTTTCTGAGGGTATATCCAGGAATACGGGTTTGACAATTTGTTCCAATTCCCAAGTCACTTGAACCCTTGTATGCAAATAAATTTTTGAGTTGAAACCCTTATAATTAGAGCACGAATTTGAGAAGGAAAAGGAGGATTTGAAATGTTTCTCACCTTCTCTTGAAGCTTGAGACTTAGGGGTTTCAAAATTGTGATTGCATGTGGGTTTGGTTGAACTTGGGAAGTAGAGAAGTGATGGCTTGTAATGAGAGAAAGAGCTTTTGTGGTTCAGTTTGCTGAAGCATTGAAATGAGGAAATGGAAGTAATGGCATGCATTATGAGTGGTTTAAAGGAAATGAAATGTGAGGTGTTGATAGTATGAGGGTGTGAGTCATTGCTTGTGGTGTGTTGTTGTCATGAGAAGAAGCCACACGTGAGAGGAAAATGAAAGGGAGGAAAACACTACTTAGTGATGAAATGACTCACATTGGAATGATTGTGTTAATTAAATTCATAAGTGTGAGATAAATGTATAAGTGTATAGTTTAGGTCCAATTTGAACTCCTAATTTTTACACATAATTCACTTAATTCTCAAGACTTAATTTAATTAACCACCTCTAATTAATCTTAGATTTATTAGACAAGCTCTAATTAAAAATTAATTAGGTAATTGAAAGAGTGGGATGTTACATACCTTTTCCTATTTCATGTGTTCATAGTCCAGAAAGGCCTCCACCAAAACCACCTGACATGGAAGCTACAATTCGACCTTAGCCCCTCAGGTGTGTTCCTTCCATTACTCTCACTTTATGCTTATTTTACATTGCGGACAATGTCTGGTTTAAGTGTGGGGGAGGTACATTTTACTTTATGTTTACTTTATAGAAAATAATAATAATAATAATAAAGGTCATGAGTAGTCACATGTTCTAAGGCTAAGAGCAAATAGTTGTAAGGTTGGTGAAATCTTTGGAAATTCTTGTTTTGATACTTGACATGATGGTCTTTGCAACTTTAATGAACAACTGCTTGAACACTGTCAAACTTAGAAATGTCTAGATAAATCTTTGAAATACACATTCTCTAGACTAAGTTCTCTGAATTTGAATATAATGGAGGGTACGACTAGAACTAAGTGTGGGGGTAAGGCTGAAGTAAAAGATAGACTGATCATTGCTATTAATTAAGAAAAAAAGGGAAACTTCTTGAGAGCTAATAATAATAAATAAAAAAAATAAAATGAATGATGATAATGAGTTCCTGTGCCCGAAACTGGAGGAACAAGTGCTGTGTAGGATGCTCTACTCTGAGTAACAGGTTGTACTTATTACAAGTAGGATCCCGTCAGGTGAAAAGGTAGAGTAGTACCTAAAGCTTTGAATAATAATAATAATAATAAGTAATAAAGCTTGAAGGAAGTTGCCCCTGCATTGAAATTGAAAAGCTTTGGATCTCTTGAAAATAAACAGCCTCCCTAGACTGAAATCCTGGTTAAATCTAAAATTATAGGAAAAGAATGATAGCTTAGCATTTAGATTGAGTATTTCGGAGAGGGATCTTGACATTACTTTGGTTGACAGTAGGAGACAGTACACACACACGCAAGACTATCATGGAAGGTTGGCAGATGAGAGTTACGCATATTTTTGAATTTTTACCTAAGGCTTGAAGCTTGAAACCTGGAGTATGTTGACTGCTTCTGACTGTTTAAATTTTATTTCAAGTTTTTCAACTCGAGTTTTGCTCGGTTTTTTAATGCACATTCTTCTACCATTGTACTCATGTATTCCTATAGTTTATTTTGCTATTTTTACTATTTTAGTGTGTTTTTATATTTAAGTATAATTATAGCTTTATTTTATTTTCGTACTTATTTTCTGAATAAATAATAAATTGATACCTTCTCATTGCGCAGACCATAACTAGAGCTAGGAATATCGGATTGAGACACGGTCAGTTGCGTTAAAAAGCTAAGACAAAGAGCTACAACTTTTATGTTGAAGTCGAAAGCTAATTCAGAGCGCAAAGGAGTCATATTTACTCGTCAATGTTCCAGACTTACAAGATTTAATTATTTTCAGCATAACTTATAATTTTCGGCCCAATTGTTTTGTGGCCTGTTTTTGCTTTACTTATATAAACCAAATTTCGCCCTAGGGTTATTCATTCAGTCATTCACGAAAAAAAAGGATTGTGCAACCGAATCATGAGCAACTAAAACTCTAGGTCAATTCGTTGGTTAAGGCACTTCAATTCATAATCTTGAGGTTTGGATCTTAATGCAATTACAGTTCATGTTGTAATTCTTTCTCTTTCAATTTCGCTGCCTCTTTGATTAATTTGAATGCAATTCGTATTTATCGTTTGTTTAATTTCGGATTGCAATTGTAGCGAGGTTATTCAGATTAATTATCGCTTGTTTAATTTAATTCAAATAGAAATTGAAAGAGTCTATAACGCTTGTTTATAGGATTGATTAAATTCACGTAATGACCTTGATCATGTTCTGTGACGCTTGTTTACTTTCATGATTGATCGAACAACTGTTTTACGCTTGTTAATTCAGTCCGAATTTCTGTAAAACTAATTGACGCTTGATTAGTTAGTTTCACGATCAATCAAGAATAGAAACTGAAAAGTATATTTTCTAGAAACCTATGATAGATGATGAATGAAATTTACCTAAAACCAACGGATTGATTGCTTTTCTATTGATTGAAATTACCATCTCTTGAACTGTTTTCCCAAAACCGAAAACCCCCCATTTAATTGTGTTATTCATCGTTCTTAGTTTTGCTAATTATCAAATTAGAGGTCCTTGTTAGACGACCAAGGTTAACTTACCTTGTTACTACTTTTTTAATTACTTATTTTTGATCACGAAATGACCGTGATCACCCACCTGAATTGAGATTAACTCAGAAGCTTTACGAATTCATTGCTAAACCATAGATCCACATAGCTTCGAGCTCTTGTTTAATCCATTTCCTATTGACAGCTTCAGACCTCTAACTTCGGAACAACCTACAGACTTCTTGGCCTAAATTCACGAAATTGGTCTCCAAATGACCGGAATTGAGTTAGCTAGCTAGACCAAAAAGAATCAACGCCATCAGAGTTGTGAGGAGAGAGCACTTACTGTTTTAGTGCAGTCCTATTCAACACATTCCTGTTTCGAACCGCCAACTTCAAAAATTCACCCAGTCTTCGTTTCTCCACTAAAATTTACGAAATTTGTCTCCAAACGACCGGAATTAAGTTATATTTCCATAACAACAAGCGGAAACAGAATCAGAGCTACAGAGAAGGAGAAATTACCTTTTGAATGGAGCTCTGTTCAAACACGATTTTTCTGAAAATTCCTGGGTTGAACAGTCAACTTCAAAAATTCGCCCAGAATTTATTTCTCGATGAAAATTCATGAAACCAAAGCCAAAATGAGCGTATTCAAGTTAGCTTTCTATCCCAAAAAGAATCATTCGAAACGGAGTTGTGAGCAGAGAATAGTTACCGTTTTAGTGAAGGTGCTGTCCAGAATACGGGTTTTTCAATCTTTTTCAAATGTTCTTGTTTTCTTCAACAACTACCATGTATAACTTGTTCAATCCTTTACATGCACGATGATAAACCAGTAGTTGAGTTAGGAATGAGAGAGAGAGCACGAATTTAAGAAAGGGAAGGAGGATTGGAATGAAGCTTACCTCTTCTGGAAACTTATAACAAGGGGATTCTAAAACTATGATTGCATGTGGAACTTAAGGAGGATGATGATGAATGTTGTTGCTGCTGCGTGAGAGGAGAGAAGAGGGAGCTTGAGTTTCAATTTCTGAAATTGTGAAGTAATGGGAATAGCTTTGCATGCTTTTCTCTTTAAATCAAAGTGGAGTGTGAGGTGTTGATGTGGGAAGAGTTGAGTCACAAGAGAGAAGGAAGAGTGGAGGAAAAGTTTGGTTCTTAGAGTTTAATTAAATTGCAAATGAAAATTAATTGTACTAATGTGTAGTTTAGGTCCAAAAAGAGTTCCTAATTTTAACACATAATACACTTAATTCTCAAAACTCATTTAACCAATCACCACTCATTGACTCTAATTTATTAGACAAGCTAAATAAATTAAAATTAATTAGGAAGTTTGGAGTCGGGATATTACAGGAAAGGCATAGAAGCGAGAACGAAGGCAAAAGGAAAGGGAAGAAAAATTGGTCCAAGTCTAAGCCAAGTGGTGATGGTGGTGGCAAGTTCAGATGTTACCATTGTCAGGAACCGGGTCACTTCAAGAAGGACTGTCCTCAGAGGGGGCAGTGGTAGTTCGTCGGCTCAGATTGTCGTTAGTGATGAAGGTCATGAGAAAGGGTATGAGACTGCGGGAGCACTCATAGTCACAAGCTGGGAACCATAGATGATTGATCAGCATGGAGAGGCGGTGATAATAATACTCAACATCAGCCTGGAGAGGCGGTGGTAAGAATGCTCGACTTCGACCTTGAGAGGCGGTGGAATAATACTCGGGTTACTTTTGAAACAACAACTTTATTATGGGATGTGAAGACGCTAGTGGAAGTTGGGAATCAGTGGAGCTTTGAGTCATAGACTTTGGATGCTCCTATCACATGTGCTTGAAGAATGTATGCCGTGAAAAATACGAGAGCTAGTTGAAGGTGGAGTTGTTAACTTTGAAGACGGGAAAGCTTGGAAGATTTGAGGTATGGTTTTTTCGATTTGTCTTACGATGTTTGACAATCGTGTGGTTTCTTTTGCACTATGTGAGGTATGTTCCAGAACTTTAAATGTGGTTATGTATGTTGTTACTAGTGGTGATTCTCGTGTGATTAAGTTGGGAAACTTCGGGTGGAATTTGTTAGCTAGTGACACAAGTTTTAGTTGGACTAGTGAAACAAGTTTAACTAGGTGGTAGAACTAAACATGAAGTGTTGGAAACTAAAAATGTTTTGAAGTGTGTTTCAGAGTAGTTGAATAGTTTGCGTTACAAAGTGAGAGACATAGTGGATATACCGGTTTAAATCTTTGGTGGAGGAATCTCGGTTTGAGGTGGAGTTTGTTACTAGTGGGGCTAGAGGAAGACAAACAATCAACAATAGCTCTTGGCTATCTAATGAGAGATAGGGAAGAGAGTCGTAATGTTGCACCAAATTGGTATGGCTATGGAGACCTTGTGTGTTATATTCCGATTGTGTCTGAAGAAGTGCAAAACTTGAAAGATCTTCAGGGAGACAATTGGAAGTTGGTGACAATCAGACTTTGGAACTTGTAGGGCTATTGAAGATAGTTGGATACAAGGAAAGTCCGATGTTGCAGCTTGTGGAACTTAGCTAAAATTCCAAGGTTAAGTTGAGAGGCAATAAATTCTTCAGGAGTATGGGAATGAACAATCCAGGGGCTGAAGAGGGTAAGGTGGAGCTTGTAGAATTGTCCTAAAATTCCAAGGTAAATTGGAGGCAAGCGTTTCTTCGAGTATGAAGCGGTTCACTTCTGGGTTCGAAGAAGGTGTGGTGTAATCATGGTGGTTGGTGGGAAGTTGGCATCACCATCGTTTTAAAGGCAAGATGGAGATTGTTGGATATTGCCTCTGAAAACTCAAAAACAGGAAAAAAATAGGAAAGGCTGATGGACTGCGCTAGGCGCAGGTCTTTGGCGCCAAGCACTAGTAGCAGGTTGGATTTGGATGTAGCTTCTATTTCCTGCGCTGAGCGCGGGCTCGCGGATATAAAATGGATGTTTGTGTTTTCTGAGGTTCAAGGGTGTGTTTTAGGGTTTCTAAGGCCAACATACAGACTAAGGTTAAAAGAGAAACATCTTGGGAAGACTCTAGGGTTGGGAGAAATATTCTATCACATTGTAAACAAATATTGATTGAATCTCTTAGTCACGGGAAGATATTCGGGAGTAGGGTAGAATTAGAGAAACTCTAATTCTTGTAACTCTTGTAATCAAGGTTTCTATTGATAGTGGAACGGAAAGGGCTGCCCTCCCCCCAGAGTAAGTTTACTAACACCGAATTGGGTCAACAAATTCTATTGTATCCTTTACTTTTTGCCGTTTATTTGTTCGTGATTATATTGCTTAGTTCTTGCTTATTTTGGATTGCTCAATTTATTTGCTCCACACATCAAGGTTATTGGTGTGAGTCAGTCGAATTCACAATAGCAACCAACAACAATAATAGACCAAATAATAATAATTAATCAATAGCTAAACTATCATGCAATTTTCAAGGCAATTTCCAACAATAGTGATCGGACGATTCTGACAAGTAATTATACTAAATCCAATCCCATTTAAATAGGTTGACACATTTTTTGTCAAAACCGCACAATATTTGATATTTCCTTCTTTTGCATCCATCAATTGTTCAATATTAAATTCCTTCTTTTGCTTAATATGCAACCTAAAAGCACATGGATTACGTACCCTAAAAAATTTCACTTATGCTTCAACAAAACGCTTACAAAAGCCTACCAAGTGAAATTGGTTACTATGTTCAAAGAAATTATCCTTCTTCTAGTTATACCCATGATCAAGTCTTCTTAATTAAAGGATAATATATACAATATTTTCTTTAACAACATTATGCATGCATATGAAAGAACACATCATTAACATTCTCATCAAAATATTAATTATATGAATTATATAGTCACAGCCGCAAATTCCCAATTTAATGCATTTATTTATAAGTAAGCTTAAGAATGATGTTATGTGAATCCACATTAATTAGGACACTTGTTGTTATTGCAATAACAAGTAATTAGGCTTCAACTTTCTGAAATATGAAGTAATATACCATTTTTTCTACTAGATAAGATTTATTCCTATATTCAATTAATTCTTTCTTGCAATTGCATTCATTAATTAGTTTGTATCTGTGTCATTCTTCATTATCACTTTCAATTCATTCCACACGTTTTTCACCTTCACACTCTACCTACAAAAAATTATGTGTGTATATATATATAGCTTGATTCTAATAAGTCAAAACCAAAAACAAGTCAAACAAATTAAAACATCATCTATACATTTGTTATATGCAACATAAACTCTTATTATTTCTAAATTCTTCAATTATTTCAACAATTGATCAATTATGGCAATCATTGGGAAATTATTTTTCATGCTCTTATTTTTATCTTCAATTATCACAATAGCCTCATCAAGAAAAGGACCTTCCTCAAATAACTTAGATTGGTGGTGCAACCAAACACCACATCCTAAGCCATGCAAACACTACACAACTCAAATGAACAATCATTTGAAAATCAAACATAGAGTTGAATTTAGGGGAATGCTTGTTCAATTAGCATTAAAACAAGCTCTTATTATGCAAAAAGAAGCACAAGAAAATTCTCATCGAAATTCATTGGTGCATAAAATGGTTCATGGTGATTGTTTGAAGCTTTTTGAAAACACAATCTTTCATCTCAATCGTACACTTGAAGGCTTAAACAATTCAAACAAAACATGTTCACCACATGATGCACAAACATGGCTCACAACTTCTCTCACAAATATTGAAACATGTAAAAGTGGAGCTTTAGAACTCAATGCTCAAGATTTCAATTTCATAGTGCAAACCAATGTCATTGAGATGATAAGAAACATCTTAGCCATCAATATGCATTTCATGAAATACAACAAAGGTAATAAAAATATTTGATCGTGCTAAAAAAGAAAAATAAAAAAGAATTTTCAAATATAAAGACATGCAATGCAATGCAATTATATATATATATATATATATATATATATATATATTTGTAGATATTGAAGTATCTTCAATTTTTAGGTATATAGTGATATAATTTTGTATTCTCTAAATCTTTACCTAATGCTAATGTTGTCATCGTACTTTATATTCTATGCTTATTTCTTATATAAGAAACATATTTATAGTATATGATCATACATTATACTTCTGCTAATCAAAATTTCTGGATCCGTCACTATAGAAACAAAAGAAGGCCGATTGTTTCCAAGTTGGTTTTCTAGGCATGAGAAGAATCTTTTACAGACTAACTCTCCAATAAAGTACAATCTTGTGGTTGCAAAAGATGGTTCTGGACATTTTAAGACTGTGCAAGCTGCTCTGGATGCTGCTGCTAAGAGAAAATATAAGACAAGGTTTGTGATACATGTGAAGAAAGGTGTTTATAGAGAGAATATTGAGGTTGCTGTTCATAATGATAATATTATGTTGGTTGGTGATGGGATGCAAAATACTATAATAACAAGTTCTAGAAGTGTTCAAGGAGGTTTTACCACTTATAGCTCTGCAACAGCTGGTGAGTAATTTTCCATTTTCTTTATCTTTTTATGTTCTTTTACTAAAGAATTGTAATAATTTTAATGAAAAAGTTGAATTACTGAGGAAATTTTAAGACAAAAGATAAAATAAGTGTTTAAAATTAGTCGTTTCGATAATAAGCTCCATACACTTAAAATTAGTCGTTTCTTTTAAAGGATGTAACACTTAAAATTTCACTATTGTAGATTGACGTTGTGTTTGATTGTCCAACAATAGTCAAGGTTTGACAAAGACACACACACTTGTTAAATACAGGACTTTCATATTTTCCAATAACATATATTATCATATCATGTCAGTGTTTGTGTCGTGTCATGTGATTTCGTGTGTATATATCATAGCTTCTATTTTTAAAATAAAATAATTACGCTTGATTCATTTAAATTCAGGTATTGACGGACTTCACTTCATTGCACGTGACATCACCTTCCAAAATACTGCCGGTCCACACAAGGGCCAAGCCGTAGCACTTCGATCAGCCTCTGACCTCTCAGTATTCTACCGTTGTGCCATATCAGGTTATCAAGACACCCTAATGACTCACGCACAACGTCAGTTTTACCGACAATGCTATATCTATGGCACCGTAGACTTCATCTTTGGCAACGCTGCAGTGGTATTCCAAAATTGTAACATTTTTGCAAGAAAGCCTTTAGATGGTCAAGCTAACATGATCACTGCCCAAGGTCGAGGCGACCCATTCCAAAACACCGGAATTTCATTCCACAATTGTCAAATTAGAGCTGCATCTGATTTAAAACCTGTCGTCGACAAGTATAATACCTTCTTGGGTCGACCTTGGCAACAATACTCGAGAGTTATGGTAATGAAAACTTTTATGGACACTTTAGTGAGTCCATTGGGTTGGTCTCCATGGGGTGACACTGATTTTGCTCAAGACACATTGTATTATGGTGAGTATGAAAATTATGGTCCTGGCTCCTCAACAAAAGAGCGAGTGAAATGGCCTGGTTATCATGTGATAACGAGCTCAAACGAAGCCTCAAAGTTTACTGTTACTGTACTCCTTGCTGGTCCTAGATGGTTGGCTACAACTACTGTTCCATTTACATCTGGTCTTTGATGTTATTGTCTCTTCATTATGTTAATTATTGTTCTTAATTATTTGTAAATAAATTCATTGTAATTCTTTTTTTTCTTCTTTGGGTGAACAATTCAACAATGTAATATATTCTTGTAAACATGCTCACTATTCTTTTGTACGTACATTGCGAGAGATATTACTATTCATGTTCAAATAAACATTATCGTTGTACCACTTTAATTTTCCTTTAAATTGAATAACAAATAAATATCTTGTCATTTCTAAAAAGGAATTGTATTGTTTATGTGTTATTGTTGAAAGTATAATAGAGTTAAAAAATATTTTGAAATTATAAATGAATTAATTGTTTTTCATAAAAATTGCACTTTTTAAATTATAATGGACTTCTATAAAAAATAAAATAATGAACATTAATCTAAATAGTAAGGGACTTAAGCTCCTTAAACATATGGTCAGAGTTTCAATTTTTCGCTCCTGCGTATGAAAAAAAACGTCGATTAGAAGCTTGGTACTTATAACCAAAGTTTTGTATAATAAATGTTTCAGTACCTGCTTGGTATTTGGCCTTATTTGCAACTCTTATTTCATTCTCATTTTGAAACTCACCCATTGGAATCAAATTTCTATTACATAGACATTTGATTTGAGTTCATATATTTCCTCAAGTTACAAAAAGTTTCAAAGTACTTGCACTAACATCAACTAAAAAAAATAAAAATAAAAATTCTACATGCTAATGTAAAATTTTTGAACACAAATGAAAATAAAAAAGTCAGCATCACTAATACTCAGTTCCTACTAGAAGCTAACTAGAAAAAACAAGTGCTTCTAAGTTCTAGTTATGTATAAATAAAAAGGACAACTAATTAATTAAGTGTAACACTTGGTTGTTGTAGAATAATAATTAGAGGGAACATCACAAGGACAAAATGAAGTATCCCAAAGCAAATTTGACTTCCATCCATCACCAATATTGAAATGCATCAATTCTTGCTCATGATCAATACGAGGCACATTCACATTCACATTCACATTATAAGGTAGCTTTACCAATGCATTATTATTATTTTCATATTGGTTACCATATGGTAATGAGTACTCACTAAATTGCTCTTGCAACCCACCATTCATCAAATTTGTAGTTGTAACCTCATCACCAAACATTGAAGATGATGACATATTCAACAACATTGATGAAACATCCATTGTAGATTTGGCAATAAAATTGGTGTTATTAGATGTTTGTAGTTGAGATGGTGAGAATATTAAGCTTGTATTAAGATCTTCATTTGAAATAGGTAAGTGATCAAAGGCTTTGTGCAATAATGGATTAATATTGGATTTATAAGGGGTAACATCAACATCAAAATTTTGGTTATCATTGTTGTTAGTGCAAAAGTTGTTGGCTAAGGTAGTTTTCTTTGTAAATGACATGTTGTCTGAACAAAATTGAGTTATTTCTTGATTTTTGGTTACCATATTAGAGGTTCTTGTTTCAGAAAGAGAAGAAACCCAAGATTGAGACAGAGCTCTTTGAGCTATAGAATTGGTTTTCTTGAATATTCTGCAGATAGCCCATGATTCCTGCATGTTAAAAGACATGTTTATTAAGATGTCCATAATATGATTTGAAATTTAACATCAAGTTACGACCTTACTTGAACATGATTTGTATTTTAGGATCGTAATACTGTGTCCGTGATTTCTAAGAAGAAAAAAAATTTGACATCAAGTTTTTGTTCCCTCCATCTCATTATGACGGTCTTATTTAAAATATTTTCTATAATATGAAGGTTTCATGTATTAACGTTTTTTTATACTCCTGTGAATCTGCGCGCAATGTGTCTCGAATTATTTGTCACTTTAAAATACAAAAACAATATTTATTAATATTTTTCAACAATAACCCCATTTTATTAAATAGTTCACCTGACTATTTAACTAAACGGCTCTTAATATAGTTATTAGGCTACACATAATTTTTAACTACTACAATATAACTAAAATAACTAATAATTTTTTTAAGAAATGTGCATAATCTAAAAAGTTACTTATATGATTAAGCTACCAATATTGAGGTTGCATGAGTCACATTTGACTGCGATTCCCCACAATATCACGTATCACAACACGACTGCAACCGCAATTTGAAACCACACTCAACAAAACTAACAACTTTGCTAAGATAATGATAAATTATGGACAAATTTTACTCACATTAGCAGGAATGGTTTTCTCCAAGTACTTCTTTTGTGAAAGTGGATCAGTGAGAGAAGGTAGCCTAAACTCATGCATCATCCAATCAGTTTTGATTCCTTTAGCAGCTCTGCCTTTGTAAAAGACTAATGATTTCTTAAGGCCAATGCATTTGGAACCTTCTGAGGAATAGATAGGTCTATCTGTCCCTGTAGCTTTCCAGAATCCAGCTCCAGTTACCCTATTAGGCCTTGCACTGTTTCTGTATTTTCTGTCTCTTGGGCAGTAGAAATACCATTCTTTCTCTCCTGTACTAGCAAACTCTGCACACATAGAATCATAAATATATATTGCATTAGACAAAAGAAAATAAATTTAAATACTTGGAGCTATAGCTAGCTTAACTAGTTAAGGGTCTGTTTGGATTGATATAATTACATACTTGTGATACTGTTTAGCAGGGTTTATGGAAACAACATATGACATGCGTATGAGTTATTTCCATAAACTCTACATGATCATTTATGAAAATAACTATCTACTATTTTTTTTATTTTTTATAAAAGCCAGAGATATGCAAAACATCAAGATAATATCGGAAAGCATCTCAACTAGGTTAACGCTTTAACTATTACCCCGGTTCTCTATAACATGCAATATATATGAAAACAGTTTGACTTATTTTATCTATTGTTATAAACATAGTTTACACATAAGGGCTTCTAATAATATGATAAAACCTTGTGCTACAAGCGCTTAATTAGGTTGTTTATCGGAACAGGCCAAGTTTGGTTTGAAAAAAGTGCTTATATGTTAAGAACCAAAGGGTTGATATATATATTTGTGTCTTACTTGGAAGATCCCAAGGATCATATTTATAGATATCAAGCTGCTTGATGAGCTCAATAGAAAGAGGCCTTTGTTGAACCTTTCTCTTTAGGTAAAAACCAACAAGCTCTTCATCAGTTGGATGAAACCTAAACCCTGGTAATATAACTTCATCAAGTTTGTCACTATCATTTCTCTCTTCCATATCTCAAACCTAGCTATTTTTTCTTTCTACAAAAAATAAAACCTAACTAAACTAAACCAACCCTCTTTAGGAATCTTTTTAACCAAATCTAGTAAGAAGAAAAAACAAGGTAGAAAGATGTTTTCAAAGAGATATGATGGTTGAAAGTTTTGAAAAACAAGAACAACTACTACTAACCTAAGTGCATGTGATATGAAGAGTTTTTCAAAACATGGAAGAAAATGAATTAGGGTTAAGTGAGAGTGAAGTTTTTGAGTTAATTTGAAGTCATTATATGCTTCCTGATAAGGGGGTATGGCACCGAAGGATCAGCCACCTTTTCTGGTGACTTTTAAAGCATTGTGTGTTTTGCGAGGATTGCTTAGATTTGGTTTATGACAACAAGCAAAGGCCAATTTGTCTTAATTTAAAATGAACAATTACCAAGAAATATATGTAGTTAAAGCCACATACTATTCAAGTCAATAAGAGATCACTATACTAGAGATTTTTCATAAGTGCTAGTACTTTATTTTAGTATGAAAAAACTAAGTCCAAACTTAGAATAAATATATACCACTATAGTTCATAAAGAATGAGAGTCCTCATTTAACAAACTAATTTCGTAAGAATGAGTTATGTTCAATATAAAAATGTAATATGGCTGACATAAAAAATTATTTAAAAAAATAAATTATTCATTTTCTAACCACTAACTATTTATATTTAAACACTGACGTGAGGAAACGTATTAGAAAAAACTCAAATCATAGGTAAAGTAAAGATATAACTTAAACTGAATTTATAACAAGCAACACCCATTATTTTACAAACCAACCGATTTTATAGTGATGTGTTAAACTCAATATAAAAATTAATATCTTTAACTAATTGAAATCTTTTTAAAAGACCGACCTCTCTCACGATAGATAATTTTCATGATAACCAAAGAGTGATCTCACTCCTATTATCTATCCCATATGTTACACTAAATATCATAGTACTATGTTTTTTTTATTAAATTTTGATAGTTGGGTCAAAGTCAAATATACATCAATTTTAGAAAAGACCTCAAAATTAAAAAATGGTAATAAAAATATCTATACTTTTCCTTTGGGCGTAAACGAGGTATCATCAAAGTGCAATTGAAGAGATTAATATTTCGATTTTATGGGACTAAAATGGATGACAAATTCTCTTAAAATTTTTAATATTGATGCATGTCTAAACCATGATTTGAATTCAAGACCTTTTAGCTAAACTATAAGAGATTTATACTACCTTTTCATCCAAGTGTTTTTGATCAAATATTTATATCTTACTTACAAATGAAGTCATCACATCAACAAAATTCAAACTTGATTAACTGAGCTGAGTCTTTACCAACCCAACCAATATTTATCCATCATAGATAGTACAATACTACTTGCTACTATTTCTTACTACTTGTAATATTTTTTAAGGAAAATACTAACTAGTTACTCCGGAGCAATAGTTAAGAAACTAAATAAGATATAAAAGTCTTGAAATTTGTGTAATCATCCTTTTAAAAGTTTAAAGAATACATTTTTTAATGTAAAACTTATTTCTTTTGATTTCTTTAACCAGTGTCCCGGAAGTACCGGTTAGCATGACTCATTTTTTAAATGTTGATTTGGCTATGAGACTACATAACCTTAATGGTGGAATCTCAATAAAATGCCTCATTTGTAGGTTTTGGGATTATGATCATATATTTAATAACCCTTTAAACACATTAATGTCATGAAAGTTTTGGTCTATCCATTACTACAAGTCAATACACTAGATCAAAGTTCCATGTTATTAATACAATATAAAATGTTTGAAACTTTGAAATAACATTTGGAAACGTGTTAGTGAACCAGATTCCAAAACAGCTCAAATTTATAATTCAACTGCAAATTCCACTGTGACTCATTTAGGATTATATTATTGTAAGCTTCTTGGAATCATAAAATCCAGTTTCTATTCCATTCTCACAGTTTCTATTCTACTGATTTTACCAGGTTTGAATCAGTAGTAATAATATTTTATATTAATCTAAAATACATTTCAAATAAAAACAAGCAAGCGTGTGTACTAAGTCTAAAATATATGCATGAGGGGACCGCTTTGCCCTTTTAGGAACATTGTGTCCAAATTTTAATCTTGAAAAGGCAATTTAGCTATTTCTTTTACTACTATCAATGTGTCAAACATGAGAGTTAGGTAAAACTTATTTTCAATGTGGTGTTTCATTGTATTTATTTGACGTTGTTTTCTTTGAATAGATTATAAAGGTCTATAATAGACTATATTAAAGTGTTCATATCAAATTTTTTCCTCTTTCACTAAAATTATTTTTTAATTTATACATTATTATTAAATTAATTTTATGTTATTATTAAATAAATTTTTATATGGCAAACTTTAATTTTAATATAATATATATTTCACGTTAAAGTGTACATGTACAATAACAAAGGTGAAAAAAAATTTAAAAATCAAACTTAGAAATAGAAAAGGTTAAGAGATGAAACACAGATAAGAGAAAGTCTCATTATACTAAATATCTCATTTTACTAATTTAATATATCTTTTTTATAGTATTATTATTAAATTAATTTTTATCTATTTTAATTTTATTTTCAATTTATTTTAATTTTAGTTATATAATTTTGTTTGATTGGAGTATATATGTTGTATAATATGTCATCAAATGATATATTCCATTATTTCTAATATTTGTATGTTTATTTATTACAAACAGTAGACAATATTTTTTTTTGTCCCGTTGTATGTATGATAAAAAAACCATATATAAATTTGTGAAAAAAAACCTTATAAAAAAAAAGAATAATAAATAACCACTTTTTTTATATCTTTATAAATAAATTTGGGTAAAAAAATTGAATATTGGTTGCAAAAGGCGGCGAGGGGGTACCTGCATGGTGAAAATATTAATTGGTATCAATTGTTTAATATATATTTATTTAATTTAAATTGTTTTAAATAATAATAAATTCTAAGAGTAAATATGATAAAATACAATGTTAAGATATAAGTTCATGATCTAATTCAAATAACATTAGAAAAATATGCTATAAGCTCGTTAAATAAGCTATAAGCTCTTGATGAAATGACCGTTATCATAATGGTCTTTTTTAATCATATGAGCTTATAAGCTATTAACTTTTTTTTTGAAGCTATTAGCTAAAAGCTAGTTTATTGGTCTTTTCAAACAGATCCTAAATCAAATTTTTGGTCTTGCTAAACAGACCATGAGTAAAAGACGAGAGAAAATAAATATAAAAAAAGAGACCAAAATGCACACCAGAGTACCATTAATGCCCTTGCAAAATTATACAACTAAAATGAAAATAAAATTTCAATAAATAAAAATTAATTTAATAATAGTATAAAAATGAGATATTAAAATAATAAAATGAGATATTTAGTACAATGAGACTTCCTCTTATTTGAGTTTTATTTCTTAACTTTTTCTATTTCTAAGTTCGTTTTTTAGATTTTTTTTCCACCTTTATTGTTGTATATATACACTTTAACGTGAAATATATATTATATTAAACTTAAATTTTGACATATAAAAATTTATTTAATAATAACATATAATTAATTTAATAATAATGTATAAATTTAAAAATGATTTTAGTGAAAGAGAAAAAAATATGGTGTAAACACTTTAATATAGTTTATTATAGACCATTGTAATCTAAAAGTGGAAATTAGTCTCCCACCATGGGAGACCTATCACCCTTACCCATACTAGAATTGACCTAGTAATAAACTCATATGAATTGACTTATTTGAAAATAGGAAGTTAGGATTAAATAAATATTTTTAGGGTCATGCCAAATAGTATCTGAGGGTACTTCTTAAGTATACTAAATATGGAAATTAAAAAAACAATTAATGCTAGAAAATATAACTATTTATACTTTTGAAAATTGAATGCACGGATTTCAAGATGAAACTTATTTATTGGTATGCTTAACAAGTGCCCCGAAAGCACTGTTTAGCATTTTCCTATTTTTATATAAGGAATCAGTTTTGATTTCATATTTCTTATACAATATATTGATTTAAATGCACTCGTCATATTTTTGCGTGGCAAGTACATAGTGAGATATAGTCACAAGGCGATCATGTGGTCGCATGAGTGATGGTGATATATATTCCTTCAGTTCCATATTATAAAGGAAAAAAACTTATTTTTTTTGTCCTAAAATATGAGAAAAACACAAACATTTATCTTTTTAAGAAAAAAATACTCTCTTTCTTATCTTTTCCATAATCAATAAGGCAATAACCAATAAAATAAAAATTGTTTTTACATCTTTTCATGCAACTTTTCTCAAAGAAAAAACAAGAAAATATACTTTCAATCATTATGTTTTACTTTTTCTTAATAATTGTGATTTTTGTTTTTTCTCTTATAAATCAATCATTTTATCATTGATACTAAAGGTAAACCCGTGCGTTGCACTGGTTCGGTTAAACTATGTAATAAAGATATTTCTCTAAATGAAAAATAATAATTATGATAAAGTATAATCACATAGTTGTTGGAACAAAGTTGGTTCTAATATAACCCAAGTAGTTTTGATGATAACAATAGTATTAATATACAATAGGAAGTACTGATAATTTACTCTAGTGTGCAGGTATATAAGTTAAAATTTTATATTCACTAAAAAATTGAAGTTCTGGTTGCTATGCAAAGAAGCACTCCCAGAAGTTGGGAAAAGCAAGTTCTGGAGAATGAAACCAGAAGTTGTGGTCACCAGAAGTTGCCTAGTCAAAGTCAACCAGAAGTTGAACTCATCAGAAGCAGAGTTTCATCTCAAGATTCTGATGATGATGAAACATCAGAATTTGTCAGAAGAACATTCTATTCTCTATAACGACTATCATCTAAATGGCAAATTCAGGAGAGGCAGAAGAAACCTCTTACAAGACCGTTATCCTCATGATAATGACGTTTGTACTATTGTACTATCTTTATTTTCCTGATATGGGCGAATATTCGAAATAAAGGCTTAGATTTTAATCTTTACTTGATTTGAATAAGCACATTTTAAATGAAAATAATAGTACAGTACTACGTAGCTGTTTTCATCTTTGTCCGCTCAAATTCAAGACGCTCCAACATCATCTATAAAGGGAGGAAGAATTTGAAGACAAATACAACACACCTACGAAGAACAAAAGCGCTGTTATACTGCTAAATTTCTAAGAGCAATTTTTAACTTAGATACAACTTGAGCTTATATCAAAATTCAGGACAAATAGTTTTCAACTTCTGACTAGTCAGTTGTTGAACCTTAGTTTTCTTTTCAAGAATTCTATGATAAGTCTTGTTTTTAAAGTTGTATTATTTTGTTCTAAGAACTCTGATATTGTTTATCAGTTGTTCAAACATTGTCTTTGTAACTTTGTTTTAGAAGTCTCTTGCTTGTGAGCTTGAGCATTGGAAGTCTCTTGTATTGTGTTACTTGAGCATAGGAAGTCTCTTGCAGTTGGCTTGAGCATTTGTAATCTTGTGTGATTATAGTGAAATCCATTGGAAGTGCAAGGGGACTGGACTACTTTCGATTTGTGAGAGGAACCAGTATAAATTTTGTGTGTTCATCTTCTCCTTTCTCTCTTCTGTTTTTCTTTCACCATCGCCAGAAGTTGTTTGTGTTTAAAGTTATTCCGTTGCTGATTCTGATAAGTTGCAAAACTTAGAAGAAGTTTTTAAAACTACCCAAAACACAATTCAACCCCCCCTCTTGTGTTTTCACACCTTCAATTGGCATCTAGAGTCTTGGTTCTGTTATATCACTTTGCAGTGAGACAGTTGTTTGTTGTGTCAAAACACTATGTCTGAATCCGGTGAACAAAACAAGAAAACTGAAGGAACTGCTATTCCCTTCAACTATGATGTTGATGATAAAAATAACACCAGCAAAGCTCCTAAGTTCAATGGAGATGGTTCTACCTTTTCCTGGTGGAAAGATAGAATCTATAGTCATCTAGTTGGTATTGATGATGAACTTTGGGACTTAGTTGAAAGAGGAGTAACATTTCAAGGTTTGGATGAAAAAGGAAGATTAGACTATGATGCAAGACAAGCTTTCACTGATAAGGACAAGAAAGCATACAAGAAGCACCACAAGGTCAAGGATATTCTGATTAGTTGCATATCTCATGAAGAGTACCTTAAGATCACAGATAAATCTACTGCCAAGAGTATCTATGATTCTTTGTGTTCATCTTATGATGGAAACAAACAAGTACAGGAGGCAAAAGCAACACTTTTGATCCAACAATATGAACTTTTTAGAATGAAAGAAGATGAGAACATTGAATCTATGTTTTCTACATTCAAAGTTCTGGTTGCTGATCTTCAAGTTCTGAAGAAAAGTTATACTACTTCTGATCATGTGAAGAAGATTCTCAGAAGCTTACCTGCTAAGTCGAGACCTAAGGTCATTGCCATTCAGGAAGCAAAGGATTTGGACACCCTAAGCCTGGAAGGTTTAATTAGTTCACTCATGAGTTATGAGATTGAGCTAGCTTCTGATGAACCTCAAAAGAGAATGAAGTCTTTGGCTCTGCCAGCTACTTCTGGATCTTCTAAGGCTCTAAAGGCTAAGGTTGTTGAATCTGAAGCAGAAGAATCTTCTGCAGATGATCAAGAAGAAGGATCAGATGATGACGTATTTGCACTTCTGACCAGGAAGTTCCAGAAGTGGACAAAAAGAAAGCCAAGATATTCAGGTAGAAGTTCTGGATCCAAAGGTTTTGGTTACAGAAGTTCTGGAAACAAAGATAAGAAGGATGATTCAAAGAATTGCTTTAACTGCAACAAGCCTGGACACTTCATTGCTGATTGTCCTGAATTGAGCACCAAAGGAAAAGGAAGAAAGAACACTTTTAAGAACAAAGCTAAGAACATTGAGCAGGTTATTTCTAAACTATCTGATACTCAACTCTCTAAGGCTTTGAAAGATACTGTGATGAAATACATGGAAAAATCAAATGAGCTAGAACTTTTTAAACAAAAGTTTGACATGCTCAATGATAAAGTTAATCATATTCAAGAAGACTATAAGAAGTCCTTAAAGACTATTCAAGTTCTTGAAAATGGTTGCAGATCATGTAACAAACCCTATGATAAGCATGAGATTGCTCTTCAAGAGTTTGTTCATCACAATATTGACAAACATAAATTAGCCTCTATGATTTATGGTGCTGGCAAATACACTGGACAAGGATTAGGAAGTACTGTCAAAGGAAACTCAAATCAGTCTGTGTGCATAAGCAAAACACCTTCTGATCTTTATTCTAATTTTGTTTCTAGTAATGGTACAAAAAATCCAAAAGTGTCACATGCTCAAGTAAGCGTGGAGTTTTCGAAAACCTCTGCTCCCATTGCTTCAGTATCCAAGTTTAGTAAAGGAGTACAAAAGATCTTCAAGCCTTAGAGTATTCGGGGCATGGGATCAGGCTGTACAAACTTGAAAGCTGGTTTGCTGACACATTCTGGATCAAGGTCCAAAGGAAAGGTTAAGCCTAAACCTGTTTTTCAAGGGTCACCTCACCTTGGATCCTCTGGAAGTTACAAGAGACAGAAGAAGGATAAAAGAACTAACTTTAAAGGACCCATCAGAATATGGATACCAAAGTCTGAGTTAATGTTTACTGCAGGTATGCATCCCAAGAAGAAGGCAAAGCTCATGGTATCTGGACAGTGGATGTTCAAGTAAACTTGGATACTGAAGCAATGGGAGCAGAGGTTTTCAAAAACTCCACGCTTACTTGAGCATGTGACACTTTTGGATTTTTTGTACCATTACTAGAAACAAGGTCCAAAGGAAAGGTTAAGCCTAAACCTGTTTTTCAAGGGTCACCTCACCTTGGATCCTCTGGAAGTTACAAGAGACAGAAGAAGGATAAAAGAACTAACTTTAAAGGACCCATCAGAATATGGATACCAAAGTCTGAGTTAATGTTTACTGCAGGTATGCATCCCAAGAAGAAGGCAAAGCTCATGGTATCTGGACAGTGGATGTTCACGACACATGACGGGAGACAAGCACTTGTTCCTCACCCTGAATCTGAGAGAGGGAGGAACTGTAGGATTTGGTGGGAACCAAAAAGGCAAAATCATTGGTATAGGTAAATTAGGTAATTCTTCTCTTACTATTTCTGATGTTTGGTTGGTTGATGGACTACAACATAATCTACTTAGCATAAGTCAATTATGTGATAGTAACTATGATGTCGTGTTTAATAAGAATTCATGTACTGTAATTAACAATTCTGATAAATCCATTTTGTTTAAAGGCTGTAGAAAGGGCAATGTTTATAAAGTTAATTTATCTGATCTGGAAGATCAGAATGTGCTTTGTTTATTGACTCTAAGTGATGAGAAATGGGTTTGGCATAAAAGATTAGGTCATGCTAATTGGAGATTGATTTCCAAGCTTAGCAGAGACAATCTTGTGAGAGGCCTTCCTAACTTCTGGGAGCGCTTCTTAGCATAGCAACCAGAATTTCAATTTTCTAGTGAATATAAAATTTTAACTTATATACCTGCACACTAGAGTAAATTATCAGTACTCCCTATTGTATATTAATACTATTGTTATCATCAAAACTACTTGGGTTATATTAGAACCAACTTTGTTTTAACAATCTCCCCCTTTCTGATGGGTCCTCTAAAGTTAGTTCTTTTATTCTTCTTATGATTCTTGTAGCTTCCAGAGGATCCAGAGGGAGGTAAGCCTTGAAAAAGAGGTTTAGGCTTAACCTTGCCTTTGGACCTTGATCCAGAATATGTCTGAGAACCAGCTACCAAGTTTGAACAGCTTGATCTCACGCCCCGAATACTCTTAGGCCTGAAGATCTTCTGGACTCTTTGAATAGGCATGGATACTGAAGCAATGGGAACAAAGGTTTTAGAAAGTTCCACGCTTACTTGAGTATCAGACACTTTTGGATTTTCTGTACCACTACTAGTAGGGATGGCAAAGTGGGTCAACCCGCCCCGCCCCGTCATTAACCCGTCTAAAAAGGGGCGGAGCGGGGCAGGCTAACTAGTGATGGTGTGTTGAAAAACTCAAACCGTCCCGTTTCATGGCGGATGGCGGGAGTGCCCCGTCAATAAAGTTTTAATTTATTTTTTTTTTATAAATTCCCAAAAATATCATGAAATATTATAAAAAAATAAAATTAAAACCCACTCGAGGAAATCAAAATATAAACTAACAAGGCGATAAGAAAAATAAAATTATCATTAAAAACTTCAAAACATCCATGATTATAAAACTAAACAAACTGTACTTATAATAAAACCTGAAGAAGTGCTTAGTTTAAATCCAAAACAAACAAAACTTAGATTCCATTTAAATCCACAAAAATGCTAAGGTTTAGTAGTCCATCAACACAAACAAAACTTGGATTCAATGTTTAAATCCACACCAACAAAAATAAGCAATAAAAAATAATTAATCTTCAATCCAAATTAACAACGTCATTGATTGATGCTTGCTTCGATGTTGACGGTGAAGCGTCCTTTCCACCATCCTCATCATCATCATCTGCATAGGCCCATTCAAGTAGAAAATAAATATACAACCATTTTGAAAACAACAAAGACTATGGTCAAATAAAACAAGTTACCATTGCTAACAAAACCAAACCATGCATCCAATTGCAAGTACATAACAGAGCTTCTACATTTCCTGACAAGAGACGATTTCTATACTTGTTGAGGAGACAGAAAAGTGAAATATATATATTAACCCTATTAGATTAATTGAGTTGAGTTTCTATTTTTTAATATGGGCCAAAAAAGGAGAACTCATTAATAATGGGTTAAGATTTGAATTTTTTTATAAAAAAAATGGTTAGACCCGACGGGCCAACCCGCCTCGCCCCGTCGTCGTCCCGTGTTTTTGTGGGTTAGGCGGGACGGGCCCCGCTCTTTTTGCGGATTGAAAATCTCAACCCACCCCGCAAAAAATGGTTGGTTAAATGGGCCGACCCGACGGGCTTGACCCGTTTTGCCATCCCTAACTACTAGAAACAAAATTGGAATAAAGATCAGAAGGTGTTTTGCTTATACACACCGACTGATTTGAGTTTCCTTTGACAGTACTTCCCAAACCCTGTCCAATGTATTTTCCTTCACCATAAATCATGGATGCTAGTCTATTCTTGTCAATATTATGATGAACAAACTCTTGAAGAGCAATTTCTTGCTTATCATAGGGTTTGCTACATGTTCTGCAACCATTTTTAAGAACTTGAATAGTCTTTAATTAAGGACTTCTTGTAGTCTTCTTGAATATGATTAACCTTATCATTGAGCATGTCAAACTTTTGTTTAAAAAGTTCTAGCTCATTTCATTTTTCCATGTATTTCATCATAATATCTTTCAAAGCCATAGAGATTTGAGTACTAGATAGTTGAGAAATTACCTGCTCAATATCTTCTGAATCTGACTCAATATCACTTTCAACATCTGAATCAGCTGTGGCCATAAGTGCCAAGTTTGCTTTTGCTTCTTGAGCTTCATCATCAGATAGCTTGTCAAGATCTTCCCATGTAGCCAGAAGACTCTTCTTAGCTTTATTCTTGAAAGTGCTCTTTCTTCCCTTTCCTTTGGTGCTTAGTTCAGGACAATCAGCAATGAAATGTCCAGGTTTGTGGCAATTGAAGCAATCCTTCTTATCTTTGTTACCAGAACTTCTGTAACCAGAACCTTTAGATCCAGAACCTTTACCAGAATATCTTGGTTTTCTTTTTGTCCACTTCTGGAACTTCCTAGTCAGAAGTGCAATTACATCATCATCTGATCCTTCTTCTTGATCATCTGCAGAAGATTCCTCTGTTTCAGATTCAACAACCTTAGCCTTTAGTGCCTTAGAAGATCCTAAAGTAGCTAGCAGAGCCAAAGACTTTACTCTTTTCTGAGGTTCATCAGAAGCTAGCTTAATCTCATGACTCATGAGTGAACTAATCAATCCTTCAAGACTTAGGGTGTCTAAATCTTTTGCTTCCTGAATAGCAGTGACCTTAGGTCTCCACTTGGCATGTAAGCTTCTAAGAATCTTCTTCACATGATCAGGAGTAATATAACTTTTCTTCAGAAGTTGAAGACAAGCTATCAGAACTTTGAATCTAGAAAACATCGACTCAATGTTCTCGTCCTCTTTCATTCTGAACAGTTCATACTGTTGGATCAGAAGTGTTGCCTTTGCCTCTTGTACCTGTTTGTTTCCATCATAAGATGAACACAAAGAATCATAGATACTCTTAGCAGTAGATTTATCTGAGATATTTAGGTATTCTTCATAAGATATGCAACCAATCAAAATATCCTTAACCTTGTGGTGTTTCTTGTATGCTTTCTTGTCTTTGTCAGTGAAAGCTTGTCTTGTGTCAAAATCCAATCTTCCTCTTTCATCCAAACCTTGAAAGGTTACTCCTCTTTCAACTAAGTCCCAAAGTTCATCATCAATGCCAATCAGATGACTATAAATTCTATCTTTCCACCAGGAAAAGGTAGAACCATTTCCATTGAACTTAGGAGCTTTGCTGGTGTTGTTTTTATCATCAGCATCATAGTTAAAAGGAATAACAGTACCTTTAGAAGGTTCACCCATAGTGTTTTAACACAGCAAACAACTGTCTCACTGTAAGGTGATATAACAGAACCAAGGCTCTAGATGCCAATTGAAGGTGTGAAAACACAAAAGGGGGGGGGGGGGGGGGGGGGGGGGGGGGGTTGAATTGTGTTTTAGGAATTTTTGAAAACTTCTTCAAAGTCTTTCAACTTATCAGAACTAGCAGCGGAATAATTAAAACACAACAACTTCTGGACGCAATAAAACAGTAAAGAAGATGAGAGAAGAGAGATGAACACACAGAATTTTTATACTGGTTCCCCTCACAAATCGAGAGTACTCCAGTCGCCTTGCACTTCCAAGGGATTTCACTATAATCACACAAGATTACAATTTGCTCAAGCACACAACAAGAGCATTCCAATGTTCAAGTAACACAATACAAGAGACTTCCCAATGCTCAAGCACACAAGCAAGAGACTTCTAACAAAGTTACAAATAAAACAAAGTTTGAACTTCTGATAAACAGTATCAGAGTTCTGAACAAAATAATACAACTCTTAAAAACAAGACTTATCTTAGAATTCTAATAAAAGAAAACTAAGGTTCAACAACTTACTAATCAGAAGTTGAAAACTGTTTGTCTTGAATTTTGATATAAGATCAAGTTGTATTTCTCAAAGTTATAATGCTTTTGTGAATTTAGCAAAGTAACAGCGCTTTGTTCGTAGATGTGTTATTGTGCATTTCTTCAAATTCTTCCTCCTTTTATAGGCGGTAGTGGAGCGTTTGAATTTGAGTAGACAATGATGAAAACAGCTATATAGTAATGTACTATTTTTCTTCTTGAAATGTGCTTATCCAAATCAGGTAAAGAATGAAATCTTGAACCTTGATTTCGAATATTCGCCCATATCAGGAAAAGAATATAGTACAATAGTACAAACGTCATTATCATGATTATAACGGTCTTGTACGAGGTTTTCTTTTGCAATTCTGAATTTTTCCAAAAAGATGATAGTCGTTAAGAATAGAATGTTCTTCTGACAAATTCTGTTGTTTCCATCGTCATCAGAATCTTGAGTATCCAACTCAGGTTCTGACGAGAGTAGCTTCTGATTGACTTTGACTTGCAACTTCTGATGACTTAGCTTCTGGTGTCATTACTCAGAACTTGCTTTTTCCAGCTTCTGGGACGCTTCTAAAAATATCAATCAGAACATCACTTTCTAGTGTATATAAAATTTTAACTTATATACCTGCACACTAGAGTAAATTATCAGTACTCCATATTGCATATTAATACTATTGTTATCATCAAAACTACTTGGGTTATATTAGAACCAACTTTGTTCCAACAACAAGTTGCCAGCAAACTCTTCTTAGCTTTGTTTTTGAATGTACTCTTCCTTCCTTTACCCTTGGTGCTAAGCTCAGGACAATCAGCAATCAAGTGCCTAGGCTTGTGGCAGTTAAAGCAATTCTCGGAATCATCATTTTTATCCTTGTTACCAGAACTTCTTGACCCAAATCATTTTCCTAAGTACCTTGGTTTCCTCTTTGTCCACTTCTGGAACTTCTTGGTCATAAGGGCAAAAACATCATCATTTGATCCATCTTCTTGATCATCTACAAAAGATTCCTCAGCTTCTGATTCAACAATCTTAGCCTTCAGAGCTTTAGAAGAATTCAAAGTACATGGCAAAGTCAAAGACTTTAATCTCTTCTGAGGTTCATCAGAAGCTAGTTTCATCTCATGACTGATGAGAGAACTAATTAATCCTTCCAAGCTAAAAGTGTCCAAATCTTTAACTTCCTGTATAGTAGTGACCTTGGGTCTCCACTTAGTAGGTAAACTTCTCAGAATTTTCTTTACATGATCAGAAGTACTGTAACTCTTCTTCAGAACCTGAAGATCAACCTTGAACCTTGAGAACATAGATTAAATATTCTCATCGTCCTTGATTCTGAAAAGCTCGTACTGTTGGATCAGAAGAGTGACCTTTGCTTTCTGTACCTGTTTGTTTTCTTCATGAGTAGCACATACGGAATCATATATACTCTTGGCAGTTGATTTGTCCGTGATTGTCAAATATTCATCATGAGATATGCAACCAATAAGAATATCCTTGACTTTATGATGCTTCTTGTAAGCTTTCTTCTCTTTGTCAGTGAACTTTTTCCTTGTCTCATAGTCCAGTTTTTCTCTTTCATCCAAGCCTCGAAAAGTAACTCCTTCTTCAACTAAGTCACAAATCTCATCATCAATACTAATCAGATGACTGTATATTCTATCTTTCCACCAAGAGAAAGTACAACTATTCCCATTGAACTTTGGTGCTTTGCTGTTGTTTTTATCTTCAACATCATAGTTATAAGGAACAATACTATGATCAGCCTTCTCACCGTGTACTGATCCAACCTTCTCTGTGTTTTGTAGTTTTAAAAACTTCTTCAAAGTTTCTCAACTTATCAGAATGTGCAGCGGAAAATAACACAAACGCAAAGGCAAGGTAAAGAGAGAGAGAGAGAGAGAGAGAGAGAGAGAGAGAGAGAGAGAGAGAGAGAGAGAGAGAGAGAGAGAGAGAGAGAGAGAGAGAGAGAGAGAGTTAGATAGATAGATAGATAGATAGACACAGAGATTTTTATACTGGTTCCCCTCACAATCAGAGAGTACGCTAGTCCCCTTGCACTTCCAAGGGAGTTCACTATAATCACAAAAGATTACATTTGCTCAAGCACTCAACAAGAGACTTTCATTGCTCAAGTAACAACTTATAAGAGACTTTCTAATGCTCAAGCACAAAAGCAAGAGACTTCACAACAGTTCACTAAGAAAAAAATAAGTGTTTGAACACTTGATATAAATATCAATGTTCAGAATAAATAAATACAACTCTTAACAAGACTATTCTTAGAATCCTAATAAAAGAATACTAAGGTTCAACAGCTGAGATGACCAGAAGCTGAAGCTGATGTCTTGAGTTTTGAATTGAGATCAAATTGTATTTTGCAAAGTGTTTTTGTGCTTTGTAGAATTTGATAGAGTAACAACGCTTTTTCGTAGTTGATGTTGTGTGTACAAAAAGTTCAATTCATCCTCCTATTTATAGCCAGTAGTGAAGCGTATGAATTGACAACTGTTGCAGTGAAGATAGCCAGCTGGAGATCCTACAATTTTCCTTCACATGGTAATTTAACCAAATCAGGCAATGATCATCTTATCCTTCCTTGATTTCAAATATTCGCCCAAATCAGTTAATGAAATAGTACAATATTACTAACGTCACTATCTGTGAGGATAAGGATGATGTAATATGATGATTCTCCAATTTGATCATAAAGAGCAGAGAATGTTCTTCTGACAAAACGACTATCATTGCAATTATCAGAACCTTGTGTTTCCAGCAAAGCTTCTGATGGGAGAGCTTCTGATACGCTTGTGACTTGTAACTTGTAATAGTTGCATCTTCTTGTGTTTTTCTTCAGAACTTGTTAGAGTCATCTTCTGATATATCTTTAGAATGTGTTAGTCTATTATCAGTGTATCATATTGTATATTAATAATATTGTTATCATCAAAACTTAATTGGGTCACGTCAAAACCACTTTTGTTCTAACACAACATAATTGAAGGTGGCAAATTTTGTTGTTTCTTGTCAACAATTGCTTCAATTGTTTGCTGTAAATATAGGGTTGTTGTCTTGTTGGGTGGGAAAGAAAAAGAAGAAAGACCGGTATCAATGATACATGATGAGAGAGAATAGAAAAAATGAGGATGAACAAAATAAAAAAGTATTAAGTGTTGTTAGTGTATGATATTCATAGAGGGGGAATTCTAGGGTGGGAAAGTAGTATAGATCTCTCACCATGGGAGACTTATATTCACCCTTAGATCACTAAGGTTCATCATAAATCATAATAAAATTTCTACATTGTATTATTTCTTTAAAGTTTGACAATTTTTTTTTTGAATTCTTTTTTATTTGAAAAAATATTTTTTTTTGTTTGAAAAAATAAATTACAAAATTCTTATTCTTAAATACTCCCTTCAATACTTTTTGTAAAAAACTATCTATTTTTTAAGTTCATTGAATAATTAAAGTATTTGGTCTATAATATAAACCAAATACATTAACTATTTAAGGAATCTAAAAAGTCAAAAGTTTCTTACAAAAAGAACTGGGGAAATATTTAAAAATTGAAACACAGATCCATTTCATTAAGAGTTAAATAAGTTTTTATCCCTATCTAATTTTTTTCAATGACTTTTGATCCTTTAATATTTTCTATATCACAACTTTTGATCCTTAAAGTATTTCCTATCATGAATTTTGGTCCCTACTTTTCATTCAACTTATGCATATCATTTGAAATATTAAGTTTTTTTTTGTTTGCGGTCATGTTTAGTACATTATATGAATCTTTCTCGCAAAAGTTTAAATTTTTTTTAACAAGAGATAAATTTATTATGAATTTTTTAATTTTTTCGCACATAAAATTCATAAAATAACCCATCTATGTTAACAAATTCTAAATTTTTATTTGAGATGTTCTTATAATATTATAATGATGAAAACAAAAATCATTCAAAAATGTGAAAGTACATAAAAGTTTGAATAAAACTAAGGATCAAAAGTTGTGATAGAAAATATTTAAAAGATCAAAAATTGAAAAAATTTATAGGGACAAAAAAATAAATTCGAGATATTTATAAAAGCAAAAACTTATTTAACCATTAAAAAAATGAATTTGAGTTTCACCTTTTAAATATTTGAGAATAAGAATTTTATAATTTATTTTTTAAAAAAAAATGTCAAACTAAAGAAGAGATACAATGTAAAAACTTTATTATGATTTTTTGTAGACCTTAATGATCTAAGGGTGAAAACAACTCTCCCATGATGGGAGACCTATAACACTTTCCCATGCTTGAAGGAGCCTTCATGGAGCTTCATTATCCAATAGCTAAAAATAATTTCTCTAACTCTCCCGCTATAGGAGACCTATATGTGACTCTCCCACCATATACTTAGCCCTATATTATAGTCTAAATTCATACATTTTATAATAAATTAAAAAAATAAAATTTTTCTTATATATGAGACCATATAAAATAAAATACAAAATTATATATAATAAACTAATATTTATTTTATACTGTTATATACGATACTTACTATTGTGTGAATTTAATTATATGAATTAAAACCTAAGAGTCAAGACACATACTTAATTAATACTAGTATCTAGATTTTCTCCAACTTTTTTTGCTTTGCCAAATATGTCCACTCGTTGGATAACAGGAACCGTACTTCTTCCGACCTTTTTTATAAGTAAAAGTTGCTTTTTAGGTTCATTGGAGAAGTAATGTATCTAGTCTATATTTAAGACTAGATATATTACTTTTTCAATAACCTAAAAAGCAACTTTTGTTTATAAAAAAGGCCGGACGGAGTACCTTTGATTAAATGAAAAATGTTGACCAAGTCAAATGACAAACTTTGGACTCAAAAGTCAGTGAAAGCTCCATCCATCCCTAAAATTTAGCCCTCGGGTTAAACCATAATTGACCTTGGGTTTTGCTACCCAAGCGTGTAACAAAAGTTTAAAAACATAGTCAAACTCTCAAAACTCACACATATATGCCTCTTTCTACGTGCAACACACCGTCACCACCCACCCTAATTAGGGGCCAAACACCAATTACTTAAGTTTCATGAATTATGAATTACTTTAATAAAATTAATGCTAACAACGAGTTGCCTCATTCCCTCATTTAAACGTGTTACAAAAATGGATGCACCTTAACCTAATAAATACTAATAAATTGGTTTGTCATGTGTTTCTCGTCACTTTGTCGAGAGATAGTGAAGGGTAGTGTACTTCACAAAAAATTGAATTGAATTAGGGAAAAGAAATACAGAAGAACAAAATTAAGTGTATTCTTGTGGATTTATTTGGCAAAAGTTATGGTCCATAAGGCTTTCATTTATGGACCGTCCATAAGTCACTTTCAGCCTTCAGATCACAAGTTACACGTGTAACAATCACATAGATTTGCAACGATCACAGCTAACTGAATTTTCGCACGATCTCGCGTTCCTTGTTCGACGATATCCGTCGCCGTGATCATAATCACTGTCACCGATCTCCGATCTCCGTCGCCGTGATCATCATCACCGTCACCGATTTCCGTTGCCGTGATCATCATCACCGTCACCGATCTCCGTCGCCGTCGCCGGAAACAATATCTAATATCATCACGTTCGTGTTTTGAATAGGTAATGAATGAATTCTTCCATTGTTAGGTTTTGTGTTGAATTCTTCCATTATTAATCATGATCTGTGAATTTCATGTGCAATCTACCTCTGCTCAAAACTATTCATTACAAATATCCTGAAATTAACCATAGCAGTATTGTTGGAAACCATTTTGTACAAGAAAGTTATTTTTAGGCCATGTCCTTAACTTAATGGTGATGAATGATTTTTAAAATTATATTGACAAATATACTGAAATTAACCATAGCAGTATTGCATTTATGAGCACTCATTAGTTCCACTATCTACTACAGCAGCAAAATTTGGATTGAAAAATTGAAGACATGAAAACAGCAGTATCTTAGTAATATTGCATGTTGTGCTTGAAAATAAGCTGGTTGCATAATTACATATTGTTGTGTTGGTGCTATATATGAATGAATGAATGAGCATGCTACCTGGTTGATTTCTTAATACTGTTTTATTAATTTGTTAACACTGCTCGAAACCATTGTGTACAAGGAATGGTTTCAGAGAGTTTTCCACTAAAACCATTTGATGGTGATGATGGTTTTATTTTTAAATAGGGATAGTTTTACATTATTGGTGAAGTGTTGTTGTTGTTCTTGTTGGGTAGTTTTTATGTGGTTTAGGGTGATAGATATGTCAGTTGTAATGTTTTGAATAGATTAACCTACATGATTTTGGTAATAGTGTTTGACTAATTTTGGTATTACTGGCTGAAGCCATTTTGCATAAGAAATGGTTTCATACATTGTTCACCAACAGCATTTTGATGCTGATAAGTGTTGTCTTGTTTTACAGGGATTGTTTATGTTTTAAATGGCTTCGACATCAACTCTGGCACTCATTGATGATGATAGCTCAGAAACAGATGTTGTTAGGGCTCAATGTTACTCCGCTACAAATAAAGAATCATGGGAGTCTTTAGGATTTGGAACTGTTAAAGAGATTGAAGAGTTTTATGGTAACTATGCATATAACACTGGATTTTCTATTAGGACTCAGTTGAAGGCGAAGGTCAATTCACAAAACAAGAAATCAGACAAGATACATTATGTCCGTTTTGTATGTAACAAAGAAGGTTTCAAGAGGGGAAGTTTGCTTAACCCTAAGAATAGGTCAAAATCAGACAGTCCGGTTGTTATTGAGTTTGAGAAAGTGAAAGAAAAATTTGAGGAAAGGGTTGGTTGTAAAGCTGGGATTTCTTTGAAGTGGGATGAAGCGTTGAGTGTTTATAAGATATATAGATGGGATGTGGATCATTGCCATCAATTACATAAACCAGAACATTCGCGCTACTTGAGATCATTCAGAGAAATTAATGAAGTTCAAGGACAGCTTGCTGTAATAAATTCGAAAGCTGGAATGTCGATGAGAACTTCGTATGAAGTTATGGGTCAGGGTGTTGGAGGGACAGATAATCTGCCGTTTCAATTTTCAGATTTGAAAAATTATTTGATGACGATTCGTTCGAAACAGATGTTTGTTGGTGACGCAACTGTGATTCAAGAATTTTTTAGAAATGAAGCTTCATCAAAACCATCATTTTATTATGATATTCAAGTTGATGCCGCGGAAGATATAGCTAGCATATTTTGGGCAGATGGCATTATGCAACTTGATTATGCTATATTTGGTGATGTTATAAGCTTCGATACAACTTACCGAACCAACAATCAGTATCGCCCTTTAGGTTAGTTTGTTAATACTGTTTGATTTATTTAGTAACACTGTCTGAAACCATGTTGCATCTGGAATGGTTTCACCCAGTTGTATAGCAAAACCATTGGCCCCTGTAGCACCCCAATTTTGTCCCGACATTTTATTTTATTTTTATTTTAATTTATTTATGCTTCACATTTATTTGTATTTATTCACAAGGTCAACAATCTCCCAATCATGCAAATGAGGTTTGAAATCACATATTTACTTGTGATTTGATTTTTTCTAAGTACCAAGAATTCATGTTCATGGAGGTGACTTCTCATGGTTGTAACTTCCTCCCCAAGTCACTAAAGTGTACAAACAAGGGCTTTATTTCATGCTCTCATGGAGAATTTTAAGATGGTTAAAAGATTTGAGGTCATAAGGATCATGAAAGTGCTTAAATTTATATCCAAAGTTGATGTTCCAAGTTGTTAAGAATTCTGACACTTAGAATTTTTTCTAAGAGTTTTTGACCTTACCAAGTGCATGACTTTATGGCCAACTTGTGATCAATCCAAGCAATCATTTTTCATACTAGAACGATGTACTTAAAGATGACACTGCACACTTCATTATCATGGAAATATTTAACCAAAAGCTCATGGAAATTGGAAGTTGAGAAGTTCCAAAGTTGATGTTTCAAGTTGTTGAAAAATCTGGAAACTTAGAAATTTGTTTCTAAGTGTTTTTCAGTGATAATTTTGAATTTTGATGGTCCGTTTTATATATGATCCAAGTTGATTCAGGTCATGTCTTCAACATCAAAGTTGTAGCATGCTATGGCCTCTTTCCATTGGTATCAAGATCATAAATTTCTTTTGTTTGAGCACAAAGTTTCGAAGAGATGAAGTGAGCATACTAGAAGACCAATTATTTTTCTGAATGTTGTCTGTGACATATTTCAATATTGATGGCCATTTTTCTATATGATAAAAATTGATTCACCTCCAATGTTCAACATCAAAGTTGTAGAGTGTCATGCCTTCTTTCCATTGATACAAAGATCAAGAATTTTCATGGCACGAGCAGCAAGTTTCGAAGAGGAGAAGGTGGCATGATGCAGCAGATTTATTGGCCAAAAATCATGTCAAGAGCTTGCTCAAACCAAATCCAACATTGTGATCCTCTTTTGCAGACCTATTGTACCACTAAATCTCAGTAAATGGACATGAATTATAGGCTTAAAGGTGTATTAAAAGAGTGTCATAAGCATTGTCCAATCAAATATCATTTATAGAGCACTTTTGCATAAAGTCTCTTACACCTTTGTTTTTTCTCAACCACTTTGCATTGAGCCTTGTGAATTGATTTTGCTGAGATTTCACTCCATCTAAACACCAGAGGCAATGCATGCAAACTCTGAAAAGCTCACCTTCTCCCAAAATCACTCCACCTTTGTTGTCTTGAAACCATGAAGCTTTTAAAGAAAAAGATCACTTTTGCAACTTTTGAGACAACCAACATTGAGATACAACCAAAGTCAATTTCATTCACTTCTGAGACCACATTGAGACCTCTATAAAAGGCCTTCATGAGTTCAGAACAAATGATCCAAAAAATTGCTCTAAAACTCCATCACTACACTTTCAAAAAATCTAAAATTCGAAATTTCCATTTCCTCCAATTTCCTCCTACTTTTTCCATTGAAACATCATCAATACATCATGAGTAAACTTCTGTATGCATTAAACACTAACTGAAACACCTCCATCACCATCTTCCAACCTCCATTTTTGCCACTTTTAACTTGAATTGGGTAGAACGTTGGAGAAGGTTTCAAGCCAAAGTAAACATTCCATTACGTTCCTGGGGACTCAAGGAAGCTAAAGGAATCATATTTACATCTTGAAACACCCTGAGAAGAAGCATTGGACTTTCTCCAATTGGTAAGGTTCTTGAGATTTCGAACTCACTTATTTGAGCATCATTTTGTTTCATTCTTGGTCCATTCATGTTTTTTTCGATGTGAGGAATAATATCCCTAAGTTATTGGGCATTTATTGTTCATGTATAAAATTTAATTTCAAATTTAAAGTTTAGGGTTCTTATAGTTTTTGGTTAAATTCGAATTATTAAGTTTATTACAGTTAATATAAATATCATATTTGAATTCCTCTCGAAATTTTGAGCAAAATAGTATATTCACATGTCAAATTTGGTGCAAAAATGATGAACACGATTTTGAATTTTTTATGTTCTTGAGGAAGAAGACGATGAAGTGCAGTGGCTTACCCGCGTTTTGTTTAGTTCAAACGGAAATATGAGTACATATATGTTTGCCGCGTAACAATGTAGGCTAAAACGTGTTGGCACAGTTGGCTGGGAATTTGGCCTGTCATGTAAATAGCATGGGTTCAACTCCCAGTTGCTACATTTTTTATCTTATTTTTACTTTTTTTTTTTTTTTTTTTTTTTTTTTTGGATTTTTTTGTTTTCTTTTATAAATATTATTAAAAACATACCAAAAAAATGTTTCTTTTTTTTTTTTCTTAAAATATCTAAAAATCTCAAAAAAATATGTTTATTTTACTTATATATTATTGAAAATATCAAAAAAAATCCTTTGTTTTCTTTTTATATATTATAAAAACATAAAAAAAAATGTATATAATTTGTTGTCTTAAATTCGTCTCATGTTCGAATATACATTCAAATACCTCAAAAATAATAAAATAATTTTTTTCCTCGTGCGAGTGAAAAAGGATAAATCGGGTAGACACTCGACGCTTCCTCGAATATTTCTGAAACGAGGTCGACACTTCGTTTCTAGTTAAATATTCGTCCTCCAGCTAAAACCAATCTCAACCCACCAAACTTTAATCTTTTTCATGCCCATGCGCATTTAAATTTTTTTTCAAACGGATATCATCGCCCAAGTGCGAGTCCGTATTTTTCAAACAAACAAACTTTTTCGCCCAAGCGCAACAAAATTTATTTTCATAAATAAAATCAACCAACAAACAAATATTTTCTACCAAAGAACTACGTAGCTTTGAATTTCCCATTGCACTAGGGAATACGTAGGAGCGGGATCCAACAACCGTCAAGCGCATTAATAAAAAACCAATTTTTGGTTAGTAATTTATTTTTCTTTTTCCACTTTTTTACAAAATTTTCTTTTAATATTAAAACAAGCAAACATGAACTAACACTTATTTTTAAGCTAATTTAATTAACGGTTCCCGTTGAGTACAACGGATGTGAGGGGTGCTAATACCTTCCCCTTGCATAACCGACTCCCGAACTCGAAATTTGGTTGCGACGACTGTCTTTCCATTTCTCTCAAGGTTTTATCGATATTTTCCTTTTCCTTTGGGAATAAATAAAATTCGGTGGCGACTTTATTGTCTAGCGAGCGTTTTTCGCCCGCGCATTTTTCCGGCCGCTTCAGCTGGCGACTTCACTGGGGAGTTTAAGCTTAGTCTTAGTGAGTCGAACCTAGTTAATTAGGTTAGCTTTTAGTGTTAGTTTCTTGTTTTCCATGTTTGTTTATATTTTATGTTATTATCTTTATTTTATTTCCTATCCATATTATTGTGCTATCGTATTGAGGGTTTATGAGGTTCAAAAAAAAAAAAAAAAACTTTTGAGTGGAGCTCTACACCCGAGTTCGAAAAAACTTAGGTTTAGGATGGTGGTTGTGTAGTGTTGGCTTTCGAGGTAGACACTCTCGTTTAGTCAACACAAAGACCCCGCTTGGAGATGGTCCTCTTCGTGAAAGATAGTCATATAATGGTTAACCCGTTATAATGGCGAAATTCTGAATTGGACCCTTAACTCCAAGGACCTTCTTCTTAGAACCTTTTTTTCAAATCTGGTGTTTGTATTGGCTTTCGAGGTACACATCTCGTTTAGTTGGTGCAAACCCCGCCTAGACAAGAAGCGCTTGTGAAAGGTTGTCATATAGGGGTTAACCCGTTATTATGGCAAAATTCCGAGATGCTTCCACAACTCTAGGTGTTCCTAATTCAAAAACTTTAGAGCTATCCTTGGTGATAACCTTGATATAAAAGCACATAGAACTAAGCCCCCGTAGGGAGCCTCCCCTCTTAAGTTTGTTTCCCGATTATCCAAACTCATATAAATCATACATGCATTGCATCCATTTGCATAAAACCATTTCCTTAGCATGCGAGTTTTGTTTCAGGAAATTGCAAAGGCTAAAATTGTGTTGCAAGTGTCTAACAAATTGAACATGGCTCCCGAGAAAAGAGGAACTCTGCCTTTGAAAATCAAGCTCCCAATTTTGGAAAGTCTTAGAGTTTTGACCACCGAGTTAACACCACTTTCAAGGGCGGCTTTTGTCTTCAAGTATGGCAACATCCTTGATCTTTTGTTCACCAATGTTCAAGTTGACGCTCTCACCGCACTAGCACAATTCTATGACCCTCCAATGAGAAGTTTCTTATTCCAAGATTTTCAGCTAACACCCACACTTGAAGAGTTCAATAGGATTGTGGGCATTCCTCCAAAAGACAAGGGTCCATTTGTGGAAATTGGTCAACCTCCAAAAATGAAAAAATTGGCCGAAGCTCTAAACATTGACGAGCTCGAATTTTGTGCCAATGTGACGAAAAAAGCGAAGGTTTCCGGTTTCCTCCGAAGTTATTTAGAGAAAAAGGCTCGTGGCTTTGCCAAGTCCCGAGATATGAAGTCTTTCAACAACGTGCTAGCTCTCATTGTTTATGGTTTGGTATTGTTCCCATCAACCAAAGACTTCATTGATTTAGCTGCAATTAGTGTCTTTTGGGCTGTTCTTACCAAAGACAAAGATCCAGTTCCCGCATTCTTGGCAGATGTGTACTACACTCTTCACACGCGTCACAACATGAAGGGTGGCAATCTCATTTGTTGTTTCCCTTTACTCTATTGTTGGTTCACATCTCACATGAGCAAGGAGCAATCAGAAATGAACAAGTTGGATAGGGAAGGATGGTCCCAATTTTTGGCATCCCTTACCGAAAATGAGATTCGTTGGTATCCAAAAAAGCTCGACATCAAAGAAATCATCATCAGTTGTGGAGACTTTCCAAATGTTCCTCTCATAGGGTCCAAATCATGCATAAACTACATCCCGATTTTGGCCCTAAGACAATTGGGACGTCCTATGTGGGAGAAGCCCGAAGCAAAATCCTTGGAATGTCTAGTGTTGCATGATATGGGTACCAAAGATCCTCCAATGCTACAAAGGATTATTCGAGCTTGGGGAAAAGTTAACAAGAAAGGACGTGATTTGAAACGCAAGGCCGGCGTCGACAAAGAAAGTTACCGGCCATGGGTTAAAGAAAGAGTCCAAGAGGTGAAAATGCCATTCCTTGTCAAGGCTCCCATTTCACTAAGTCCCCCCGAGCCTATTCCTGTCTCAATTGAGGAAGCCGACGAGCTCAAAGCAACCATTGCACGGCTCAACAAAGAAAAAGAAGAGTTGGAAGCTAGTCTACTCAAAGCTACTCAAGAAAACTCCGAGCTAAGAAGGGAACGAGTTCAAAGGGACCAAATCATTGAGGGTAGCAACAAAAGGTTGAAACTTGAGGAGGATGCAAAACGCAAGGTGAAAGAATGTTTGGGAGGTGCAAATTCTCAACTCAAGCAAAAGAACAAAGAGCGAGATAGACTTTTGAATATAGCCGGCAAATTGAATGAGGACTTGGAAAAATCTCAAGCCGAAGGGAAAAAGCTAAAGGAAGAGCTCGAAGATGCAAAACGACAACTTAATGGCATGACAAATGAGTATGAAGGATATGTGTTGAGTGAGAGGCTGCAAAAAGAAGTGTTAGAGAGAAAACTTGCACGAAGTGAATTTGAGTTGAAGAAGGCACTAGAGAATTTAGAAGAATATGGGAAATTTTGCGACCGTCAAGGAGAAACTTGTGAAGACCTCAAAAGAGCAAATGAAGGATGGGAACACCGCTATTTGAACTTGGTTGACAAAATTGAGAGAGGAACCCTTTTTCGAATACTCCGTCATGAGGGTGCACACTGGGAGGATAAGTTCTCAAAGTTAGTAAAGTTGGCCAATGATGTGATTGGAACTATCCCAGAAAAGTTGAAGGAAGCCGATGCGGCAATGCACCCCTTGAACACCCCTTTTGAAGTCATTGCTTTTGTTGAATTTTGTAAGACTATGCTAAGAGACTTTAGGGAGAAGATTAAGAAAGTTTGAAAAAATTTGTAACTTCCCTACTTGTATGGCTCTTTGATTATGAATGAAAAATCCTTTTGGCCACTTTTGTTTCTCTCTATCTCAATGCCTTTACAATTGTTAGATACTTGCAATAACATCTATAAGTCTTGCAATTTCCCAAAAAATATATATATAATAAAATAAAATAAAAGTTTTTGCATGCATTCATGTTAAGTTCACTCACATTGCATAACATACAATTCATCATGAAAAAAAAACTCATATCTTTCCCCCTTCAAAACTCTAGGAAACATTTCATCATAGCCAGAAAACCAAGAAGTCAGTCGGCCCGAGAGCCCGCTCCTCGACATTCGCATTACACTCGAAGGAACGCACAAAGAGTCATGGAAATAGTTCAGCAAAATGAAGAAGTCATGAGACAAGACATCGATCGGTTGAACGAAAAGTTTGATCGAATGATGGAAACGCTCCAAGGAATTGCCAACCGAGCGCAAGACACGCAGCCCGCGCCAGTGGAAAATGTTATCACCGAGCCACATCAAGCTCCTGCCGCAATTGCTGTTTGGCCTCAATTTGGTCTCCCTCCAGGTTACACACCTCCGTCAATGGAGAACCCGACCGAGGGTGGTCTATCTCAGCCTCGTCCTACTCAAGCACCAACACCTCGTCCATTTGGGACTCATGCGATACAAGAAAATGCTGATGTTGCTATTGGCCTTCCAATGCCTCAAGGTACGGAGGAAAACCCGTTATTGGTGTATCATTCTTCCAACCCTCCAAGGGTGAATACTGAACCTTCATTGAATGGACGACCACCTGCAACGGTTGAAGATGAAGAGGCTAAAGGAAAGATTCTCGCTTTAGAGGAACGTATGAAAGCAATGGAAGGGAATAGTGAATTTGGACTTGATGCACTTGATATGTGTTTAGTCTCGAATGTGGTACTTCCTCCCAAATTTAAAGTGCCAGATTTTGAGAAGTACAAAGGATTGACTTGTCCTCACAATCACTTGATCATGTATTGCAGAAAAATGGGTGTAGCTGCCCAAGATGATAAGCTCCTCATCCACTTCTTCCAAGATAGCCTCAGTGGAGCCTCTTTGAATTGGTACATGCATCTCGAGAAGAGTAGAATCCGAACTTGGAAAGATTTGGCCGAAGCTTTCGTCAAACAATACAAGTATAACATGGGCATGGCACCGGATAGGATGCAATTGCAAAACTTAACCAAAAAGGAAACAGAGACATTCAAAGAATATGCACAACGATGGAGAGAGCTAGCATCACAAGTTGAACCCCCTTTACGTGAAGGGGAACTTGTGAGAATTTTCATAAGCACTTTGCAAGCTCCATATTATGAAAATGTGATAGGAAGTGCCTCTTCTAGTTTCTCTGATCTGGTCATCACTGGAGAGATGGTAGAATTAGGTCTAAAGAACGGAAAGATCCATAATGTTCAAAGTGCTCAAGCTGTTGCGAAGAAATTTCCAACCTCTTTTCCCAAAAAGAAGGAAGGAGAAACAAATGCTGTGATGAATGATTCTCGAAATTTCTATCGTCCGCCCATGAATACTTATCATCACTCAGCTCTTCAAGTACCATATCAAGGCCAATATTATGTTGCCGCAGCAGCACCTGTGCAATATCAACCTCCACCACCTCAAAGGCCTCAGTATCAACCTGCTCGTCCAAATCACTGGGCTCAAACTCCAGGTCAGAATCAATATCGACCTCCTTACAATCAAAGAACAAGTCAGATTGAGCCGATCCCTATCCCATATAGCCAACTTTGGCCTCTATTGATAAAGAATTCTTTGGTGGTGCCTCGAAATGTTAAGCCTTTGGAACCACCGTACCCACATTGGTATAATCCAATTGCCAAATGTGAGTTTCATTCTGGGGCAATTGGTCACTCTATCGAAGACTGCAGAGCGCTTAAACAGATAGTGCAAGAGCTAATCAACAACAAGAGTCTCTCCTTCAAAGAGAAAGGGCCTGATGTAAAGAATAACCCTCTGCCGGGTTACAACGGCTCAAATGTCAATGTCGTGGAAGAAAATTCTAATTTTGATGTGATCAAGAATGTTGAAGAAGTAAAAACTCCTTTATTGATGCTTCATGCCAAGCTAGCCAAATGTGGTGTGATTCAAGGAAGTCATGACAATTGCGAAGAATGTGACTTGAGCCTCCAAGGTTGCCAAGTGGTCAAAAATGAAATGCAAAAATTGATTGATCAAGGCATATTGCAAATCAGCCGAGCGAGAAAAACGGAAGATGTTTCGGTCATTGAGCCATACTTTGAAAGAAACAAAGGAATCCCGAAACCTGTCGAGATCCTTTATCAGAAGGGAGATGCTCAGCCATTCATGAACCTGAAGCAGCCTGTTGTCATCTGTGTTCCATCTCCATTTCCTTATAATAGCTCCAAAGCAGTACCTTGGGATTATGAGGCAACTTCCTTTGTTCAAGAATCAAAAGTAAGGGAGGAAGGTGAACCCATGAAAGCAATAGATGGTGTTTCCCATATTTCTGAAAGCAGTGGTATGACTCGAAGTGGTCGAATCTTTGCTCCCGAAAAGCTTAGAAAAGGAACCAATGAGGTGGTGATAGAAACACCTAGTCAAGACAAGGGGCAAGAATCCGATAATCAGCCAGCATCAAAAGAAGATGATGAATTCCTAAAAATCATCAAAAGAAGCGAGTACAAGATAGTTGATCAATTAAATCAAACTCCTTCCAAGATATCTATCCTATCGCTACTACTGAATTCTGAGGCGCATAGGAAGGCACTTCTGAAAGTGTTGAATCAAGCTCATGTGACCCAAGATGTTACCGTGGACCGTTTTGATGGGATAGTTGCCAATATCACTGCTAATAACTGTTTAAGTTTCAATGATGAAGACTTACCTGTGGAAGGAAGGGCTCACAACAAGGCATTACACATCTCTACAACGTGTCATGGAACAGTCCTTGCAAGAGTGTTGGTTGATAATGGTTCATCATTGAATGTTATGCCAAAGCATACTCTCAACAAAATGTCCATTGACGGAGTCTTCATGAAGCCTAGCGTTTTGATCGTAAGAGCTTTTGATGGGTCTAGGAGGTCTGTCATCGGGGAGATATGCCTACCCGTCCAAATAGGTCCACATACTTTTGATATTACTTTCCAGGTGATGGATATCAACCCAGCCTATAGCTGCCTATTGGGACGCCCATGGATCCATGCGGCCGGTGCTGTGACATCTACTTTGCATCAAAAATTGAAATTCGCGGTGGGTGACAAACTAATCACTGTGGCTGGCGAAGAGGACATCTTTGTAAGTCATTTGTCTTCTTTCCAATATGTGGAAGCAAGTGGAGAAGCTATGGAAACTGCTTTTCAAGCCTTAGAAGTCGCCAATGCTGGGGCAGTGTTTGAGAAGACTCGTGTTGAAAAACCTAAAGTCCTTCCTATCTCATGGAAGAATGACAGATTGTTGGCTAAAGGAAGAGACTCAAAAGGTTGCGAGCAACTATGGGATATGCCTATGAAAAAGGACAAGTATGGATTGGGATACAAACCATCCATAGAGAAAGATAATGCTGCGAAGATGCCCATTGGTAATATTCAAGAAACCTTCTGCGGTGCGGGTTTTGCTCATGAAGATCAAGTGGCTGTCATTGAAGAAGCTCCAGATGATGGAGAGATGCCTTGTTTGGTCTACCGTTGCTCTCTGAATGCAAGCCTCAACAACTGGACTGCTGTTGAAATCCCAGAGATATTTTCTTTTTCAAAGTAATTTTCATCATGTTTTTCAAATCCTTTTGCTATGCCCAAGGCATAAGGATAGCTTTGTAGGGCACCCTTTTCATTTCAGATGTTGAATCATCAATCAATAAAAAGCACTTTGTTTTCCATTACTTTTATTCTTTCATTTTGCATTTATGTTAAAAAATGGCAATCTTTTCTCTTGTTTCAATTTTCTCTTGTTCATCATTCTAAAATAAAAATCATCATAAAACATATGCAGATCTCAGAATAAACCCATTGAGTATGATACCGCTATAGTTCCAAATAACTTTGAGCTCCCCATTAACCAAGCTGAAGAGGATTATGAAAATGATTGTGAACTTCCCGATGAATTAGCAAGACTGTTAGACCAAGAGTCTAAAGAAATACAACCAAATCAAGAGTCTGTAGAGTTAATCAACTTGGGGACTGAGCATGACATAAGAGAGGTCAAGATTGGATCGTCTTTGAAAGCAAAAGAGCGTGAGAAGCTGGTTGAACTCTTGAAGGAATATTCAGATGTGTTTGCATGGTCATACCTAGATATGCCGGGATTGGATACTGATATAGTTGAGCACAAATTGCCTCTCCGTCCAGAATGCCCTCCTGTAAAACAGAAATTGAGAAGGACAAGACCAGACATGTCGCTCAAGATCAGAGAGGAGGTCAAAAGACAGTTTGATGCTGGATTCCTAGTCGTAGCGAAGTATCCACAATGGGTTGCTAACATAGTACCAGTACCGAAGAAAGATGGCAAAGTACGAATGTGTGTCGACTACCGAGATTTGAACAAGGATGACTTCCCATTACCTCACATCGATGTTTTGGTAGATAATACAGCCCGATTTGCAGTGTTCTCGTTCATGGATGGATTCTCTGGCTATAATCAAATCAAGATGGCTCCGGAAGACATGGAAAAAACTACCTTCATCACCCCATGGGGAACTTATTGTTACAAGGTAATGCCTTTCGGTTTGAAGAACGCCGGGGCAACCTATCAAAGGGCAATGGTGGCTCTCTTCCATGACATGATGCACAAAGAAATAGAGGTATATGTGGATGACATGATTGCCAAGTCCAAAACTGAAGAAGACCACATTCTTCATTTGCAAAAGTTATTCATACGTCTAAGGAAGTACAAGCTACGACTCAATCCGGCTAAGTGAACCTTTGGCGTCAGATCTGGAAAGTTACTTGGTTTCATTGTTAGTCAACGGGGGATCGAGGTTGACCCTGACAAGGTACGTGCCATCCAAGAGATGCCTGCTCCTCGTACCGAAAAAGAAGTCCGTGGTTTTCTAGGGAGATTGAACTACATCTCTAGGTTCATTTCTCATCTCACTGCTACTTGTGAGCCAATTTTCAAACTACTACGCAAAGATCAAGCCATCGTATGGAACGAGAATTGCCAAGGGGCATTTGAAAGGATCAAACAATACTTGCAAGAACCACCCATCCTGATACCGCCTGTTCCTGGAAGACCCCTCATCATGTACTTAACAGTTTTGAATGAATCCATGGGATGTGTGTTGGGGCAACATGACGAAACTGGTAGGAAGGAGCATGCCATCTACTTCCTAAGCAAGAAATTCACCGATTGTGAAATCAGATACACCCAGTTAGAGAAAACTTGTTGTGCCTTGGCATGGGCTGCTCGTCGACTGAGACAATACATGATTTGTCACACAATATGGCTGGTATCGAAGATGGATCCAATCAAGTACATTTTTGAGAAACCCGCTCTGACCGGAAGGATTGCCCGTTGGCAAATGTTGTTATCCGAGTATGATATCATGCACGTAACTCAGAAAGCTATCAAAGGAAGTGTGCTAGCAGACCAGTTGGCTCACCAACCACTGGATGATTATCAGCCCATACGGTTTGATTTCCCCGATGAGGATATCATGGTCTTGAGCTACAAAGAACCTATAGGGGATGACGAAGGACCTGAACCCGGGTCTCGGTGGAAGCTTGCATTTGACGGTGCATCTAATGTCATGGGGAATGGAATTGGAGCTGTTCTGATATCTCCCAAGGATGGTTATATCCCCTTCACAGCAAGACTATGTTTTGATTGCACAAACAATGTGGCTGAATATGAAGCATGTATCCTTGGTCTCGAGGCTGCCATCGACTACAGAATCAAGATTTTGGAAGTGTATGGAGACTCGGCTCTAGTCATCTATCAAGTAAAGGGAGAATGGGAAACCCGTCATCCTAATTTGATCCCATATCGTACTCATGTTCTGAAGCTAATGGAGTACTTTGATGAAATCACCTTCCACCATATCCCTCGAGAGGAGAATCAAGTGGCGGATGCCTTGGCTACCTTATCATCAATGTATAAGGTAAAGTTCCATAACGAGGTGCCACTTATAAAGGTGGAACGCAAAGATGAACCAGCATTTTGTCAGTCAATCGAAGAGGCATCCGACGGCAAACCATGGTATCATGACATCAAGGTTTACCTCAAAGATCAAGAATATCCTGTCAATATTTCAAACAGAGACAAGAAAACCTTAAGACGTCTCGCAACTAAGTTCTTCCTGAATGGTGATGTGCTCTACAAAAGAAACCACGACATGGTTCTTCTAAGATGTGTAGACAAACATGAAGCAGACTTGCTCATCGAAGAAATCCACGAAGGTTCTTTTGGCACCCATGCCAATGGACATGCAATGGCTAGAAAAATTCTAAGGGCTGGTTACTATTGGCTGACCATGGAATCTGATTGTTTCAACTACGCAAGAAAATGCCACAAATGCCAAATCTATGCTGATAAAGTGCATGTCCCTCCAACTCCCTTGAATGTGATGGCATCGCCTTGGCCATTCTCTATGTGGGGCATTGACGTGATTGGACTCATTGAACCTCGAGCTTCAAATGGACACCGGTTCATCCTAGTCGCCATCGACTATTTCACCAAATGGGTTGAAGCTGCTTCATACGCCAATGTAACGAAGCAAGTGGTAGTTCGGTTCATAAAGAAGGAAATAATATGTCGCTACGGGCTTCCCAACAAGATCATCACTGATAATGGCACTAACTTGAACAACAAAATGATGAAGGAGCTGTGTCAAAATTTCAAAATTGAACACCACAACTCTTCACCATACCGGCCAAAGATGAACGGTGCCGTAGAAGCAGCGAACAAAAACATCAAGAAGATCCTTCAAAAGATGGTAAAAACTTACAAAGATTGGCATGAGATGCTTCCATTTGCCTTACATGGCTATAGGACCTCGGTTCGCACCTCGACAGGGGCAACCCCATTCTCACTGGTATATGGCATGGAAGCAGTCCTCCCCATTGAAGTGGAAATCCCCTCATTGAGAGTCTTAATGGAGACCAAATTGGAAGAAGCAGAATGGGTCCAAGCAAGGTTTGACCAACTAAACCTCATCGATGAGAAGCGAATGATAGCATTATGTCACGGTCAGTTATATTAGAGCAGACTCAAGAAGGCATTCGACAAGAAGGTCCGTCCTCGAGAGTTTCAAGAAGGTGACCTAGTACTTAAGAAGATCTTACCCATACATAAGGATTCTCGTGGGAAGTGGACCCCGAACTATGAAGGACCTTACGTAGTGAAGAAAGCTTTCTCTGGAGGAGCCTTGATTCTCACGACAATGGACGGAGAGGACCTTCCGCTCCCTGTGAATTCTGATGCAGTCAAGAAATACTATGCCTAAAAACAAAAGAACGCCCGCTAAGCTGAAAACCTGAAAGGGCAGCTTAGGCAAAAAGGGGCATCCCGGTGGACTGAAAACTCGAAAGAGCAGTCCAGGCAAAAGTTAGGGATACAAAAAACAAAAGAAAACCCGCTAAGTCGAAAACCTGAAAAGGCGACTTAGGCAAAAGTTTGGAAAAGAAAAAAGGCAAGTAACTACATCAAGACAGTCTACTCCTAGCATCAACTGAAGAACTCATTCCGTCGCTATCCCCAGAAGCAAGGTTCTACGGACTTAGAGTTATTAAGAAAGTGGTGGTTATCACGACTCAATGGGAATCTCAAATTTTTTTTTTTATTGCCATTTTCATTTGTTTCTACTCTTTTCATGGAGTTACACCTTTAGTGTACTACCATTCCATGTACAAAGTCATGTTTGACCATCAATAAAATGCATATTTCCCATTTACCTTTGTCTTTGCTTCGTCCTCAATAATTGCTATTTATTTTTTTGATGATACAACTTTTGAAATTAAAAAAAAAATAATAAAAAAATTTAAACTTTTTTTTTGAAAATCATGATCATTTGAATTTGAAAATATCAAAAGAAAATCAACGATCCCCAGCATTCTTAGAGCAACCACGGCTAATTACTCTCTCATGGCGGAATTAGCAGCTATACAACACGCGGTCACACAATGTCAAAAGGCTACATCAGCAGCCATACATCTGAACTTTCAAAGTGTGTGGTATTGCGAATGTCGAAGAGCCAAATCTCCAAACACCATACTTTAACCACTTTTCCCTAAATAAAAAAAATCTTCAAAGCCCAATATGTCATTCACATTCCCATGAGTCAGGATATCACATGCATCCTACACATTCATTAGCATTCATATCATATCATATCATATTTGTTCCCCATGAAATCCCTTCACCAGTAAGGTTTCAAACACTCCTGAACGAGTCATTCTAGTTTTCCTCAATGAACTTCATTCTAAATCTCCGAGCAGATGTCAAGCCATGTTCCCTAGTGAACATCTCAAAAGATTCCCAACAAGTCTCGAAAATCCCTCAGCGGACCTCTCCCTTAACTGTCCCAATCTCCAGTAGATTTACTCACATTCACTTAATTTCCCCAGCTAGAACTCCTCTAGTGAATCTACCGGCAACTATCATATCATTTCATTTACTGTTTCATCAGTGGCAGACTGGCAATGATCATATCATACATTTACCATTTCACCAACATCAGACTAATCATATCATTTCATTCTTTATCATTTCACTAGGGCCCACCTGGCAATGATCAATCGAATATTTTTTATCCTTATAGAATCGACCTTCAGTGCAGGCGGCTGAATAAGACCACTTTTATTTCCTAGTAGATTGACATTCAGTGCAGGCGGCTGAATAAGATCACCTTTACTTTTATCCTTAGTAGATCGACTTTCAGTGCAGACGGCTGAATAAGATCTTTGTTATTTTCCAATAGATTGACCTTCAGTGCAGGCGGCTGAATAAGATCCCCTTTACCTTTTCCCCAGTAGATCGACCTTTAGTGCAGGCGGCTAAATAAGATCACCTTTACCTTTTCATTAGCAGATTGACCTTCAGCGCAGGCGGCTGAATAAGATCACCTCTTACCTTAATAGGATCGACCTTTAGTGCATGCGGCTAAATAAGATCACTTTTATTTTTATCCTCAGTAGATTGACTTTCAGTGCAGACGGCTGAATAAAATCATTTTTATTTCCCAGTAGATTAACCTTCAGTGCAGGCGGCTGAACAAAATCATTTTTGTGTTTATCCTTAGCAAATCAACCTTCAGTGCATGCGGCTGGATATGATCACTTTTACCTTTTATCCTCAAGGATCTACCTCTAGTGCAAGCGGCTAGATATGATCAACCATTCCCGAGTGACGACATCTCACACATGTTTCACTCATATTTTTTCTCTAGGGACAAAATTTGGGTACTTCATACTTAATTACCCTTCACAAAGAGTTCACGAATACCCATAATATTCGCATACTCTACGTTAAGGAATAATTAAGTAGGGGCAGCTGTAGCACCCCAATTTTGTCCCGACATTTTATTTTTTTTTTATTTTAATTTATTTATGCTTCACATTTATTTGTATTTATTCACAAGGTCAACAATCTCACAATCATGCAAATGAGGTTTGAAATCACATATTTACTTGTGATTTGATTTTTTCTAAGTACCAAGAATTCATGTTCATGGAGGTGACTTCTCATGGTTGTAACTTCCTCCCCAAGTCACTAAAGTGTATAAACAAGGGCTTTATTTCATGCTCTCATGGAGAATTTTAAGATGGTTAAAAGATTTGAGGTCATAAGGATCATGAAAGTGCTTAAATTTATATCCAAAGTTGATGTTCCAAGTTGTTAAGAATTCTGACACTTAGAATTTTTTCTAAGAGTTTTTGACCTTACCAAGTGCATGACTTTATGGCCAACTTGTGATCAATCCAAGCAATCATTTTTCATACTAGAAGGATGTACTTAAAGATGACACTGCACACTTCATTATCATGGAAATATTTAACCAAAAGCTCATGGAAATTGGAAGTTGAGAAGTTCCAAAGTTGATGTTTCAAGTTGTTGAAAAATCTGGAAACTTAGAAATTTTTTTCTAAGTGTTTTTCAGTGATAATTTTGAATTTTGATGGTCCGTTTTATATATGATCCAAGTTGATTCAGGTCATGTCTTCAACATCAAAGTTGTAGCATGCTATGGCCTCTTTCCATTGGTATCAAGATCATAAATTTCTTTTGTTTGAGCACAAAGTTTCGAAGAGATGAAGTGAGCATACTAGAAGACCAATTATTTTTCTGAATGTTGTCTGTGACATATTTCAATATTGATGGCCATTTTTCTATATGATACAAATTGATTCACCTCCAATGTTCAACATCAAAGTTGTAGAGTGTCATGCCTTCTTTCCATTGATACAAAGATCAAGAATTTTCATGGCACGAGCAGCAAGTTTCGAAGAGGAGAAGGTGGCATGATGCAGCAGATTTATTGGCCAAAAATCATGTCAAGAGCTTGCTCAAACCAAATCCAACATTGTGATCCTCTTTTTCAGACCTATTGTACCACTAAATCTCAGTAAATGGACATGAATTATAGGCTTAAAGGTGTATTAAAAGAGTGTCATAAGCATTGTCCAATCAAATATCATTTATAGAGCACTTTTGCATAAAGTCTCTTACACCTTTGTTTTTTCTCAACCACTTTGCATTGAGCCTTGTGAATTGATTTTGCTGAGATTTCACTCCATCTAAACACCAGAGGCAATGCATGCAAACTCTGAAAAGCTCACCTTCTCCCAAAATCACTCCACCTTTGTTGTCTTGAAACCATGAAGCTTTTAAAGAAAAAGATCACTTTTGAAACTTTTGAGACAACCAACATTGAGATACAACCAAAGTCAATTTCATTCACTTCTGAGACCACATTGAGACCTCTATAAAAGGCCTTCATGAGTTCAGAACAAATGATCCAAAAAATTGCTCTAAAACTCCATCACTACACTTTCAAAAAATCTAAAATTCGAAATTTCCATTTCCTCCAATTTCCTCCTACTTTTTCCATTGAAACATCATCAATACATCATGAGTAAACTTCTGTATGCATTAAACACTAACTGAAACACCTCCATCACCATCTTCCAACCTCCATTTTTGCCACTTTTAACTTGAATTGGGTAGAACGTTGGAGAAGGTTTCAAGCCAAAGTAAACATTCCATTACGTTCCTGGGGACTCAAGGAAGCTAAAGGGATCATATTTACATCTTGAAACACCCTGAGAAGAAGCATTGGACTTTCTCCAATTGGTAAGGTTCTTGAGATTTCGAACTCACTTATTTGAGCATCATTTTGTTTCATTCTTGGTCCATTCCTGTTTTTTTCGATGTGAGGAATAATATCCCTAAGTTATTGGGCATTTATTGTTCATGTATAAAATTTAATTTCAAATTTAAAGTTTAGGGTTCTTATAGTTTTTGGTTAAATTCGAATTATTAAGTTTATTACAGTTAATATAAATATCATATTTGAATTCCTCTCGAAATTTTGAGCAAAATAGTATATTCACATGTCAAATTTGGTGCAAAAATGATGAACACGATTTTGAATTTTTTATGTTCTTGAGGAAGAAGACGATGAAGTGCAGTGGCTTACCCGCGTTTTGTTTAGTTCAAACGGAAATATGAGTACATATATGTTTGCCGCGTAACAATGTAGACCAAAACGTGTTGGCACAGTTGGTTGGGAATTTGGCCTGTCATGTAAATAGCATGGGTTCAACTCCCAGTTGCTACATTTTTTATCTTATTTTTACTTTTTTTTTTTTTTTTTTTTTTAATTTTTTTTTTGGGTTTTTTTGTTGTCTTTTATAAATATTATTAAAAACATACCAAAAATTCCAAAAAAATGTTTCTTTTTTTTTTTCTTAAAATATCTAAAAATCTCAAAAAAATATGTTTATTTTACTTATATATTATTGAAAATATCAAAAAAAATTCCTTTGTTTTCTTTTTATATATTATAAAAACATAAAAAAAAATGTATATAATTTGTTGTCTTAAATTCGTCTCATGTTCGAATATACATTCAAATACCTCAAAAATAATAAAATAATTTTTTTCCTCGTGCGAGTGAAAAAGGATAAATCGGGTAGACACTCGACGCTTCCTCGAATATTTCTGAAACGAGGTCGACACTTCGTTTCTAGTTAAATATCCGTCCTCCAGCTAAAACCAATCTCAACCCACCAAACTTTAATCTTTTTCATGCCCATGCGCATTTAAATTTTTTTTCAAACGGATATCATCGCCCAAGTGCGAGTCCGTATTTTTCAAACAAACAAACTTTTTCGCCCAAGCGCAACAAAATTTATTTTCATAAATAAAATCAACCAACAAACAAATATTTTCTACCAAAGAACTACGTAGCTTTGAATTTCCCATTGCACTAGGGAATACGTAGGAGCGGGATCCAACAACCGTCAAGCGCATTAATAAAAAACCAATTTTTGGTTAGTAATTTATTTTTCTTTTTCCACTTTTTTACAAAATTTTCTTTTAATATTAAAACAAGAAAACATGAACTAACACTTATTTTTAAGCTAATTTAATTAACGGTTCCCGTTGAGTACAACGGATGTGAGGGGTGCTAATACCTTCCCCTTGCATAACCGACTCCCGAACTCGAAATTTGGTTGCGACGACTGTCTTTCCATTTCTCTCAAGGTTTTATCGATATTTTCCTTTTCCTTTGGGAATAAATAAAATTCGGTGGCGACTTTACTGTCTAGCGAGCGTTTTTCGCCCGCGCATTTTTCCGGCCGCTTCAGCCCCTGATAATGGTTTTCTTGGGTCCATGTTATAATTGTAAGGATTGATGTAGTTATTACTGTTTAATGATTTTTCTCTTAGATCATGATATTTATTTTCTTGTGACTTTTCTTATACAATCAGTATGCTACCTAGTTGATCTGGGTCCTTAATAATGTTAATACTGTCTGATTAATTTGTTTGGACTGTCAGAACCATTTTGCACAAGGAATGGTTTCAGTCAGTTGTGTAGCAAAACCATATTGTTTATGGAATGGTTTTAATCAGTTATTCACAAAAACCATTTGATACTGATTATGGTTTGCTTTGATCCAGGTTAAAAAATGTAAGGGATAAATGTAGTTATTACTGTAGATATTTCTCTTAGATCATGATATTTATTTTCTTGTGACTTTTCTTATACAATCAGCATGCTACCTAGTTGATCTGGGGTCCTTAATAATGTTAATACTGTCTGATTAATTTGTTTGGACTGTCAGAACCATTTTGCACAAGGAATGGTTTCAGTCAGTTGTGTAGCTAAACCATTTTGATGCTGATAATTGTTTTATGGGGGACAAGTATGTGGTTATGTACTTATTATTTTTTGAGCCTTTCTGAGGATTCCAATTTATATTTTGGTTTTTGTGCTGCTGATTTGTTGTATTATTTATGTGGTTAAGGTGATAGATATTGTTACAAGAATTTTTTAATAATGTATACAAAACCATATTGTTTATGGAATGGTTTCAATCAGTTATTCACAAAAACCATTTGATACTGATTATGGTTTGCTTTGATCCAGGTTAAAAAATGTAAGGGATAAATGTAGTTATTACTGTAGATATTTTTCTTAGATCATGATATTTATTTTCTTGTGACTTTTCTTATACAATCAGCATGCTACCTAGTTGATCTGGGGTCCTTAATAATGTTAATACTGTCTGATTAATTTGTTTGGACTGTCAGAACCATTTTGCACAAGGAATGGTTTCAGTCAGTTGTGTAGCTAAACCATTTTGATGCTGATAATTGTTTTATTGGTTTACATTGCAGCTGCCTTTCTTGGTTTTGACAATCATCGGAAGAGTGTCTTATTTGGTGCTGCATTACTGTATGATGAGACTGCAGCCACGTTTGATTGGTTGTTTACAACTTTTTTGAAGTGTATGTCCAATAAGAAACCACAGACAATATATACTGACCAGGCTGGTGCGTTGTTGAAGTCAGTTCCGAATATCTTCCAAGGTGTTTTTCATGGGATTTGCTCATGGCATATGGGAGAAAATGCAAAGAAAAACCTTGGCTCCCGTGCAAACAGTGCATTTTTTATGAGTTTAGTAATTTGGTTTCAAATGTAGACAATGAAGTAGACTTCGACTACAATTGGGATCAGATGATGAAAAACTGCTTTGATGGAAGGCCTATTTCAGATTTTAGGTGGCTTGTTCAAACCCACAAACTTCGTATGCATTGGTCGTCAACTTGGGTTAAGTCACATTTCACAGCTGGTCTAAAAACAACTCAGTTGAGCGAGTCATTCAATGCTTTCCTCCGTGGTTTTTTGCAACCAGATCATTCTCTTGTTCGATTTTTTCATCATTTCAATATTATGGTTCAAAGGTTGAGGGATAATCATACTGAGTTGGACTTCAAGACTGCAAACACTAAAACTAAAAATAATTATCCTAACAGTCAACTGATGCGGTCTGTTGTTAATAAGTATACACCAGCTTCCTTTGCATTTATTCACAGGCAGTATGACCTTTCATTCAAATACTATTATGAAGAGGACACAACCAAAGGGTCTGACTTGAATAGGGTTTTCAATGTGTTCACAGTTGAAAAGGTTGATGATCCTGATGGAATAGATGATGTGAATTATGATGATGCTGATACTGATGGGGGCTCAAATGTTGATGTTTTGGATGAAGAACTTCAAGATCATGATCGACTTGATGAAAGGGTTGTCACAGTTGATGTCAGGAGCAAAAGTTTTAGCTGCACATGTCGGATGTTTGAAAACAGGGGATTCTTATGTCGACATGTTTTCAAAATCCTGGAGTTTTTAGGTGGATCAGTTCAATATCATTCTTTGAAGACAATACCTGCACATTATGTTTTAAAGCGTTGGATGAAAGATGTCTGTCCGTCAGCCGATAAGCTGAAATCTATCACGAGTTCTGTTACTGAAGATAGCACTCAAGCACAACGGTATCAACAAATGTGTGCGGTGACTGTTCAGCTTTCCACACGGGTTTGTTCAGATCCTGAGGCTTCTCAGATATTTCTTGAAGGTATCCTTGAAGCTGGGAAAAAGGCAGAGGAGTTACTTGTTTCTAAAGGTAAAAGTACAAACCCGTCTTCGGTGACGTCATCTAAGTCTTCAATAGCAGCTGCAGCAGCTGCTTCTGGTGAACTATCTTCTGCACCAAAGTTCAAAGAAAGATTAAATCCAAATAAGTCAAAGAAGCGACTTAAACCTGAAATGGAAAAAGCTAGAGAAAGACAGAAATTCCTCATACGACGGAAGAAAAAACAGAGAGATGATGATGAGGCTTTAAAAAAGAAAGTTGGAGAAGGGCTATGAAGGAATGCTTTAAAAGCTAGCAAAGTTGTTCTGGTGTAAACCATTGGTAATGATAAATGGTTTTAAGGTGTTAAACACTGAAACCATTATTATTGTAAAATGGTTCTCATATTTGTGTGTGTAAGATTGTTCTAGTCGTTTGTTTGTTTCTGATCACTTGCCTAAGAAATTATAAGGATTTATTCTTTTTGGTATTATTATGTTATCTAAGAACCATATTGTGTTATTTACTAATAGAAATTGTTACAGAGGTTCATTATTCAAGCACTTACTAATTATATGTCTTTGTGTTATGTATTGATGATTATTGATATTTTAGTTTAAGACATATACAGAGAAATGATGAGGCTTAAAAAAAAAAAAACTGGAGAAGGGCTAAGAAGAAATGTATCAAAAGCTAGCAAAGTTGTTTTGGTGTAAACTATTAGTAATCATAAATGGTTGTAAGATGTTTTACACTGAAACAATTAGTATTGTAAAATGGTTTCACACAGAATTTTTGGAAAGTATATATTAACTCATATATTGTTTTCTGTCATATCAATTGTTATTTCAATTCATTTAATAACCTTATTAGTCAATGAAATCGTAGGATTATATGATTTGTCCAAAAAAGGCATGATAATAACTTTTTTATGTGTAACGGGGTTGTTAATTACTCGTTGATTTTTTTCGGGCCATTTTCCATTTAGTGATTTTTATGAATCTCTAATCTTTCTTTCATGGGGTTTTTCCATTTTTCATATGGTTTCGTGTTTTAAAAAGGAGAAAAATGTATTAAGTACAATAATAGCACCAAGTGTTATAAAACCCATTTTTCATATGGTTTCGTGTTTTAAAAACGAGAAAAACTTATTAAGTACAATAATAGATTAAGCAAATGCAAAGTAATAGATTAAAATGTTGAATTACTTATCTAATTTGTAAGCAAATGTATTAATACAGTACCAATCAAACGTGGTTCACTCATATGAGGCAAAATATCAGAAGCTAATAAACTACTGAATGACAAAGTACTAGAACAATGTCGGGCAAAAGATCTGGAAACCATTCTACAATACTAATGGTTTCCATACATAACATCCTGAAACCATTTTACAAAACAAATGGTTTCAACCAGAACTGCTTGCTAGCTTTCGCAACATTTCGTCACAGAATGCAGTTGCTTCTTTCTCGACTTGAACTTTTATAGAATTACTGGGGTTGCTTAATATTTCTGAACAGATATCAACTCGGAGATCCATAATTGTTGCTTCCCTTCCATTTGGACCATGTTTCCTCATTTCGGACCAACCTTTGAAACTGTCCGTTTCGGTTCCCCATTCAGCAAGAAACTTCATGCAAAATACTCCGCAACTGTCTGAATCAACTTGAGTTGGCACCTATGGTGTATCCCACTTGAATGTGGCAAACTGGAAAGGCATTTTGATCTTCCATTGCTTATACATTTCTGCTACAAATGCTTCAACCTCGTAAAGCCACACATCAAACATTTTCTTGTATATTGTGGGTTCGCCATTCTTGTAGTGCAATTTCTCTGCTGGCCCCATTAAGCTGTTCAGCAATTCAAATTTTTGAGTTTTCAAATTCACTACAAAGCAGACATAATGACTCCCTGGATCTCCAATTAGTGCCGGTGTCATGACCTGTTTCATCAGTGAAGTCATCATGTTAAACATATTATTAAACTAAAATTTCGTATAAAATCGTATTATTAAAGGAAATATATCGTCAGGTATTCAGTTATAGTAAGATATTACTGAACTGAGACTTATGTATTCTAGCCTCGTAGGATTGATTGCTTTCCAATCCATGTATTTGAAGTTTCTCAACCTCTCAATGAATCTTGCACATGCAATCGATTTACTAACAGCATCAAATCTTTTCATGTCAACCTGTTTATATAAAAAGAGTAAAAGTTAATTTTAAAAACACTTAAAGAGTATGTAAACTGTTAAATAATATTGGAACATAATTCTTACATAATTGACCAATGGTGTAATCAGTCTTGTCATGTTCTCTGTTGGTTGATTCCAATTCAAGCAATTGACCCAACTGTTTATGACCCAGCATGACACTCATTGATCCTTCCGAAGTGTCCACAAGTCACTCCTTACCAAAGAATAAAAATGAGCCTTGTTCTCTGAGCAGTACATAGTCTGGTCCCTATATAGTAATTAATCAGTTAGGATTTTATAGTACTAGCATATGATCTAAGATTACAAGCAGTAGTATTCATTAGAACAAAAGAATAAGGCAAAATGGTCTGGAAACCATTTTAATATACTAATGGTTTCAGTATACAACACCTTAAAACCATTTAAAATTACAAATGGTTTCCAGTGTATAACATCCTGAAACCATTTAAAACTACTAATGGTTTCAATTCCATGATTTATCAATGCTAATAATTCAGTAATGTCATGAATACAAGGTATAAGTTATTACCTATCATGTGCATCACTCCATGCATATGTTGCTAGATCCTTCTGCTTTTTTGTCGCCTTTGATTCATGGACAGCTTCATCATAGGGGCTTGAGAGGTACTTTGACTTCTTCAAAGGTCTTTTCCGTTCAGGGATAGCGCCACTAGAGTAAAGCATATGATGGTTCCTTCTTTTCTTTTTCTGCACAGGTTCGACATCACTTATGTCGATGGTCTCATCCGGTAACACGGACCTTAATGGAGTTGCACTGTCAAATAAATTACATAATTGTTAGTTTGCAGAATTTAATTAATTGATTATATAGTACAATTGTCACATTGGCGGTTTCTTACTATATAACATGTTCTGGTTCTGGGTCAGACTTATCCTCATGCATCACATTTGGTACCGCCTCATCCGTTGGTACCAAAATAAGTGCAAGACTTTGAGTGCATTTTGTGCTCATTGAAGGTTCGCCAGCATAAAAAAATTGTGGATATTTCAAGATTGTTTCAAGTGTCACTGATTCAGTTTCTTGTGACACTGAATCTGTCTTATTCAACCTGAAACCATCAAAACCATTAATACATTTACTTTAAATACATCATAGTCATTACAGTGTTACACATGACAAATAAAAAAACGATTAAAAGATATCATATATATTTATTTCTTACTCTGCATTCAAAACTTCATCCCCATCAAAAAACTGTGGAAACTTCAATATAGTTTCCTGTGTCACTGAATTCGTCCCTTGTGAGACTGAATATGTGTTTTCTGATTCATTTTTATTAAACCTGAACCATTACAAATCATTTTGGTTTTTAGACACCACATATCAAAACCATTGAGAAACATTTTCAAAGTTATGATTTAAGATGTTAGACTAATATTTATTCTAATTACATAGTAGTTATTATAGTTTTACACAAGCACAAATAAAAAACCACTAAAAGATATCATATAGATTAATTTCTTACTCTGCATTTTTAGCTTCACCCGCATCAAAATACTGTGGAAAGTTTCGGATCGTTTCCTGCGTCAATGACACCCCCACATTGCATGCTGCCTTGACCGAATCATCAAGGGTCTTTTCATCGATCTCAACTTCATCTTCTTCACTTTCACCAATGGTTTTGGCATTGATCACATCGTCATTTTTATCATTATTTAATCTGACAGTACTAACAAATTCAAAAGTGAGTGAAAACCATTATCAGAATAAAATGATTTTGCTGATAATATGAGTGAAACCATTCCATGTGCAACATGGTTTCAGACAGTATTAAAAAAATTAATCCTTAAACCATTATCAGTATAAAATGGTTTTGCTGAACAAATGGGTTAAACCATTCCATGCGCAACATGGTTTCAGACAATATTATCTAATATATTTACCCATAGGTGATCAATAAACCATGTTCAGACTTAAAATAAAAGGTAGTACCTTTCCACATTTGCTCCCGCTTCCAAACTTTCACCCTTTTCATTTTCAGTTCCAGCTTCACTCTCTTCAATTTGATTTTGAACTTCTTCATTTTCAGTTACTTCAACGCCTTTTTCGTTGATCACATCCTCATTATTTAACCTGACAACATTTACACATGCTATTTGGTCAAACTTACATAAAAATAATATTAAGAAATCCACATAAATTAGTAGCATGCTATACATTATTAAAAAAATTTCATACAGTATTACCTTTCTTGATCGGTTCTAGCACCCAAACTTTCACCCTGTTCAGTTTTACTTTCATTTTCAGCTACTTCCACCCCTTTTTCAACTACATCCTGATTTTCATCATTATTTCCTTCTTTTGCTTCTTTTTCTTCTTCACTTTCAGTCTCAACTTCAGTTTGAGTTTGAGTATGAGTTTCATTATTTCCTTCTTTTCCTTCTTTCCCTTCTTCACTTTCAGTTTCAGCTTCAGTTTGAGTTTGGGTTTGAGTTTCATTATTTCCAATGGTTTCAGTTTAGGTTTCAGGTTCACCATATTCACTTTCAGTTTCAGCTTTACCATCTTCACTGCCACTTTCATCTTCTTCAGTGTCAGCTACTACCACCCCTGTTGTTCCAGCATTTGCCTCAGCTATTCTCCGCTCTAAGGTTTGTGCAGCTCTAGTATAGATCTGTATGCACCCCCTACAATGATTAAGATACTCCTCTGCCTGCAATTGATTTATGTATATGTATTAGTAGTAAAACCAATTAACAATAGTAATGGTTTCAGTCCAAAACATCTTGAAACCATTTATATTTATTACTAAATTCTAACAGTATTACTATGGTTCTCTCACCTTAGATAAGGGACAAGTATCTGGATCAAAACACATCAGAAATGGTTGTTCATTGGTGCGGTCTAGTCGACTGATCCCAATTGTCAATCCATGCTCAAGCCCCATAAGCTCATGGACCTTTTAAAGGTCTTGGGTTGCTGTTTTGACATCCCAGTCACGCAGCGATGGGAACTTGTCTCTTCCAGTCAATAATGGGCTTCTCTTTCCCATTTTATCCATATAATTGATCTGCACAACAAACCATTTTCAGCAACAAATGGTTTTGGTGAAGAACTGACTGAAACCATTCCATGTGCAATATGGTTTTCCAGACACTATTAACAAATTCTTGTAAACATAGCTATCACCCTAACCACATAAATACTACAACTAATCAGCAGCACAAAAACCAAACATATATTGGAATCCTGATAAAAGGTGATACTAAAGCATCAACAAATGACTACCTATGATATACTACTAACTATACCTTTCCATGAAAAATATTTAGATGGTTATAAAACATTAAGATCATGATCTAACATAAATATCTATCACCCTAAGCACATAAAATACTAAGTTCATCATCTCAAAAATATTAATAAACAATATTAACTACATTATCCTTACATTTTTTAACCCGGATCAAAGAAAACCATTATCAGCATCAAATGGTTTTATTAAACATAAGGGTGAAACCATTCCACATCCAACATGGTTTCAGACAGTATTAATGAGTTAATCAAAGGTCGAGTCTAACCTAGTGATATAAAACAGCGTGTAAAGTGAAATTTTTGAATATATATATATATATATATATATATATATATATATAAAGAAAGTGGTAGAGAGAAAGAGAATGATTACCATTAGGAAGTGGAAGTCCGCTAATGGATTTGCCACTTCCGGATTATGGAGTCCCTCTTTCATGTATTCCAGAACATGCGAGCACCAATTATAGGATGATGCCTCTTCCAGTACTTGTGCGTAATGGAGAGAGACAAAGCTGCTGTTAGTTGGGCACAATATGTTGTGAATGATTAGACAGATTGCCCCTTTAACCCATGCCCTCGGTGTCTCCAATATCTTCATTTTTGCCTCCAACTCACTCACCTTCACAATTGGAGTGTAATTGCCTTCAAATCCCAACTCTCGTCTGAGTTTTTTAATAGCTTTTACTGAGCATTGATCAACATTAATCTTCTCTCCTTCCATTGGAAGTGCATAGACTCGATGCACATCTTCTTCGCTCAATGGCAGCACATCTGTTTTGCTCAACCTAATCCACATATTATCTTTTTCGAAGTTCTTGACAACCCATTCGACAAAGAAGGTGTGGATTTTTGTCCATTTGCAAATATGGGTCATCCCTCCAAACCCACTTGCATTCAAAAGGTTAATTATCTCTTGCTTTCTTTTTTTCCCATTGATTGACAACATAAGGTCGTATACCTTAGGTATACTAAGCTTATGCCTTAATCGTTGATCCACATCCAAAGATTTCTTTGTATCTTCTTGATCGGAATTTCCATCACATTCTTCGTTCTGTTTGCCACGGTTTTTCTTATCCAGTTTACCACACTTCTTTTGCACCATTTTACGACACTTCTTTGCATTTTCTTCTGCTGAACTGTCATCATCAGATTCTCCCCTGGGAGCTTCTTGTTTCCTTTTTCCATGGCTTGTTGATGCTTTCGCCTGAACTTTCTTGAGCTGTGTAGCAGTCATGTCTTCGGTATTATCATCTGAAGTTTCTTCAGTGATTCTTGCCCCTCCTCCTCTTTTACGACGTTTGTGGTGGTCCGTCGTTTGTGTCAAGCCAATACTATCCCTTTGTTCCACCTCTTGTGTCAATCCAATACTGAAGTTTGGCATTTCATCTAGGTCCCTAGTTTTTTTAACCTGCATTAAACAAAACAATTATCAGCATGATATGGTTTTGGTGTAAAACAGCCTGAAACCATTCCTTGTGTCAAATGGTTGCAGAACAACCAATTATAAGTTATACTCATGCTGATGAACAAATCAGCATGTTAGACTCAACAAGTTATGTTCTCAACAAAGATGGTTATAAAACATTTACAGATGCCAATTGGTCAAACTTAGATAAAAATACTATTATTTGATTATTATTAAAATATTGAGCATGGTAAACAGAGAAAACAAGGTTTCAACACATTGACAACATTTCTTTATGTCCAGCAATAAAACCATTATATGTATCAAATGGTTTAGATGCACAACTGACTTAAACCATTCATTGTGCAAAATGGTTCTGACAGTAGTAGGTAACACGTGATTGCATAAACCAAATCACACAAATATTAAGATCATGATCTAACAGACATATCATGTTCTCAACAAATCATGTAGCATGTTACACTCATGTCATAAAAACCATTAAGCTCAATAAATGGTTTTATTGTATAACCCCCTGAAATCATATAATGGTTTTATAGCTCAAGTTTCTGAAACCATTTAATACTAAAACCATCTCCAACTAACATATACAATTTTTAAACTAGGTATTTGAGTTGATTTTCCCCAATCAGAAATTTAGGTTATACTAAAACCATTCCAAACTAAACAAAATCATTTCAGCCTATGATTTTTATGCCAAATCGAAATTACTTTCAAAACAATGTTCATTAATGAAGTTCAAACCTGATTTGTTTTCTTCTTTTTTGCATTTGCAAGTGATTCGTTGATGATGATGCTTTCTTTGCGTAGTGATGGTGAACTGTGATGATCATTCTTTCGTTGCCTGGTCATGATGAAGAGTGATGATGAAGATGCTGCGATGGTAATGAACGGATAAATGGAAATGAAGAATGATGCTGCGACGGTGATGATGATGATTTCCGGCGACGGTTTGCGTTTGGAAAGAGAATTTAATGCGTTTCAAAAATAAATGGAAATGAAAATAACAGTTGCTTTTTGTTGGGGGGCGTAGAAGTTGGGGGCGCACGTAGCAATGGGGGGTGGGGGGTGTAGCAGTTGGGGGGTTAGAAGGTGGGGGGCGTGCATAGCAATTTTTTGGGGGGGGGGGGCGTAGCAGATGGGGGGCGCGCAAAGCACTATGGGGGGCGCGTGTAGAAAGCTTATGGACGGTCCATAAGCCAGGCTTATGGACAGTAACCGGACCCTTATTAATACACCTTTACTGCAACAAGTTGTTGAGGATCAGTTGATTTGGAAAGCAGAGAAAAATGGCCACTACTCGATAAAGAGTGTTTATAGTCATAGCATTTTTTTCTCTCTCTTCGTTAATTTCTCTCTGCCTTCTCCCTTCAACAAACACAACCGCCCCTCCCTTAACAATCCAAATAAATCTGTCACCATGTAGAAGACGGTGGTTGGTGGTGCGATGAGTATGTTGTTAGTCCTCCGTATCACTGGATCCTTGTCCGTTCAGTTGCCGAAAGATTTTCTCCGGCTCCGGTTGCCTCTGGTCAATGGTGTTACCCCTCTTTTCTTCATGATTCGCGCGTGTAGTCTCCTCTATTGCCGGATCTTGTTGCTCTGCAACTTGTTGTTTCTCCGATGTCAATTTTTACTCACCGGTGTCGGGTTTAGCTCCTCACTGAAATGACTTCTACCTCTGACGTCGTCTTGCTTCAGTGTTTTTTGGGTTTGGGTTTAGGACCAGTTTGGAACTGGTCCGATTTTGGGTGTTGGCTTGTTTGGTTTTGGTGGGTCGGTGGCGGAGCAGTAGGCAGGGTGTGGATCTGTCGCGGCGGAGGAGGGAAGTGTTGGGGTTTAGGTGTTGTTGTGGTGGTTTTGGTGGGGGCAGTTTTTGTTTTGGATCTGGTGTTGGTGCTCCGGTTTAGTGTCGCCGGAGATGGTGTTTTGGTGACGGATTTGTGGCTTTTCAGTTCTACTGCAGATCTGGTTTTTTCGTTTGTTTGTTTTTGGCGGTGGTGAGGAGCTGAGTTGGTGATGGCAGTGTTTAGATTTGGCGTCGCCGGGGTCTGGTTTCGATGATGATTGTTGGTGATGTGGTGGTGATGAGGTTGCGGATGTTGTCGCGTGAACAGTTCTAGGCTGGGTTGGTGACTGCTTTGGTAGTCTGGAATCTACGGGGTGCCTTTCTGATTTTGGGTTTAGAAGATGAATCTTGTTTATGGGTTTTTTTTCCTTTGTGTGTTCTGCATATATACAACACATATGTTATGTGGTTCTTTTTTAACGGTCTCTGATCATCTGGTGCAGAGATCTGGTTAATAATATATTTTGCCATTCAAAATAAAAAGAGTGCTTATCGTCTGTGTGTGGAAGAATTAATTGACACATCTCATATTAAAGTTCCTAGATTTTGGTCCGGAATTTAGAGACTCAAATTTCCTCCAAAGGTTAAAAACCTTATTTGGCGCATTTGTCGTGGTTGTTTTCCGACGTGAGCTAGACTTCCCTAGAAAGGTATTCACCGTCCTTCAAATTGTGTGACTTGTAATGATAATTATGAAGACATCCTGCATATTCTTTTCTCATGTCCTACATCTGTTCAAGTTTGGCGAATGAGTGGTTTGTGGCGCAATATTGAAGAAGTAAGTCTCACAACCACGATTGTAGTAGATGCAGTTTTCTTGCTTTTACAAATACTAGATATGCAGCAAGTGACATTCCGGGTTGCGACTGTGTGGAGCATATGGAAACATCGTAATTTGAAAGTATGGAATAATGTAATAGAGACGAATTTGCAGATTTTCGAACGTGCAAAACACATGCTTGAAGATTGGAGGCTTGCTAATACCATTAAGCCAAAACAACCAACTATTGGTATGGGCAGCAGCAACCACATTAGTGTGCATGAACAACATGGCAGGCGCAATGAAATTCGGTGGAAAAACCAGAAGCTGAAAGATATAAATACCATGTTGATGCCTCCTTCTCAAAACAATGAAATCACATTGATTTTGGCATGTGTATAAGAGATTATGATGGTCGATTTGTACTTGCTAAAACAATGTGGTCCTCACCTATATGTGAGGTGGATGTAGGAGAAGCTTTGGGATTGTCATACGCTATTAATTGGGTGCATGAACTACAATTGGAAGGGGTCGATTTTGTGTTGGACTCGAAAAGAGTTGTTGATTATTTTCACAAAGGTTAAAATGATGTTACAATATTTGGTGCTGTTTTGAATGAATGTAAACGTGTTTTTAGTTTATATTTTGAAAACTCTCAAGTTGAGTTTGATAGGAGACAAACAAATGAGGCAGCTCATGCTCTGACTAGGGTAGCCACAAATAATAATAATAATAATAATAATAATAATAATAATAATAATAATAATAATAATAATAATAATAATAATAATAATAATAATAATAATAATAATAATCATGTGGTTCATCGAAACATTTTGTATTTGTAAGTAAATAGGTGCAAATAAATCTCCAACGTCCTAAACTGAATAAAATTAAAATTAAAAAGGGTTAAATATATTTTTAGCCCATCTAAATTCTAAATATCCCGATTTTTATTTATAAATTGATTTCATATAATGGTTGATTTATTTATCAATGTCTTACTAAATATATTATCCTCCTGTTTATAAAAAATGAAATAGAAACAAATGAACCTCTTCTCTCTCTTTAGTATAACCTCTCTTTTTTTAAGTAGTTTAGAGGGTTGAATTCTACCATTTTAGGATGAATAAGTGAAGTGTTTGAGGTTTAAACTTTGACTCTTATATAAATATATAATATGATATTTCTTCCAACTGAATAATATTTATAAATATTATAAGTGATGTACTGGGCGAAATTCTATGGGCCCAATAACGAAGTGGCCCAACAAATGATCCAAGCAAATCAAATAAATATCTTGGCGGGAAAGACAAGGCGCAGGCGACACAGAAGCTAGGGGCGACGCCCTCAAACATGGTCAACCCACTTAAGAAGCAGGACAACCACCCACTACAAAGGAGAACCGTCGACGACCACCCTAAAAGCAGGGTGGCTGTGGCAGAAACCACCCACGACTCCATTAAGGAGAGGAGTGGGGCAGTTTATTAAATTCAAATTCAAGTCCCCCTCTATAAATAGAGGTTGCGGCATCATTGTAAAGGGCTAGTAATTTTGTAACCTTGTATTATTATCACCATCAATATACTTGGACACACCCCCCCTCTATTATACTTTTATTTTTGTTATGTTTTTTTATTTTTGAATGCATGAAGATGTACTGAATCAAAGTCAACTATTTTCAATGAATAAAAATGATGGGAAGCTCTTTTCTCCTATGAAAATAGGAGTTTTTAACGAGACCCATCATTCAAAAATCTTTTCACACATGGAAAAACATTGTTGTTATATTTTGCAAAACCTATATGTAAACATTATGCCTCCTCGCCTCTGTGCTTGTGATTGACAAAAGAAAAATAGAGTTGAAACACCATGGCGTTATCTATAAATCTTACGAGTTGGATACGTCAGAAAAAAAAAACGGTGATATCCATAAATCTTAGGAGTCGGATACGACGGAACGAGTTGAAACACCATGGCGTTATCTGTAAATGTTACGAGTTGGATACTGTAGTTCTTCTGAGATTGGCTGCATCATAAGGCTAAAACAACTTAGTCAGAGTGACTTAACTGAAGCATCAATGCTAAAGTAATTAAGTCTAAACCACTTGTGCATATTGAAGATGTGCAGATGCAATATGTTGAACAAGATGTCCGAGACATCTTGTCACTGGGTTCAGAGCATGTTGAAGCAACATGTCGAACAAGATGTCCTAAGACATGCGGATAGAACATCTTGACCCAGTTACAACTTTGAAGATAATGCTTATCCATTAGCGTGCGTATCTTTCAAATATGCATAAAGGCACGAATCTTCAAGTACAAGCTGTGATTAGGATTGACAACAAAGTTTGTTATTAATCCTATGTGATAGATATGACTTGAGATCATAACTAACTCTTGAAGATTTAAAAGCAACTTATATCTTCTAGTTGAGTTAGTTGAGATTTGTTTGGAATAATTAGATAAGATCAAATCTAATTATATGGTTAAAAACAAATCATATCTATGAGTAGAGTTAGTTGAGATTTGTTTGGAAGATTTAAAACAAATCTTATTATAACTAACTCTTAAAGGATTTAATTTAAACTTTATCTTATAAAGTTTGTTACAAAAATCCTATCATGATGCAACTAAAACTCAAGCATATCTCAGGAGCTGCATCCCTATATAAGAAGACTCAAGACTACGTTTTCAAGTACGAGATCAAGGATTAAAGATCACATATAAACTTAGGGTTTAGCTCGAGTCATTCTTTGCACCACCCTATGTTAATTAACACATAGTGGTTGGTTTGAGTCGGTTGAATTTGCATTCAACCTTGTTAAGGATTGGAGTTGTTTTCCAACCTTGATTACTTGTGTATTTGTTCTTTCTTTAAGTCTTAGGTGCTAAGGTTTAGAGTAAGGTATAATTGTTGAATTTGTATTCAACAATATTGTTAAATGAAAAAGAAGAAGGATCTCAATTAGAGGGAGGTGAGTGGGTTCTCATATCTAGGGGGAGTAGCCTCTTAGGTAGAAAGTCATCGGATAGTTTTAGTAGTAGGCTTTGAATAAAGGTGTTATTCAAATAAGACCGGGAAACTAAGAACTATTGTTAGTGAATTTCCTTTCCTGGATTGGTATCCCCCAGAGTAGGTGCTTTTACATCGAACTGGGTTAACAAACACTTGTGTCGTTTACTGTATTCCTTTACGATTCTGCAAAGTTATATATTGATCCTCATAACCAGTTGTCTAGGACATCTGGATTGCAGAGACATTGTCCTAGACATTGTGTACGACATCTGTCCTGCCAGAGAACAGAATTTCAATTGGTATCAGAGCAGGCACCCTAACCTACTGGGTGAGCTCCAGGGAGACTAATTTTGTTCAAGATGGGCAAGAATGGAGGATCAATAAATAGACCACCAATTCTGGATGGATCTAATTACGACTATTGGAAAGCAAGAATGATTGCCTTCATCAAATCCATGGATCAGAGAGCATGGAGGGCAATTGTTACAGGATGGAATCATCCAATGGTCACAGCAGAAGATGGCTCTACAAGCCTAAAAGGAGTAGCAGATTGGAGTGCAGAAGAAGAAACAATAGCTAGTGCCAATTCAAAAGCATTAAACGGTATATTTAATGGTGTTGATCAAAATATGTTCAAATTAATCAACACATGTACTGAAGCCAAGCAAGCCTGGGAAATTCTCCAAACTACTCATGAAGGAACTTCTAAGGTTCGTATGTCAAAGCTACAACTTCTCACAACAAAGTTTGAAAACCTAAGAATGGATGAAGATGAAACTATATCGGAATTCAACACTAGACTCCGTGATATAGTCAATTCATCATTTTCCCTAGGTGAGAAGATATCTGAAGAGAAGATAGAAAGAAAAATCCTCAGATCATTGCCTAAAAGATTCAACATAAAGGTACTGCTATCGAGGAATCGCAAGACTTGAGCACGATGAAAGTTGATGAACTTATTGGTTCATTACAAACCTTTGAGATGGCCATCAATGATAAACTAGAAAAAGAAGAAAGGTTATAAAATGGTATAGCTCTTCTTAGAAAGTTAAAGAAAGAGTTGAAGAAATTGGACAGAAATTGGAGAAGAAACGTCTCAAACAAGTTGTCCAGCAACAATTCTCAAAGGAGAAATCTTGGAGAAGACAATATATCATAAGCAATAACCCTCATTGACAAAAAGTTCAACAAATCCTTGAACAAGTTGAAAAGACAGTGGGGAACAAATGTCTTAGACAAGATGTTCAACAACAGTGCACAAGGCAAAGTCAGAGATGTCCCAGACAAGATGTCCAACATCAAAAGAGGTAAAGAAGAAGACAAATCTTATCTTGAAAGAAATATAAGGTGTTTTGTGTGTGAAGGATTTGGCCACATTAAAGCTGAATGCCCTACATTCTTAACGAAATAGAAAAGGGAATTGTCAATCTCTTGGACAAATTCTGATGATGAGAGTGAAGGAGAAACAACCAATATGATAAGAGCTCTCATTGGGAAATCTGAAATTGATAGCTTTGGTCATGAAGATCAGACTGAGGAGGAATTAAATGAGACATATAGAAAGATGACCACAGAGTGGGAAGAATCATGTCCATTGGTGGAAGAACAGAAGAGAATAATCAAAGGTCTCATTCAAGAGCAATTAATCTATATTGCTACTCATCTAGAAGAAGAAGTCACCTTGTTAAAATCAAAACTCACAAACATAACAAAAATAGTGAGAATGTTAAACAAGGGATCTGACATATTAGATGAACTCCTTGAAGTTGGGAAGATGATCAGAGACATGGATGGATTAGGGTTTGACCATTGTTCCAAGAAGTCAAATCTGCTCCTGAGAAGATGATTTCCCCTATGAAGAAGTCTCAGTACTAGATGTCAAACCACATGTCTCAACATCCTGTTCAACACAAACACAGGAAGTCAGCAACCATGCCTCGGCGTTCTGCACAACAGAAGAAACAGATGACAGACCACATGTCCAAACATCTGGCTCAACATAAGCAGAAGAATTTTGGTCACAAGCCTCAACTCCCAGCTCAACTGAAGAAGCAGATGTCAAGCCACATGTCTCAACATCCTGTTCAACATGAAGACATGATCATAGACTACAAGTCTCAACAATCTGTTCAAACAAAGAAGCAGATGTCAAGCCACATGTCTCAACATCCTGTTCAACAAAGGAAAGATAGGAACATAGGTCAGCTTCACAAGCAGCAGAAGAAGCACATACCTATAACACATCTTAAAAAGTTATTCTCCCAAAATAGAAGAACTTTCAATAGATGTGATCATTGTGGTAGGTCCAGGCATGTTATGAAAGAATGCTTCAAACTTCATGGCTATCCTCAAAGGCCTAAATCACCAAGGCAGAACAAGAAGAAGATCCAAACTCAAAGCGTGAAAAACAAGGATGTTCAAACTAAGAAAGTATGGAAGCCAAAAATAAATTCAAAACAAATGGCTCATACTCCTCTCAGAATATCCTCACATGGTGATTGGTACTTTGACAGTGGATTCTCTAATCACATGACTGAAGATAAGAGAAATCTTAAAGAATTAAGATCTTATTCAGAGGGTTGTGTTACATTCGGCGATGGTGTTAAAGGTAGAATCAAAGGCATAAGAAAATTAGCTGGTTCAAGCTCCTCATGCCTAGATGATGTTCTACTAGTGGAAGGTCTAACTACAAACTTGATTAGCATAAACCAATTATGTGAAAAAGGCTTGAATGTGCATTTCAACAACTCATAATGCACCATTCTCAAAGATCAAGAAGTGGTGATGAAAGGGACAAAGTCAAAAGACAAGTGTTATCAATGGACTCCTCAGAACAACAGTCCAGAAATAGCTTTCTTGTCAGCCGAAGAAAAAAGTATCAAGATGTCCCACAAGATGTCACAACATCTGTACAACGGACATGAAGTGGAAGCAATTATGGTTGGAAGTGTTAGAGTGCCTCTCAGTATTCACACGCTCAACAGCGTGTAATAGGCACTATAGAGGTAACGTGCAGATTAAAGTAACATTAATCATCTGCACGTAAAAAGAGGTAGCTTTATGTACTCAAACAATCTATAAAAGGCTACAAATACCTCATGTGTGACACTACCAAACGTCTCAAAATCTTGTCAAACACCCTCTCCAAAATCAGAGATTCATCCCTTCCGAAAAATCTTTGCAATAATGTCTCAACAATCATCCAAGAACAACAACTTAAATCTAGATGATTCAAAGGCACATGCAGAAGAGGCATCTCTCCAAATGTCCAGCGTTTCTGATATAGAAATTGATCAACAAGAAATCGCTGTCAATGTTGTACCAATCAGCATGGTTCCTCCAACTGAAAGGGAAACTCAAGAAGAAGCAATTGATTGCTGCTAGTGAGTCAGAAGAAGATGTCAAAGCAGATGTCCAAGACATCACGACCTTTGGTAAGAAAAGGGTGGGAGGAAGAAGAGTTCCTACAATCATGAATCAAGAAGCTACAATGAGCGAGAATGATCAACTCATGATTGTGGATAACCTAATCCAAAGGCCGACCAAGGTGAAAGGGGGAGTAAGTAATGTTTTGTGCATACAAGAAATCAAAAGCATTTGAACTTATAGCATAGGGTATGATCATAATCTTATAACCATAGAAATATGGATGATTCGTCATGCTTAGTTACAGTCATAGAAATATGGGTAACTTTTATGCTTACGGTCACAATCATAGAAATATGGGTGACTCAGTTAGTTACAGTCATAGAAATATGGGTAACTTATACATGCTTAATTATGAATGCACACATATGTGTCTGAAGAAACCACCGAAGCCTTGATCTCTCTGATTGAATGCTTCCGCTAATACAAGGCTATGGTTTGCAAGAAGAAACTGGGATTGAAGAAACTAACCCAGAAACTTGAAGAAGAACATGGCACGACCAACTCTGCCTATGTGGTCTACCAAATGTCCTAGACATTGGAGACTTTGACATCCGGCACTAAAAAAATTATATAGTGCACTTTTGTAAGCTGTATTGTTCTGCTATCAATCAATGAAATATTTCCCTTTCAACCTTTGACAAATTATGGTAAAAAGGGGTAGAAATAATTGATGATAGAACAACTCTTTGGCAAGTAGAATCATTCTCTTGCTTTACGGATGAAAATAGCAAGCTTGAAAAAAATTAAAAACTAAAAAGCTATGCTAAAATAAGTGTGTCCAGAGCATAATTAATATGCTAAAATTGAACCTCTAAGAAGTCTAGTGAGTCTTGATCACTCTGATTAAGTAGTTTCCGCTGCAACTCAAGACTTTGGTTCACTAATTCACTAGGTATCTCATCCCTGGACTTAAAAAATTCATTGTAATGAATCATATGAAGACAAGAATAAGACTGTCTCATAATAGAAAAGGTTCATCACACATTCAAGATTGAAGAAGTCTTGAAAATTGAAGAGACACAAGATTCTGAAGATCAAAGACCTTGAAGACCTGAAGATTTCATAATAGAAGATTGCATCAACAGATATCAATTTGAAGATTGAAGACTGAAGAGTGCACATTCAACAAAGTGGTTTGTGGTTGTTACAGCCATAATTTGCCAAAGGGGGAGATTGTAGTTCTTCTGAGATTGGCTGCATCATAAGGCTAAAACAACTTAGTCAGAGTGACTTAACTGAAGCATCAATGCTGAAGTAATTAAGTCTAAACAACTTGTGCATATTGAAGATGTGCAGATGCAACATGTTGAACAAGATGTCCCAGACATCTTGTCATTGGGTTCAGAGCATGTTGAAGCAACATGTCGAACAAGATGTCCTAAGACATGCAGATAGAACATCTTGACCCAGTTAAAACTTTGAAGATAATGCTTATCCATTAGCGTGCGTATCTTTCAAATATGAATAAAGGTGCGAATCTTCAAGTACAAGCTGTGATTAGGATTGACAACAAAGTTTGTTATTAATCCTATGTGATAGATATGATTTGAGATCATAACTAACTCTTGAAGATTTAAAAACAACTTATATCTTCTAGTTGAGTTAGTTTAGATTTGTTTGGAATAATTAGATAAGATCAAATCTAATTATATGGTTAAAAACAAATCATATCTATGAGTAGTTAGTTGAGATTTGTTTGGAAGATTTAAAACAAATCTTATTATAACTAACTCTTAAAGGATTTAATTTAAACTTTATCTTATAAAGTTTGTTACAAAAATCCTATCATGATGCAACTAAAACTCAAGCATATCTCAGGAGCTGCATCCCTATATAAGAAGACTCAAGACTACGTTTTCAAGTACGAAAGCAAGGATTAAAGATCACATATAAACTTAGGGTTTAGCTCGAGTCATTCTTTGCACCACCATATGTTAATTAACACATAGTGGTTGGTTTGAGTCGGTTGAATTTGCATTCAACCTTGTTAAGGATTGGAGTTGTTTTCCAACCTTGATTACTTGTGTATTTGTTCTTTCTTTAAGTCTTAGGTGCCAAGGTTTAGAGTAAGGTATAATTGTTGAATTTGTATTCAACAATATTGTTAAACGACAAAGAAGAAGGATCTCAATTAGAGGGAGGTGAGTGAGTTCTCATATCTAGGGGGAGTAGCCTCTTAGGTAGAAAGTCATCGGATAGTTTTAGTAGTAGGCTTTGAATAAAGGTGTTATTCAAATAAGACCGGGAAACTAAGAACTATTGTTAGTGAATTTCCTTTCCTGGATTGGTATCCCCCAGAGTAGGTGCTTTTACATTGAACTGGGTTAACAAACACTTGTGTCGTTTACTGCATTCCTTTACGATTCTGCAAAGTTATATATTGATCCTCATAACCAGTTGTCTAGGACATCTGTATTGCAGACACATTGTCCTAGACATTGTGTACGACATCTGTCCTGCCAGAGAACAAAATTTCAGATACGTCAGAAAAAGAAACGGCACTATCCTTAAATCTTACGAGTCGAATACGACGGAAACGAGTTGAAACACCATGGCGTTATCTGTAAATCTTACGAGTTGGATACGTTAGAAAAAGAAACGGCGATATCCATAAATCTTACGAGTCGGATACGACGGAAAGGAGTTGAAACACCATGGCGTTATCTGTAAATCTTACGAGTTGGAAACATCAGAAAAAGAAACGGCGATATACATAAATCTTACGAGTCGGATACGACGGAAACGAGTTGAAACACCATGGCGTTATCTGTAAATCTTATGAGTTGGATACGTCAGAAAAAGAAACGGCGATATCCATAAATCTTACGAGTCGGATACGATGGAAACGAGTTGAAACACCATGGCGTTATCTGTAAATCTTACGAGTTGGATACGTCAAAAAAAGAAACCGCGATATCCATAAATCTTACGAGTCGGATACGATGGAAACAAAGCAAAATACCATAGTGTTATCTGTAAATCTTACGAGTTGGATACGTCAGGGAAAAGAAGTAATCAAAGCAATGTCTCCATAAACCACAAGCGCAGGAGATACCAGAAGCAGACGCATTTGACGACCAAGCGCAAAGGGCGATGCTCAATAATTAACGCAAAAGAAAGAATGAAGGTATTCCATATATTCTTCTAAGTTATATATGATTATTACATTATGTAGCATAACGATGCAGGTGAAATAGCATTGAGAAAAGGTCATCTCTCACGATATTATATGAAAGCAAATTCATTATGTTTACGTCGCCAAAGGCGAGGAAGAAGAAACAAATTGCAAAAAAGCTTGTATTTCATTGATGGAAAATTAAGATACAAATTCAAAGACGAAAGTAAAGAAAATTACAACGAAATCAAGATAGAAATTCAAAGAAAACAACATAAAAGTCCTAAAGGTAAGAGAGGTCCCTCAGTTGCCAAAGGATCCAGCTTCTTCGCCATGAGAAAAAAACCTGAAGACATGATTTTCAGTCCCTCAATTATCCTGGGACCCAATTTTTCCCGCAAGAGGAAGAAATCTGCAGAAGGAACAACTCATCAGAGACCCACTGCTTAGGAATGTTTCTTTAACGTCTTCTGTGGATGTTCTTTGGATTCCACAGTGACTTGAGAGTTTTCCTCTTCTCCAGAGGAGCACGCCCCAGGATAAGATTCCTGAGGATCGTAAGTCTTCAAGAACTCTGCATAATCTTCATCAGTCCTATCAGAACCAGAAGAATCTAGTGAAATGGGACTACCCTTGGTTTTGGTTTTCTTGGATACATTACCACGCCTAGACTTGGAGACTGATACTTCCAATTTCTTTTTCTCTTTCTGAGATTTTGATCTAGTAACCACTCTTTCGTTGTTATTTTTTCTCTCCATGGGAAATATCGAAGATTGAACATGATGAAGTGAGGCCAAAGGATGGAAGTATTTATAAGCGGTTTAAGCAAGCAATAAATGCGTGAGGAGAAGTTACAACTACCCAAGTTTGACCGCGTAAAGACCTATGTTACCTACTTGAAAACCCTTTCTGACAACTCATGGGAAATGCGCTGACCTATCAGAAGAAACTTGACTTATTGGAAGTCACGCTACACGTTCTGACTATAGTTCCGTGGTAAGGATTTACGCCAAATGATCGCGCCATAAAATTAAGTTTATAACGCCACCCTAAAGTACGGGTGAGGGCGCCTGTTGACACTCATCGCCAATAACCGATAGATACAAGACAAAAATGGTGTAGCCTACAGTCACGAGGAAGAAGAAGCAACGATAATACTAAGGATATGTACAACAGAAAGATATCTAAGGCATTCGCGAAGAACAAAAATATCAAACAAACAGGAAATTGTCATAAAGCCCATGAAGGGCGAGGTAATATCATTAAAAGCGCCACAGAGGGCGTACACAGAATTCATTAAAAGGCCACAGAGGGGCATACAAAACAAACTTTTAGATATTACAAAAAGAAAGTCAAGAACTAACATCATAAGGGGGAACATAAGGAACCAGCTGCCCATCCTTGATAACCATTAAAGCGTTTGCCTCTTTCAAGCGTTCAACATCAAGATCAGGAAACAAAACCTTCACTTGCTCCAGGGTGGCACTGAAACCGTCATCATATTGAATCCCAATGGATTCCTCCAAATCCTCCTTCTCTTTCATCCAAGCATCCTTCTCTTCCACCAGGGCCTCATAGTTTTTGGTCAGCTCATCAATTCGGCTATCCTTAGCAGAGGACATCTCTTTCAGATCTTTTAACCCAGAAATATGTTCATCCTTCAATTTCGGTATGGCATCACCATGCTCCATCTTCAGATCACCCATCTTCTTCTCACACTCCGCTTTGGTAGCCTCCAACTCCTTAGTAAATTTTTCTTGATCTGCTTTGAGTCTTTTTTCAATGTCGTCCAACTCATGGTTGACTATCTTCATCTTCTCTTTGGCGACCTCAACTTCATGCTTCTGGCGAGACGCCAAAGCATAATTCAGAAGAAGACCTTTGAGCTCATGGCCAAGGGAGATCTTTAGCAATTCATCAGTGGAGGTGGAGTTGAATTGAGCGGCACCGCCGGCCATCGCCACCACATTTTCGAAAAGCGCCTCTGGATTAAACATAGGATTCCAAGGAGAGGCAGCGCCTTGACTCTTGGCAACCGGCGAAGAAAGAGAGTCGTCTACATTAACAACAGCACGAGGAGAGGGCGTCTTTTCCTCATCATCTTGAAGGGGCACTATCCCAGGGGCAAGCTCCACCTCAGGACCCTTTAACATCTTCTGAGCAGGCTCACTCCCTTCGGCACTTGTCCCCTCGGAAGCCGCCTTCCCAGGAATAAGAATAGTGATCCGCCCTAGATTCTTCCTCTTGCCTTTGGTCTTAGGGGCGTCCTCCCCCAATACAGCCAGTTGATTCAAAGAATCAACAGAAGGGGCATTCTCGCCTGCAGCGGCGGCGGCAGCATCCTGTTCCTTCTTAGCCCTCGCCTTCAGTAAGAATTCCATCCTCTTAGCATTGGGAACATACTTCATCCTATTTGCAAATACCAATAGAGAGAAATATCAGAACACAAGGAAAAATATATGTGATACTAAGGCATGAAAAATTATTTAAACTTACTCATATAATCTTCAAGCAATTCGATACGACCTTCAGCTTCAAGAAGGTCGCCGACACTCGTTATACACAGTGTCTCTATGTACGCAACCGTCTCCCTCTCAAAATCATCAAGGGTTTCGTAAATGGTCCCTTTAATAATTATGGGATTCAAAGTCCAGTAGAAGGAAAATAAAGGTTCACCATCAAAATTGTACATAACGTCAGGAAAAGTGGCAGTGCCATGGACACGCAAGAAAGTGTCCTTATAGTTTTTAAAATTTGAAGTGAAAAGATGAAAGTGCTTGCGATTGGGTTGACTCGCTTGAGAAACAGGAGAATCAGGGGAAACATTCTTTATTGTAAAAAAGGAGAAGAAAACTGCAACAGAGAGTCGCTCTATTTCCAGACCAAGGCAGGCCAGTTGAAAGCCTTTCACATACGCCCAGCTATTAGGACTCAACTGACTAGGGGCGACGTTCATGGTTCTTAAAATGGAAACCTCAAACGAGGTGAAAGGAAACCAGATATTGAAGGTTTCAATAACGGCGATATACATATAAAAGAAATGAGGTGATTGGGTATTAACATCCGTCACTACTTTATCCTCGCCTACGGGCTCAGTGATCACATAGCTCTCGACGTTGTTACTGGAGAGGATAGTTTTCCTCCTAAACACCGAGACAGGCTCAAGGGTTTGATACTTCGAAGAATCATCCATCGTCTCAGGAACGCTTTGGGCAACGTAGATAGCTAAAGTGGTGTCCCTTCGTTTTCCTGTGAAAGACGAAGGTGAGATTATCACACAATCACTATCACTACTCTTATCAGCGCTATCAGAATCACTATAACTCAAAGAAACATTTAGCAAAGATTTAAAGTAGCCGTCGTAGTCAACCGAACCATCCATTCTAGTATGATGACTACGAATTTGATTTTCTAAAAATGAACCAAGAGGAGGGATTTTGGAAAAACCCCCTTCTTCATCATCACTCAAACTTCGCAAAATCACCATTTCACTACGAACCCTAGAAAAAGAAAAAGGGAATTCTGGAAAAAGCAAAGATATAGGAGAAAAGAAGCGGTTACCTTAAATAGCGAAGTAGTGGACAAAGTGGAAATCATGGGAAGCAGAAATTTCGCTAAACACGAACTACGCGAAAGAGAGTTCGAAACTTCAGAGAAACGACGACAAGCAAGTAAAAGGCTAGTCGAATAAAGTTGAAGCGAACGAGAATTCTACACTTTTATAGAAGAAATTAAGTTGAAACGTTCTATTACCTTGGACAAAAGCCCGGTCCAAACGCGTGTCACTTACGCCGTGTCAGCAAGGACACGCGTCCCTAGACAGGGCGGGAAGGCCAAACGTTTAAAATTCTATCAGAACGCCAATTGGGCAGGGATAAGCGTGCCGAAAGGACATAAATAAAGGAAAGCAACAACTCATTGATAATATTGAAATTACAAGGAAAGGCGGAAGAAACTCAACGCCATTTGGAGGAATTACAAAAATCGTACAAAGACACGAGGAAATAACAAATGGGACTATTCAAAATGCAGTATATGCCGCCTCGACAGCACGGGCATGACATTCCTCAATCTTGTTCTTATAGCTCTTAACGGTCTCTGAATCCAAGGCGATCTTCCCCAAGTCATCACGTAAAGCGTCGCCTTTCTCCTGAAGGCGGGTAAGACACGTACGGATACAGATCAGCTTAGAAACATCGTATTGCAGGTCCATCTGCAGATTCCTTTTCCTCTTCATAAAAGGCCCAGTTCACTTTCCAGGGTGTCGATACGATCATCAATGGCTTCCTCAGCAGAAACGACCGAGCCATTACCTCTTCCTAGGACTTGATACGATCCTTAGTGACTTCGATTTTCCTATCCAAAACTTCAGCGACCTCTCTGTGACATTCTTCCACGGTCTCCGCCATCACAACAAAGGCGGCGTCAGCAACCAATTTCGTTTCCAACTCCTGCATTATGTCAAGAAAGGTGACCTCCTTCTTGTTGAGCCTCCAAGAGTAGTCCTTCAATTCTTTCACCATGATGGAAAAATCTTCCACCTGGCCTTCATCCATCAATTCATCGGTGTCATAAGCCAAGACGTCTCTCAATTTCTTAAGGACTGGCATTGCCGGTGACTCCACACAATGGACTGGGGAACTCATTATCTTACTGAAAAATACACAACAGTGGTTGAAAGATGAGGAAATATGCACAAACACACCTCTCATTTATAGAAAAACAAAGGAGCGGGAAAACCAAATAAGTGGGAAGTTACCTTTTCCACGTCCGGCCACTATCACCACTACGCCTCTTTGAGCCTCGTGCTTGGGGGGCTGTGTACCGGGCGAAATTCTATGGGCATAATAACGAAGTGGCCCAACAAATGATCCAAGCAATTCAAATAAATATCTTAGCGGGAAAGACAAGGTGCGGGCGACACAGAAGCTAGGGGTGACACCCTCAAACGTGGTCAACCCACTTAAGAAGCAGGATAACCACCCACTACCCCCACCTGAACACGGTGGAGAAAGGAGAACCGTCCACGACCACCCTAAAAGCACGGTGGCTGTGGCGGAAACCACCCACGACTCCATTAAGAGGAGGAGTGGGGCGGTTTATTAAATTCAAATTCAAGTCCCCCTTTATAAATAGAGGTTGCGGCATCATTGTAAAGGGCTGATAATTTTGTAACCTTGTATTATTATCACCATCAATATACTTTGGACACACCTGCCATACATTTTTACCAGAACGAGTGATGTTCGCAGTTCGAACCTATACACTTTCATATATAGTACAAGGTTCACACCTCCTGAACAAAGATCACAAAGACATTTACATTTTACATCTATTAAATAAAAAAAAAATATTCCCCAACAAAAAAAACAATATATTAGTTTGAAAATTAATTAAATTAGCTTCCACCGTGAAGCCTTTTGATTTTGCACAGTAAATGCAATTTGCATTTTCAACACATACCATTCAGATGTCGATATATACAAATAGGATAAATACACAAATATAAAAAAAGTTTGTCTAATCTATGCAATATAGTAAACTTTTTTTAAAAAAAAATAAAAGTAATTTTTTATTAAAAATAACCATTATTTATTAAATCATTATGCATTTCATATAAAATACATAAATTTCAATACGTGTTTACTATTTTAAATTTCTCAACATGTTCAAATTTGGAAAAATCTATATAAAAAATATATTATGAAATCCGTACAACAAAGTTATATATAATGATTTGATAAATAACGGTTTTGTTAACGAGTGTCCCCGGGACACTCTTTAAGCATTCTATTTAAAGAAGTTTTTTATTCAAAAAATTAACATTATAATTTTTAATGTGTTGACTTTACGCATTCTCATATATTTTTTATAAAGAACTTACTATTTAATGCTTTAAATACTGCCTTGGGGGTACTCATTAGCATTTGCCTTTAAGTAATTTAGTATACGTATTTGTATAAATATTAATGTAAATATAAATTAAGGTTAAATATGTTTTTAGTCCTCACTTTAATGTGAGTTTCGGCTTTTAGTCTCTACATTTTTTATTATTATATTTTTAATCTCCTTCGTCAATTTTTTATGACCAGGATAACAGAATTGACCACATAGAATAACTTAAATTGACTAGGATAACATTTGCATTGAATGATGTGACATCTATGTGTCATCCTATGTGGCTAATTTTGTTGTCCAAGTCACAAAAAATTGACGGTATGGAATAGAAATGTGGGGGACTAAAAATGTGGGGGACTAGAATAATACAAAAATGTAAGAACTAAAAGTCGAAACTCACATAAAAGTAGGGATTAAAAACATATTTAACCCTATAAATTAAGAGTTTATTATTATTAACTATAAGAAGCTCGACACACTTATTAGTTGAAGTATTAGTGTAATTAATATTAGTTTTTAGTTTATTATTGATGATTTCAAGTCACCCGGTATATATACATAGAGTTTTATTTTAAGTTATACCATTTAATTTTATAATAATGAACTTTGACTTTATTTTCCAAAAAATAACGGATAACTAATAAAATTTATAGGCTAAACTACATATTTGGTCCCTTACGTTTATTTTAGGTTTCAATTTGGTCCCTTACGTTTAAAAAGTTTCAATTTGGTCTCTTACATTATCAACGTTTGCATTAGTTGGTCCCTTCCGTCAGATTTCACTGTTCCACTGTTTCAATTGGACACGTGTCAACGTGTCCAGGTGTCCATGTGTCAATCCATGTGTGCAAACCGTCTGCCACGTAAGCAAACCGTATGCCACATGTGCAAAAACTGACGGAATGGACCAAATTGAAACCTAAAATAAACGTAAGGGACCAAATTGAAACTTTTTAAACATAAGGGACCAAATTGAATCCTAAAATAAACGTAAGGGACCAAATATGTAGTTTAGCCAAATTTATAGTATTGTATAAAATTAGCAATTGAAATAACATATATTAATATGAAATGGCATAAAGAAATATATTTATTAATATTTAATTTTTAAGTTAAATAATAAAAAGTAAGTTATAAGCTAACCGTCTTAGTTTATCAAAATAAATTATAAGCTAATATATATAAGTTATAAGCTCATGAAAAAATTTGGTAGATAGATTTTATTTTCTTAATATGAACTTTGTAAGCCATAAGTTGAAAATTTAGAATTGTCAAATAGTATTTTTATATTTTTTATAACTTATATTTTTTATATGCAATATAATTTTTATATTTGATTCATATATTAAAAACAATTTGTGGCTCTTCAAATTATTTTTCCCGGTTCGGCCACTAAAAGTACATATGAATATTTTTTCATTAGTGCCACATCGATGATGGGCTAATTACCCATGTGTTTCCAAGAGCAACCTAGAAAGAAGGAAACAAAAACCATCTATCTAAAGTCGGGTATGAATAGTTGAGTTTTTAGCCATCTCTATTAATGTTAAGATTTAGATGTAAGATTATTTACAATCTGGTCCCCAACGCAGCTTAATTATATAGCTTGTGATAAGTTTCTCATTCACTCAAATGGTTGTCTTCATTACTTTAAAAGAAAGAACGTGATTACATATATGATATATAATGTATTTGTATGAACTCATAAACACCTCTTCAAACTAAAAGCAATAAAGAAGGTAACAAGTAATGGAAGGAAAAAAGCCATATGTGGTTGTGGTTGTGGTTGTGTTTGTGATACAAACTATATATGCAGCTATGTTTCTACTCTCCAAAGCTGCATTTGATCATGGAATGAACAATTTCATATTTGTTTTCTATAGACAAGCATTAGCAACCATTTTCCTCATACCTTTTGCTTTCATCTTCGAATGGTACGTGTACATGTGGAAACTAATGTCTTATATATTTAATTTATCAGTAATTTCTTGGTTGATGAATTTGAATTATATATTTCTTTTGATGCAGGAAACTTGCACCTCCTTTGTCTTTCAAGACCTTCTGCAAGATTTTCCTCCTTAGTTTCTTCGGGTATATACATCAAATATTAGAGACTATACTTTAATACTTCGTCTAAAATATAAACAAAATTAATTTAAAAAATTTGATGTATTTGGACCATAAAAATAACATATAACTGATAAGAGCATCCACAATGGAGATACTTATTTTTTAGTATTTAATTGGGCCCCACGTGTATATATACATCATTCATTTATATTTTTTTAATAATAGTATCTAACAAGTACTTAATCCCTCCAACCCAAAATCTCTTAAAAAGTTCTAAATAGATTCCACTAATAATACATCTCACCAATAACTCTACTTCATTATGAATGAGACCCATCAAAACAATATAAGTACCAATGCTTATTGTAGAATCAGTACCTATTAGGTACCCATTTATATTTTGCTCCAATAAAAGTACCTATTAGGTACTGGTACTTAAAAAATAAGTACCCACCATTGGAGATGGTCTAAGCTAGCTAGTAGATAGCTTATAATTTATAACAGGTAAGTTCATTGAAGTGTTTGATAAAATTAACAATTCAATTAACTGATAAATGTAAAATGACATCAAAATTTGTTTTAGTAATTAATAATAAAATAAAATTTTATGTAATCTATCTTTTATATATTATTGTTATTATTATTATTAAATTAATTTTTATATGCTAAAGTTTAATTTAATTTTAAATTATTTAATTTATATTTTAATTTAATGTAATTTTTTTTAACAAAATGTTAATGTTATATACATATATATATTTCACGTAAAAATGCACATGTACACTAGTCATGATATTTGAAAATATTTATGCTCTAGTTATGCAAAATTGCATACGTAGAATAATATAAAAAGACAATTCTTAATTTATAACAAAATTTATATCAAAAATGTAAAATAGCATACTAATAAACATAGTAATAAAATATTTATATTTGACACAATTATGTAAATTTTGCAATAAAAATATGATAGAAACTAAGATAATCTTAACTATGCCCTAAATAAATAATTCTATGATACATGAAATGTTTTTTATTTTATAACATAATTATATTATATTAGTTTAAATTAAATTAAAATAAATTATAAAGGATAAACATTGATTTTAATTAAAATAATAAGGGTAAAAATGGAGAAGAAACAAATAAGCTATATACACATAAGCTACTTGAAATAGCGTCTAGACAATATAGTGAAAATAAGCTATAAGTTCATAGTTAAAAAATTGTTACCAAACAAATCTTTTAACTTATAAGCTATAAGACATAAACTACAAGTTAGTTTTGTGATATTGCCAAACAAACCCTAAATATGTCAACTTATTTTTATGCACGGCATTAATTAGTTATAGAACAATTTTTAAACATTTAAAAATATAAATGCACAAATTTTAAGATAATATTTGTATATTTAATTTATTAACATTTCAGGGTTACTTTGTTCTTGGATATATCTGGTGTTGGTCTGATTTACACCTCTCCAACGTTGGTGGCTGCTACTGGAAATTGTCTTCCAGTTATCACCTTCTTTTTAGCACTCATACTTAGGTAAGTAACATAAATTTTTTTTAAGCAGTACTATTGGTTTGCCTCCGAGTAAAAACTATGTTGCAACTAACATTAGATTGATGTAAGGACCTAAAGGGGATAAAAGAGTTCCTAGCTCATTCTCATACATACGATCGTTCATCAAAACATTCGCGACATGTTGACAACCCATTTAGAAAATGACCCTCTCAAAATCATTAAATATGCCCAGGTTCGATTCCTGAGTGAAACAATTTTTTGGCCAAATTTTACTTACATTGCGGTCGAACTCTGGACTATTAGAACCCCTTCTCCTAGGAAGTCTGGCCAAAAAATTACTCAAAGTTACTTTTGAAGAAACAATGCTGGAGATTTTAGAATTGCATTTCTCATTACTAAGTGTATAAATTTATGTGTTCATTTCAACGTGTACAAATTTATGTGTCATTTAAGAATTATTTGTCATATTGGAGTCCACCCGAGTAAAATGAGTAGTAAATACCTTTCACCAAACATGTCTTATCCTATTGAGTTTTAAACTAATCACCTAAGTATATATTTGCTTTTATTTTTATTTTATAAAATATATTTTGTGTGGTGCTTGCACTAATTTTATTTAAAAAATTTCCAGTATTTAGGACAAACCCAGGAGATAGCTAGCTAACCATAATCTAATAGTAATAATATAATTTCAACGGGGGGACACACTTCCTGTTACATATCAAAACCAATCCTATTTGAAAAAACTACACAAATACACCAGCAGCAAAACAATATTGTGGTTTTGTTACAATAATAGCAGCAAAAGCAAACAACACAATTACACCAAAAAAAGCACAATCATAGTAGACACTTATCTTTTTTTTTTTTTTGACAATTAGTAGACACTTATCTAAATACTTATAATTGTCAAGTAATTTTCATTAGTGCCTGAGTTGTACTTAGAGAACATAAATTGTCAAGGATAGAATGTTCATCTACATACTTTGCTCCAATATATATCTAAAAAATTGCACAGGGTGTTAGGTCTTTATCTTAGTTATTGCAAAGTTCACAAAAGTGAAGACAATGTAGAGAGGGGGGCAAATAGAGAGAAGCCCATTCATGGTTACTTACCAGTGCATTGATTGTAGCATGAGGCTCAAGAGCTTTGGCAGCAAGAGACTCCCATCAAATAAAGAAGAAACATTAGTATGAATGAAATGTATGTTAAAAAAAAGGAACCTGAAAACAAGCTTACCTTTAATAACCTAGATTGCTTAAGAGCCAATTCTTCAAGCTTTTAAATACTAAAAGATAACTGCATAGCATAGCAAAAATACCATATGAGAACTAAAGACATTTTATTAAATACACAACTTAGTAACAAAATGCAAAGTAATCAAACTCACTTGTGAAGGTGTGTGAGAATGTTGTGTGTTTAGCAGAAAATGACACTCATTAAGGCACTGAATATCCAATACAGCTACAAACAAATTAAGAAACTTGAAAGCTTGAAACAACAATGTTGAATACATTGAGTATCCAATCTAATTGAATTACCATCATATTTTGAATTGATTCAAAGTAAGAGAGGCTTCAGCAAGGAAGAGCTATAGGTAGTACAGTAGAAAGAGGCCACACTCAAATGAGTTTTCTTGTTGTGGCAACTGTCATGGTGTGAGCATTTGGTTACAAAACTTCAATGAAAGCAAACATAAGTGAGCATTTGGCAACTGTCATGGATGCTGCATATTTTGGACAAGTAATTATTTGGAAGTGGAGAAGTATAACTAGCACATACTTATTTAATAGCATTAGAACCATGATGAATGTCTAGCACATACTTATTTCTTTTATTCAATTAAACCAACTTTCTGAAATTATGAACTAAATCAATGTAAATATGTACCCTTTTAGTATAAGCAACCAACCTCTCAATACTCACATTTCATGAAATCTGGACTAGAATTCCTAGCATTTATATATCCTGTACTAATGATTGATATCTTCTATTCTACACACACACCTCAGCCCCAAACCTTCATGTTGTCAGCAGCTGCAACCATTATCAGTTAAAACACAGCCCCAATTAGTGTCTCCGTAGCTGCCACTGCTCATAATAATAAAATTGCTAAGTAGACAAAAGACATTCTAAGTAAATAAAAACTTTTTAAGATGAGACAAGAAAAATTAGAAAATGAATAATAAGTAACATAGCAGATATAGATAACATGAAAAACCTAGCATTCCATTATAAAATTGAAATTTTGGATTATTCTCCCAAACTATCTGTAATGTCTTGATGAGGTTTTCAGGATCGGAGACATGATTTTGATAATGAACCAAACAGTAATTGGTAGCTAATAAACCCTAGATTTTCTGAACTTTGAGAAAATAAAAAGCAGAGGAAGCATACCTCTCGAACTGCAAACCCTAGATTTCTCACAGGGAGAAGCGAGCCATTGAAGACATGAAAGCACCGTGAATGAGAAATTGAGCGATTCAAGACACAAACAACCAAGAATCGCGGGATTGAAGGTGGTAAATCACAAGAAGTTGTACTATTGTAGACAAACCTAGAATGAACGAGATGACACAATGGTTGCATAACGAAGCACCTGAACGAAGTTAAAAAACATTAATAGATATTCAGTGAGAGATCTAGAACATGAAAACAGAACCGAAGAAACACGAGGGAGATTCAGAGAGAACGAAAACAGAACCTGGATGAAGAACGAAACGATTTGGCAGTGGTTTAGGGTTTCAATCGCGAAAATGAAGAGATGATGTGCAGCGGAGAAGATTCATGGTGTTTCAATTGATTTTAGGGTTTGCGTGCAAACGAATTTGAGAGGGGGAAAGTAAAGGGTACGCATTTCAGCAATATTGAATTAAACCCTTCTAAATTTCAAAGTAATTACAAGAGTGCCACCGTGTTGCTTTTCCCTTCGGTTATATTAGAAACCGAAGTGAAATCCCTTGCCAATGAAATTTTCACTTCAGTTATGTTTGGACCCTGAAGTGGAAACTCTTCCATTTTCCTTTTCCCTTCGGTTATTACTTCCACTGAAGTGAAATTGCTAAACCAAAAGTCTTACTTCTAGTAGTGAATTGCTAAGTTGATAGGCATTGTGGCATGTTTGGCTGGTTCATCTACCCTTGCCTTTTATAAAGGTCCTCAATTAAATTTTTTAAGTCATCATTATCACATTCTAGGATACCATAAACAACATGATCAAAGTCATATCCCATCTAGTACATGGATAAAAGGTTGCTTCCTCCTGTTGCTCTCCAGCACATGTTGGGGTTTATGGATGGTGTTACAGGTAACTTTAATTAATTATTCTTCATTTGGTGATTCATCAACTCTTAATTATGCTATCTAATTAATTTTCAATTTCACCAATTGATTGATTTAGGGTTTCATAATAAAAGACTATCCGTCAAAGCTGATGTTTACAACTCTTCAATGTTTCTTAAGCTCAATTCAGTCTTTAGTTATCGCCTTCGCAGTAAAAAGGGATATTGAGCGGTGGAAATTGGGTTGGAATATCAATCTCCTTGCCGTAGCTTATTGTGTAGTCCTCTCAATTTGATCTACAAAATTAATTTGGTTATACTTCTAATATTATATAGTAAATTGTAATACTCTCTCCGTCCATTTTTTATATAAACACATTATTGTACTCTGAGGATCATGATTATAAAAAGGGGTTAATAGGTCTTTACTCCCTGCTAAGTGGGCGTGTTTTGCGTTTCCCCCCTGCTAAAAATTTCTTGAAGAATGTCCCCTTGCAAAGTTTTTTTTTTTTGTTTCCCCCCTTGAGTGTACTTTTTACATCGGTTATTTTGTTCAACCGATTTAAAAAGTTATGTTTTTTAAATCGGTTATTTTGTTCAACCGATTTAAAAAGTTCAAATTTCTTGCATCCAAGAGAGGAAAAGGGGGGAAACCAAAAAAAAAACTTTGCAAGGGGGCATTCTTCAAGAAAATTTTAGCAGGGGGTAATGCAAAACACGCCCACTTAGCAGGGGGGTAAAGACCTATTAACCCTTATAAAAAGTAATGAAGAGAGTATTAATTATTTACATACCAAAAGATTAATAATTTTATGGATCATGCTAAACAGTGTCTTCTAATAAAATTTTTACTTTAATATATTTAATCATTGTCTCGGGAGTACTGTTTAACATTTTTCTAATTTTATAATAAAGTCAAGACTAACAATATATAATCAATTTGTGTTGGTAGGGAATTATTGTGACAGGTGTGTCATATTCCTTAATGACATGGGTTATAGAGAAGAAAGGACCAGTATTTCTTGCCATGTCGACACCACTATCTCTCATTATTACAATATTGTCCTCTATAATTCTCTTGGGCGATACAATAAGTTTAGGAAGGTAACTCCATCCATTTTTTTATGGTTGTTAATTTATAATATAATTATATTTTTACACTAGTTAATTCAATTCCCATGTCATAATATTGAGATGGGTTTATTATTGCACAATATTATTAATAAAAGAAGCATATGAATATAACATTATGAATATAACATTGACTTGTTTAAATTGCATGTTTTTGGTGTTTGATCAGCGTGTTAGGTGGGTTACTATTAGTCGTGGGATTATACAGTGTGCTATGGGGAAAGAATAGAGAGCAAGCACCAAAAGCTTCGCAAGATTTGGAGCAACCATCATCGGTCTAGAATAAGTTACCAATTGCTAAGACATGTAGACTACACTAAATCTATGTTTGGTAAACGATAAATACGCCATAATCAAAATCATAGTGATACACTGTAATTTTTAAAAAATTATACTTTGTAACTTATGTACGATTACAGCATGATACTATAATTCATATCCACCGTAATACTAAACATATACTAATTAATAGTCATAATATATTACTGAATAATAAGACGGTGTTTGGCTATTTGCACTATTGTTCAAATTTGCCTACAATTTATGGGTCATTGACTCATTATGCTTAATTAAGCCTGTGTAAATGTACCAAAGATATCTTTCTCCCTGAATCCTTTACTCATATTCAAAACTTTGAATTCTTGATCCAATTGCAAAAACTTATGTTTCATAATTTTAGAATCATATCATACTGAGTAAGTCACTAGATTTGACCTAATGGTGAGAAATTTGAGTATTATGCATGAGACTTTAGGTTTAAGTGTTGTATAACTTTTGGCTAAAATTATTTTGGTTCTACAATTCTAGTTGTTTCATTTTTTAATCTCTAAAGAAATTTTTAGAAGATTTACTTATGAATTGTACCGTTAGTATGAATTAGTTGTACACCAAAATACACAAAAAATTATTTTTGTCACATAAGCCAATTCTTACAAGGGTTTTTATGATGCATTGATAAATTGAAGTGTTTTAGTATATTTTCTTTCTAAATCAATAAATTAACGATTATTTTTATGAATTAAAAAACTATTTTTCAGCTATTGTATTGTATTTTTTAAAAAAAAATATTTCATAAAAAAAATCATTGTTTATAGGCATTATACTATTTTTTTTTACATTTTCTTCATAAAAAATATATTCTATATAAACGCTATTAGGAGTAAAAATAAATAAAATATGTTTGCCAACAGTTCTGTTAAATAATATTTAGTTATTATAATTTTTTAAAAAATATAAAAAGATCTTTATAAAAAAAGAATACTCATTTAGCTATTAATTGAAAGTCATATACATCGATATATTTATGTTCCTACTAAATTTGTAGGGAATGTGAGTTGGACCAAATATCAATATGAATATTTCGTATTGTGAGCTAAAATTAATGAACGGAATAATATATTTAGCTGAGTGATAGCATGAAGTTACAGTTGGGACAACTTGTTTCTTTTCATGAAAAACTGATTTCCTTTTCTCCTATGTTCACCCTTCTATTTATAATGGGGTGAATAGACAGTTATTTTGCCTCCAATCCTCAGCCCATGATCGAACCCATGATCTCCACTATTGGCCGAAATCCTTGGAACTCCTTTGAAAAACGTGGGAGTCTTTGATCGTGGGGTAGTGGGTTGAATGGGTCAAATAGGCGACCTGATGTCAGGCGGGCGACCCAAATGAATGCGGATGAAGGGCGACCCGGTATTTGTATTGCTATATTGGGCCTAGCTTATTGGGCTGATTGTAATTGGGCTAAAATGTTTTTTTGTACGGTACACAGCCCCCCAAGCACGAGGCTTAAGCAGTAAGGTGAAGTGCTGATGATATTTTAGCGCGCGCCCTTTACAAACGGGTAATCTGTTCCAGCTTGCCAAGATTTTAGGTCGTTCCCTTCCTTCATTTGCTGTTTTTTCTGTTGAGTATTATGCTGCGAGTTGAACTTATCCCTTTCTTTCCTGCCTATATAAACAACTCAACGAATTGTTTCCTGTATCGGCTCTACTATGAGGACTGTACCCCCTAGCTCCAAATATTTGCCCCTGTTCAAGGCGTTACGCTCCATGCTGAGGGGAGGCCCCGACGCCCTTTGGGAACGTGTGGAGGATTTTATATCTTTGGTAGATGAAGTCCGTCATTACCGAATATATTTTGACGAGGAAGAAAAAACTTTTTTCCGTCACCTAGTTCGATTGAAAGAAGGGCTCTCCGTGGAGGTTCCTTTTGTCCGCGTCGTTGAGGGAGATAAAAGTCGGTATGACAAAGCTATATCAGACATTCGTAGTAGAAGGGAGGCAGTTAAGGACACAATGATCAAGTATGAAGACCACTTGGCAGATTGCATTGCTGAAGATGACCTTGCGGCTATTAAGATAGATTCCCTGCAGCTTGAACTTACAAATCTCGTTAACAGGCGACTTAACTTGAGTGAAGAAATTAGAAGTGTCGCCGCCAAAGTAGCCGAGCAGCGAAATTCTCTTTCTTCGTTGAAAACTGAGCATGGCGCCCTTGTTGATGGTCTCGAGGGAGTAATGGTGAATCAGAACGAGGTAGATGAGAGCAAGGAAAAAATCACAACTCTTTGGGCGGATGCTCTGGGGGCGGCTGAGCTCCTTCCATAACTTTGCAGTTCACTTTTCCTTTTGTACTTTATTTTCTAGATTTCAAATAAAATTAATGAAGAATAAAGACTTTATTTCCATTGTTTATTGTTTTGTTGGGCGAGTAGCGTCTAATTATGTGACGATCGCCTTTTCTTTCCTTTCAGTAAGGCCTCGCCCGTTAGGGTGCAGAGAGCCCAATATATTTATTGCCTTGGGAGGCGAGCGGTGCCAAGCCTGCTAGGGTTCGTGGCATCCGCGTTTTATTGCCTTTAGGGGCTAATGATGTTAGGCCCGTTAGGGTTCAAAACATTCATGATTTCGTTGCCTTTAGGGGCTAATGGTGTTAAGCCCGTTAGGGTTCAAAACATCCATGACTTTGTGGCCTTTAGGGGCTGGTGGTGTTAAGCATATTAGGGTTCAGAACATCCACGACTTCATTTTTACGTGTTAAAAACATTCAACTTTTTATTTTTAGGTTGAGCAACATTTATTACGACGCTGACTATAACAGGAATGTCAAAGATATTTTGAAAGACGATGGGCCTCGATAAAAGCTCCTACCCTTGTAGGAGAAAAGAGTGTCCCATCGCCCCTTTATTGAAACATGAAATTCAATTGTTTGTACAGCAATGGAAGAATACGAAAAATGTAAATGACCATAAAAACATGCCTAACTATAATAGAATCCGAGATTGGCGATGTTCCAAGTTCTGGGAAGCGTTCTTCCGTCCAGTGTTTCCAGCCTATACGCTCCGCCCCCGAAAGCTTCTTGGACTCGGTAAGGACCCTCCCAGTTAGGAGCCAGTTTTCCTCCTTTGTCTCGCCCCATTGGGCGCTTCAGCACGAGGTCGCCTTCAACAGATTCTCTGTGGATGACTCTTGTGTTGTACTTCCTGGTCGCCCTTTGCTTTGCTGTAAGCTCCCTGATTTGGGCATCTTCTCTTATTTCTTCTAACAGGTCCAAATTTTCTTTGAGGGCTTCCTCGTTTTCTAAGGCCACCACAGTTGCTCTTCTTCAACTTGGTGGGTCAATTTCCGCTGGGATCATTGCGTCGGCTCCGTACACCATTTTGTAGGGGGTCTCGCCTGTGGATGAGTGAGGTGTGGTGTGATATGACCACATGATCGGAGCCAAATGTTGTACCCAATTTTTATCTTTTCCTTCAAGCCGCCTTTTTATAGCCTTTAGTATCACTTTATTGGCAGATTCAGCTTGGCCATTTGCTTGGGGATGTTCTACTGATATAAAAGTGTTGCGGATTCCCTTTCCTTCGCAAAACTGGACGACCAATTGACTAGCGAATTGTGTTCCGTTATCGGACACTATGAATTTAGGTAGACCGAACCTGCATATGATATTTCTCCAGTAGAATTTCTTTACTTTTTCAGCTGAGATAGTGGCTACAGGTTCCACCTCTATCCATTTAGTGAAGTAATTTACGGCGACTAATAAGAACCTGGCTTGGGCTTCTGACGGCGGGAAAGGTCCCAAAATGTCTACTCCCCGTTTGTAAAATGGCCATGGTGACATTACCGTTGTGAGTGGTTCTCCAGGGGCGTGATGGAGATCGCCGTGCCGCTGGCATTTATCGCAACTCCTGACATATTCAGTGGCGTCGTGCAAAAGCGTTGGCCAGAAGAATCCCGCCCTAATCACTTTTCCTGCGAGTGATCTTGTTCCAATGTGGCTTCCACAAGATCCATCGTGAATTTCTCTGAGAATCCTTTTTGCCTCTGCTCGCCCTGCACATAACAGCATTGAGACTGATATTCCCCTTTTATAGAGCTTCGTACCTACCATAGTGTAGCGTGCTGATCTCTTTTTGATCTTGATCGCCCCTTCCTTGTCTGTTGGTAACTCGTCATTCTGCAGATATTTGACAATTGGAGTTCTCCAATCCTCCTCATCATGTATTGCCAATGTTTCTTGGGTGAGGATAGCTATTTCGCCTGTACTGGGTCTGGTGATTGTCTCTTGAATCACCGTCCTGTTATTTCCAGGCTTTTTGGTGCTCGCCAACTTTGATAGCAAATCTGCTCTTGTGTTTTGGTCTCTGGGCACGTAAATCAATTCAAAAGTGTTAAGACCTTCGGCCAATCGCCTTACCTGTTCCACATATTTGATGAGTTGGGGTTCCTTTGTTTGGAACTCTCCTGAGAATTGGTTCGTGACTAATTGGGAGTCACTCATCGCCCTGAGATCTGATACGTCCATCTCTTTTGCCAGCCTCATTCCAGCTAGCAGGGCCTTGTATTCCGCCTGGTTGTTGCTTGCCTTAAAGGCGAAACGCAGGAATTGTTCTATCAAGACTCCATCTGGACCTTCAAGTACGACGCCTGCTCCGCTTCCCCTCAGATTGGAGGCTCCGTCCACTGACAGCATCCATGGTTCAGTGTTGGGATCGCCGGGGGGCGATGTTAGATCAAGTACAAAATCCGCCAACGCTTGTGATTTGATGCTTCCCCTAGGGACATAGGTGATGTCGTACTCTGTTAGCTCTATTGCCCATGCCACCATTCTCCCTGCTAAGTCTAGCTTTCTGAGTACATGCTTGATGGGATGATCAGTTTTGACTATGACCTGATGGCTTTGGAAATATTGCCTTAGCCTTCTCGCCGTAACTACTACAGCTAGTGCTAATTTCTCTATCTTCTGATAACGAGTCTCTGCATCTCGGAAGATTCTGCTCACAAAGTATATTGGTTTTTCCTCTCCTTTGATCTCCTGTACCAATGCAGAGCTCATGGTATTTTCTGACACGGCTAAGTATAAAAGCAAAGGCTTGCCTAAATGTGGGCGAGTCAGAATTGGAGGTGACGCCAGAAATTGCTTCAGTTGTGTGAAAGCTTCCTCACATTTTTCAGTCCACACAAATCTCTCGCCCTTTTTGAGTGTGGTAAAGAAATGGCATGCTTTGTTCAGGTCGGTGAAGTCCACACACATCCTCCATTTACCATTGTGTTTTTTGACCAGAACTACGTTCGCCAGCCACTCAGGGTATTTGATTTCCTCAATGAAGCTTGCTTCTTTTAGTTTGGCTACCTCTTCATCAATCGCCTTTCTTCTTTCTTCTCCCACCTTTCTTTTTCTCTGAGATACTGGTTTGGCGAGTGGCGAGATTGCTAACTTGTGAGTGATGATACTCTCATCTATCCCTGGCATATCTGAAGGCTTCCAGGCGAACAAATCTATGTTCTTTCTTAATAGGGCGACAATCTTTTCTTTCTCCTCGAACTCGAGATCGGCTCCCAGGTTCGTTGTTTGAGATGGAAGGTCGCCTATTTGGATAACCTCCAGCTCTTCGGTGGGGCTAATCCTCTTGTCTCGAAAATCCTCTCTTAGGTCTAAATCAAGGGTTTCAACCATATGCACTAAGTCTGAGATCATGCGGGCGACACATACCTGTTGGTCTAAGATTCGAGTTCTTTTTGTCCGTAGGCTGGACTCGTAGCATTGGCGGGCCATTTGTTGATCGCCCCTGATGACGCCGATTCGTCCGTTGTCTAACGGATACTTCATTGACAAGTATAATGTTGAGAGAGCTACTCCTAAAGCGTTGAACGCCGGTCGACCAATGATGAGATTGTAGGAGGTGAAGGGAGTTTTAACCACCAAGTACCTGACTTTGACTGTTTTTGCGTTTTCCCTTTCTCCAAAGGTTGTCAGGAGGGTAACATATCCCATTACCTCTACTTGATCGCCTCCGAATCCTACTAATGTTCCCCCATATGGTTTTAATTGCTCGTTGGATATCTTCATGCCTTGAAAGGCTTCCCAGAACATTATGTCTGCGGAGCTTCCAGAATCTATAAGTACTCTTTTCACATCACAATTTAAGATCTGTACTTGAATGACCAGGGGATCATCGTCGTGGGGATAGATCTCAGTTCCATCTCTGGGTGAAAAGGATAGCTCAAGGGTCTTGGGATAGGACACCTGCCCTACCAGACTCGTCTCGTGGATAATCCTTCTCAAATAGCGCTTTCGGGCGGCTCTTGATTCACCTCCCCCTGCAAAGCCGCCGGCGATAGTGGCGACTAAAGTTCTTTTCTCAGGTTCTTCTTCTTCCCCAGTTTGCGCTACTTCCTTCTACGTGCGGGCCGGGGATCTTTTGTCTAGCGTGCCTTTTGCTGCCTCTTCTAGGAATTTCTTCAAATGTCCGCTGCTAATGAGTTTTTCGATGAGGTCCCTCAGCCTGTAGCATCTTTCAGTGTCATGCCCTTTACACCTGTGATAGTGGCACCATTTGTGGGCGTTTTGCCCAAGCTGGCGATCTGATGCTGCTGGTAGTACTACTAGACCGGTGTCAATCATTTCATCTAATATATGGACCTTGGCGCTGTTTAGGCGAGTGAATTCCTCTTCGGGGCGATAGGATCTGTTGTTATTCCCGCCTCCAGTATACCTGCCACTTTTGGGATTTCCTCTGCGATCGGGCGACCTTCCTCCTGAGGATTTTTCTCTAGATTCTCTGCTTCTTTTCTCAGCGTTACTTTCTTCGCCTTTAACGTAGCACTCCGCTCTTTTTAGTACCTCTTGCATGGAAGATGCGGGCTTTTGCGCTAGGGATTCATTAAAGAACCCCGCCTTCAAACCGTTGTGGAACGCCGCTACGAACATTTCCTGGTTTGGATTTGATACTTTGATGGTGGCTTCACTGAAACGAGCTAGGTATCCCCTCAGGTTCTCGTCCCTTCCCTGGCGCATTCCAAATAGCGAAGTTGCTGTTACTTGGACGTGCTTACTCCCAGCAAATTGTTGGATGAACTTTTTAGCGAAATCAGCATAGCTCTCTATGGAATGCTTCTCCAAATTCATATACCAGCGTAACGCTGCATCTTTGAAAGTTCCTGAGAGCAATTTGCATCTCAGGTGTTCTTCTGCTCCAATGATCGCCGTTTGGGTTCCGACCGCCATTAGATGTTCTTTTGGGTCAGTTTTTCCATCAAAGGTAGGCAAATGAGGAATTTTGAAGTTTGGTGGTACTTGCGTATCCCACAACCCTTGTGCTAACGGTTGTAATTCCTCCAGGTTTTCGTCTTCAGACTCGCCTTCGTCTGCTTTGTTGTTTCCATTAGTAGCTGCTACTACTGCGGCTACAGCAGCTTCAACCTCTGCAGTCCTGTTTTGCTTAATTTGTTCCATTTCATCCTGTAAACTTCGGATGGCTGCCATGGCCGCCTCGAGGATTTCCTCCATTTTGATCGTGTATGTCTCCCATTACAGGAAAGTCTCGTGGTTAGCCTGGGAATAGTTTTACCAAGGCCCCACGGTGGGCGCCAAATGTTCCTACTAAATTTGTAGGGAATGTGAGTTGGACCAAATATCAATATGAATATTTCGTATTGTGAGCTAAAATTAATGAACGGAATAATATATTTAGCTGAGTGATAGCATGAAGTTACAGTTGGGACAACTTGTTTCTTTTCATGAAAAACTGATTTCCTTTTCTCCTATGTTCACCCTTCTATTTATAATGGGGTGAATAGACAGTTATTTTGCCTCCAATCCTCAGCCCATGATCGAACCCATGATCTCCACTCTTGGCCGAAATCCTTGGAACTCCTTTGAAAAACGTGGGAGTCTTTGATCGTGGGGTAGTGGGTTGAATGGGTCAAATAGGCGACCTGATGTCAGGCGGGCGACCCGAATGAATGCGGATGAAGGGCGACCCGGTATTTGTATTGCTATATTGGGCCTAGCTTATTGGGCTGATTGTAATTGGGCCAAAATGTTTTTTTGTACGGTACAATTTAAATTTTCGAATGTAGTATAGATATTATCTACATCTTAAAAGTTGTTAGTGTAAATATCAAGTACTTGACAAAATACCACAGAATAAACTTTAAGTATAGTAGCACAAAAGTAATAATACATAGAATGTACTATGGAGTATGTGTAGCTTTCATCTTTTAATTTTTTCAGCTGTTCAGAATTTTCAAGATGCATCTAAGTTAGTTTTCTATCTACTACAACAGTTGAATGCAGATGATATATCTCTCTTGGCATGTGTTATGTGGAGTATATGGAAGCAATGTAGTAATTTAATTTGGAACAACGTCACAGATGCGCAAAACTTTGTTTTTACGCGTGCATATAATATGTTGCTTGACTGGCGGGCTATGCAAGCTACCAAAGCTGGTGCTAATGCGGACCAGCATATAGAACATGTTCACAAATGGAATGAGCCATTAGTTGGCGGGTGAAATGCAACATTGATGCGTCCTTCTCATCGGTATATAATCGAATTGACATTTGTATTAGAGATGAGTTTGGTGCTTATGTTTTGGCAAAGTATGAGCAATTCACTCCATTATGTGTGATGTGAAGATTGACGAAGCTCTCGGACTACTTTCCGCTCTTAAGTGGGTGCACGAACTAAACTTGGGTCCTGTGGGTTTTGAGCTTGATTCAAAGATTGTGGTGGAAAAATTTCACTCCAACAAGATTGATGACACAGAGCTAGAAGATATTATGTCACATTGTAAATGACTCTTTTCTACTTCTTATAATAACTCTAGTGTTGAGTTTGTTCGGCGACAAGCAAATGAGGTGACTCATAGATTAGCTAAGGCGGCCTCATGTATAGCTAGTCCCCAAATTATGGTTGAAATATCTTATTGTATTAAACATCTTTTGATTAATGATATGCTATAAGTACTCTCTCTTCAAAAATAATAATAATAATAATAATAATAATAATAATAATAATAATAATAATAATAATAATAATAATAATTAAATTGATCGTTATTATTATCAAATAATTCAAAAGTAATAAATCTAACAAAAATAATAATACTAAACCTTACATAAAAGTATAAAACAGTAACATCTTAAAATTGTCGGAAGACCATTTTTTATGTAGGGAACGATTTTTTTTTGGTTTAGTAGACTAGTGGTTAAAAATTTGATCCTTAAGTTGAATAGGTAGATTGTATAAAAAAAAAAAAAAAGTTTAATAAGTAGAATAATAGAAATTCAAACCTTGATCCTTTGCATATATATGATATAATATTCTACCAATTGAACTAAGAAATAATATTTTAATTAGCGGACAATAGTCAATTTTTATAACTTTATTTCATTTTATATATATATATATATATATATATATATATATATATATATATATATATATATAAACTCTAAAGGCTAAAATTCCACCTTTAAATGAATATACATACACCTATAAAGTAGTCTAGCCCCAAATATGTCTATGTATTATTTTAATTTTGATATCAAATGCTAAATATACATATAACTTCAAATAATCTTCATCTCAAATTAATCAATATCATGCATTATTTTTTTGCCAAAGTTCGAACTTGACACCCACTTTATTTTATATGGAAAAAAATTAGTGAATTTTTTGAAAATAAAATAAAATTACTAAGAGTAGTCTCTCATTATGATTTTAAACATAAAATATTTAAAATTTTAAAAACACGAGTAAATATTTTTAAAACATGTAAATCAATATGCTTACAAATATGCTCTATTTATTTGGAGTTTATAGACTATATTATCTATATAATACACAAATTATGTAATACATATACTTCAGCGATTAAAATATATAATATAATATAATATAATTAATTATATATTATCAATATATCAATTTTTTTTTGGTACAATTAATATATCAATTATTAATATATAATAATTAATTAATTGTGCCCGTGCATTCGCACTAGTAAAAAGTCTAATTTAATAAAATAGAAAATATATTTGTAAATTAACATTCTTGGAGGGAGAGAATGACTTGAAGGGAAATCGTACTTATCAGAAGGCAACGGAATTTAAAATTTTCAGATTTCCTTTCCTTGGATCATTACGAAGTTAGAATGAATCAGTGATAGAATTGTTACCTTACATGAAAAGATTCGATTGATCACAAAGCTGAGCAACGTAGCAAAGCTTCTACTCGTCCACACGAACAGAACTTCTCCGATGACCGGTGCTAGCCAATTTCAACGGAGATTCAGAGAGATTAGGATTTAGAGAGCGGTTACGTTTCTAACTCTTAGAATTAGGTTAAGCTCACATAACTTCACCACAAGGGTTCTATTTATAGAACTACTTGTGTGTTCATCAAACCAATCACTTAAATACACCGTACCTTACGGTGGACCGCATTTCTCTATTTTCTTAAATTAAAAAATAAGTCATACTTAATTATTTACTTACTAATAAGTCCTACTTATTATTTTATAAACAAGTCTTACTTATTTATTTCTCTCATCTATCTGTCCTTTGTGTGTGACCCTATAGGTTCTCATAACGTTGGCAATAATATTAAATCACATATTTAATATTATAAACAATGAGCGGTATCTAGCAACACATCATTGTTACCCAAGTTACGAGAATGTCATGTGATCTGACAAACATTTTCCGTGATAAACATCTCGTGTATAATTACCCTTTTACCCTTATGTCTATATTGAACACAAGGCATAGTATGTCATCCTTGTTAAGTTCAATATTGGGCCCTTAGACATATCTCCTGTTATGTAGGAGGGGTAAATTCCATCTAGGTCACTCATGTCCCTCAGTATGCTTTGTGAAGTACCCATCAACTGTCTTTATGATCATCCTGTTACAGACAACGTTTGATCAGCAATAGAGTACTTGACTCCACATCTAGGGTCCATAGTGGTTTCAGGTCGAAGGGTGGAATACACCACTTGTCACTATGAGAATATCTTATGACATTTCATAACATACTATGTAGTATTCTCATGGTGGGTCAATCCGATATAAATGTTACCCCTAACATTCATATCTATGTGAAGACTTGATAACTACTTATCTATGATCCGTGAGATGTGATCATCAGTCTACCAACATAATAGTCTCTATGCTTTAATGTTATCCCAATTCACAATAAAGCTTGACTACAGATATTTTAAGAATAGTGTTCTCATGTTAATGGATTCTCACGATTAAATCATACTTAACGTTCCATTTAACGAACTAACTATTCTAGGGACTCTATTATTTTAACACATAAACATAATAAAGAAAAGCCTTATTATATATATAAAATATATAAATCAAGTTGCAATACAAAATCAAATACTATCAAAATATATTGGCTTTTAGGGCTTACTCCAATATGACTGTGGATAGAAAATAATTTTTTATTGTTTGTTTGCGCTGTAGACTGCCTTTCACTCTCGTTCGCAGCGCTCGCGTACTATCACTTTCTCTCTCGACTCGTCATTCACGGTAAGCTTCGTCTCTCTCCCCGCCCTAAGCTCTATCTTTTGGGACTGTTTTTTTATTTTTGATGAATGAGTGATTGTTATTGCCCTTTTGTTTGGATTATTTTGTTGATTTTTTATCGAATGAGTTTATTGTTTTTTTGGGACTGTTTGTTTTGCTCTTGTTCTGTAGATTGTTCATGCTTAGGTAAGCTTAGATTTTGAGTGTTCTTGGGACTGATTGAATGAGTTGATTATTTTCTTGCTCTGGTTGTTTTTATTTTGAGTTGTTTTCCAAGCTTAGATTTTGAGTATTTTTGTTGTTTTGATTGAATGTTAATTGTTGGAGTATTTGTCCCTAATAGATTGTTTACATAGTAATACATGCATTAGGTCCCTAATTATTTGTATATGGAATTCTTTGAATATTGACATAACATGGCAAAATTGTTTTGACATGAATATTGGTAGCCTTTCTAGATCTTAGAGTACATTTCTATTCCCTGACATTGTGGCTTAGTTGTCCACGCCTTTTGTTAGCAAGAGACACTTCAAACAGGGCATAACTTGATATATGTTTCTGACCACAAGAGATGACATAAACAACATATCAAATTCGGTCTATTGGTTAATATTGTGATTTTGAGCAAACGTCGTGTCTTAATATTCCGTTATGGTTACATCTCATAAGGTCATTGTCCGGTTGTCTTTGGACAGAAGTGATTATGCTTTTGTAGCCCAAGCGTTATTAAGTGGCATGACACGATATCCCAAGACGAGATATTGTTGATGTGTCCGGTGCAATTATTGCTGTTGATGTGTTGAGCTTTTGTGTGAATCAATAGATTGGTTTTTAAGGCAGTCTTGTTTTCTTATCTCTGCTGGCAGTGATGTAGGATTGTATTGGACTGGTGTAGCATTACATTGATTGGACTGTTGTAGCTTCTGGTTGTAGTGGATGCCTTATGTGTAATGTTCTTTCTCTTCTTTAGATTGGGTGCTTGTCTCCTCGATATATTGTATATGTTTGATAGTTTAGTTTTGATTAAGATCATTGTTGTAAGGGAGGTCTTTAGCTCTATTTGGTGAATTCTTTATATCAGACTTTATTTTTGCGTTGTGAATTGGCAAACCGTGTGCCCAAATCACTCATCAATAAATCTTCGCTTGTTCAAAAAAAAATTGTGATTTTGAGCGATTTTGTTGTTTCGATTCATTAATACATGTTAATTTTGCTTCACATGTAAATTTGTGGTTAAAATTTTTCCCAAGCTCTCTAATTTTACTTCACATGTTAATTCGACATCAAATGCCCTCATTTGGGACAAATGGCAGCATTTTAAGTAAGGGTATTTTGTTCTTGTCCAGGTACATCAACTTTCTTATATTGTATTTGGTCCCTTATGTTTATTTTAAGTTTGAATCAGATCCCTTACGTTTTAAAAGTTTTAATTTGGTCCCTCACGTTATCAACATTTGCATTAGTTAGTCCTTTCCGTCAAATTTTTCACTAAATCCGTTTGATCCTTACATGTGACTGACAGTTTGGACACATGGACACTATTTTGAACATGTTCAGTGCCATTTGGGATGCTAACTAAGTAAAAAAAAATAATTAAAAATAATATATATTACTTATAATAATATAATTGGCCCCAAAAAAAATGTCCAAAATAGTGTCAACATGTCCAAAATAACGTTCACGTGTCCAAACCGTCAACCACGTGTAAAAATCAAACGGAGTTAGTGAAATATTTGACATAATGAACTAACTAATGCAAAAGTTAATAACGTGAGGGATCAGATTGAAACTTTTAAAACATAAGGGACCTGATTCAAACCTAAAATAAACGTAAAGTACCAAAAGTACACTTTAACCTAAATATTTGAAGGCAATTTAAAGAACAACAATTACTCCTTGCCAACTTCATAGAGAAGAAAGAAACACAACAATGACGACAAAAGCTCTGTCCTTCACCCTATCTCTCAACGACCTCTTCGGTTCCAAGTCTCCACAAACCGCTTCAAAAGTTTCTGTTTTCTCTATCAAATGTTCCGCCGGTAACTCTGCTTTTTTGTTGTTGTTGTTGTTATGAGTTTGTCACTGCGCTGTATAATGGTTTTAAATTTGATTAGATTATTATACATTTTGTGACTATTATTATTCTTTTGCTTCAAAAAGTGATCCTTTTTATTGTTTTGGACGACGGGTCTATTGGGATATATCAATTTTTCAATACTATATAGATTTCTTTGCATATAAAAAGTAAAAAAAAAATGATATTTTTTTCAAGACGAAACAATAATTGTGTAAATGTTAGCATTAATTAAGGATCATTTGGATAATGAGGTTGCACATATAATTCTTGTATGCCTAAAATGATAGCCTTGTTTAAAGAATATTATCTCAATGAAATCCTACATGCAGAAGAACAAAACATTTTTGTTTTAAAATGATTGTTTTGCAAAATACAATTGGTATACAAAGTTTTCTGTTTGTTAGAGTATATAGTACCTATAGCCTAGTTATGAAAAGATGATTCTAGAATATCAAATAGTTAGTTTCAGTTCAGTTACTAAGTGTAACTAACTTACTCTATGTTCAGGCTCTATATAAGATAGAGACTCATCAGTTTGTAACTAACTTTTATAATCAATAGAATATTCTTTCTCTATGCTCTCTCTATCTTTCTCTGTTTCTATCATGGTATCTTGAGCTTTCCTTTTCTTTGATCCATGGCTGACCAAAATCCCTTCAAAGGGAACAAGATTTCTAATCTCATCTCTCTTAAGCTTGATGACAAGAACTTCAAGCAATGGAAACAACAAATCTCCGGCATAATTCGCGGTTGTGATTTACAGAAATACATCACCGATCCAGTTGTACCATCGGAATTTCTTACCGATGCCGATCATACTGCCGGAACTACCAATCCTCTCCGTCAAGAATGGGAGAAGAACGATGCGTTGATCTGCACGTGGCTTCTTTCCACCATTTCTGATTCACTTCTTGCGAAAGTTGTTGATCTCACCTATTCGTGGCAGGTTTGGGATGAAAGTCACCGTTAATTTGATACCTTGCTCAATACCAAAGCGCGACAACTCAGATCGAAACTGCGAACCCTAAGAAAAGGAGATCGCACCGTCGCGGCGTTCATACAACGCGTTCGAAACCTAATTGAGATCGTAATTGATGCGCTTCCTGAGGATTATGACTCAGCTGTTGCTGCGATTTCGAGCAAATCAACTTCGGTTTCCATTGATGAAGTTGAATCTGACTTGCTCGCTCATGAAACCAGGCTTGACAGGAACAAGAAACAGAGCCTCACTGATGCTGCAACGGTTAACCTTGCACAAGCTTCGTCTCTACCTGCCTCAGCTGCTAATTCCACTGGTGACTCTCTCCAACCTCCTAATCCTTCCTTTCCTGTTGGTTCTAATCATGTTACTGCTAATGGATCCTCTGGAGGAGATGAATTTCATCGTGGTGGACGGAATGGCAGAGATGGAGGAGGCTCTGGGCGTGGTGGACGTGGAGGCAGGTACAATGGTGTAACTTGTCAGATTTGTCACAAAGGCAATCATGATGCCTCTATCTGTCACTACAGGCACACTGGCACTATGCCTGGCTATGGTTACATGCCTCCTCAGTTTCCACAATATCCATCACAGTATCAGGTTCCCTTTGCTAATCCCTATGGTTATTCGCCAAGGCCACAACTTCCTCTTACTCCTCAGGCTCTGCTCACTGGAGGCAGTTCAAGTTTCAATAATCAATGGTGGTATCCTGACTCAGGGGCTTCTCACCATGTATCTCCTGATGCCTCCAATCTATCTGATGCAGCTTCTTTGCCTGGTTCTGAGCAAGTTCTAATGGGAAACAGACAAGGTTTGTCTATTAACTCTATAGGTTCAATGTGTTTTACTTCCTAAACCAACCATAAAACCTCTCTTACCCTTAATAATCTCCTTTTAGTTCCCTCAATTACTAAAAATCTAATGAGTGTGTCTAAGTTTGCACAAGATAATAATGTGTTCTTTGAGTTTCACCCTACCTTTTGCCTTGTTAAATCACAGGCTACTTCTGAAGGAAAATAGCGTTATTATAAGCAGCGGAATTCAAAAATTTTCCTTAGTTTGATCCTTACGAATGAGCATGATATGTGTTTTAGGGTTTTTACCTCTTGAAGGGAAGAACCTTTGAATCACGATCTCTTGTAGGGAAGAGCCTTTAGAATCACGAACAAGATGATCACGAGCGTTGATGAAGGTCACCGACGCCTCTAACTAGTCCACACGAACAGTCACCTTCAATAGAGTGCTAGCTCTTTATGTTTGAAGGCTATGCAAGAATATTGAGAGAGAGGATTATTTTAGTATTTTCAATTCTAAAATATTATTGTGTTTTTTCTTGTATATGTTGAGCAATGACAAGAGGTCTCTATTTATAGATATCTCTTGTCTTGTGCATCAAGACAACTCATGTCTAGTGCACCAAGACTTCTCTTATTGGGCAAAGCCCAACAAGAAACAAAAGCTAGGGCGCGCGCCCCCCATGAGTGGTAGTACTCATGTGCGCGCCCTCCCACCATAATCTATGGTGTTCTTTGTAACATCCCCAAATTCTAAAATTCTAAAATTCCCTAATTAATTTTAATTAGAGACTTTCTAATAAAATTAGAATTTTTATGAGGTGATTAAATTAATTAAGTTTTGGGATTTTAGTGGAGTATGTGTAAAATTAAGAGTTTTGGTTAAGCTTAAAACTACACACTCATATTTTAACCCCATGCTTATGATCTAATTAACCCAAGAGAATTCAAATTCCCTCCCAATCTCTTCTCTCCCTCGTGAGCTCTCTCTCACTCATGACTCAACATTTTGTTAGTAGCAAGCCAACACCTCACCTCATGTGTGAGTCATCTTTCCACTCAAATCCTAACCACTCCTAAGACATGCAAGCAAGCTACCTCCTTCTCATTGTAACTCAGAAAATTCAGAATCACTAAGCTCTCCTCTCTCTCTCACACGCCCAAACAAACAACAACCATAAGACTCCAATTTCTTCAATCAACCCCCATTTCACATGTTTGTCTTTTAACACTATAAATCTATTCCTCCACAGTAGTAATGAACCAGAGATTCCTCACATGCACAAGTAACAGAGATTCTCTCTGAAAACTCTCATCAATTCCTAGCCAATTCACAAAACAACAACAACTTCAATCTTCACCTTATCACTAGCCAATGGCAATGCATGCACCCCAAAGCTTAGAACAAAACCACTACTGTGTATAACATCAGAACTCAACTATAAATAGCCCTCCAATTCAGCTGAGAAATTCATCAAACACTTCACAAATTCGTAGTCCAAGTTAGAGGGTTTCAAAAGTGTCAAAGTCTCAATTTTTGGTCTGGAGTTCGTGGGTTAACTGAGGGTTGCAGTAGCTGATTTAGAGAGCCCAGGAAGCAAGTAAAAGCTCCAATCCAGGTGGGTTCTTAGGCTAGTGTAGCTAGAATTTCCTGAAATTCAATATTGCATGTTAACTTAGGAAAATTAGGATTTAATTGTGTGAGGAGAATTAACTCCCAAATTCTCTTCTATTCTGTTATATATTACTTATATTATGTATCTGTACTTCCTCAGCGTTTGGTTGTAGGTGAATCTTTGAAAATATTGAAAATTCGTAAAACATGGGTCTTTCTGACTTAACTCGCCATAGCGAGCTGTTAGCGAGCACTCATGGCGAGCTCAAGGTTCTGGGCTGAAGAACTTCGCCATGGCGAGCTCTAGCTCGCCTAGCGAGTTGTTTAGGCCAGTACCTGTAAGTTCGCCATGGCGAGCTTGTTGACTCGCCGTAGCGAGCTAACCCAGAGTTGCCTCACTTTTCCTATTTTAAAAATGGTTGTTCACTCGTTTTATATCATTATCTGAGGAAGATATATTGCAGATGTATAATGTATTTAATATGGTACGGAAAGTCAGGAACAATTTTGAAATTATGGATAATTTAGAAATTAAGTTTGTATGTTCCCCGGGTTTTGGGATAATATGGTAGTATGTTAATCAATTTAGAATCAGTCAATCATGTGCGGTTTAATATGCTGCTTATGGGCTTCCAATGGAACAACCCATTAGGAAAATGATTGTGAGCTTAATGCCGTGGTCGAATCGGTCAGCGGATATGGCGTACCTTCGAGACATGCTCACCTCGAAGTGTCTTAGCGGAATAAAATCAATAAGATATTTTGTGTGTTACACTTTAATCAATTATGTTCATGATATTTTAATGTTAGCTATTATTATGGACTGATTAGGAGCCCCGGCTTTATAGCCTAGGAGGATAGTAGAATTCACTGGGACGAAGTGACTGTCTCACCCCACTCCCTTTTCGATATAGGTAAGACAGGTTATTCCAGGAGCAGGAACCAGGTTGGATCTGACGATTGGAGCCATGCTTGGATTGTCAGCTTTGAAGACTTAGTCTTCATTCTTGCTTTTATTTAGCTTGTTATCTTATTATAGTTTCCTTCCGCTGTTTGTATTAAATATTCTCTTATTCTCTTAATGATAATATATCATTCGGTTATTTCTTGTATAATTTATTGTACTCAGATTCCAGTTTTAATGTTCCGACTAAATATTCTAGACAATTTAGTTGGGGCGTTACAATTGGTATCAGAGCAGGTCGATCTAGTATCGGACCTTGCCATGAGTCATTACAATCCCTTCCTCAGTAGAGCGGACCCTTTGGAGTCTGGACTGTTTACGCTGGAACCATCGCGTGCTGAGTCTGATCAGCTCAGTATTGTGCATGGTAGGCAGGATGTTACGGTCGAGAACCGAAGTGGACCATGGTGGTTAAGTAAGAAGATTGTAGTGGAGATGCAGTTCAGAAGCAATCGTTGGCGAGAATTCTCTCTAACCGGATGTTAGAGCTGAAATAGTTAGGATTGAAGGAGTAAGTGGTGCAACGCCAACGAGTATACCAAGAATTAAGATGGATTAAATGGATTAAGACCAATAGTAGTAGGAAATTCTGGAGATCGTAAGGAAGCAGTTGTTAAGATTATAGAGAGTGAGAACAGTTTGATGGAAGTACTAATCGTTCGAAGTAGAATTGTTCATGTAAGAGCGTAAGTGTATAGGGTACAGTAGCATCTACTGACACCGAGTGTCAGGTAACTTCCCCAGACTTGAGAGTAACCATACCTTCTGGTGAACATGTTTACAAGAAACACGTGAACCAAGTAAAATTTAACCCTCGGTAAATCAGAACTCTTCCTAAATACTTAACCTTACTTGTCAGCCGTGAGATTCACCAGTGATGCTAGGTCTGTTCAATACCATACTAGAGGAACCAAGTTGGAATATTTATCCATAGTGACACTCATCCGAAAACTTCCCAATAGATCATCCTATAGGAAGCCGACTCTTAATGCCTCCCTGAGGGTAATCTAGTTTTTCAACCTCGTAACTCGTATTCCTACCATACCGTTAGGAGCCAGGATTTGTTTAGCATAACAAATAGAATTTCCATTTCGATACCAGCTTAGGTCAGTTAACTCAGCAAACCATTAGAGACCAACTTAGATTAGAGTAACAATTAGGAATTATTTTCTTCAACACCATGTAGGTACCTGACTAAATTCATAAGGCATCACTCGTGAGCAGTAGAAACAAGAATTAACCGAATTAGTCCTTGTAAGTAAGAACCGATAGTTGTACCTTGCCACTAGAGGTTGAGCGCTTTCAGAATCCAACAGTTAGGAATTCCACCTTCTAAATGTTTTACCATATAGACGCATTAGATTTAGTTATTCAATTATCTTGAACCAGTAATTTAGTACCATTTGCTACCCAACCAAGCATATAGGAACATAGTCGAATTAGTCTGCCTTTGACTCAACACTTTCTTATCTTTCGATCTGTCATGTTACCACTTAGGGAATTGATATAAGTATAGTGAGATAGTCTCAGCTTAACACGTTATAGTAGAGGTCACACCAAACCGCTTGGAATATAACCTCACCTGGAATGACAAGTAGATATATTTCTTGACCATACTTAGTTACCTAGAAGCCTGTCTAGCACTATCATGTAACTCATATATTAGCAACTTAGTGTCGTGGATAAGGTAGATATCTTGGGAGAGAAATTAAGTTGAACCACACGTGCTAGTAAATACCTTAGAAGCCAGCCTACTATCTTGTCATTTAGTACATTAACAATAGGGACTCGTCATAGTAGAACAGTCTATCTTTTAGAAATCAACCTTAGTGCCGTAACACTAGCATTCAAGCCTCAATCAGATTAGCAAGTCAGAAGTTAACATTGACACCTTCAGCCATCTAGATCAATCATTTATTGCCTATGTTAGTTATCTCGTATCGGAAATAACCGAGTTGGATTTATTTATTATCAACCATTTAGCATTTTCAAATCATCTGGACCTTCGAGTTAGAAACCTGTTAGAGTTAGTCAGATTTCCATCAAGAGTGCCTATCAATACCCTGATTTGAGCCGGAACCAGTAGAGGTTAAAATTCCAATTTCATGACCTTTCTTTCGGAACTTCGTTAAGCTAAATCCTTCGAACCAAATCATACTGGATTGGGTATCCATTAGACATGGAAACATGGGACGGGTTCACTCCCTAGTCCGTCTGAATATGTCTCGGACAGATAATTTCTTCTTATGCCCTATCATCTGTTAGTCGTAGTTTATCACTCGGAGTAGTTGGAAGGTGAACTTTCCAAAATTCCTCGACATCGGTCAGTCAAACTGACAACTGTGGGACGTCACTTATCAGTAATCTTGTTCAATCTTTTCACCCTTCCAGTTACGTTGTTAGTAACTAAATATAATTCGTGGAATCCAGTTATCTGGAGAAGACACGTGTAATCCAGTTCAAGCTCTTACTCATCATAGCGATCTTTTAATTAGTATTATTAGTCAAGTATCGGCCGAACTATTTAGACTAGTGTCAGTATCAGTTAATCTCATAGGTCCTTGTGCACCTGAACGATCCATCATTATTCCCAGTACCTTGGGTATACTTTCGGAGTCTTATCAGCTAACTTCCAGTTAAGTTCAGATCTTTCCAGTTACGTAGATAATAGGAGCCTGTATAAATAGCAGAATCTAGATACTTCATCAACGCTATTCTCTGAATCCGAGTTTGAACCATTCCATTCTCTGCCGACTGTTTCAGTTTCTCTGTACAGTATCAACGATAGATTCAGACCGTCATTAATCAATTCTTCGTGTAGAGTATAAGAGTTTCCTTATTACAATTCGATTCATACGTTGACACATAGACTATGGCTAGAGCTGTCGAAACGGGCGGCCCGGCCCGTTTCGGGCCGGCCCATTCGGGCTTCGGGCTTAATCGGGCCGGGCTAAAAAGCCCGGATAAAAAAACGGGCGAAAAAACAAGGCCCGAGCCCGGCCCGGTACGGGCTCTCGGGCTTTCGGGCCGGCCCGGTTTTTTTAAAATTTTTTTTAAAGCAAAATTAGATAGATGAAGGGTAATGAAAAAAGAATAAATTTAAGTGCCCAATAAATTAGACAAATTCAGAGATTTGTTATGCAACAAATTACAGAGAGATCACAACATTAATTAATTACAAATAAGTTGAAATTTGTTATAATTAATGTAAAGTTATTTAAGCTAGTTACATTTTACGAGTAATTACGTAGAGAAATAATTCATGACCATGGTTTTATATTTTTAGCTTATTTATTTATTTTAATGACACGATAAGTTATTTTTACTTTTAGCTTATTTTCATTTCTTTATGTATAATTTGCGTTACTAATGCATGTATTTAATTTGCGTTACTAGTGCATATTTATTCTCTTAAATGCGCGTTTGATGGAATTGGAAGGTGTTTGTGACGTGTGTGTTGATGCTGTGTTGTTAACTTATTATGTTTGTGTAGGCTTTTAATTTGTGGCACAACTAAAAATGTTATAAACATCCTTCCTTATTTACTCATATTTTTTATTTTTATTTTTTTATTATAATTTATTCGGGTTTGCGGGCGGCCCGCGGCCCATTCGGGCCGGCCCATATTTTTTGAGGGCTTTATCGGGCCGGGCAAAAAAGCCCGGATGTTAATTCGGGCTAGATTTTTAAGGCCCAAGCCCGGGAAAATATCGGGCTATTCGGGCCGGCCCATTCGGGCTGGCCCATTTTTACAGCTCTAACTATGGCGAATGAGGGATTTAAAGCCATTCTCTGTGTTGAGTGTACAAATCTTCCGTATCTAGTCAGCCATCATTAGAATGCAATCACTTTAGCCAAATTCTTTCATGCCAACCTATCAGTGAATTATCCAGCCAACCTAACCATATCATTGAAGGAAGAATTCGAACCTCAGTTCATGATATGTTAAATGTACTACTCGACCACAGTGTTGTGCTAGGATGGATTGAAATAGTAGGTGGAAAATTCTAAAGTACTATGGAATCAGTTGCAGATGAGTCTGACTCATTGGCGAAAGGATCTATAGTGCCTAAGCGTTCTTCACTCGTTTTATATTTTGATTAATCCTAGAATTTTTATACCGCACTATGGGACAGTAGTACGTGTGACGTGTCACGAGCTGCAGCGTTCGGAATTGATAAAAACCCTAAAGAGAGAATTTTGGATTATTGACATCAACACTTAAACTTATTCCACTCAGCTATTCATATATCAACAACCAGGCCAGATACCGACATGAGGAACGGTAGTGCGAGATAATATTCAGTACGATATTGCTAAGATGTCGCGAACATATTAGACTGTAGTAGGGGATTGAGAAGTACCGTCACATACTTGCTTTCACCAAGTAAAACAAGTGCACTTGTGAGGTCATCCCAGGAGAGATGTAGTAGTGTAAGAAGTTTATTTGGAAAAGAATAGATAATGCGTCATTACGTTAAGTGAATCTGATGTAAGGTCGTGATGACGCAGAGTAAAAAGGGGATGACCATAAGTAGTCGGATCGGAGTGCGCAGCGCAAGATCAGATGAAAATATATTAGATGATCAAATTTGGACGAATAACCCTTTCAGAGAGGAAAGTTTTATTCCAAGGAATAAAAGTAATTAAGTGATTCTTGAGAATAACACCAAAGTTGGATCTATGAGGTGTTTTCGAACGAAGAGATTCTATCCGAAGTATATAAGACCTTATCAGATTCGTCAACGCGTCGGTCCTGTAACCTATCAGTTAATTCTAATTCTATCCTTGTCAGGGTTACACGACGTGTTTTATGTGTCTCAACTTCGGAAATTCATTCCCAATCTTTATCGCTCTTTAGAGATTGATATTCAGTCAACATTAACTTAACAGCCGAATCCAGCTCGTGTAGTTGATTGTGAAGTTAAGACTCTTCAGAACAAGAAAATTTCTTTAACCAAAGAAGGGCTAAGTCTCATGACGACTAACCCACTCAGGAACGGAAAACCTGTCATGAGAAAAGTTATTCCTACTCTTCCAAAGGTAAATTTCTGAATTTCGAGGACGAAATTTCTTTAAGGGGGGTAGATTGTAACATCCCCAAATTCTAAAATTCTAAAATTCCCTAATTAATTTTAATTAGAGACTTTCTAATAAAATTAGAATTTTTATGAGGTGATTAAATTAATTAAGTTTTGGGATTTTAGTGGAGTATGTGTAAAATTAAGAGTTTTGGTTAAGCTTAAAACTACACACTCATATTTTAACCCCATGCTTATGATCTAATTAACCCAAGAGAATTCAAATTCCCTCCCAATCTCTTCTCTCCCTCGTGAGCTCTCTCTCACTCATGACTCAACATTTTGTTAGTAGCAAGCCAACACCTCACCTCATGTGTGAGTCATCTTTCCACTCAAATCCTAACCACTCCTAAGACATGCAAGCAAGCTACCTCCTTCTCATTGTAACTCAGAAAATTCAGAATCACTAAGCTCTCCTCTCTCTCTCACACGCCCAAACAAACAACCATAAGACTCCAATTTCTTCAATCAACCCCCATTTCACATGTTTGTCTTTTAACACTATAAATCTATTCCTCCACAGTAGTAATGAACCAGAGATTCCTCACATGCACAAGTAACAGAGATTCTCTCTGAAAACTCTCATCAATTCCTAGCCAATTCACAAAACAACAACAACTTCAATCTTCACCTTATCACTAGCCAATGGCAATGCATGCACCCCAAAGCTTAGAACAAAACCACTACTGTGTATAACATCAGAACTCAACTATAAATAGCCCTCCAATTCAGCTGAGAAATTCATCAAACACTTCACAAATTCGTAGTCCAAGTTAGAGGGTTTCAAAAGTGTCAAAGTCTCAATTTTTGGTCTGGAGTTCGTGGGTTAGCTGAGGGTTGCAGTAGCTGATTTAGAGAGCCCAGGAAGCAAGTAAAAGCTCCAATCCAGGTGGGTTCTTAGGCTAGTGTAGCTAGAATTTCCTGAAATTCAATATTGCATGTTAACTTAGGAAAATTAGGATTTAATTGTGTGAGGAGAATTAACTCCCAAATTCTCTTCTATTCTGTTATATATTACTTATATTATGTATCTGTACTTCCTCAGCGTTTGGTTGTAGGTGAATCTTTGAAAATATTGAAAATTCGTAAAACAGGGATCTTTCTGACTTAACTCGCCATAGCGAGCTGTTAGCGAACACTCATGGCGAGCTCAAGGTTCTGGGCTGAAGAACTTCGCCATGGCGAGCTCTAGCTCGCCTAGCGAGTTGTTTAGGCCAGTACCTGTAAGTTCGCCATGGCGAGCTTGTTGACTCGCCGTAGCGAGCTAACCCAGAGTTGCCTCACTTTTCCTATTTTAAAAATGGTTGTTCACTCGTTTTATATCATTATCTGAGGAAGATATATTGCAGATGTATAATGTATTTAATATGGTCCGGAAAGTCAGGCACAATTCTGAAATTATGGATAATTTAGAAATTAAGTTTGTATGTTCCCCGGGTTTTGGGATAATATGGTAGTATGTTAATCAATTTAGAATCAGTCAATCATGTGCGGTTTAGTATGCTGCTTATGGGCTTCCAATGGAACAACCCATTAGGAAAATGATTGTGAGCTTAATGCCGTGGTCGAATCGGTCAGCGGATATGGCGGACCTTCGAGACATGTTCACCTCGAAGTGTCTTAGCGGAATAAAATCAATAAGATATTTTGTGTGTTACACTTTAATCAATTATGTTCATGATATTTTAATGTTAGCTATTATTATGGACTGATTAGGAGCCCCGGCTTTATAGCCTAGGAGGATAGTAGAATTCACTGGGACGAAGTGACTGTCTCACCCCACTCCCTTTTCGATATAGGTAAGACAGGTTATTCCAGGAGCAGGAACCAGGTTGGATCTGACGATTGGAGCCATGCTTGGATTGTCAGCTTTGAAGACTTAGTCTTCATTCTTGCTTTTATTTAGCTTGTTATCTTATTATAGTTTCCTTCCGCTGTTTGTATTAAATATTCTCTTATTCTCTTAATGATAATATATCATTCGGTTATTTCTTGTATAATTTATTGTACTCAGATTCCAGTTTTAATGTTCCGACTAAATATTCTAGACAATTTAGTTGGGGCGTTACATTCTTGCTCGTTGAAATTACCGTGATACCCTTATCACATTGCACATACACCGTACCTTACGGTGTTCCTTTAATTATCTCAATATTAGATTGTCCTTATGTGTGTGACCCTTGTAGGTTTCCATAACGTTGGCAATTATATTAAATCCTTTATTTAATATAATAAACAATGAGCGGTATCTAGCAACACATCATTGCTACCCAAGTTATGAGAAATTAACACGTGATCAAAACATAACCTTTAGTGATAATATATGCGTGTATAATTACCCCTTTGCCCTTTATGTCTATATTGAACACAAAGCATACTTGGTGTCATCTTTGTCCAGTTCAATATTGGGCCCATGACATTTATCCTGTTATGCAGGATTGGCAAATTCCATCTAGGTCACTACTGTCCCTCAGCATGCTTTGTGAAGTACCCATCAACTGCCTTTATGGTTATCCTGTTACCGACAACGTTAGATCAGCAACAAAGTACTTGACTCCACATCTAGGGTACAAAGTGGTTTCAGGTCTAAGGGCGGTTTACACCATTATCACCATGAGAGTAACTTATGACACTTTGCATAACTTTGCATGTAGTACTCTCATAGCGGGTCAATCCGGTATAAATATTACTCCTAATATTTCTTATATCTATGTCAAGACTTGATAACTCTTTATCCCATGATCCATGAGATGCGATCATCAGTCTATCTTCATAATAGTCTTTATGCTTTAAGATTATCCCTTTTCACCTTAAAGCTTGACTATGGATACTTTAAGAATAGCGTCTTTATGTTTAATGTAATCTCATGATTAAGTCACACTTAATATTAAACGGACTTTCTATTCTAAGGACTTCATTATTTTGAACGTTACAAACATAATAAAGAAAGCGCCTTTGATTATTAATAAAAGAAACCATATATTATTAATAATTAATTTGATACAAGTACTAAAGTCATTGGCCTCTAGGGCTTACACCAACACCTTCTGCATGGCATTGTTGGAGCAGATGGTCTCTATAAATTTGCCTCTCCTTTAGACTCCATTTCTACTTTGAATAAATGTTCAAAATTCTGTTTCTCTTTTCAATTCTAGTTTGTTTGAATATGTGAATAATTCACAACCTATTGTCAATGTTTCTCAACTTGCATCTAATAATAATAATAATCATAATTCTAGTTGTGTACCTATGACTACCTATTTGTATGATTTATGGCATGCTCGTTTAGGACACCCTCATCATGATGCACTTAAAGAAGCCTTAAAAATATGCCATGTTAATATTCCATCTAAGTCTCAAACTAGCCTATGTTCCGCCTGTTGCTTAGGAAAGAGTCATAGATTGCATGCACCACCTTCCACTACTGTCTATCACACACCCTTTGAGTTAGTCACTTGTGATTTATGGGGTCCTGCACCAGTTCAATCTTCCACTGGTTTCACCTATTTTCTTACATGTGTTGATGCCTTTTCTAGGTTTGTATGGGTTTATCCCTTGAAACTTAAATCTGAAACCTTAACCCAATGTATTACTTTCAAAACCATGGTTGAACTGCAATTCAATTGTAAAATCAAAACTGTGCAAACTGATGGTGGTGGTGAATTTAGACCCTTTACCAAATACCTTACTAACCTTGGTGTTATCCATAGACTCACATGTCCCCACACCCATCACCAAAATGGCCTAGTGGAAAGGAAACACAGACACATAGTAGAAACTGGTCTTACCTTACTCTCCCAAGCCAACTTACCTATGAAATATTGGGACCATGCCTTCATAACAGCAGCCTTTCTTATCAACAGAATGCCCACCCCTGTTTTGGAAAACCAATCACCTTACTATGCTCTCTTTCATAAACAACCTGACTATAAACTACTCAAAATTTTTGGCTGTGCTTCCTTTCCCTTTCTAAGACCTTATCACACTACTAAACTTGCCTATAGGTCTCAAGAGTGTGTCTTTCTTGGATATTCATCCACTTACAAGGGTTATAAATGTTTAAGTTTTGATGGTCGTGTGTATATTTCCAAGGATGTGTTGTTTAATGAACACAGATTTCCTTACCCTGGCCTCTTTCCAACCACTCAGTCAGGCCATTCTAGTTCCCCTTCATTTACCTACCCAAAATTCTCATATACCTTTGCCTACCTAGTCCCAAAACACACCCAATCATTCCCCTCAAAATTCACCAACCAACACTAGCCAACCTCTTCAACATTCACCTAATCAACTTCCAATTATGAACCTTGAACCTTTCACTACTGTCTATGCAGCACCTGACCCCTCTTCACCCTTTACACCACATGCACCTTCACCTCACTCTGCTGTCAGCTCACCTGCTGTATAAACATCTAATGCATCTCAACATATATTCTCTTCCTCTTCCTCTATTGACTCCAATCATGTCCCCTCTGTACCTCTAAAAACACCATTACCTACTAAAAATCCAACTAAAAACCTACCCCCTCCCCATCATATGCTCACCAGGTCAAAAACTAAACAAAATCTCACTGTCCTTGTAACTCACATTGAACCTACTAGTGTTAAATAGGCTCTCAAGTCCTCTCATTGGATGACTGCTATGAAGGAAGAATATGATGCCCTGATCAAAAATAATACATGGTCCCTGGTTGCTCCTCCTGCTCATAAACAGCCTATTGGGTGTAAATGGGTGTTCAGAGTTAAAGAAAATCCTGATGGCACTATTCACAAGTACAAGGCAAGGCTTGTAGCTAAGGGGTTTCATCAACAAGCTGGTTCTGACTTCACTGAAACATTTTCTCCTTTGGTAAAACCAGTGACTATCAAGACTGTTTTGACCACTACAAGAAAACTGCTATTTAGCGTCTGCCACAAAGAGACGCTAAATGGCAAAAAACGAACGCTACAAGGGTTTTAGCGTCTGCTTAGCGTCTGTGTCGTGACAGACTCTTAAATGCCTGAAGCTAACAGTAGCGTCCAGTAGACGCTAACTTAGCGTTTGTTCTAATAGATGCTAAGCTGAAGCTAGTGAAATGTATATACGGCGGACGCTACTAGAGTCTGCTGTTGGTGTTATAAAATATCACTTGTAGAGTCCGCTTGGCAAACACTGAGTGTAGCGTCTGCTCTTTGTAGAAGCTATCATTTTATGTAGCGTCTGCTAAAAGCAGACGCTCATTTATTTATTTTTATTTTTTAATATAGTAGGTTTTTTTTTTTTTTTTGTGAGGAATATAGCAGTTTAATTAGCTAATGGAAAATTAAAATCAACTAACAATTAGTATTCATGTATCTAAAATATAAATTCACCCAGGACCATCTATTTCTTATAAAATGAAACAATAAGTTCTACATCCATCAAAATACATAATCCACAAAATATATAACACCAAATTATCCCACAAAATAGCCCTTAGACTTAGCTTCAAAATAACCCACAAATTCTACATACCTAAGATTTACAACCAAGTGTCCAATACAATAACACCTACCCCGAGACTTACCCCCGAAAACATCTTTTCATATTTAAAATTTCTGTGATCCATCACCCTCTTGAGTGTCACCAGTAGCACCACCATCAGTTTGTGTCATTTGGGTCAGATGTTCCCGATATTCATCCTGTAAATCAGTATGAGACCAACATCAATAAATTTCAGAAACAATTGTAGCTTATTCATTCCCTTCAGAAACAAGAAAGCACCGTAAAAGAAGAAAAATCAAAACAGCTAGTAACATAACTAGTTTCTAAACTCTACCAATATATTTAATAAGAATTAGGTATATGGTCTATAGATAATGCACAAATAAGCTAAATTCAGTTGGCAGCAATCAAAACATACAACTAAAGGCTTGTAAAACATTAAGAGAGAGATTCTAGCATGGAATCTTACTCACCAAGCCATTCCCCCTTTAGAGGCGCACATAAGAGGGTGGTAAGTATATTTCTTAACCACATAATGCACTCATCAATCTGCATGACACAAAAACATGCCAAATAAGACAACTCAGATCTAGCTGAATTCACGACTTTTGAATCAACAGCAGCAACAAAACGAGTGGTTAGAATCAAAGTAGAATTAACCTCATCATATATGATTCTAGATTTCAAGCTTGCGCTCCCACCATAATTTTGCATTGCTTCAATTTCAATGTCAGAGTCCTTCATGTCAATAAGCTTTTTCCTTAATCATTCATCAGTCCACCCAAGTTCATGTGCAATAACCCTGCAGTGATGAACCCCCGAAAATGAAAAACAAAAAAAGACTACGTAAAACTAAGGGAGAGTTAAATAACTTGTACTCCCTAGTAACTAGATAACCAAAGACTACGTAAAACTTAGGGAGAGAGCTAACTAACTCAATGTTCTATCATAAACCACTTAGCTTGGCAGACTGTAAGTATACTTTTCATAGCTAAAGAGCATTTGTGTTGCAGGAGTATAAGACATTTAAAAGAAGAGGATTTGTTAAATCTAAGCATTGTACTTCAATTAAAATGACATCAACAATGATGTTAAACTTGTCACAACTTATTCAATTTAATTATGTTACTCTATAGTTATGAAAAAGAACACATGAACTCAATTTAAAAGCAGGGTATATAATGAAACTACATACTATAACATTACCCATCTAGTCCCCAACCAATGTACAAGAAAGAGATCACTATAGCATCCCTTGCAATGGTGTTGAACACATGGTTTAAATGCCTGACCAATTGCATAACTGTCCTACAACAAATAGTAACAAAATCAGTCCTTAAAAGAGTTATAAATTAGTACAAGAAATGATAATCAATGGCAAAATCTAACCCAAAATTTCATATGCAACAGAGGATACATAACCCAGCAAAAAGAAATGAACTAAATTTTACAACCTCCACAAGACTAAAAGCTACAAACCAGATAAAAATGAGGCCTCACAAATACGAGAGCATAACATACATGAACAGATCTAGTTAACAACACCTTCTTTGCCACATTGCATTTTCTCAACCAAGTTTGTCTTCATTGCTACATTTAATGGATTAATAATGATCCAAGACTATAATTAGCTTCTCAAACATATAAGCAGTTGTAGAAAAAGATGGAAATCCCATACAATATAGAGTTTGGAATCTAAATAAGCTTATTTGCAAGTACAAGCTTATCATTGCAATACAATTATATAGAAGTTATTGAACATAAGCTTAAATCTGTAAGTGCTCATGGAGTTATATGCATGTCTTTGAAAGCAAGGAAAATACCATAATAGAACGCAAAAATATGTATGAATTTTGGAACAGAACAACGAAAACCTGAATTTGGATTTGGACTCCAATTCATGAAGAGTTCCTTCACAATGAAGTCAAAGGTAGACTTAAGATGACAAATATGCACCATCAAGGTAAACTAGTTTTACTTTGACATTCACTGCAAATCTATTAATTTCCCGGATCTGGATCCTGGGTAGTTAATATCTCTACAACAGTGCCCGCTACGAGTATCTCAACCGTGAGATCAATCCAACAGTTGGCGTAAAGGATAAAAACTAATAAAAGAGTATGACAAAACCCCCAATCCGAGTTTTTGTTGTTATAGACGACCGAGAACCAGCTATTCGGTGGCGGATAAAGCTGAAATCTTTTCTTTTACTTATCAACTACTAAAGCTGCAATCTTATTATGTAAAACTAATTAAAACTATTGTCAAATTTCAGTTAAGCGAAAATAAATCCTATCTAAAAGTGAGAAAAAAAATAGGGATAGTTGTGTTTCCCTATAATTGTAACCTCCCAAGTCCTAACAAGTAAACAAACATATAAGTTCTAACAAATCACCCCAATGACTATATGACAAATGTCTAGATATAGCATCTGCATAATTAATAATTATACTCAAAAACTGGCTTAGACCTAAGCATATATGTTAAGCTTCTAAAACTTAAAGTTCAAAGCTAACTAGTACCTTAGTACTTAAAATCAATGTATAACCAGTCATGTGATCAATCAAACATCAAACTAATATTCAAAACACATTATAACATAACCAAATATATCATATAACAGCCATCATAATCAATTTATTATAAATTTACTTCGAAATTTAGTGACTTCTAGGAGAGCTTGCAACCCATACTTGTCCACAAAACGGTTGTAAGCATCAACACCGCGAGTTGTCCAAGAAGTTCGTCACCTCCGAAGAATCTGCGTCAATTTCAATTTATTCAGTGAACAAGTAGATCTATCACAGTACCAAATTGATTAAATCAAACAAACCGTACATAAAGAGCGAGTGACAAGAAAAATAATGAAGTGATTAAACAAGGAGATAGAGAAGGGAGAAAATAAAATAGAATTAGCAATTTTGTTAGCATTTTCTTTCAATTGATTTCAGACAACAAAAAGATCTAATTCATTGACCTTTTTAGACTGCCCTACATCATTCCTGGTGGTAAAAACTCTTGAGTAGTTTGGGTAAAGAATTATGTGCAAACAAACAAAACAATAAGAACAAAATTGTTGAAACTATAGTGAGGAAAATGAGTGTGCATTTGGTTGAAACTCCATACCTAGAAATAGTCGGCACTAATGATTCCATCCTTTAGAGAGTTCCAATGTAAGTCGAATCTTGTTAGAATCATTGAGTTTCTTCTTCTTCTTCTTCTTCTTCTTCTTCTTCGTTTCATATGTGCTGACAAATTTTCTAAATCCACCAATCTACTCTTCCACCAAACCTGGTAAAAAAAAGCGAACGGTTAGTGAAGCTAATCAAGACAAACAGACAAACACGGATTCAACGAGATTGAGCATCGCACGAGATTGAGCATCACACGGTGTTCTTCGTTATGAAAAGCGAACGGTAGATTCTAAGGTAGAGAAAGATTGGTGAATGGGTTCGTTAACAAAAACGAGTTCGATTGAGAAAAGGGTTTATGTGAGATTTAGAAAAGAGTTGGCTTAGATTGTGGATTTGTGTGTGAATTGAGAAGTTGGGAACTGAGATTGAGAAACGGATTTAGGGCTCGTGTGATTGAGGGTAAAGAGTTTGTGAGGTTATTTTTTTTTGGTAGTGATTATTGTTAGGTTTTTTTTTATCAGAGGGGGAATATAATTGTTGGTGACAACAAATATTTTTATTAATTTAGGTGTTTTGTTAATATAATTTTTTATTAATTTAGACTTTTTAGCGTCTGCCACGGTAGACTCTAACATATTTTTGTATTTTTAATTTGTTTAGCTTCAAAGTAACGTCTACTTTGGAAGATACTATATTTAATGGCTTATTAAAAATTAAAATTAAATTGAGAAAAGATGTAGAGTCCGCCCAACAGACACAATGGAGACGCTAATAGCGTCTGTGTCGCGGTAGACGCTAAAATGTTTGAAGCTAAAACACAGTTTTGTTGTAGGGACTATGGTTGTGTCTAATAAATGGCATATCCAACAGATTTATGTGAATAATGCCTTTTTAGATGGGATTTTAGAAGAGGAAGTGTATATGCAACAGCCCCATGGTTTTGAGGTAGCAGATAGAAATTTGGTCTGCAAGCTTAATAAGGCCTTATATGGCTTAAAACAGGCACCAAGGGCCTGGTTTGATAGGTTGAAAGGTGCTCTAATTGGTTATGGACTTAAGGCAAGCAAGTGTGACCCTAGTCTCTTTATGATGAAAACTGACACATTGCACTTAATTGTCTTGGTGTATGTTGATGATATCATCATCACAGGCAGTTCTCTACCTCAAGTTCAGCAGCTTATCTCTAAGCTAAATGCAGAATTTGCTCTTAAGCAACTTGGGACTTTGGACTATTTTTTAGGCATTGAAGTGTTTCACTTAGCCAATGGTGCTCTGTTATTATCACAAGCTAAGTACATTAGAGATCTTCTCTCTAAAGCCAAAATGGATATTGCCAATGGTATGCCTACTCCTATGGCCTCTACTCTCAAATTATCAAAAGTTGGATCTGTTCCTGTTGAGGATCCTACTTTGTTTCACTCAATTGTTGGGGCCTTGCAATATGCCACCCTCACCAGACCTGAGATAGCATACTCTGTTAACAAAGTGTGTCAATTTCTGTCCAATCCTCTTGAAGAGCATTGGAAAGCTGTGAAGAGGATTTTAAGGTATCTGAGTGGTACTCTGCATTATGGTCTGTTAATTCAAGAGGCTCCTATTGATAAGCCTCTGACTCTTATTGGCTTCTGTGATGCTGACTAGGCATTTGATCCTGATGATAGAAGGTCTACATCAGGAGCTTGTATCTATGTTGGTCCCAATCTTGTTTCATGGTGGTCAAAGAAACAAACACTAGTGGCAAGGTCTAGTGCAGAGGCTGAGTACAGGAACTTGGCAAACCTCTCATCAGAAATGTTGTGGCTTCAGTCTCTTCTTACTGAGTTAGGATGCCAGTTTTACACTCCAAAAATTCTATGTGATAATCTGAGCACTGTCTCATTGGCTCACAACCCTACATTACATCACAGAACTAAGCATATGGAGCTGGATATTTTCTTTGTTAGAGAAAAGGTTCTCAACAAAAGCCTTGTGGTTGCTCATGTTCCAGCCCAAGATCAGTGGGCTGATGTGCTTACAAAACCCCTATTGCTGTCAGGTTCTGTGCTCTTCGTGACAAGCTCAGAGTTGTTGACAAGCAGAATCTAATCAAGCCCTGTTCAAATTCTGCAGGGGACTATTAGAGTATATAGTACCTATAGCCTAGTTATGAAAAGATGATTCTAGAATATCAAATAGTTAGTTTCAGTTCAGTTACTAAGTGTAACTAACTTACTCTGTGTTCAGGCTCTATATTAGATAGAGACTCATCAGTTTGTAACTAACTTTTATAATCAATAGAATATTCTTTCTCTATGTTCTCTCTATCTTTCTCTGTTTCTATCGTTGTTCAAGTTCTGCTGCTGCTTAAGGCTTAAACAAACAAATTACTACATGTATAGGTAATGGAGAAAGGCCTTGGAAGAATTCAGATGCTAGACTTGTTCTAGAAGATGGTTCGATTTGGAAAGCTAAATCATTTGGTGCTTCAGGAACCCAAGTTGGTGGAGTTTTTTTCAATACCTCGTTGACTGGGTAAGCCAAATTATAAATCATAGGGTATTCTCTTTTTCTTGTTTTATTGGTTTGTATTTTACACAATTGTGTGTGTATTTCATTTATTATGTTTGTGTTCCCCAGGTAACAAGACATTTTAACCGATCCTAGTTATGCTGAACAGTTTGTTCTTATGACAAATCCTCATATTGGGAATACTGGCATTAATTTTGGTTGGTATCTATTTTTTATATTTAATTCTCACTTGAATCCTTGTGCTTTGAAGCTGTTTTAAAAACCGTCTTTGTTTAATTATCTGTCAGATGATCAGGAATCAGCACAGTGCTTCCTTTCTGGTCTAGTAATTAGAAGTTTGAGTATCAGGTTCTATTCGCATGCTCTGGAAATATTCTTCGTTGATTGAGCTTGCTTTAATTTGGTCTACTTACTTACTCTTTGTTTTTCCTGTCTCCATGCAATGGATATTTATTCAGTACCTCAAACTGGAGATGTGAGAAAGATCTAGGTGATTACTTAGCAGAAAGGAATGTCATGGGAATTTGTAAATTGTAAGTAATTTATGTGAGGAGTTGTTATGATTATGAGAAGAACTCTATGGTCTGCGTATACTCTGGATTTTTCTTTCGACACTGACGGAACTTTGTGATGCGATAGATGATGTTGATAAACGGGCAATCACACGCAGATTACGGGAAGATGGAAGCCTTATTGGTGTTTTGAGCACTGACAATTCCAAAACAGACGAGGAATTACTTCAAATGTCTAAATCGTGGGATATTGTCGGTAAGGATATATGACTATTGGAGGAGATTACTTAAATGTTGGTAAGGAGATTACTTAAATGTCTTTAGTTTCTTATTTTCAGGTATTGATGTAATTAATCGAGTATCTTGCAAGTCTCCATTCGAATGGGTTGATAGAACAAAGGAAGAATGAGAGTTTAGCTCCGGTGAAGGGCCTAGAGACACTTTCCATGTAAGTTTATACAGTAGTCTATTTTTTCCGACTTCCTTTTGTTGACTTTCAGGTAATTAAAATTATGTTTCATACTAATGAATGAAATTTTAGGTAGTAGCTTACGATTTTGGAATCAAGCATAATATACTTAGGCGCCTAGCATCTTATGGCTGTAAAATTACTGTTGTGCCATCTACATGGCCAGCATCTGAAACTTTGAAGTTAAATCCAGAAGGCGTGCTTTTCAGCAAAGGCTCAGGAGATCCATCTGTTGTTCCTTATGCCGTTGAAACAGTGAAGAATATTATTGGAAAGGTTCCTGTTTTTGGTATTTGTATGGGACATCAATTGCTAGGCCAGGCTTTAGGAGGTACAACCTACAAGATGAAATTTGGTCACCATGGAGGAAATCATCCTGTTCGTAACCTTCGAACTGGCCATGTTGAAATTAGTTCTCAGGTATGCAAATCAGTGCGATTCTTTTCTACACCTTTTGTTTCTTAGCATTCCACCATAGTCATAGTAATTACTTAAATCTATTTGAATCGATTAAGTCTGATGGGAAAGGGAAAAGAAATTTGCGGTAGACCTATAGTTTTTGCCTCATAAAAGGGTCAGAACCTGGCTTTTATTGAGAACAAAAGGATCTTAAACTAGAACTCGCGCAGTAACGAATTACACCCCTAATCACTATTGTCTTGGTGGTACACGCGCAGTAACGAATTACAAGTATAGTTCCACGATTCGATTAACAAAATAGTTATGCCCAATCTCTTGGTACATAACCCTCTCCCTTGATCATACACCCCTAATCTCTTAGGTGACTTATGATCAATTGAGGTTTTCGCACGTTAATCTAAGAATTCTCAATTAACAAACCAAAATCTCTTAAGTAAAGGTTAATTGAATAATTATTCCTAGGTCAATTAATTTATTTCTAATCTCTTAGCAAACAAACAATTAGAATCATCATGCAATTCGCGACGTTGTATAAAGCCTTAAGAACAAGGAATAATTCACTGAAACTAACTTCGTAATTCATTAAAACATCATATGAAACCACATGGTTCAAGAACAATAGCAATTGGAATCCCCATGGACCCAATCAATGAAGTTTAGTTACTCATACTAAAGTTAAAAACATAAAATATAGTAATTGAATTCATTACCAGTAAGGAAAAATAATGTTTTCACACTAGAAACCTTGTTTGAGAACCTCTGGAGTCGCCGTCAAAAGTTGCCTTTTTGCCGTCACAATTTCGTACCTTTCGAATGAGCAAAAATCAAAACATATAGACCTAATTTCGTACCGCGCGCCAAGTCCCTGTGCAGCTGCGCCAACTGGACTAGTTTTCTTCTCTTTTTCTTCCGTTTCTTGCGCTCGAAGTAAACTTGTAATGATTCACTTTTCTCTTTATTTCTTGCATAAAATATAGTAAATACTACCTAACAAATGCTTTCTAATTGCAGTTAACAAGAATGATGCAGAGTCATCACATCCCCAAACTTGAACTTTTCCTTGTTCTCCAGGAATACCTGTATCAGTCGGAAAACCTAGCACTATCTCAACAGTTCAATTCCAATCAGCAAAGCCATTCAAGTAAAAACATCATAATCAACATTCCTACGATCATTTCTATCATGACTATATTTGCACACAACCATGCTATCGAAAAACTGAGGACCTTCCACAAAAATTGACCAGACAATCATCACTTCATTTTCTCACATCTCTCCTGTTTAATTAGGTAAATTTTCATTCAATCAACACAGTCATAGCAATTCTAACGATAATCGACACATATATGACTTCACACCTTTAGAGGACTTTAGGGTTATAATGGGGCTGAGATTAAGGGTGGATGTTTTTCGGATGGTAAGCAAAAAAACTTGGAGTTTCTAAGATCACCTTTTTATTTTTGGAATAATTCTTTCTCTTTTTTCACCCTATATTTTAACGATTCATGCTAGAGAACTTTTTTTTTTCAAAACGCTTGTTGTTATATATTTTTTTGAGAGGTTTATGAGATACCTCTTTTTTTTTTCGTTTTGATCAGCGATTTTGGTTTAGTTCTTTTAGTTCTCTAGTACCCCACCCCAAACTTAGTCAGTTGCTAATACCAGAAGCAACCCCAAACTTATACTGAGCAATGAGCTCAAGTAACAGTTATGTCCCTAAACTCCAAGAAAATCATTTTTTTTGTTTCATTTTATTATGAAAATATTGGGTTCAGCAAACAATAACATTTGTTCCTTTCGGCTCAACAGGGGTTATCAAAGGATATATTATTTAAGGGTTGGCATCAAAAGGCTCAAGGTAAAAACAATTTGCCTCGGTGTGAAAATCATAGTAATCAATCAGACAAAAGAACATAAGCAAGTTCTAGAGAATTAACTAAGCCATGGAATCTCTCATAACAAGAAAAATATTCAGTGTTTAGGCACAAGTTCTCACGGCTAGGCCGGATCATCGAATGGTCAATGTTTGAAAAATTTCCCTAGCTTTTCTAATAACATGCATGCATACAAAGTAGTCAACAAGAAAATCACATAATCATGTATCCTAGACGCTACTCAACAGACTTCACATATTTCAAAATCAACAAACATCAATAGTGCATGGTTTTCAAACAGACTCAAGTATTCAAATAAGACAAAATAAAATTCAAGTTTAAAGGATTTAGCAAATACCATCACTGATGGGAAGGTCCGCTCCCACCCTGTCCGTCTCCGAGGCCAAAGTCTGCCTTATGGAATGTGTCGCGTTCCTGATACGCAGCATACTCATGTTGCCACCTCTCCGACTCATCCAGTTGGTCGACAATTCTCTCAGTATTAACAATCGCATGACGGGCATGAAGTCTTGCTAAACTGCTGTACTGTGGATATAATGGTGGCGGTATGAAGTTGGCTTGCCTTGCCCTGGCTTCCTGATAAAGCAGGGACTGATCACTGTAATAAGTGTGAGGCACATGACAAGCCCGGGCGATCGCCAACTGTGTCATCAATGCGGAGATATCGTCTTCGTTATAAGTGTGGGCATGCATCTCTGGTGATTGTTGTTGATCTAGATGCACCCTACTCTCATAGCGGTCTATTTCCTCCATCTCTTCATCTTGCTCCTCATTTTCTTCTCTCGCTTCTCTTACCTCTTCAGGTACTGCCGCGTGCACATTTGCTCTCTAAGGAGCAACTATTGGACCATCCTCAAAATTTTCAAAATACTTTTTAGTCATTGGTCGAATTGCTAGAAAAGACGCATCCTCACCAGTCTCAGTCACATGCAGGTCACGGCAGAGGGCAGTGATAAGATTGCAGTGCCCTAAACTAAAGACATCCTTCTTATTTGTCGCAATTTTCCGAATGCTTTTACACAACCAAAGTCCCAAGTTGATATCTTTCTGTTGCATGATTAACTGAACGGCCAGGGCGTTTTCCACTTGGTACTTAGACGAATTAGACACAGGCGACAGATTATGGACAACATACTCAGCCCAAGTGCGAGCCACCGGTTTAAAGTCACCCAGTCGAATTTTTGTAGGATACTCACCCCCTGAATACTTCTGCCACTGGGTACCAGGACGACCCACATAATCCCTGATTACGCTTCTCCTAACTTCTGGCCATGAGGAAAAAGTCTTGGTAGCCTCATTCAAAGCACACCGTTCGGGCGCTAGAGCCCCCAGAAAAGTGTTGAGTGCTTCTGCAGAATAATCAATCATAACCCCCCCCTCACGTATGCTTTGTCCTGATGTTTATGACCAGGGGGTGTCCAGGCATTTGCAAAGAATCCTCTAACAATTTTCTCGTTGCCCTCAACCTTTTTCTTATCCATCAATCCATTAAATTTCACCCATTGTCTCCGAATCAGTTCATCAAAAGTACCAGGCACATCTATCATATCATCACTAAACGCTTTTTCTTGATTAAGACTAAAGGTTTTTAAGAGATTATACCTCTCTTGAGGGTCCTCCCTCCAGAACACATTGCTCCACGGTCCAAATCGGGGATCCTCATGCGGATAGTTGTGCCTGTACAACTCCATGTAGGACAATGATTGTTGTTGTTGTTGTTGTACTTGTCGCGAACTTCCTCCGGTACACACTCGAACTTCCTCTTGAACCTCTCTTCTTCGCCACCGGTTCCTCTTCTTGATTTTTTGCTTTATTCTTTCCAAGACCAAGCCTCCTCATTGTTACTTTGAATGTGATTGTTGAGGTTTATAGGAGAATTTTCGTGTAAGGGTTTTGGTGATTTTTGGGGTTGGAAATTTTGTGAGTTTTTGGGGTTTAGAGTGGTTAGGGAGTTTGGTTATGGTGTGGGTTTAAGGGTTTTGAAGTTTGATGAAGGTTTGGTTGGAGGTAGAGGGTGAGTTTTTGAAATTTTGGGGATGAGGGTTTGATTAAGGTTTGGTTGATATTGGTGGATTTGAGTTGATTATTGGATGAAATTGGGTTTGAAAAGAGGTTTGTATTCGATGTGATGGTTGGCTTTTGGTCGATTTTGGTGTCAATTGGAGGTTTTATCGAGTTTCAATGGTGGGGATAGTTGGTCGGCGCCGTTAGGGTAGAATGAGGAAGAAGAAGACTTGAAAATTCTGCAGATTTTTTATTTATCTGCGTGTTGGCGACGCGCGTCGTTAATCCCGCGCTGCGCGCTGATTACAGAACTCCCAGGGCTTTCTAGCTCACTCTAGGCGCCGCGCGCCATCCTCTGCGTAGCTGCGCAGCTTCACAATTTTATTTTATTATTTTTTTTGTGAGCTGCATCACTCCTTGCCACTTTGACTCTAAGTTCTTTGATTAACCTGCATACAAAGAAAGCATATAAAATAAATCATTATTAAAATAAAAAACCTTGGGTTGCCTCCCAAGCAGCGCTTGTTAATCGTCAATAGCTTGACGGTCCATGACCAAGGTAGGCCACGTGCTTGTTTAACGTCCCGATGCTTGACGTCCAATGACCTCAAGGGTCACAGAAGTGTAGTGCCACCTTATGGCAGTCAATTTCTCCTCCTTTGTATGCCTTCAACCTTTGGCCATTAACTTTGAATGTTTGATCGTCTTCTCCCGGTTTTCTAAAATCGCAAAGCCCTGAAGTAACCTCCTTGTTAAAGAGAATGATTTTAAATTTGATGATGATTGCCTGAATGCGTTTGTGACTATTAGGGGTGTATGATCAATTGAGGTTTTCGCATGTTAATCTAAGAATTCTCGATTAACAAACCAAAATCTCTTATGTGAAGGTTAGTTAATTGAATAATTATTCCTAGGTCAATTAATTTATTTCTAATCTTTTTGCAAACAAACAATTAGAATCATGATGCAATTCGCGACGTTGTATAAAGCATTAAGAACAAGGAATAATTCACTGAAACTAACTTTGTAATTCATTAAAACATCATATGAAACCACATGGTTCAAGAACAATAGCAATTGGAATCCCCATGGACCCAATCAATGAAGTTTAGTTACTCATACTAAAGTTAAAAACATAAAATAGAGTAATTGAATTCATTACAAGTAAGGAAAAATAATGTTTTCACACTAGAAACCTTGTTTGAGAACCTCTGGAGTCGCCGTCAAAAGTTGCCTTTTTGCCGTCACAATTTCGTACCTTTCGAATGAGCAAAAATCAAAATATATAGACCTAATACGCGTTCCGGCGCCGCGCGCCATATAACCGGCGCCGCGCGCCATCGACAGACATAACAGACACTTCAGAGCTTCTCTGGGCGCCGCGCGCCAAGTCCCTGCGCAGCTGCGCCAACTGGACTAGTTTTCTTCTTTTTTTTCTTCCGTTTCTTGCGCTCGAAGTAAACTTGTAATGATTCACTTTTATCTTTATTTCTTGCATAAAATATAGTACATACTACCTAACAAATGCTTTCTAATTGCAGTTAACATAGAATGATGCAGAGTTATCACTTAATCATTCTTTGAAACAAATTATAGTCAATTTAGATAGCTTGTGTTCTTTTGAATTTTCCATGTCGTTTATATTTTTTCATCAAGTGTTTTCATTCATGTTGTATTATTATCCTTTTTTACGGCCTTCGGATATAAATTGATATATAAATTGGCAGAACCACAACTATGCGGTTGACCCTGCCACACTGCCCGAAGGAGTGGAGGTTACTCATATCAATCTTAATGACAGCAGTTGTGCTGGTCTTGCTTTCCCTGCTCGAAAGATTGTGTCTCTTCAATACCACCCTGAAGCATCCCCCTGGACCTCATGATTCTGACAACGGTGAGAGACTTCAAACTTGCAGCACTGTTTATTAAAAAGAAGTTTAGTTTCATCGTCAATCAAACTTGACCTTTACAGCATTGAAAAATTTTAGGTTCATGTTCAGGATAATGTGTTTTGCAGGATATAAACATTGATCCAGTATGCTTTTACTGTTTCGTACATTGAGTTGAATTTGGATTTGACAAATAAAAACTCTTGTGATTGTTTGATAATGCAGTTTTTAAGCAGTTTGTAGAGCTAATGAAGCATGGTAAAAACAAAACATCGAATGAAAACCTACACCAACTACAATCGGTGTAAGTCATTAAACCGAGCTGCTATCGCACCAGACTAGAAGATTAAAGTATGTGATAAAAGCTCAAGTTCTTAGTAGTTTCGATCTATGGTTTGTAGATGAATAAGGACTTCCTTTGGGGTGGATCAAGATTTTCTTGTGTCCATTTTCTGTACGAGGGCTGGCAACCGATCGTCATAGGCTCCTTCATTGTGTTGATGCATTTCTTGAGCTGGTGGTGCTAGAAGATGCAGATGATCACAACTTTTATGCAATTGTAGGGGATTGACGGGCTGTGCAGCATGATGTTGAAAGGGGAACCACTCGTAGGTGCGCGCGGAGTGGTATGGTGGCTGTCATTAATTTATTTGTTTGAATTTTTTTTTTTTATATTAGACTCCTAAATAAATTTAATGTTTAATGAACAAATTAATAGTTGAGAGAGATTATATGCATATGCTTAATATATATGGTTGTTTGAACTATCCACTCTTTTTTTTCCCACTTATTTCTTAGTTATTTTCAAGTTCATATTTTTTTTCACAAGACACAAAGCTTCATTACCTTCCACAGCAACGTGAGCATAAAAAACATGTCTCAACAGTTTTCTAGAAAACTCATGGTACTTATTCCACTAATTCAATTCATCCATATGCCTGTGTTTTATGCTTCATTCAATGAACAAATAAAACAAAATATTTGTAAATTCAAAACCTTTTATGCCCATGTTTTACGTTAATTCAAATAAGTTATTTGATTTAATTTTTTAGTAATTTTATTTAGTTCTTTAAACTATATTAACTACAAAATAGTCAATAAACAATGTCCGGGACTTGGACTTCGTAGTTATGAACAATATTCGGCTAGTTTGAATAGTTTATTGCTTATGAATATAATGTAGATTGCTATCCTTAAAGTCATATCTGTTTAGCTTCTTTTCTTAGGTTTAGGCCTTTTTTATATAAAAATTGAATTATGTAATTTAATTTTAGTATTAAATTGTGAGGAAAAAAATTTTATTTTGGTAAGAACTTTTTGACATAGTACAAAATTTTATTGAAATAACATAAAATTCTTTGCGGAGCTTTTTTTTGGTTCAAAAACATGTCTTTTCAAATATAATAAACAATATTCTCCTTTTTATTTTATTTTTCTGGTCAAGAATATTTTTCCCGAGAGTTTAACCCAATTAACAGAAATATTAATATTACATTATATATGCATAGCCGGTTTTTGAATCCGGACACCCCACTTTTCAATCAAAATAAAAATTCTCCTTTTTATTAGTAAAAAAAAATAAAATACTCTCCTTTTTATGTCTCTCGTGTCTCTTTTCTTAGATCTATCTCGCTTTTCATTGAGAATGGATTCTCTCCATTGAAAAAAAAAATTGAGAAAATAATTGTGTATCTAAACCGTTAGATCAAAAACATGTGATAATATTTTAATTCGAGAAAAATGAAGAAAAAATGATCAGTGATTAAGATGTAACAATTGAGAAAAAAATAATTGAGAGAATACTTTCTCCTTTTCATTCCCTTCTCATGGTTAAGCACTATAAGAAAATAAGCACATTGCAACAGTCAAAATTGCAATTTGCAACGGTTGAAACTGTCACAATTGTATATCATTGACGGTTGGCAAACATTGTTGGCAAATTTGTGTGTTGCAAGAGAACATTGCAACAATTTTGATAACCGTTGCAACAACCGTCGCAGTTGTAGTTGCAACAGTTGCAAACCAGTGCTTATGTTTTTTCCTACAAAACACTCACAATAGAGGTTGCAACGGTTTAAAACTGTCGCAAACATTTTTTTTCTTTTAATATTAATTTAAAATATGTTTTATTTACTATTATGGCTTATGAAATAAGCGTCACATTACAATATTTATACAAGAGTAAGAAAAATTAAAATGCACAAAATATATAAATATAAATTACTTAATCTCATTCATATAATTCATTCAAATAGTGACAATCCATACATCAAAACTAGTTAGGATTGGATCGATGAACTGCATTAGGGATTTGGAGCGACTATAAGGGATTTAGAACTAGTTAGGAATTTTAAGGTACTAAAAGGATGAAGATTTGGAACGAGTTAGGAATTTGGAGGCGTTTGTGGTTGAAGGACTTGAAAGGATGAGGCGTTTCTGCGGTTTAGCATTTTGAAGGGATTATGCGTTTTCAGTGGTTTACTTTAGTCCTGAAGGGATATTTTTATTTTTTAAAGCCTTTTTGACAAAAAAAAAGGGGTTTCAAACTTTTTAATTTTGATAACAAAGGGAATCCAATTTCAATGCCCATGCCGAAGTGAATTTCATTCCCTATATATTTTAGCAATAAATATATTGCAACGGTTGTCAAAACTGTCGTATAAACTGTCGCAAATATCTTAAAAATTACACTTTGCGATAGTTGTGTCTTAATGGTCGCAATAGAAGTGTCCTAAAATGACAATTTTTTTTGTAGTGAAGTATAACCCAAAGGCAAGGTGATAAAACTCCGCTAGCGTCTACGTGCACCTTCAATAAACCATTAACCTTTTTGTGGAAATCTATCACCACTGAAAAATATCTTAAATTTATCAAAAAATAAATAAATAAAAAAATAAATAATTAAGATCTTAAAATGGAAAGGAAAAGCTGAAAAATAATTAATTTTCCTTTATTTGAAAAAAAGGAAGAAAAAGAATTAAGATCCTAAAAAAATTATAAAATTTAATATAAAATAGTTTTTCTAATCGAGTTTTGTACAATTTATATATAAAATAGATTTGTATTTTATTTTGTACAGTTTCATTCTAATTCATAACAACATTTAACATTATATATATGTTAATGATGTGAGGAAAAAATAATAATTAAATATATGCATTAGAAGTTTAACTATATTAAAATGGAGTTTTTTTAAAGGAGTAAAATGTAGGTTTTGAAATAAGAGGGGAGGAAAATGAAATTAAAGCTTATTTGAAGGGAGAAAAATATAATTTTTTCTAATATATTTTGTATAAGATGAGAAGATAATATTTTAACATAACTGTATTGTAAGCATCTCCCAATGAACTTCTAACAGCTAAAATTAATCTTACAACAGTAGGGAATCCAACAGGGCCGGCCATGTGAGTGTGCAAAGTGTGCAACCGCGCAAGGCCTCAAACATTTAGGGGCCTCAACTTTTTAATATCGATCTAGTAAAATTGTTATTTATGTAAAAAAAATAAAATAATGATTTTGTTCTTACCAAAAATATTTTATTGCATAAAAAAAAAAAACATTACTAAAAAGTTGACAAAAATATTAGTTCGAAGATGTATGTTATTGATTTAAATATGTCTCTTTTGGATGTTATTCACTATAATGATTATTTTTTAATTTTTTTTGTTATTAATAATTTTAATATAGTATAACTCTTTCTAAAATACAATTATTTTTTTTATAGGGTTCATTTTTAATAGTCGGGCAGGGCCTCCAAATACTCGGGAACGGGGCCTGGAATCCAAATAAATCGGGTCCGGTTACTGTCCATAAGCCTGGCTTATGGACCGTCCATAAGCTTTCTACACGCACCCCCCATAGTGCTTTGCGCGCCCCCCATCTGCTACCCCCCCCCCCCCCCCCCCAAATTGCTATGCACGCCCCCCACCTTCTAACCCCCCAACTGCTACACCCCCACCCCCCATTGCTACGCGCGCCCCCAACTTCTACGCCCCCCAACAAAAAGCAACCGTTATTTTCATTTCCATTTATTTTTGAAACGCATTAAATTCTCTTTCCAAACGCAAACCGTCGCCGGAAATCATCATCATCACCGTCGCAGCATCACAGCATCATTCTTCATTTCCATTTATCCGTTCATTACCATCGCAGCATCTTCATCATCACTCTTCATCATGACCAGGCAACGAAAGGATGATCATCACAGTTCACCATCACTACGCAAAGAAAGCATCATCATCAACGAATCACTTGCAAATGCAAAAAAGAAGAAAACAAATCAGGTTTGAACTTCATTAATGAACATTGTTTTGAAAGTAATTTCGATTTGGCATAAAAATCATAGGCTGAAATGATTTTGTTTAGTTTGGAATGGTTTTAGTATAACCTAAATTTCTGATTGGGGAAAATCAACTCAAATACCTAGTTTAAAAATTGTATATGTTAGTTGGAGATGGTTTTAGTATTAAATGGTTTCAGAAACTTGAGCTACAAAACCATTATATGATTTCAGGGGGTTATACAATAAAACCATTTATTGAGCTTAATGGTTTTTATGACATGAGTGTAACATGCTACATGATTTGTTGAGAACATGATATGTCTGTTAGATCATGATCTTAATATTTGTGTGATTTGGTTTATGCAATCACGTGTTACCTACTACTGTCAGAACCATTTTGCACAATGAATGGTTTAAGTCAGTTGTGCATCTAAACCATTTGATACATATAATGGTTTTATTGCTGGACATAAAGAAATGTTGTCAATGTGTTGAAACCTTGTTTTCTCTGTTTACCATGCTCAATATTTTAATAATAATCAAATAATAGTATTTTTATGTAAGTTTGACCAATTGGCATCTGTAAATGTTTTATAACCATCTTTGTTGAGAACATAACTTGTTGAGTCTAACATGCTGATTTGTTCATCAGCATGAGTATAACTTATAATTGGTTGTTCTGCAACCATTTGACACAAGGAATGGTTTCAGGCTGTTTTACACCAAAACCATATCATGCTGATAATTGTTTTGTTTAATGCAGGTTAAAAAAACTAGGGACCTAGATGAAATGCCAAACTTCAGTATTGGCTTGACACAAGAGGTGGAACAAAGGGATAGTATTGGCTTGACACAAACGACGGACCACCACAAACGTCGTAAAAGAGGAGGAGGGGCAAGAATCACTGAAGAAACTTCAGATGATAATACCGAAGACATGACTGTTACACAGCTCAAGAAAGTTCAGGCGAAAGCATCAACAAGCCATGGAAAAAGGAAACAAGAAGCTCCCAGGGGAGAATCTGATGATGACAGTTCAGCAGAAGAAAATGCAAAGAAGTGTCGTAAAATGGTGCAAAAGAAGTGTGGTAAACTGGATAAGAAAAACCGTGGCAAACAGAACGAAGAATGTGATGGAAATTCAGATCAAGAAGATACAAAGAAATCTTTGGATGTGGATCAACGATTAAGGCATAAGCTTAGTATACCTAAGGTATACGACCTTATGTTGTCAATCAATGGGAAAAGAAGAAAGCAAGAGATAATTAACCTTTTGAATGCAAGTGGGTTTGGAGGGATGACCCATATTTGCAAATGGACAAAAATCCACACCTTCTTTGTCGAATGGGTTGTCAAGAACTTCGAAAAAGATAATATGTGGATTAGGTTGAGCAAAACAGATGTGCTGACATTGAGCGAAGAAGATGTGCATCGAGTCTATGCACTTCCAATGGAAGGAGAGAAGATTAATGTTGATCAATGCTCAGTAAAAGCTATTAAAAAACTCAGACGAGAGTTGGGATTTGAAGGCAATTACACTCCAATTGTGAAGGTGAGTGAGTTGGAGGCAAAAATGAAGATATTGGAGACACCGAGGGCATGGGTTAAAGGGGCAATCTGTCTAATCATTCACAACATATTGTGCCCAACTAACAGCAGCTTTGTCTCTCTCCATTACGCACAAGTACTGGAAGAGGCATCATCCTATAATTGGTGCTCGCATGTTCTGGAATACATGAAAGAGGGACTCCAAAATCCGGAAGTGGCAAATCCATTAGCGGACTTCCACTTCCTAATGGTAATCATTCTCTTTCTCTCTACCACTTTCTTTATATATATATATTCAAAAATTTCACTTTACACGCTGTTTTATAGCACTAGGTTAGACTCGACCTTTGATTAACTCATTAATACTGTCTGAAACCATGTTGGATGTGGAATGGTATCACCCATATGTTTAATAAAACCATTTGATGCTGATAATGGTTTTCTTTGATCCGGGTTAAAAAATGTAAGGATAATGTAGTTAATATTGTTTATTAATATTTTTGAGATGATGAACTTAGTATTTTATGTGCTTACGGTGATAGATATTTATGTTAGATCATGATCTTAATGTTTTTATAACCATCTAAATATTTTTCATGGAAAGGTATAGTTAGTAGTATATCATAGGTAGTCATTTGTTGATGCTTTAGTATCACCTTTTATCAGGATTCCAATCTATGTCTGGTTTTTGTGCTGCTGATTAGTTGTAGTATTTATGTGGTTAGGGTGATAGCTATGTTTACAAGAATTTGTTAATAGTGTCTGGAAAACCATATTGCACATGGAATGGTTTCAGTCAGTTCTTCACCAAAACCATTTGTTGCTGATAATGGTTTGTTGTGCAGATCAATTATATGGATAAAATGGGAAAGAGAAGCCCATTATTGACTGGAAGAGACAAGTTCCCATCGCTGCGTGACTGGGATGTCAAAACAGCAACCCAAGACCTTCAAAAGGTCCATGAGCTTATGGGGCTTGAGCATGGATTGACAATTGGGATCAGTCGACTAGACCGCACCAATGAACAACCATTTCTGATGTGTTTTGATCCAGATACTTGTCCCTTATCTAAGGTGAGAGAACCATAGTAATACTGTTAGAATTTAGTAATAAATATAAATGGTTTCAAGATGTTTTGGACTGAAACCATTACTATTGTTAATTGGTTTTACTACTAATACATATACATAAATCAATTGCAGGCAGAGGAGTATCTTAATCATTGTAGGGGGTGCATACAGATCTATACTGGAGCTGCACAAACCTTAGAGCGGAGAATAGCTGAGGCAAATGCTGGAACAACAGGGGTGGTAGTAGCTGACACTGAAGAAGATGAAAGTGGCAGTGAAGATGGTGAACCTGAAACCCAAACTGAAGCCATTGGAAATAATGAAACTCAAACCCAAACTCAAACTGAAGCTGAAACTGAAAGTGAAGAAGGGAAAGAAGGAAAAGAAGGAAATAATGAAACTCAGACTCAAATTCAAACTGAAGCTGAGACTGAAAGTGAAGAAGAAAAAGAAGCAAAAGAAGGAAATAATGATGAAAATTAGGATGTAGTTGAAAAAGGGGTGGAAGTAGCTGAAAATGAAAGTAAAACTGAACAGGGTGAAAGTTTGGGTGCTAGAACCGATCAAGAAAGGTAATACTGTATGAAATTTTTTTAATAATGTATAGCATGCTACCTAAATGATATGGATTTCTTAATATTATTTTTATGTAAGTTTGACCAAATAGCATGTGTAAATGTTGTCAGGTTAAATAATGAGGATGTGATCAATGAAAAAGGCGTTGAAGTAACTGAAAATGAAGAAGTTCAAAATCAAATTGAAGAGAGTGAAGCTGGAACTGAAAATGAAAAGGGTGAAAGTTTGGAAGCGGGAGCAAATGTGGAAAGGTACTACCTTTTATTTTAAGTCTGAACATGGTTTATTGATCACCTATGGGTAAATATATTAGATAATATTGTCTGAAACCATGTTGCGCATGGAATGGTTTAACCCATTTGTTCAGCAAAACCATTTTATACTGATAATGGTTTAAGGATTAATTTTTTTAATACTGTCTGAAACCATGTTGCACATGGAATGGTTTCACTCATATTATCAGCAAAATCATTTTATTCTGATAATGGTTTTCACTCACTTAGAATTTGTTAGTACTGTCAGATTAAATAATGATAAAAATGACGATGTGATCAATGCCAAAACCATTGGTGAAAGTGAAGAAGATGAAGTTGAGATCGATGAAAAGACCCTTGATGATTCGGTCAAGGCAGCATGCAATGTGGGGGTGTCATTGACGCAGGAAACGATCCGAAACTTTCCACAGTATTTTGATGCGGGTGAAGCTAAAAATGCAGAGTAAGAAATTAATCTATATGATATCTTTTAGTGGTTTTTTATTTGTGCTTGTGTAAAACTATAATAACTACTATGTAATTAGAATAAATATTAGTCTAACATCTTAAATCATAACTTTGAAAATGTTTCTCAATGGTTTTGATATGTGGTGTCTAAAAACCAAAATGATTTGTAATGGTTCAGGTTTAATAAAAATGAATCAGAAAACACATATTCAGTCTCACAAGGGACGGATTCAGTGACACAGGAAACTATATTGAAGTTTCCATAGTTTTTTGATGGGGATGAAAAAGACCTTTGAAGAAGTCAAAGTACCTCTCAAGCCCCTATGATGAAGCTGTCCATGAATCAAAGGCGACAAAAAAGCAGAAGGATCTAGCAACATATGCATGGAGTGATGCACATGATAGGTAATAACTTATACCTTGTATTCATGACATTACTGAATTATTAGCATTGATAAATCATGGAATTGAAACCATTAGTAGTTTTAAATGGTTTCAGGATGTTATACACTGGAAACCATTTGTAATTTTAAATGGTTTTAAGGTGTTGTATACTGAAACCATTAGTATATTAAAATGGTTTCCAGACCATTTGCCTTATTCTTTTGTTCTAATGAATACTACTGCTTGTAATCTTAGATCATATACTAGTACTATAAAATCCTAACTGATTAATTACTATATAGGGATCAGACTATGTACTGCTCAGAGAACAAGGCTCATTTTTATTCTTTGGTAAGGAGTGACTTGTGGACACTTCGGAAGGATCAATGGGTGTCATGCTGGGTCATAAACGGCTGGGTCAATTGCTTGAATTGGAATCAACCAACAGAGAACATGACAAGACTGATTACACCATTGGTCAATTATGTAAGAATTATGTTCCAATATTAGTTAACAGTTTACATACTCTTTAAGTGTTTTTAAAATTAACTTTTACTCTTTTTATATAAACAGGTTGACATGAAAAGATTTGATGCTGTTAGTAAATCGATTGCATGTGGAAGATTCATTGAGAGGTTGAGAAACTTCAAATACATGGATTGGAAAGCAATCAATCCTACGAGGCTAGAATACGTAAGTCTCAGTTCAGTAATATCTTACTATAACTGAATACCTGACGATATATTTCCTTTAATAATACGATTTTATACGAAATTTTAGTTTAATAATATGTTTAACATGATGACTTCACTGATGAAACAGGTCATGACACCGGCACTAATTGGAGATCCAGGGAGTCATTATGTCTGCTTTGTAGTGAATTTGAAAACTCAAAAATTTGAATTGCTGAACAGCTTGATGGGGCCAGCAGAGAAATTGCACTACAAGAATGGCGAACCCACAATATACAAGAAAATGTTTGATGTGTGGCTTTACGAGGTTGAAGCATTTGTAGCAGAAATGTATAAGCAATGGAAGATCAAAATGCCTTTCCAGTTTGCCACATTCAAGTGGGATACACCAAAGGTGCCAACTCAAGTTGATTCAGACAGTTGCGGAGTATTTTGCATGAAGTTTCTTGCTGAATGGGGAACCGAAACAGACAGTTTCAAAGGTTGGTCCGAAATGAGGAAACATGGTCCAAATGGAAGGGAAGCAACAATTATGGATCTCCGAGTTGATATCTGTTCAGAAATATTAAGCAACCCCAGTAATTCTATAAAAGTTCAAGTCGAGAAAGAAGCAACTGCATTCTGTGACGAAATGTTGCGAAAGCTAGCAAGCAGTTCTGGTTGAAACCATTTGTTTTGTAAAATGGTTTCAGGATGTTATGTATGGAAACCATTAGTATTGTAGAATGGTTTCCAGATCTTTTGCCTGACATTGTTCTAGTACTTTGTCATTCAGTAGTTTATTAGCTTCTGATATTTTGCCTCATATGAGTGAACCACGTTTGATTGGTACTGTATTAATACATTTGCTTACAAATTAGATAAGTAATTCAACATTTTAATCTATTACTTTGCATTTGCTTAATCTATTATTGTACTTAATAAGTTTTTCTCGTTTTTAAAACACGAAACCATATGAAAAATGGGTTTTATAACACTTGGTGCTATTATTGTACTTAATACGTTTTTCTCTTTTTTAAAACACGAAACCATATGAAAAATGGAAAAACCCCATGAAAGAAAGATTAGAGATTCATAAAAATCACTAAATGGAAAATGGCCCGAAAAAAATCAACGAGTAATTAACAACCCCGTTACACAAAAAAAAAGTTATTATCATGCCTTTTTTGGACAAATCATATAATCCTACGATTTCATTGACTAATAAGGTTATTAAATGAATTGAAATAACAATTGATATGACAGAAAACAATATATGAGTTAATATATACTTTCCAAAAATTCTGTGTGAAACCATTTTACAATACTAATTGTTTCAGTGTAAAACATCTTACAACCATTTATGATTACTAATAGTTTACACCAAAACAACTTTGCTAGCTTTTGATACATTACTTCTTAGCCCTTCTCCAGTTTTTTTTTTTTTTAAGCCTCATCATTTCTCTGTATATGTCTTAAACTAAAATATCAATAATCATCAATACATAACACAAAGACATATAATTAGTAAGTGCTTAAATAATGAACCTCTGTAACAATTTCTAGTAGTAAATAACACAATATGGTTCTTAGATAACATAATAATACCAAAAAGAATAAATCCTTATAATTTCTTAGGCAAGTGATCAGAAACTAACAAATGACTAGAACAATCTTACACACACAAATATGAGAACCATTTTACAATAATAATGGTTTCAGTGTTTAACACCTTAAAACCATTTATCATTACCAATGGTTTACACCAGAACAACTTTGCTAGCTTTTAAAGCATTCCTTCATAGCCCTTCTCCAACTTTCTTTTTTAAAGCCTCATCATTATCTCTCTGTTTTTTCTTCCGTCGTATGAGGAATTTCTGTCTTTCTCTAGCTTTTTCCATTTCAGGTTTAAGTCGCTTCTTTGACTTATTTGGATTTAATCTTTCTTTGAACTTTGGTGCAGAAGATAGTTCACCAGAAGCAGCTGCTGCAGCTGCTATTGAAGACTTAGATGACGTCACCGAAGACGGGTTTGTACTTTTACCTTTAGAAACAAGTAACTCCTCTGCCTTTTTCCCAGCTTCAAGGATACCTTCAAGAAATATCTGAGAAGCCTCAGGATCTGAACAAACCCGTGTGGAAAGCTGAACAGTCACCGCACACATTTGTTGATACCGTTGTGCTTGAGTGCTATCTTCAGTAACAGAACTCGTGATAGATTTCAGCTTATCGGCTGACGGACGGACATCTTTCATCCAACGCTTTAAAACATAATGTGCAGGTATAGTCTTCAAAGAATGATATTGAACTGATCCACCTAAAAACTCCAGGATTTTGAAAACATGTCGACATAAGAATCTTCTGTTTTCAAACATCCGACATGTGCAGCTAAAACTTTTGCTCCTGACATCAACTGTGACAACCCTTTCATCAAGTCGATCATGATCTTGAAGTTCTTCATCCAAAACATCAACATTTGAGCCCCCATCAGTATCAGCATCATCATAATTCACATCATCTATTCCATCAGGATCATCAACCTTTTCAACTGTGAACACATTGAAAACCCTATTCAAGTCAGACCCTTTGGTTGTGTCCTCTTCATAATAGTATTTGAATGAAAGGTCATACTGCCTGTGAATAAATGCAAAGGAAGCTGGTGTATACTTATTAACAACAGACCGCATCAGTTGACTGTTAGGATAATTATTTTTAGTTTTAGTGTTTGCAGTCTTGAAGTCCAACTCAGTATGATTATCCCTCAACCTTTGAACCATAATATTGAAATGATGAAAAAATCGAACAAGAGAATGATCTGGTTGCAAAAAACCACGGAGGAAAGCATTGAATGACTCGCTCAACTGAGTTGTTTTTAGACCAGCTGTGAAATGTGACTTAACCCAAGCTGACGACCAATGCATACGAAGTTTGTGGGTTTGAACAAGCCACCTAAAATCTGAAATAGGCCTTCCATCAAAGCAGTTTTTCATCATCTGATCCCAATTGTAGTCGAAGTCTACTTCATTGTCTACATTTGAAACCAAATTACTAAACTTATAAAAAAATGCACTGTTTGCACGGGAGCCAAGGTTTTTCTTTGCATTTTCTCCCATATGCCATGAGCAAATCCCATGAAAAACACCTTGGAAGATATTCGGAACTGACTTCAACAACGCACCAGCCTGGTCAGTATATATTGTCTGTGGTTTCTTATTGGACATACACTTCAAAAAAGTTGTAAACAACCAATCAAATGTGGCTGCAGTCTCATCATACAGTAATGCAGCACCAAATAAGACACTCTTCCGATGATTGTCAAAACCAAGAAAGGCAGCTGCAATGTAAACCAATAAAACAATTATCAGCATCAAAATGGTTTAGCTACACAACTGACTGAAACCATTCCTTGTGCAAAATGGTTCTGACAGTCCAAACAAATTAATCAGACAGTATTAACATTATTAAGGACCCCAGATAAACTAGGTAGCATGCTGATTGTATAAGAAAAGTTACAAGAAAATAAATATCATGATCTAAGAAAAATATCTACAGTAATAACTACATTTATCCCTTACATTTTTTAACCTGGATCAAAGCAAACCATAATCAGTATCAAATGGTTTTTGTGAATAACTGATTGAAACCATTCCATAAACAATATGGTTTTGTATACATTATTAAAAAAATTCTTGTAACAATATCTATCACCTTAACCACATAAATAATACAACAAATCAGCAGCACAAAAACCAAAATATAAATTGGAATCCTCAGAAAGGCTCAAAAAATAATAAGTACATAACCACATACTTGTCCCCCATAAAACAATTATCAGCATCAAAATGGTTTAGCTACACAACTGACTGAAACCATTCCTTGTGCAAAATGGTTCTGACAGTCCAAACAAATTAATCAGACAGTATTAACATTATTAAGGACCCCAGATCAACTAGGTAGCATGCTGATTGTATAAGAAAAGTCACAAGAAAATAAATATCATGATCTAAGAGAAATATCTACAGTAATAACTACATTTATCCCTTACATTTTTTAACCTGGATCAAAGCAAACCATAATCAGTATCAAATGGTTTTTGTGAATAGCTGATTAAAACCATTCCATAAACAATATGGTTTTGCTACACAACTGACTGAAACCATTCCTTGTGCAAAATGGTTCTGACAGTCCAAACAAATTAATCAGACAATATTAACATTATTAAGGACCCAGATCAACTAGGTAGCATACTGATTGTATAAGAAAAGTCACAAGAAAATAAATATCATGATCTAAGAGAAAAATCATTGAACAGTAATAACTACATCAATCCTTACAATTATAACATGGACCCAAGAAAACCATTATCAGGGGCCAATGGTTTTGCTATACAACTGGGTGAAACCATTCCAGATGCAACATGGTTTCAGACAGTGTTACTAAATAAATCAAACAGTATTAACAAACTAACCTAAAGGGCGATACTGATTGTTGGTTCGGTAAATTGTATCGAAGCTTATAACATCACCAAATATAGCATAATCAAGTTGCATAATGCCATCTGCCCAAAATATGCTAGCTATATCTTCCGCGGCATCAACTTGAATATCATAATAAAATGATGGTTTTGATGAAGCTTCATTTCTAAAAAATTCTTGAATCACAGTTGCGTCACCAACAAACATCTGTTTCGAACGAATCGTCATCAAATAATTTTTCAAATCTGAAAATCGAAACGGCAGATTATCTGTCCCTCCAACACCCTGACCCATAACTTCATATGAAGTTCTCATCGACATTCCAGCTTTCGAATTTATTACAGAAAGCTGTCCTTGAACTTCATTAATTTCTCTGAATGATCTCAAGTAGCGCGAATGTTCTGGTTTACGTAATTGATGGCAATGATCCACATCCCATCTATATATCTTATAAACACTCAACGCTTCATCCCACTTCAAAGAAATCCCAGCTTTACAACCAACCCTTTCCTCAAATTTTTCTTTCACATTCTCAAACTCAATAACAACCGGACTGTCTGATTTTAACCTATTCTTAGGGTTAAGCAAACTTCCCCTCTTGAAACCTTCTTTGTTACATACAAAACGGACATAATGTATCTTGTCTGATTTCTTGTTTTGTGAATTGACCTTCGCCTTCAACTGAGTCCTAATAGAAAATCCAGTGTTATATGCATAGTTACCATAAAACTCTTCAATCTCTTTAACAGTTCCAAATCCTAAAGACTCCCATGATTCTTTATTTGTAGCGGAGTAACATTGAGCCCTAACAACATCTGTTTCTGAGCTATCATCATCAATGAGTCAAAGCCATTTAAAACATAAACAATCCCTGTAAAACAAGACAACCATTATCAGCATCAAAATGCTGTTGGTGAACAATGTATGAAGCCATTTCTTATGCAAAATGGCTTCAGCCAGTAATACCAAAATTAGTCAAACACTTTTACCAAAATCATGTAGGTTAATCTATTCAAAACATTACAACTGACATATCTATCACCCTAAACCACATAAAAACTACCCAACAAGAACAACAACACTTCACCAATAATGTAAAACTATCCCTATTTAAAAATAAAACCATCATCACCATCAAATGGTTTTAGTGGAAAACTCTCTGAAACCATTCCTTGTACACAATGGTTTCGAGCAGTGTTAACAAATTAATAAAACAGTATTAAGAAATCAACCAGGTAGCATGCTCATTCATTCATTCATATATAGCACCAACACAACAATATGTAATTATGCAACCAGCTTATTTTCAAGCACAACATGCAATATTACTAAGATACTGCTGTTTTCATGTCTTCAATTTTTCAATCCAAATTTTGCTGCTGTAGTAGATAGTGGAACTAATGAGTGCTCATAAATGCAATACTGCTATGGTTAATTTCAGTATATTTGTCAATATAATTTTAAAAATCATTCATCACCATTAAGTTAAGGACATGGCCTAAAAATAACTTTCTTGTACAAAATGGTTTCCAACAATACTGCTATGGTTAATTTCAGGATATTTGTAATGAATAGTTTTGAGCAGAGGTAGATTGCACATGACATTCACAGATCATGATTAATAATGGAAGAATTCAACACAAAACCTAACAATGGAAGAATTCATTCATTACCTATTCAAAACACGAACGTGATGATATTAGATACTGTTTCCGGCGACGGCGACGGAGATCGGTGACGGTGATGATGATCACGGCGACGGAAATCGGTGACGGTGATGATGATCACGACGACGAAGATCGGTGACAGTGATGATGATCACGGCGACGGATATCGTCGAACAAGGAACGCGAGATCGTGCGAAAATTCTGTTAGCTGTGATCGTTGCAAATCTATGTGATTGTTACACGTGTAACTTGTGATCTGAAGGCTGAAAGTGACTTATGGACGGTCCATAAATGAAAGCCTTATGGACCATAACTTTTGCCGTATTAATAATAGCTTCTGTTGTGATGTTATCAAAACAATTTCTAATATAATTATGGTTCCACCTTTTTGTATTATGATATAAGAGGGCAGCTACAATGCTGTTATTATAAGGAGTTGCATCGTTGCTAGGAGTAATGACAATACCATTAGAAATCCAAGGTTCCCCATATAAAGGAATATTTGTACCTGACCCAGCACACCAACCGGCAAAGTTAGGGTCCATAAGCCTCAAGTTTATGTACGGTCCATAAGCCCTTTACAACCATCAGATCCCCTTTCCACGTGTCCTAATCCTACAGCACTTCCGTTCACACTCTCGCACAAGCTATCCTTCTCCGTCGCGATCCTTCTCCGTCGCTCGATCTCTTCCTCCGACGAACTCAACGATTGCGACGACCCAATCTTCTCCGACGTGATCGACTTGTTCCTCTTTCCCGGCGTGATATCTCCGACGGTTTCACAGGTGCGTGACTGAACTTTTGTCCGTCTGAATATTATTATTATTATTATTATTATTATTATTATTATTTACTAATGTTGGTGACTCTATGATAATAGATAGATAATAATGAAATGAAGTGAATGATATATATAAGTGGTCAAGTGGATGAAGCAGCAGAGAAAGTCAAGTGGACACATAATGCCAAAAGCAAATTAGATTTGTTGGACAATAGAAACAAAGGAAGGGCGGTTTAGAATTAAAAACCCTTCAGTGAAGGTTTTTCTAGTAGGCATATAAAAGAGATTTCATCATCCATTCCTTGATACTCTTACAAAAACACAGAACACGCAAAACAGAGAACGGAGGAGCTGAAACGCAGAGAGAAGTAAGGAGCCAGATTCAAGGAGTTTTGGAGGTGGATCTACAACAATAGTTGAGAAATCATCATTGGTGTTTGTTCATCTCTCTTTTCTTCTTTATCTTTTGTATAGCTATCATGACAATGAATAGTTAATTTCTCTTTTGTTGGGATTAGATGTAATTAACTCTATTAGTATGTATTTCTTTTGATCATGGTGTTATGTATGATTTTAGATTATCTATCAATATTAGTGTGTTATTCTTGATTTTCATGTTTTACTTCAAGATTTGAATAGATATAGACATATATTATTTGAATCAAAGAACTAGGATAATCACTTATTAAACTCTAAACTCTAGACATAGATTTAGGTTTAATATTCACTTAAAGTATCGAAGCTTAATGCTATGGTATTGATTGACGATCCGAGACATCGGAGGTTAATAGGTACAATAGATATCTCGACGTTATCTGGATACGGAAACGTACGACGAGCGATGCGTGACGATATTGATCGATAGCTAAAATTTGCATAACTGATTAGGAAAATACAAATGAATGAGTTGATGAAATCTAATCCCAGCAATTCAATCTCTCTGTCAATTTATTACTTTTATGTTTTCACAAGTTTTCATAAACAAACTCTTAAAAACTCTTTACTTAAAATTATATTAATTGTTGAACGGCATCGATATCACACCAGTCCCTGTGGATACGATAATTTAAACTTACTTTTGTACTTCAACACAACTATGATCGGAAGGGATTAGAATCACTTTATACAAGAACTGATTCTCAAATTAAATTAAGCGGTTTAATGGACCTGATTTTGATGGTAAATAATATTTTATTTTATAAATGTGGGATAAATGGTGAAGTACACATGACTATTTTTCATTAGTGCTACATCATGATGGGCTAATTACCCATGTGTTTCTAAGGGCAATCAAGCACACACCTAATTTTAGGGCTGGACAAAATTTTTCCTGACCGCCCAAACCGTCCAATCCGGACAGCCCGTTTACCTTCGGGTGGATTTGTTCGGGTTAATCGGTTAAACGGATGCTTAAATCTGGTTTCAAAAGGATTCAAATGGGCGAAAACGGATTTGAAATTTGTATTCATGAGTCCGAAACCGACCGAAAGAAATAATAATGATAAGTTTTTATCAGTTTCCAATGCACTGCAATCTGCACATGTCATATATTATAGAATATTTTTGCTACTTTTCTCTTCTTTCTTTTCATTATCAAAAGATAAAGAACACATCCCATCCTACCACATGTCCTCATGGACCCCACACTTCACTTCACATTTATTATTTCCTTTTTCTTTTATTTTTTATTTTTGTTGACTTTGCCAAAAACACTCATATCATCCCTAACCTCTCTCATCTTCGACATATCTTCTCTCTACTTTCACATATCCATTTTCCAGCACTATCTAAGCCTCCATTTTAACCTCACACCACTCCATTTTTTTTTTCCCTTGCAAGAGCTTTCACCCATCTGTTAAAACCGAAACACCGATCCAACCAAACCGAGATCCAAAAAATCCGAATCCGACTTAACCGTTGCAAAAAATGGACGGGAATGGATGTCACTTTGTCAACCGCGGTTGGCTGTCGGATTGGTGTTTTCAGACCGAATTCCGACCAGCCCGACCGATGTCCAGCTCTACCTAATTTTATAGCTACTTTTAGTTTTTGCGTGTTCCCCATGTTTTTTTTACAACAAGTGTTCTCCATGTTAGTAGGTGGGTATAGTAGCCCCTCTAAATTTATGCATTTTTAGTAAAAAATAAAATTAATGACATTTAACACACTATGGACAAAATTTCAAAAATGGTACTTAGTCTGAAAAAATGTCAATTAGACTACTAAATCTAAAATTCATTCCCTAGACTATTATTCTTCTTTCATCAAAATCAATTCATAATTTGAAAACTATAATTCATAAGACGAATGCTCATCATTTTTTTTTGGTAGGTAGTCTAATAGTTAGAATTTCACTCCTTAAAGGTGAATAAATGGACGTACCAAAGTTTGAATCATGATCCCTGCACATTACGTACAAATGTCTTACCAACTGAGTTAGATTCACAAGACGATGCTCATCATATCTATTTAAAGTGAAGTAAGATAACTTGTAATAATATGTTTGAAAACTATTTTTGTATCATTTTATGAATCGTGCAGAATTCGCAATTATTTTAGGCATTGTTCATAAATATATGCCTCGTATTTTTTTTTTATTGGGTGTTTATGTGAATTTTAAATATTACTAAAAAAATAGTTAATTTAAATTTTTCATCAACAACAATTTAGTCATCATGTATAATAGTTATTTTAAAAAAATTATTGACAACAATTTGTCACATATATAAAATAGTTATTTCAAAAAAAATTATGAGCGATATTTTGCATAGTGTATATTAGTTATTCAAAAAAATTATTAATCTTTTGCAAGAAAGATTTCTATAATATGTAGACTGCGAGAAAAATATTTTTTTAATTTTAATTTACACTTTTTTTATTAAGACAATAAAGAAAAATATTAATAGAGTAACTTATAATAGATCGAACATTATATAGTGAGGAATTTTTTATAATACCAATAACAAAATTTTGAGATATTTATAGGGATTAAAAACTTAGTTGATACATATGTGATAAACTATGTATATAATATAAGTATAATAATATAATAGCAAAGTTGTCATGTATTACTAATAAAAAAAGTGTGATGCAAGGGTAGGAATGACATTTCATATGCATGTATCTATTTTCTTATTTCTACTAGTATAATACTTGTGCTTACGGACGAGTCGCAGCATTGCCGCGATTTTTTTTATAGTATAGAACTAATATTGTATAGCGTAACATTAATCTCAGATGACAGAAATTTATTTAGTATTTTTTGTAGTTAATTAGTATTAGTTGAAGACTTTTGTGATACCCCATTTTTTGACCCTATTTTTGTTATATTTCTTTTTTCTCATAAGTGTCATATTGTTTTTTATTATTGTTATTTTATTCATTAAATAAAAAATGTCAAAAAATAGTATTTTAATTCATTTACGCTGTGTAACTCATTTAATTTTAGATTATTGGTCCTTTGGTTTTTTTGCATTTAATTCTTCACCATTTATTTTTTTAAATTCCCTTTTTGTCCAACATACATTCATAAACATTTCTTCATTTGCAAGAAACATCAAATTTATCCTTTCATGATTCTTTTTTTATGAACTTATTTTTAACCTTTTTCTTTCATGTTTCTTTATATAAAAATATTAAAAACATTTTAATATTTTAAATTTCATTTTTTTTATTCTTATTATTTTCAATATATCATTTAAATTAGATTTCTTCAAGATCAAGCAACCTTTTTCCTTTCAAATTTTTTCACATTTCATCCTGAAATTCTGGTGGCAAGTGTCAGATGTGTAGCACGATGTGTACACTTTAGGAATCGTACGATGTGTAGCCTAATGTGTCAACATCGTGGACAACTGAACTTGATGAACAAGTAAACAATATAAAGTGCAGAAAACAAAAGAACACGTGAGTTTGTTAACCCAGTTCGGCACTTATAACAAGCCCTATTCTGGAGGATACCAATCCAGGGATGAATCCACTATGGTAGTATCAATTCAAAGCTAAACTCCCCCGTTTACAACTTCTCACTTAATCACTACCCGTGCTAATTCTACCTAGGAACTCCTAGATATGAGAACCTCTGCTCACTCCCCCTCAACCTTACCCAGTAAGGATTTAATAACAAACTCAGTTGGAGACACACTCCTAGACAAGCAAAGCACTCGTACCTAAAGGCTTAGAGTGTTGCACAATCTAACTCCTTGCTTCAAAGCTTTGGAGAAAGACAACTAGAGATTACAACTCTATAAACTCAGTCCTTACTTGTATCAAAACTATGATCCAAGTGAAGGCTCACAAATAACAATGAACAACTAAAGAACTAAAACTCTAAGACTCAATTTGTAGACTTAGCTTCTTGATTTCAGTTGATGAATAATTGGTCTTCAGTCTTCCTTTATATAGAACAAGCTTCATGGGCTTTGACGAGTTGGCCTTGATAAATTTTGCCTTGAGATTTATTTGATCATAATCTTTTAATTGTTTGTTTCAAATCTTTTTGATCAAAGTCGGCCAATAAAATAAAACAGAACCATGAAAGATTATCTTGTTCCTTGGCGCGCAAGCTGGCACGATATACTTAAAAACAAATCTTTTTCAAAAGATCGCGTTTAAATAAATAAAGGCGCGTCCAGTAGGGCGTCCAGATGTGAACCCTGATGTGCCACACATCATGCTCCACATCATGGAATCAGGCTTATTTTACCAAATGAAGCCAACACCCTAAAAGGTCTCAACAATCTCCCCCTTTGGCAAATTTTGGGCTAAAATAATCTTTGAGTCACCCAACTAAACTTGGAGAGATGTGTAGGCACATCAGAGGCATGCAGCAGCGGATTAGAGCCTCGTAAATAAAGAGAGAAATAAACTCTCACAAGATAGGAAAATAAATTCCCAAAGACTGAGAAAAATAAATTCTCAGACACATACAAGCATGAGATTCCATGCACACATAAGGGAGGGTAGCAAACCCAGTAATAGTCTACTCCCCTTTGAACTAGAGCACTTTCCATGTACTCCCCCTAAATCTCATATCCCCTATAGGCTTCTTCAGAATGCATGACCTAGAGAGAAATAGAGAAGTTTTAAACTTGGCTTCTTAAGAATGCATGACCAAGTTAAAACTCACAGATGTGTCAAACATCACACAAAATAACTTCTACAGGCTTCTTAAGAATGCATCACCATGTAGAAATTAGATAACATCTTCAATTGGACTTCTTAAGAATGCATCACCCAGTTGAAAATGTACAGAAAAGGTCTTCAGAAGAACATGCTTTAGAAAACTAATTCTTCAAAAATTTGTTGATAAAATATTTGAAGAAAAATAAGCATGTATACCAGATGTGTAGTCAGATGTGCCACACATCAGAACTTCAGAAGTTGGAGAAGCTTCAGAAGCTGAGCAGAGCTTCAGAAGTTGTAGTGCTTCAGAAGTTGAGAAGAGCTTCAGAAGTTGTAGTGCTTCAGAAGTTGAGAAAGTTTCAGAAGTTCAGAAGTTCAGAAGTTCAGAAGTTCAGAAGTTCAGAAGTTCAGAAGTTCAGAAGTTCAGAAGTTCAGAAGTTCAGAAGTTCAGAAGTTCAGAAGTTCAGAAGTTCAGAAGTTCAGAAGTTGCCCCATGTGGATGAATAGAATTTAACTCTTTTTCTTAATTCTCGTCTCAATTCTCTCGTTCTATTCTCTCTAATTTCTCCCAAAATTATCACATTGTCCCAACACATCACAATTTGCTGCAGTTAAGACTTCAAAGTTTTTCATTTTAATTTTTACTCCCCCTTTTTAGCCAAAAATTATGACAAACATACTGAGAGTAAGTAACACACCATAGAATGCAGATAGCATGAGATGTAGAGATGATATTAATAGTGCAGCAGGTACAGAACAGGCACGCAAAGGTGCATCAGAAATCCAGGGCATAGCCCACAAAATACAAGCAAAAACAAGGAAATACTGAGTACAGGGAAATATTAATGAATTACAATAATTCAAATATCCTGGCTCCCATCAGTTTCCTCAGCTTCAGAGTCATTGGGCTCCTCCTCCTCCAATTCCTCATCCTCAGCCATTGTTTGCTCATCCTCAAGCTCCAGTCCAGCAATGACTGCCTCCAGCTTGGCCTTCTTCTCATCCAGAGCCTTGCAAGTCTCCTTTAAAGCAGCAATCATGTCTGTCCTAGACATAGCATTGTTTGAGCTGGATGTGCCCACATCAGGAGTCACATCAGACTGCTTGAGACTAAAAGAAATAGCAGACTCTCTTCTGCAAGACAAATCATCCTTGCCCAGAACATCAGGTCTCTGGCTCAATATGATTCCACACAGTAGGGAAGGAAATGCAATGGGTAGTTTGACAGCTAGGGTTTTGGCATGTTTGATAGTCTGATCAAAAATATAGGTACCGAAATCAAAATTAGATTTGCTGCCAATAGTATATATGAACCTAGCCAAACCTGTAGCCACATCACAGTTGTGTGTGGTAGGCACCCAGTTAGCAGCAGCAATCCTGTTCAGGATGTTGTAGATTGGTGTGAGCTTGCTTGCTTGCAGTTTCCCTTTCTTAGGCCAAGTCTTGACCTTTCCAGCTGTGATGGCCTTGATTATGTAGTTGTCATTTGCCTCCATCTCAGCAAAGGGCTCCTCACTTCTGCCCAGATACTTGTTGATAACAGTGGGAGAGAAGTGAATTTCTTTACCTCTCACAAAAACAGTTTGGTATTCCTTGTCCAAAGGATTGTCACAACCAGCAGGGATGTTTACCAAAAATTCTTTGACTACCTTCTCATAGCAGTCACCCAGTCCAGTAACAGTCTTCATCAAGCCAGCACGCTTGATCAACCTCATAACTTCCTTGCACTGCAAGGCTTCAGCACTGAGCTCCCTCTCCAGAGCTAACCTTCTATGAGCAATGTACTTCCATTTTCCAGCATGTGCAGGGTTGTGGAAGGAAATCAAATCAACTGGGATGTCAGGAATTCCCTGAGGAATTTTCTTCTTCCCATAGCTCTTCTTCACAGCAGACTCAATGTGAATCACATCAAGCTCCATATTGCGTTCCTCAGCAGATTCTTCCTCAGACTCACTGATGTGAGCTACATCCTGCTCCACATCGTACTCTGAGTCACTTGTAGGTGGCTCTTTTCTTTTCTGAGTCTTCTTCTTTGCAGGTGGAACCACAGCTTTACTAAATCCCTTCTTGGGACCATACATGACTTGCCTCTTAACAGGCTTCTTCTTCTCCTTAGTAGCAGCAGGAGAAATCTCAACAACAGCAGGACCTTTACCACTTCTAGTCCTTCTTGCAATACTCTCCTCAGTAAGCTTCTTCAAGGGGATGTCAGAATTGTAGCCTTCTACATCCACAACAACTTTGTCAGACTGGATATTATCTTCAGGTTCCTCAACCTCAGCAGGTTGATCTTCTTCAACAAATACCTGATCAGGAGAATCAGGAATGACAGCAGGTCTTTCAACAGCAGCAGTCTCTTCTTCAGCAGGAGACTCTTCTTCACCTTGTGGCAATGATGTGCCAACATCTGCCGCAACATTAGGTTCTTGCAGGGCCTGGAGCACAGAATCAATGATCTTCTGAGTCAAGGGGTGTCTTTGACCCTCAGAAATCTTCACAGCAGCCTTCTCAGGGTTAGGGTTTGAAGAACCTACACCCATAGATGCTTCAGCATTTGCATCACCAGATTTTGCAGGAAGAGGTTCAACATGCAGACTTTCCATGGTGTGAACCCTCTTTGGTGAGCCAATCTTTGGCTTCTTGCTTTTCTTCTTCTTCTTTTTGGATTTTTCTGTGTAAGGAGAAGGAACAACATCTTCCTCTGCGGCAATGGGGGTTGATTCCCTTCTTGATCGTTTAGACTTCTTCTTCTTTGATCCAGATGGCTTGATCATTGAGACAGGAGTGGCATCGACGATCATGTCACCTTGAATATCTTTTTGATGTGGGGAAATAGGTTTTGGTGATGATGGAGGAGTGTTTGTTTTTGTGGAAGGAGATGTTTTGGTTGCAGTAGACATGATGATGATGATGATTTTGTATGAAGATTTCAAAGAAAATTTCAGAAAGATGAACAAAGGGTTTGAGAGAGATCAAGAAAATTTTTGGTCGTTTGAGTGGTTGAGAAACGAATGTGGTGATCAATGTGGTAGGCAATAAGAAAAATCTTGAGTAAACGGATTTCTTGGAGTTTTGAACGCGAAATAGCCGTTGGAAATATTGCCTTTGGATTGCGTGCAACTATGGATGGAGGGAAAAACAGGTAACCGTTGCACGTCTAAATAGCAATTATGGCTATTGATCCTCAAAGAGGCAAATACCTAGTTTGCCCCTTAACACCTCAAACCTATTTGCATCTAAAGCCTTAGTGAAAATATCTGCCAGTTGATTTTCTGTGGCAACATGCTCTAGAGTCACAACATTGTCTTCAACAAGATCTCTAATGAAATGGTGACGTATATCAATGTGCTTTGTCCTACTATGTTGGATAGGATTTTTGGAAATATTTATAGCACTTAGATTGTCACAGTATAATGTGAGCACATCTTGCTGCACATTGTACTCACCCAACATCTGCTTCATCCAAAGTAGCTGAGAACAACTACTTCCTGCTGCAATATACTCAGCCTCAGCTGTAGAAAGAGAAACACAATTTTGTTTCTTGCTGAACCATGATATAAGGTTGCTTCCCAAAAAGAAACATCCACCAGAAGTGCTTTTCCTGTCATCAGCACTACCTGCCCAGTCAGCATCACAATAACCCAACAATCTTGTGTCTTCACCATGAGAGTAGAGAATTCCATAATCACTTGTACCACTGACATACTTAAGAATCCTTTTGACTTGATTCAGATGACTCATCTTGGGCTCAGCTTGGTACCTTGCACACACACCAACAGCAAAGCTAATATCAGGTCTACTTGCAGTGAGATAAAGTAGACTGCCAATCATGCTTCTGTATAGACTTTGATCAACACTGACACCATGCTCATCTTTAGAAAGTTTGAGATGGGTTGCTGCAGGAGTTCTTTTGTGATTTGCATTCTCCATTCCAAATTTCTTCACAATGTTCTTGGCATACTTGCTTTGGGAGATGAAAATTGTATCTTCCATCTGTTTGACTTGCAGACCAAGAAAGTAGGTAAGTTCACCTACAAGGCTCATCTCAAATTCAGACTGCATCTGATTCACAAACATCTTGACCATTGGATCAGACATTCCTCCAAACACAATGTCATCTACATAGATTTGTGCAATCATGAACTTGCCCTTTTCTTCTCTGACAAACAAGGTTTTGTCTGTTTCTCCTTTTCTATAACCTTGCTGCACAAGAAATTTGGTTAGCCTCTCATACCATGCCCTAGGAGCTTGCTTTAATCCATATAATGCCTTCTTCAATCTGTAGACATGATCTGGATAATTTGGATCAACAAATCCCTTGGGCTGTTCCACATAAACTTCCTCATTCAAGTAGCCATTGAGGAAAGCACTCTTCACATCCATCTGGAATAGCTTGAATTTCAAGATACATGCTACTCCCAGAAGTAACCTTATGGACTCAAGACGTGCCACAGGAGCAAATGTTTCATCAAAGTCTACTCCTTCAATCTGAGAGTAACCTTGAGCCACAAGCCTAGCCTTGTTTCTAGTCACAACACCACTTTCATCAGATTTATTCCTATAAACCCATTTAGTACCAATGATGTTGACTCCTTCAGGTCTAGGAACTAAATCCCACACTTCATTCCTCTTGAACTGGTTCAGCTCCTCTTGCATAGCTTCAATCCAAAACTCATCTGTCAAGGCTTCTTTCACATTCTTTGGTTCTACCTTTGACACAAAACAAGCATTGGATACAACCTCTCTTGACCTTGTCATAACCCCTGACTCAGGATTCCCTATTATGAGTTCTTTTGGATGATTCTTTTGAACTCTAACAGAGGGACCCTTGTTCACTGGAGTCACATCTTCTTGCTGATCAGTCTTCTCAGGAATCTCTATAACTTCAGAGTCTTCAGGCAGGGGGTGAGATGTGTCCACATCAGGATCAACATCAGGTTCATTATCTGAACAGTCATCTATGACAACATTGATGGATTCCATCATAGTTCTTGTTCTGTTGTTGAAGACTCTATAGGCTCTGCTGGTTATGGAATAGCCTAGAAAGATTCCTTCATCACTCTTGGGATCCATCTTCCTCCTTTGCTCTCTGTCAGCTAAGATATAGCACTTGCTACCAAAGACATGGAAGTGTTTGACAGTTGGTTTTCTTCCTTTCCATATCTCATACAGTGTGATTGAGGTACCTTTTCTCAGAGTTACCCTGTTGTGTATATAGCATGCAGTACTCATGGCCTCTGCCCAAAAGTAGTAAGGTAGCTTCTTGGCATGTAGCATAACTCTTGCAGCCTCTTGCAAGGTTCTGTTCTTCCTCTCAACTACACCATTTTGTTGGGGTGTGATTGGTGAGGAGAACTCATGCCCAATTCCTTCATCAGCACAAAACTCAGAGAATCTTGAATTTTCAAACTCTTTCCCATGATCACTTCTGATTCTAACAATGCCACTATCCTTCTCTCTTTGTAGTCTAAGACATAATTCTTTGAATGCATCAAAAGTGTCAGACTTCTCTCTGATGAAGCTAACCCAAGTGAACCTTGAGAAATCATCTACAACTACAAAAGCATATCTTTTGCCACCAATACTCTCTACCTGCATTGGTCCCATCAAGTCCATATGTAGCAGTTCAAGAACTCTGGATGTCACCTGATGTTGTAACATTGGGTGTGACATCTGAACCTGCTTTCCAACTTGACATTCACCACATATGTTGCCTTCAACAATCTTAAGCTTTGGTAGACCTCTAATAGCTTCCTTGGACACAATCTTCTTCATTCCCTTCAGATTCAAATGGCCAAGTCTTTGGTGCCAAAGCTTTACTTCTTCCTCCTGACTTATCAAACATGTAGTGGAGTGAGCTGTTTCATCAGGAATCCATAGATAGCAGTTGTCTCTTGACCTAGATCCTCTCATCAGCAATTCTCCTTTGTCAGAAGTAATAAGACATTCATTCTTTGTGAAGTTGACTTTGAGACCTTGATCACACAATTGGCTTATGCTGATAAGATTAGCCTTCAAGCCTTTAACAAGTAGCACATCCTCTAGGTTAGGTAAGCTTTTGCTGCTGAGTTTACCACTGCCCTTGATTTCACCTTTTGCTCCATCACCAAAGGTTACAAAGCTTGTTGTATGAGGCTTGATATTAGTGAGAAATTTCTCAACACCAGTCATATGCCTAGAACAACCACTATCAAAATACCAATCATTACTAGAAGATGCTCTAAGAGAAGTGTGAGCAATATGTGCAGTTTCAGAAACTTTAGGCTTCCACATCTTCTTAGGAGTGACCCTTGCTGTTTTGGCTTGCACCTGAGGCTTTTTCTTGGGATACCCATAGAGTTTGTAACAGAAGGGCTTGATGTGACCATTCTTCCCACAGTAGTGGCATCTCCAAGCAATAAACTTCTCTTTGCCAGCAGGTCTCTGATGTGGAGTGTGATGTGTCCACATTCTGCTAGGGTCAGGTTTCTTCTGAGCAGGAACAAACTTAGTATTTGTCTTCTTGCTGTGATGTTTGTTCTTAAATCCTACACCAGATGAGTCACCAGCATACTTTCCTACTTTCAAAATTTCATCAAGCATGTTGGTTCCAGGGTTGAGCATCTTTACAGACTTGGTCATATTTTTCAAGTTGGTTGACAGTAACTTGACTTCACTTTCAAGACTAGCAACTTGACTCTGTAGTTGACCCTTCTCTGTCTCCAGTTGACTGATGATTTCCTTCTGCTCTTCATTGACCTTGTACAGTTCCTCACTCTTGATAAATAGCTTTTTATGGACTGAGGCTAGTTCATCAAAGGTAAGTTCTTCATCATCAGATTCAACATCAGTATTATCCACCCTAGTTATGGCACTAACATGATTAGCAGCAACATTCTCTGAGTCAGTGTCAGAGTCTTCATCAGACCATGAAACAGTTAGGCCTTTCTTCTGCTTCTTCAGATATGTGCCACATTCTGATCTTATATGACCAAAGCCTTCACATTCATGACATTGAACACCCTTGTTCTGAGTTGACTTATCATCAGTTTTGGTTTTTGTTGAAGTGTTACCTAGTTTACTGATGTCAGTCTGGATGTTCCTCACATTCCTCCTTGGTCTTCTGTCCACCCTCCTTTGAAGCTTGTTGAATTGTCTTCCCAACATGGCTAAGTCATTTGAGAGGTCATCATCTGATTCAACAGCTTCTTCCTCTTCACCAGCACAAGATACAAAAGCTATGCCTTTTCCTTTCTTCTCAGTTTGCTCACCTAAGTTCATCTCAAAAGTTTGAAGAGAGCTCACAAGTTCTTCAAGTTTCATACTTGGGATATCTTGAGCTTCTTCAATGGCTGTGATTTTCATGTTAAATCTCTTAGGTAAGGACCTAAGCATCTTTCTCACCAGCTTTTCTTCAGACAATTTTTCACCTAGAGCCTCAAAGGAATTGTCTACCTCAAGCAAATTCATGTGAAATTCATGAATTGATTCTTCTTCTTTCATTCTGAGGTTTTCAAACTTAGTGTTGAGAAGTTGGATTCTTGAGCTTTTTACCTTGGCATTGCCTTCATGAGTGGTTCTGAGTACCTCCCAAGCATTCTTTGCAACAGTACACTGCTTGATCAATCTGAACATATTTTTGTCCACTCCATTGAATAAAGCATTCAAAGCTTTGGAGTTTCCAAGTGATGCAGTGTCTTCTGCAGCTGACCAATCTTCCTCTGGCTTGAGTACACCAGTGTCAACACCATTAGCATCCAAGATTTTGGGATGCTCCCAGCCTTTGAGCACAGCTTTCCAAGTTCTGCTGTCAAGTGACTTTAGGAAGGCAATCATCCTTGGCTTCCAGTAGTCATAGTTGGTTCCATCCAGGAGGGGTGGTTTGTTGACCGTTGTTCCATCCTTGTCCATGTTTCCAGAAAGTAACTTCCCTGGAGCTCACCCTCAAACAGGCAGGGTGCCTGCTCTGATGCCAATTGAAATTCTGGTGGCAAGTGTCAGATGTGTAGCACGATGTGTACACTTTAGGAATCGTACGATGTGTAGCCTAATGTGTCAACATCGTGGACAACTGAACTTGATGAACAAGTAAACAATATAAAGTGCAGAAAACAAAAGAACACGTGAGTTTGTTAACCCAGTTCGGCACTTATAACAAGCCCTATTCTGGAGGATACCAATCCAGGGATGAATCCACTATGGTAGTATCAATTCAAAGCTAAACTCCCCCGTTTACAACTTCTCACTTAATCACTACCCGTGCTAATTCTACCTAGGAACTCCTAGATATGAGAACCTCTGCTCACTCCCCCTCAACCTTACCCAGTAAGGATTTAATAACAAACTCAGTTGGAGACACACTCCTAGACAAGCAAAGCACTCGTACCTAAAGGCTTAGAGTGTTGCACAATCTAACTCCTTGCTTCAAAGCTTTGGAGAAAGACAACTAGAGATTACAACTCTATAAACTCAGTCCTTACTTGTATCAAAACTATGATCCAAGTGAAGGCTCACAAATAACAATGAACAACTAAAGAACTAAAACTCTAAGACTCAATTTGTAGACTTAGCTTCTTGATTTCAGTTGATGAATAATTGGTCTTCAGTCTTCCTTTATATAGAACAAGCTTCATGGGCTTTGACGAGTTGGCCTTGATAAATTTTGCCTTGAGATTTATTTGATCATAATCTTTTAATTGTTTGTTTCAAATCTTTTTGATCAAAGTCGGCCAATAAAATAAAACAGAACCATGAAAGATTATCTTGTTCCTTGGCGCGCAAGCTGGCACGATATACTTAAAAACAAATCTTTTTCAAAAGATCGCGTTTAAATAAATAAAGGCGCGTCCAGTAGGGCGTCCAGATGTGAACCCTGATGTGCCACACATCATGCTCCACATCATGGAATCAGGCTTATTTTACCAAATGAAGCCAACACCCTAAAAGGTCTCAACACATCCAAACAATTTCATTATCTTATGAAACCCAAAAAATGACCTTATCGCCCGTAGCCCCATTATATTTCATTTTTCACATTTTTATTTAATTACCATTTTCATTTTATCTTTTTTCTACCCATTTTTATCACAAACAAAAATCCCAAAAATTCTCTAACATTTTCCCCTCTCATTTGAGACCTAGAATGTTCTTTTTTCACAGCTCATCACATCACAAAACATGGGATCTCATTTTGAATCAAAATCACAAAAGATCTCATGAACAAAAATTCATAATTACCCTTTCTTGCCTTCCAATTCAACTCTCATTCTAACCTAATTTTTCATTATAAATAGGACCATTCCTTGATGAGAGAGAACACACACGAAATTCACAAAAATTAGATCAAAAGAACAACTCAAATTTCTCTCCATTTTCACACTTTTTTTTCAAATTTCATTTTCTTTATAAACACCAATAAACTCCAAATTCTCTTCACAAATATCTCATAAACACTTACAATAAACATTTAATGATAAAAAACAACAGTTCCAATCTCATAATTTTGAACATAAACCACCACAAAAAAGCTCAAAAAAGTGTTAGATCCTCTAGAACAATTCAGAGCTTCTAAAAGATTTTTCCCACTTGATTTACATTTATAAACATGATCTGAAGCTTTTCCACTTTTCAATTGACTTTAATTCAAACTGAAACTCGTGTTACCATTTTTGAGTGTTCATCACTTTATTCGTTCGTTTTTTACGTTTCAAGCTTCAAAAGCAAAATCTAACCATGGATTCATGACCAGGACGAAACAAAAGCGGGTTTGAACTTTTCTTTGTGAGTTTTGAGCCACATTTCATAATTCTGGGTTTCTCAAATTTGAAGAAGATGAAGATTGTCGCTACCGTTGAAATTTCGTAGCCAATCCCTGGTTGTTTCGTAGCAAAAGCCGTTGTCCTCGTTCCTGCAACTGCTCATTTACCAGATTAAATTCTGTCCGTTAGATCTGACGCGCGCCCGAGGAAGGACTAGAAGCGTTGGATCTGTTTAAATCCTGACGCGTTGGATCATTCTGAACAAGATCCAACAGATCTTAGAAGGTGGCGCCTATGTTTTATTTGACGCCTGATGTAGTGGATTATTTATGTTGGACTTTGAATTTTTTTTCTGAACTTGTTCCTGAACGCCCATAATCACTATCTGCACCCTCTGTCATTTTCGTTTTACGTTTTACACTCCTGTCTATTCTAATTGTTTTTTTGTAGCTTATGAGATAAGTGCTTTTGGAATAAGCTTATTTTAAGTTATTTTAGCCTATTAAGCCCGAAATTGAGGCTTATTTCATTATGTTCTATTTTCCTATTATTTATTTGTTTAGTTATTATTAATGTGATTTATGTTAATTAATTAATTGCTCTTTTAATTATGTTTTGAGCTTACGAAATAAGTGCTTTTGGCATAAGCTATTTTTAGCTATTTGAGCCTATTGAGAATGAGGTTGATGCTTATTTTATTTTTCTATACTTTTTATGTTAGTTGTTCATTAAGTTATGATTAATTGTCATTAATTCTTTATTCCTTTCTAGCTTAATATTTATTTATGTGTATTTATTTTATGTCATTATTGTCTCATCTCATCATATTTATTTATTGTCCTTTTATATATTTGTATATTTATTATCTTGTGCTTTGATATCTTGTAATTTACTTATTGTTCTTGCATTTATTTTATTTATTTTTTGCTTTTTGATCTTAGAATGTAATTAGGATTAATTGTAAAACTATAAATAAAAGTGCATAGCATCCCCCTCTCTTGCATATCATATCATGTTTATTTTTATCGCAATCGGGCTTAGAATGTATTTAGGACTCAATGTATCTATAAATCAGAATGTGCATCTCATGCATCTTTATTTTTTTATCACTTTTCGCAAAACACGTAACACTAAATTCCGAGGGAAAATACGTCACTTCGTTCCAATATCATTGTGAATTGTCTTCGCGCTTAATTTGAACCTTTAGGACGTTTTAGTTTAGTCTCGCTTACGCGCATAACTTTCTCCTAATTTCTTTCTCAAAAATGAGGTCAAAACCTCTTTAAAATCCAAAATAATTTCTTATCGAAAACATCATCAAAACACAAAAAAACAATTTCATTATCAAACATTTTCAAATACTAAAACGCTTGGACTTCAAACCGAGCATTTTCTGAATTCAATCAATCAAATATTCCTTTTTTCCTCTAATCAAAAACCTTGGATTTCAAACCAAGTGTCTTTTTCATCACTTAAACATTTTTTCTTTAATAAAAAAACCTTGGACTTCAAACCAAGTGATTTTTCTCGCTTAAACTCTTTTTTTCATAAAAAACCTTGGACTTCAAAGCAAGTGTTCGCGTCTCTTTTTATAATCAAATATTAATCAATTTAATGATTTAGACTTTCCTTTGCAATTTAAAATCAAATCAACCTCACATTTGATGCCACTTTTTGGCTTTTGTCTTTAAAATCATTTTCAAAACCCTAAAATTAATCAAACACATTTACTCGTAATTTCTAACCCGAGCTACGGTGATTTTGATCCCTCTCGAGTACGTAGGCAAAAGATTCATTTTTCAAATCAATAAAATAAACAAAAACTTTTTTCCCTTTCTTTTTTCTCAAACTTATAAAAAACATTTTCTTTTGAAAACTTTCAATCATCACACTAGATTTTTCTTAGGCATTTTACAAGCTAATTGATTTTTATAGCACAAAGATAAAATAAAAACAAGAGGTTCCTATAGGATACTACAGATACTTAGGGTGCTAGTACCTTCCCTTCGTATAACCAACCCCCGAACCTTTAATCTCTAAATAGGGTGTTTTACGAACTTTTCCCCTTTCCCACGGGAAAATTAAAGATCGGTGTTGAACCTTTAAATTGTGAGTCGACGCTAATTAATAGCTCGATATTCAAAAATCACCACGACAGAAATGACGACTTCACTGGGGACTCCCCAAGCGGGTTGAGCCTATCTTGTTTTAATCCTTATCTTTGTGCTTTTAATTCTCGCTTGTATATATGTATGTGTATGTATGTTTGTTTGGGAAATCATTTGAGTGGTGAGATAAGTCCTAACCCGGGCTTGAGAGAAACAATAGGATAGGATGGGGTATAATCAAAGTGTTGGGCCAAGAAAAGTCGTGGATCCTGATGCATGTGATATAATCCCGCTCAGTGGAGGCCTCATGATAGTAGTACTCTGTTGGCATGAATAGTCATGTCGGCGTTATTACTTATCAATTTGAGTGTCCCGATAAGCTGAAAACCATTAGAATCACATTAACCCATCTTGGCCGTTTCTAGGACGTAGTGCGGTGGCTAACCAAGAATGATCTTGGAATTAGTCGATACGCGAGACTACACTCAAACGAGATTGTCTTGAGAATATTATTGGACCGGGAATAGTTCCGTAAGCCGGTAATATCCGAAAGACGGTTGATACTTACCATGTGGGAGGGTTTTACCTTTAACTCCAACATTATACCTTAACGGCACCATGTTTTCCGCATAATCATGCATGCATGCACTCATTCATAAAATCTTTTATCATCCGATATCGAAGGACTTAAATTAAATTTTTTGTAAACATCGTAGATATCAATATTGTAAGAAGAAGCACCAGGAAGTTTAATTTCAAGAAGGTGGACTTATCAAGATCAAAGAAACTACTTTGTAATGTTCATTCCGAAAGTGTAGGAGGATTTGATAGGGTTGATGACCTACATGACAAATTCAATGAAATGCAGCGAGAGATGAGAGCTCTCCGAGGAAAAGAATTGTTTGGTCAGAACGCCCATGAGCTCTGTGTTACCAATGTTGTAATTCCGCACAAATTCAAGGTGTCCGATTTTGAGAAATATAAGGGAAGCACTTGCCCTAAAGCTCATCTAGTGATGTATGCAAGAAAGATGTCCACCCAGACTGACAATGATAAGCTGCTCATCCACTATTTTCAAGACAGTTTGACTGATGCAGCATTAAGATGGTACATGGACCTTGAAAGTGCTGATGTCCGCACTTTTAATGATCTTGCTAATGTTTTTGTTTGACAATACAACTACAATTCCTACTTGGCCCCAGATAGGAATGAGCTACGGGATTTGACTCAAAAGGAAAATGAATCTTTAAAAGAGTATGCACAACGGTGGAGAGAGCTTGCTGCACAAATTCGACCACCGTTAGAAGGAAAGGAGTTGTGCAAGTTATTTCTTAATACTCTCAGTCATTTCTACTATGAGAAGATGATTGGCCGTGTGTCAAATAATTTAGTCGAAATGGTGTGGAGATGGGAATATTTTTAGAAGAGGGAGTCCGTCAAGGACGCTTAACAACGGAAGATACCCCAACTAACAATGCAAAGAGATTTATTAATGGTTATCTATGGGAGAATGAGCAAGAGGTTGGCATGATTGCCCATGGAGGATCCCAATCAGGATATCTCGTTTACCCCCATATTGTTGTTGTCTCAACCATTCCTCAACAACCCTTCAATCAACCAGTTCATACTCAAAGAAAGCAATCATTTGACCCTATACCAATGAAGTACGCAGACTTGCTCCCTGCCCTACATGCAAAAAACCTTGTCCATACCAAGCCACCTCCTCCAGTGCCTGAAAAGCTGCCTGCTTGGTATCGCGCTGACCTCACATGTGCTTTCCACCAATGAGCACCATGACATGATGTTGAACAATGTTATGCACTTAAAAAGGAGGTTCATAATTTGGTTCGTACCAACATGTTATCTTTCAATGATCAAAGCTTGAACGTTCAAAGTTCACCCTCTGCCTAACAATGGATCCTCTGTCAACGCGATTCAAGATTATCAAGAAGTTTGTCCCTAGGATCACTAGGCCTTTTATTTTCCAATTGCAATTTGTAGTTCTTCTGAGATTGGCTGCATCATAAGGCTAAAACAACTTGGTCAGAGTGACTTAACTGAAGCACCAATGCTGAAGTAATTAAGTCTAAACCACTTGTGCATATTGAAGATGTGCAGATGCAACATGTTGAACAAGATGTCTTAGACATCTTGTCACTAGGTTCAGAGCATGCATAAGCAGCATGTCGAACAAGATGTCCCAAGACATGTGGATAGGACATCTTGATCCAGTTCAGCTTAAAAGATAATGCTTATCCATTAAGCGCATGTGTTTGTTTTAATTTGAATAAAACGCGAATCTTTTAGTAACAAGCTGAGATTAGGATTAATGATGAAGTTTGTTATTAATCCTATGTGTTAGATACGATTGGATTCGTATTTAATTAGTTGATAGAGATTGATTCTTTATCTTTGTGGAGTTTGTTTTAAAACAAGTTTGTTTTAAAACTATTTCTTATTTGAGTGCATCTGATAGACTGAAGACTATCTGAAGAATTGCACGCCTATATAAAGGACTCAACATAGAGCTTAAAACTCAACCCACAATAACTGAAGATTGTGAGTCCAAAGCTTTGTGCCCACTGTGCAAAGCATTAGTAGCTCCTCGTATTGTTCTTGATACATGGTAGCCTTGAGTCGTTGAATGTTGTCATTCAACTTGGTCTTTTAAACTGTAAAGTTTACAGTTGTTTCGTCACTTGGGATTTGTGATTAGAGGGAGTTGGGTAGGTTCTCATATTCAGAGGGAGTTAGCCCTTGAGTAGAAGATTACTAAGATTAAGAAAAGGTGTACATGCCAAAAGGTGTTTGGTAGTGTTGTAAGACTAAGTATTGATTCGGAGTAGTAGTGTTCACTTCCTGGATTGGTATCCTCCAGAGTAGGGCTGTTTAGCGCCGAACTGTGTTAACAAATCACTGGTGTTATTTATTGTTTTTATTTACTTCAGTACTGCAATAAATCGTGATCCTCATAACCAGTTGTCTAGGACATCTGGACTGCTGACACATTGTCCTAGACATTGTGTAAGACATCTGTCCTGCCAAAGAACAGAATTTCAATTAGTATCAGAGCAGGCACCCTAACCTGCTGGGTGAGCTCCAGGGATATATATTTTGTTCAAGATGGACAGGAATTGAGGATCAATAAACAGACCACCAGTTCTGGATGGATCAAACTATGACTATTGGAAAGCAAAAATGATTGCCTTCATCAAGGCCATGGATCAAAGGGCATGGAGAGCAATTATTACAGGCTGGAATCACCCAATAGTCTCTGCAGAAGATGGTTCTTCAATACTAAAAGGTGAAGGATGTTGAGACCTTTTAGGGTGTTGGCTTCATTTGGTAAAATAAGCCTGATTCCATGATGTGGAGCATGATGTGTGGCACATCAGGGTTCACATCTGGACGCCCTACTGGACGCGCTTTCATTTATTTAAACGCGATCTTTTGAAAAAGATTTGTTTTTCAAATTAAATCGTGCCAGCTTTCGCGCCAAGGAACAAGATAATCTTTCATGGTTCTGTTTTATTTTATTGGCCGACTTTGATCAAAAAGATTTGAAACAAACAATTAAAAGATTATGATCAAATAAATCTCAAGGAGAATTAACAAAGGCCAGCTGTCAACATTGAAGATCCAAGCCCATGAAACTTGTTCTATATAAAGGAAGACTGAAGACATAAAGGAGTACGAAGCCAAGAGTTGAAGATATCGAGTCTTAGGTCTTAGTCTGTTCTTTGTTCTTTGTGAGCCTTCACTTGGATCATAGTTTTGATGCAAGTAAGGACTGAGTTTATAGAGTTGTAATCTCTAGTTGTCTTTCTCCAAAGCTTTGAAGCAAGGAGTTAGATTGTGCAACACTCTAAGCCTTTAGGTACGAGTGCTTCGCTTGTCTAGGAGTGTGTCTCCAACTGAGTTTGTTATTAAATCCTTACTGGGTAAGGTTGAGGGGGAGTGAGCAGAGGTTCTCATATCTAGGAGTTCCTAGGTAGAATTAGCACGGGTAGTGATTAAGTGAGAAGTTGTAAACGGGGGAGTTTAGCTTTGAATTGATACTACCATAGTGGATTCATCCCTGGATTGGTATCCTCCAGAATAGGGCTTGTTATAAGTGCCGAACTGGGTTAACAAACTCACGTGTTCTTTTGTTTTCTGCACTTTATATTGTTTACTTGTTCATCAAGTTCAGTTGTCCACGATGTTGACACATTAGGCTACACATCGTACGATTCCTAAAGTGTACACATCGTGCTACACATCTGACACTTGCCACCAGAATTTCAAAGGAGATTAGACCGCAGAAGATGAGATTGAGTCCAATAGCAACTCCAAGGCATTCAATGCTATCTTCAATGGTGTTGATGAAGACATATTCAAACTGATCAACACATGTACAGAAGCCAAGCAAGACTGGGAGATTTTACAAACGATACATGAAGGAACTTCCAAGGTTAGAATGTTAAAGCTACAACTCCTCACTTCCAAATTCTAAAATCTAAAGATGGAGGATGATGAAACAATATCAGAATTCAACACTAGAGTTCGAGACATAGCAAACTCATGCTTTGCTCTAGGAGAGAAGATACCTGAGGAGAAACTAGCTAGAAAAATTCTTAGATCACTTCCTAAGAGATTTTCTATGAAGGTAACTGCTATTGAAGAATCACAAGACTTGAGCACGATGAAGGTTGATGAACTCATTGGCACATTACAAACTTTTGAGATGACTTTTGAAGATAGACCTGAAAAAATTATGAAGAATTTGGCATTCAAATCTGAGGAAAGCCAAAGTGAAGATTGTCTATCAGAAGCAGTAGCTCTATTGACCAAGAAGTTCAACAATTCTGTGAACAGAGTCCGAGCTACATGGAGGACAAATGTCCCAGACAAGATGTCCAACAACAAAGACACAAGGCATCTCAAAAGAAGAGACAAACTCTGAAGAAGAAACTGAGATAAGGTGCTACGAATGTGAAGGGTTTGTGCATATCAGAATACAGTGTCCCAATTTTCTTAGAAAACAGACGAAGGGGCTAGCTGCAATTCTCTCTGACTTTGAGGATGAGAGTGAAGATGAAGACATAAACAATGCATTCTCAGGGATATGTGAAACAAGCAGCAATGATGGCTTCAAAAGCTTCACAGACACTGAAGGCAGTGATAACAATGAAGAACCTCTCCACCCTTCAAGATACACTGCTAAAATATTAGAGCAAGATGAAATTATGGAAAGGCTTATCAGGGAACATAAGGAACAAGCAGCTCTGAGAAGGGAATGCGACTTCTTACAAGCTAAACTCAAGAGCATGACTGAATCTTTGAGTTGTTTAGACTATGACTCTGACTCAGAAGATGAGCTCCCTGAAACTGAGAAAATAGCTGAAGACATGATTGGATTAGGATTCGATCACCCTTTCAGAAAGGCTGAATCTGCTCCAGAAAAGGTAACTCCTCCTCTACAGAAACCTAAGGACCAGATGTCAAGCCAAATGTGTCAACATCCTGCTCAACACAACGACAAGGTCATAGACAACATATCTCAGCACTATATTCAGACCAAGAAGGAGATGTCACACCAAATGTCTCAACATCCTGCTCAACATTCTGACAAGATCATAGACCACACATCTCAACATTGTGTTCAGATCAAGAAAGAGATGTCAAGCCAAATGTCTCAACATCCTGTTCACCACATAGACAGGATCATAGACCACACATCTCAGTACTATGTTCAGACCAAGAAGGAGATGTCAAGTCAAAAGTCTCAACATCTTGTTAAGCACAAAAACAGGATCATGGACTACAAGTCTCAACAGTCTGCCCAAACAAAAAGGAAGATGTCAAGCCACATGTCTCAACATCCTGTTCAACACAAGAAGAATGGGAACATAGGTCAGCTTCACAAGCAGCAGAAGAAGCACATACCAAAACCACATCTTAAAAAGCTATACCCCCAAAATAGAAGAGCTTTCAATAGATGTGATCACTGTGGTAGGTCTAGACATGTTATGAAAGAATGCTTCAAAATTCATGGCTATCGTCAAAGATCAAGATCACCAAGGAAGGATGAAAAGAAGATTCTTGCTCAACAAGTAAAGTGCCAGGAGACCCAAGTCAAGAAAGTATGAAGGCCTAAAGAAGATTCAACACTAAAAGCTCATACTTGTATCAGGCTATCCTCATATGAAGACTGGTACTTTGACAGTGGATGCTCCAAACACATGACTGGAGATAGGAAATATCTTAAGGAATTAAGACCTTACTCCAAAGGAAGTGTTACTTTTGGTGATGGTGCTAAAGGTAGAATCAAATGTGTAGGCAAGCTAAGAGATCCCATCTCACCATACCTAGATAAGGTTCTACTAGTTGAAGGACTCACTACAAACTTCATAAGCATTAGTCAACTATGTGAACAAGGACTAGATGTGCACTTCAACAACTCTGAGTGCATTATTGCCGATAATCAGAAGGTAGTGATGAAAGGTGTCAAGGTAAAGGACAAATGCTATAAGTGGACTCCTCCCAACAATAGTCCAAAAATAGCTTGCTTGACAGTCAAGGAAGAGAATGACCGGATGTTCTACCAAATGTTCCAACATCTGTACACTCGTCAGGAAGTTGAATCACTTCAACCTGAACGTGGGAAAGGAACTCTAGAGTTCCACACGTCCAAAAGCGTGTAGAACATTAAGTGACGGGGTGGCGTGCAGAAAATTATAACGTTAATTATCATTACTTCTGCACAATAAACGAGGTAACATACTACCTAGTTCCGTCTATAAAAAGCCACCTAAATCATCACTTGTGCTATCACACGCGCTTCAACATCTGGTACGACATCCTTCAAAAACCTCTCAAAAGAAATTTTCTTCAACAAAAAAATCTGAACAACATGAGGCTAGAAATCACAATGAGCTCCAACAACCAAGAAATCAACAAAGGCGAAGGACCTAGTGATCCAGCTAGGGTTTCAGGCTCAACTGTCAATCAACAAGAGGTTGATTTTGACTAGTTGGTTATTCCCAGAGGAAGAAGAACGACAACAAGGAAAAGGAGAAGCAACACATTGGTCGGACCAATGAAGATACCAAAGAAGCGTCTCCGCTAAAAGCTCAATCGTCACCAAAGAGGGCTGAAGAACAAAATCCAGAGGAATCATCTCTGAAAGAGGCTACTCAAAACCAGAACCTTGAGCCTCAAACAGAGAAAGAGAAGAATGGTGAAGAAGATGTCATGACATCCGACCCCAACATCAAGGATGTCGCAACAAATGTCTCAACATCAAGAGACACCACATCTAAGGAACATCCAATGGAAGAAGATCCAAAGGATGCACAGGAGAAACTCGCCTCAGAAGATGAAGAAGAAGGTTCACAATCTTTTGAAGTCATAGAGATTGATGAAGAAACAGAGAGTGAAGAAGTTGCTCCAAGAAGAACTCAATCAGTGGCTGATAGAGTGAAAAGAAGCAGAGGGAAGAAGGTGGAGATTCCCAAGTCATTCTTAGAAGAAAGCTCTCAGAAGAGGAAGAGAAAGCCAGAGTCCTCAAGTGAGTTTGAACCTGATGTCGAAGATGATGTCCCAGACATCATGTCAAAGAAGAGAAAAGTTGCATCCTCAACATCCTTCCACACTGAAGGTAATGAACAAAGGTGGAGGATAATCAGTCAGAGGAGGATTGCTACTGAGAGGGAATTAAGCACTGAAGCTCTCTCCTACAAAGAGATTATCACCCTTCTTGAAGAAGCAAAAGTCATGAAGACGGTGATGGGGGTTGGCAAGTGCTATGAAAGGCTGGTAAGAGAGTTCGTGGTCAACTTGTCAGAAGAATGCGCTGAAGAGGAAAGTGATGGCTATCACAAGGTGCATATGAGAGGAAAATCCATTGACTTCTCTCCAACTGTGATTAACAAGTTCCTGGAAAGAAGCACAGAATCTGAAAGCAAGAAAATCCCTTCAATGGACAAAATTGCTGAAGAAATCACCTCAGGGCAAGCTGAATATTGGCCCAAGAAAGGACAACTTCCAACGTCCAAGCTGACTGTCAAGTACGCAATACTCAACAGGATTGGCACGGCAAATTGGGTCCCAACCAATCACAGCTCAGGTATAACTCCAACCTTGGCCAAACTCATCTACCTCATAGGAAAAAGGAAGAAGGTAGATTATGAGAAACATGTGTTCGAACAAACAATGAAACATGTAGAGACCACCACAACAAAGCTACCAATAGCCTTTCCCTGCTGATTACTGAAATTATACTGAGTCAGTACCCAAGCATCTTACTTCCTGAGGAATTTGAGAATAAAAGACCTCCACCAATATCCTTCAATCGCAAGTTGTTTGCTGAACCACATGTCCCAGACATCACGCTCAAAGCCAAAGAAGCAGCTGAGACCTCAGCTCCACTGGATAGAAGCTCACAGAACAAGGTATTGGCTGAGCTCATTCAAGTGTCTAAGGAGCTGGAGGAAACTATCAAGTCAAGTACGATCAGAAAGAACTGTGTAGATCACTTGATAAAACAGCTGACGAAGAAAATTGCAGAGAATGAAGGAGATACTCAAGCTGAGGCTGAGCAAGAAGAAGAAGTTTGAAAGAACAGCAACTGGGTAATTTAGGAAAATAAGTACTTTTGTATTTTTCCTTTTAGTTATGTTCTACTTCTTGTAAGTATTGTGGTCTACCAAATGTCCTAGACATTGGAGACTTTGACATCCGGCACTATGTGTGCACTTTTGTATGCTGTTTCTCTTTAATCAATGAAATATTTTCCTTTAAACCTTTGTCAAATTATGGTAAAAAGGGGGAGAAATAATTGATGATAGAACAGCTCTTTGGCAAGTAGAATCCTCTCTTGCTTTACAGATGAATAATGGCAAGCTTTAAAAAAAAAAAAAAACTAAAAAGTTATGCTAAAACAAGTGTGTCCAAAGCATAATTTAAATGCTCAATATCAACCTCTAAGAAGTCTAGTGCGTCTTGATCACTTTGATTAAGTACTTTCTGCTACAACTCAAGAGTTTGGTTCACTAAGTCACTAGGTATCTCATCGCTGGACTTAGAAAATTCATTGTAATGGATCATATGAAGACAAGACTAAGACTGTCTCATACTAGAAAAGGTTCATCACACATTAAAGATTGAAGAAGTCCTGAATATTGAAGACACACAAGATTCTGAAGATCATAGACATTGAAGACCTGAAGATTTTAGAATTGAAGATTGCATCAACAGAGAGCAATTTGAAGATTGAAGAATTTGAAGATTGAAGACTGAAGAGTGCACATTCAACAAAGTGGTTTGTGGTTGTTTTAGCCATAATTTGCCAAAGGGGGAGATTGTAGTTCTTCAGAGATTGGCTGCATCATAAGGCTAAAACAACTTGGTCAGAGTGACTTAACTGAAGCCCTAATGCTGAAGTAATTAAGTCTAAACCACTTGTGCATATTGAAGATGTGCAGATGCAACATGTTGAACAAGATGTCTTAGACATCTTGTCACAGGGTTTAGAGCATGCATAGGCAGCATGTCGAACAAGATGTCCCAAGACATGTGGGTAGGACATCTTGACCCAGTTCAGCTTAAAAGATAATGCTTATCCATTAAGCGCGCGTGTTTGTTTTAATTTGAATAAAACGCGAATCTTTTAGTAACAAGCTGAGATTAGGATTAATGATGAAGTTTGTTATTAATCCTATGTGTTAGATACGATTGGATTCGTATTTAATTAGTGGATAGAGATTGATTCTTTATCTTTGTGGAGTTTGTTTTAAAACAAGTTTGTTTTAAAACTAATTCTTATTTGAGTGCATCTGAAAGACTGAAGACTATCTGAAGAATTGCACGCCTATATAAAGGACTCAACATAGAGCTTAAAACTCAACCCACAATAACTGAAGATTGTGAGTCCAAAGCTTTGTGCCCACTGTGCAAAGCATTAGTAGCTCCTCGTATTGCTCTTGATACTTGGTAGCCTTGAGTCGTTGAATGTTGTCATTCAACTTGGTCTTTTAAACTGTAAAGTTTAAAGTTGTTTCGTCACTTGGGATTAGTGATTAGAGGGAGTTGGGTAGGTTCTTATATTCAGGGGGAGTTAACCCTTGAGTAAAAGATTACTAGGATAAAGAAAAGGCGTACATGCCAAAAGGTGTTTGGTAGTGTTGTAAGACTAAGTATTGATTCGGAGTAGTAGTGTTCACTTCCTGGATTGGTATCCTCCAGAGTAGGGCTGTTTAGCCCCGAACTGGGTTAACAAATCACTTGTTTTATTTATTGCTTTTATTTACTTCAGTACTGCAATAAATCGTGATCCTCATAACCAGTTGTAAGACATCTGTCCTGCCAAGCATTTGTTTGCATTTTAAAGTTGTATCTTTTAATTAATGCTTTTAAAAACAATAAGCATGCATGTTTTGGAATCCATCCATTCGTATTCACTCTTTTCGGTGCTTTTTCACTTCTCGCGTTAACAAACTTGAGGGGAGGATGATGTAAACTATATGATTAAAATTGCTGATATGTGCTGATATATGCTTTCATTAGTAAGACCCGGTTGACGATGTCAGGCATTGTTTCACTTCCCAAACACCGGAGAAATAAGGAGATAATCCGTATTCAACCCCTTTGAGCCAGAAGTTGGTGTTTTTTCTTTACAAAAAAAACCCTTAATCTTGACCCGGGGCAGGGTAGTCTTTCAATTAATTCAATGATACATCCTAATACAAGAGGATCCTTTTGTCTGAGATACAATAAGCCATGAGTGGACAAAACTCACAATAGTATGTGGCAGTCACAATTCTCCTTTACAAAAAGAAGAAAAAAAAGAGCCCGCTAAGTAAAAAAACTTAGGCAAAATTCAGGGCGTCCCGATGGAGCACAAAATCAAGAATTGGTCAATGCTAAAATAAGGGAGTAAAAAATGAAATGACATCAAAAGCAAGCATGTGAATGAAAAGTGACTGTCACTTCAAGAGTCTCATCAAAGTTTCGACCAAAGCGTCAACATCGAACATTATCATCGAAAATCCTCTTGTCGACCAGAGTGTCAATCTCAAACATCATTGTCAAAGAAATCCTCTGGATGACCAAAGCCTGTCTGATGAATTAATTGAATATAGGAATGAAGAAAATCAAGAAAGAGTAGGTGGGTAAAAACAGAACTTTGAGCCTAATAATCTCTTTTTTTCAAAACTATGAACCAAGCCACGTTATAACCCTCAAAAGACCTAATTGAAGCTGGGTTACTTTGAGAGCATAATCAGCAAAATTATTGTTAAAACTGACTCCACCTGTTTGTTGAGTAACTATCTTTTACACACACCAGACGATTTTTCTATAAAAAATTTTTATTCCAAAACTTGCATGTACATTACATCAGAAACACTTTTCAAAAGAAACAATTTTGTTTGCAAATTTATGTTTGGCGTCAAAGAAATTCAAGCAAATGGTGTAATCAAGGGCGGATCAACTCAAAATGCTCACAACTTGGGGCAAGTTACCTCATGGTTCTGCCAATCAGGAACAAGACCTTACACCCAGGGGCATTATCTTCAAAAATTCAAAGTCAAGGTTTCATTAATTTGGGGCAAGTTACTTTAGGATCCTACCAATCAGGGGCAAGACCTTACATCCAGGGGCATACCCTTCAAAGATTCAGAGTCAAGGTTTCACTCACCTGGCACATTTTCGCTGTCAGAGTACCGCCAATTTGAAGCATCCTAAACAGTGGGATTCAAAGATGGTTAATAAGAACTTTTTCATGTCTTTTAAGCATAAACTACAAGCATCTTCTTCTCCAGATCATGAATCATAGAAGCATACAACAACATCTGTCCAAAGAATGGATAGACAAACACAGTCATTGCTACAAAAAAAAAAAAAAAAAAAAACAAAAACAAAAAAGCTCGCTAAGTTGAAAACCTGAAAAGGCGGCTTAGGCAAAAATGAGTGTCCCGGTGGATTGAAAACTTGAAAGGGAGATCGAGGAAAAAATTAGGGGCAAACAAAAAATATATATTCCCGGTGGATTGAAAACCCGAAAGGGCGATGCAGACAAAAGTTAGGGATTTCAAAACAAAACAAAAAGCAAAGCAAAATGAAAAAAAAAAAACAAAAAGGCATGACTGTCGGAGTGTGACCATGAGAAAGCAATCTGATTAGGCCTACAAATGGCGACTTCTGCCAGACTTCTGATTAATGGGCCGAATCCCCAAGACTTGTTGTTTCACCATCAGCTGATACTGTGTACCGGGCGTCGCCCCGATGATTTGATTTAATTCATTTACAAGGGTGTTATCCCCAATGAAGAACTGTTGAGTGGTTGTACAGCTATGTCGGGCCACTTCCCATTTTACCTGTCTAGTCTTGTCTCGTCCAAGTCATATGCAGTCACACTGCCATACAAATACGAGTTTCATACATTCACACAAATACAAGTCTCATTTAGTCATACAAATACAAGCTACATTCATATCATACAATCATTCATACTTTAATACATACATTTTTACATACATACATATAAATATTCATACATACAACATACAAAAAAAAAGAAGAGAAAAAAGAACATTCATACATGATTGCATTGATCATCCAGTGTCTTGCTTCAGTTATTTTTCCTAAAAAAGAGTCGCCCCCAGTGTGTCTGGTCCAGAGATGTCTCCATCAATCATACATCACAAAAGAGTCATCTCCAGTGTGTCTGGTCTAGAGATGTCTCCATCAAGCATATTTCAAGTGGCAGGTTTTAAGTACAACCAATTTGCAGATTTACGTTTCAATTTCCCCAAAAGAAATCATCTCCAGTGTGCCTGGTCAAGACAAATATCTTTTCTTATTATGTCTTGCTCTCCCACAATGACGGCAAACTTTATTTTTCTTCTCGGTGTCCTGCTTTTCTTGTTACACCGATTATGCCAAGTATGAAGGAGGGAGTAAGTTCAAATACCATACCTATTCTCTGTTTCTAAATCAAAACTTTACTTTTTCTGCAACGCATATTGCTATTTTTATAATTAAAAACATTTTTCTAAAAACCCAAAGCGAATGCAAAAACCACAAGCTTGAATAGCACTTGCGAAGTTTTGGCACGATCCTTGTGGATACGAACTCATTCTAGACACCTAGAGTGTGAATTATTACTCGACGAAAAACTAGTGCACATGCCAGACCGTAGTCATTCCTCAGCAAACTTGTTTCTTTCCCGGTCAGATAATTCTCATTGTCTTACATTCAAACACCCACAAGCATAACATTTAGAATATTACATCATAGCTATTTACAGTTTAGCTCGGTCAAAAAATGGTGTACTTTGTATTTAAGTCTCTTCTACCATCGAATCAAAACAAAAAAAACATCATCAAAATCAATTTTTTTTTCTTTTTCAAATCCGGTAGAAGAAACTTAAATAGGGGCATCTGTCATACCCCATTTTTTGACCCTCATTTTTTTTATATTTCTTTTTTCTCATAAGTGTCATATTGTTTTATTATTATTGTTATTTTATCCATTAAATAAAAAATGTCGAAAAATAGTATTTTAATTCATTTACGCTGCTTAACTCATTTAATTTAGATTATTGATCCTTTGGTTTATTTTTCATTTAATTCTTCACCATTTATTTTTTTAAATTCCCTTTTTGTCCAACATACATTCATAAACATTTCTTCATTTGCAAGAAACATCAAATTTAGCCTTTCAAGATTCTTTTTTTATGAACTTATTTTTAACCTTTTTCTTTCATGTTTCTTTATATAAAAATATTAAAAACATTTTAATTTTTTAAATTTCATTTTTTTTATTCATATTATTTTTCATATATCATTTAAATTAAATTTCTTCAAGATTAAGCAACTTTTTTCCTTTTAATTTTTTCACGTTTCATCCAACCAATTTCATTATCTTATTAAACCCAAAAAATGACCTTATTGCCCATAGCCCCATTATATTTCATTTGTCACATTTTTATTTAATTACCATTTTCATTTTATCTTTTTTCTACCCATTTTTATCATAAACAAAAATCCCAAAAATCAGATCAAAAGAACAACTCAAATTTCTCTCCATTTTCACACATTTTTTTTTTAAATTTCATTTTCTTCATAAACACCAATAAAACTCTTAATTCTCTTCACAAATCTCTCATAAACACTTACAGTAACCATTTCATAATAAAACACAACAGTTCCAATCTCAGAATTTCGAACATAAACCACCACAAAAAAACTCAAAAAAGTGTAGATCCTCCAGAACAATTCAGAGCTTCTAAAAGATTGTTCCCACTTGATTTACATTCATAAACATGTTCTGAAGTTTTTCCAATGTTCTTGGCTTTAATTCAAACTGAAACTCGTGTTACCATTTTTGAGTGTTCATCACTTTATTCGTTCATTTTTTACGTTTCAAGCTTCAATAGCAAAATCTATCCATGGATTCATTACCAAGACGATAAAACAAGCGGGTTTGAACTTTTTTTCGTGAGGATAAATCATTTCATAATTCTGGGTTTCTCAAATTTGAAGAAGATGAAGATTGTCGCTACCGTTGAAATTTCGTAGCTAATCCGTGGTTGTTTCGTAGCAAAACGCGTTGTCCTGGTTCCTGCAACTGCTCATTTTCCAGATTATATGTTGTCCGTTAGATCTGACGTGCATGCGAGGAAGGACTAGAAGCGTTCGATCTGTTTAAATCCTGACGCGTTGGATCATTCTGAACACGATCGAACAGCTCTTAGAAGGTGGCGCCCAATGTGAATTATACGCCTGATGTACTTGATGTGTTTTGTTGGACTTTGAATTTTTTTCTGAACTTGGGCCTGAACGCCCATAATCACTATATGCATCCCTGTCATTTTCGTTTTACATTTTACACCCCTGTTTATTCTAAATGTTTTTTTAGTTTATGAGATAAGTGCTTTTAGGATAAGCCTATTTTAAGCTATTTTAGCATATTAAGCACGAATTTGAGGCTTATTCCATTATTTTCTATTTTTCTATTAATTATTTGTTTAGTTATTATTAATGTGATTTATGTTAATTAATTAATTGCTCTTTTAATTTTGTTTTGAGCTTATGAGATAAATGCTTTTGGAATAAGCTATTTTTAGATATTTGAGCCTATTGAGCATGAGGTTGAGGTTTATTTTATTTTTCTATATTTTTTATTTTAGTTGTTCATTTAGTTATTATTAATTGTAATTAATGTCATTAATTCTTTATTCCTTTCTAGCTTAATATTTATTTATGTTTATTTATTTTATGCCATTATTGTCTCATCTCATCATATTTATTTATTTTCCTTTTATTTTGTATATTTATTATCTTGTGCTTTAATATCTTGTAATTTACTTATTGTTCTTGCATTTATTTTATTTATTTTTTGCTTTTTGACCTTAGAATGTAATTAGGACTAATTGTAAATCTATAAATAAAAGTGCATAGCATCTTCCTCTCTTGCATAGCATTTCATGTTTATTTTTATCGCAATCGGACTTAGAATGTATTTAGAACTCAATCTACCTATAAATGAGAATGTGCATCTCATGCATCTTTATTTTTTTTATCGCTTTCCGCAAAACACGTAACGCTAAATCCGAGAGAAAAGACGTCACTTCGATCCAATATCATTGTGAATTGTCTTCGCGCTTAATTTGAACCTTTAGGATGTTTTAGTTTAGTCTCCTAGGTCCCTAGATGTAGTGTTTAAAAGGATTGGTTTTGCCATCCAAAAAGGGTTAGCGGCGCAACTTGTTGCCCGTTTGCCTTCCATTAAAGTGTAATTATTATATATATATATATATATATGATATTATTAAAAAAAAAAAAAACCTTTTCAAAATCCAAAATAATTTCTTTTCGAAAACATCGTCAAAACACAAAAAAACATTTTCATTATCAAACATTTTCAAATACAAAAATGCTTGGACTTCAAACCAAGTCGTATTTTCTAAATTCAATCAAACAAACATTCCTTTTTTCCTTTAATCAAAAACCTTGGATTTCAAACCAAGTGTTTTTTTTAATCACTCAAACATTTTTTCTTTAATAAAAAAACCTTGGATTTCAAACCAAGTGATTTTTCTCGCTTAAACTCTTTTTTTCAAAAAAATCTTTGGACTTCAAACCAAGTGTTCGCGTCTCTTTTTATAATCAAATCTCAATCAATTTAATCATTTAGACTTTCCTTTGCAATTTAAAATCAAATCAACCTGACATTTGATGCCACTTTTTGGCTTTTGTCTTTAAAATCATTTTCAAAAGCTTAAAATTATTCAAACACATTTACTCGTAATTTCTAACCCGAACTACGGTGATTTTGATCCCTCTCGGATACGTAGGCAAAAGATTCATCTTTTCAAATCAATAAAATCAACAAAAACTTTTTTCCCTTTCTTTTTTCTCAAACTTATAAAAAAATCAAAAACATTTTCTTTTGAAAACTTTCGATCATCACACTAGATTTGTCTTAGGTATTTTACAAGCAAATTGATTTTTATAGCACAAAGATAAAATAAAAACAAGAGTTTTCTATAGGATACTATAGATACTTAGGGTGCTAGTACATTTCCTTCGTATAACCAACCCCCTAACCTTTAATCTCTAAATAGGGTGTTTTACGAACTTTTCCCCTTTCCCTCGGAAAAATTAAAGATCGGTGGCGAACCTTTAAATTGCGAGTCAACGCTAATTAATAGTTCGATATCCAAGAATCACCGCGACAACTTTGAAGACCAATTACAAGCAAAAATCATGAAGAAACGAAGTTACTTGTTGAAGAAGACAAGAAATACAAGAAAATACCAAAAAGAGAGCAAAAAGGGTGAATTATGCATGTCATCGTACCATGATGGTACATCATCGTGGTACGATAGGGTTTGTTTTATTTTTAAAGCAAATCTGTGCAGTAAAACAAACAACCGCCCTCATCGTGGCACGATGGGATCTCACCGTACCATGATGGTTCAAAAGCCCAAATCCAAAAAATCTATAAGTAGAGCACTCCTTCACAATTATTGATACGGTAACTCGAACATTCAAGACTAGTTGCTTATAGAGGATTACTTGTACACACATTAATGACTACATATTTAAAGCTCAGTCACTTGGTTAGGGTACGTGACAACATGGATTAGTCCCCCGTGGGTATGCCTAATTGACGTGGTCTATGGTGACTTATACTTGTAATTAGGGTAATATTTGTATGAGCAATCACATATTACTAATGCTAATCCGCCAAACAATAATCTGAATAGTTATATTATGCGCCAATTATCAAGCAGGAGTAGGAGAGGGATTCCATCTACTTGACTACCTCATCTTTTTGAATCAAGCATTTTATTTTTTTGCACTTATAATTAGCTATTCGATATTTTAAACAAAATCTTTTCAAAAACCAAAGCGAATGAAACTATCAAACTTAAATAACACTAGTCGTACTTGGCACGATCCTTGTGGATACGAACTCATTCTAGACACCTAATGTGTAAATTATTGCTCATCGACTGACTGTTCACTTGTCAGACCATAGTCAGTCCCGTTATAAAATTAATTGTCTTTGCAAGATTATTGTCCGGTGTATGTTAATCTATACACATTAATAAAGGGAAAACATACTTTTTGGTGTAGCATTTTTTGAAAATTACCATAATACTCTTAACAATTATTTTTTTAAACCACTTTTCTTTAACTTCCAAAATCAACCACACACTACCAATTTCTCTTCTTTTATTCTACATATCTTCGCCATAGAGAAATACTTTAGACTTTCAAATCTAATTTTTTCAATTTTGTGACAATTCACGTGTAATAAGCGATTTTTTTTTCTTTCTAATATTAAACTCTTTCTTTTTACGTTTTATTTTCAATGATTCATTATCTACACTATATATAAAGGAAAAACTTAATTTTGGTGTAGCCTTTTTTGAAAATTCCCACAATACCCTTAACTGTTTTTTTTTTTTTAAAAAAAACTCTTAACTTCTATAACTTCTATACTCTCTTTTTTTTTTTGACAAAAATAATTTCTATCTTAATAATTTCAATATTTTTTTTTTGTTTTCATCAAACCATTTATACTTTTTAACACATTTTTATTTTCATCAAGTTGGATCATACAAACGGGCACAAAAATGATGAAAGCATGTAAGAACAATACTAAAATAAAAAAGAACGGACTGACGGGCACGGGAGTGCCCGTCTGCACGCTAGTTAGAATTACGGCGAAAAAATGTCTACTTGGTGTTTTTTTTTTTTTTGCCGTCCATTTTTTCTTCTTGCCAACGATGATGCATTGGTTTAAATTGGAGAGACAGGATTTGTTGCATGTGGTGGCGGTGGGTGATTGATTTTGAGGATTAGATGTGCTTCAAGTTGTACGAGAGTATTGAGACCATGTAATGAATATTATTATTAAAATTTTGGTTAAATAGAAGTAGAATTTCATTCATAATTTATACTAAATTACTTTCATTAAATAAAGGGTAAATTGGTGTTATATATGTTTCTGTGTTATCTACACTATATATAAAGGAAAAACTTAATTTTGGTGTAGCCTTTTTTGAAAATTCCCACAATACTCTTAACTGTTTTTTTTTAAAAAAAACTCTTAACTTCTATAACTTCTATATTCTCTTTTTTTTTCGACAAAAATAATTTCTATCTTAATAATTTCAATATTTTTTTTTTGTTTTCATCAAACCATTTATACTTTTTAACACGTTTTTATTTTCATCAAGTTGGATCATACAAACGGGCACAAAAATGATGAAAGCATGTAAGAACAATAATAAAATAAAAAAGAACGGACAGACGGGCACGGGGACGCTAGTTAGAATTACGGCGAAAAAATGTCTACTTGGTGTTTTTTTTTTTGCCGTCCATTTTTTCTTCTTGCCAACGATGATGCATTGGTTTAAATTGGAGAGACAGGATTTGTTGCATGTGGTGGCGGTGGGTGATTGATTTTGAGGATTAGATGTGCTTCAAGTTGTACGAGAGTATTGAGACCATGTAATGAATATTATTATTAAAATTTTGGTTAAATAGAAGTAGAATTTCATTCATAATTTATACTAAATTACTTTCATTAAATAAAGGGTAAATTGGTGTTATATATATTTTTGTGTTAATTTTTTATGCTAGCTTTGTTCTCACCATAAATTGTAGTTCTTTTTTTGGTAGTATTGTATTCTCCATAGATTTTGCGCCTACAGGAAGAATAAGGAATGTGAAGGCCACCGCCAAGGATATTTTGGTGAGTATATGTATTTCATTTTTTTTCCAATTGTATATAACCTTAAATTAATGTGATTTCTTTAAAAAAAAATTCATTTTGTCTTAATCAAATTTAGACAACCGTTGTTGTGTGCTGTGGATTGAACAGTTTGGATTATTGCAAGTAACAAGATATCATAATGTAATAGGAAAAAATTAATGAGTTCATTTTAGTTTGCAATTGATTTTTACATTAATCACTTCAATCGAATTTACAATTTTATTTTTTAATATTTATATAGTGTAATACTTGGTATATGCAATTCTAATTCATCCATTGATTGATCAAAAAAATAGAAGTATAATTGAATTATCGGTTCAATAGGGAAATGCATGACATCTTTTTATAATTAATTTCTTTTCTTTATCATGGAGTAAACACGAAGACAGTTTCTTGATCCATAGAAAAATCTGAATTAGAGTAATTCTTATATGCTCCAGTTTGTTTGACATTATATTTTTCTTTCATGTAAAATTGACTTTTCCCTCCTTATAATATTTTATCAGAATGTATCATTCATAGAAGGGGTACAACCATAATCCATTTTCTTTCTCTTTTTTTGTCTTTCTCAATTTTCGCACTCTTTGCTTCTAACTTCTTCAATTTGACAAGTTTAAAATTTTGTTTAGATGCAGGGACAATAATAAAATGAAGAAAGAAGGCCAATGATTATATAGCTCTTGATAAAGAGATTGAAAAATTTACTGAATATGTGGTTTGTTTATGTCAAATGTGATGTATAAACGACTCGAATTATAAGTCATTGTGGCAGCATCTTTTCTTTCGAAATATGTTCGACGTGAAAGGATGAATAAATCTTATAATTTTGATGCATCAAATTCAAACAGTCATTTGAAAAGTGAAATGCATAAATGAAGTGCTTATGACAAGAATTTCTGTAGTATTTTAGGTATTATATTAGTAGTAACAGGACTCAAGACAAGCCCATATACGAAGAAAACCCGAGGATCCAAAGCAAAGAGGTAAAAGGAGCAAGAAAACAAGAAAATGCCAAGAAAGAAACAAAAATAACATGTGCGCTGTTCGCTTGTTTGACAGTTGTAAAATTTAAAAGCAATGTGCAAGTATACACAGTCAAGTTTGCAGCAAGTAATAAGAAAAAGTATCGATCCCACAGGGATTGTGATAAGGGAATTTTGTTCCAATAGTAATCCAACAATTTTATGCTTATGAGTGATTAACAATAAACAATTAAAAGTAGCAATTTTTTTTTTGGGTAACAACAAGATTAAGTAAATAGGGTTTTGAGAAACAATTGTGAAGGTGTGTTGAAACTATGATTCATTCAAATCCGGTTTAATGTAGGTGTGTGATGTGATAAGTGAAGGCAAGACTCCTGTAAGCAACTCTTGCCTTAGGGTGTATTTCTACAACGTTAAATCATGCAATGGGTGATAAGATGAATCCTATGTCTAGGTCAAACTTACTTCATTACAGTTCAGAGATCCGTGGTTGTGTTCTTACTATGGCCCTAGCTTATGTCTAAGTCTTAGGTAGAGAATATATGTCTACACCTCACTTAACCATATTAGTTCATTAAGTCCATTTATTATTAGATGTCTCTTAACAATAAACTTGTATTCAGATCTAAGATGATCAAGCCTAGATGCAAATATATAACAAAATAACAAATGAACTAAAAGAGTAAACATACACACATCACATCACATGAATAACATTAAACCTTCATTAAACTTCACATAATTTCAACATCAAGAGTATTAGCTCATGGTGAGCTTAGGAACCATAACAACCAGAATAATAAGCTTACACATTAAAATAAATTCTAAAGGTAAACCTATAACCGTGACGGCACTAGAGAAGATGTCTCAAGCTCCAGTATCGGCAACAATCACAACTCCGGCAATCAGCAAGCAACGGCGGCACACTTGGTTTTTCTCTTCGTTCTTCACAACGGCTGCGCTCTCTCAGCATATGCTAACTTTAGGGTTTAAGGCACCTTTATATAGGACAATCTCTTAGATCATGGGCCTCCCTAAATCCGAGGATAAGACAGCCCAAAGGAATAAAGCATATTCCCCAATGATTAGTATAATGACAGCACTATCAGCACATGGGAAATCTGCCAGCTGTCTTTCCTCGCGTTAGCGCCCGTTCGTATTCTTCATCTGACGTGGCGGCTTTTGACTGCGTTGACTAGTCAGCCGCTTCTTGTGGTTGTACGGAATGGTTGTCTTGACTGTAATTATCATTTGCCTTGGCTCTTGAACCTTTTCAATGGTCCAGTGGTCTGTCTTGACACCAAATGACACCAGAACTAATCTTTTCATGATGAATTTACATTTTATTCCTAAATACATACTAGACTCATAAAAGCATTAAAATAAACCTAAACATTGAATGCAAACCATATTAGCAGGCATTAAATCAAGTGTCAAGGGCCTAATTATACTCACAAAATATGAGTTATCACACCCCCAAACTTGAATCATTGCATTCAACCTTGTTAAGGATTGGAGTTGTTTTCCAACCTTGATTACTTGTGTATTTGTTCTTTCTTTAAGTCTTAGGTGCTAAGGTTTAGAGTAAGGTATAATTGTTGAATTTGTATTCAACAATATTGTTAAATGAAAAAGAAGAAGGATCTCAATTAGAGGGAGGTGAGTGGGTTCTCATATCTAGGGGGAGTAGCCTCTTAGGTAGAAAGTCATCGGATAGTTTTAGTAGTAGGCTTTGAATAAAGGTGTTATTCAAATAAGACCGGGAAACTAAGAACTATTGTTAGTGAATTTCCTTTCCTGGATTGGTATCCCCCAGAGTAGGTGCTTTTACATCGAACTGGGTTAACAAACACTTGTGTCGTTTACTGTATTCCTTTACGATTCTGCAAAGTTATATATTGATCCTCATAACCAGTTGTCTAGGACATCTGGATTGCAGAGACATTGTCCTAGACATTGTGTACGACATCTGTCCTGCCAGAGAACAGAATTTCAATTGGTATCAGAGCAGGCACCCTAACCTACTGGGTGAGCTCCAGGGAGACTAATTTTGTTCAAGATGGGCAAGAATGGAGGATCAATAAATAGACCACCAATTCTGGATGGATCTAATTACGACTATTGGAAAGCAAGAATGATTGCCTTCATCAAATCCATGGATCAGAGAGCATGGAGGGCAATTGTTACAGGATGGAATCATCCAATGGTCACAGCAGAAGATGGCTCTACAAGCCTAAAAGGAGTAGCAGATTGGAGTGCAGAAGAAGAAACAATAGCTAGTGCCAATTCAAAAGCATTAAACGGTATATTTAATGGTGTTGATCAAAATATGTTCAAATTAATCAACACATGTACTGAAGCCAAGCAAGCCTGGGAAATTCTCCAAACTACTCATGAAGGAACTTCTAAGGTTCGTATGTCAAAGCTACAACTTCTCACAACAAAGTTTGAAAACCTAAGAATGGATGAAGATGAAACTATATCGGAATTCAACACTAGACTCCGTGATATAGTCAATTCATCATTTTCCCTAGGTGAGAAGATATCTGAAGAGAAGATAGAAAGAAAAATCCTCAGATCATTGCCTAAAAGATTCAACATAAAGGTACTGCTATCGAGGAATCGCAAGACTTGAGCACGATGAAAGTTGATGAACTTATTGGTTCATTACAAACCTTTGAGATGGCCATCAATGATAAACTAGAAAAAGAAGAAAGGTTATAAAATGGTATAGCTCTTCTTAGAAAGTTAAAGAAAGAGTTGAAGAAATTGGACAGAAATTGGAGAAGAAACGTCTCAAACAAGTTGTCCAGCAACAATTCTCAAAGGAGAAATCTTGGAGAAGACAATATATCATAAGCAATAACCCTCATTGACAAAAAGTTCAACAAATCCTTGAACAAGTTGAAAAGACAGTGGGGAACAAATGTCTTAGACAAGATGTTCAACAACAGTGCACAAGGCAAAGTCAGAGATGTCCCAGACAAGATGTCCAACATCAAAAGAGGTAAAGAAGAAGACAAATCTTATCTTGAAAGAAATATAAGGTGTTTTGTGTGTGAAGGATTTGGCCACATTAAAGCTGAATGCCCTACATTCTTAACGAAATAGAAAAGGGAATTGTCAATCTCTTGGACAAATTCTGATGATGAGAGTGAAGGAGAAACAACCAATATGATAAGAGCTCTCATTGGGAAATCTGAAATTGATAGCTTTGGTCATGAAGATCAGACTGAGGAGGAATTAAATGAGACATATAGAAAGATGACCACAGAGTGGGAAGAATCATGTCCATTGGTGGAAGAACAGAAGAGAATAATCAAAGGTCTCATTCAAGAGCAATTAATCTATATTGCTACTCATCTAGAAGAAGAAGTCACCTTGTTAAAATCAAAACTCACAAACATAACAAAAATAGTGAGAATGTTAAACAAGGGATCTGACATATTAGATGAACTCCTTGAAGTTGGGAAGATGATCAGAGACATGGATGGATTAGGGTTTGACCATTGTTCCAAGAAGTCAAATCTGCTCCTGAGAAGATGATTTCCCCTATGAAGAAGTCTCAGTACTAGATGTCAAACCACATGTCTCAACATCCTGTTCAACACAAACACAGGAAGTCAGCAACCATGCCTCGGCGTTCTGCACAACAGAAGAAACAGATGACAGACCACATGTCCAAACATCTGGCTCAACATAAGCAGAAGAATTTTGGTCACAAGCCTCAACTCCCAGCTCAACTGAAGAAGCAGATGTCAAGCCACATGTCTCAACATCCTGTTCAACATGAAGACATGATCATAGACTACAAGTCTCAACAATCTGTTCAAACAAAGAAGCAGATGTCAAGCCACATGTCTCAACATCCTGTTCAACAAAGGAAAGATAGGAACATAGGTCAGCTTCACAAGCAGCAGAAGAAGCACATACCTATAACACATCTTAAAAAGTTATTCTCCCAAAATAGAAGAACTTTCAATAGATGTGATCATTGTGGTAGGTCCAGGCATGTTATGAAAGAATGCTTCAAACTTCATGGCTATCCTCAAAGGCCTAAATCACCAAGGCAGAACAAGAAGAAGATCCAAACTCAAAGCGTGAAAAACAAGGATGTTCAAACTAAGAAAGTATGGAAGCCAAAAATAAATTCAAAACAAATGGCTCATACTCCTCTCAGAATATCCTCACATGGTGATTGGTACTTTGACAGTGGATTCTCTAATCACATGACTGAAGATAAGAGAAATCTGAAAGAATTAAGATCTTATTCAGAGGGTTGTGTTACATTCGGTGATGGTGTTAAAGGTAGAATCAAAGGCATAAGAAAATTAGCTGGTTCAAGCTCCTCATGCCTAGATGATGTTCTACTAGTGGAAGGTCTAACTACAAACTTGATTAGCATAAACCAATTATGTGAAAAAGGCTTGAATGTGCATTTCAACAACTCATAATGCACCATTCTCAAAGATCAAGAAGTGGTGATGAAAGGGACAAAGTCAAAAGACAAGTGTTATCAATGGACTCCTCAGAACAACAGTCCAGAAATAGCTTTCTTGTCAGCCGAAGAAAAAAGTATCAAGATGTCCCACAAGATGTCACAACATCTGTACAACGGACATGAAGTGGAAGCAATTATGGTTGGAAGTGTTAGAGTGCCTCTCAGTATTCACACGCTCAACAGCGTGTAATAGGCACTATAGAGGTAACGTGCAGATTAAAGTAACATTAATCATCTGCACGTAAAAAGAGGTAGCTTTATGTACTCAAACAATCTATAAAAGGCTACAAATACCTCATGTGTGACACTACCAAACGTCTCAAAATCTTGTCAAACACCCTCTCCAAAATCAGAGATTCATCCCTTCCGAAAAATCTTTGCAATAATGTCTCAACAATCATCCAAGAACAACAACTTAAATCTAGATGATTCAAAGGCACATGCAGAAGAGGCATCTCTCCAAATGTCCAGCGTTTCTGATATAGAAATTGATCAACAAGAAATCGCTGTCAATGTTGTACCAATCAGCATGGTTCCTCCAACTGAAAGGGAAACTCAAGAAGAAGCAATTGATTGCTGCTAGTGAGTCAGAAGAAGATGTCAAAGCAGATGTCCAAGACATCACGACCTTTGGTAAGAAAAGGGTGGGAGGAAGAAGAGTTCCTACAATCATGAATCAAGAAGCTACAATGAGCGAGAATGATCAACTCATGATTGTGGATAACCTAATCCAAAGGCCGACCAAGGTGAAAGGGGGAGTAAGTAATGTTTTGTGCATACAAGAAATCAAAAGCATTTGAACTTATAGCATAGGGTATGATCATAATCTTATAACCATAGAAATATGGATGATTCGTCATGCTTAGTTACAGTCATAGAAATATGGGTAACTTTTATGCTTACGGTCACAATCATAGAAATATGGGTGACTCAGTTAGTTACAGTCATAGAAATATGGGTAACTTATACATGCTTAATTATGAATGCACACATATGTGTCTGAAGAAACCACCGAAGCCTTGATCTCTCTGATTGAATGCTTCCGCTAATACAAGGCTATGGTTTGCAAGAAGAAACTGGGATTGAAGAAACTAACCCAGAAACTTGAAGAAGAACATGGCACGACCAACTCTGCCTATGTGGTCTACCAAATGTCCTAGACATTGGAGACTTTGACATCCGGCACTAAAAAAATTATATAGTGCACTTTTGTAAGCTGTATTGTTCTGCTATCAATCAATGAAATATTTCCCTTTCAACCTTTGACAAATTATGGTAAAAAGGGGTAGAAATAATTGATGATAGAACAACTCTTTGGCAAGTAGAATCATTCTCTTGCTTTACGGATGAAAATAGCAAGCTTGAAAAAAATTAAAAACTAAAAAGCTATGCTAAAATAAGTGTGTCCAGAGCATAATTAATATGCTAAAATTGAACCTCTAAGAAGTCTAGTGAGTCTTGATCACTCTGATTAAGTAGTTTCCGCTGCAACTCAAGACTTTGGTTCACTAATTCACTAGGTATCTCATCCCTGGACTTAAAAAATTCATTGTAATGAATCATATGAAGACAAGAATAAGACTGTCTCATAATAGAAAAGGTTCATCACACATTCAAGATTGAAGAAGTCTTGAAAATTGAAGAGACACAAGATTCTGAAGATCAAAGACCTTGAAGACCTGAAGATTTCATAATAGAAGATTGCATCAACAGATATCAATTTGAAGATTGAAGACTGAAGAGTGCACATTCAACAAAGTGGTTTGTGGTTGTTACAGCCATAATTTGCCAAAGGGGGAGATTGTAGTTCTTCTGAGATTGGCTGCATCATAAGGCTAAAACAACTTAGTCAGAGTGACTTAACTGAAGCATCAATGCTGAAGTAATTAAGTCTAAACAACTTGTGCATATTGAAGATGTGCAGATGCAACATGTTGAACAAGATGTCCCAGACATCTTGTCATTGGGTTCAGAGCATGTTGAAGCAACATGTCGAACAAGATGTCCTAAGACATGCAGATAGAACATCTTGACCCAGTTAAAACTTTAAAGATAATGCTTATCCATTAGCGTGCGTATCTTTCAAATATGAATAAAGGTGCGAATCTTCAAGTACAAGCTGTGATTAGGATTGACAACAAAGTTTGTTATTAATCCTATGTGATAGATATGATTTGAGATCATAACTAACTCTTGAAGATTTAAAAACAACTTATATCTTCTAGTTGAGTTAGTTTAGATTTGTTTGGAATAATTAGATAAGATCAAATCTAATTATATGGTTAAAAACAAATCATATCTATGAGTAGTTAGTTGAGATTTGTTTGGAAGATTTAAAACAAATCTTATTATAACTAACTCTTAAAGGATTTAATTTAAACTTTATCTTATAAAGTTTGTTACAAAAATCCTATCATGATGCAACTAAAACTCAAGCATATCTCAGGAGCTGCATCCCTATATAAGAAGACTCAAGACTACGTTTTCAAGTACGAAAGCAAGGATTAAAGATCACATATAAACTTAGGGTTTAGCTCGAGTCATTCTTTGCACCACCATATGTTAATTAACACATAGTGGTTGGTTTGAGTCGGTTGAATTTGCATTCAACCTTGTTAAGGATTGGAGTTGTTTTCCAACCTTGATTACTTGTGTATTTGTTCTTTCTTTAAGTCTTAGGTGCCAAGGTTTAGAGTAAGGTATAATTGTTGAATTTGTATTCAACAATATTGTTAAACGACAAAGAAGAAGGATCTCAATTAGAGGGAGGTGAGTGAGTTCTCATATCTAGGGGGAGTAGCCTCTTAGGTAGAAAGTCATCGGATAGTTTTAGTAGTAGGCTTTGAATAAAGGTGTTATTCAAATAAGACCGGGAAACTAAGAACTATTGTTAGTGAATTTCCTTTCCTGGATTGGTATCCCCCAGAGTAGGTGCTTTTACATTGAACTGGGTTAACAAACACTTGTGTCGTTTACTGCATTCCTTTACGATTCTGCAAAGTTATATATTGATCCTCATAACCAGTTGTCTAGGACATCTGTATTGCAGACACATTGTCCTAGACATTGTGTACGACATCTGTCCTGCCAGAGAACAAAATTTCAGATACGTCAGAAAAAGAAACGGCACTATCCTTAAATCTTACGAGTCGAATACGACGGAAACGAGTTGAAACACCATGGCGTTATCTGTAAATCTTACGAGTTGGATACGTTAGAAAAAGAAACGGCGATATCCATAAATCTTACGAGTCGGATACGACGGAAAGGAGTTGAAACACCATGGCGTTATCTGTAAATCTTACGAGTTGGAAACATCAGAAAAAGAAACGGCGATATACATAAATCTTACGAGTCGGATACGACGGAAACGAGTTGAAACACCATGGCGTTATCTGTAAATCTTATGAGTTGGATACGTCAGAAAAAGAAACGGCGATATCCATAAATCTTACGAGTCGGATACGATGGAAACGAGTTGAAACACCATGGCGTTATCTGTAAATCTTACGAGTTGGATACGTCAAAAAAAGAAACCGCGATATCCATAAATCTTACGAGTCGGATACGATGGAAACAAAGCAAAATACCATAGTGTTATCTGTAAATCTTACGAGTTGGATACGTCAGGGAAAAGAAGTAATCAAAGCAATGTCTCCATAAACCACAAGCGCAGGAGATACCAGAAGCAGACGCATTTGACGACCAAGCGCAAAGGGCGATGCTCAATAATTAACGCAAAAGAAAGAATGAAGGTATTCCATATATTCTTCTAAGTTATATATGATTATTACATTATGTAGCATAACGATGCAGGTGAAATAGCATTGAGAAAAGGTCATCTCTCACGATATTATATGAAAGCAAATTCATTATGTTTACGTCGCCAAAGGCGAGGAAGAAGAAACAAATTGCAAAAAAGCTTGTATTTCATTGATGGAAAATTAAGATACAAATTCAAAGACGAAAGTAAAGAAAATTACAACGAAATCAAGATAGAAATTCAAAGAAAACAACATAAAAGTCCTAAAGGTAAGAGAGGTCCCTCAGTTGCCAAAGGATCCAGCTTCTTCGCCATGAGAAAAAAACCTGAAGACATGATTTTCAGTCCCTCAATTATCCTGGGACCCAATTTTTCCCGCAAGAGGAAGAAATCTGCAGAAGGAACAACTCATCAGAGACCCACTGCTTAGGAATGTTTCTTTAACGTCTTCTGTGGATGTTCTTTGGATTCCACAGTGACTTGAGAGTTTTCCTCTTCTCCAGAGGAGCACGCCCCAGGATAAGATTCCTGAGGATCGTAAGTCTTCAAGAACTCTGCATAATCTTCATCAGTCCTATCAGAACCAGAAGAATCTAGTGAAATGGGACTACCCTTGGTTTTGGTTTTCTTGGATACATTACCACGCCTAGACTTGGAGACTGATACTTCCAATTTCTTTTTCTCTTTCTGAGATTTTGATCTAGTAACCACTCTTTCGTTGTTATTTTTTCTCTCCATGGGAAATATCGAAGATTGAACATGATGAAGTGAGGCCAAAGGATGGAAGTATTTATAAGCGGTTTAAGCAAGCAATAAATGCGTGAGGAGAAGTTACAACTACCCAAGTTTGACCGCGTAAAGACCTATGTTACCTACTTGAAAACCCTTTCTGACAACTCATGGGAAATGCGCTGACCTATCAGAAGAAACTTGACTTATTGGAAGTCACGCTACACGTTCTGACTATAGTTCCGTGGTAAGGATTTACGCCAAATGATCGCGCCATAAAATTAAGTTTATAACGCCACCCTAAAGTACGGGTGAGGGCGCCTGTTGACACTCATCGCCAATAACCGATAGATACAAGACAAAAATGGTGTAGCCTACAGTCACGAGGAAGAAGAAGCAACGATAATACTAAGGATATGTACAACAGAAAGATATCTAAGGCATTCGCGAAGAACAAAAATATCAAACAAACAGGAAATTGTCATAAAGCCCATGAAGGGCGAGGTAATATCATTAAAAGCGCCACAGAGGGCGTACACAGAATTCATCAAAAGGCCACAGAGGGGCATACAAAACAAACTTTTAGATATTACAAAAAGAAAGTCAAGAACTAACATCATAAGGGGGAACATAAGGAACCAGCTGCCCATCCTTGATAACCATTAAAGCGTTTGCCTCTTTCAAGCGTTCAACATCAAGATCAGGAAACAAAACCTTCACTTGCTCCAGGGTGGCACTGAAACCGTCATCATATTGAATCCCAATGGATTCCTCCAAATCCTCCTTCTCTTTCATCCAAGCATCCTTCTCTTCCACCAGGGCCTCATAGTTTTTGGTCAGCTCATCAATTCGGCTATCCTTAGCAGAGGACATCTCTTTCAGATCTTTTAACCCAGAAATATGTTCATCCTTCAATTTCGGTATGGCATCACCATGCTCCATCTTCAGATCACCCATCTTCTTCTCACACTCCGCTTTGGTAGCCTCCAACTCCTTAGTAAATTTTTCTTGATCTGCTTTGAGTCTTTTTTCAATGTCGTCCAACTCATGGTTGACTATCTTCATCTTCTCTTTGGCGACCTCAACTTCATGCTTCTGGCGAGACGCCAAAGCATAATTCAGAAGAAGACCTTTGAGCTCATGGCCAAGGGAGATCTTTAGCAATTCATCAGTGGAGGTGGAGTTGAATTGAGCGGCACCGCCGGCCATCGCCACCACATTTTCGAAAAGCGCCTCTGGATTAAACATAGGATTCCAAGGAGAGGCAGCGCCTTGACTCTTGGCAACCGGCGAAGAAAGAGAGTCGTCTACATTAACAACAGCACGAGGAGAGGGCGTCTTTTCCTCATCATCTTGAAGGGGCACTATCCCAGGGGCAAGCTCCACCTCAGGACCCTTTAACATCTTCTGAGCAGGCTCACTCCCTTCGGCACTTGTCCCCTCGGAAGCCGCCTTCCCAGGAATAAGAATAGTGATCCGCCCTAGATTCTTCCTCTTGCCTTTGGTCTTAGGGGCGTCCTCCCCCAATACAGCCAGTTGATTCAAAGAATCAACAGAAGGGGCATTCTCGCCTGCAGCGGCGGCGGCAGCATCCTGTTCCTTCTTAGCCCTCGCCTTCAGTAAGAATTCCATCCTCTTAGCATTGGGAACATACTTCATCCTATTTGCAAATACCAATAGAGAGAAATATCAGAACACAAGGAAAAATATATGTGATACTAAGGCATGAAAAATTATTTAAACTTACTCATATAATCTTCAAGCAATTCGATACGACCTTCAGCTTCAAGAAGGTCGCCGACACTCGTTATACACAGTGTCTCTATGTACGCAACCGTCTCCCTCTCAAAATCATCAAGGGTTTCGTAAATGGTCCCTTTAATAATTATGGGATTCAAAGTCCAGTAGAAGGAAAATAAAGGTTCACCATCAAAATTGTACATAACGTCAGGAAAAGTGGCAGTGCCATGGACACGCAAGAAAGTGTCCTTATAGTTTTTAAAATTTGAAGTGAAAAGATGAAAGTGCTTGCGATTGGGTTGACTCGCTTGAGAAACAGGAGAATCAGGGGAAACATTCTTTATTGTAAAAAAGGAGAAGAAAACTGCAACAGAGAGTCGCTCTATTTCCAGACCAAGGCAGGCCAGTTGAAAGCCTTTCACATACGCCCAGCTATTAGGACTCAACTGACTAGGGGCGACGTTCATGGTTCTTAAAATGGAAACCTCAAACGAGGTGAAAGGAAACCAGATATTGAAGGTTTCAATAACGGCGATATACATATAAAAGAAATGAGGTGATTGGGTATTAACATCCGTCACTACTTTATCCTCGCCTACGGGCTCAGTGATCACATAGCTCTCGACGTTGTTACTGGAGAGGATAGTTTTCCTCCTAAACACCGAGACAGGCTCAAGGGTTTGATACTTCGAAGAATCATCCATCGTCTCAGGAACGCTTTGGGCAACGTAGATAGCTAAAGTGGTGTCCCTTCGTTTTCCTGTGAAAGACGAAGGTGAGATTATCACACAATCACTATCACTACTCTTATCAGCGCTATCAGAATCACTATAACTCAAAGAAACATTTAGCAAAGATTTAAAGTAGCCGTCGTAGTCAACCGAACCATCCATTCTAGTATGATGACTACGAATTTGATTTTCTAAAAATGAACCAAGAGGAGGGATTTTGGAAAAACCCCCTTCTTCATCATCACTCAAACTTCGCAAAATCACCATTTCACTACGAACCCTAGAAAAAGAAAAAGGGAATTCTGGAAAAAGCAAAGATATAGGAGAAAAGAAGCGGTTACCTTAAATAGCGAAGTAGTGGACAAAGTGGAAATCATGGGAAGCAGAAATTTCGCTAAACACGAACTACGCGAAAGAGAGTTCGAAACTTCAGAGAAACGACGACAAGCAAGTAAAAGGCTAGTCGAATAAAGTTGAAGCGAACGAGAATTCTACACTTTTATAGAAGAAATTAAGTTGAAACGTTCTATTACCCTGGACAAAAGCCCGGTCCAAACGCGTGTCACTTACGCCGTGTCAGCAAGGACACGCGTCCCTAGACAGGGCGGGAAGGCCAAACGTTTAAAATTCTATCAGAACGCCAATTGGGCAGGGATAAGCGTGCCGAAAGGACATAAATAAAGGAAAGCAACAACTCATTGATAATATTGAAATTACAAGGAAAGGCGGAAGAAACTCAACGCCATTTGGAGGAATTACAAAAATCGTACAAAGACACGAGGAAATAACAAATGGGACTATTCAAAATGCAGTATATGCCGCCTCGACAGCACGGGCATGACATTCCTCAATCTTGTTCTTATAGCTCTTAACGGTCTCTGAATCCAAGGCGATCTTCCCCAAGTCATCACGTAAAGCGTCGCCTTTCTCCTGAAGGCGGGTAAGACACGTACGGATACAGATCAGCTTAGAAACATCGTATTGCAGGTCCATCTGCAGATTCCTTTTCCTCTTCATAAAAGGCCCAGTTCACTTTCCAGGGTGTCGATACGATCATCAATGGCTTCCTCAGCAGAAACGACCGAGCCATTACCTCTTCCTAGGACTTGATACGATCCTTAGTGACTTCGATTTTCCTATCCAAAACTTCAGCGACCTCTCTGTGACATTCTTCCACGGTCTCCGCCATCACAACAAAGGCGGCGTCAGCAACCAATTTCGTTTCCAACTCCTGCATTATGTCAAGAAAGGTGACCTCCTTCTTGTTGAGCCTCCAAGAGTAGTCCTTCAATTCTTTCACCATGATGGAAAAATCTTCCACCTGGCCTTCATCCATCAATTCATCGGTGTCATAAGCCAAGACGTCTCTCAATTTCTTAAGGACTGGCATTGCCGGTGACTCCACACAATGGACTGGGGAACTCATTATCTTACTGAAAAATACACAACAGTGGTTGAAAGATGAGGAAATATGCACAAACACACCTCTCATTTATAGAAAAACAAAGGAGCGGGAAAACCAAATAAGTGGGAAGTTACCTTTTCCACGTCCGGCCACTATCACCACTACGCCTCTTTGAGCCTCGTGCTTGGGGGGCTGTGTACCGGGCGAAATTCTATGGGCATAATAACGAAGTGGCCCAACAAATGATCCAAGCAATTCAAATAAATATCTTAGCGGGAAAGACAAGGTGCGGGCGACACAGAAGCTAGGGGTGACACCCTCAAACGTGGTCAACCCACTTAAGAAGCAGGATAACCACCCACTACCCCCACCTGAACACGGTGGAGAAAGGAGAACCGTCCACGACCACCCTAAAAGCACGGTGGCTGTGGCGGAAACCACCCACGACTCCATTAAGAGGAGGAGTGGGGCGGTTTATTAAATTCAAATTCAAGTCCCCCTTTATAAATAGAGGTTGCGGCATCATTGTAAAGGGCTGATAATTTTGTAACCTTGTATTATTATCACCATCAATATACTTTGGACACACCTGCCATACATTTTTACCAGAACGAGTGATGTTCGCAGTTCGAACCTATACACTTTCATATATAGTACAAGGTTCACACCTCCTGAACAAAGATCACAAAGACATTTACATTTTACATCTATTAAATAAAAAAAAAATATTCCCCAACAAAAAAAACAATATATTAGTTTGAAAATTAATTAAATTAGCTTCCACCGTGAAGCCTTTTGATTTTGCACAGTAAATGCAATTTGCATTTTCAACACATACCATTCAGATGTCGATATATACAAATAGGATAAATACACAAATATAAAAAAAGTTTGTCTAATCTATGCAATATAGTAAACTTTTTTTAAAAAAAAATAAAAGTAATTTTTTATTAAAAATAACCATTATTTATTAAATCATTATGCATTTCATATAAAATACATAAATTTCAATACGTGTTTACTATTTTAAATTTCTCAACATGTTCAAATTTGGAAAAATCTATATAAAAAATATATTATGAAATCCGTACAACAAAGTTATATATAATGATTTGATAAATAACGGTTTTGTTAACGAGTGTCCCCGGGACACTCTTTAAGCATTCTATTTAAAGAAGTTTTTTATTCAAAAAATGAACATTATAATTTTTAATGTGTTGACTTTACGCATTCTCATATATTTTTTATAAAGAACTTACTATTTAATGCTTTAAATACTGCCTTGGGGGTACTTATTAGCATTTGCCTTTAAGTAATTTAGTATACGTATTTGTATAAATATTAATGTAAATATAAATTAAGGTTAAATATGTTTTTAGTCCTCACTTTAATGTGAGTTTCGGCTTTTAGTCTCTACATTTTTTATTATTATATTTTTAATCTCCTTCGTCAATTTTTTATGACCAGGATAACAGAATTGACCACATAGAATAACTTAAATTGACTAGGATAACATTTGCATTGAATGATGTGACATCTATGTGTCATCCTATGTGGCTAATTTTGTTGTCCAAGTCACAAAAAATTGACGGTATGGAATAGAAATGTGGGGGACTAAAAATGTGGGGGACTAGAATAATACAAAAATGTAAGAACTAAAAGTCGAAACTCACATAAAAGTAGGGATTAAAAACATATTTAACCCTATAAATTAAGAGTTTATTATTATTAACTATAAGAAGCTCGACACACTTATTAGTTGAAGTATTAGTGTAATTAATATTAGTTTTTAGTTTATTATTGATGATTTCAAGTCACCCGGTATATATACATAGAGTTTTATTTTAAGTTATACCATTTAATTTTATAATAATGAACTTTGACTTTATTTTCCAAAAAATAACGGATAACTAATAAAATTTATAGGCTAAACTACATATTTGGTCCCTTACGTTTATTTTAGGTTTCAATTTGGTCCCTTACGTTTAAAAAGTTTCAATTTGGTCTCTTACATTATCAACGTTTGCATTAGTTGGTCCCTTCCGTCAGATTTCACTGTTCCACTGTTTCAATTGGACACGTGTCAACGTGTCCAGGTGTCCATGTGTCAATCCATGTGTGCAAACCGTCTGCCACGTAAGCAAACCGTATGCCACATGTGCAAAAACTGACGGAAGGGACCAAATTGAAACCTAAAATAAACGTAAGGGACCAAATTGAAACTTTTTAAACATAAGGGACCAAATTGAATCCTAAAATAAACGTAAGGGACCAAATATGTAGTTTAGCCAAATTTATAGTATTGTATAAAATTAGCAATTGAAATAACATATATTAATATGAAATGGCATAAAGAAATATATTTATTAATATTTAATTTTTAAGTTAAATAATAAAAAGTAAGTTATAAGCTAACCGTCTTAGTTTATCAAAATAAATTATAAGCTAATATATATAAGTTATAAGCTCATGAAAAAATTTGGTAGATAGATTTTATTTTCTTAATATGAACTTTGTAAGCCATAAGTTGAAAATTTAGAATTGTCAAATAGTATTTTTATATTTTTTATAACTTATATTTTTTATATGCAATATAATTTTTATATTTGATTCATATATTAAAAACAATTTGTGGCTCTTCAAATTATTTTTCCCGGTTCGGCCACTAAAAGTACATATGATTCATCTCAACACATGAGCTGCCATAGTACTTGTACCACCCTTAAATTTGATTATTGAGGGACAATAGTTACACTTGGCACGCATTTGAGTATCACCTAGATCAGTAAAGTGCTTCCATACATGTGACCGACGATTTCGCCCACGCCCAGATGGTGGCAACCCATGAGAAGTTGTTGCATCATCCGATAATTGTTGAGAGTCCATCTGTCAAAAAGAAACAAGTCTTGTATCATTATTCACTCATAAAAAAATCAGTGGTTCCAGATCAGTAAAAACAGCCTAATGTAATTGAGTTAAACTTCCACAAGACAATGCAGAATAAATAACAAGTTCATGATTGAATTAAAACACTCAAACCTACAAAGTGAATAACACTCAAGGAATAAAGAGCTAAACTTACACAAACATTATTCTATGACAGAAGGACTCTTAGACTTGAAACTAACATACTAGTATTACAACAATTAGCAACTCTGGTACTTTCAAAGGAATTTAAAACTAGTTTTGTTTTACTGAAGGACTTTCAACAGACCAATAAGCATAAAACTCCACTCAAGCAAAAAACTTCAAATGTATAAAAACTTCACTTAAACATAAAACTTCACTTAAGCAAAAAACCACATAAGCATGTCCAAAAAGTCAAGTATGCAGTCCCAAAAAATTTAGCCTATGTATCATATTCACGAGCATACATTTCAGTTTGACATATTCACGAGCATAAAGAACTTGATTTGGAAAATTAAAATCCATTACACCAGCATAAAGAATTAGTATTCAAACAAAGAGAGAGGATTCTTACAAAACCTATTACACACAAAACCCCATCAAAAGTATTCAAACAAAACCCATAAAAAATTGAAGTTTCACATGAAACAAAGAAAGAGGATTCTTACAAAACCCATTACACACACAAAACCCCATCAAAAGTATTCAAACAAAACCCATAAAAAATTGAAGTTTCACATGAAACAAAGAGAGAGGATTCTTACCAGAGAGAGAACGACTGAGAGAGGGAGAGAGAACGATTGAGAGAGAGGGTGAGAGACGGCGGAGATAGAAAGCGGTGAGAGACGGCTGAGAGAGGCTGTGTCGCGGTTTCTCTATCACGCGTTTCTCTTTCAATTTTTATTTTGATTTTAGGGTTACTTAACAGTTATGGTTCAGTTAACAATTAACCACAGTTTTTATTAAAAAAAACTAGTAAACTGAACTGTTATATCACAAACAGTTTAGTTTGGTTTTTTAAAAAATTGGTTCAGTTTTTAATGGTTTGGTTCAGTTCAGTTTATAAGTTTAGTTTGGTTTTATGGTTTTTATGCCCATCCCTACATATGAATATTTTTCATTAGTGCCACATCGATGATGGGCTAATTACCCATGTGTTTCTAAGAGCAACCTAGAAAGAAGGAAACAAAAACCATCTATCTAAAGTCGGGTATGAATAGTTGAGTTTTTAGCCATCTCTATTAATGTTAAGATTTAGATGTAAGATTATTTACAATCTGGTCCCCAACGCAGCTTAATTATATAGCTTGTGATAAGTTTCTCATTCACTCAAATGGTTGTCTTCATTACTTTAAAAGAAAGAACGTGATTACATATATGATATATAATGTATTTGTATGAACTCATAAACACCTCTTCAAACTAAAAGCAATAAAGAAGGTAACAAGTAATGGAAGGAAAAAAGCCATATGTGGTTGTGGTTGTGGTTGTGTTTGTGATACAAACTATATATGCAGCTATGTTTCTACTCTCCAAAGCTGCATTTGATCATGGAATGAACAATTTCATATTTGTTTTCTATAGACAAGCATTAGCAACCATTTTCCTCATACCTTTTGCTTTCATCTTCGAATGGTACGTGTACATGTGGAAACTAATGTCTTATATATTTAATTTATCAGTAATTTCTTGGTTGATGAATTTGAATTATATATTTCTTTTGATGCAGGAAACTTGCACCTCCTTTGTCTTTCAAGACCTTCTGCAAGATTTTCCTCCTTAGTTTCTTCGGGTATATACATCAAATATTAGAGACTATACTTTAATACTTCGTCTAAAATATAAACAAAATTAATTTAAAAAATTTGATGTATTTGGACCATAAAAATAACATATAACTGATAAGAGCATCCACAATGGAGATACTTATTTTTTAGTATTTAATTGGGCCCCACGTGTATATATACATCATTCATTTATATTTTTTTAATAATAGTATCTAACAAGTACTTAATCCCTCCAACCCAAAATCTCTTAAAAAGTTCTAAATAGATTCCACTAATAATACATCTCACCAATAACTCTACTTCATTATGAATGAGACCCATCAAAACAATATAAGTACCAATGCTTATTGTAGAATCAGTACCTATTAGGTACCCATTTATATTTTGCTCCAATAAAAGTACCTATTAGGTACTGGTACTTAAAAAATAAGTACCCACCATTGAAGATGGTCTAAGCTAGCTAGTAGATAGCTTATAATTTATAACAGGTAAGTTCATTGAAGTGTTTGATAAAATTAACAATTCAATTAACTGATAAATGTAAAATGACATCAAAATTTGTTTTAGTAATTAATAATAAAATAAAATTTTATGTAATCTATCTTTTATATATTATTGTTATTATTATTATTAAATTAATTTTTATATGCTAAAGTTTAATTTAATTTTAAATTATTTAATTTATATTTTAATTTAATGTAATTTTTTTTTAACAAAATGTTAATGTTATATACATATATATATTTCACGTAAAAATGCACATGTACACTAGTCATGATATTTGAAAATATTTATGCTCTAGTTATGCAAAATTGCATACGTAGAATAATATAAAAAGACAATTCTTAATTTATAACAAAATTTATATCAAAAATGTAAAATAGCATACTAATAAACATAGTAATAAAATATTTATATTTGACACAATTATGTAAATTTTGCAATAAAAATATGATAGAAACTAAGATAATCTTAACTATGCCGTAAATAAATAATTCTATGATACATGAAATGTTTTTTATTTTATAACATAATTATATTATATTAGTTTAAATTAAATTAAAATAAATTATAAAGGATAAACATTGATTTTAATTAAAATAATAAGGGTAAAAATGGAGAAGAAACAAATAAGCTATATACACATAAGCTACTTGAAATAGCGTCTAGACAATATAGTGAAAATAAGCTATAAGTTCATAGTTAAAAAATTGTTACCAAACAAATCTTTTAACTTATAAGCTATAAGACATAAACTACAAGTTAGTTTTGTGATATTGCCAAACAAACCCTAAATATGTCAACTTATTTTTATGCACGGCATTAATTAGTTATAGAACAATTTTTAAACATTTAAAAATATAAATGCACAAATTTTAAGATAATATTTGTATATTTAATTTATTAACATTTCAGGGTTACTTTGTTCTTGGATATATCTGGTGTTGGTCTGATTTACACCTCTCCAACGTTGGTGGCTGCTACTGGAAATTGTCTTCCAGTTATCACCTTTTTAGCACTCATACTTAGGTAAGTAACATAAATTTTTTTTAAGCAGTACTATTGGTTTGCCTCCGAGTAAAAACTATGTTGCAACTAACATTAGATTGATGTAAGGACCTAAAGGGGATAAAAGAGTTCCTAGCTCATTCTCATACATACGATCGTTCATCAAAACATTCGCGACATGTTGACAACCCATTTAGAAAATGACCCTCTCAAAATCATTAAATATGCCCAGGTTCGATTCCTGAGTGAAACAATTTTTTGGCCAAATTTTACTTACATTGCGGTCGAACTCTGGACTATTAGAACCCCTTCTCCTAGGAAGTCTGGCCAAAAAATTACTCAAAGTTACTTTTGAAGAAACAATGCTGGAGATTTTAGAATTGCATTTCTCATTACTAAGTGTATAAATTTATGTGTTCATTTCAACGTGTACAAATTTATGTGTCATTTAAGAATTATTTGTCATATTGGAGTCCACCCGAGTAAAATGAGTAGTAAATACCTTTCACCAAACATGTCTTATCCTATTGAGTTTTAAACTAATCACCTAAGTATATATTTGCTTTTATTTTTATTTTATAAAATATATTTTGTGTGGTGCTTGCACTAATTTTATTTAAAAAATTTCCAGTATTTAGGACAAACCCAGGAGATAGCTAGCTAACCATAATCTAATAGTAATAATATAATTTCAACGGGGGGACACACTTCCTGTTACATATCAAAACCAATCCTATTTGAAAAAACTACACAAATACACCAGCAGCAAAACAATATTGTGGTTTTGTTACAATAATAGCAGCAAAAGCAAACAACACAATTACACCAAAAAAAGCACAATCATAGTAGACACTTATCTTTTTTTTTTTTTGACAATTAGTAGACACTTATCTAAATACTTATAATTGTCAAGTAATTTTCATTAGTGCCTGAGTTGTACTTAGAGAACATAAATTGTCAAGGATAGAATGTTCATCTACATACTTTGCTCCAATATATATCTAAAAAATTGCACAGGGTGTTAGGTCTTTATCTTAGTTATTGCAAAGTTCACAAAAGTGAAGACAATGTAGAGAGGGGGGCAAATAGAGAGAAGCCCATTCATGGTTACTTACCAGTGCATTGATTGTAGCATGAGGCTCAAGAGCTTTGGCAGCAAGAGACTCCCATCAAATAAAGAAGAAACATTAGTATGAATGAAATGTATGTTAAAAAAAAGGAACCTGAAAACAAGCTTACCTTTAATAACCTAGATTGCTTAAGAGCCAATTCTTCAAGCTTTTAAATACTAAAAGATAACTGCATAGCATAGCAAAAATACCATATGAGAACTAAAGACATTTTATTAAATACACAACTTAGTAACAAAATGCAAAGTAATCAAACTCACTTGTGAAGGTGTGTGAGAATGTTGTGTGTTTAGCAGAAAATGACACTCATTAAGGCACTGAATATCCAATACAGCTACAAACAAATTAAGAAACTTGAAAGCTTGAAACAACAATGTTGAATACATTGAGTATCCAATCTAATTGAATTACCATCATATTTTGAATTGATTCAAAGTAAGAGAGGCTTCAGCAAGGAAGAGCTATAGGTAGTACAGTAGAAAGAGGCCACACTCAAATGAGTTTTCTTGTTGTGGCAACTGTCATGGTGTGAGCATTTGGTTACAAAACTTCAATGAAAGCAAACATAAGTGAGCATTTGGCAACTGTCATGGATGCTGCATATTTTGGACAAGTAATTATTTGGAAGTGGAGAAGTATAACTAGCACATACTTATTTAATAGCATTAGAACCATGATGAATGTCTAGCACATACTTATTTCTTTTATTCAATTAAACCAACTTTCTGAAATTATGAACTAAATCAATGTAAATATGTACCCTTTTAGTATAAGCAACCAACCTCTCAATACTCACATTTCATGAAATCTGGACTAGAATTCCTAGCATTTATATATCCTGTACTAATGATTGATATCTTCTATTCTACACACACACCTCAGCCCCAAACCTTCATGTTGTCAGCAGCTGCAACCATTATCAGTTAAAACACAGCCCCAATTAGTGTCTCCGTAGCTGCCACTGCTCATAATAATAAAATTGCTAAGTAGACAAAAGACATTCTAAGTAAATAAAAACTTTTTAAGATGAGACAAGAAAAATTAGAAAATGAATAATAAGTAACATAGCAGATATAGATAACATGAAAAACCTAGCATTCCATTATAAAATTGAAATTTTGGATTATTCTCCCAAACTATCTGTAATGTCTTGATGAGGTTTTCAGGATCGGAGACATGATTTTGATAATGAACCAAACAGTAATTGGTAGCTAATAAACCCTAGATTTTCTGAACTTTGAGAAAATAAAAAGCAGAGGAAGCATACCTCTCGAACTGCAAACCCTAGATTTCTCACAGGGAGAAGCGAGCCATTGAAGACATGAAAGCACCGTGAATGAGAAATTGAGCGATTCAAGACACAAACAACCAAGAATCGCGGGATTGAAGGTGGTAAATCACAAGAAGTTGTACTATTGTAGACAAACCTAGAATGAACGAGATGACACAATGGTTGCATAACGAAGCACCTGAACGAAGTTAAAAAACATTAATAGATATTCAGTGAGAGATCTAGAACATGAAAACAGAACCGAAGAAACACGAGGGAGATTCAGAGAGAACGAAAACAGAACCTGGATGAAGAACGAAACGATTTGGCAGTGGTTTAGGGTTTCAATCGCGAAAATGAAGAGATGATGTGCAGCGGAGAAGATTCATGGTGTTTCAATTGATTTTAGGGTTTGCGTGCAAACGAATTTGAGAGGGGGAAAGTAAAGGGTACGCATTTCAGCAATATTGAATTAAACCCTTCTAAATTTCAAAGTAATTACAAGAGTGCCACCGTGTTGCTTTTCCCTTCGGTTATATTAGAAACCGAAGTGAAATCCCTTGCCAATGAAATTTTCACTTCAGTTATGTTTGGACCCTGAAGTGGAAACTCTTCCATTTTCCTTTTCCCTTCGGTTATTACTTCCACTGAAGTGAAATTGCTAAACCAAAAGTCTTACTTCTAGTAGTGAATTGCTAAGTTGATAGGCATTGTGGCATGTTTGGCTGGTTCATCTACCCTTGCCTTTTATAAAGGTCCTCAATTAAATTTTTTAAGTCATCATTATCACATTCTAGGATACCATAAACAACATGATCAAAGTCATATCCCATCTAGTACATGGATAAAAGGTTGCTTCCTCCTGTTGCTCTCCAGCACATGTTGGGGTTTATGGATGGTGTTACAGGTAACTTTAATTAATTATTCTTCATTTGGTGATTCATCAACTCTTAATTATGCTATCTAATTAATTTTCAATTTCACCAATTGATTGATTTAGGGTTTTATAATAAAAGACTATCCGTCAAAGCTGATGTTTACAACTCTTCAATGTTTCTTAAGCTCAATTCAGTCTTTAGTTATCGCCTTCGCAGTAAAAAGGGATATTGAGCGGTGGAAATTGGGTTGGAATATCAATCTCCTTGCCGTAGCTTATTGTGTAGTCCTCTCAATTTGATCTACAAAATTAATTTGGTTATACTTCTAATATTATATAGTAAATTGTAATACTCTCTCCGTCCATTTTTTATATAAACACATTATTGTACTCTGAGGATCATGATTATAAAAAGGGGTTAATAGGTCTTTACTCCCTGCTAAGTGGGCGTGTTTTGCGTTTCCCCCCTGCTAAAAATTTCTTGAAGAATGTCCCCTTGCAAAGTTTTTTTTTTTTGTTTCCCCCCTTGAGTGTACTTTTTACATTGGTTATTTTGTTCAACCGATTTAAAAAGTTATGTTTTTTAAATCGGTTATTTTGTTCAACCGATTTAAAAAGTTCAAATTTCTTGCATCCAAGAGAGGAAAAGGGGGGAAACCAAAAAAAAAACTTTGCAAGGGGGCATTCTTCAAGAAAATTTTAGCAGGGGGTAATGCAAAACACGCCCACTTAGCAGGGGGGTAAAGACCTATTAACCCTTATAAAAAGTAATGAAGAGAGTATTAATTATTTACATACCAAAAGATTAATAATTTTATGGATCATGCTAAACAGTGTCTTCTAATAAAATTTTTACTTTAATATACTTAATCATTGTCTCGGGAGTACTGTTTAACATTTTTCTAATTTTATAATAAAGTCAAGACTAACAATATATAATCAATTTGTGTTGGTAGGGAATTATTGTGACAGGTGTGTCATATTCCTTAATGACATGGGTTATAGAGAAGAAAGGACCAGTATTTCTTGCCATGTCGACACCACTATCTCTCATTATTACAATATTGTCCTCTATAATTCTCTTGGGCGATACAATAAGTTTAGGAAGGTAACTCCATCCATTTTTTTATGGTTGTTAATTTATAATATAATTATATTTTTACACTAGTTAATTCAATTCCCATGTCATAATATTGAGATGGGTTTATTATTGCACAATATTATTAATAAAAGAAGCATATGAATATAACATTATGAATATAACATTGACTTGTTTAAATTGCATGTTTTTGGTGTTTGATCAGCGTGTTAGGTGGGTTACTATTAGTCGTGGGATTATACAGTGTGCTATGGGGAAAGAATAGAGAGCAAGCACCAAAAGCTTCGCAAGATTTGGAGCAACCATCATCGGTCTAGAATAAGTTACCAATTGCTAAGACATGTAGACTACACTAAATCTATGTTTGGTAAACGATAAATACGCCATAATCAAAATCATAGTGATACACTGTAATTTTTAAAAAATTATACTTTGTAACTTATGTACGATTACAGCATGATACTATAATTCATATCCACCGTAATACTAAACATATACTAATTAATAGTCATAATATATTACTGAATAATAAGACGGTGTTTGGCTATTTGCACTATTGTTCAAATTTGCCTACAATTTATGGGTCATTGACTCATTATGCTTAATTAAGCCTGTGTAAATGTACCAAAGATATCTTTCTCCCTGAATCCTTTACTCATATTCAAAACTTTGAATTCTTGATCCAATTGCAAAAACTTATGTTTCATAATTTTAGAATCATATCATACTGAGTAAGTCACTAGATTTGACCTAATGGTGAGAAATTTGAGTATTATGCATGAGACTTTAGGTTTAAGTGTTGTATAACTTTTGGCTAAAATTATTTTGGTTCTACAATTCTAGTTGTTTCATTTTTTAATCTCTAAAGAAATTTTTAGAAGATTTACTTATGAATTGTACCGTTAGTATGAATTAGTTGTACACCAAAATACACAAAAAATTATTTTTGTCACATAAGCCAATTCTTACAAGGGTTTTTATGATGCATTGATAAATTGAAGTGTTTTAGTATATTTTCTTTCTAAATCAATAAATTAACGATTATTTTTATGAATTAAAAAACTATTTTTCAGCTATTGTATTGTATTTTTAAAAAAAAAATATTTCATAAAAAAAATCATTGTTTATAGGCATTATACTATTTTTTTTTACATTTTCTTCATAAAAAATATATTCTATATAAACGCTATTAGGAGTAAAAATAAATAAAATATGTTTGCCAACAGTTCTGTTAAATAATATTTAGTTATTATAATTTTTTAAAAAATATAAAAAGATCTTTATAAAAAAAGAATACTCATTTAGCTATTAATTGAAAGTCATATACATCGATATATTTATGTTCCTACTAAATTTGTAGGGAATGTGAGTTGGACCAAATATCAATATGAATATTTCGTATTGTGAGCTAAAATTAATGAACGGAATAATATATTTAGCTGAGTGATAGCATGAAGTTACAGTTGGGACAACTTGTTTCTTTTCATGAAAAACTGATTTCCTTTTCTCCTATGTTCACCCTTCTATTTATAATGGGGTGAATAGACAGTTATTTTGCCTCCAATCCTCAGCCCATGATCGAACCCATGATCTCCACTATTGGCCGAAATCCTTGGAACTCCTTTGAAAAACGTGGGAGTCTTTGATCGTGGGGTAGTGGGTTGAATGGGTCAAATAGGCGACCTGATGTCAGGCGGGCGACCCAAATGAATGCGGATGAAGGGCGACCCGGTATTTGTATTGCTATATTGGGCCTAGCTTATTGGGCTGATTGTAATTGGGCTAAAATGTTTTTTTGTACGGTACACAGCCCCCCAAGCACGAGGCTTAAGCAGTAAGGTGAAGTGCTGATGATATTTTAGCGCGCGCCCTTTACAAACGGGTAATCTGTTCCAGCTTGCCAAGATTTTAGGTCGTTCCCTTCCTTCATTTGCTGCTTTTTCTGTTGAGTATTATGCTGCGAGTTGAACTTATCCCTTTCTTTCCTGCCTATATAAACAACTCAACGAATTGTTTCCTGTATCGGCTCTACTATGAGGACTGTACCCCCTAGCTCCAAATATTTGCCCCTGTTCAAGGCGTTACGCTCCATGCTGAGGGGAGGCCCCGACGCCCTTTGGGAACGTGTGGAGGATTTTATATCTTTGGTAGATGAAGTCCGTCATTACCGAATATATTTTGACGAGGAAGAAAAAACTTTTTTCCGTCACCTAGTTCGATTGAAAGAAGGGCTCTCCGTGGAGGTTCCTTTTGTCCGCGTCGTTGAGGGAGATAAAAGTCGGTATGACAAAGCTATATCAGACATTCGTAGTAGAAGGGAGGCAGTTAAGGACACAATGATCAAGTATGAAGACCACTTGGCAGATTGCATTGCTGAAGATGACCTTGCGGCTATTAAGATAGATTCCCTGCAGCTTGAACTTACAAATCTCCTTAACAGGCGACTTAACTTGAGTGAAGAAATTAGAAGTTTCGCCGCCAAAGTAGCCGAGCAGCGAAATTCTCTTTCTTCGTTGAAAACTGAGCATGGCGCCCTTGTTGATGGTCTCGAGGGAGTAATGGTGAATCAGAACGAGGTAGATGAGAGCAAGGAAAAAATCACAACTCTTTGGGCGGATGCTCTGGGGGCGGCTGAGCTCCTTCCATAACTTTGCAGTTCACTTTTCCTTTTGTACTTTATTTTCTAGATTTCAAATAAAATTAATGAAGAATAAAGACTTTATTTCCATTGTTTATTGTTTTGTTGGGCGAGTAGCGTCTAATTATGTGACGATCGCCTTTTCTTTCCTTTCAGTAAGGCCTCGCCCGTTAGGGTGCAGAGAGCCCAATATATTTATTGCCTTGGGAGGCGAGCGGTGCCAAGCCTGCTAGGGTTCGTGGCATCCGCGTTTTATTGCCTTTAGGGGCTAATGATGTTAGGCCCGTTAGGGTTCAAAACATTCATGATTTCGTTGCCTTTAGGGGCTAATGGTGTTAAGCCCGTTAGGGTTCAAAACATCCATGACTTTGTGGCCTTTAGGGGCTGGTGGTGTTAAGCATATTAGGGTTCAGAACATCCACGACTTCATTTTTACGTGTTAAAAACATTCAACTTTTTATTTTTAGGTTGAGCAGCATTTATTACGACGCTGACTATAACAGGAATGTCAAAGATATTTTGAAAGACGATGGGCCTCAATAAAAGCTCCTACCCTTGTAGGAGAAAAGAGTGTCCCATCGCCCCTTTATTGAAACATGAAATTCAATTGTTTGTACAGCAATGGAAAAATACGAAAAATGTAAATGACCATAAAAACATGCCTAACTATAATAGAATCTGAGATTGGCGATGTTCCAAGTTCTGGGAAGCGTTCTTCCGTCCAGTGTTTCCAGCCTATACGCTCCGCCCCCGAAAGCTTCTTGGACTCGGTAAGGACCCTCCCAGTTAGGAGCCAGTTTTCCTCCTTTGTCTCGCCCCATTGGGCGCTTCAGCACGAGGTCGCCTTCAACAGATTCTCTGTGGATGACTCTGGTGTTGTACTTCCTGGTCGCCCTTTGCTTTGCTGTAAGCTCCCTGATTTGGGCATCTTCTCTTATTTCTTCTAACAGGTCCAAATTTTCTTTGAGGGCTTCCTCGTTTTCTAAGGCCACCACAGTTGCTCTTCTTCAACTTGGTGGGTCAATTTCCGCTGGGATCATTGCGTCGGCTCCGTACACCATTTTGTAGGGGGTCTCGCCTGTGGATGAGTGAGGTGTGGTGTGATATGACCACATGATCGGAGCCAAATGTTGTACCCAATTTTTATCTTTTCCTTCAAGCCGCCTTTTTATAGCCTTTAGTATCACTTTATTGGCAGATTCAGCTTGGCCATTTGCTTGGGGATGTTCTACTGATATAAAAGTGTTGCGGATTCCCTTTCCTTCGCAAAACTGGACGACCAATTGACTAGCGAATTGTGTTCCGTTATCGGACACTATGAATTTAGGTAGGCCGAACCTGCATATGATCTTTCTCCAGTAGAATTTCTTTACTTTTTCAGCTGAGATAGTGGCTACAGGTTCCACCTCTATCCATTTAGTGAAGTAATTTACGGCGACTAATAAGAACCTGGCTTGGGCTTCTGACGGCGGGAAAGGTCCCAAAATGTCTACTCCCCGTTTGTAAAATGGCCATGGTGACATTACCGTTGTGAGTGGTTCTCCAGGGGCGTGATGGAGATCGCCGTGCCGCTGGCATTTATCGCAACTCCTGACATATTCAGTGGTGTCGTGCAAAAGCGTTGGCCAGAAGAATCCCGCCCTAATCACTTTTCCTGCGAGTGATCTTGTTCCAATGTGGCTTCCACAAGATCCATCGTGAATTTCTCTGAGAATCCTTTTTGCCTCTGCTCGCCCTGCACATAACAGCATTGAGACTGATATTCCCCTTTTATAGAGCTTCGTACCTACCATAGTGTAGCGTGCTGATCTCTTTTTGATCTTGATCGCCCCTTCCTTGTCTGTTGGTAACTCGTCATTCTGCAGATATTTGACAATTGGAGTTCTCCAATCCTCCTCATCATGTATTGCCAATGTTTCTTGGGTGAGGATAGCTATTTCGCCTGTACTGGGTCTGGTGATTGTCTCTTGAATCACCGTCCTGTTATTTCCAGGCTTTTTGGTGCTCGCCAACTTTGATAGCAAATCTGCTCTTGTGTTTTGGTCTCTGGGCACGTAAATCAATTCAAAAGTGTTAAGACCTTCGGCCAATCGCCTTACCTGTTCCACATATTTGATGAGTTGGGGTTCCTTTGTTTGGAACTCTCCTGAGAATTGGTTCGTGACTAATTGGGAGTCACTCATCGCCCTGAGATCTGATACGTCCATCTCTTTTGCCAGCCTCATTCCAGCTAGCAGGGCCTTGTATTCCGCCTGGTTGTTGCTTGCCTTAAAGGCGAAACGCAGGAATTGTTCTATCAAGACTCCATCTGGACCTTCAAGTACGACGCCTGCTCCGCTTCCCCTCAGATTGGAGGCTCCGTCCACTGACAGCATCCATGGTTCAGTGTTGGGATCGCCGGGGGGCGATGTTAGATCAAGTACAAAATCCGCCAACGCTTGTGATTTGATGCTTCCCCTAGGGACATAGGTGATGTCGTACTCTGTTAGCTCTATTGCCCATGCCACCATTCTCCCTGCTAAGTCTAGCTTTCTGAGTACATGCTTGATGGGATGATCAGTTTTGACTATGACCTGATGGCTTTGGAAATATTGCCTTAGCCTTCTCGCCGTAACTACTACAGCTAGTGCTAATTTCTCTATCTTCTGATAACGAGTCTCTGCATCTCGGAAGATTCTGCTCACAAAGTATATTGGTTTTTCCTCTCCTTTGATCTCCTGTACCAATGCAGAGCTCATGGTATTTTCTGACACGGCTAAGTATAAAAGCAAAGGCTTGCCTAAATGTGGGCGAGTCAGAATTGGAGGTGACGCCAGAAATTGCTTCAGTTGTGTGAAAGCTTCCTCACATTTTTCAGTCCACACAAATCTCTCGCCCTTTTTGAGTGTGGTAAAGAAATGGCATGCTTTGTTCAGGTCGGTGAAGTCCACACACATCCTCCATTTACCATTGTGTTTTTTGACCAGAACTACGTTCGCCAGCCACTCAGGGTATTTGATTTCCTCAATGAAGCTTGCTTCTTTTAGTTTGGCTACCTCTTCATCAATCGCCTTTCTTCTTTCTTCTCCCACCTTTCTTTTTCTCTGAGATACTGGTTTGGCGAGTGGCGAGATTGCTAACTTGTGAGTGATGATACTCTCATCTATCCCTGGCATATCTGAAGGCTTCCAGGCGAACAAATCTATGTTCTTTCTTAATAGGGCGACAATCTTTTCTTTCTCCTCGAACTCGAGATCGGCTCCCAGGTTCGTTGTTTGAGATGGAAGGTCGCCTATTTGGATAACCTCTAGCTCTTCGGTGGGGCTAATCCTCTTGTCTCGAAAATCCTCTCTTGGGTCTAAATCAAGGGTTTCAACCATATGCACTAAGTCTGAGATCATGCGGGCGACACATACCTGTTGGTCTAAGATTCGAGTTCTTTTTGTCCGTAGGCTAGACTCGTAGCATTGGCGGGCCACTTGTTGATCGCCCCTGATGACGCCGATTCGTCCGTTGTCTAACGGATACTTCATTGACAAGTATAATGTTGAGAGAGCTACTCCTAAAGCGTTGAACGCCGGTCGACCAATGATGAGATTGTAGGAGGTGAAGGGAGTTTTAACCACCAAGTACCTGACTTTGACTGTTTTTGCGTTTTCCCTTTCTCCAAAGGTTGTCAGGAGGGTAACATATCCCATTACCTCTACTTGATCGCCTCCGAATCCTACTAATGTTCCCCCATATGGTTTTAATTGCTCGTTGGATATCTTCATGCCTTGAAAGGCTTCCCAGAACATTATGTCTGCGGAGCTTCCAGAATCTATAAGTACTCTTTTCACATCACAATTTAAGATCTGTACTTGAATGACCAGGGGATCATCGTCGTGGGGATAGATCTCAGTTCCATCTCTGGGTGAAAAGGATAGCTCAAGGGTCTTGGGATAGGACACCTGCCCTACCAGACTCGTCTCGTGGATAATCCTTCTCAAATAGCGCTTTCGGGCGGCTCTTGATTCAGCTCCCCCTGCAAAGCCGCCGGCGATAGTGGCGACTAAAGTTCTTTTCTCAGGTTCTTCTTCTTCCCCAGTTTGCGCTACTTCCTTCTGCGTGCGGGCCGGGGATCTTTTGTCTAGCGTGCCTTTTGCTGCCTCTTCTAGGAATTTCTTCAAATGTCCGCTGCTAATGAGTTTTTCGATGAGGTCCCTCAGCCTGTAGCATCTTTCAGTGTCATGCCCTTTACACCTGTGATAGTGGCACCATTCGTGGGCGTTTTGCCCAAGCTGGCGATCTGATGCTGCTGGTAGTACTACTAGACCGGTGTCAATCATTTCATCTAATATATGGACCTTGGCGCTGTTTAGGCGAGTGAATTCCTCTTCGGGGCGATAGGATCTGTTGTTATTCCCGCCTCCAGTATACCTGCCACTTTTGGGATTTCCTCTGCGATCGGGCGACCTTCCTCCTGAGGATTTTTCTCTAGATTCTCTGCTTCTTTTCTCAGCGTTACTTTCTTCGCCTTTAACGTAGCACTCCGCTCTTTTTAGTACCTCTTGCATGGAAGATGCGGGCTTTTGCGCCAGGGATTCATTAAAGAACCCCGCCTTCAAACCGTTGTGGAACGCCGCTACGAACATTTCCTGGTTTGGATTTGATACTTTGATGGTGGCTTCACTGAAACGAGCTAGGTATCCCCTCAGGTTCTCGTCCCTTCCCTGGCGCATTCCAAATAGCGAAGTTGCTGTTACTTGGACGTGCTTACTCCCAGCAAATTGTTGGATGAACTTTTTAGCGAAATCAGCATAGCTCTCTATGGAATGCTTCTCCAAATTCATATACCAGCGTAACGCTGCATCTTTGAAAGTTCCTGAGAGCAATTTGCATCTCAGGTGTTCTTCTGCTCCAATGATCGCCGTTTGGGTTCCGACCGCCATTAGATGTTCTTTTGGGTCAGTTTTTCCATCAAAGGTAGGCAAATGAGGAATTTTGAAGTTTGGTGGTACTTGCGTATCCCACAACCCTTGTGCTAACGGTTGTAATTCCTCCAGGTTTTCGTCTTCAGACTCGCCTTCGTCTGCTTTGTTGTTTCCATTAGTAGCTGCTACTGCTGCGGCTACAGCAGCTTCAACCTCTGCAGTCCTGTTTTGCTTAATTTGTTCCATTTCATCCTGTAAACTTCGGATGGCTGCCATGGCCGCCTCGAGGATTTCCTCCATTTTGATCGTGTATGTCTCCCATTACAGGAAAGTCTCGTGGTTAGCCTGGGAATAGTTTTACCAAGGCCCCACGGTGGGCGCCAAATGTTCCTACTAAATTTGTAGGGAATGTGAGTTGGACCAAATATCAATATGAATATTTCGTATTGTGAGCTAAAATTAATGAACGGAATAATATATTTAGCTGAGTGATAGCATGAAGTTACAGTTGGGACAACTTGTTTCTTTTCATGAAAAACTGATTTCCTTTTCTCCTATGTTCACCCTTCTATTTATAATGGGGTGAATAGACAGTTATTTTGCCTCCAATCCTCAGCCCATGATCGAACCCATGATCTCCACTCTTGGCCGAAATCCTTGGAACTCCTTTGAAAAACGTGGGAGTCTTTGATCGTGGGGTAGTGGGTTGAATGGGTCAAATAGGCGACCTGATGTCAGGCGGGCGACCCGAATGAATGCGGATGAAGGGCGACCCGGTATTTGTATTGCTATATTGGGCCTAGCTTATTGGGCTGATTGTAATTGGGCCAAAATGTTTTTTTGTACGGTACAATTTAAATTTTCGAATGTAGTATAGATATTATCTACATCTTAAAAGTTGTTAGTGTAAATATCAAGTACTTGACAAAATACCACAGAATAAACTTTAAGTATAGTAGCACAAAAGTAATAATACATAGAATGTACTATGGAGTATGTGTAGCTTTCATCTTTTAATTTTTTCAGCTGTTCAGAATTTTCAAGATGCATCTAAGTTAGTTTTCTATCTACTACAACAGTTGAATGCAGATGATATATCTCTCTTGGCATGTGTTATGTGGAGTATATGGAAGCAATGTAGTAATTTAATTTGGAACAACGTCACAGATGCGCAAAACTTTGTTTTTACGCGTGCATATAATATGTTGCTTGACTGGCGGGCTATGCAAGCTACCAAAGCTGGTGCTAATGCGGACCAGCATATAGAACATGTTCACAAATGGAATGAGCCATTAGTTGGCGGGTGAAATGCAACATTGATGCGTCCTTCTCATCGGTATATAATCGAATTGACATTTGTATTAGAGATGAGTTTGGTGCTTATGTTTTGGCAAAGTATGAGCAATTCACTCCATTATGTGTGATGTGAAGATTGACGAAGCTCTCGGACTACTTTCCGCTCTTAAGTGGGTGCACGAACTAAACTTGGGTCCTGTGGGTTTTGAGCTTGATTCAAAGATTGTGGTGGAAAAATTTCACTCCAACAAGATTGATGACACGGAGCTAGAAGATATTATGTCACATTGTAAATGACTCTTTTCTACTTCTTATAATAACTCTAGTGTTGAGTTTGTTCGGCGACAAGCAAATGAGGTGACTCATAGATTAGCTAAGGCGGCCTCATGTATAGCTAGTCCCCAAATTATGGTTGAAATATCTTATTGTATTAAACATCTTTTGATTAATGATATGCTATAAGTACTCTCTCTTCAAAAATAATAATAATAATAATAATAATAATAATAATAATAATAATAATTAAATTGATCGTTATTATTATCAAATAATTCAAAAGTAATAAATCTAACAAAAATAATAATACTAAACCTTACATAAAAGTATAAAACAGTAACATCTTAAAATTGTCGGAAGACCATTTTTTATGTAGGGAACGATTTTTTTTTGGTTTAGTAGACTAGTGGTTAAAAATTTGATCCTTAAGTTGAATAGGTAGATTGTATAAAAAAAAAAAAAAAGTTTAATAAGTAGAATAATAGAAATTCAAACCTTGATCCTTTGCATATATATGATATAATATTCTACCAATTGAACTAAGAAATAATATTTTAATTAGCGGACAATAGTCAATTTTTATAACTTTATTTCATTTTATATATATATATATATATATATATATATATATATATATATATATATATATATATATATAAACTCTAAAGGCTAAAATTCCACCTTTAAATGAATATACATACACCTATAAAGTAGTCTAGCCCCAAATATGTCTATGTATTATTTTAATTTTGATATCAAATGCTAAATATACATATAACTTCAAATAATCTTCATCTCAAATTAATCAATATCATGCATTATTTTTTTGCCAAAGTTCGAACTTGACACCCACTTTATTTTATATGGAAAAAAATTAGTGAATTTTTTGAAAATAAAATAAAATTACTAAGAGTAGTCTCTCATTATGATTTTAAACATAAAATATTTAAAATTTTAAAAACACGAGTAAATATTTTTAAAACATGTAAATCAATATGCTTACAAATATGCTCTATTTATTTGGAGTTTATAGACTATATTATCTATATAATACACAAATTATGTAATACATATACTTCAGCGATTAAAATATATAATATAATATAATATAATTAATTATATATTATCAATATATCAATTTTTTTTTGGTACAATTAATATATCAATTATTAATATATAATAATTAATTAATTGTGCCCGTGCATTCGCACTAGTAAAAAGTCTAATTTAATAAAATAGAAAATATATTTGTAAATTAACATTCTTGGAGGGAGAGAATGACTTGAAGGGAAATCGTACTTATCAGAAGGCAACGGAATTTAAAATTTTCAGATTTCCTTTCCTTGGATCATTACGAAGTTAGAATGAATCAGTGATAGAATTGTTACCTTACATGAAAAGATTCGATTGATCACAAAGCTGAGCAACGTAGCAAAGCTTCTACTCGTCCACACGAACAGAACTTCTCCGATGATCGGTGCTAGCCAATTTCAACGGAGATTCAGAGAGATTAGGATTTAGAGAGCGGTTACGTTTCTAACTCTTAGAATTAGGTTAAGCTCACATAACTTCACCACAAGGGTTCTATTTATAGAACTACTTGTGTGTTCATCAAACCAATCACTTAAATACACCGTACCTTACGGTGGACCGCATTTCTCTATTTTCTTAAATTAAAAAATAAGTCATACTTAATTATTTACTTACTAATAAGTCCTACTTATTATTTTATAAACAAGTCTTACTTATTTATTTCTCTCATCTATCTGTCCTTTGTGTGTGACCCTATAGGTTCTCATAACGTTGGCAATAATATTAAATCACATATTTAATATTATAAACAATGAGCGGTATCTAGCAACACATCATTGTTACCCAAGTTACGAGAATGTCATGTGATCTGACAAACATTTTCCGTGATAAACATCTCGTGTATAATTACCCTTTTACCCTTATGTCTATATTGAACACAAGGCATAGTATGTCATCCTTGTTAAGTTCAATATTGGGCCCTTAGACATATCTCCTGTTATGTAGGAGGGGTAAATTCCATCTAGGTCACTCATGTCCCTCAGTATGCTTTGTGAAGTACCCATCAACTGTCTTTATGATCATCCTGTTACAGACAACGTTTGATCAGCAATAGAGTACTTGACTCCACATCTAGGGTCCATAGTGGTTTCAGGTCGAAGGGTGGAATACACCACTTGTCACTATGAGAATATCTTATGACATTTCATAACATACTATGTAGTATTCTCATGGTGGGTCAATCCGATATAAATGTTACCCCTAACATTCATATCTATGTGAAGACTTGATAACTACTTATCTATGATCCGTGAGATGTGATCATCAGTCTACCAACATAATAGTCTCTATGCTTTAATGTTATCCCAATTCACAATAAAGCTTGACTACAGATATTTTAAGAATAGTGTTCTCATGTTAATGGATTCTCACGATTAAGTCATACTTAACGTTCCATTTAACGAACTAACTATTCTAGGGACTCTATTATTTTAACACATAAACATAATAAAGAAAAGCCTTATTATATATATAAAATATATAAATCAAGTTGCAATACAAAATCAAATACTATCAAAATATATTGGCTTTTAGGGCTTACTCCAATATGACTGTGGATAGAAAATAATTTTTTATTGTTTGTTTGCGCTGTAGACTGCCTTTCACTCTCGTTCGCAGCGCTCGCGTACTATCACTTTCTCTCTCGACTCGTCATTCACGGTAAGCTTCGTCTCTCTCCCCGCCCTAAGCTCTATCTTTTGGGACTGTTTTTTTATTTTTGATGAATGAGTGATTGTTATTGCCCTTTTGTTTGGATTATTTTGTTGATTTTTTATCGAATGAGTTTATTGTTTTTTTGGGACTGTTTGTTTTGCTCTTGTTCTGTAGATTGTTCATGCTTAGGTAAGCTTAGATTTTGAGTGTTCTTGGGACTGATTGAATGAGTTGATTATTTTCTTGCTCTGGTTGTTTTTATTTTGAGTTGTTTTCCAAGCTTAGATTTTGAGTATTTTTGTTGTTTTGATTGAATGTTAATTGTTGGAGTATTTGTCCCTAATAGATTGTTTACATAGTAATACATGCATTAGGTCCCTAATTATTTGTATATGGAATTCTTTGAATATTGACATAACATGGCAAAATTGTTTTGACATGAATATTGGTAGCCTTTCTAGATCTTAGAGTACATTTCTATTCCCTGACATTGTGGCTTAGTTGTCCACGCCTTTTGTTAGCAAGAGACACTTCAAACAGGGCATAACTTGATATATGTTTCTGACCACAAGAGATGACATAAACAACATATCAAATTCGGTCTATTGGTTAATATTGTGATTTTGAGCAAACGTCGTGTCTTAATATTCCGTTATGGTTACATCTCATAAGGTCATTGTCCGGTTGTCTTTGGACAGAAGTGATTATGCTTTTGTAGCCCAAGCGTTATTAAGTGGCATGACACGATATCCCAAGACGAGATATTGTTGATGTGTCCGGTGCAATTATTGCTGTTGATGTGTTGAGCTTTTGTGTGAATCAATAGATTGGTTTTTAAGGCAGTCTTGTTTTCTTATCTCTGCTGGCAGTGATGTAGGATTGTATTGGACTGGTGTAGCATTACATTGATTGGACTGTTGTAGCTTCTGGTTGTAGTGGATGCCTTATGTGTAATGTTCTTTCTCTTCTTTAGATTGGGTGCTTGTCTCCTCGATATATTGTATATGTTTGATAGTTTAGTTTTGATTAAGATCATTGTTGTAAGGGAGGTCTTTAGCTCTATTTGGTGAATTCTTTATATCAGACTTTATTTTTGCGTTGTGAATTGGCAAACCGTGTGCCCAAATCACTCATCAATAAATCTTCGCTTGTTCAAAAAAAAATTGTGATTTTGAGCGTTTTTGTTGTTTCGATTCATTAATACATGTTAATTTTGCTTCACATGTAAATTTGTGGTTAAATTTTTTCCCAAGCTCTCTAATTTTACTTCACATGTTAATTCGACATCAAATGCCCTCATTTGGGACAAATGGCAGCATTTTAAGTAAGGGTATTTTGTTCTTGTCCAGGTACATCAACTTTCTTATATTGTATTTGGTCCCTTATGTTTATTTTAAGTTTGAATCAGATCCCTTACGTTTTAAAAGTTTTAATTTGGTCCCTCACGTTATCAACATTTGCATTAGTTAGTCCTTTCCGTCAAATTTTTCACTAAATCCGTTTGATCCTTACATGTGACTGACAGTTTGGACACATGGACACTATTTTGAACATGTTCAGTGCCATTTGGGATGCTAACTAAGTAAAAAAAAATAATTAAAAATAATATATATTACTTATAATAATATAATTGGCCCCAAAAAAAATGTCCAAAATAGTGTCAACATGTCCAAAATAACGTTCACGTGTCCAAACCGTCAACCACGTGTAAAAATCAAACGGAGTTAGTGAAATATTTGACATAATGAACTAACTAATGCAAAAGTTAATAACGTGAGGGATCAGATTGAAACTTTTAAAACATAAGGGACCTGATTCAAACCTAAAATAAACGTAAAGTACCAAAAGTACACTTTAACCTAAATATTTGAAGGCAATTTAAAGAACAACAATTACTCCTTGCCAACTTCATAGAGAAGAAAGAAACACAACAATGACGACAAAAGCTCTGTCCTTCACCCTATCTCTCAACGACCTCTTCGGTTCCAAGTCTCCACAAACCGCTTCAAAAGTTTCTGTTTTCTCTATCAAATGTTCCGCCGGTAACTCTGCTTTTTTGTTGTTGTTGTTGTTGTTATGAGTTTGTCACTGCGCTGTATAATGGTTTTAAATTTGATTAGATTATTATACATTTTGTGACTATTATTATTCTTTTGCTTCAAAAAGTGATCCTTTTTATTGTTTTGGACGACGGGTCTATTGGGATATATCAATTTTTCAATACTATATAGATTTCTTTGCATATAAAAAGTAAAAAAAAAATGATATTTTTTTCAAGACGAAACAATAATTGTGTAAATGTTAGCATTAATTAAGGATCATTTGGATAATGAGGTTGCACATATAATTCTTGTATGCCTAAAATGATAGCCTTGTTTAAAGAATATTATCTCAATGAAATCCTACATGCAGAAGAACAAAACATTTTTGTTTTAAAATGATTGTTTTGCAAAATACAATTGGTATACAAAGTTTTCTGTTTGTTAGAGTATATAGTACCTATAGCCTAGTTATGAAAAGATGATTCTAGAATATCAAATAGTTAGTTTCAGTTCAGTTACTAAGTGTAACTAACTTACTCTATGTTCAGGCTCTATATAAGATAGAGACTCATCAGTTTGTAACTAACTTTTATAATCAATAGAATATTCTTTCTCTATGCTCTCTCTATCTTTCTCTGTTTCTATCATGGTATCTTGAGCTTTCCTTTTCTTTGATCCATGGCTGACCAAAATCCCTTCAAAGGGAACAAGATTTCTAATCTCATCTCTCTTAAGCTTGATGACAAGAACTTCAAGCAATGGAAACAACAAATCTCCGGCATAATTCGCGGTTGTGATTTACAGAAATACATCACCGATCCAGTTGTACCATCGGAATTTCTTACCGATGCCGATCATACTGCCGGAACTACCAATCCTCTCCGTCAAGAATGGGAGAAGAACGATGCGTTGATCTGCACGTGGCTTCTTTCCACCATTTCTGATTCACTTCTTGCGAAAGTTGTTGATCTCACCTATTCGTGGCAGGTTTGGGATGAAAGTCACCGTTAATTTGATACCTTGCTCAATACCAAAGCGCGACAACTCAGATCGAAACTGCGAACCCTAAGAAAAGGAGATCGCACCGTCGCGGCGTTCATACAACGCGTTCGAAACCTAATTGAGATCGTAATTGATGCGCTTCCTGAGGATTATGACTCAGCTGTTGCTGCGATTTCGAGCAAATCAACTTCGGTTTCCATTGATGAAGTTGAATCTGACTTGCTCGCTCATGAAACCAGGCTTGACAGGAACAAGAAACAGAGCCTCACTGATGCTGCAACGGTTAACCTTGCACAAGCTTCGTCTCTACCTGCCTCAGCTGCTAATTCCACTGGTGACTCTCTCCAACCTCCTAATCCTTCCTTTCCTGTTGGTTCTAATCATGTTACTGCTAATGGATCCTCTGGAGGAGATGAATTTCATCGTGGTGGACGGAATGGCAGAGATGGAGGAGGCTCTGGGCGTGGTGGACGTGGAGGCAGGTACAATGGTGTAACTTGTCAGATTTGTCACAAAGGCAATCATGATGCCTCTATCTGTCACTACAGGCACACTGGCACTATGCCTGGCTATGGTTACATGCCTCCTCAGTTTCCACAATATCCATCACAGTATCAGGTTCCCTTTGCTAATCCCTATGGTTATTCGCCAAGGCCACAACTTCCTCTTACTCCTCAGGCTCTGCTCACTGGAGGCAGTTCAAGTTTCAATAATCAATGGTGGTATCCTGACTCAGGGGCTTCTCACCATGTATCTCCTGATGCCTCCAATCTATCTGATGCAGCTTCTTTGCCTGGTTCTGAGCAAGTTCTAATGGGAAACAGACAAGGTTTGTCTATTAACTCTATAGGTTCAATGTGTTTTACTTCCTAAACCAACCATAAAACCTCTCTTACCCTTAATAATCTCCTTTTAGTTCCCTCAATTACTAAAAATCTAATGAGTGTGTCTAAGTTTGCACAAGATAATAATGTGTTCTTTGAGTTTCACCCTACCTTTTGCCTTGTTAAATCACAGGCTACTTCTGAAGGAAAATAGCGTTATTATAAGCAGCGGAATTCAAAAATTTTCCTTAGTTTGATCCTTACGAATGAGCATGATATGTGTTTTAGGGTTTTTACCTCTTGAAGGGAAGAACCTTTGAATCACGATCTCTTGTAGGGAAGAGCCTTTAGAATCACGAACAAGATGATCACGAGCGTTGATGAAGGTCACCGACGCCTCTAACTAGTCCACACGAACAGTCACCTTCAATAGAGTGCTAGCTCTTTATGTTTGAAGGCTATGCAAGAATATTGAGAGAGAGGATTATTTTAGTATTTTCAATTCTAAAATATTATTGTGTTTTTTCTTGTATATGTTGAGCAATGACAAGAGGTCTCTATTTATAGATATCTCTTGTCTTGTGCATCAAGACAACTCATGTCTAGTGCACCAAGACTTCTCTTATTGGGCAAAGCCCAACAAGAAACAAAAGCTAGGGCGCGCGCCCCCCATGAGTGGTAGTACTCATGTGCGCGCCCTCCCACCATAATCTATGGTGTTCTTTGTAACATCCCCAAATTCTAAAATTCTAAAATTCCCTAATTAATTTTAATTAGAGACTTTCTAATAAAATTAGAATTTTTATGAGGTGATTAAATTAATTAAGTTTTGGGATTTTAGTGGAGTATGTGTAAAATTAAGAGTTTTGGTTAAGCTTAAAACTACACACTCATATTTTAACCCCATGCTTATGATCTAATTAACCCAAGAGAATTCAAATTCCCTCCCAATCTCTTCTCTCCCTCGTGAGCTCTCTCTCACTCATGACTCAACATTTTGTTAGTAGCAAGCCAACACCTCACCTCATGTGTGAGTCATCTTTCCACTCAAATCCTAACCACTCCTAAGACATGCAAGCAAGCTACCTCCTTCTCATTGTAACTCAGAAAATTCAGAATCACTAAGCTCTCCTCTCTCTCTCACACGCCCAAACAAACAACAACCATAAGACTCCAATTTCTTCAATCAACCCCCATTTCACATGTTTGTCTTTTAACACTATAAATCTATTCCTCCACAGTAGTAATGAACCAGAGATTCCTCACATGCACAAGTAACAGAGATTCTCTCTGAAAACTCTCATCAATTCCTAGCCAATTCACAAAACAACAACAACTTCAATCTTCACCTTATCACTAGCCAATGGCAATGCATGCACCCCAAAGCTTAGAACAAAACCACTACTGTGTATAACATCAGAACTCAACTATAAATAGCCCTCCAATTCAGCTGAGAAATTCATCAAACACTTCACAAATTCGTAGTCCAAGTTAGAGGGTTTCAAAAGTGTCAAAGTCTCAATTTTTGGTCTGGAGTTCGTGGGTTAGCTGAGGGTTGCAGTAGCTGATTTAGAGAGCCCAGGAAGCAAGTAAAAGCTCCAATCCAGGTGGGTTCTTAGGCTAGTGTAGCTAGAATTTCCTGAAATTCAATATTGCATGTTAACTTAGGAAAATTAGGATTTAATTGTGTGAGGAGAATTAACTCCCAAATTCTCTTCTATTCTGTTATATATTACTTATATTATGTATCTGTACTTCCTCAGCGTTTGGTTGTAGGTGAATCTTTGAAAATATTGAAAATTCGTAAAACATGGGTCTTTCTGACTTAACTCGCCATAGCGAGCTGTTAGCGAGCACTCATGGCGAGCTCAAGGTTCTGGGCTGAAGAACTTCGCCATGGCGAGCTCTAGCTCGCCTAGCGAGTTGTTTAGGCCAGTACCTGTAAGTTCGCCATGGCGAGCTTGTTGACTCGCCGTAGCGAGCTAACCCAGAGTTGCCTCACTTTTCCTATTTTAAAAATGGTTGTTCACTCGTTTTATATCATTATCTGAGGAAGATATATTGCAGATGTATAATGTATTTAATATGGTACGGAAAGTCAGGAACAATTTTGAAATTATGGATAATTTAGAAATTAAGTTTGTATGTTCCCCGGGTTTTGGGATAATATGGTAGTATGTTAATCAATTTAGAATCAGTCAATCATGTGCGGTTTAATATGCTGCTTATGGGCTTCCAATGGAACAACCCATTAGGAAAATGATTGTGAGCTTAATGCCGTGGTCGAATCGGTCAGCGGATATGGCGTACCTTCGAGACATGCTCACCTCGAAGTGTCTTAGCGGAATAAAATCAATAAGATATTTTGTGTGTTACACTTTAATCAATTATGTTCATGATATTTTAATGTTAGCTATTATTATGGACTGATTAGGAGCCCCGGCTTTATAGCCTAGGAGGATAGTAGAATTCACTGGGACGAAGTGACTGTCTCACCCCACTCCCTTTTCGATATAGGTAAGACAGGTTATTCCAGGAGCAGGAACCAGGTTGGATCTGACGATTGGAGCCATGCTTGGATTGTCAGCTTTGAAGACTTAGTCTTCATTCTTGCTTTTATTTAGCTTGTTATCTTATTATAGTTTCCTTCCGCTGTTTGTATTAAATATTCTCTTATTCTCTTAATGATAATATATCATTCGGTTATTTCTTGTATAATTTATTGTACTCAGATTCCAGTTTTAATGTTCCGACTAAATATTCTAGACAATTTAGTTGGGGCGTTACAATTGGTATCAGAGCAGGTCGATCTAGTATCGGACCTTGCCATGAGTCATTACAATCCCTTCCTCAGTAGAGCGGACCCTTTGGAGTCTGGACTGTTTACGCTGGAACCATCGCGTGCTGAGTCTGATCAGCTCAGTATTGTGCATGGTAGGCAGGATGTTACGGTCGAGAACCGAAGTGGACCATGGTGGTTAAGTAAGAAGATTGTAGTGGAGATGCAGTTCAGAAGCAATCGTTGGCGAGAATTCTCTCTAACCGGATGTTAGAGCTGAAATAGTTAGGATTGAAGGAGTAAGTGGTGCAACGCCAACGAGTATACCAAGAATTAAGATGGATTAAATGGATTAAGACCAATAGTAGTAGGAAATTCTGGAGATCGTAAGGAAGCAGTTGTTAAGATTATAGAGAGTGAGAACAGTTTGATGGAAGTACTAATCGTTCGAAGTAGAATTGTTCATGTAAGAGCGTAAGTGTATAGGGTACAGTAGCATCTACTGACACCGAGTGTCAGGTAACTTCCCCAGACTTGAGAGTAACCATACCTTCTGGTGAACATGTTTACAAGAAACACGTGAACCAAGTAAAATTTAACCCTCGGTAAATCAGAACTCTTCCTAAATACTTAACCTTACTTGTCAGCCGTGAGATTCACCAGTGATGCTAGGTCTGTTCAATACCATACTAGAGGAACCAAGTTGGAATATTTATCCATAGTGACACTCATCCGAAAACTTCCCAATAGATCATCCTATAGGAAGCCGACTCTTAATGCCTCCCTGAGGGTAATCTAGTTTTTCAACCTCGTAACTCGTATTCCTACCATACCGTTAGGAGCCAGGATTTGTTTAGCATAACAAATAGAATTTCCATTTCGATACCAGCTTAGGTCAGTTAACTCAGCAAACCATTAGAGACCAACTTAGATTAGAGTAACAATTAGGAATTATTTTCTTCAACACCATGTAGGTACCTGACTAAATTCATAAGGCATCACTCGTGAGCAGTAGAAACAAGAATTAACCGAATTAGTCCTTGTAAGTAAGAACCGATAGTTGTACCTTGCCACTAGAGGTTGAGCGCTTTCAGAATCCAACAGTTAGGAATTCCACCTTCTAAATGTTTTACCATATAGACGCATTAGATTTAGTTATTCAATTATCTTGAACCAGTAATTTAGTACCATTTGCTACCCAACCAAGCATATAGGAACATAGTCGAATTAGTCTGCCTTTGACTCAACACTTTCTTATCTTTCGATCTGTCATGTTACCACTTAGGGAATTGATATAAGTATAGTGAGATAGTCTCAGCTTAACACGTTATAGTAGAGGTCACACCAAACCGCTTGGAATATAACCTCACTTGGAATGACAAGTAGATATATTTCTTGACCATACTTAGTTACCTAGAAGCCTGTCTAGCACTATCATGTAACTCATATATTAGCAACTTAGTGTCGTGGATAAGGTAGATATCTTGGGAGAGAAATTAAGTTGAACCACACGTGCTAGTAAATACCTTAGAAGCCAGCCTACTATCTAGTCATTTAGTACATTAACAATAGGGACTCGTCATAGTAGAACAGTCTATCTTTTAGAAATCAACCTTAGTGCCGTAACACTAGCATTCAAGCCTCAATCAGATTAGCAAGTCAGAAGTTGACATTGACACCTTCAGCCATCTAGATCAATCGTTTATTGCCTATGTTAGTTATCTCGTATCGGAAATAACCGAGTTGGATTTATTTATTATCAACCATTTAGCATTTTCAAATCATCTGGACCTTCGAGTTAGAAACCTGTTAGAGTTAGTCAGATTTCCATCAAGAGTGCCTATCAATACCCTGATTTGAGCCGGAACCAGTAGAGGTTAAAATTCCAATTTCATGACCTTTCTTTCGGAACTTCGTTAAGCTAAATCCTTCGAACCAAATCATACTGGATTGGGTATCCATTAGACATGGAAACATGGGACGGGTTCACTCCCTAGTCCGTCTGAATATGTCTCGGACAGATAATTTCTTCTTATGCCCTATCATCTGTTAGTCGTAGTTTATCACTCGGAGTAGTTGGAAGGTGAACTTTCCAAAATTCCTCGACATCGGTCAGTCAAACTGACAACTGTGGGACGTCACTTATCAGTAATCTTGTTCAATCTTTTCACCCTTCCAGTTACGTTGTTAGTAACTAAATATAATTCGTGGAATCCAGTTATCTGGAGAAGACACGTGTAATCCAGTTCAAGCTCTTACTCATCATAGCGATCTTTTAATTAGTATTATTAGTCAAGTATCGGCCGAACTATTTAGACTAGTGTCAGTATCAGTTAATCTCATAGGTCCTTGTGCACCTGAACGATCCATCATTATTCCCAGTACCTTGGGTATACTTTCGGAGTCTTATCAGCTAACTTCCAGTTAAGTTCAGATCTTTCCAGTTACGTAGATAATAGGAGCCTGTATAAATAGCAGAATCTAGATACTTCATCAACGCTATTCTCTGAATCCGAGTTTGAACCATTCCATTCTCTGCCGACTGTTTCAGTTTCTCTGTACAGTATCAACGATAGATTCAGACCGTCATTAATCAATTCTTCGTGTAGAGTATAAGAGTTTCCTTATTACAATTCGATTCATACGTTGACACATAGACTATGGCTAGAGCTGTCGAAACGGGCGGCCCGGCCCGTTTCGGGCCGGCCCATTCGGGCTTCGGGCTTAATCGGGCCGGGCTAAAAAGCCCGGATAAAAAAACGGGCGAAAAAACAAGGCCCGAGCCCGGCCCGGTACGGGCTCTCGGGCTTTCGGGCCGGCCCGGTTTTTTTAAAAATTTTTTTAAAGCAAAATTAGATAGATGAAGGGTAATGAAAAAAGAATAAATTTAAGTGCCCAATAAATTAGACAAATTCAGAGATTTGTTATGCAACAAATTACAGAGAGATCACAACATTAATTAATTACAAATAAGTTGAAATTTGTTATAATTAATGTAAAGTTATTTAAGCTAGTTACATTTTACGAGTAATTACGTAGAGAAATAATTCATGACCATGGTTTTATATTTTTAGCTTATTTATTTATTTTAATGACACGATAAGTTATTTTTACTTTTAGCTTATTTTCATTTCTTTATGTATAATTTGCGTTACTAATGCATGTATTTAATTTGCGTTACTAGTGCATATTTATTCTCTTAAATGCGCGTTTGATGGAATTGGAAGGTGTTTGTGACGTGTGTGTTGATGCTGTGTTGTTAACTTATTATGTTTGTGTAGGCTTTTAATTTGTGGCACAACTAAAAATGTTATAAACATCCTTCCTTATTTACTCATATTTTTTATTTTTATTTTTTTATTATAATTTATTCGGGTTTGCGGGCGGCCCGCGGCCCATTCGGGCCGGCCCATATTTTTTGAGGGCTTTATCGGGCCGGGCAAAAAAGCCCGGATGTTAATTCGGGCTAGATTTTTAAGGCCCAAGCCCGGGAAAATATCGGGCTATTCGGGCCGGCCCATTCGGGCTGGCCCATTTTTACAGCTCTAACTATGGCGAATGAGGGATTTAAAGCCATTCTCTGTGTTGAGTGTACAAATCTTCCGTATCTAGTCAGCCATCATTAGAATGCAATCACTTTAGCCAAATTCTTTCATGCCAACCTATCAGTGAATTATCCAGCCAACCTAACCATATCATTGAAGGAAGAATTCGAACCTCAGTTCATGATATGTTAAATGTACTACTCGACCACAGTGTTGTGCTAGGATGGATTGAAATAGTAGGTGGAAAATTCTAAAGTACTATGGAATCAGTTGCAGATGAGTCTGACTCATTGGCGAAAGGATCTATAGTGCCTAAGCGTTCTTCACTCGTTTTATATTTTGATTAATCCTAGAATTTTTATACCGCACTATGGGACAGTAGTACGTGTGACGTGTCACGAGCTGCAGCGTTCGGAATTGATAAAAACCCTAAAGAGAGAATTTTGGATTATTGACATCAACACTTAAACTTATTCCACTCAGCTATTCATATATCAACAACCAGGCCAGATACCGACATGAGGAACGGTAGTGCGAGATAATATTCAGTACGATATTGCTAAGATGTCGCGAACATATTAGACTGTAGTAGGGGATTGAGAAGTACCGTCACATACTTGCTTTCACCAAGTAAAACAAGTGCACTTGTGAGGTCATCCCAGGAGAGATGTAGTAGTGTAAGAAGTTTATTTGGAAAAGAATAGATAATGCGTCATTACGTTAAGTGAATCTGATGTAAGGTCGTGATGACGCAGAGTAAAAAGGGGATGACCATAAGTAGTCGGATCGGAGTGCGCAGCGCAAGATCAGACGAAAATATATTAGATGATCAAATTTGGACGAATAACCCTTTCAGAGAGGAAAGTTTTATTCCAAGGAATAAAAGTAATTAAGTGATTCTTGAGAATAACACCAAAGTTGGATCTATGAGGTGTTTTCGAACGAAGAGATTCTATCCGAAGTATATAAGACCTTATCAGATTCGTCAACGCGTCGGTCCTGTAACCTATCAGTTAATTCTAATTCTATCCTTGTCAGGGTTACACGACGTGTTTTATGTGTCTCAACTTCGGAAATTCATTCCCAATCTTTATCACTCTTTAGAGATTGATATTCAGTCAACATTAACTTAACAGCCGAATCCAGCTCGTGTAGTTGATTGTGAAGTTAAGACTCTTCAGAACAAGAAAATTTCTTTAACCAAAGAAGGGCTAAGTCTCATGACGACTAACCCACTCAGGAACGGAAAACCTGTCATGAGAAAAGTTATTCCTACTCTTCCAAAGGTAAATTTCTGAATTTCGAGGACGAAATTTCTTTAAGGGGGGTAGATTGTAACATCCCCAAATTCTAAAATTCTAAAATTCCCTAATTAATTTTAATTAGAGACTTTCTAATAAAATTAGAATTTTTATGAGGTGATTAAATTAATTAAGTTTTGGGATTTTAGTGGAGTATGTGTAAAATTAAGAGTTTTGGTTAAGCTTAAAACTACACACTCATATTTTAACCCCATGCTTATGATCTAATTAACCCAAGAGAATTCAAATTCCCTCCCAATCTCTTCTCTCCCTCGTGAGCTCTCTCTCACTCATGACTCAACATTTTGTTAGTAGCAAGCCAACACCTCACCTCATGTGTGAGTCATCTTTCCACTCAAATCCTAACCACTCCTAAGACATGCAAGCAAGCTACCTCCTTCTCATTGTAACTCAGAAAATTCAGAATCACTAAGCTCTCCTCTCTCTCTCACACGCCCAAACAAACAACCATAAGACTCCAATTTCTTCAATCAACCCCCATTTCACATGTTTGTCTTTTAACACTATAAATCTATTCCTCCACAGTAGTAATGAACCAGAGATTCCTCACATGCACAAGTAACAGAGATTCTCTCTGAAAACTCTCATCAATTCCTAGCCAATTCACAAAACAACAACAACTTCAATCTTCACCTTATCACTAGCCAATGGCAATGCATGCACCCCAAAGCTTAGAACAAAACCACTATTGTGTATAACATCAGAACTCAACTATAAATAGCCCTCCAATTCAGCTGAGAAATTCATCAAACACTTCACAAATTCGTAGTCCAAGTTAGAGGGTTTCAAAAGTGTCAAAGTCTCAATTTTTGGTCTGGAGTTCGTGGGTTAGCTGAGGGTTGCAGTAGCTGATTTAGAGAGCCCAGGAAGCAAGTAAAAGCTCCAATCCAGGTGGGTTCTTAGGCTAGTGTAGCTAGAATTTCCTGAAATTCAATATTGCATGTTAACTTAGGAAAATTAGGATTTAATTGTGTGAGGAGAATTAACTCCCAAATTCTCTTCTATTCTGTTATATATTACTTATATTATGTATTTGTACTTCCTCAGCGTTTGGTTGTAGGTGAATCTTTGAAAATATTGAAAATTCGTAAAACAGGGATATTTCTGACTTAACTCGCCATAGCGAGCTGTTAGCGAACACTCATGGCGAGCTCAAGGTTCTGGGCTGAAGAACTTCGCCATGGCGAGCTCTAGCTCGCCTAGCGAGTTGTTTAGGCCAGTACCTGTAAGTTCGCCATGGCGAGCTTGTTGACTCGCCGTAGCGAGCTAACCCAGAGTTGCCTCACTTTTCCTATTTTAAAAATGGTTGTTCACTCGTTTTATATCATTATCTGAGGAAGATATATTGCAGATGTATAATGTATTTAATATGGTCCGGAAAGTCAGGCACAATTCTGAAATTATGGATAATTTAGAAATTAAGTTTGTATGTTCCCCGGGTTTTGGGATAATATGGTAGTATGTTAATCAATTTAGAATCAGTCAATCATGTGCGGTTTAGTATGCTGCTTATGGGCTTCCAATGGAACAACCCATTAGGAAAATGATTGTGAGCTTAATGCCGTGGTCGAATCGGTCAGCGGATATGGCGGACCTTCGAGACATGTTCACCTCGAAGTGTCTTAGCGGAATAAAATCAATAAGATATTTTGTGTGTTACACTTTAATCAATTATGTTCATGATATTTTAATGTTAGCTATTATTATGGACTGATTAGGAGCCCCGGCTTTATAGCCTAGGAGGATAGTAGAATTCACTGGGACGAAGTGACTGTCTCACCCCACTCCCTTTTCGATATAGGTAAGACAGGTTATTCCAGGAGCAGGAACCAGGTTGGATCTGACGATTGGAGCCATGCTTGGATTGTCAGCTTTGAAGACTTAGTCTTCATTCTTGCTTTTATTTAGCTTGTTATCTTATTATAGTTTCCTTCCGCTGTTTGTATTAAATATTCTCTTATTCTCTTAATGATAATATATCATTCGGTTATTTCTTGTATAATTTATTGTACTCAGATTCCAGTTTTAATGTTCCGACTAAATATTCTAGACAATTTAGTTGGGGCGTTACATTCTTGCTCGTTGAAATTACCGTGATACCCTTATCACATTGCACATACACCGTACCTTACGGTGTTCCTTTAATTATCTCAATATTAGATTGTCCTTATGTGTGTGACCCTTGTAGGTTTCCATAACGTTGGCAATTATATTAAATCCTTTATTTAATATAATAAACAATGAGCGGTATCTAGCAACACATCATTGCTACCCAAGTTATGAGAAATTAACACGTGATCAAAACATAACCTTTAGTGATAATATATGCGTGTATAATTACCCCTTTGCCCTTTATGTCTATATTGAACACAAAGCATACTTGGTGTCATCTTTGTCCAGTTCAATATTGGGCCCATGACATTTATCCTGTTATGCAGGATTGGCAAATTCCATCTAGGTCACTACTGTCCCTCAGCATGCTTTGTGAAGTACCCATCAACTGCCTTTATGGTTATCCTGTTACCGACAACGTTAGATCAGCAACAAAGTACTTGACTCCACATCTAGGGTACAAAGTGGTTTCAGGTCTAAGGGCGGTTTACACCATTATCACCATGAGAGTAACTTATGACACTTTGCATAACTTTGCATGTAGTACTCTCATAGCGGGTCAATCCGGTATAAATATTACTCCTAATATTTCTTATATCTATGTCAAGACTTGATAACTCTTTATCCCATGATCCATGAGATGCGATCATCAGTCTATCTTCATAATAGTCTTTATGCTTTAAGATTATCCCTTTTCACCTTAAAGCTTGACTATGGATACTTTAAGAATAGCGTCTTTATGTTTAATGTAATCTCATGATTAAGTCACACTTAATATTAAACGGACTTTCTATTCTAAGGACTTCATTATTTTGAACGTTACAAACATAATAAAGAAAGCGCCTTTGATTATTAATAAAAGAAACCATATATTATTAATAATTAATTTGATACAAGTACTAAAGTCATTGGCCTCTAGGGCTTACACCAACACCTTCTGCATGGCATTGTTGGAGCAGATGGTCTCTATAAATTTGCCTCTCCTTTAGACTCCATTTCTACTTTGAATAAATGTTCAAAATTCTGTTTCTCTTTTCAATTCTAGTTTGTTTGAATATGTGAATAATTCACAACCTATTGTCAATGTTTCTCAACTTGCATCTAATAATAATAATAATCATAATTCTAGTTGTGTACCTATGACTACCTATTTGTATGATTTATGGCATGCTCGTTTAGGACACCCTCATCATGATGCACTTAAAGAAGCCTTAAAAATATGCCATGTTAATATTCCATCTAAGTCTCAAACTAGCCTATGTTCCGCCTGTTGCTTAGGAAAGAGTCATAGATTGCATGCACCACCTTCCACTACTGTCTATCACACACCCTTTGAGTTAGTCACTTGTGATTTATGGGGTCCTGCACCAGTTCAATCTTCCACTGGTTTCACCTATTTTCTTACATGTGTTGATGCCTTTTCTAGGTTTGTATGGGTTTATCCCTTGAAACTTAAATCTGAAACCTTAACCCAATGTATTACTTTCAAAACCATGGTTGAACTGCAATTCAATTGTAAAATCAAAACTGTGCAAACTGATGGTGGTGGTGAATTTAGACCCTTTACCAAATACCTTACTAACCTTGGTGTTATCCATAGACTCACATGTCCCCACACCCATCACCAAAATGGCCTAGTGGAAAGGAAACACAGACACATAGTAGAAACTGGTCTTACCTTACTCTCCCAAGCCAACTTACCTATGAAATATTGGGACCATGCCTTCATAACAGCAGCCTTTCTTATCAACAGAATGCCCACCCCTGTTTTGGAAAACCAATCACCTTACTATGCTCTCTTTCATAAACAACCTGACTATAAACTACTCAAAATTTTTGGCTGTGCTTCCTTTCCCTTTCTAAGACCTTATCACACTACTAAACTTGCCTATAGGTCTCAAGAGTGTGTCTTTCTTGGATATTCATCCACTTACAAGGGTTATAAATGTTTAAGTTTTGATGGTCGTGTGTATATTTCCAAGGATGTGTTGTTTAATGAACACAGATTTCCTTACCCTGGCCTCTTTCCAACCACTCAGTCAGGCCATTCTAGTTCCCCTTCATTTACCTACCCAAAATTCTCATATACCTTTGCCTACCTAGTCCCAAAACACACCCAATCATTCCCCTCAAAATTCACCAACCAACACTAGCCAACCTCTTCAACATTCACCTAATCAACTTCCAATTATGAACCTTGAACCTTTCACTACTGTCTATGCAGCACCTGACCCCTCTTCACCCTTTACACCACATGCACCTTCACCTCACTCTGCTGTCAGCTCACCTGCTGTATAAACATCTAATGCATCTCAACATATATTCTCTTCCTCTTCCTCTATTGACTCCAATCATGTCCCCTCTGTACCTCTAAAAACACCATTACCTACTAAAAATCCAACTAAAAACCTACCCCCTCCCCATCATATGCTCACCAGGTCAAAAACTAAACAAAATCTCACTGTCCTTGTAACTCACATTGAACCTACTAGTGTTAAATAGGCTCTCAAGTCCTCTCATTGGATGACTGCTATGAAGGAAGAATATGATGCCCTGATCAAAAATAATACATGGTCCCTGGTTGCTCCTCCTGCTCATAAACAGCCTATTGGGTGTAAATGGGTGTTCAGAGTTAAAGAAAATCCTGATGGCACTATTCACAAGTACAAGGCAAGGCTTGTAGCTAAGGGGTTTCATCAACAAGCTGGTTCTGACTTCACTGAAACATTTTCTCCTTTGGTAAAACCAGTGACTATCAAGACTGTTTTGACCACTACAAGAAAACTGCTATTTAGCGTCTGCCACAAAGAGACGCTAAATGGCAAAAAACGAACGCTACAAGGGTTTTAGCGTCTGCTTAGCGTCTGTGTCGTGACAGACTCTTAAATGCCTGAAGCTAACAGTAGCGTCCAGTAGACGCTAACTTAGCGTTTGTTCTAATAGATGCTAAGCTGAAGCTAGTGAAATGTATATACGGCGGACGCTACTAGAGTCTGCTTTTGGTGTTATAAAATATCACTTGTAGAGTCCGCTTGGCAAACACTGAGTGTAGCGTCTGCTCTTTGTAGAAGCTATCATTTTATGTAGCGTCTGCTAAAAGCAGACGCTCATTTATTTATTTTTATTTTTTAATATAGTAGGTTTTTTTTTTTTTTTTGTGAGGAATATAGCAGTTTAATTAGCTAATGGAAAATTAAAATCAACTAACAATTAGTATTCATGTATCTAAAATATAAATTCACCCAGGACCATCTATTTCTTATAAAATGAAACAATAAGTTCTACATCCATCAAAATACATAATCCACAAAATATATAACACCAAATTATCCCACAAAATAGCCCTTAGACTTAGCTTCAAAATAACCCACAAATTCTACATACCTAAGATTTACAACCAAGTGTCCAATACAATAACACCTACCCCGAGACTTACCCCCGAAAACATCTTTTCATATTTAAAATTTCTGTGATCCATCACCCTCTTGAGTGTCACCAGTAGCACCACCATCAGTTTGTGTCATTTGGGTCAGATGTTCCCGATATTCATCCTGTAAATCAGTATGAGACCAACATCAATAAATTTCAGAAACAATTGTAGCTTATTCATTCCCTTCAGAAACAAGAAAGCACCGTAAAAGAAGAAAAATCAAAACAGCTAGTAACATAACTAGTTTCTAAACTCTCTACCAATATATTTAATAAGAATTAGGTATATGGTCTATAGATAATGCACAAATAAGCTAAATTCAGTTGGCAGCAATCAAAACATACAACTAAAGGCTTGTAAAACATTAAGAGAGAGATTCTAGCATGGAATCTTACTCACCAAGCCATTCCCCCTTTAGAGGCGCACATAAGAGGGTGGTAAGTATATTTCTTAACCACATAATGCACTCATCAATCTGCATGACACAAAAACATGCCAAATAAGACAACTCAGATCTAGCTGAATTCACGACTTTTGAATCAACAGCAGCAACAAAACGAGTGGTTAGAATCAAAGTAGAATTAACCTCATCATATATGATTCTAGATTTCAAGCTTGCGCTCCCACCATAATTTTGCATTGCTTCAATTTCAATGTCAGAGTCCTTCATGTCAATAAGCTTTTTCCTTAATCATTCATCAGTCCACCCAAGTTCATGTGCAATAACCCTGCAGTGATGAACCCCCGAAAATGAAAAACAAAAAAAGACTACGTAAAACTAAGGGAGAGTTAAATAACTTGTACTCCCTAGTAACTAGATAACCAAAGACTACGTAAAACTTAGGGAGAGAGCTAACTAACTCAATGTTCTATCATAAACCACTTAGCTTGGCAGACTGTAAGTATACTTTTCATAGCTAAAGAGCATTTGTGTTGCAGGAGTATAAGACATTTAAAAGAAGAGGATTTGTTAAATCTAAGCATTGTACTTCAATTAAAATGACATCAACAATGATGTTAAACTTGTCACAACTTATTCAATTTAATTATGTTACTCTATAGTTATGAAAAAGAACACATGAACTCAATTTAAAAGCAGGGTATATAATGAAACTACATACTATAACATTACCCATCTAGTCCCCAACCAATGTACAAGAAAGAGATCACTATAGCATCCCTTGCAATGGTGTTGAACACATGGTTTAAATGCCTGACCAATTGCATAACTGTCCTACAACAAATAGTAACAAAATCAGTCCTTAAAAGAGTTATAAATTAGTACAAGAAATGATAATCAATGGCAAAATCTAACCCAAAATTTCATATGCAACAGAGGATACATAACCCAGCAAAAAGAAATGAACTAAATTTTACAACCTCCACAAGACTAAAAGCTACAAACCAGATAAAAATGAGGCCTCACAAATACGAGAGCATAACATACATGAACAGATCTAGTTAACAACACCTTCTTTGCCACATTGCATTTTCTCAACCAAGTTTGTCTTCATTGCTACATTTAATGGATTAATAATGATCCAAGACTATAATTAGCTTCTCAAACATATAAGCAGTTGTAGAAAAAGATGGAAATCCCATACAATATAGAGTTTGGAATCTAAATAAGCTTATTTGCAAGTACAAGCTTATCATTGCAATACAATTATATAGAAGTTATTGAACATAAGCTTAAATCTGTAAGTGCTCATGGAGTTATATGCATGTCTTTGAAAGCAAGGAAAATACCATAATAGAACGCAAAAATATGTATGAATTTTGGAACAGAACAACGAAAACCTGAATTTGGATTTGGACTCCAATTCATGAAGAGTTCCTTCACAATGAAGTCAAAGGTAGACTTAAGATGACAAATATGCACCATCAAGGTAAACTAGTTTTACTTTGACATTCACTGCAAATCTATTAATTTCCCGGATCTGGATCCTGGGTAGTTAATATCTCTACAACAGTGCCCGCTACGAGTATCTCAACCGTGAGATCAATCCAACAGTTGGCGTAAAGGATAAAAACTAATAAAAGAGTATGACAAAACCCCCAATCCGAGTTTTTGTTGTTATAGACGACCGAGAACCAGCTATTCGGTGGCGGATAAAGCTGAAATCTTTTCTTTTACTTATCAACTACTAAAGCTGCAATCTTATTATGTAAAACTAATTAAAACTATTGTCAAATTTCAGTTAAGCGAAAATAAATCCTATCTAAAAGTGAGAAAAAAAATAGGGATAGTTGTGTTTCCCTATAATTGTAACCTCCCAAGTCCTAACAAGTAAACAAACATATAAGTTCTAACAAATCACCCCAATGACTATATGACAAATGTCTAGATATAGCATCTGCATAATTAATAATTATACTCAAAAACTGGCTTAGACCTAAGCATATATGTTAAGCTTCTAAAACTTAAAGTTCAAAGCTAACTAGTACCTTAGTACTTAAAATCAATGTATAACCAGTCATGTGATCAATCAAACATCAAACTAATATTCAAAACACATTATAACATAACCAAATATATCATATAACAGCCATCATAATCAATTTATTATAAATTTACTTCGAAATTTAGTGACTTCTAGGAGAGCTTGCAACCCATACTTGTCCACAAAACGGTTGTAAGCATCAACACCGCGAGTTGTCCAAGAAGTTCGTCACCTCCGAAGAATCTGCGTCAATTTCAATTTATTCAGTGAACAAGTAGATCTATCACAGTACCAAATTGATTAAATCAAACAAACCGTACATAAAGAGCGAGTGACAAGAAAAATAATGAAGTGATTAAACAAGGAGATAGAGAAGGGAGAAAATAAAATAGAATTAGCAATTTTGTTAGCATTTTCTTTCAATTGATTTCAGACAACAAAAAGATCTAATTCATTGACCTTTTTAGACTGCCCTACATCATTCCTGGTGGTAAAAACTCTTGAGTAGTTTGGGTAAAGAATTATGTGCAAACAAACAAAACAATAAGAACAAAATTGTTGAAACTATAGTGAGGAAAATGAGTGTGCATTTGGTTGAAACTCCATACCTAGAAATAGTCGGCACTAATGATTCCATCCTTTAGAGAGTTCCAATGTAAGTCGAATCTTGTTAGAATCATTGAGTTTCTTCTTCTTCTTCTTCTTCTTCTTCTTCTTCGTTTCATATGTGCTGACAAATTTTCTAAATCCACCAATCTACTCTTCCACCAAACCTGGTAAAAAAAAGCGAACGGTTAGTGAAGCTAATCAAGACAAACAGACAAACACGGATTCAACGAGATTGAGCATCGCACGAGATTGAGCATCACACGGTGTTCTTCGTTATGAAAAGCGAACGGTAGATTCTAAGGTAGAGAAAGATTGGTGAATGGGTTCGTTAACAAAAACGAGTTCGATTGAGAAAAGGGTTTATGTGAGATTTAGAAAAGAGTTGGCTTAGATTGTGGATTTGTGTGTGAATTGAGAAGTTGGGAACTGAGATTGAGAAACGGATTTAGGGCTCGTGTGATTGAGGGTAAAGAGTTTGTGAGGTTATTTTTTTTTGGTAGTGATTATTGTTAGGTTTTTTTTTATCAGAGGGGGAATATAATTGTTGGTGACAACAAATATTTTTATTAATTTAGGTGTTTTGTTAATATAATTTTTTATTAATTTAGACTTTTTAGCGTCTGCCACTGTAGACTCTAACATATTTTTGTATTTTTAATTTGTTTAGCTTCAAAGTAACGTCTACTTTGGAAGATACTATATTTAATGGCTTATTAAAAATTAAAATTAAATTGAGAAAAGATGTAGAGTCCGCCCAACAGACACAATGGAGACGCTAATAGCGTCTGTGTCGCGGTAGACGCTAAAATGTTTGAAGCTAAAACACAGTTTTGTTGTAGGGACTATGGTTGTGTCTAATAAATGGCATATCCAACAGATTTATGTGAATAATGCCTTTTTAGATGGGATTTTAGAAGAGGAAGTGTATATGCAACAGCCCCATGGTTTTGAGGTAGCAGATAGAAATTTGGTCTGCAAGCTTAATAAGGCCTTATATGGCTTAAAACAGGCACCAAGGGCCTGGTTTGATAGGTTGAAAGGTGCTCTAATTGGTTATGGACTTAAGGCAAGCAAGTGTGACCCTAGTCTCTTTATGATGAAAACTGACACATTGCACTTAATTGTCTTGGTGTATGTTGATGATATCATCATCACAGGCAGTTCTCTACCTCAAGTTCAGCAGCTTATCTCTAAGCTAAATGCAGAATTTGCTCTTAAGCAACTTGGGACTTTGGACTATTTTTTAGGCATTGAAGTGTTTCACTTAGCCAATGGTGCTCTGTTATTATCACAAGCTAAGTACATTAGAGATCTTCTCTCTAAAGCCAAAATGGATATTGCCAATGGTATGCCTACTCCTATGGCCTCTACTCTCAAATTATCAAAAGTTGGATCTGTTCCTGTTGAGGATCCTACTCTGTTTCACTCAATTGTTGGGGCCTTGCAATATGCCACCCTCACCAGACCTGAGATAGCATACTCTGTTAACAAAGTGTGTCAATTTCTGTCCAATCCTCTTGAAGAGCATTGGAAAGCTGTGAAGAGGATTTTAAGGTATCTGAGTGGTACTCTGCATTATGGTCTGTTAATTCAAGAGGCTCCTATTGATAAGCCTCTGACTCTTATTGGCTTCTGTGATGCTGACTAGGCATTTGATCCTGATGATAGAAGGTCTACATCAGGAGCTTGTATCTATGTTGGTCCCAATCTTGTTTCATGGTGGTCAAAGAAACAAACACTAGTGGCAAGGTCTAGTGCAGAGGCTGAGTACAGGAACTTGGCAAACCTCTCATCAGAAATGTTGTGGCTTCAGTCTCTTCTTACTGAGTTAGGATGCCAGTTTTACACTCCAAAAATTCTATGTGATAATCTGAGCACTGTCTCATTGGCTCACAACCCTACATTACATCACAGAACTAAGCATATGGAGCTGGATATTTTCTTTGTTAGAGAAAAGGTTCTCAACAAAAGCCTTGTGGTTGCTCATGTTCCAGCCCAAGATCAGTGGGCTGATGTGCTTACAAAACCCCTATTGCTGTCAGGTTCTGTGCTCTTCGTGACAAGCTCAGAGTTGTTGACAAGCAGAATCTAATCAAGCCCTGTTCAAATTCTGCAGGGGACTATTAGAGTATATAGTACCTATAGCCTAGTTATGAAAAGATGATTCTAGAATATCAAATAGTTAGTTTCAGTTCAGTTACTAAGTGTAACTAACTTACTCTGTGTTCAGGCTCTATATTAGATAGAGACTCATCAGTTTGTAACTAACTTTTATAATCAATAGAATATTCTTTCTCTATGTTCTCTCTATCTTTCTCTGTTTCTATCGTTGTTCAAGTTCTGCTGCTGCTTAAGGCTTAAACAAACAAATTACTACATGTATAGGTAATGGAGAAAGGCCTTGGAAGAATTCAGATGCTAGACTTGTTCTAGAAGATGGTTCGATTTGGAAAGCTAAATCATTTGGTGCTTCAGGAACCCAAGTTGGTGGAGTTTTTTTCAATACCTCGTTGACTGGGTAAGCCAAATTATAAATCATAGGGTATTCTCTTTTTCTTGTTTTATTGGTTTGTATTTTACACAATTGTGTGTGTATTTCATTTATTATGTTTGTGTTCCCCAGGTAACAAGACATTTTAACCGATCCTAGTTATGCTGAACAGTTTGTTCTTATGACAAATCCTCATATTGGGAATACTGGCATTAATTTTGGTTGGTATCTATTTTTTATATTTAATTCTCACTTGAATCCTTGTGCTTTGAAGCTGTTTTAAAAACCGTCTTTGTTTAATTATCTGTCAGATGATCAGGAATCAGCACAGTGCTTCCTTTCTGGTCTAGTAATTAGAAGTTTGAGTATCAGGTTCTATTCGCATGCTCTGGAAATATTCTTCGTTGATTGAGCTTGCTTTAATTTGGTCTACTTACTTACTCTTTGTTTTTCCTGTCTCCATGCAATGGATATTTATTCAGTACCTCAAACTGGAGATGTGAGAAAGATCTAGGTGATTACTTAGCAGAAAGGAATGTCATGGGAATTTGTAAATTGTAAGTAATTTATGTGAGGAGTTGTTATGATTATGAGAAGAACTCTATGGTCTGCGTATACTCTGGATTTTTCTTTCGACACTGACGGAACTTTGTGATGCGATAGATGATGTTGATACACGGGCAATCACACGCAGATTACGGGAAGATGGAAGCCTTATTGGTGTTTTGAGCACTGACAATTCCAAAACAGACGAGGAATTACTTCAAATGTCTAAATCGTGGGATATTGTCGGTAAGGATATATGACTATTGGAGGAGATTACTTAAATGTTGGTAAGGAGATTACTTAAATGTCTTTAGTTTCTTATTTTCAGGTATTGATGTAATTAATCGAGTATCTTGCAAGTCTCCATTCGAATGGGTTGATAGAACAAAGGAAGAATGAGAGTTTAGCTCCGGTGAAGGGCCTAGAGACACTTTCCATGTAAGTTTATACAGTAGTCTATTTTTTCCGACTTCCTTTTGTTGACTTTCAGGTAATTAAAATTATGTTTCATACTAATGAATGAAATTTTAGGTAGTAGCTTACGATTTTGGAATCAAGCATAATATACTTAGGCGCCTAGCATCTTATGGCTGTAAAATTACTGTTGTGCCATCTACATGGCCAGCATCTGAAACTTTGAAGTTAAATCCAGAAGGCGTGCTTTTCAGCAAAGGCTCAGGAGATCCATCTGTTGTTCCTTATGCCGTTGAAACAGTGAAGAATATTATTGGAAAGGTTCCTGTTTTTGGTATTTGTATGGGACATCAATTGCTAGGCCAGGCTTTAGGAGGTACAACCTACAAGATGAAATTTGGTCACCATGGAGGAAATCATCCTGTTCGTAACCTTCGAACTGGCCATGTTGAAATTAGTTCTCAGGTATGCAAATCAGTGCGATTCTTTTCTACACCTTTTGTTTCTTAGCATTCCACCATAGTCATAGTAATTACTTAAATCTATTTGAATCGATTAAGTCTAATGGGAAAGGGAAAAGAAATTTGCGGTAGACCTATAGTTTTTGCCTCATAAAAGGGTCAGAACCTGGCTTTTATTGAGAACAAAAGGATCTTAAACTAGAACTCGCGCAGTAACGAATTACACCCCTAATCACTATTGTCTTGGTGGTACACGCGCAGTAACGAATTACAAGTATAGTTCCACGATTCGATTAACAAAATAGTTATGCCCAATCTCTTGGTACATAACCCTCTCCCTTGATCATACACCCCTAATCTCTTAGGTGACTTATGATCAATTGAGGTTTTCGCACGTTAATCTAAGAATTCTCAATTAACAAACCAAAATCTCTTAAGTAAAGGTTAATTGAATAATTATTCCTAGGTCAATTAATTTATTTCTAATCTCTTAGCAAACAAACAATTAGAATCATCATGCAATTCGCGACGTTGTATAAAGCCTTAAGAACAAGGAATAATTCACTGAAACTAACTTCGTAATTCATTAAAACATCATATGAAACCACATGGTTCAAGAACAATAGCAATTGGAATCCCCATGGACCCAATCAATGAAGTTTAGTTACTCATACTAAAGTTAAAAACATAAAATATAGTAATTGAATTCATTACCAGTAAGGAAAAATAATGTTTTCACACTAGAAACCTTGTTTGAGAACCTCTGGAGTCGCCGTCAAAAGTTGCCTTTTTGCCGTCACAATTTCGTACCTTTCGAATGAGCAAAAATCAAAACATATAGACCTAATTTCGTACCGCGCGCCAAGTCCCTGTGCAGCTGCGCCAACTGGACTAGTTTTCTTCTCTTTTTCTTCCGTTTCTTGCGCTCGAAGTAAACTTGTAATGATTCACTTTTCTCTTTATTTCTTGCATAAAATATAGTAAATACTACCTAACAAATGCTTTCTAATTGCAGTTAACAAGAATGATGCAGAGTCATCACATCCCCAAACTTGAACTTTTCCTTGTTCTCCAGGAATACCTGTATCAGTCGGAAAACCTAGCACTATCTCAACAGTTCAATTCCAATCAGCAAAGCCATTCAAGTAAAAACATCATAATCAACATTCCTACGATCATTTCTATCATGACTATATTTGCACACAACCATGCTATCGAAAAACTGAGGACCTTCCACAAAAATTGACCAGACAATCATCACTTCATTTTCTCACATCTCTCCTGTTTAATTAGGTAAATTTTCATTCAATCAACACAGTCATAGCAATTCTAACGATAATCGACACATATATGACTTCACACCTTTAGAGGACTTTAGGGTTATAATGGGGCTGAGATTAAGGGTGGATGTTTTTCGGATGGTAAGCAAAAAAACTTGGAGTTTCTAAGATCACCTTTTTATTTTTGGAATAATTCTTTCTCTTTTTTCACCCTATATTTTAACGATTCATGCTAGAGAACTTTTTTTTTTCAAAACGCTTGTTATATATTTTTTTGAGAGGTTTATGAGATACCTCTTTTTTTTTTTCGTTTTGATCAGCGATTTTGGTTTAGTTCTTTTAGTTCTCTAGTACCCCACCCCAAACTTAGTCAGTTGCTAATACCAGAAGCAACCCCAAACTTATACTGAGCAATGAGCTCAAGTAACAGTTATGTCCCTAAACTCCAAGAAAATCATTTTTTTTGTTTCATTTTATTATGAAAATATTGGGTTCAGCAAACAATAACATTTGTTCCTTTCGGCTCAACAGGGGTTATCAAAGGATATATTATTTAAGGGTTGGCATCAAAAGGCTCAAGGTAAAAACAATTTGCCTCGGTGTGAAAATCATAGTAATCAATCAGACAAAAGAACATAAGCAAGTTCTAGAGAATTAACTAAGCCATGGAATCTCTCATAACAAGAAAAATATTCAGTGTTTAGGCACAAGTTCTCACGGCTAGGCCGGATCATCGAATGGTCAATGTTTGAAAAATTTCCCTAGCTTTTCTAATAACATGCATGCATACAAAGTAGTCAACAAGAAAATCACATAATCATGTATCCTAGACGCTACTCAACAGACTTCACATATTTCAAAATCAACAAACATCAATAGTGCATGGTTTTCAAACAGACTCAAGTATTCAAATAAGACAAAATAAAATTCAAGTTTAAAGGATTTAGCAAATACCATCACTGATGGGAAGGTCCGCTCCCACCCTGTCCGTCTCCGAGGCCAAAGTCTGCCTTATGGAATGTGTCGCGTTCCTGATACGCAGCATACTCATGTTGCCACCTCTCCGACTCATCCAGTTGGTCGACAATTCTCTCAGTATTAACAATCGCATGACGGGCATGAAGTCTTGCTAAACTGCTGTACTGTGGATATAATGGTGGCGGTATGAAGTTGGCTTGCCTTGCCCTGGCTTCCTGATAAAGCAGGGACTGATCACTGTAATAAGTGTGAGGCACATGACAAGCCCGGGCGATCGCCAACTGTGTCATCAATGCGGAGATATCGTCTTCGTTATAAGTGTGGGCATGCATCTCTGGTGATTGTTGTTGATCTAGATGCACCCTACTCTCATAGCGGTCTATTTCCTCCATCTCTTCATCTTGCTCCTCATTTTCTTCTCTCGCTTCTCTTACCTCTTCAGGTACTGCCGCGTGCACATTTGCTCTCTAAGGAGCAACTATTGGACCATCCTCAAAATTTTCAAAATACTTTTTAGTCATTGGTCGAATTGCTAGAAAAGACGCATCCTCACCAGTCTCAGTCACATGCAGGTCACGGCAGAGGGCAGTGATAAGATTGCAGTGCCCTAAACTAAAGACATCCTTCTTATTTGTCGCAATTTTCCGAATGCTTTTACACAACCAAAGTCCCAAGTTGATATCTTTCTGTTGCATGATTAACTGAACGGCCAGGGCGTTTTCCACTTGGTACTTAGACGAATTAGACACAGGCGACAGATTATGGACAACATACTCAGCCCAAGTGCGAGCCACCGGTTTAAAGTCACCCAGTCGAATTTTTGTAGGATACTCACCCCCTGAATACTTCTGCCACTGGGTACCAGGACGACCCACATAATCCCTGATTACGCTTCTCCTAACTTCTGGCCATGAGGAAAAAGTCTTGGTAGCCTCATTCAAAGCACACCGTTCGGGCGCTAGAGCCCCCAGAAAAGTGTTGAGTGCTTCTGCAGAATAATCAATCATAACCCCCCCTCACGTATGCTTTGTCCTGATGTTTATGACCAGGGGGTGTCCAGGCATTTGCAAAGAATCCTCTAACAATTTTCTCGTTGCCCTCAACCTTTTTCTTATCCATCAATCCATTAAATTTCACCCATTGTCTCCGAATCAGTTCATCAAAAGTACCAGGCACATCTATCATATCATCACTAAACGCTTTTTCTTGATTAAGACTAAAGGTTTTTAAGAGATTATACCTCTCTTGAGGGTCCTCCCTCCAGAACACATTGCTCCACGGTCCAAATCGGGGATCCTCATGCGGATAGTTGTGCCTGTACAACTCCATGTAGGACAATGATTGTTGTTGTTGTTGTACTTGTCGCGAACTTCCTCCGGTACACACTCGAACTTCCTCTTGAACCTCTCTTCTTCGCCACCGGTTCCTCTTCTTGATTTTTTGCTTTATTCTTTCCAAGACCAAGCCTCCTCATTGTTACTTTGAATGTGATTGTTGAGGTTTATAGGAGAATTTTCGTGTAAGGGTTTTGGTGATTTTTGGGGTTGGAAATTTTGTGAGTTTTTGGGGTTTAGAGTGGTTAGGGAGTTTGGTTATGGTGTGGGTTTAAGGGTTTTGAAGTTTGATGAAGGTTTGGTTGGAGGTAGAGGGTGAGTTTTTGAAATTTTGGGGATGAGGGTTTGATTAAGGTTTGGTTGATATTGGTGGATTTGAGTTGATTATTGGATGAAATTGGGTTTGAAAAGAGGTTTGTATTCGATGTGATGGTTGGCTTTTGGTCGATTTTGGTGTCAATTGGAGGTTTTATCGAGTTTCAATGGTGGGGATAGTTGGTCGGCGCCGTTAGGGTAGAATGAGGAAGAAGAAGACTTGAAAATTCTGCAGATTTTTTATTTATCTGCGTGTTGGCGACGCGCGTCGTTAATCCCGCGCTGCGCGCTGATTACAGAACTCCCAGGGCTTTCTAGCTCACTCTAGGCGCCGCGCGCCATCCTCTGCGTAGCTGCGCAGCTTCACAATTTTATTTTATTATTTTTTTTGTGAGCTGCATCACTCCTTGCCACTTTGACTCTAAGTTCTTTGATTAACCTGCATACAAAGAAAGCATATAAAATAAATCATTATTAAAATAAAAAACCTTGGGTTGCCTCCCAAGCAGCGCTTGTTAATCGTCAATAGCTTGACGGTCCATGACCAAGGTAGGCCACGTGCTTGTTTAACGTCCCGATGCTTGACGTCCAATGACCTCAAGGGTCACAGAAGTGTAGTGCCACCTTATGGCAGTCAATTTCTCCTCCTTTGTATGCCTTCAACCTTTGGCCATTAACTTTGAATGTTTGATCGTCTTCTCCCGGTTTTCTAAAATCGCAAAGCCCTGAAGTAACCTCCTTGTTAAAGAGAATGATTTTAAATTTGATGATGATTGCCTGAATGCGTTTGTGACTATTAGGGGTGTATGATCAATTGAGGTTTTCGCATGTTAATCTAAGAATTCTCGATTAACAAACCAAAATCTCTTATGTGAAGGTTAGTTAATTGAATAATTATTCCTAGGTCAATTAATTTATTTCTAATCTTTTAGCAAACAAACAATTAGAATCATGATGCAATTCGCGACGTTGTATAAAGCATTAAGAACAAGGAATAATTCACTGAAACTAACTTTGTAATTCATTAAAACATCATATGAAACCACATGGTTCAAGAACAATAGCAATTGGAATCCCCATGGACCCAATCAATGAAGTTTAGTTACTCATACTAAAGTTAAAAACATAAAATAGAGTAATTGAATTCATTACAAGTAAGGAAAAATAATGTTTTCACACTAGAAACCTTGTTTGAGAACCTCTGGAGTCGCCGTCAAAAGTTGCCTTTTTGCCGTCACAATTTCGTACCTTTCGAATGAGCAAAAATCAAAATATATAGACCTAATACGCGTTCCGGCGCCGCGCGCCATATAACCGGCGCCGCGCGCCATCGACAGACATAACAGACACTTCAGAGCTTCTCTGGGCGCCGCGCGCCAAGTCCCTGCGCAGCTGCGCCAACTGGACTAGTTTTCTTCTTTTTTTTCTTCCGTTTCTTGCGCTCGAAGTAAACTTGTAATGATTCACTTTTATCTTTATTTCTTGCATAAAATATAGTACATACTACCTAACAAATGCTTTCTAATTGCAGTTAACATAGAATGATGCAGAGTTATCACTTAATCATTCTTTGAAACGAATTATAGTCAATTTAGATAGCTTGTGTTCTTTTGAATTTTCCATGTCGTTTATATTTTTTCATCAAGTGTTTTCATTCATGTTGTATTATTATCCTTTTTTACGGCCTTCGGATATAAATTGATATATAAATTGGCAGAACCACAACTATGCGGTTGACCCTGCCACACTGCCCGAAGGAGTGGAGGTTACTCATATCAATCTTAATGACAGCAGTTGTGCTGGTCTTGCTTTCCCTGCTCGAAAGATTGTGTCTCTTCAATACCACCCTGAAGCATCCCCCTGGACCTCATGATTCTGACAACGGTGAGAGACTTCAAACTTGCAGCACTGTTTATTAAAAAGAAGTTTAGTTTCATCGTCAATCAAACTTGACCTTTACAGCATTGAAAAATTTTAGGTTCATGTTCAGGATAATGTGTTTTGCAGGATATAAACATTGATCCAGTATGCTTTTACTGTTTCGTACATTGAGTTGAATTTGGATTTGACAAATAAAAACTCTTGTGATTGTTTGATAATGCAGTTTTTAAGCAGTTTGTAGAGCTAATGAAGCATGGTAAAAACAAAACATCGAATGAAAACCTACACCAACTACAATCGGTGTAAGTCATTAAACCGAGCTGCTATCGCACCAGACTAGAAGATTAAAGTATGTGATAAAAGCTCAAGTTCTTAGTAGTTTCGATCAATGGTTTGTAGATGAATAAGGACTTCCTTTGGGGTGGATCAAGATTTTCTTGTGTCCATTTTCTGTACGAGGGCTGGCAACCGATCGTCATAGGCTCCTTCATTGTGTTGATGCATTTCTTGAGCTGGTGGTGCTAGAAGATGCAGATGATCACAACTTTTATGCAATTGTAGGGGATTGACGGGCTGTGCAGCATGATGTTGAAAGGGGAACCACTCGTAGGTGCGCGCGGAGTGGTATGGTGGCTGTCATTAATTTATTTGTTTGAATTTTTTTTTTTTATATTAGACTCCTAAATAAATTTAATGTTTAATGAACAAATTAATAGTTGAGAGAGATTATATGCATATGCTTAATATATATGGTTGTTTGAACTATCCACTCTTTTTTTTCCCACTTATTTCTTAGTTATTTTCAAGTTCATATTTTTTTTCACAAGACACAAAGCTTCATTACCTTCCACAGCAACGTGAGCATAAAAAACATGTCTCAACAGTTTTCTAGAAAACTCATGGTACTTATTCCACTAATTCAATTCATCCATATGCCTGTGTTTTATGCTTCATTCAATGAACAAATAAAACAAAATATTTGTAAATTCAAAACCTTTTATGCCCATGTTTTACGTTAATTCAAATAAGTTATTTGATTTAATTTTTTAGTAATTTTATTTAGTTCTTTAAACTATATTAACTACAAAATAGTCAATAAACAATGTCCGGGACTTGGACTTCGTAGTTATGAACAATATTCGGCTAGTTTGAATAGTTTATTGCTTATGAATATAATGTAGATTGCTATCCTTAAAGTCATATCTGTTTAGCTTCTTTTCTTAGGTTTAGGCCTTTTTTATATAAAAATTGAATTATGTAATTTAATTTTAGTATTAAATTGTGAGGAAAAAAATTTTATTTTGGTAAGAACTTTTTGACATAGTACAAAATTTTATTGAAATAACATAAAATTCTTTGCGGAGCTTTTTTTTGGTTCAAAAACATGTCTTTTCAAATATAATAAACAATATTCTCCTTTTTATTTTATTTTTCTGGTCAAGAATATTTTTCCCGAGAGTTTAACCCAATTAACAGAAATATTAATATTACATTATATATGCATAGCCGGTTTTTGAATCCGGACACCCCACTTTTCAATCAAAATAAAAATTCTCCTTTTTATTAGTAAAAAAAAATAAAATACTCTCCTTTTTATGTCTCTCGTGTCTCTTTTCTTAGATCTATCTCGCTTTTCATTGAGAATGGATTCTCTCCATTGAAAAAAAAAATTGAGAAAATAATTGTGTATCTAAACCGTTAGATCAAAAACATGTGATAATATTTTAATTCGAGAAAAATGAAGAAAAAATGATCAGTGATTAAGATGTAACAATTGAGAAAAAAATAATTGAGAGAATACTTTCTCCTTTTCATTCCCTTCTCATGGTTAAGCACTATAAGAAAATAAGCACATTGCAACAGTCAAAATTGCAATTTGCAACGGTTGAAACTGTCACAATTGTATATCATTGACGGTTGGCAAACATTGTTGGCAAATTTGTGTGTTGCAAGAGAACATTGCAACAATTTTGATAACCGTTGCAACAACCGTCGCAGTTGTAGTTGCAACAGTTGCAAACCAGTGCTTATGTTTTTTCCTACAAAACACTCACAATAGAGGTTGCAACGGTTTAAAACTGTCGCAAACATTTTTTTTCTTTTAATATTAATTTAAAATATGTTTTATTTACTATTATGGCTTATGAAATAAGCGTCACATTACAATATTTATACAAGAGTAAGAAAAATTAAAATGCACAAAATATATAAATATAAATTACTTAATCTCATTCATATAATTCATTCAAATAGTGACAATCCATACATCAAAACTAGTTAGGATTGGATCGATGAACTGCATTAGGGATTTGGAGCGACTATAAGGGATTTAGAACTAGTTAGGAATTTTAAGGTACTAAAAGGATGAAGATTTGGAACGAGTTAGGAATTTGGAGGCGTTTGTGGTTGAAGGACTTGAAAGGATGAGGCGTTTCTGCGGTTTAGCATTTTGAAGGGATTATGCGTTTTCAGTGGTTTACTTTAGTCCTGAAGGGATATTTTTATTTTTTAAAGCCTTTTTGACAAAAAAAAAGGGGTTTCAAACTTTTTAATTTTGATAACAAAGGGAATCCAATTTCAATGCCCATGCCGAAGTGAATTTCATTCCCTATATATTTTAGCAATAAATATATTGCAACGGTTGTCAAAACTGTCGTATAAACTGTCGCAAATATCTTAAAAATTACACTTTGCGATAGTTGTGTCTTAATGGTCGCAATAGAAGTGTCCTAAAATGACAATTTTTTTTGTAGTGAAGTATAACCCAAAGGCAAGGTGATAAAACTCCGCTAGCGTCTACGTGCACCTTCAATAAACCATTAACCTTTTTGTGGAAATCTATCACCACTGAAAAATATCTTAAATTTATCAAAAAATAAATAAATAAAAAAATAAATAATTAAGATCTTAAAATGGAAAGGAAAAGCTGAAAAATAATTAATTTTCCTTTATTTGAAAAAAAGGAAGAAAAAGAATTAAGATCCTAAAAAAATTATAAAATTTAATATAAAATAGTTTTTCTAATCGAGTTTTGTACAATTTATATATAAAATAGATTTGTATTTTATTTTGTACAGTTTCATTCTAATTCATAACAACATTTAACATTATATATATGTTAATGATGTGAGGAAAAAATAATAATTAAATATATGCATTAGAAGTTTAACTATATTAAAATGGAGTTTTTTTAAAGGAGTAAAATGTAGGTTTTGAAATAAGAGGGGAGGAAAATGAAATTAAAGCTTATTTGAAGGGAGAAAAATATAATTTTTTCTAATATATTTTGTATAAGATGAGAAGATAATATTTTAACATAACTGTATTGTAAGCATCTCCCAATGAACTTCTAACAGCTAAAATTAATCTTACAACAGTAGGGAATCCAACAGGGCCGGCCATGTGAGTGTGCAAAGTGTGCAACCGCGCAAGGCCTCAAACATTTAGGGGCCTCAACTTTTTAATATCGATCTAGTAAAATTGTTATTTATGTAAAAAAAATAAAATAATGATTTTGTTCTTACCAAAAATATTTTATTGCATAAAAAAAAAAACATTACTAAAAAGTTGACAAAAATATTAGTTCGAAGATGTATGTTATTGATTTAAATATGTCTCTTTTGGATGTTATTCACTATAATGATTATTTTTTAATTTTTTTTGTTATTAATAATTTTAATATAGTATAACTCTTTCTAAAATACAATTATTTTTTTTATAGGGTTCATTTTTAATAGTCGGGCAGGGCCTCCAAATACTCGGGAACGGGGCCTGGAATCCAAATAAATCGGGTCCGGTTACTGTCCATAAGCCTGGCTTATGGACCGTCCATAAGCTTTCTACACGCACCCCCCATAGTGCTTTGCGCGCCCCCCATCTGCTACCCCCCCCCCCCCCCCCCCAAAATTGCTATGCACGCCCCCCACCTTCTAACCCCCCAACTGCTACACCCCCACCCCCCATTGCTACGCGCGCCCCCAACTTCTACGCCCCCCAACAAAAAGCAACCGTTATTTTCATTTCCATTTATTTTTGAAACGCATTAAATTCTCTTTCCAAACGCAAACCGTCGCCGGAAATCATCATCATCACCGTCGCAGCATCACAGCATCATTCTTCATTTCCATTTATCCGTTCATTACCATCGCAGCATCTTCATCATCACTCTTCATCATGACCAGGCAACGAAAGGATGATCATCACAGTTCACCATCACTACGCAAAGAAAGCATCATCATCAACGAATCACTTGCAAATGCAAAAAAGAAGAAAACAAATCAGGTTTGAACTTCATTAATGAACATTGTTTTGAAAGTAATTTCGATTTGGCATAAAAATCATAGGCTGAAATGATTTTGTTTAGTTTGGAATGGTTTTAGTATAACCTAAATTTCTGATTGGGGAAAATCAACTCAAATACCTAGTTTAAAAATTGTATATGTTAGTTGGAGATGGTTTTAGTATTAAATGGTTTCAGAAACTTGAGCTACAAAACCATTATATGATTTCAGGGGGTTATACAATAAAACCATTTATTGAGCTTAATGGTTTTTATGACATGAGTGTAACATGCTACATGATTTGTTGAGAACATGATATGTCTGTTAGATCATGATCTTAATATTTGTGTGATTTGGTTTATGCAATCACGTGTTACCTACTACTGTCAGAACCATTTTGCACAATGAATGGTTTAAGTCAGTTGTGCATCTAAACCATTTGATACATATAATGGTTTTATTGCTGGACATAAAGAAATGTTGTCAATGTGTTGAAACCTTGTTTTCTCTGTTTACCATGCTCAATATTTTAATAATAATCAAATAATAGTATTTTTATGTAAGTTTGACCAATTGGCATCTGTAAATGTTTTATAACCATCTTTGTTGAGAACATAACTTGTTGAGTCTAACATGCTGATTTGTTCATCAGCATGAGTATAACTTATAATTGGTTGTTCTGCAACCATTTGACACAAGGAATGGTTTCAGGCTGTTTTACACCAAAACCATATCATGCTGATAATTGTTTTGTTTAATGCAGGTTAAAAAAACTAGGGACCTAGATGAAATGCCAAACTTCAGTATTGGCTTGACACAAGAGGTGGAACAAAGGGATAGTATTGGCTTGACACAAACGACGGACCACCACAAACGTCGTAAAAGAGGAGGAGGGGCAAGAATCACTGAAGAAACTTCAGATGATAATACCGAAGACATGACTGTTACACAGCTCAAGAAAGTTCAGGCGAAAGCATCAACAAGCCATGGAAAAAGGAAACAAGAAGCTCCCAGGGGAGAATCTGATGATGACAGTTCAGCAGAAGAAAATGCAAAGAAGTGTCGTAAAATGGTGCAAAAGAAGTGTGGTAAACTGGATAAGAAAAACCGTGGCAAACAGAACGAAGAATGTGATGGAAATTCAGATCAAGAAGATACAAAGAAATCTTTGGATGTGGATCAACGATTAAGGCATAAGCTTAGTATACCTAAGGTATACGACCTTATGTTGTCAATCAATGGGAAAAGAAGAAAGCAAGAGATAATTAACCTTTTGAATGCAAGTGGGTTTGGAGGGATGACCCATATTTGCAAATGGACAAAAATCCACACCTTCTTTGTCGAATGGGTTGTCAAGAACTTCGAAAAAGATAATATGTGGATTAGGTTGAGCAAAACAGATGTGCTGCCATTGAGCGAAGAAGATGTGCATCGAGTCTATGCACTTCCAATGGAAGGAGAGAAGATTAATGTTGATCAATGCTCAGTAAAAGCTATTAAAAAACTCAGACGAGAGTTGGGATTTGAAGGCAATTACACTCCAATTGTGAAGGTGAGTGAGTTGGAGGCAAAAATGAAGATATTGGAGACACCGAGGGCATGGGTTAAAGGGGCAATCTGTCTAATCATTCACAACATATTGTGCCCAACTAACAGCAGCTTTGTCTCTCTCCATTACGCACAAGTACTGGAAGAGGCATCATCCTATAATTGGTGCTCGCATGTTCTGGAATACATGAAAGAGGGACTCCAAAATCCGGAAGTGGCAAATCCATTAGCGGACTTCCACTTCCTAATGGTAATCATTCTCTTTCTCTCTACCACTTTCTTTATATATATATATATATATATATATATATATATATATATATTCAAAAATTTCACTTTACACGCTGTTTTATAGCACTAGGTTAGACTCGACCTTTGATTAACTCATTAATACTGTCTGAAACCATGTTGGATGTGGAATGGTATCACCCATATGTTTAATAAAACCATTTGATGCTGATAATGGTTTTCTTTGATCCGGGTTAAAAAATGTAAGGATAATGTAGTTAATATTGTTTATTAATATTTTTGAGATGATGAACTTAGTATTTTATGTGCTTACGGTGATAGATATTTATGTTAGATCATGATCTTAATGTTTTTATAACCATCTAAATATTTTTCATGGAAAGGTATAGTTAGTAGTATATCATAGGTAGTCATTTGTTGATGCTTTAGTATCACCTTTTATCAGGATTCCAATCTATGTCTGGTTTTTGTGCTGCTGATTAGTTGTAGTATTTATGTGGTTAGGGTGATAGCTATGTTTACAAGAATTTGTTAATAGTGTCTGGAAAACCATATTGCACATGGAATGGTTTCAGTCAGTTCTTCACCAAAACCATTTGTTGCTGATAATGGTTTGTTGTGCAGATCAATTATATGGATAAAATGGGAAAGAGAAGCCCATTATTGACTGGAAGAGACAAGTTCCCATCGCTGCGTGACTGGGATGTCAAAACAGCAACCCAAGACCTTCAAAAGGTCCATGAGCTTATGGGGCTTGAGCATGGATTGACAATTGGGATCAGTCGACTAGACCGCACCAATGAACAACCATTTCTGATGTGTTTTGATCCAGATACTTGTCCCTTATCTAAGGTGAGAGAACCATAGTAATACTGTTAGAATTTAGTAATAAATATAAATGGTTTCAAGATGTTTTGGACTGAAACCATTACTATTGTTAATTGGTTTTACTACTAATACATATACATAAATCAATTGCAGGCAGAGGAGTATCTTAATCATTGTAGGGGGTGCATACAGATCTATACTGGAGCTGCACAAACCTTAGAGCGGAGAATAGCTGAGGCAAATGCTGGAACAACAGGGGTGGTAGTAGCTGACACTGAAGAAGATGAAAGTGGCAGTGAAGATGGTGAACCTGAAACCCAAACTGAAGCCATTGGAAATAATGAAACTCAAACCCAAACTCAAACTGAAGCTGAAACTGAAAGTGAAGAAGGGAAAGAAGGAAAAGAAGGAAATAATTGTTGAGACCTTTTAGGGTGTTGGCTTCATTTGGTAAAATAAGCCTGATTCCATGATGTGGAGCATGATGTGTGGCACATCAGGGTTCACATCTGGACGCCCTACTGGACGCGCTTTCATTTATTTAAACGCGACCTTTTGAAAAAGATTTGTTTTTCAAATTAAATCGTGCCAGCTTTCGCGCCAAGGAACAAGATAATCTTTCATGGTTCTGTTTTATTTTATTGGCCGACTTTGATCAAAAAGATTTGAAACAAACAATTAAAAGATTATGATCAAATAAATCTCAAGGAGAATTAACAAAGGCCAGCTGTCAACATTGAAGATCCAAGCCCATGAAACTTGTTCTATATAAAGGAAGACTGAAGACATAAAGGAGTACGAAGCCAAGAGTTGAAGATATCGAGTCTTAGGTCTTAGTCTGTTCTTTGTTCTTTGTGAGCCTTCACTTGGATCATAGTTTTGATGCAAGTAAGGACTGAGTTTATAGAGTTGTAATCTCTAGTTGTCTTTCTCCAAAGCTTTGAAGCAAGGAGTTAGATTGTGCAACACTCTAAGCCTTTAGGTACGAGTGCTTCGCTTGTCTAGGAGTGTGTCTCCAACTGAGTTTGTTATTAAATCCTTACTGGGTAAGGTTGAGGGGGAGTGAGCAGAGGTTCTCATATCTAGGAGTTCCTAGGTAGAATTAGCACGGGTAGTGATTAAGTGAGAAGTTGTAAACGGGGGAGTTTAGCTTTGAATTGATACTACCATAGTGGATTCATCCCTGGATTGGTATCCTCCAGAATAGGGCTTGTTATAAGTGCCGAACTGGGTTAACAAACTCACGTGTTCTTTTGTTTTCTGCACTTTATATTGTTTACTTGTTCATCAAGTTCAGTTGTCCACGATGTTGACACATTAGGCTACACATCGTACGATTCCTAAAGTGTACACATCGTGCTACACATCTGACACTTGCCACCAGAATTTCAATTGGCATCAGAGCAGGCACCCTGCCTGTTTGAGGGTGAGCTCCAGGGAAGTTACTTTCTGGAAACATGGACAAGGATGGAACAACGGTCAACAAACCACCCCTCCTGGATGGAACCAACTATGACTACTGGAAGCCAAGGATGATTGCCTTCCTAAAGTCACTTGACAGCAGAACTTGGAAAGCTGTGCTCAAAGGCTGGGAGCATCCCAAAATCTTGGATGCTAATGGTGTTGACACTGGTGTACTCAAGCCAGAGGAAGATTGGTCAGCTGCAGAAGACACTGCATCACTTGGAAACTCCAAAGCTTTGAATGCTTTATTCAATGGAGTGGACAAAAATATGTTCAGATTGATCAAGCAGTGTACTGTTGCAAAGAATGCTTGGGAGGTACTCAGAACCACTCATGAAGGCAATGCCAAGGTAAAAAGCTCAAGAATCCAACTTCTCAACACTAAGTTTGAAAACCTCAGAATGAAAGAAGAAGAATCAATTCATGAATTTCACATGAATTTGCTTGAGGTAGACAATTCCTTTGAGGCTCTAGGTGAAAAATTGTCTGAAGAAAAGCTGGTGAGAAAGATGCTTAGGTCCTTACCTAAGAGATTTAACATGAAAATCACAGCCATTGAAGAAGCTCAAGATATCCCAAGTATGAAACTTGAAGAACTTGTGAGCTCTCTTCAAACTTTTGAGATGAACTTAGGTGAGCAAACTGAGAAGAAAGGAAAAGGCATAGCTTTTGTATCTTGTGCTGGTGAAGAGGAAGAAGCTGTTGAATCAGATGATGACCTCTCAAATGACTTAGCCATGTTGGGAAGACAATTCAACAAGCTTCAAAGGAGGGTGGACAGAAGACCAAGGAGGAATGTGAGGAACATCCAGACTGACATCAGTAAACTAGGTAACACTTCAACAAAAACCAAAACTGATGATAAGTCAACTCAGAACAAGGGTGTTCAATGTCATGAATGTGAAGGCTTTGGTCATATAAGATCAGAATGTGGCACATATCTGAAGAAGCAGAAGAAAGGCCTAACTGTTTCATGGTCTGATGAAGACTCTGACACTGACTCAGAGAATGTTGCTGCTAATCATGTTAGTGCCATAACTAGGGTGGATAATACTGATGTTGAATCTGATGATGAAGAACTTACCTTTGATGAACTAGCCTCAGTCCATAAAAAGCTATTTATCAAGAGTGAGGAACTGTACAAGGTCAATGAAGAGCAGAAGGAAATCATCAGTCAACTGGAGACAGAGAAGGGTCAACTACAGAGTCAAGTTGCTAGTCTTGAAAGTGAAGTCAAGTTACTGTCAACCAACTTGAAAAATATGACCAAGTCTGTAAAGATGCTCAACCCTGGAACCAACATGCTTGATGAAATTTTGAAAGTAGGAAAGTATGCTGGTGACTCATCTGGTGTAGGATTTAAGAACAAACATCACAGCAAGAAGACAAATACTAAGTTTGTTCCTGCTCAGAAGAAACCTGACCCTAGCAGAATGTGGACACATCACACTCCACATCAGAGACCTGCTGGCAAAGAGAAGTTTAATGCTTGGAGATGCCACTACTGTGGGAAGAATGGTCACATCAAGCCCTTCTGTTACAAACTCTATGGGTATCCCAAGAAAAAGCCTCAGGTGCAAGCCAAAACAGCAAGGGTCACTCCTAAGAAGATGTGGAAGCCTAAAGTTTCTGAAACTGCACATATTGCTCACACTTCTCTTAGAGCATCTTCTAGTAATGATTGGTATTTTGATAGTGGTTGTTCTAGGCATATGACTGGTGTTGAGAAATTTCTCACTAATATCAAGCCTCATACAACAAGCTTTGTAACCTTTGGTGATGGAGCAAAAGGTGAAATCAAGGGCAGTGGTAAACTCAGCAGCAAAAGCTTACCTAACCTAGAGGATGTGCTACTTGTTAAAGGCTTGAAGGCTAATCTTATCAGCATAAGCCAATTGTGTGATCAAGGTCTCAAAGTCAACTTCACAAAGAATGAATGTCTTATTACTTCTGACAAAGGAGAATTGCTGATGAGAGGATCTAGGTCAAGAGACAACTGCTATCTATGGATTCCTGATGAAACAGCTCACTCCACTACATGTTTGATAAGTCAGGAGGAAGAAGTAAAGCTTTGGCACCAAAGACTTGGCCATTTGAATCTGAAGGGAATGAAGAAGATTGTGTCCAAGGAAGCTATTAGAGGTCTACCAAAGCTTAAGATTGTTGAAGGCAACATATGTGGTGAATGTCAAGTTGGAAAGCAGGTTCAGATGTCACACCCAATGTTACAACATCAGGTGACATCCAGAGTTCTTGAACTGCTACATATGGACTTGATGGGACCAATGCAGGTAGAGAGTATTGGTGGCAAAAGATATGCTTTTGTGGTTGTAGATGATTTCTCAAGGTTCACTTGGGTTAGCTTCATCAGAGAGAAGTCTGACACTTTTGATGCATTCAAAGAATTATGCCTTAGACTACAAAGAGAGAAGGATAGTGGCATTGTTAGAATCAGAAGTGATCATGGGAAAGAGTTTGAAAATTCAAGATTCTCTGAGTTTTGTGCTGATGAAGGAATTGGGCATGAGTTCTCCTCACCAATCACACCCCAACAAAATGGTGTAGTTGAGAGGAAGAACAGAACCTTGCAAGAGGCTGCAAGAGTTATGCTACATGCCAAGAAGCTACCTTACTACTTTTGGGCAGAGGCCATGAGTACTGCATGCTATATACACAACAGGGTAACTCTGAGAAAAGGTACCTCAATCACACTGTATGAGATATGGAAAGGAAGAAAACCAACTGTCAAACACTTCCATGTCTTTGGTAGCAAGTGCTATATCTTAGCTGACAGAGAGCAAAGGAGGAAGATGGATCCCAAGAGTGATGAAGGAATCTTTCTAGGCTATTCCATAACCAGCAGAGCCTATAGAGTCTTCAACAACAGAACAAGAACTATGATGGAATCCATCAATGTTGTCATAGATGACTGTTCAGATAATGAACCTGATGTTGATCCTGATGTGGACACATCTCACCCCCTGCCTGAAGACTCTGAAGTTATAGAGATTCCTGAGAAGACTGATCAGCAAGAAGATGTGACTCCAGTGAACAAGGGTCCCTCTGTTAGAGTTCAAAAGAATCATCCAAAAGAACTCATAATAGGGAATCCTGAGTCAGGGGTTATGACAAGGTCAAGAGAGGTTGTATCCAATGCTTGTTTTGTGTCAAAGGTAGAACCAAAGAATGTGAAAGAAGCCTTGACAGATGAGTTTTGGATTGAAGCTATGCAAGAGGAGCTGAACCAGTTCAAGAGGAATGAAGTGTGGGATTTAGTTCCTAGACCTGAAGGAGTCAACATCATTGGTACTAAATGGGTTTATAGGAATAAATCTGATGAAAGTGGTGTTGTGACTAGAAACAAGGCTAGGCTTGTGGCTCAAGGTTACTCTCAGATTGAAGGAGTAGACTTTGATGAAACATTTGCTCCTGTGGCACGTCTTGAGTCCATAAGGTTACTTCTGGGAGTAGCATGTATCTTGAAATTCAAGCTATTCCAGATGGATGTGAAGAGTGCTTTCCTCAATGGCTACTTGAATGAGGAAGTTTATGTGGAACAGCCCAAGGGATTTGTTGATCCAAATTATCCAGATCATGTCTACAGATTGAAGAAGGCATTATATGGATTAAAGCAAGCTCCTAGGGCATGGTATGAGAGGCTAACCAAATTTCTTGTGCAGCAAGGTTATAGAAAAGGAGAAACAGACAAAACCTTGTTTGTCAGAGAAGAAAAGGGCAAGTTCATGATTGCACAAATCTATGTAGATGACATTGTGTTTGGAGGAATGTCTGATCCAATGGTCAAGATGTTTGTGAATCAGATGCAGTCTGAATTTGAGATGAGCCTTGTAGGTGAACTTACCTACTTTCTTGGTCTGCAAGTCAAACAGATGGAAGATACAATTTTCATCTCCCAAAGCAAGTATGCCAAGAACATTGTGAAGAAATTTGGAATGGAGAATGCAAATCACAAAAGAACTCCTGCAGCAACCCATCTCAAACTTTCTAAAGATGAGCATGGTGTCAGTGTTGATCAAAGTCTATACAGAAGCATGATTGGCAGTCTACTTTATCTCACTGCAAGTAGACCTGATATTAGCTTTGCTGTTGGTGTGTGTGCAAGGTACCAAGCTGAGCCCAAGATGAGTCATCTGAATCAAGTCAAAAGGATTCTTAAGTATGTCAGTGGTACAAGTGATTATGGAATTCTCTACTCTCATGGTGAAGACACAAGATTGTTGGGTTATTGTGATGCTGACTGGGCAGGTAGTGCTGATGACAGGAAAAGCACTTCTGGTGGATGTTTCTTTTTGGGAAGCAACCTTATATCATGGTTCAGCAAGAAACAAAATTGTGTTTCTCTTTCTACAGCTGAGGCTGAGTATATTGCAGCAGGAAGTAGTTGTTCTCAGCTACTTTGGATGAAGCAGATGTTGGGTGAGTACAATGTGCAGCAAGATGTGCTCACATTATACTGTGACAATCTAAGTGCTATAAATATTTCCAAAAATCCTATCCAACATAGTAGGACAAAGCACATTGATATACGTCACCATTTCATTAGAGATCTTGTTGAAGACAATATTGTGACTCTAGAGCATGTTGCCACAGAAAATCAACTGGCAGATATTTTCACTAAGGCTTTAGATGCAAATAGGTTTGAGGTGTTAAGGGGCAAACTAGGTATTTGCCTCTTTGAGGATCAATAGCCATAATTGCTATTTAGACGTGCAACGGTTACCTGTTTTTTTTCCCTCCATCCATAGTTGCACGCAATCCAAAGGCAATATTTCCAACGGCTATTTCGCGTTCAAAACTCCAAGAAATCCGTTTACTCAAGATTTTTCTTATTGCCTACCACATTGATCACCACATTCGTTTCTCAACCACTCAAACGACCAAAAATTTTCTTGATCTCTCTCAAACCCTTTGTTCATCTTTCTGAAATTTTCTTTGAAATCTTCATACAAAATCATCATCATCATCATGTCTACTGCAACCAAAACATCTCCTTCCACAAAAACAAACACTCCTCCATCATCACCAAAACCTATTTCCCCACATCAAAAAGATATTCAAGGTGACATGATCGTCGATGCCACTCCTGTCTCAATGATCAAGCCATCTGGATCAAAGAAGAAGAAGTCTAAACGATCAAGAAGGGAATCAACCCCCATTGCCGCAGAGGAAGATGTTGTTCCTTCTCCTTACACAGAAAAATCCAAAAAGAAGAAGAAGAAAAGCAAGAAGCCAAAGATTGGCTCACCAAAGAGGGTTCACACCATGGAAAGTCTGCATGTTGAACCTCTTCCTGCAAAATCTGGTGATGCAAATGCTGAAGCATCTATGGGTGTAGGTTCTTCAAACCCTAACCCTGAGAAGGCTGCTGTGAAGATTTCTGAGGGTCAAAGGCACCCCTTGACTCAGAAGATCATTGATTCTGTGCTCCAGGCCCTGCAAGAACCTAATGTTGCGGCAGATGTTGGCACATCATTGCCACAAGGTGAAGAAGAGTCTCCTGCTGAAGAAGAGACTGCTGCTGTTGAAAGACCTGCTGTCATTCCTGATTCTCCTGATCAGAAGGCTACAATTCTGACATCCCCTTGAAGAAGCTTACTGAGGAGAGTATTGCAAGAAGGACTAGAAGTGGTAAAGGTCCTGCTGTTGTTGAGATTTCTCCTGCTGCTACTAAGGAGAAGAAGAAGCCTGTTAAGAGGCAAGTCATGTATGGTCCCAAGAAGGGATTTAGTAAAGCTGTGGTTCCACCTGCAAAGAAGAAGACTCAGAAAAGAAAAGAGCCACCTACAAGTGACTCAGAGTACGATGTGGAGCAGGATGTAGCTCACATCAGTGAGTCTGAGGAAGAATCTGCTGAGGAACGCAATATGGAGCTTGATGTGATTCACATTGAGTCTGCTGTGAAGAAGAGCTATGGGAAGAAGAAAATTCCTCAGGGAATTCCTGACATCCCAGTTGATTTGATTTCCTTCCACAACCCTGCACATGCTGGAAAATGGAAGTACATTGCTCATAGAAGGTTAGCTCTGGAGAGGGAGCTCAGTGCTGAAGCCTTGCAGTGCAAGGAAGTTATGAGGTTGATCAAGCGTGCTGGCTTGATGAAGACTGTTACTGGACTGGGTGACTGCTATGAGAAGGTAGTCAAAGAATTTTTGGTAAACATCCCTGCTGGTTGTGACAATCCTTTGGACAAGGAATACCAAACTGTTTTTGTGAGAGGTAAAGAAATTCACTTCTCTCCCACTGTTATCAACAAGTATCTGGGCAGAAGTGAGGAGCCCTTTGCTGAGATGGAGGCAAATGACAACTACATAATCAAGGCCATCACAGCTGGAAAGGTCAAGACTTGGCCTAAGAAGGGAAAATTGCAAGCAAGCAAGCTCACTCCAATCTACAACATCCTGAACAGGATTGCTGCTGCTAACTGGGTGCCTACCACACACAACTGTGATGTGGCTACAGGTTTGGCTAGGTTCATCTATACTGTGGGTAACAAAGTTAACTTCGATTTTGGTACTTATATTTTTGATCAGACTATCAAACATGCCAAAACCCTAGCTGTCAAACTACCCATTGCCTTTCCTTCCCTACTGTGTGGAATCATATTGAGCCAGAGACCTGATGTTCTGGGCAAGGATGATTTGTCTTGCAGAAGAGAGTCTGCTATTTCTTTTAGTCTCAAGCAGTCTGATGTGACTCCTGATGTGGGCACATCCAGCTCAAACAATGCTATGTCTAGGACAGACATGATTGCTGCTTTAAAGGAGACTTGCAAGGCTCTGGATGAGAAGAAGGCCAAGCTGGAGGCAGTCATTGCTGGACTGGAGCTTGAGGATGAGCAAACAATGGCTGAGGATGAGGAATTGGAGGAGGAGGAGCCCAATGACTCTGAAGCTGAGGAAACTGATGGGAGCCAGGATATTTGAATTATTGTAATTCATTAATATTTCCCTGTACTCAGTATTTCCTTGTTTTTGCTGGTATTTTGTGGGCTATGCCCTGGATTTCTGATGCACCTTTGCGTGCCTGTTCTGTACCTGCTGCACTATTAATATCATCTCTACATCTCATGCTATCTGCATTCTATGGTGTGTTACTTACTCTCAGTATGTTTGTCATAATTTTTGGCTAAAAAGGGGGAGTAAAAAGAGTTAAATTCTATTCATCCACATGGGGCAACTTCTGAACTTCTGAACTTCTGAACTTCTGAACTTCTGAACTTCTGAACTTCTGAACTTCTGAACTTCTGAACTTCTGAACTTCTGAACTTCTGAACTTCTGAACTTCTGAACTTCTGAACTTCTGAAACTTTCTCAACTTCTGAAGCACTACAACTTCTGAAGCTCTTCTCAACTTCTGAAGCACTACAACTTCTGAAGCTCTGCTCAGCTTCTGAAGCTTCTCCAACTTCTGAAGTTCTGATGTGTGGCACATCTGACTACACATCTGGTATACATGCTTATTTTTCTTCAAATATTTTCTCAACAACTTTTTGAAGAATTAGTTTTCTAAAGCATGTTTTTCTGAAGACTTATTCTGTACATTTTCAACTGGGTGATGCATTCTTAAGAAGTCCAATTGAAGATGTTATCTAATTTCTACATGGTGATGCATTCTTAAGAAGCCTGTAGAAGTTATTTTGTGTGATGTTTGACACATCTGTGAGTTTTAACTTGGTCATGCATTCTTAAGAAGCCAAGTTTAAAACTTCTCTATATCTCTCTAGGCCATGCATTCTGAAGAAGCCTATAGGGAATATGAGATTTAGGGGGAGTACATGGAAAGTGCTCTAGTTCAAAGGGGAGTAGACTATTACTGGGTTTGCTACCCTCCCTTATGTGTGCATGGAATCTCATGCTTGTATGTGTCTGAGAATTTATTTTTCTCAGTCCTTGGGAATTTATTTTCCTATCTTGTGAGAGTTTAATTCTCTCTTCGTTTGTGAGGCTCTGATCCGCTGCTGTATGCCTCTGATGTGCCTACACATCTCTCCAAGTTTAGTTGGGTGACTCAAAGATTATTTTAGCCCAAAATTTGCCAAAGGGGGAGATTGTTGAGACCTTTTAGGGTGTTGGCTTCATTTGGTAAAATAAGCCTGATTCCATGATGTGGAGCATGATGTGTGGCACATCAGGGTTCACATCTGGACGCCCTACTGGACGCGCTTTCATTTATTTAAACGCGACCTTTTGAAAAAGATTTGTTTTTCAAATTAAATCGTGCCAGCTTTCGCGCCAAGGAACAAGATAATCTTTCATGGTTCTGTTTTATTTTATTGGCCGACTTTGATCAAAAAGATTTGAAACAAACAATTAAAAGATTATGATCAAATAAATCTCAAGGAGAATTAACAAAGGCCAGCTGTCAACATTGAAGATCCAAGCCCATGAAACTTGTTCTATATAAAGGAAGACTGAAGACATAAAGGAGTACGAAGCCAAGAGTTGAAGATATCGAGTCTTAGGTCTTAGTCTGTTCTTTGTTCTTTGTGAGCCTTCACTTGGATCATAGTTTTGATGCAAGTAAGGACTGAGTTTATAGAGTTGTAATCTCTAGTTGTCTTTCTCCAAAGCTTTGAAGCAAGGAGTTAGATTGTGCAACACTCTAAGCCTTTAGGTACGAGTGCTTCGCTTGTCTAGGAGTGTGTCTCCAACTGAGTTTGTTATTAAATCCTTACTGGGTAAGGTTGAGGGGGAGTGAGCAGAGGTTCTCATATCTAGGAGTTCCTAGGTAGAATTAGCACGGGTAGTGATTAAGTGAGAAGTTGTAAACGGGGGAGTTTAGCTTTGAATTGATACTACCATAGTGGATTCATCCCTGGATTGGTATCCTCCAGAATAGGGCTTGTTATAAGTGCCGAACTGGGTTAACAAACTCACGTGTTCTTTTGTTTTCTGCACTTTATATTGTTTACTTGTTCATCAAGTTCAGTTGTCCACGATGTTGACACATTAGGCTACACATCGTACGATTCCTAAAGTGTACACATCGTGCTACACATCTGACACTTGCCACCAGAATTTCAATAATGAAACTCAGACTCAAATTCAAACTGAAGCTGAGACTGAAAGTGAAGAAGAAAAAGAAGCAAAAGAAGGAAATAATGATGAAAATTAGGATGTAGTTGAAAAAGGGGTGGAAGTAGCTGAAAATGAAAGTAAAACTGAACAGGGTGAAAGTTTGGGTGCTAGAACCGATCAAGAAAGGTAATACTGTATGAAATTTTTTTAATAATGTATAGCATGCTACCTAAATGATATGGATTTCTTAATATTATTTTTATGTAAGTTTGACCAAATAGCATGTGTAAATGTTGTCAGGTTAAATAATGAGGATGTGATCAATGAAAAAGGCGTTGAAGTAACTGAAAATGAAGAAGTTCAAAATCAAATTGAAGAGAGTGAAGCTGGAACTGAAAATGAAAAGGGTGAAAGTTTGGAAGCGGGAGCAAATGTGGAAAGGTACTACCTTTTATTTTAAGTCTGAACATGGTTTATTGATCACCTATGGGTAAATATATTAGATAATATTGTCTGAAACCATGTTGCGCATGGAATGGTTTAACCCATTTGTTCAGCAAAACCATTTTATACTGATAATGGTTTAAGGATTAATTTTTTTAATACTGTCTGAAACCATGTTGCACATGGAATGGTTTCACTCATATTATCAGCAAAATCATTTTATTCTGATAATGGTTTTCACTCACTTAGAATTTGTTAGTACTGTCAGATTAAATAATGATAAAAATGACGATGTGATCAATGCCAAAACCATTGGTGAAAGTGAAGAAGATGAAGTTGAGATCGATGAAAAGACCCTTGATGATTCGGTCAAGGCAGCATGCAATGTGGGGGTGTCATTGACGCAGGAAACGATCCGAAACTTTCCACAGTATTTTGATGCGGGTGAAGCTAAAAATGCAGAGTAAGAAATTAATCTATATGATATCTTTTAGTGGTTTTTTATTTGTGCTTGTGTAAAACTATAATAACTACTATGTAATTAGAATAAATATTAGTCTAACATCTTAAATCATAACTTTGAAAATGTTTCTCAATGGTTTTGATATGTGGTGTCTAAAAACCAAAATGATTTGTAATGGTTCAGGTTTAATAAAAATGAATCAGAAAACACATATTCAGTCTCACAAGGGACGGATTCAGTGACACAGGAAACTATATTGAAGTTTCCATAGTTTTTTGATGGGGATGAAAAAGACCTTTGAAGAAGTCAAAGTACCTCTCAAGCCCCTATGATGAAGCTGTCCATGAATCAAAGGCGACAAAAAAGCAGAAGGATCTAGCAACATATGCATGGAGTGATGCACATGATAGGTAATAACTTATACCTTGTATTCATGACATTACTGAATTATTAGCATTGATAAATCATGGAATTGAAACCATTAGTAGTTTTAAATGGTTTCAGGATGTTATACACTGGAAACCATTTGTAATTTTAAATGGTTTTAAGGTGTTGTATACTGAAACCATTAGTATATTAAAATGGTTTCCAGACCATTTGCCTTATTCTTTTGTTCTAATGAATACTACTGCTTGTAATCTTAGATCATATACTAGTACTATAAAATCCTAACTGATTAATTACTATATAGGGATCAGACTATGTACTGCTCAGAGAACAAGGCTCATTTTTATTCTTTGGTAAGGAGTGACTTGTGGACACTTCGGAAGGATCAATGGGTGTCATGCTGGGTCATAAACAGCTGGGTCAATTGCTTGAATTGGAATCAACCAACAGAGAACATGACAAGACTGATTACACCATTGGTCAATTATGTAAGAATTATGTTCCAATATTAGTTAACAGTTTACATACTCTTTAAGTGTTTTTAAAATTAACTTTTACTCTTTTTATATAAACAGGTTGACATGAAAAGATTTGATGCTGTTAGTAAATCGATTGCATGTGGAAGATTCATTGAGAGGTTGAGAAACTTCAAATACATGGATTGGAAAGCAATCAATCCTACGAGGCTAGAATACGTAAGTCTCAGTTCAGTAATATCTTACTATAACTGAATACCTGACGATATATTTCCTTTAATAATACGATTTTATACGAAATTTTAGTTTAATAATATGTTTAACATGATGACTTCACTGATGAAACAGGTCATGACACCGGCACTAATTGGAGATCCAGGGAGTCATTATGTCTGCTTTGTAGTGAATTTGAAAACTCAAAAATTTGAATTGCTGAACAGCTTGATGGGGCCAGCAGAGAAATTGCACTACAAGAATGGCGAACCCACAATATACAAGAAAATGTTTGATGTGTGGCTTTACGAGGTTGAAGCATTTGTAGCAGAAATGTATAAGCAATGGAAGATCAAAATGCCTTTCCAGTTTGCCACATTCAAGTGGGATACACCAAAGGTGCCAACTCAAGTTGATTCAGACAGTTGCGGAGTATTTTGCATGAAGTTTCTTGCTGAATGGGGAACCGAAACAGACAGTTTCAAAGGTTGGTCCGAAATGAGGAAACATGGTCCAAATGGAAGGGAAGCAACAATTATGGATCTCCGAGTTGATATCTGTTCAGAAATATTAAGCAACCCCAGTAATTCTATAAAAGTTCAAGTCGAGAAAGAAGCAACTGCATTCTGTGACGAAATGTTGCGAAAGCTAGCAAGCAGTTCTGGTTGAAACCATTTGTTTTGTAAAATGGTTTCAGGATGTTATGTATGGAAACCATTAGTATTGTAGAATGGTTTCCAGATCTTTTGCCTGACATTGTTCTAGTACTTTGTCATTCAGTAGTTTATTAGCTTCTGATATTTTGCCTCATATGAGTGAACCACGTTTGATTGGTACTGTATTAATACATTTGCTTACAAATTAGATAAGTAATTCAACATTTTAATCTATTACTTTGCATTTGCTTAATCTATTATTGTACTTAATAAGTTTTTCTCGTTTTTAAAACACGAAACCATATGAAAAATGGGTTTTATAACACTTGGTGCTATTATTGTACTTAATACGTTTTTCTCTTTTTTAAAACACGAAACCATATGAAAAATGGAAAAACCCCATGAAAGAAAGATTAGAGATTCATAAAAATCACTAAATGGAAAATGGCCCGAAAAAAATCAACGAGTAATTAACAACCCCGTTACACAAAAAAAAAGTTATTATCATGCCTTTTTTGGACAAATCATATAATCCTACGATTTCATTGACTAATAAGGTTATTAAATGAATTGAAATAACAATTGATATGACAGAAAACAATATATGAGTTAATATATACTTTCCAAAAATTCTGTGTGAAACCATTTTACAATACTAATTGTTTCAGTGTAAAACATCTTACAACCATTTATGATTACTAATAGTTTACACCAAAACAACTTTGCTAGCTTTTGATACATTACTTCTTAGCCCTTCTCCAGTTTTTTTTTTTTTTTAAGCCTCATCATTTCTCTGTATATGTCTTAAACTAAAATATCAATAATCATCAATACATAACACAAAGACATATAATTAGTAAGTGCTTAAATAATGAACCTCTGTAACAATTTCTAGTAGTAAATAACACAATATGGTTCTTAGATAACATAATAATACCAAAAAGAATAAATCCTTATAATTTCTTAGGCAAGTGATCAGAAACTAACAAATGACTAGAACAATCTTACACACACAAATATGAGAACCATTTTACAATAATAATGGTTTCAGTGTTTAACACCTTAAAACCATTTATCATTACCAATGGTTTACACCAGAACAACTTTGCTAGCTTTTAAAGCATTCCTTCATAGCCCTTCTCCAACTTTCTTTTTTAAAGCCTCATCATCATCTCTCTGTTTTTTCTTCCGTCGTATGAGGAATTTCTGTCTTTCTCTAGCTTTTTCCATTTCAGGTTTAAGTCGCTTCTTTGACTTATTTGGATTTAATCTTTCTTTGAACTTTGGTGCAGAAGATAGTTCACCAGAAGCAGCTGCTGCAGCTGCTATTGAAGACTTAGATGACGTCACCGAAGACGGGTTTGTACTTTTACCTTTAGAAACAAGTAACTCCTCTGCCTTTTTCCCAGCTTCAAGGATACCTTCAAGAAATATCTGAGAAGCCTCAGGATCTGAACAAACCCGTGTGGAAAGCTGAACAGTCACCGCACACATTTGTTGATACCGTTGTGCTTGAGTGCTATCTTCAGTAACAGAACTCGTGATAGATTTCAGCTTATCGGCTGACGGACGGACATCTTTCATCCAACGCTTTAAAACATAATGTGCAGGTATAGTCTTCAAAGAATGATATTGAACTGATCCACCTAAAAACTCCAGGATTTTGAAAACATGTCGACATAAGAATCTTCTGTTTTCAAACATCCGACATGTACAGCTAAAACTTTTGCTCCTGACATCAACTGTGACAACCCTTTCATCAAGTCGATCATGATCTTGAAGTTCTTCATCCAAAACATCAACATTTGAGCCCCCATCAGTATCAGCATCATCATAATTCACATCATCTATTCCATCAGGATCATCAACCTTTTCAACTGTGAACACATTGAAAACCCTATTCAAGTCAGACCCTTTGGTTGTGTCCTCTTCATAATAGTATTTGAATGAAAGGTCATACTGCCTGTGAATAAATGCAAAGGAAGCTGGTGTATACTTATTAACAACAGACCGCATCAGTTGACTGTTAGGATAATTATTTTTAGTTTTAGTGTTTGCAGTCTTGAAGTCAAACTCAGTATGATTATCCCTCAACCTTTGAACCATAATATTGAAATGATGAAAAAATCGAACAAGAGAATGATCTGGTTGCAAAAAACCACGGAGGAAAGCATTGAATGACTCGCTCAACTGAGTTGTTTTTAGACCAGCTGTGAAATGTGACTTAACCCAAGCTGACGACCAATGCATACGAAGTTTGTGGGTTTGAACAAGCCACCTAAAATCTGAAATAGGCCTTTCATCAAAGCAGTTTTTCATCATCTGATCCCAATTGTAGTCGAAGTCTACTTCATTGTCTACATTTGAAACCAAATTACTAAACTTATAAAAAAATGCACTGTTTGCACGGGAGCCAAGGTTTTTCTTTGCATTTTCTCCCATATGCCATGAGCAAATCCCATGAAAAACACCTTGGAAGATATTCGGAACTGACTTCAACAACGCACTAGCCTGGTCAGTATATATTGTCTGTGGTTTCTTATTGGACATACACTTCAAAAAAGTTGTAAACAACCAATCAAACGTGGCTGCAGTCTCATCATACAGTAATGCAGCACCAAATAAGACACTCTTCCGATGATTGTCAAAACCAAGAAAGGCAGCTGCAATGTAAACCAATAAAACAATTATCAGCATCAAAATGGTTTAGCTACACAACTGACTGAAACCATTCCTTGTGCAAAATGGTTCTGACAGTCCAAACAAATTAATCAGACAGTATTAACATTATTAAGGACCCCAGATAAACTAGGTAGCATGCTGATTGTATAAGAAAAGTTACAAGAAAATAAATATCATGATCTAAGAAAAATATCTACAGTAATAACTACATTTATCCCTTACATTTTTTAACCTGGATCAAAGCAAACCATAATCAGTATCAAATGGTTTTTGTGAATAACTGATTGAAACCATTCCATAAACAATATGGTTTTGTATACATTATTAAAAAAATTCTTGTAACAATATCTATCACCTTAACCACATAAATAATACAACAAATCAGCAGCACAAAAACCAAAATATAAATTGGAATCCTCAGAAAGGCTCAAAAAATAATAAGTACATAACCACATACTTGTCCCCCATAAAACAATTATCAGCATCAAAATGGTTTAGCTACACAACTGACTGAAACCATTCCTTGTGCAAAATGGTTCTGACAGTCCAAACAAATTAATCAGACAGTATTAACATTATTAAGGACCCCAGATCAACTAGGTAGCATGCTGATTGTATAAGAAAAGTCACAAGAAAATAAATATCATGATCTAAGAGAAATATCTACAGTAATAACTACATTTATCCCTTACATTTTTTAACCTGGATCAAAGCAAACCATAATCAGTATCAAATGGTTTTTGTGAATAACTGATTAAAACCATTCCATAAACAATATGGTTTTGCTACACAACTGACTGAAACCATTCCTTGTGCAAAATGGTTCTGACAGTCCAAACAAATTAATCAGACAGTATTAACATTATTAAGGACCCAGATCAACTAGGTAGCATACTGATTGTATAAGAAAAGTCACAAGAAAATAAATATCATGATCTAAGAGAAAAATCATTGAACAGTAATAACTACATCAATCCTTACAATTATAACATGGACCCAAGAAAACCATTATCAGGGGCCAATGGTTTTGCTATACAACTGGGTGAAACCATTCCAGATGCAACATGGTTTCAGACAGTGTTACTAAATAAATCAAACAGTATTAACAAACTAACCTAAAGGGCGATACTGATTGTTGGTTCGGTAAATTGTATCGAAGCTTATAACATCACCAAATATAGCATAATCAAGTTGCATAATGCCATCTGCCCAAAATATGCTAGCTATATCTTCCGCGGCATCAACTTGAATATCATAATAAAATGATGGTTTTGATGAAGCTTCATTTCTAAAAAATTCTTGAATCACAGTTGCGTCACCAACAAACATCTGTTTCGAACGAATCGTCATCAAATAATTTTTCAAATCTGAAAATCGAAACGGCAGATTATCTGTCCCTCCAACACCCTGACCCATAACTTCATATGAAGTTCTCATCGACATTCCAGCTTTCGAATTTATTACAGAAAGCTGTCCTTGAACTTCATTAATTTCTCTGAATGATCTCAAGTAGCGCGAATGTTCTGGTTTACGTAATTGATGGCAATGATCCACATCCCATCTATATATCTTATAAACACTCAACGCTTCATCCCACTTCAAAGAAATCCCAGCTTTACAACCAACCCTTTCCTCAAATTTTTCTTTCACATTCTCAAACTCAATAACAACCGGACTGTCTGATTTTGACCTATTCTTAGGGTTAAGCAAACTTCCCCTCTTGAAACCTTCTTTGTTACATACAAAACGGACATAATGTATCTTGTCTGATTTCTTGTTTTGTGAATTGACCTTCGCCTTCAACTGAGTCCTAATAGAAAATCGAGTGTTATATGCATAGTTACCATAAAACTCTTCAATCTCTTTAACAGTTCCAAATCCTAAAGACTCCCATGATTCTTTATTTGTAGCGGAGTAACATTGAGCCCTAACAACATCTGTTTCTGAGCTATCATCATCAATGAGTCAAAGCCATTTAAAACATAAACAATCCCTGTAAAACAAGACAACCATTATCAGCATCAAAATGCTGTTGGTGAACAATGTATGAAACCATTTCTTATGCAAAATGGCTTCAGCCAGTAATACCAAAATTAGTCAAACACTTTTACCAAAATCATGTAGGTTAATCTATTCAAAACATTACAACTGACATATCTATCACCCTAAACCACATAAAAACTACCCAACAAGAACAACAACACTTCACCAATAATGTAAAACTATCCCTATTTAAAAATAAAACCATCATCACCATCAAATGGTTTTAGTGGAAAACTCTCTGAAACCATTCCTTGTACACAATGGTTTCGAGCAGTGTTAACAAATTAATAAAACAGTATTAAGAAATCAACCAGGTAGCATGCTCATTCATTCATTCATATATAGCACCAACACAACAATATGTAATTATGCAACCAGCTTATTTTCAAGCACAACATGCAATATTACTAAGATACTGCTGTTTTCATGTCTTCAATTTTTCAATCCAAATTTTGCTGCTGTAGTAGATAGTGGAACTAATGAGTGCTCATAAATGCAATACTGCTATGGTTAATTTCAGTATATTTTTCAATATAATTTTAAAAATCATTCATCACCATTAAGTTAAGGACATGGCCTAAAAATAACTTTCTTGTACAAAATGGTTTCCAACAATACTGCTATGGTTAATTTTAGGATATTTGTAATGAATAGTTTTGAGCAGAGGTAGATTGCACATGACATTCACAGATCATGATTAATAATGGAAGAATTCAACACAAAACCTAACAATGGAAGAATTCATTCATTACCTATTCAAAACACGAACGTGATGATATTAGATACTGTTTCCGGCGACGGCGACGGAGATCGGTGACGGTGATGATGATCACGGCGACGGAAATCGGTGACGGTGATGATGATCACGACGACGAAGATCGGTGACAGTGATGATGATCACGGCGACGGATATCGTCGAACAAGGAACGCGAGATCGTGCGAAAATTCTGTTAGCTGTGATCGTTGCAAATCTATGTGATTGTTACACGTGTAACTTGTGATCTGAAGGCTGAAAGTGACTTATGGACGGTCCATAAATGAAAGCCTTATGGACCATAACTTTGGCCGTATTAATAATAGCTTCTGTTGTGATGTTATCAAAACAATTTCTAATATAATTATGGTTCCACCTTTTTGTATTATGATATAAGAGGGCAGCTACAATGCTGTTATTATAAGGAGTTGCATCGTTGCTAGGAGTAATGACAATACCATTAGAAATCCAAGGTTCCCCATATAAAGGAATATTTGTACCTGACCCAGCACACCAACCGGCAAAGTTAGGGTCCATAAGCCTCAAGTTTATGTACGGTCCATAAGCCCTTTACAACCATCAGATCCCCTTTCCACGTGTCCTAATCCTACAGCACTTCCGTTCACACTCTCGCACAAGCTATCCTTCTCCGTCGCGATCCTTCTCCGTCGCTCGATCTCTTCCTCCGACGAACTCAACGATTGCGACGACCCAATCTTCTCCGACGTGATCGACTTGTTCCTCTTTCCCGGCGTGATATCTCCGACGGTTTCACAGGTGCGTGACTGAACTTTTGTCCGTCATGATCGATCTCTTCCTCCGACGAACTCACACGATCGCGACGACCTGATCTTGTCCGACGTGATTGATTGGTTCCTCTTTTCCGGCGTGATATCTCCAACGGTTGCACAGGTGCGTGACTGAATTTTGATTATGCTTAATTTTTTATTGTTGTGATTACTTGATTATAGTCACTTTTTACTCTTAATTACTGGTTTGAGACCTTACATCTTTATATCATATCATTCAATTTACTTGATGATGTCATAAGAAATTACAAGTTACAAATGTATGAGTTTAAGCTTAATGTTTGATTGCTGTGTAGTTTTTATGTTGCTTTTCTTTACAGTGGCATGTTATTGAGTTTGGTTTGAAGCCAATATGATGATTGTATTAACAGTAATGTTGTTAATAGTGTTATTGAGTTTTTATGTTGCTTTCCTTCATCATGTATCTTGCTTATTTTAAGTTTCTAATATTGTATACATGGAATTGTTGATCCAAAATCATGGTTCTGCAAATTGAGTGGCATGTCACAAGCTCTAACCTTAACATTATGGTTGAAGTGTTGTTGCTGTTCTTGTTGATAGATATGTCTGTTGAAAGGTTTAGAATAGATTAACATATATGAATTTGGTAATATTCTTTGATTAATTTGGTATTACTGTCTGAAACCATTTTGCAGAAGACATGGTTTCAGACTGTTGGTCACCAACACCATTTGATACTGATAATGGTTGTATTCGTTTACAGGGGTAATTGATTTATTAAATTGGTCCGGCGTGATATATCTGGCAGTTGCACGAGCTAATGCTTATCTGACCTAATCGCGACGACCTGATCTTAATTACTGGTTTCAGACCTTACATCTTTATATCATATCAATCAATATATTTGTATTCATTAAGCTGAATAATTGATTTTACTAATTAATTCTTATATAAACAGGTTGACCTTGAAAGACCTGGCGCATTTGACAAAAATAACCCAGCTGCATTCTCGAGATTCATTGACCGACTAAGCAAGTTCAAGTACATTGACTGGAAGGATCTGGACCCTAACAGTCTAGAATTTGTAAGTATCAGTTCAATACGCCGTTTAAATTTCGTGCATGTTTGGGTCTGCTCTGAAATTCTATTGGATCTGTTCAAATAGTTGCCTGAAACCATTAAGTATAACAAATGGTTTTGCAGGACATATGTCTGAAACCATCTTACCCAATGAATGGTTTCTGAGACTTGTCTTACAAAACCATATGATGTACATACTAATTAAATGTATATAAGAGATAGTAATTTTTGATATTTTTATGAAATTCGTTCCTACAATGTTTTCTGTTTGTGTCGAGTAGCCTTGCAATAACAATCTAATATTATATATTTAATTAGTTGAGTGATGAAAAATAAACTCATTGCCTTTTTGTATAACTGCATGATTCAACCGCTGTTATGTATGCGGAGTTGATTGTAGGAATGTCATATTTAATTCTCCTATGTTTTTGTTGCTATAGATGTTGTGATGTATGTGGTGTTGTTTCCGGGGGGTTTATGCTTTTTTCAAGGTTGTGTTTTAGTCTTTTGTTTTACCGTTTTGGGCATGCTTTCTGACTTTATAAAATCAGCTTGTGTTTTTGGCCTACAATACAACCTTGTTAGTATTTTATTTCTTTGGTACTGCATTCATAGACTATACTATAGTTTACAGATTTGACACCGTAGTTTTCTCAATGAATCTGCAGATCATGACACCGGCTATGGCAGGGAATCCGGGAAGCCATTACGTCTGTTTTGTTGTTAATTTGAAGAGGCAGAAATATGAATTCCTTAATAGCTTAACAGGAGATACATTGTACAATAAAAATGGCACAACCACTGTATACAAAGATATGTTTGATGTGTGGCTGAATGAGGTTCAAGTGTTTGTGGCGGAACTCTATAAGCGAAGAAACATCTGCATGCCCTTCAAGTTTGCTGCATTTGAGTGGGATTCACCGAAGGTGCCCCATCAAGTTGACAAAGACAACTGTGGAATATTTTGTATGAGATTTCTTGCTGAATGGGTAGGGGACAACACACAACTGGATTCATTCAAAGGTTGGTCGAAAATGAAGAAAATTATGAAGGTTGCAAAAATGATGGAGCTTAGGATTGGAATTTGTTCAACCATATTAAGCGACACAAGCAACAGTAGGAGAAACCTTGTGTTGAATGAAGCAAAGAAACACCATGAAAACAAGCTTCAAAAGCTAGCAAAAATGAACATGACATGAAACTTTTGTTGTTGCTGAATTTGTGGATTATTTTTATTCAGTTTGTGTGGTAAAATTTAGCTCTTAATTATGTGTTTCAATACTCTTTAATCTGTCAGAAAGTACTATGTAATTGTAAACCATTCTGAACAGTAAATGGTTTCAGACAGTTGTCCTGCAAAACCATTTCATTAACATAATGGTTTCAGGCAACTATAAGGAATCTCAAGAAGTACATTGTATGAACAATGGTTTCAATATTATTAATTGTACTATTTGCATTTGAGTTAGAGAGACGATATGCTCTTATTTTCCTTAATTGAAGATGAATCTTTAGTGACACCGGTTATCCTCTATAATTGATGACAAAAATTTCTAGCTAGTAATGACAAATGATTACCAATTTAGTTTCACCAATACTGTATTGGCTAGAAATAATACTCTATGGCTTTGATCTGTAGAGTTGAGTATATATCAGGGAATGTGTAACATTTTCTTACATGTCATGCTTCATATCCATAATATGCAGTTAACTTTTTATTTATTTGGATTTTGGTTTCATATGTTTTTGTGGTTGACTATATATGAGGCATTTGTAGCTTATGCCTGACTATATATGAGGCAGTTGTATATCTTATAAAGGCTCAAAGTTTCATCCCACTTCAAAGAATCAATACAAGCTAAATTCATTTTCCCCCTCAACCAGAATCTGATTTTGATTTCGGTGTATCACAACACTGAAACCATTTAACAAGACTAATGGTTTCGGTGTATAACATGTTGAAACCGTTTAACAAGAGTAATGGTTTCAGGGTATAATATTTATTTAAAACCATTTAACAATAATAATGTTCTATTACATTCACTTATAATCTGCCAATATTAAGTATTTAAAAAATCTATTTTACCCTCATAGTGTATATTAATGGGTTCATAACAGTGAAACCATTTAACAAGACTAATGGTTTCAGTGTATAACATGTTGAAACCATTTACCAAGAGTAATGGTTTCAGGGTATAATCTTTATTTAAAATCATTTAACAATAATAATGTTCTATTACATTTACTTATTTATAATTTGTCAATATTAAGCATTTAAAAAATCTATTTTACCCTCATAGCCAATATTAATGGGTTCACAACACTAGAACCATTTAACAAGACTAATGGTTTCAGTGTATAACATGTTGAAACCATTTAACAAGAGTAATTGTGTCAGTGTATAATCTTTATTTAAAAACATTTAACAATAATAATGTTCTATTACAAAACCATTAGACAAGTATTTTGGTTTCTCATAGAAGACTATCAAAACTTTTAAACCATACTTATGGTTTCACTTATAATTTGCCAAAGTTACGGGATTGTTTCTTAGCAAACCTAAAGACTAAAGACTAACATATGAATTTGATTAGGTTTCATACTGAAATCACCATCAATAATATGAAGTTACAATCCAAAAATTAATCTCTACACAAATTTTTGATTAAAAGAGCTACAATCCAAAAATTCATCAACATTAGAATTGCTTCATAATATGAAGTTGCTTCCTTCTCCACATATTCTCTTTTTGAATTGCTTGTGTCGGTTAAAATTGAAGAACATATTTCAATTCTGAAATCCGTAGTCTTTGCAACTTTGCCATTCTTTCCATGCTTCCTAAGTTGGGACCATTCTTTGTAAGATTCCATTGGGGTTTTATGGTCACCTCCCCATTCAACAAGGAACTTCATGCAAAAGACTCTGCACTTGAAAATAAACAATATTCAAAACAGTTTTTTCTTTTTCTTTTATAGGACTAAAACTTCTTGTATTTTCACTTACCTATCATGCGAAGTGCTCCAAGCATATGTTGATATATCCTTCTGCACCTTACTTGCAATTGAGTCGTAGATAGCCTCATCATACGGGCTTGTGAGGTGCTTTCATTTCTTTAAAGCTCGTCTACGGTCAAGGTATGTGCGATCTTGAAACACCGTCTTTAATGGAGTTGCCCTGAAACCATAATACCTAATATAAATTCAGAACTAACATATCATTATACCTACAAAAGAGTTTTGTTAACTAACATAATGCTTACACATAACAAAAAATTAGTAGTAGAACAACACATTAACATGATACAAACAGAGAAGATAAGAAAGAGTCAAGTTACATGTATAACTTGCATTTGGTTTCGCACAGGATTAAGAATTGCAGTTATTAGTCTATATATGCAGTCAAAGGAAAACCATTATTTACATAAAATGGTTTTGTAGACACATTTTCTGAAACCATTCAATGTGAAAAATGGTTTCATACATACTCCAACTTCAAGGTGCTAGTAATATTGCCAATGCTAATTATAATTTTATCATTCATAAAAAGCTGTTTACACAACTAGACCAAAATGACCAATTAATCTCTAACTCTAAAAACATTTTTCCAAATGAACAACACATGCAGAAACAACAATCTTCTTACATTTTCTGAACTACTACTCATCGAATCAGTGTAAGACAAACCTTTAATCGGTGATCAACATGAAAATCTTTCTTTGTTTTAGAACTTCCATCAGTTTCCTTGTTTTTTTTGCCTTGGCTTTTCTTATCCTGAACTTTCTTCAACTGTTTATCCTGCATTAAACAAAACAATTATCAGCATGAAATTGTTTTGATGTAAACCAGTATGAAACCATTCCTATTGTCAAATGGTTTCTGACATATACAAAGGTTGGTCAACAAACTGCAATTGTTGCACTACAACACATAAAAAATTTCACTCCAATCAAACAATTATTATGAACTAAAACAATCAAAGAAATAAATTCACTTCCTTAAACCAACAATTTAAAAACCAATTCATCAAAATTGCATCAAACAAGTTAATTAACGCCATCATATGAATTCAAATTTGTCCAAATCATATGAATATCCACACAAGTATAATAAATTCACTACAACAAAAGACCATTGTAACATTATCAAATTTCACCATTTCAAAATGATTATAGTATGGTCATTATTTACCTCCAAACAATCAAAACCATGTAGTTCAACAAACTATTTATTTCAGTTGAAATGAGAAGTAAAAACAAACTGTTGATTTAGGGTTTCACAGAATGCTTACAATTACTAAAAACCATTTCCAACAATTCCAACACAAATCTTGAGGAAGAAAACCTATTTTGGAAGAAAACCCATTTCATACCTTTTTTGTTACCATTTCGTTTGAGTAATGGTGATGATGAGTGTTGTCGTGATGTTGTGATGTTTCCGGCGATGAATGATGATTCCGGTGACAGTGATTCCGGTGATGTTGACGGTTACAGATGATGTTGTGATGTCGTTTGAGTAATGATGATAATGACTGTTGTCGTGATGTTGTTATGTTGCCGGCGATGAATGATGATTCCGGTGACGGTGACGGATGATTCCGGTGATGGTGACAGTTACATATGGGTCTGGTTATCGTTCGCGGTCATTGGTTTTTTTTGCAAAGAAATGGAATGAAATTGAATGTGTCTGAGCATGGTTTGAAAAGAAATGGAGGGGGGTGTATAACGGAATGGTCTGGGGGTGTATAACGAAAAAGACTGGGCTAGCGTGAATTGGGCGTGACAGATGGGGGGCGCGCGAAGCACTATGGGGGGCGCGTGTAGAAAGCTTATGTACGGTCCATAAGCCAGACTTATGGACAGTAACCGGACCCCACACCAACGACCACCCGCTCGAATAAGAAATTTAGCATTCGATATACTTCTACACACATAGCTCAGATTACGACCCATGTAAGATGCAAAATAATTACTATGTGGTTAATACCTTGCTTTGAACAAGCGAGAAACAAGACTTTCTGGATTTGTTTGAAATTGATTTCATATAATGGTTGGTTTTGTTGTCCATGTCTTGTAAAATAGATTAACTCTCTATTTGTAAAAAATAAACTAAAAAAAAAAAAATTAACCTTTTTTTAAATAGTTTATCGGCTTGAATTTTATCTTTTTAAGGTGAATAAGTGAAATGTCTAAAATTCAAACTTTAATTCTTACATATATATAATGCGATATTTCTTTCAATTGAGTTATTTTATATACTCCCTCCGTCCCAAAATATAAGCAAAAATGGATCAACAAAAGTGAATATATTTGATCTAAATTTTTAACCAAATACATAAAATTTCTTTAACTTATTTTTGCTTATATTTTAAAAAGGAAGAAGTATAATATATATTAAATTTCATTGAGTTGTATTTACAAAATTTATTAGTGGTGTTTGCAACCCTTTCATATTCCTCTACCTATTAAGGTCATAGAGATATTAGCATCTTAAAAAAACAACATATTCACAAAAAAACATTAATTTAAAAATTAATTAAACTATCTTCGATACCATTCACGATGTCATTAAATACTAATTGGATAGTCCAAATATGAAAAACTCCCTATAAAATCCCTAAAACAAAGTTATAAATGTAGCCAACAAATCGTTAATTGGTTCAGTAATGATTAACATTATACTTGGTAGAATGAACTATAGTTCGATTTCCACAACTTGTTAAAGTACAAAAGTAAGTATAGTTTTTATCGTCTCCACAGGGACTGGTGCGATATCGATGCCGTTCAACAATCAGTATAATTTTAAGTATTGTAAAATAAGTTCGGCCATAAACATTCAAACTCACAACGCAAATAAAGTCCGGAAGAAATAACAGAGAGACAAAGTTACTGGGATTAGATATCGTTAGCTACTCTTCTAATGCAAACTCTTAATCGATTATATACTTTCTAAATTTCAATTATGCTTTCACCTATCGCTCACATACGTGTCCGTGTCCAGAGCACGACGAGAATCTCGTTATATCTATTAACCCTCAATGTCTCGAGCAATCAATCAATATAACGGCTATATTGTATGCTTAAACTTCGATGTCTCGGACAATTTAACCAACACAATAGCATTAAGTTTCGATAGTGTACGTGAATGTGAACCTAACACTATCCCTAGCAATTAGCATTTCACATATGAATTTATTCCAGTTCCTTTAAGTAAGAAGTCTATGTCTAGAGCTTTCTAAATCAAAATATCAATTTCGGAGTTTTACGTCGGAAAAGCATTAAACACGGAAATAAACCATAAACATAATGAAATAGAGATTATATATAATCAGCCAGACTAAGAGATTACATTAGAGTTATAACTAACAAAACCTAATCCCAATAACAGAGAGAATTAATTACACATAGTAACCTTACAATACATCACGAGAAGAGATGGAAATAATATTGCAGTTGAATCCACAACTCTTCTTTGATCGCTCTCTGTCTCCACTGATTTCTCCTCCACCTTTTCTTCCCTCTGTTTCTATGTTTCTGTGTAATAATGAATGAATGAATCAAAGCTCAATAATCATCTTCCTTTTATAATGTTGTGATGCCGCCTTTACTTTCTTCACTGTAAGGATTTGCTTGATTTTAGAGCACCGCCCCTTTTGTTTCTATTTTCCTCACATGCAAATTGCCTTTCTTTACCATTAAGAATTTGTGCCACTTGATTAGTTAGCCGCCCCTGGCTCTTCATTAGTTTCCTTTACTTTGCAATTCAAATCAAGAAGATACATATTATGTTTGCTTTCCTTGGGCCTACGTGTATCTTATTTTCATTTGGGCTTCTACAGATTCTTTTTACTTCATTGGCCTTAAATAATGTATAGTAATAATATTAATTAGTAATAATAATAATAATAACAATAATAATAATACATTAAACTATACCAAAAATTTAATATTTACAATATACTTTATATAAAACAAGTTAATAAGTGCTTAAAATGTATAGGTAAAATCACAGTTTTTTAGCACTTATCAACTCTCCCCAACTTAGAACTTTGTTTGTCCTCAAACAAAAGTCCTAACAAAAATTTCAAACAAGCCTAAATACCACAAAGTGCATAATCTCATTTCAAGTTTGTGATCAATTTTAAATCTCAAGTTTGCATAATTCATGAAATGCAAATTCAAAATCAAATTCAACAATCATCAATGAATCAGAGCATGAAGATGAAACAATTGCTTATTCAAAGTGTGATCTCAAAACAATGTTCAAATCAACAGTTAATCAATCAGAATCATAATCCTCACCGCTTTCACTCAACGGGTGGTGTTTCTCTCAGTTTAGACAATGCATACACAACAAATCAATTTTGAAATACATCTCAGCAATATCACAAAATATGCAATCAGTCATGGATCACTAAGGTCTTTATTCGGGTTGTAATGGGGCCTGGTTTAGAAAGAATCATTGTTTTTCTTTGAATTCAAAAGGCCTTATAGATACGAGAGCATCTACTATCTATGCAAAACTATTTACACTTCAACACTCTCTTTTTCTTCCCATTTACACACTTCCGGTGATTCTATTGTTTCGACACTTTTTCCATTCTTTTCATTTTCTTTTCTAACATATTTTCTTTGATTTTCAATTGTGTCAAACTAACTTTCAATATTTTTCTTTTTCTTTTCAATTTCAATCACCACATTCAACTACTTTTTTTTTTTTACTTAGTTTGCCTCAACCTACCTCTCCCCAACTTGAATCAAACCCTATATATATATACATAGATATATGTTCATTTGCGTGTTGAAGTTTCTTGACATCATCACTTTCATTAAGCACACACTTGTCAAATAAGTTTAAGCTTAATTGAATTATAGTGTAGCTTTGTAACTGCTGTGCATAGTTGATCTGATCATTGTTGTTTTCATGCAAAATGTTTCTAGTGACAGATCTTGAGATAAAGAGGCATCACAAATTTTGCACTTTGTCTGTTCAAATTTGCTACACAAATTTCATCTGGCCCAGCGAATTTGACAGACTCTTAACATGTTCCTTTGTGCTTCAAAGCCATATTAGCTTGTGATGATATGATTATATCATCCTGAAACCTTTACTTACTGTGAGCATTATTAATTACGAATTTTATTTGCTCTATTAACAATTGTTTCAGATATGGTACTTATAAGAAAAACTCAAGAAGCTGCACAAAAAGCATGGCCTATGGAAAGACCATTTTCCTGGAGTGAGACAAGCTATTGTTGGTAGCAAAGAAGAGCCAGACAACTGACAAAGAGAAAGATAGGCCGAAAAGCTCTCCAAAATTCTGTGAAGTTTATTTTAAATAGCTTTCAGTCAAATTTATGCTTTATTTTGAACATCTTAATATATGTTTCTCTTTTGGTCCGAATATGTGTGAGTGATTGGTTGAAAAATGGTTCAAATTTTTGAGTTTTTAAATACCATGTGCATATAATTTGAAAAGTCTAGGTTTGTGATTAGTTTTCAATTACACCATGAAAATGCAATTCTAGGAAATGCTTCATTCAAGATTGAGTTTTGTAATTATCTCTGAATGTTAGCATGAAAATGAAATGTTTGCTTTATTAAAGTTAGATTTCACTTGTTCTTTGAAAACATGTTGATTGATTAAGAATCATTTTAGACCTAGCCGGTGAGTTGTGTGCACCACCATGTTTTACATATAATTGAGTGTTGACCATTGCATATAACTCTGTTGATTTTGCATGAATCTTGCTATTACTTGATGTGTGTGAAGTCATGGAAAGGATCAAGGCCATGTTTCTTTTTGAGTGCAACCACTTGGCCAAATAAAAGCTTACCATGTGAGAATGTGTGATCCTTTGTGTCCCCATTTGAGCCTTAAATTTAAAATTTTTGTTTGTTTTGAACCCTTGAACCGCAAGAAAGAAAAACAACTACTTGTCCCTTGTCTTAGGATAGGAGAGCAAGTGTATTTCAATAGGGTTATGTTGATATTAAAGTTGGGAAGAAGGAGGTTGTAGAAAAATAAATTAAGAAAAGTGGTTGTTGTGGTGATTCAAAGAGAAAAGAAGAAGAAAAAAATTGAAAGTAACTTGACACACAAGTGAAAATCAAAGTAAATGTGTTGAAAAGAAAATGAAAAGAAAGAAAAAGTGTCAAAGAAAAAGAATCATTACAAGATGAAAAGGAAAAGTGAAAGATAGAATGCTTTTGAAATGTAAATAGTAATGAATTATGCTCTCTTATCCTTAAGACTTTTTGAATCCAAAGAAAGACAATGAATTTTTGTAGCCCGGCCCCATTACAAGCTTAATAAAGTCCTTAGTGATCTATGCTTGATAACATGTCTTGTGATATTGCTTGGATGAATGTTTGAATCGAATTGTTGTACTCACATTGCTCGGATTGAGTTAAACACTTACCCTTGAGTGATATAATTGTGAGGATTTTGAGATAACACTTGATTATTTGATTTTTTTGACAAGAATGATGAGAATTTTACTTAGGCATAACAATCCCTTCATGATCATGCTTTGTTTCTTTGCATATTTTGAAAAGTGATCTTTGATTGAAACTTGTTTTGCACATGTCTAGAGAAGAAATAATTTTGAACAAGTGATTGATTACAAACCCACTCTTGAGATTGATGTCATTTTGAGCTTGTCTATATTTTGAAATTACTTTTGTTTGAGGACAAGCAAAGTCCTAAGTTGGGGAGAGTTGATAAGTTCCAAAAAGCAGTGATTTTATCTATATATTTTAAGCACTTATTGACTTGTTTTATAAAGTAATTTGATGTAAAAACCCCAACTAATTGTAAATATTAATTTTTACTAGCAAATTAGTATTTTAACTATTTTCACCTATAAATTATATATTATTATTATTATTATTATTATTATTATTATTATTATTATTATTATTTACTAATGTTGGTGACTCTATGATAATAGATAGATAATAATGAAATGAAGTGAATGATATATATAAGTGGTCAAGTGGATGAAGCAGCAGAGAAAGTCAAGTGGACACATAATGCCAAAAGCAAATTAGATTTGTTGGACAATAGAAACAAAGGAAGGGCGGTTTAGAATTAAAAACCCTTCAGTGAAGGTTTTTCTAGTAGGCATATAAAAGAGATTTCATCATCCATTCCTTGATACTCTTACAAAAACACAGAACACGCAAAACAGAGAACGGAGGAGCTGAAACGCAGAGAGAAGTAAGGAGCCAGATTCAAGGAGTTTTGGAGGTGGATCTACAACAATAGTTGAGAAATCATCATTGGTGTTTGTTCATCTCTCTTTTCTTCTTTATCTTTTGTATAGCTATCATGACAATGAATAGTTAATTTCTCTTTTGTTGGGATTAGATGTAATTAACTCTATTAGTATGTATTTCTTTTGATCATGGTGTTATGTATGATTTTAGATTATCTATCAATATTAGTGTGTTATTCTTGATTTTCATGTTTTACTTCAAGATTTGAATAGATATAGACATATATTATTTGAATCAAAGAACTAGGATAATCACTTATTAAACTCTAAACTCTAGACATAGATTTAGGTTTAATATTCACTTAAAGTATCGAAGCTTAATGCTATGGTATTGATTGACGATCCGAGACATCGGAGGTTAATAGGTACAATAGATATCTCGACGTTATCTGGATACGGAAACGTACGACGAGCGATGCGTGACGATATTGATCGATAGCTAAAATTTGCATAACTGATTAGGAAAATACAAATGAATGAGTTGATGAAATCTAATCCCAGCAATTCAATCTCTCTGTCAATTTATTACTTTTATGTTTTCACAAGTTTTCATAAACAAACTCTTAAAAACTCTTTACTTAAAATTATATTAATTGTTGAACGGCATCGATATCACACCAGTCCCTGTGGATACGATAATTTAAACTTACTTTTGTACTTCAACACAACTATGATCGGAAGGGATTAGAATCACTTTATACAAGAACTGATTCTCAAATTAAATTAAGCGGTTTAATGGACCTGATTTTGATGGTAAATAATATTTTATTTTATAAATGTGGGATAAATGGTGAAGTACACATGACTATTTTTCATTAGTGCTACATCATGATGGGCTAATTACCCATGTGTTTCTAAGGGCAATCAAGCACACACCTAATTTTAGGGCTGGACAAAATTTTTCCTGACCGCCCAAACCGTCCAATCCGGACAGCCCGTTTACCTTCGGGTGGATTTGTTCGGGTTAATCGGTTAAACGGATGCTTAAATCTGGTTTCAAAAGGATTCAAATGGGCGAAAACGGATTTGAAATTTGTATTCATGAGTCCGAAACCGACCGAAAGAAATAATAATGATAAGTTTTTATCAGTTTCCAATGCACTGCAATCTGCACATGTCATATATTATAGAATATTTTTGCTACTTTTCTCTTCTTTCTTTTCATTATCAAAAGATAAAGAACACATCCCATCCTACCACATGTCCTCATGGACCCCACACTTCACTTCACATTTATTATTTCCTTTTTCTTTTATTTTTTATTTTTGTTGACTTTGCCAAAAACACTCATATCATCCCTAACCTCTCTCATCTTCGACATATCTTCTCTCTACTTTCACATATCCATTTTCCAGCACTATCTAAGCCTCCATTTTAACCTCACACCACTCCATTTTTTTTTTCCCTTGCAAGAGCTTTCACCCATCTGTTAAAACCGAAACACCGATCCAACCAAACCGAGATCCGAAAAATCCGAATCCGACTTAACCGTTGCAAAAAATGGACGGGAATGGATGTCACTTTGTCAACCGCGGTTGGCTGTCGGATTGGTGTTTTCAGACCGAATTCCGACCAGCCCGACCGATGTCCAGCTCTACCTAATTTTACAACTACTTTTAGTTTTTGCGTGTTCCCCATGTTTTTTTTACAACAAGTGTTCTCCATGTTAGTAGGTGGGTATAGTAGCCCCTCTAAATTTATGCATTTTTAGTAAAAAATAAAATTAATGACATTTAACACACTATGGACAAAATTTCAAAAATGGTACTTAGTCTGAAAAAATGTCAATTAGACTACTAAATCTAAAATTCATTCCCTAGACTATTATTCTTCTTTCATCAAAATCAATTCATAATTTGAAAACTATAATTCATAAGACGAATGCTCATCATTTTTTTTTTGGTAGGTAGTCTAATAGTTAGAATTTCACTCCTTAAAGGTGAATAAATGGACGTACCAAAGTTTGAATCATGATCCCTGCACATTACGTACAAATGTCTTACCAACTGAGTTAGATTCACAAGACGATGCTCATCATATCTATTTAAAGTGAAGTAAGATAACTTGTAATAATATGTTTGAAAACTATTTTTGTATCATTTTATGAATCGTGCAGAATTCGCAATTATTTTAGGCATTGTTCATAAATATATGCCTCGTATTTTTTTTTATTGGGTGTTTATGTGAATTTTAAATATTACTAAAAAAATAGTTAATTTAAATTTTTCATCAACAACAATTTAGTCATCATGTATAATAGTTATTTTAAAAAAATTATTGACAACAATTTGTCACATATATAAAATAGTTATTTCAAAAAAAATTATGAGCGATATTTTGCATAGTGTATATTAGTTATTCAAAAAAATTATTAATCTTTTGCAAGAAAGATTTCTATAATATGTAGACTGCGAGAAAAATATTTTTTTAATTTTAATTTACACTTTTTTTATTAAGACAATAAAGAAAAATATTAATAGAGTAACTTATAATAGATCGAACATTATATAGTGAGGAATTTTTTATAATACCAATAACAAAATTTTGAGATATTTATAGGGATTAAAAACTTAGTTGATACATATGTGATAAACTATGTATATAATATAAGTATAATAATATAATAGCAAAGTTGTCATGTATTACTAATAAAAAAAGTGTGATGCAAGGGTAGGAATGACATTTCATATGCATGTATCTATTTTCTTATTTCTACTAGTATAATACTTGTGCTTACGGACGAGTCGCAGCATTGCCGCGATTTTTTTTATAGTATAGAACTAATATTGTATAGCGTAACATTAATCTCAGATGACAAATTTATTTAGTATTTTTTGTAGTTAATTAGTATTAGTTGAAGACTTTTGTGATACCCCATTTTTTGACCCTATTTTTGTTATATTTCTTTTTTCTCATAAGTGTCATATTGTTTTTTATTATTGTTATTTTATTCATTAAATAAAAAATGTCAAAAAATAGTATTTTAATTCATTTACGCTGTGTAACTCATTTAATTTTAGATTATTGGTCCTTTGGTTTTTTTGCATTTAATTCTTCACCATTTATTTTTTTAAATTCCCTTTTTGTCCAACATACATTCATAAACATTTCTTCATTTGCAAGAAACATCAAATTTATCCTTTCATGATTCTTTTTTTATGAACTTATTTTTAACCTTTTTCTTTCATGTTTCTTTATATAAAAATATTAAAAACATTTTAATATTTTAAATTTCATTTTTTTTATTCTTATTATTTTTCATATATCATTTAAATTAGATTTCTTCAAGATCAAGCAACCTTTTTCCTTTCAAATTTTTTCACATTTCATCCAAACAATTTCATTATCTTATGAAACCCAAAAAATGACCTTATCGCCCGTAGCCCCATTATATTTCATTTTTCACATTTTTATTTAATTACCATTTTCATTTTATCTTTTTTCTACCCATTTTTATCACAAACAAAAATCCCAAAAATTCTCTAACATTTTCCCCTCTCATTTGAGACCTAGAATGTTCTTTTTTCACAGCTCATCACATCACAAAACATGGGATCTCATTTTGAATCAAAATCACAAAAGATCTCATGAACAAAAATTCATAATTACCCTTTCTTGCCTTCCAATTCAACTCTCATTCTAACCTAATTTTTCATTATAAATAGGACCATTCCTTGATGAGAGAGAACACACACGAAATTCACAAAAATTAGATCAAAAGAACAACTCAAATTTCTCTCCATTTTCACACTTTTTTTTCAAATTTCATTTTCTTTATAAACACCAATAAACTCCAAATTCTCTTCACAAATATCTCATAAACACTTACAATAAACATTTAATGATAAAAAACAACAGTTCCAATCTCATAATTTTGAACATAAACCACCACAAAAAAGCTCAAAAAAGTGTTAGATCCTCTAGAACAATTCAGAGCTTCTAAAAGATTTTTCCCACTTGATTTACATTTATAAACATGATCTGAAGCTTTTCCACTTTTCAATTGACTTTAATTCAAACTGAAACTCGTGTTACCATTTTTGAGTGTTCATCACTTTATTCGTTCGTTTTTTACGTTTCAAGCTTCAAAAGCAAAATCTAACCATGGATTCATGACCAGGACGAAACAAAAGCGGGTTTGAACTTTTCTTTGTGAGTTTTGAGCCACATTTCATAATTCTGGGTTTCTCAAATTTGAAGAAGATGAAGATTGTCGCTACCGTTGAAATTTCGTAGCCAATCCCTGGTTGTTTCGTAGCAAAAGCCGTTGTCCTCGTTCCTGCAACTGCTCATTTACCAGATTAAATTCTGTCCGTTAGATCTGACGCGCGCCCGAGGAAGGACTAGAAGCGTTGGATCTGTTTAAATCCTGACGCGTTGGATCATTCTGAACAAGATCCAACAGATCTTAGAAGGTGGCGCCTATGTTTTATTTGACGCCTGATGTAGTGGATTATTTATGTTGGACTTTGAATTTTTTTTCTGAACTTGTTCCTGAACGCCCATAATCACTATCTGCACCCTCTGTCATTTTCGTTTTACGTTTTACACTCCTGTCTATTCTAATTGTTTTTTTGTAGCTTATGAGATAAGTGCTTTTGGAATAAGCTTATTTTAAGTTATTTTAGCCTATTAAGCCCGAAATTGAGGCTTATTTCATTATGTTCTATTTTCCTATTATTTATTTGTTTAGTTATTATTAATGTGATTTATGTTAATTAATTAATTGCTCTTTTAATTATGTTTTGAGCTTACGAAATAAGTGCTTTTGGCATAAGCTATTTTTAGCTATTTGAGCCTATTGAGAATGAGGTTGATGCTTATTTTATTTTTCTATACTTTTTATGTTAGTTGTTCATTAAGTTATGATTAATTGTCATTAATTCTTTATTCCTTTCTAGCTTAATATTTATTTATGTGTATTTATTTTATGTCATTATTGTCTCATCTCATCATATTTATTTATTGTCCTTTTATATATTTGTATATTTATTATCTTGTGCTTTGATATCTTGTAATTTACTTATTGTTCTTGCATTTATTTTATTTATTTTTTGCTTTTTGATCTTAGAATGTAATTAGGATTAATTGTAAAACTATAAATAAAAGTGCATAGCATCCCCCTCTCTTGCATATCATATCATGTTTATTTTTATCGCAATCGGGCTTAGAATGTATTTAGGACTCAATGTATCTATAAATCAGAATGTGCATCTCATGCATCTTTATTTTTTTATCACTTTTCGCAAAACACGTAACACTAAATTCCGAGGGAAAATACGTCACTTCGTTCCAATATCATTGTGAATTGTCTTCGCGCTTAATTTGAACCTTTAGGACGTTTTAGTTTAGTCTCGCTTACGCGCATAACTTTCTCCTAATTTCTTTCTCAAAAATGAGGTCAAAACCTCTTTAAAATCCAAAATAATTTCTTATCGAAAACATCATCAAAACACAAAAAAACAATTTCATTATCAAACATTTTCAAATACTAAAACGCTTGGACTTCAAACCGAGCATTTTCTGAATTCAATCAATCAAATATTCCTTTTTTCCTCTAATCAAAAACCTTGGATTTCAAACCAAGTGTCTTTTTCATCACTTAAACATTTTTTCTTTAATAAAAAAACCTTGGACTTCAAACCAAGTGATTTTTCTCGCTTAAACTCTTTTTTTCATAAAAAACCTTGGACTTCAAAGCAAGTGTTCGCGTCTCTTTTTATAATCAAATATTAATCAATTTAATGATTTAGACTTTCCTTTGCAATTTAAAATCAAATCAACCTCACATTTGATGCCACTTTTTGGCTTTTGTCTTTAAAATCATTTTCAAAACCCTAAAATTAATCAAACACATTTACTCGTAATTTCTAACCCGAGCTACGGTGATTTTGATCCCTCTCGAGTACGTAGGCAAAAGATTCATTTTTCAAATCAATAAAATAAACAAAAACTTTTTTCCCTTTCTTTTTTCTCAAACTTATAAAAAACATTTTCTTTTGAAAACTTTCAATCATCACACTAGATTTTTCTTAGGCATTTTACAAGCTAATTGATTTTTATAGCACAAAGATAAAATAAAAACAAGAGGTTCCTATAGGATACTACAGATACTTAGGGTGCTAGTACCTTCCCTTCGTATAACCAACCCCCGAACCTTTAATCTCTAAATAGGGTGTTTTACGAACTTTTCCCCTTTCCCACGGGAAAATTAAAGATCGGTGTTGAACCTTTAAATTGTGAGTCGACGCTAATTAATAGCTCGATATTCAAAAATCACCACGACAGAAATGACGACTTCACTGGGGACTCCCCAAGCGGGTTGAGCCTATCTTGTTTTAATCCTTATCTTTGTGCTTTTAATTCTCGCTTGTATATATGTATGTGTATGTATGTTTGTTTGGGAAATCATTTGAGTGGTGAGATAAGTCCTAACCCGGGCTTGAGAGAAACAATAGGATAGGATGGGGTATAATCAAAGTGTTGGGCCAAGAAAAGTCGTGGATCCTGATGCATGTGATATAATCCCGCTCAGTGGAGGCCTCATGATAGTAGTACTCTGTTGGCATGAATAGTCATGTCGGCGTTATTACTTATCAATTTGAGTGTCCCGATAAGCTGAAAACCATTAGAATCACATTAACCCATCTTGGCCGTTTCTAGGACGTAGTGCGGTGGCTAACCAAGAATGATCTTGGAATTAGTCGATACGCGAGACTACACTCAAACGAGATTGTCTTGAGAATATTATTGGACCGGGAATAGTTCCGTAAGCCGGTAATATCCGAAAGACGGTTGATACTTACCATGTGGGAGGGTTTTACCTTTAACTCCAACATTATACCTTAACGGCACCATGTTTTCCGCATAATCATGCATGCATGCACTCATTCATAAAATCTTTTATCATCCGATATCGAAGGACTTAAATTAAATTTTTTGTAAACATCGTAGATATCAATATTGTAAGAAGAAGCACCAGGAAGTTTAATTTCAAGAAGGTGGACTTATCAAGATCAAAGAAACTACTTTGTAATGTTCATTCCGAAAGTGTAGGAGGATTTGATAGGGTTGATGACCTACATGACAAATTCAATGAAATGCAGCGAGAGATGAGAGCTCTCCGAGGAAAAGAATTGTTTGGTCAGAACGCCCATGAGCTCTGTGTTACCAATGTTGTAATTCCGCACAAATTCAAGGTGTCCGATTTTGAGAAATATAAGGGAAGCACTTGCCCTAAAGCTCATCTAGTGATGTATGCAAGAAAGATGTCCACCCAGACTGACAATGATAAGCTGCTCATCCACTATTTTCAAGACAGTTTGACTGATGCAGCATTAAGATGGTACATGGACCTTGAAAGTGCTGATGTCCGCACTTTTAATGATCTTGCTAATGTTTTTGTTTGACAATACAACTACAATTCCTACTTGGCCCCAGATAGGAATGAGCTACGGGATTTGACTCAAAAGGAAAATGAATCTTTAAAAGAGTATGCACAACGGTGGAGAGAGCTTGCTGCACAAATTCGACCACCGTTAGAAGGAAAGGAGTTGTGCAAGTTATTTCTTAATACTCTCAGTCATTTCTACTATGAGAAGATGATTGGCCGTGTGTCAAATAATTTAGTCGAAATGGTGTGGAGATGGGAATATTTTTAGAAGAGGGAGTCCGTCAAGGACGCTTAACAACGGAAGATACCCCAACTAACAATGCAAAGAGATTTATTAATGGTTATCTATGGGAGAATGAGCAAGAGGTTGGCATGATTGCCCATGGAGGATCCCAATCAGGATATCTCGTTTACCCCCATATTGTTGTTGTCTCAACCATTCCTCAACAACCCTTCAATCAACCAGTTCATACTCAAAGAAAGCAATCATTTGACCCTATACCAATGAAGTACGCAGACTTGCTCCCTGCCCTACATGCAAAAAACCTTGTCCATACCAAGCCACCTCCTCCAGTGCCTGAAAAGCTGCCTGCTTGGTATCGCGCTGACCTCACATGTGCTTTCCACCAATGAGCACCATGACATGATGTTGAACAATGTTATGCACTTAAAAAGGAGGTTCATAATTTGGTTCGTACCAACATGTTATCTTTCAATGATCAAAGCTTAAACGTTCAAAGTTCACCCTCTGCCTAACAATGGATCCTCTGTCAACGCGATTCAAGATTATCAAGAAGTTTGTCCCTAGGATCACTAGGCCTTTTATTTTCCAATTGCAATTTGTAGTTCTTCTGAGATTGGCTGCATCATAAGGCTAAAACAACTTGGTCAGAGTGACTTAACTGAAGCACCAATGCTGAAGTAATTAAGTCTAAACCACTTGTGCATATTGAAGATGTGCAGATGCAACATGTTGAACAAGATGTCTTAGACATCTTGTCACTAGGTTCAGAGCATGCATAAGCAGCATGTCGAACAAGATGTCCCAAGACATGTGGATAGGACATCTTGATCCAGTTCAGCTTAAAAGATAATGCTTATCCATTAAGCGCATGTGTTTGTTTTAATTTGAATAAAACGCGAATCTTTTAGTAACAAGCTGAGATTAGGATTAATGATGAAGTTTGTTATTAATCCTATGTGTTAGATACGATTGGATTCGTATTTAATTAGTTGATAGAGATTGATTCTTTATCTTTGTGGAGTTTGTTTTAAAACAAGTTTGTTTTAAAACTATTTCTTATTTGAGTGCATCTGATAGACTGAAGACTATCTGAAGAATTGCACGCCTATATAAAGGACTCAACATAGAGCTTAAAACTCAACCCACAATAACTGAAGATTGTGAGTCCAAAGCTTTGTGCCCACTGTGCAAAGCATTAGTAGCTCCTCGTATTGTTCTTGATACATGGTAGCCTTGAGTCGTTGAATGTTGTCATTCAACTTGGTCTTTTAAACTGTAAAGTTTACAGTTGTTTCGTCACTTGGGATTTGTGATTAGAGGGAGTTGGGTAGGTTCTCATATTCAGAGGGAGTTAGCCCTTGAGTAGGAGATTACTAAGATTAAGAAAAGGTGTACATGCCAAAAGGTGTTTGGTAGTGTTGTAAGACTAAGTATTGATTCGGAGTAGTAGTGTTCACTTCCTGGATTGGTATCCTCCAGAGTAGGGCTGTTTAGCGCCGAACTGTGTTAACAAATCACTGGTGTTATTTATTGTTTTTATTTACTTCAGTACTGCAATAAATCGTGATCCTCATAACCAGTTGTCTAGGACATCTGGACTGCTGACACATTGTCCTAGACATTGTGTAAGACATCTGTCCTGCCAAAGAACAGAATTTCAATTAGTATCAGAGCAGGCACCCTAACCTGCTGGGTGAGCTCCAGGGATATATATTTTGTTCAAGATGGACAGGAATTGAGGATCAATAAACAGACCACCAGTTCTGGATGGATCAAACTATGACTATTGGAAAGCAAAAATGATTGCCTTCATCAAGGCCATGGATCAAAGGGCATGGAGAGCAATTATTACAGGCTGGAATCACCCAATAGTCTCTGCAGAAGATGGTTCTTCAATACTAAAAGGTGAAGGAGATTAGACCGCAGAAGATGAGATTGAGTCCAATAGCAACTCCAAGGCATTCAATGCTATCTTCAATGGTGTTGATGAAAACATATTCAAACTGATCAACACATGTACAGAAGCCAAGCAAGACTGGGAGATTTTACAAACGATACATGAAGGAACTTCCAAGGTTAGAATGTTAAAGCTACAACTCCTCACTTCCAAATTCTAAAATCTAAAGATGGAGGATGATGAAACAATATCAGAATTCAACACTAGAGTTCGAGACATAGCAAACTCATGCTTTGCTCTAGGAGAGAAGATACCTGAGGAGAAACTAGCTAGAAAAATTCTTAGATCACTTCCTAAGAGATTTTCTATGAAGGTAACTGCTATTGAAGAATCACAAGACTTGAGCACGATGAAGGTTGATGAACTCATTGGCACATTACAAACTTTTTAGATGACTTTTGAAGATAGACCTGAAAAAATTATGAAGAATTTGGCATTCAAATCTGAGGAAAGCCAAAGTGAAGATTGTCTATCAGAAGCAGTAGCTCTATTGACCAAGAAGTTCAACAATTCTGTGAACAGAGTCCGAGCTACATGGAGGACAAATGTCCCAGACAAGATGTCCAACAACAAAGACACAAGGCATCTCAAAAGAAGAGACAAACTCCGAAGAAGAAACTGAGATAAGGTGCTACGAATGTGAAGGGTTTGTGCATATCAGAATACAGTGTCCCAATTTTCTTAGAAAACAGAAGAAGGGGCTAGCTGCAATTCTCTCTGACTTTGAGGATGAGAGTGAAGATGAAGACATAAACAATGCATTCTCAGGGATATGTGAAACAAGCAGCAATGATGGCTTCAAAAGCTTCACAGACACTGAAGGCAGTGATAACAATGAAGAACCTCTCCACCCTTCAAGATACACTGCTAAAATATTAGAGCAAGATGAAATTATGGAAAGGCTTATCAGGGAACATAAGGAACAAGCAGCTCTGAGAAGGGAATGCGACTTCTTACAAGCTAAACTCAAGAGCATGACTGAATCTTTGAGTTGTTTAGACTATGACTCTGACTCAGAAGATGAGCTCCCTGAAACTGAGAAAATAGCTGAAGACATGATTGGATTAGGATTCGATCACCCTTTCAGAAAGGCTGAATCTGCTCCAGAAAAGGTAACTCCTCCTCTACAGAAACCTAAGGACCAGATGTCAAGCCAAATGTGTCAACATCCTGCTCAACACAACGACAAGGTCATAGACAACATATCTCAGCACTATATTCAGACCAAGAAGGAGATGTCACACCAAATGTCTCAACATCCTGCTCAACATTCTGACAAGATCATAGACCACACATCTCAACATTGTGTTCAGATCAAGAAAGAGATGTCAAGCCAAATGTCTCAACATCCTGTTCACCACATAGACAGGATCATAGACCACACATCTCAGTACTATGTTCAGACCAAGAAGGAGATGTCAAGTCAAAAGTCTCAACATCTTGTTAAGCACAAAAACAGGATCATGGACTACAAGTCTCAACAGTCTGCCCAAACAAAAAGGAAGATGTCAAGCCACATGTCTCAACATCCTGTTCAACACAAGAAGAATGGGAACATAGGTCAGCTTCACAAGCAGCAGAAGAAGCACATACCAAAACCACATCTTAAAAAGCTATACCCCCAAAATAGAAGAGCTTTCAATAGATGTGATCACTGTGGTAGGTCTAGACATGTTATGAAAGAATGCTTCAAAATTCATGGCTATCGTCAAAGATCAAGATCACCAAGGAAGGATGAAAAGAAGATTCTTGCTCAACAAGTAAAGTGCCAGGAGACCCAAGTCAAGAAAGTATGAAGGCCTAAAGAAGATTCAACACTAAAAGCTCATACTTGTATCAGGCTATCCTCATATGAAGACTGGTACTTTGACAGTGGATGCTCCAAACACATGACTGGAGATAGGAAATATCTTAAGGAATTAAGACCTTACTCCAAAGGAAGTGTTACTTTTGGTGATGGTGCTAAAGGTAGAATCAAATGTGTAGGCAAGCTAAGAGATCCCATCTCACCATACCTAGATAAGGTTCTACTAGTTGAAGGACTCACTACAAACTTCATAAGCATTAGTCAACTATGTGAACAAGGACTAGATGTGCACTTCAACAACTCTGAGTGCATTATTGCCGATAATCAGAAGGTAGTGATGAAAGGTGTCAAGGTAAAGGACAAATGCTATAAGTGGACTCCTCCCAACAATAGTCCAAAAATAGCTTGCTTGACAGTCAAGGAAGAGAATGACCAGATGTTCTACCAAATGTTCCAACATCTGTACACTCGTCAGGAAGTTGAATCACTTCAACCTGAACGTGGGAAAGGAACTCTAGAGTTCCACACGTCCAAAAGCGTGTAGAACATTAAGTGACGGGGTGGCGTGCAGAAAATTATAACGTTAATCATCATTACTTCTGCACAATAAACGAGGTAACATACTACCTAGTTCCGTCTATAAAAAGCCACCTAAATCATCACTTGTGCTATCACACGCGCTTCAACATCTGGTACGACATCCTTCAAAAACCTCTCAAAAGAAATTTTCTTCAACAAAAAAAATCTGAACAACATGAGGCTAGAAATCACAATGAGCTCCAACAACCAAGAAATCAACAAAGGCGAAGGACCTAGTGATCCAGCTAGGGTTTCAGGCTCAACTGTCAATCAACAAGAGGTTGATTTTGACTAGTTGGTTATTCCCAGAGGAAGAAGAACGACAACAAGGAAAAGGAGAAGCAACACATTGGTCGGACCAATGAAGATACCAAAGAAGCGTCTCCGCTAAAAGCTCAATCGTCACCAAAGAGGGCTGAAGAACAAAATCCAGAGGAATCATCTCTGAAAGAGGCTACTCAAAACCAGAACCTTGAGCCTCAAACAGAGAAAGAGAAGAATGGTGAAGAAGATGTCATGACATCCGACCCCAACATCAAGGATGTCGCAACAAATGTCTCAACATCAAGAGACACCACATCTAAGGAACATCCAATGGAAGAAGATCCAAAGGATGCACAGGAGAAACTCGCCTCAGAAGATGAAGAAGAAGGTTCACAATCTTTTGAAGTCATAGAGATTGATGAAGAAACAGAGAGCGAAGAAGTTGCTCCAAGAAGAACTCAATCAGTGGCTGATAGAGTGAAAAGAAGCAGAGGGAAGAAGGTGGAGATTCCCAAGTCATTCTTAGAAGAAAGCTCTCAGAAGAGGAAGAGAAAGCCAGAGTCCTCAAGTGAGTTTGAACCTGATGTCGAAGATGATGTCCCAGACATCATGTCAAAGAAGAGAAAAGTTGCATCCTCAACATCCTTCCACACTGAAGGTAATGAACAAAGGTGGAGGATAATCAGTCAGAGGAGGATTGCTACTGAGAGGGAATTAAGCACTGAAGCTCTCTCCTACAAAGAGATTATCACCCTTCTTGAAGAAGCAAAAGTCATGAAGACGGTGATGGGGGTTGGCAAGTGCTATGAAAGGCTGGTAAGAGAGTTCGTGGTCAACTTGTCAGAAGAATGCGCTGAAGAGGAAAGTGATGGCTATCACAAGGTGCATATGAGAGGAAAATCCATTGACTTCTCTCCAACTGTGATTAACAAGTTCCTGGAAAGAAGCACAGAATCTGAAAGCAAGAAAATCCCTTCAATGGACAAAATTGCTGAAGAAATCACCTCAGGGCAAGCTGAATATTGGCCCAAGAAAGGACAACTTCCAACGTCCAAGCTGACTGTCAAGTACGCAATACTCAACAGGATTGGCACGGCAAATTGGGTCCCAACCAATCACAGCTCAGGTATAACTCCAACCTTGGCCAAACTCATCTACCTCATAGGAAAAAGGAAGAAGGTAGATTATGGGAAACATGTGTTCGAACAAACAATGAAACATGTAGAGACCACCACAACAAAGCTACCAATAGCCTTTCCCTGCTGATTACTGAAATTATACTGCGTCAGTACCCAAGCATCTTACTTCCTGAGGAATTTGAGAATAAAAGACCTCCACCAATATCCTTCAATCGCAAGTTGTTTGCTGAACCACATGTCCCAGACATCACGCTCAAAGCCAAAGAAGCAGCTGAGACCTCAGCTCCACTGGATAGAAGCTCACAGAACAAGGTATTGGCTGAGCTCATTCAAGTGTCTAAGGAGCTGGAGGAAACTATCAAGTCAAGTACGATCAGAAAGAACTGTGTAGATCACTTGATAAAACAGCTGACGAAGAAAATTGCAGAGAATGAAGGAGATACTCAAGCTGAGGCTGAGCAAGAAGAAGAAGTTTGAAAGAACAGCAACTGGGTAATTTAGGAAAATAAGTACTTTTGTATTTTTCCTTTTAGTTATGTTCTACTTCTTGTAAGTATTGTGGTCTACCAAATGTCCTAGACATTGGAGACTTTGACATCCGGCACTATGTGTGCACTTTTGTATGCTGTTTCTCTTTAATCAATGAAATATTTTCCTTTAAACCTTTGTCAAATTATGGTAAAAAGGGGGAGAAATAATTGATGATAGAACAGCTCTTTGGCAAGTAGAATCCTCTCTTGCTTTACAGATGAATAATGGCAAGCTTTAAAAAAAAAAAAAACTAAAAAGTTATGCTAAAACAAGTGTGTCCAAAGCATAATTTAAATGCTCAATATCAACCTCTAAGAAGTCTAGTGCGTCTTGATCACTTTGATTAAGTACTTTCTGCTACAACTCAAGAGTTTGGTTCACTAAGTCACTAGGTATCTCATCGCTGGACTTAGAAAATTCATTGTAATGGATCATATGAAGACAAGACTAAGACTGTCTCATACTAGAAAAGGTTCATCACACATTAAAGATTGAAGAAGTCCTGAATATTGAAGACACACAAGATTCTGAAGATCATAGACATTGAAGACCTGAAGATTTTAGAATTGAAGATTGCATCAACAGAGAGCAATTTTAAGATTGAAGAATTTGAAGATTGAAGACTGAAGAGTGCACATTCAACAAAGTGGTTTGTGGTTGTTTTAGCCATAATTTGCCAAAGGGGGAGATTGTAGTTCTTCAGAGATTGGCTGCATCATAAGGCTAAAACAACTTGGTCAGAGTGACTTAACTGAAGCCCTAATGCTGAAGTAATTAAGTCTAAACCACTTGTGCATATTGAAGATGTGCAGATGCAACATGTTGAACAAGATGTCTTAGACATCTTGTCACAGGGTTTAGAGCATGCATAGGCAGCATGTCGAACAAGATGTCCCAAGACATGTGGGTAGGACATCTTGACCCAGTTCAGCTTAAAAGATAATGCTTATCCATTAAGCGCGCGTGTTTGTTTTAATTTGAATAAAACGCGAATCTTTTAGTAACAAGCTGAGATTAGGATTAATGATGAAGTTTGTTATTAATCCTATGTGTTAGATACGATTGGATTCGTATTTAATTAGTGGATAGAGATTGATTCTTTATCTTTGTGGAGTTTGTTTTAAAACAAGTTTGTTTTAAAACTAATTCTTATTTGAGTGCATCTGAAAGACTGAAGACTATCTGAAGAATTGCACGCCTATATAAAGGACTCAACATAGAGCTTAAAACTCAACCCACAATAACTGAAGATTGTGAGTCCAAAGCTTTGTGCCCACTGTGCAAAGCATTAGTAGCTCCTCGTATTGCTCTTGATACTTGGTAGCCTTGAGTCGTTGAATGTTGTCATTCAACTTGGTCTTTTAAACTGTAAAGTTTAAAGTTTTTTCGTCACTTGGGATTAGTGATTAGAGGGAGTTGGGTAGGTTCTTATATTCAGGGGGAGTTAACCCTTGAGTAAAAGATTACTAGGATAAAGAAAAGGCGTACATGCCAAAAGGTGTTTGGTAGTGTTGTAAGACTAAGTATTGATTCGGAGTAGTAGTGTTCACTTCCTGGATTGGTATCCTCCAGAGTAGGGCTGTTTAGCCCCGAACTGGGTTAACAAATCACTTGTTTTATTTATTGCTTTTATTTACTTCAGTACTGCAATAAATCGTGATCCTCATAACCAGTTGTAAGACATCTGTCCTGCCAAGCATTTGTTTGCATTTTAAAGTTGTATCTTTTAATTAATGCTTTTAAAAACAATAAGCATGCATGTTTTGGAATCCATCCATTCGTATTCACTCTTTTCGGTGCTTTTTCACTTCTCGCGTTAACAAACTTGAGGGGAGGATGATGTAAACTATATGATTAAAATTGCTGATATGTGCTGATATATGCTTTCATTAGTAAGACCCGGTTGACGATGTCAGGCATTGTTTCACTTCCCAAACACCGGAGAAATAAGGAGATAATCCGTATTCAACCCCTTTGAGCCAGAAGTTGGTGTTTTTTCTTTACAAAAAAAACCCTTAATCTTGACCCGGGGCAGGGTAGTCTTTCAATTAATTCAATGATACATCCTAATACAAGAGGATCCTTTTGTCTGAGATACAATAAGCCATGAGTGGACAAAACTCACAATAGTATGTGGCAGTCACAATTCTCCTTTACAAAAAGAAGAAAAAAAAGAGCCCGCTAAGTAAAAAAACTTAGGCAAAATTCAGGGCGTCCCGATGGAGCACAAAATCAAGAATTGGTCAATGCTAAAATAAGGGAGTAAAAAATGAAATGACATCAAAAGCAAGCATGTGAATGAAAAGTGACTGTCACTTCAAGAGTCTCATCAAAGTTTCGACCAAAGCGTCAACATCGAACATTATCATCGAAAATCCTCTTGTCGACCAGAGTGTCAATCTCAAACATCATTGTCAAAGAAATCCTCTGGATGACCAAAGCCTGTCTGATGAATTAATTGAATATAGGAATGAAGAAAATCAAGAAAGAGTAGGTGGGTAAAAACAGAACTTTGAGCCTAATAATCTCTTTTTTTCAAAACTATGAACCAAGCCACGTTATAACCCTCAAAAGACCTAATTGAAGCTGGGTTACTTTGAGAGCATAATCAGCAAAATTATTGTTAAAACTGACTCCACCTGTTTGTTGAGTAACTATCTTTTACACACACCAGACGATTTTTCTATAAAAAATTTTTATTCCAAAACTTGCATGTACATTACATCAGAAACACTTTTCAAAAGAAACAATTTTGTTTGCAAATTTATGTTTGGCGTCAAAGAAATTCAAGCAAATGGTGTAATCAAGGGCGGATCAACTCAAAATGCTCACAACTTGGGGCAAGTTACCTCATGGTTCTGCCAATCAGGAACAAGACCTTACACCCAGGGGCATTATCTTCAAAAATTCAAAGTCAAGGTTTCATTAATTTGGGGCAAGTTACTTTAGGATCCTACCAATCAGGGGCAAGACCTTACATCCAGGGGCATACCCTTCAAAGATTCAGAGTCAAGGTTTCACTCACCTGGCACATTTTCGCTGTCAGAGTACCGCCAATTTGAAGCATCCTAAACAGTGGGATTCAAAGATGGTTAATAAGAACTTTTTCATGTCTTTTAAGCATAAACTACAAGCATCTTCTTCTCCATATCATGAATCATAGAAGCATACAACAACATCTGTCCAAAGAATGGATAGACAAACACAGTCATTGCTACAAAAAAAAAAAAAAAAAACAAAAACAAAAAAGCTCGCTAAGTTGAAAACCTGAAAAGGCGGCTTAGGCAAAAATGAGTGTCCCGGTGGATTGAAAACTTGAAAGGGAGATCGAGGAAAAAATTAGGGGCAAACAAAAAATATATATTCCCGGTGGATTGAAAACCCGAAAGGGCGATCCAGACAAAAGTTAGGGATTTCAAAACAAAACAAAAAGCAAAGCAAAATGAAAAAAAAAACAAAAAGGCATGACTGTCGGAGTGTGACCATGAGAAAGCAATCTGATTAGGCCTACAAATGGCGACTTCTGCCAGACTTCTGATTAATGGGCCGAATCCCCAAGACTTGTTGTTTCACCATCAGCTGATACTGTGTACCGGGCGTCGCCCCGATGATTTGATTTAATTCATTTACAAGGGTGTTATCCCCAATGAAGAACTGTTGAGTGGTTGTACAGCTATGTCGGGCCACTTCCCATTTTACCTGTCTAGTCTTGTCTCGTCCAAGTCATATGCAGTCACACTGCCATACAAATACGAGTTTCATACATTCACACAAATACAAGTCTCATTTAGTCATACAAATACAAGCTACATTCATATCATACAATCATTCATACTTTAATACATACATTTTTACATACATACATATAAATATTCATACATACAACATACAAAAAAAAAAAAAGAGAAAAAAGAACATTCATACATGATTGCATTGATCATCCAGTGTCTTGCTTCAGTTATTTTTCCTAAAAAAGAGTCGCCCCCAGTGTGTCTGGTCCAGAGATGTCTCCATCAATCATACATCCCAAAAGAGTCATCTCCAGTGTGTCTGGTCTAGAGATGTCTCCATCAAGCATATTTCAAGTGGCAGGTTTTAAGTACAACCAATTTGCAGATTTACGTTTCAATTTCCCCAAAAGAAATCATCTCCAGTGTGCCTGGTCAAGACAAATATCTTTTCTTATTATGTCTTGCTCTCCCACAATGACGGCAAACTTTATTTTTCTTCTCGGTGTCCTGCTTTTCTTGTTACACCGATTATGCCAAGTATGAAGGAGGGAGTAAGTTCAAATACCATACCTATTCTCTGTTTCTAAATCAAAACTTTACTTTTTCTGCAACGCATATTGCTATTTTTATAATTAAAAACATTTTTCTAAAAACCCAAAGCGAATGCAAAAACCACAAGCTTGAATAGCACTTGCGAAGTTTTGGCACGATCCTTGTGGATACGAACTCATTCTAGACACCTAGAGTGTGAATTATTACTCGACGAAAAACTAGTGCACTTGCCAGACCGTAGTCATTCCTCAGCAAACTTGTTTCTTTCCCGGTCAGATAATTCTCATTGTCTTACATTCAAACACCCACAAGCATAACATTTAGAATATTACATCATAGCTATTTACAGTTTAGCTCGGTCAAAAAATGGTGTACTTTGTATTTAAGTCTCTTCTACCATCGAATCAAAACAAAAAAAACATCATCAAAATCAATTTTTTTTTCTTTTTCAAATCCGGTAGAAGAAACTTAAATAGGGGCATCTGTCATACCCCATTTTTTGACCCTCATTTTTTTTATATTTCTTTTTTCTCATAAGTGTCATATTGTTTTATTATTATTGTTATTTTATCCATTAAATAAAAAATGTCGAAAAATAGTATTTTAATTCATTTACGCTGCTTAACTCATTTAATTTAGATTATTGATCCTTTGGTTTATTTTTCATTTAATTCTTCACCATTTATTTTTTTAAATTCCCTTTTTGTCCAACATACATTCATAAACATTTCTTCATTTGCAAGAAACATCAAATTTAGCCTTTCAAGATTCTTTTTTTATGAACTTATTTTTAACCTTTTTCTTTCATGTTTCTTTATATAAAAATATTAAAAACATTTTAATTTTTTAAATTTCATTTTTTTTATTCATATTATTTTTCATATATCATTTAAATTAAATTTCTTCAAGATTAAGCAACTTTTTTCCTTTTAATTTTTTCACGTTTCATCCAACCAATTTCATTATCTTATTAAACCCAAAAAATGACCTTATTGCCCATAGCCCCATTATATTTCATTTGTCACATTTTTATTTAATTACCATTTTCATTTTATCTTTTTTCTACCCATTTTTATCATAAACAAAAATCCCAAAAATCAGATCAAAAGAACAACTCAAATTTCTCTCCATTTTCACACATTTTTTTTTTTAAATTTCATTTTCTTCATAAACACCAATAAAACTCTTAATTCTCTTCACAAATCTCTCATAAACACTTACAGTAACCATTTCATAATAAAACACAACAGTTCCAATCTCAGAATTTCGAACATAAACCACCACAAAAAAACTCAAAAAAGTGTAGATCCTCCAGAACAATTCAGAGCTTCTAAAAGATTGTTCCCACTTGATTTACATTCATAAACATGTTCTGAAGTTTTTCCAATGTTCTTGGCTTTAATTCAAACTGAAACTCGTGTTACCATTTTTGAGTGTTCATCACTTTATTCGTTCATTTTTTACGTTTCAAGCTTCAATAGCAAAATCTATCCATGGATTCATTACCAAGACGATAAAACAAGCGGGTTTGAACTTTTTTTCGTGAGGATAAATCATTTCATAATTCTGGGTTTCTCAAATTTGAAGAAGATGAAGATTGTCGCTACCGTTGAAATTTCGTAGCTAATCCGTGGTTGTTTCGTAGCAAAACGCGTTGTCCTGGTTCCTGCAACTGCTCATTTTCCAGATTATATGTTGTCCGTTAGATCTGACGTGCATGCGAGGAAGGACTAGAAGCGTTCGATCTGTTTAAATCCTGACGCGTTGGATCATTCTGAACACGATCGAACAGCTCTTAGAAGGTGGCGCCCAATGTGAATTATACGCCTGATGTACTTGATGTGTTTTGTTGGACTTTGAATTTTTTTCTGAACTTGGGCCTGAACGCCCATAATCACTATATGCATCCCTGTCATTTTCGTTTTACATTTTACACCCCTGTTTATTCTAAATGTTTTTTTAGTTTATGAGATAAGTGCTTTTAGGATAAGCCTATTTTAAGCTATTTTAGCATATTAAGCACGAATTTGAGGCTTATTCCATTATTTTCTATTTTTCTATTAATTATTTGTTTAGTTATTATTAATGTGATTTATGTTAATTAATTAATTGCTCTTTTAATTTTGTTTTGAGCTTATGAGATAAATGCTTTTGGAATAAGCTATTTTTAGATATTTGAGCCTATTGAGCATGAGGTTGAGGTTTATTTTATTTTTCTATATTTTTTATTTTAGTTGTTCATTTAGTTATTATTAATTGTAATTAATGTCATTAATTCTTTATTCCTTTCTAGCTTAATATTTATTTATGTTTATTTATTTTATGCCATTATTGTCTCATCTCATCATATTTATTTATTTTCCTTTTATTTTGTATATTTATTATCTTGTGCTTTAATATCTTGTAATTTACTTATTGTTCTTGCATTTATTTTATTTATTTTTTGCTTTTTGACCTTAGAATGTAATTAGGACTAATTGTAAATCTATAAATAAAAGTGCATAGCATCTTCCTCTCTTGCATAGCATTTCATGTTTATTTTTATCGCAATCGGACTTAGAATGTATTTAGAACTCAATCTACCTATAAATGAGAATGTGCATCTCATGCATCTTTATTTTTTTTATCGCTTTCCGCAAAACACGTAACGCTAAATCCGAGAGAAAAGACGTCACTTCGATCCAATATCATTGTGAATTGTCTTCGCGCTTAATTTGAACCTTTAGGATGTTTTAGTTTAGTCTCCTAGGTCCCTAGATGTAGTGTTTAAAAGGATTGGTTTTGCCATCCAAAAAGGGTTAGCGGCGCAACTTGTTGCCCGTTTGCCTTCCATTAAAGTGTAATTATTATATATATATATATATATATGATATTATTAAAAAAAAAAAAAAACCTTTTCAAAATCCAAAATAATTTCTTTTCGAAAACATCGTCAAAACACAAAAAAACATTTTCATTATCAAACATTTTCAAATACAAAAATGCTTGGACTTCAAACCAAGTCGTATTTTCTAAATTCAATCAAACAAACATTCCTTTTTTCCTTTAATCAAAAACCTTGGATTTCAAACCAAGTGTTTTTTTTAATCACTCAAACATTTTTTCTTTAATAAAAAAACCTTGGATTTCAAACCAAGTGATTTTTCTCGCTTAAACTCTTTTTTTCAAAAAAATCTTTGGACTTCAAACCAAGTGTTCGCGTCTCTTTTTATAATCAAATCTCAATCAATTTAATCATTTAGACTTTCCTTTGCAATTTAAAATCAAATCAACCTGACATTTGATGCCACTTTTTGGCTTTTGTCTTTAAAATCATTTTCAAAAGCTTAAAATTATTCAAACACATTTACTCGTAATTTCTAACCCGAACTACGGTGATTTTGATCCCTCTCGGATACGTAGGCAAAAGATTCATCTTTTCAAATCAATAAAATCAACAAAAACTTTTTTCCCTTTCTTTTTTCTCAAACTTATAAAAAAATCAAAAACATTTTCTTTTGAAAACTTTCGATCATCACACTAGATTTGTCTTAGGTATTTTATAAGCAAATTGATTTTTATAGCACAAAGATAAAATAAAAACAAGAGTTTTCTATAGGATACTATAGATACTTAGGGTGCTAGTACATTTCCTTCGTATAACCAACCCCCTAACCTTTAATCTCTAAATAGGGTGTTTTACGAACTTTTCCCCTTTCCCTCGGAAAAATTAAAGATCGGTGGCGAACCTTTAAATTGCGAGTCAACGCTAATTAATAGTTCGATATCCAAGAATCACCGCGACAACTTTGAAGACCAATTACAAGCAAAAATCATGAAGAAACGAAGTTACTTGTTGAAGAAGACAAGAAATACAAGAAAATACCAAAAAGAGAGCAAAAAGGGTGAATTATGCATGTCATCGTACCATGATGGTACATCATCGTGGTACGATAGGGTTTGTTTTATTTTTAAAGCAAATCTGTGCAGTAAAACAAACAACCGCCCTCATCGTGGTACGATGGGATCTCACCGTACCATGATGGTTCAAAAGCCCAAATCCAAAAAATCTATAAGTAGAGCACTCCTTCACAATTATTGATACGGTAACTCGAACATTCAAGACTAGTTGCTTATAGAGGATTACTTGTACACACATTAATGACTACATATTTAAAGCTCAGTCACTTGGTTAGGGTACGTGACAACATGGATTAGTCCCCCGTGGGTATGCCTAATTGACGTGGTCTATGGTGACTTATACTTGTAATTAGGGTAATATTTGTATGAGCAATCACATATTACTAATGCTAATCCGCCAAACAATAATCTGAATAGTTATATTATGCGCCAATTATCAAGCAGGAGTAGGAGAGGGATTCCATCTACTTGACTACCTCATCTTTTTGAATCAAGCATTTTATTTTTTTGCACTTATAATTAGCTATTCGATATTTTAAACAAAATCTTTTCAAAAACCAAAGCGAATGAAACTATCAAACTTAAATAACACTAGTCGTACTTGGCACGATCCTTGTGGATACGAACTCATTCTAGACACCTAATGTGTAAATTATTGCTCATCGACTGACTGTTCACTTGTCAGACCATAGTCAGTCCCGTTATAAAATTAATTGTCTTTGCAAGATTATTGTCCGGTGTATGTTAATCTATACACATTAATAAAGGGAAAACATACTTTTTGGTGTAGCATTTTTTGAAAATTACCATAATACTCTTAACAATTTTTTTTTTAAACCACTTTTCTTTAACTTCCAAAATCAACCACACACTACCAATTTCTCTTCTTTTATTCTACATATCTTCGCCATAGAGAAATACTTTAGACTTTCAAATCTAATTTTTTCAATTTTGTGACAATTCACGTGTAATAAGCGATTTTTTTTTCTTTCTAATATTAAACTCTTTCTTTTTACGTTTTATTTTCAATGATTCATTATCTACACTATATATAAAGGAAAAACTTAATTTTGGTGTAGCCTTTTTTGAAAATTCCCACAATACCCTTAACTGTTTTTTTTTTTTAAAAAAAAACTCTTAACTTCTATAACTTCTATACTCTCTTTTTTTTTTTGACAAAAATAATTTCTATCTTAATAATTTCAATATTTTTTTTTTGTTTTCATCAAACCATTTATACTTTTTAACACATTTTTATTTTCATCAAGTTGGATCATACAAACGGGCACAAAAATGATGAAAGCATGTAAGAACAATACTAAAATAAAAAAGAACGGACTGACGGGCACGGGAGTGCCCGTCTGCACGCTAGTTAGAATTACGGCGAAAAAATGTCTACTTGGTGTTTTTTTTTTTTTTGCCGTCCATTTTTTCTTCTTGCCAACGATGATGCATTGGTTTAAATTGGAGAGACAGGATTTGTTGCATGTGGTGGCGGTGGGTGATTGATTTTGAGGATTAGATGTGCTTCAAGTTGTACGAGAGTATTGAGACCATGTAATGAATATTATTATTAAAATTTTGGTTAAATAGAAGTAGAATTTCATTCATAATTTATACTAAATTACTTTCATTAAATAAAGGGTAAATTGGTGTTATATATGTTTCTGTGTTATCTACACTATATATAAAGGAAAAACTTAATTTTGGTGTAGCCTTTTTTGAAAATTCCCACAATACTCTTAACTGTTTTTTTTTAAAAAAAACTCTTAACTTCTATAACTTCTATATTCTCTTTTTTTTTTCGACAAAAATAATTTCTATCTTAATAATTTCAATATTTTTTTTTTGTTTTCATCAAACCATTTATACTTTTTAACACGTTTTTATTTTCATCAAGTTGGATCATACAAACGGGCACAAAAATGATGAAAGCATGTAAGAACAATAATAAAATAAAAAAGAACGGACAGACGGGCACGGGGACGCTAGTTAGAATTACGGCGAAAAAATGTCTACTTGGTGTTTTTTTTTTTGCCGTCCATTTTTTCTTCTTGCCAACGATGATGCATTGGTTTAAATTGGAGAGACAGGATTTGTTGCATGTGGTGGCGGTGGGTGATTGATTTTGAGGATTAGATGTGCTTCAAGTTGTACGAGAGTATTGAGACCATGTAATGAATATTATTATTAAAATTTTGGTTAAATAGAAGTAGAATTTCATTCATAATTTATACTAAATTACTTTCATTAAATAAAGGGTAAATTGGTGTTATATATATTTTTGTGTTAATTTTTTATGCTAGCTTTGTTCTCACCATAAATTGTAGTTCTTTTTTTGGTAGTATTGTATTCTCCATAGATTTTGCGCCTACAGGAAGAATAAGGAATGTGAAGGCCACCGCCAAGGATATTTTGGTGAGTATATGTATTTCATTTTTTTTCCAATTGTATATAACCTTAAATTAATGTGATTTCTTTAAAAAAAAATTCATTTTGTCTTAATCAAATTTAGACAACCGTTGTTGTGTGCTGTGGATTGAACAGTTTGGATTATTGCAAGTAACAAGATATCATAATGTAATAGGAAAAAATTAATGAGTTCATTTTAGTTTGCAATTGATTTTTACATTAATCACTTCAATCGAATTTACAATTTTATTTTTTAATATTTATATAGTGTAATACTTGGTATATGCAATTCTAATTCATCCATTGATTGATCAAAAAAATAGAAGTATAATTGAATTATCGGTTCAATAGGGAAATGCATGACATCTTTTTATAATTAATTTCTTTTCTTTATCATGGAGTAAACACGAAGACAGTTTCTTGATCCATAGAAAAATCTGAATTAGAGTAATTCTTATATGCTCCAGTTTGTTTGACATTATATTTTTCTTTCATGTAAAATTGACTTTTCCCTCCTTATAATATTTTATCAGAATGTATCATTCATAGAAGGGGTACAACCATAATCCATTTTCTTTCTCTTTTTTTGTCTTTCTCAATTTTCGCACTCTTTGCTTCTAACTTCTTCAATTTGACAAGTTTAAAATTTTGTTTAGATGCAGGGACAATAATAAAATGAAGAAAGAAGGCCAATGATTATATAGCTCTTGATAAAGAGATTGAAAAATTTACTGAATATGTGGTTTGTTTATGTCAAATGTGATGTATAAACGACTCGAATTATAAGTCATTGTGGCAGCATCTTTTCTTTCGAAATATGTTCGACGTGAAAGGATGAATAAATCTTATAATTTTGATGCATCAAATTCAAACAGTCATTTGAAAAGTGAAATGCATAAATGAAGTGCTTATGACAAGAATTTCTGTAGTATTTTAGGTATTATATTAGTAGTAACAGGACTCAAGACAAGCCCATATACGAAGAAAACCCGAGGATCCAAAGCAAAGAGCTAAAAGGAGCAAGAAAACAAGAAAATGCCAAGAAAGAAACAAAAATAACATGTGCGCTGTTCGCTTGTTTGACAGTTGTAAAATTTAAAAGCAATGTGCAAGTATACACAGTCAAGTTTGCAGCAAGTAATAAGAAAAAGTATCGATCCCACAGGGATTGTGATAAGGGAATTTTGTTCCAATAGTAATCCAACAATTTTATGCTTATGAGTGATTAACAATAAACAATTAAAAGTAGCAATTTTTTTTTTGGGTAACAACAAGATTAAGTAAATAGGGTTTTGAGAAACAATTGTGAAGGTGTGTTGAAACTATGATTCATTCAAATCCGGTTTAATGTAGGTGTGTGATGTGATAAGTGAAGGCAAGACTCCTGTAAGCAACTCTTGCCTTAGGGTGTATTTCTACAACGTTAAATCATGCAATGGGTGATAAGATGAATCCTATGTCTAGGTCAAACTTACTTCATTACAGTTCAGAGATCCGTGGTTGTGTTCTTACTATGGCCCTAGCTTATGTCTAAGTCTTAGGTAGAGAATATATGTCTACACCTCACTTAACCATATTAGTTCATTAAGTCCATTTATTATTAGATGTCTCTTAACAATAAACTTGTATTCAGATCTAAGATGATCAAGCCTAGATGCAAATATATAACAAAATAACAAATGAACTAAAAGAGTAAACATACACACATCACATCACATGAATAACATTAAACCTTCATTAAACTTCACATAATTTCAACATCAAGAGTATTAGCTCATGGTGAGCTTAGGAACCATAACAACCAGAATAATAAGCTTACACATTAAAATAAATTCTAAAGGTAAACCTATAACCGTGACGGCACTAGAGAAGATGTCTCAAGCTCCAGTATCGGCAACAATCACAACTCCGGCAATCAGCAAGCAACGGCGGCACACTTGGTTTTTCTCTTCGTTCTTCACAACGGCTGCGCTCTCTCAGCATATGCTAACTTTAGGGTTTAAGGCACCTTTATATAGGACAATCTCTTAGATCATGGGCCTCCCTAAATCCGAGGATAAGACAGCCCAAAGGAATAAAGCATATTCCCCAATGATTAGTATAATGACAGCACTATCAGCACATGGGAAATCTGCCAGCTGTCTTTCCTCGCGTTAGCGCCCGTTCGTATTCTTCATCTGACGTGGCGGCTTTTGACTGCGTTGACTAGTCAGCCGCTTCTTGTGGTTGTACGGAATGGTTGTCTTGACTGTAATTATCATTTGCCTTGGCTCTTGAACCTTTTCAATGGTCCAGTGGTCTGTCTTGACACCAAATGACACCAGAACTAATCTTTTCATGATGAATTTACATTTTATTCCTAAATACATACTAGACTCATAAAAGCATTAAAATAAACCTAAACATTGAATGCAAACCATATTAGCAGGCATTAAATCAAGTGTCAAGGGCCTAATTATACTCACAAAATATGAGTTATCACACCCCCAAACTTGAATCATTGCCTGTCCTCAGGTAATGCGATAGAAAGCAAAGACTTTGTGAGGCTGCTCATCGTATTGACATGACAACAGCACATTCAGATCATAAGCTTCAAGCTTCAGATTGTATTTCAAAGATTGGCATAATTCTTGCAATTCAAAAATCAATAATAACCATGCGTGTGTGTGTGAACTGATATCCTACTGTCAACCAGAGACATGACAAGATCCTTTTCTAAAACTACATAGTCAAGACGTAAGTTATCTTTTTCTTTCCTATAGGTTCGGGGTTTGAGCTTAGAGACTTGCCTAAGGGGGGAGCTATTCTTTTCATGCTTACACAGGCTTTTTGATCATTATATGCAGGGGACATTACTTAGGTTCAATTTTATAGTGCTTTAGGTGCTACTCTACCTTTTCACCTGACGGGATCTCACTTGTAATGAGTCCAACCTGTTACTCCGAGTAGAGCACCCTACACAGCACATGTTCCTCCAGTTTTAGGCACAGGAACCCTTTATTGTCCTTCCAGTAGTTGGCACAAGGACTTATTATTTTTATTTTTTTATACATAATTATGTAACGCCCCATCACTTTTATATCTAGCCATGCTTATGCATTATTTTCCTAACTCCTTTCCCCCAAACATGTTCGTTGTTCATTCCCTTAATTATAGTCCATACTTAGAAAACCTAACCTCATGACTATGTATTTTAAAAACTTATCTAGCCATTACTAAGGTCAACAGTTATCAATCAGTTGTGCATAAAAGGTGCAATGGTTATCACATCAAAAATCCAAGCAAGAATTTCCAAAAATTTCAACAATCCTAGATTAAATTCACTTATAACCTTAAAACTCAGTGGTCATGTCAATAGAATGCTTAGCCAAACAATTTAATTGCGATCTGACTCTCTAAAACGGACAGACTCAATTTATTTGACTCATGCCTCTCCCCCAAACTTAAGCTAAACAGTGTCCCCATTGTTGACAAGGGAAGAGACAACAACAGACAAAACAGACAACCTAAAAACTAGAAACATAAAAATAAAAGACAGGGTAAGACATATACCACTTCAGGCAAGATGTCTGGCGCTTTTTATGGTTCCAGCAGCGTGAACCTTAGGCTTTCTTTTCTTGGTGCCAACGACGTTGGACACCCCTTCATCAGCTCCCTTCCTTCCTTCATTCTTTTCTGCTGAGATAGTTGGCTCAGGATCGGCACCCACGGGCTTATCAGCTTTTGCCCGTGGCACAACTTTTCTTCTTGTTGTGCGCTTTTTCTTGATAATGTACCCAAAGGTTTGGGACTCATCATTAGCTGTCTCCTTTTCCGTCGTCGCCAACTGATCTCCACTAGGATCACTAACAGCAATAGGATTCCCTACTTCCAGCTTAGGGATCCTTTCCTCTTCATCTGCCTGCTTAACAGGCTTATCAGTAGTAGTCTCATCAGAACTATGGCCTTGTCCTTCTGGCCCTCTTTCTTCTTCATTCATCTTCACCTCTTCAGACACGTCCTCTTTCTCAGCAACAACCTTCACACTAACACTTTCCTCATCATGAATTTCTCCTTCTCCAGGGTTTTCTTGAACAACATCCTTCAACAGCACCTCTTGACTGACCAGAGGCTTATCAGAAGCTATCTCTGGCTCACTCAGATGGTCATCTTCAGGCAACCGCTGATTTGACTCAACTGCGGGCTCAATGGGGGATTTGCCTGAAGAGACAATGTGTGTCTCTTATTCCACAACTTGCTTCTTCTTTCCAGACTTTGACTTCTTTTTCTTCTTTCTTTTCTCAGCCTTAGCAGATGGCTTAGGCTTATCTGCACTTGGCTCTTTTTCAGGTTGAACTTCTTCTTCAATAACAATAGGTAAAATCTCTCTAGGGAATGGAGGTACTGGTCCAACATGCTTCTCTGCAGGCAGGCAATACTTAAACTGCAGCTCCATCCAATGACTGAATTGATCATTCCAAGCATAGAAGGCTTGCATATCCCTTTGCATCTTGTATAGCAGAGCCATAACATCTAGAGAGCTAGTGGCAGCAGGCAACTGCAGCCTTGAATTTCGCCCAGTATTTCCCTTTATCAGCACTTCAATTGCTCGCGCATCAAAACCACCAGTTGGCTTGAAAACTTCGTCCCTTTCACCATGCGGTACTAATTGCTTCTTACACAGCCCAGAAATCAAACATGGGTAGTACAACATACCTTCCTTCTTCTGAGAACAGAGTGTGATCTCCTTGGCTATAATCTTTCCAACATTAACATACTGCAGGGCAGTAGTACAGTGCAGCAACACCAGTCTTGCCTTATTGACTGTTTCATTGTGAGCGGTAGGCAAGACAGTATGCTTCAGAAACTGGTACCATACCCTCATCATAGGCTTCAACTGCATCCTCTTCACCGTCCATTCATTCACACCATATTCTTCTTATTTCACTCTGTCCCTTCAATGGTTAAACTCTTCATGACACTTGTCATCTCCTCATCAGACAACGTGGCTAGAGTGGCTTCAGATTGATCTTCTCCATCCTTAAGCCCATAGAAACGGTTGATGTTGGCTTCAGAGTAAAGAACTCATTTGCCTCGAACGAACACTTCCTTCTTCTTCTGATTGGGGTTGGTGAGGTTTGCGTAGAACTCCTTCACCATTTGAGCGTTGTAATCGGATGGTTGCTTTGCTAACTTCTTCCATCCCAGTTTGTTGATAATGGCAGACAATTCTGCAGGGATCATCGTATCATCATGTTCAAAACTGCTAATGAATCCTCGCTCTGTGAAGAACAATTTTGCAGAGATGAATTTGGTGTAACGTTGCTCAGCTTCAATGTTGACGAAGCTATCAAAATATGAATCATTGTTGGAGCTTTAAGAGGCCATGGTGGAATGTGGTGATGGAATTTTGGTAGTTGGAGTATTTGTGAGAGAGAATAGAAAATTGAGAAACTTAGAGAAAAATAGGATTTGTGAAAGTGTTTTAGGGTTGAGAGAGGGGTAATTATATAATCGTGGGTGAAGATGAAAAATTGGAGTAAATCTAATCAAAGATCCGTTGCAAAATAATAAACCGGTGAGGTAATTGAGGTAATGATGGCAGTTGAAAAAGTAGTGGGTAGCAGTTACAACCGGTCACTCTATTGAAAAGCATTAGTCACATCTGGCGCGAGAGATAACTCGCCTGACACGACTATAATTATCGGACAGGTGTCAACAATCAGTGTTTTGTGCTTTGACAGCTAATTTCCACAAATTCTTCAATGACTTCATTAAGGAACCTCCACGTGACTTGACACTTGGTGCTCACAGTGCGCACCCAGCAAAGCATCAGTCATCCACAGTCAAGACTGTGATGCAATAAAGTTGACTCCAATCATCTTTCCTTTTCTGAAACAAACAAAAACTAAAAACAAAAACAAAAACTATTTACATTAGTGGTCTGGGGTGCCTCCCAGCAGCGCTTGGTTTTACTAAGTCCTCAGCCAGATTTGTAACCATAAATCAAACTTCCTCAAGGGTGGTGGTGACTCTAGACCTTGAGTCATCACCCCAATAGTGTTTTACTCTTTGACCATTAACTTTAAATTCTTTTCCAGTTGACTCATCTAAAAGATCAACAGCCCCATAAGGATAAATTTTCAAAAGTTTGAATGGGTCTGACCATCTAGATTTCAACTTTCCAGGGAACAACTTCAATCTAGAATTAAAAAGTAATACTTGTTGTCCCTCGATTAAAACTCTTTTTTGAATCTTTTTATCATGCCAAACTTTGGTTCTAGCTTTATATAACTCAGCATTCTCATATGAAAACATTCTATGCTCCTCCAACTCATTTAGTTGCAGCAGTCTTGCCCTACCAGTTGCCTCATAGTCAAAATTCAACTTTTTAGTAGCCCAAAAGGCTTTACATTGAAGTTCAATTGGTGGGTGGCAAGCTTTACCAAAAACTAATCTGAATGGGGACATTCCCAAAGGTGTTTTATAAGCTGTTCTGTAGGTCCATAGAGCATCAACCAAGAGCTTAGACCAATTCTTTCTAGAAGGGTCTACAACTTTTTCTAAAATTCTTTTTATCTCTCTATTGGATAGCTCTGCTTGCCCACTAGTCTGAGGATGATAAGCAGTGGCAACTCTAGGTTTTACCCCATATTTGGCCAGTAACTCCTCAAATATTTTATTGCAAAAGTGAGAACCTTCATCACTGATGATGGCTCTAGGAGTGCCAAAACGGGTGAAAATATTCTTTTTCAAAAAGTTGGTTACCACTCTAGCATCATTAGTGGGGGTAGCAATTGCTTCAACCCACTTGGAAACATAATCCACAGCTACAAGAATGTATAGATTGCCAAAGGAATTAGGAAATGGTCCCATGAAGTCAATGCCCCAAATATCAAATAATTCAATTTCTAAAATGTTGGTAAGAGGCATCTCCTGTCTATTGGAAACATTACCTATCATCTGACATCTATCACATTGTTTCACAAATTCATAAGCATCTTTAAACAAGGTAGGCCAGAAATATCCAGATTGCAATACCTTAGCAGCAGTTATAGTGCTTCCAAAATGCCCACCATAAGATGCTGAATGGCAATTAGTCAACACTAGACTTGCCTCTTGGCCCGCTACACATTTTCTCAATATTTGGTCGGCACATTTTTTATAAAGAAAAGTTCATCCCAGAAATAATCCCTAGCTTGAGGGAAAAATCTTTTTCTTTATTGGGAATTAAGTCCTGGGGGAACTACTTTGCTAACTAAATAATTGACAATGTCTGCATACCAAGGAGTCATATCTCCAGTTATCGCAAGTAATTGCTCATATGGGAATTCTTCCTTAATCACATACCTTTCTTGATTCTGCACTTCATCTGGGAGTCTTGACAGATGATCTGCTACTTGGTTTTCTACTCCCTTCTTGTCACAGATTTCAAGATCAAATTCTTGCAGAAGCAAAACCCATCTTATCAACCTTGGCTTGGCATCCTTCTTTGCAATGAGGTACTTGATTGCTGAATGATCAGTGTACACTATCACCTTGGTCCCAACCAAGTAAGATCTGAACTTGTCAAAAGCAAACACCACTGCCAAGAGTTTCTTCTCAGTTATTGTATAGTTGAGTTGAGCTTTATTGAGAGTTCTACTTGCGTAGTAGATTGAGTGAAAGACTTTGTCATGCCTCCGCCCCAAAACAGCTCCAACAGCATAGTCACTAGCATCACACATAAGTTCAAATGGCTTTGACCAGTCGGAAGAAATGATAACTGGTGCCGTGACTAAAGCTGTTTTCAGAAGTTCAAAAGCTCTTAAGCAATCTTCAGTAAAGTTGAATGGCACATCATGCTGCAGCAGTTGACACAGGGGTTTTGTAATCTTGGAGAAATCCTTGATAAACCTCCTATAGAAACCAACATGTCCTAAGAAACTCCTTACTCCTTTTACATTGGTGGGGGGAGGCAATTTCTCAATAACTTCTACCTTGGCTTGATCCACTTCTAACCCTTTCTTTGAAATTATGTGCCCCAAGACAATACCTTCCTTGACCATAAAGTGACATTTTTCACAGTTTAGAACCAGATTACTTTCCTCACATCTAATCAGCACCAACTCTAAATTCTTGAGACATTCTTGGAATGATTCTCCAAACACATAGAAATCATCCATGAAAACTTCCATAGCAGACTCAATTAAATCAGAGAACAGTGCCATCATGCATCTTTGAAATGTGGCTGGAGCATTACCTAGCCCAAATGGCATCCTCCTAAAAGCAAAAGTACCGTATGGATAAGTGAATGTGGTCTTTTCTTGGTCCTCAGGAGCTATGGCTATTTGGTTGTAACCAGAATACCCATCCAACAAACAATAAAATTCCTTACCAGCTAGTATATCCAACATCTGATCTATAAAAGGCAAGGGGAAATGATCCTTCCTTGTGGCCTTGTTCAATCTTTTATAGTCCATACAGATTCTCCATCCAGTCACAGACCTTGTTGGAATTAACTCATTTTTCTCATTGGCAACCACTGTAATGCCTTCTTTCTTTGGTACACATTGCACATGACTTACCCATACACTGTCAGAAATGGGGTAAATAATACCAGCATCTAACCATTTGATTATCTCTTTCTTCACCACCTGTTTCATTATTGGGTTGAGTCTCCTCTGACTTTCCACACTATTCTTCACATTATCCTCCAAGAGGATTCTATGCATGCACACAGTGGGACTTATCCCTTTGATGTCAGCCATTTGCCAAGCTATGGCCTTGTTGTGCTTTGAGAGCAGGGATAATAGACTTGACTCTTGTTGATCTGTCAACTCAGCAGCAACAATGATAGGCAACTGCTGACCTGACTCTAGAAATGCATACTTTAAATAAGATGGTAACTGTTTTAATTCCAAAGTAGGTGGTCTCACCACTGATGGAATGTTCACTTTCTTTATATCTGGTGGCATTTCCAGAACCTCATATTTGTCAACCCAAAGTAGATTATTGAGCTGAGTTGAATCTTCACCCGTAGCATAATTACTTACCAATTTCTTGCTTTCAAATGGAGCTAGCTCTTTTACCAGAATGTCTTGACTCTTATTGAATTGCTGCTGAACCAAAGAATCTCAGCATTGTAACAATGAAACATCTTCCACATCTTCTGTAGGATACTTCATGACCTTCAACACATTGAAAGTGACTTCTTGAGCATTGACTCTCATGGTGAGTTCTCCTTTTTCCACATCTATCAAGGTTCTTCCTGTAGCAAGAAATGGTCTTCCCAAAAGTATTGTGGTATCATCATCTGCAGTGAAGTCCATGATTATGAAATCAGCAGGGAAGACAAACTTGTCAACCTTGACCAACACATCTTCAATCCTTCCTTGAGGGTAACATAGACTTCTATCTGCTAGTTGGAGAGTAACCGTTGTAGGTCTTGCAGCACCAATACCAAGCTTCTTGAAAATAGATAATGGCATGAGGTTGATACTAGCACCTAGATCACAAAGTGCTCTGCCAACATAAACATCTCCTATGGTACAAGGAATAGTAAAGGACCCTGGATCTTTCATCTTAGGTGGGATCCTTCCTTGAACCATCTGACTACACTCTTGAGTGAGTGCAACAGTTTCAAATTCACCAATCCTCCTACTTTTAGTTAGCACATCCTTCATGAATTTGGAATAATTAGGCATATGTTGAATAGCTTCAATAAGTGGAATGTTGATGTGCAACTGCTTCATTATTTCTATGAACTTGTCAAATTGCTTCTCCTCTTTGACTCTTCTTAGCCTCTGAGGAAAAGGTGGAGGTGGTCTTTCTCTGACTAGAACAGGGCTGCTAGGTGTAGCTGATTCAGTGGCAATAGGAGTCTTGACGGCTGGTGACTCTTGTGCCTTATCTGGGCTTGACTTCTTTGAGGCAATAGCAGGGGATGACTGTTGACTTGCTAAAGTGACGGTTGAATCTTCAGTTAATCTTTCTTGAGCTTCTTTAATAGCGATAGTCCCCACGCTAGGTCCTTCATACTCTGTCCCACTTCTCAAGGTAATGACCTTGCAAGTCTCCTTTCCTTTGTCTTTTGAAGTAGAGGCAGGTGCTTCAGTAGTACTTGGCAAACCTCCACTAGGTCTTTGAGTGAGAGCAGTGGCTATTTGCCCTACTTGATTCTCCAGATTTTTGATACTAACTCCTTGGGATAAAATTTGGTTCTTTGCCTCTGCTGTAAAAGTCTTTGTCTCTTGCATAAAGCTTTTCAGTATTGCCTCCAGTTGACTGTTACTCTGTGCAGAAAAACCAGGAGGTACAGCAGGTGCTTTTTGTTGATTCTGAGCATTAGCCCAAGAGAAGTTAGGATGATTCCTCCAGCCAGGATTATAGCGCTCGCTATATGGGTTGTTTTTCTTATTGAAGTTATTTACATAGTTGGCAGACACAAAATTTGCAGGAAATTCTTCATACAAGTGAGCTCCACCACAGTAAACACAAGCTATTTCTGCTGAGTCTGACACTACATTGACTGGCTCAGAGGCAACCGCAGGAAAAGCAGGTGGCGTGAGCAAATTCTTCATCATGTTGTGGATCTGAGCAACCTGGGCAGCTAGGGCTGTAGTTTCACTGACTTCAAGCACACCAGCTGGCTTCTTTGAAGTGTTGGAAGCAGGATTTGCTCTGATTGTAGGCCATTGGTAGGTATTTGCTGTGATGCTCTCTATAAGATCAAACCCGTCAGTATAAGACTTTGAAAGTAATGCTCCTCCAGATGATGCATGCAACATGTCCCTTGATGAAGGTGTCAAACCATTGTAAAATGTTTCAAGCTGAATACAAATTGGAATACCATGGTGTGGACATTGTCTCAACATCTCCTTGTATCTCTCCCAAGCATCAAATAATGATTCATCCTCTCCTTGTCTGAAAGAAGTAATTTCATTCCTCATCTTAGCATTCTTGACAGGAGGGAAGTATTTGGCTAGGAACTTCTCAGCTAAAGCATTCCAAGTATCAATGGAATTGGGCTCTAGTGAGTTAAGCCAACCTTTGGCTCTATCCCTCAAAGAGTAAGGGAATAGCCTTAGTCTGAAAGCATCATCAATAATCCCAGGAATTTTGAAGTTACTAGCAACCTCTAAGAATTGCTTCAAGTGTAGGTGAGGATCTTCAGTAGCTGCTCTAGAGAATGGCCCAATAGTTTGTAACATCTGAAACATAATAGGTTTGAATTCAAATTGGGCAGCTGTGATCTCTGGTCTGACTATCCCAGTGTTCATGGCATTAGGATCAAAGACAGCATAGTCCCTTATGTTCCTTGTCCTATCATTAGCAATGCCGATAACATCAGGCACGACAACTGGTATGTCGTTTGGATCGGCCATCTCTTCTTCTTGATCTGAGTTATGAAACCCCTCTTCTTCAGCCAATTCTACACCAACTTGAATATTCACTCCCTGATTCCTTCTTAAGATTCTGAATGTTCTTTCAATCTCAGGATTTGGTATGAATTCTGGTGATAACAGCCTGTGCATACAAAAAGTCTACACACCTGTCTAGACACCAAATGACAGATACAGATTAAATCTCAAATAAGCTAAAAACTAAATGAATAACTATGGAACTTAAAACCGCACAATCCCCGGCAGCGGCGCCAAAAACTTGTTCGCTTGTTTGACAGTTGTAAAATTTAAAAGCAATGTGCAAGTATACACAGTCAGGTTTGCAGCAAGTAATAAGAAAAAAGTATCGATCCCACAGGGATTGTGATAAGGGAATTTTGTTCCAATAGTAATCCAACAGTTTTATGGTTATGAGTGATTAACAATAAACAATTAAAAGTAGCAATTTTTTTTTTTTGGGTAACAACAAGATTAAGTAAATAGGGTTTTGAGAAACAATTGTGAAGGTGTGTTGAAACTATGATTCATTCAAATCCAGTTTAATGTAGGTGTGTGATGTGATAAGTGAAGGCAAGACTCCTGTAAGCAACTCTTGCCTTAGGGTGTATTTCTACAACGTTAAATCATGCAATGGGTGATAAGATGAATCCTATGTCTAGGTCAAACTTACTTCATTACAGTTCAGAGATCCGTGGTTGTGTTCTTACTATGGCCCTAGCTTATGTCTAAGTCTTAGGTAGAGAATATATGTCTATACCTCACTTAACCATATTAGTTCATTAAGTCAATTTATTATTAGACGTCTCTTAACAATAAACTTGTTTTCAGATCTAAGATGATCAAGCCTAGATGCAAATATATAACAAAATAACAAATGAACTAAAAGAGTAAACATACACACATCACATCACATGAATAACATTAAACCTTCATTAAACTTCACATAATTTCAACATCAAGAGTATTAGCTCATGGTGAGCTTAGGAACCATAACAACCAGAATAATAAGCTTACACATTAAAATAAATTCTAAAGGTAAACCTATAACCGTGACGGCACTAGAGAAGATGTCTCAAGCTCCAGTATCGGCAACAGTCACGACTCCGGCAATCAGCAAGCAACGGCGGCACACTTGGTTTTTCTCTTCGTTCTTCACAACGGCTGCGCTCTCTCAGCATATGCTAACTTTAGGGTTTAAGGCACCTTTATATAGGACAATCTCTTGGATCATGGGCCTCCCTAAATCCGAGGATTAGACAGCCCAAAGGAATAAAGCATATTCCCCAATGATTAGTACAATGACAGCACTATCAGCACATGGGAAATCTGCCAGCTGTCTTTCCTCGCGTTAGCGCCCGTTCGTATTCTTCATCTGACGTGGTGGCTTTTGACTGCGTTGACTGGTCAGCCGCTTCTTGTGGTTGTACGGAATGGTTGTCTTGACTGTAATTATCATTTGCCTTGGCTCTTGAACCTTTTCAATGGTCTAGTGGTCTGTCTTGACACCAAATGACACCAGAACTACTCTTTTCATGATGAATTTACATTTTATTCCTAAATACATACTAGACTCATAAAAGCATTAAAATAAACCTAAACATTGAATGCAAACCATATTAGCAGGCAATAAATCAAGAGTCAAGGGCCTAATTATACTCACAAAATATGAGTTATCATGCGCTAGCCATCGTAGTACGATGACTCCCATCGTACTACGATGAGAGTTATTTGGTAGCCAAGCTGAAAATGCTCAAAATTTAGTTTTATTTTTGCATAAAATCTACCTATTGTAGTATGATAGGGCCATCGCAGTACGATGCTTGCTGAGGCCCGTTTAGAAAAGTATAAATAGAGCTCCTCTCCCTCATTGTTATTCATTCGGAAATTTGAGAACCTTCTCTATATTTAGAGTAGTTCTAGAGGAGCTCTATAGGAGAAACTTTCCCCTTTTACAGAAAAGCCATCCTCGGCAAGATAATATCTTTCTTTAGGTTTTCATAGTTTTTATTCTTGGAATTTAAATTATGTGTTCTTTTGTTATAGATCTTTAGGGTTGTGGTGGAGAAGCTGAACTCCCCTATGAATATTTGGAGTCTTTGATTGAGTCCCAAGTTATAATAAATGTTGTATAGTACTATTTGTCTTATTTACTTTCCTCCTATAATTAAGTTTCCGAAGTCTCTCTGAATAGAGGGAACGCTCACAGAATCGATTATTAGGAACATAATAAACTAATAATGGTCCAGAACTGATAGTAAATAAATCTAGGGGTATAGAGACGGTAATATCCTGAACTACCTTCGAACTGAGACGGTAGAGGAGGAATCGGGAACTAGTTGTGAACTTAGCAATTAGAGGTTGAACAGTCCGATACTAGGCCCTAGAGGCATTGGATGGTCGATGGGCATAATGCATATGTATAAATAACTCAGGTTGTAGTTAGGGTATGTGACAAATGAGATAGGCACTCGTAGGTATCCTTGTTATAATTTATAGAAACTTTATATATATTAGGGCAATAGTATGGTATTGCCACTTCAAGAATATAATTGACGCCGCTTGTTAGATTAGATAACTATGTTATACACCAATCATGCTGAATAGTAATAGGGGAGGGACTCCAAACCACCATACATATCATTTATATTTATGTCTCAACTTTACTTTTCTGCACGCATTTCACAATTTTTATAAAACCCTTTATAAAACCCAAAGCGAATGCAAAACCGCAAGCTTATATAATGATGGCCGTGCGATTCGCACGATCCCTGTGGACACGAACTCATTCTAGACACCTAGAGTGTGAATTATTACTCGACGACAGACTGGTGTGCTTGTCAGGCTGTAGCCAAGTTTTTTGCACCGTTGCCGGGGATTGTGTTCACCTGGATCTGTGAAAGTTCTGGATCTGTGAATACAAAAAAACCAAAAAATATTGTTGATTGACTACGTTCGTGTCAAACCTTCGCTAGTGCTATTCTAGTTCGTAGTTTTTGCATTCGCTTTGGTTTTTATGAAAAAGGGTTTTAATTTTATAAAAAGAGCGATATGCGTTGCAAAGAAAATAAAAGTTTTGATTCAGAAACATAGAGGATAGGTATGGTGGTTGTACTTACTCCCTCCTTCATACTTGGCATAATCGGTGTATAACATAGTCATTCGTACTATTATCGGGTGTCAATTCTATCATTGTTTTAGTAGCACCTTACTGCTACCCTATGTAGGCAAAGTCCCCCTAGTTTTGTAACTAAGGCACCTACGGGAGCCTAACCTCGCTTTGTCACATACCCTTATTACTAGATTGAGTTATTTACATACATGCATTATGACCATCGACCATCCATTACCTCTAGATCTTAGTTACGGTTATTCAGTTTCCAATTGTTATTACAACTACTTCCTGATTCTTCCTCTAATTATTAAGTCATAACTAGTTCAAGATTGTTTTGTCGTTCCTTTAATCTAGTGTTATTTATTACTAGTTCCGGACAAATAATAGTGAGAACCCTAATATGCTACTATTAAAGTAAACCCTAATTATTTATTCTAAGACGTCACCGTTTATCCGGCCAAGATTCCGGGGAGTTCATCGGGGAGTTCATCTTCTCCACCACAACCTAAGGAATTATTACAAAAGAATACATAATTAAATTACAAGAATCTAACTATAAAAAACCTAAAGAATCATACCTTGCTGAGTTAGTTTTCCCGCAAGGGGAGAAAACTATGCCCTTAGAGCCCCTCCGAACTTCTCTCCAAAAGGAATAGAAAGTTCTTCTATTTCTGAATGAAAAATAATGAGTTTTGGAGGCTCTATTTATACTTTTCGTAATGGGCCTCAGCAAGCCATCGTGACACGCTAGGTCCATCGTGTCACATTGAGCAGATTTAGTTCAAAATTATAACTGATCCTGTGCGTTTGATCTGCGTGATCACCACGCATAGCCATTGTACTACGTTGAGCTTCATCGTGGTACGATGATAAGATTCTTTTCAAAAATATAATTGATCTCGTCTTGGCAAGCAAGGAGCTTCCATTGTGTCACGTTGGGTGCCATCGTGACACGATGGGCTGATATTCTTCATTTTTGGGTTTTTTCTTGTCTTTTGCGTTTCTTCACCTTGTCTTGAAGCTTTTTCTCGATTCTTCAGGTTTTTGTTGATATTTGGGTCTGTCTTGGTCATTTTACTACTAATAATACTACCTAAAATACTGCAGAAATTCCTGTCATCACAACCCCAAACTTAAATTGTTGCTTGTCCTCAAGTAACATGTTGTCAGACAAGATCGTTAGCGAGTTAAGAAATAAATAAAGATGATAGGAATTTCACACCCTTACTTGTTCAGCAATGGTACCGCTGATTCTTACTGTAGTATGCAATGCCAAGTCCTACTTGGTTCAGGAGACGTTGATAGTAGCGAGTCGGACTAGTGTCTGCAAGAGTCCATGTTCAACCTTTTCTCTCTCTCACATTTTCGCTTGAAATTGAAAAGGTCACTCTCAATCATCGCACAACCTGCCATTTTACCATAGGCTTGCAAGAATTCTAAGTAACCTGTCAAAATTTAATAAATATGCATTTTTGGAGGTCTTTAAGGGTTATAACGTGGCTAGGGTCAAGGTATGACATTTTTGGGATAAGTAGGCTAAACTTGGAGTTAAGTACTACTTTGTTTCCTTTTTGTGTACGCAACCTTATTCCATAGGGTACCTTTTATTTTTGGTATTTTCAGAGAAAAGAACCGGAGACACGTTTGTGGTTCTTTTTCTATCACTGTTTTTGCAGAGACTTTTTTTAGGGATTTTTGATGTTCTCCCGTCTTTTTTATTTTTATTATTTTTTTTTTGTAAAGACTATTTTTTTAGGGATTTTTCCCGTCTCTTTTTTCTATTTTTTTCATTTTTTTGTAGTGATAGTTCTCTGTATACCCACCCCAAACTTGAATTGTTGCTAGTTCCATGAGCAACCCCAAACTTTGATTGTTGCTATGATCAGAGAACTATTACCTAACTCCAAAAGAGGGTAATTCATTGTTTTTCTGGTCTATAGGCTTGTATCGTGGTTTGTCACCGAAAGAATAGGGATATATTTTTTACGGCTCAAAGTGGTTAGCAAAGGATAATATTCATAAGGGTGGTTTGAAAAAAGCTCAAAGTTATAACAAAAAATTGCCTCAATGCATAATTTAATAAATCAACCAATTACAGAGAATTGGAGCAAGTTTTGAAAAATAAACAAGAGTGCGGAACTCTCATGGATCGAAAGAAATTGGTAATACCTTTGGAAATATTTGGCTCAAATCCTCACTTGGCTTAGGTATCTGAAGGCGTGAACACTTATCTGCAGACACCGCTTCATCACTCGTCTCATTGTCCCCCCGAACTTCTGCTTTTCGGAGCATTCACCTTTGGTGTTTGTGTTAAGGTGCAAAATCCAGATCATCAGCTTTTACAACTTACTTCGCTGCAATCTTACCTATAACAGTTTCTCATGCACAAGATAATAAACAACAACAAATATTTAATTTTTTATAAGACAGGGGCTGTTAACAGATGAATATGACATGCTGGAATTCTGAGTACATTTTATTGAATTGAAAAACTGAAGCAAATACTAAATTGAAAATACTGAAACAAAATACTAAATTAGAAATACTTAGAAAATAACCTTGGGTTGCCTCCCAAGCAGCGCTTGTTTAGGGTCTCATTAGCTTGACGCATTTCCTCCATTACAGAGGATAGGTTCGCATGTCTCTCTCTTCTTTAGGAGCTTCCGCCTTAGCTCCTTCCTTCTTGGTGCTCTTCTCGTACTTCTCTGAGTCCTGTTTTCTTTGAAGGTGGCAAAACAGATTCTTCCATCATCATCTGAAGCAACTGGTTTGATGATAGATTTACCTTTGCCTTTTGGTGGACTTTCCTTCTTTTCTTCGTGTGGTATGCTGACCCAGCGGTTCTCCTCTACCTTATGGAACCGTATCTTCCTTCCTGTAGCAGCTGCTTTTTCAGAGGTGGCGTGTTAACGCCAAACTTAGATTGTTCTGGCCGCCTTTCGGTTTCTTCCCCATGCTTTGACCCTTGTTAATATTCGTTCTTGAAGCCTGACTTGAAAAGGACCTTTCCATGGTCAACCCTTTTCCTTCTTGATTCCTTCACTGAGACCAAGTCAGGCACAGTCTTCAAGAAAGTTGTACCCTCAGATGTAGCCTCAGAATATTTCTGATGAGCCTCAGAAATATTTAGCTTCAGAATTTTGGTGAAGCTCAGAATTACTTGCTTCAGAATTTTGGGAGCTCAGATATGATGCGCTCAGAAGTAATTCCTTCAGAATTCCAATGTGCTTATGAACTTAAATTTTAACTTTTAATCCTGCACACTAAAGTAAATTATTAGTACTACCAATTTAACTTTAAATACATTGTTATCATCAAAATCAAATTAGGAGATACAAAACCAATTTTGTTCCAACAATCTCCCCCTTTTTGATGATGACAACTATATGTATTTAAAATCAATCGTTGTTGTTTTTATTTAACATCTTGACTTCAAGTTCTGAGGTTTGCAAGCTCCCCCTGAGTCTGATAACCTTCAGAAGTTTATCAATGATAAATATAAAACAGTCTAAGAGTAATTCATAATGTCAAAAATTATTTCATATATTCAACCTTCAGAATTAGAGGTTTGCAAGCTCTATTTCTTGGATTGACAGATATAAGATATGGTTTGCAAGCTTATCTTATATTATATGAAATTGTTTTGGACAAAATTTATTACTCCCCCTCTTTAAAAGTTTAAAAGACTTTAATACAACTTAACAAGAGAAAGAGTTTAGAAAGAATTAATTTTGAGAGCTTCAGAATTAATTTCACTGCCACATGAGTATAAATATTTCTCCCCCTTTGTCATTATCAAAAACGGGTCAGTCAAAGTGCAAGTTACAGGGCAGTAAATGCGCACAGCAAACAACTACCGGCAGTAAATGCATTCAACGGTAAAAGTTTTGAAAACACTAGGTACGAGGTGAAAAACATACTATAAAATGAGCACCTCAAGATGCAAAAGCTATCATTTTTCAAAAACAACATTGTGAAGACATGGATAGAGAAAATGAAGAGCAAATGCAAAGAGAGTGGGAGAAGCAAAAGTTGGAAGAGGAGGTCAGAATTATGCAAGAAAGAAAAGAGCTTTTGAACAAGCGTTTGGAGGCGGCGCTGGAGATGGAAAGAAAAGCCAGCCAGTTGGTCAAAAGCCTCATGAAATATGGAAGGAAGAACCCAGAAGAAGCAAAAGATGCAGCAAAGTAGGATTTTAACAAATATGTAATTTTGTTAAAAAAAAATGTACTTCTGGTTTCTTATTATGACTAAAAATGAATTTTTAAAGATATGAAAATAATAGATTTATGTTTCAGCATTGGTAGTTCAGAAAAAAATAGAAATGCAAACAGAGATAAAAAAAAAACATAAACGAAACAACTAACCAATAAAGACAGAGTTTTATCCAACAAAATAATGCCGAACATAGCATATCCCAAAAAGTAGTTCAGAAAAAAATAATAAAGTGCCTAAGAGAGTCCTATGGTTTAGGGGCAAGGAGGGTTTTGAGGGTCTTCAGATCTGCTGCCATGGGATCCTGCTTGGCCTCTAAGCGCTCAAATTTCTCATTTTGCTGAGCTGCAAGGTTGTCAATCTTAGCATCCAACTCAGCTTGCTTCTGCTTCTGAGCAGCAAGTTCCTTTTGAATCTCAGAAATTTCTGAGTCAGAAGCAGAAGAACCAACAATATCCTTTCGAACAAACAACTTCCCAGGATCCAGAGAAAACTTGAGATGAGTTGAGAGAGAACTTTGCATAGACAGGGAGAAATGATTGTTGAGGTAGTCCTCTTGCCAATGACGTGCTTCTTTCTGAGAGAGCCTCAGATGTCCTTGCTTGATCTGTTTTGTAACATCCCGATTTTCGTATCATTTTATATTTTATTTTATTTTAATTCTCGATATTTTATTTCTTTATAACTTGGTCGTTTTTGCCGTATTTAGTATATTTTTTATTTTGAAAGATTTTCATTTTCATTTTAAAAATATTCACACTATTCTATGAGATTAATATTTTAATTTAATTGAGTTTTGTGTGTATTAAATTAATAATAAATATTTCATTTTTATTTGAGCTACCATATATTTATTATTATATTTTCATTTAATTTATTTAACTTAAAAACTATAGTTATTATTTATATTATATATATATACGATAGTTTTATGTGTATAGTATATACAAGCTAAGTTAACTTAATTTCATATAGTATTATATAGCATTTCATACTCAATATATATATTAATTAAACAATATTTCTTATAGTATTATAATGGTAATCATCTGGAAGTTGGCATTATGTTGCACATAATTCATAATTCTAGTGAATTGAAGGAGTCATACTATAATACATGTTTCTTTTAAAATTAAGTTTAATTAGCATACAATTACACCTACTTCTTGATATCATGCGTTGGAAGAATCAGAATGAACCACGTCTAATTTTAAGTCTTACTCATCATATTAGGAATAGTGCACAGAAGTACACCTCATGCTTTGCTAGCCAAGAAATTTTACTATAAATAGGCATGCTTCATTCCTCAATATTCATTCATTCATGGTTCAAAAGCTCTTCCCCTATAATCAACGTTTTCTCTCTTTTGCGCGAATCTGTAAGGTTATTTTGTTTTAGTTCTATTTCTAGTGAGTTATGGCAAGGTTACTTCGGTTCCATTACTTTCGAGTCGAGTAAATTTTAGTATACCGTTGTGCTGACGATATATTTAAGAGCATTAAGTTTTCTTTCGAAGATTTGCGAAGGTATTGTCCACTTATTTTAAATACTTTTCTTAATATTATTAAGATGTCGGGATTATGCCCAAATTAACTTATTTTATTTTCGATTATATATTTATATAATATAGTTGAGTATTTATAAAGGTTTTTATAATAAAGATTTTTACTTCTACTATATTTTATTTGAAAGAGATTTATAAGCTTTTAATCTGAATTTTAATTACTAGCAAATTATCAGTAATTACGATGTTAGCAGGATTACCACCGGAGGTGCTGTTTGTCAAGAATTTGATCACAAGCTAAGGTGGGGGCAAGATTTCGTACACATTGGGACGGTTAGCGTAAAATAGCTTAATATATATGTGTGTAGTGGTCCCCACAGCCACTACAATCCGATAAATAACTAAGGAGAGCTTATTTTCTTTTAGTTGATTTTCACGAATCGCTAAACGAGATTACGCCGGTCTTAATTATTTATCATATGCATGATATATGATAATATGTGTTTATATTGTGTTTGCATTATGTGATTATTTGTCTAAATGTTTACTTGATTATTTGAATGATTGTGATTGTAGACTAAGAATGAGATATACTCTCTAAGGTTAGAAACAACAACATTGTTAGTGTAAGATCCCAATAACATAAGGGCAGTTTGTTACTTTGAGTAGTTGTATTCGGTTGGGTTCTGGCTAAGGAAAGACTTGGTAGACTATGTCTCTTACGGTTACCTCTCTTTCCTGGGAAGTCAACCATACACCATTCATTTTATGAATTGAACTTATTGTGTAGAAGTAAGGTTTGTGTGAGGAAAGAATGATAAAGATACTTTGAGGTTATTGATGGAAACTGGCACTCAACCTAGGTGACTAGAGTATGTTATGTTGATTGATGTGATGAATTCTTGAGGTTGAATTAGTACTTAGGGTTTGAGTTGCCATAAGTTGTTGAGAGTGCATATAGAATTGCATTTAGGATGTGTAAGTCCACTGCCGTGCGGTATGGGACGCACGAGGTTGATCAGCTGCCTGAATCCTGACGACGATTATTAGTGTGCACTTGGCTGCAAGATTTAACATCTTGGCCTGTTTAGTCAGGGGCAATCGACTTATAACACTTGGACTCTGTGTGTAGTCAAGTGGCGTAGCTCCGTGGGAGTACGTTGGTGGCAAGTGGTCTCGTGATATCTGATCTCGATGAAAGGGAGGATGTCCTTGACAGCGTCTACAGGCCTGAGTCGGCATATAGTCTAGGAATGCATTAGGGTAGATAGAAGCTACTTTGGGAGAAAAACTGTAGAGGATGGGAGGATAATACGCTTGATTGGTTATTTGTGTTTGACATATATATTCCTATTTTACACCCATCCCCACTTTCTAAACTTGTACGATGTCTTAGCCCTGTGTTTATTTTGTCTTGTATTTTTATCTATATATTTAGATCCCATCAAAGAGGAGTTCAAGGCTGAAGAGGGTGCAGTTCTTTCTACTACTTATACAGTTGGCGATGTAGGTGCCAGTATCACACAATGATAATCAAGGTCTTGTTTGGATAGCCAGTGTGTCTTTTGTTGTCTTATCCTTTTGAGTCTTTTGAAGTATGATGTATTTTCTATGTTTGGTTTCACGTGTACAACGCCGTATCAGATAGATCCGCAAACACCTTTGTCTTTATGATATAAATAAAATAAGTTTTTACTTATATTTGCTATCTATTGTTTATTTATTTAATTTAAATTTCTCTCCTATTTCAACGGTATAAACGGGTTAGAATAGTTACTTCGGTTTCACCGAGACGTTGGGGCGTCTCATGTTCCAACCAATCATTCAAAGCTTTCTGATAGTCCAGCATTTCATTCAGATCTCCATCCACCAACTTATATATATCCTTCAGAATTTCCTCTCGAACTTCAGCCCATGCATTAATATAATATAAGCTTTAGGATTGATAAGAGAAGATCGAATCCTATGTAATGCTTTTCCCTTCCTGTAGATTTTATTACTAACATACTCAAACATGAAATTGGATACAGGAGGGGGTGGAGGTGGAGGGATATTGTGATAGGAGGATTCTGAATCATAGAATTCTTCAGAATCAGAGTCAGAATCAGAAATGTTAATGACTTTTCTGGGAGGTCTAAAGGAAATTGGAGGGTCAGTATTGAGAGCCAAGGTGAATTGTGGATATGTGTCAGAATGAAGGATTGTTTGCTCAAGGTCAGAATCTGTGCCAGGTGATAGAGGTTGAGCAGGGTCAACAACAGCAGTAGGATCCTCAGTTTGCACAGTTGGAGAGGTGGGTTTTGGTGGTTCAGAGGGTTGTTCAACAAGAGATTCAGAAATTTGATCAACAAAAGATTTAGAAGTGTGATCAACAACAATTTCTGAGGTGTGTACGGGGTTAGAAATGATGGTAACTGAGGGATGTTCAGAGGCATCTACAGATGTTGTGGTTTCATGGATAGGTGATTTCTGAGGGGATGGATGAGAAAAGACAAGATCACCTTGAAGATGTTGTTCAAGGTGTTGGAGATCTTCTGTGGTAGAGTCAATGATGGGTGATAGTTGTTGATGTTGTTGTTGTTCCAGTTATTGTTGTTGTTGAAGTTTAGTGTGAAGTTGGTGTAGGGTTTCATTTCTCTGAGATGCTACAGTGGTTAGAAAAACTGAAGCATGATTAACAGCATCATTTATCTCAGAGATTGTTGGGGATTCTGAGAGAGTATGAAGGGCAGGAAAAACTTGTTCACTATTTGGAAACATCATATTAATGGGTTGAGACTCATCAATAGATGGTGGTGCAACAGATGGAGTAGAGGTAGATGTTGGTTGAGGTTGTTTAGAGGTGGGTTCAGAAGTTTGAGCAATATTAAAAATATTATCTACAGGAGATGTAGGCTTACCTGAAGCATTTTCTGAGGAGATCTTCTAAGTAGTCCTCTGTCTTTTGGTGATACGGCTCAGAGGCACATCATCTTCTGTTTCAGAGTCATCATCTACTCTTGCCACAAATGGCCCCATCCTGGGTGCTTCCTTCAGAGTTGATCGTTCAGATTGATCAACTGGAATTTCCTCTGAACCCTTCTTAGCCTTTTTCCCTTTCTTAGCCTTCTTCTTTTCTGGGCCTTTAGCAGCCTCAAAATCCTTCTTCTTACTTGTACGCTTTCTTTTCTTTACATATTCATCCTCAGGTTCAGATTGCAAGTCATCAAGAGTAAGATTAACTCCTTCTTCTCGCCTAGCAGCAATGTAGTTTGCAATGACATCCAAAGGTTCATTCTTGAAGACAGGAATCACATCATCCCTTAAAGATGTGAGCTTTTTCTTAAGAGGGTGGTTTGGATAGTTCAGATTATCCTTAGAAATTTTGTGTACAGAACACAAATTCTCAACAGTCAAAAACGAACTTCTTGATTCAATTACTGTCTCTTTGGCCCCTAATTCTCGCAGCTTATCAACCAATCTCCATTGGAAGAAGAGTTCAGAAAGCAGCCTTGGGAATGCAACCCAGTGCTTATGCTTATCAGTGGTGTTTCTGACATAGGAACACAAAGAGTGAAAGAGATAAGCTGACAAATTTAACTTAGTACCTTTTACTAAGAAAAGGAGAATGTGCCGTTGATCCTAGGAAACTTGATCAGTTCCTCCAACCCTGGGAATAATAGTGGCAATCAAGATTCTGTGCAGAAGTTTCACCATCATATGCAACCCAGAAGTCCTACCCCTCAGTTCTGTACTTAGTGAGGGGTGGAGATTTATTAGTGTCAACCTGAAAGAATCCTTCATTAGGAATCTGAAGCAGTTCAGAAATGTGATTCCTAGTGATTGTGATAGGTACCACAAGAACAGTTGAACGAATTTCAGTACCAGTGAAAGGTTTCAAGCCAAGTTTCTCTCTTGACTTATCTTTGTTTGCTTCTGGGTTTTCAGCAATTTTGTCTTCCAGTTCCTTCATGGCTTTTTCCCTTGAAAACACTTCAGCGCCAAGCCAAAATTCCTTTACCAGATTAGAATAGATAACACCATTAAGCATCTCAAAGTATTTCATCCATCCTTGTTGTTCAAAATACCCTTTCACGTCCAGATTATTTACCCTAAAAGATTCAAAGTCTACAGGGCTCTCTGCAACCAATTCCAGTTGATTAAGTTTAAGTGGAGAAGGTTCAGGATTTCTGGACACAAGTTCTTGAGATTCAACGTCAATGGGTTTAGGAATAGTACGAGCAGAAGATGAAGAGGCCATGGTACGGTTGATGAAAAGAGAAGAAAGAATTTCTAGAGACGAAGGTTTAGAGGAGAAGAAAAAGTGTGGGAAGTGAAAGTGAATAGTGTGAATAAGTGATTATAGTATAAGTTTTCAATTCAAAGCAAATATTTGGGGAAAACACGATAGTGACGTAATGGGGGCGTGGCAGTTACTTTTAATAAAATCATCATTAGCTCTCCTCCATTACCCAGCGGTTACTAGACATGATGGGAAGTTACACAGATAGGGAGTGTTTTAGAAGCCAGCTGTCAGTTAGAGAAACTGAGCAGTCAACTAACACTAGAATAGGTATCTGAGTCACAGTAATCCACATTAAATAATAAATAATTCTGATTGCTTCAGATAAATGGATATTTCAGAATCTAAGATATTAGCTTCTTAGCCTTCCATGCTTCTGAAACCCTTCAGAACTAATTATTCACTCAGAGTTAACATCATTCAGAAATAAAAACCATGTTCAGATTTTTCTTGATAAAATCAAAACGATCAATAGCAAGAGGTTTGGAAAAGATATCAGCCCATTGATGTTCAGTATCAATGAATTGAATCTCAATTACTCCCTTCTGAACATAATCCCTAATGAAGTGATGTTTAATCTCAATGTGTTTGGCTCTTGAATGTAAAATAGGATTCTTAGACAAACAGATAGCAGCAGTATTATCACAGAGAAGTGGTATACTACTTATCCTTATCTGATAATCTTCCAACTGATGTTTCATCCAGAGCAATTGTGTGCAACACTTAGTAGCTGAATTGTACTCTGCTTCTACTGTAGATAAAGCAATAGTTGCTTGTCTCTTACTAGCCCATGATATAAGGTTTTAATCTAAGGATTTCTTATAAAGCAATCCTAGATTTGTGGTTCCCTTCAGATATCTAAAGATTCTCTTAACAGCAGTTAGATGAGATTCTCTAGGATCTGATTGAAATCTAGCACACATGCATACACTGAACAAAATATCTGGTCTAGGGAGCAGTGAGGTAAAGGAGAGAACCAATCATACCTCTGTATAATTTCTGATCAACTTTGCCTTCTGATTCTTCCTTCAGAAGACTACTTGAAGGATGCATAGGAGTGGACATAGGCTTGCAGTCTTCAAGACCAAATTTCTTCAGCAAATCCTTTGTATATTTGGTTTGATGAACATATACTCCCTCTTTTCTTTGATTGATTTGAATTCCCAGAAAGAAAGTTAGTTCACCCATCATACTCATTTCAAATTCATCCTGCATAAGCTTAGAAAAATTCTTGTATAGAGAGGCATTAGTTGAACCAAAAATAATATCATCAACATAAATCTGAACAACTAAAATATCATCTTTTAAGGTTTTTCTGAAGAGAGTGTTATCAACATGTCCTTTTTGAAAGCCATTTTCTAGTAGGAAAACACTTAACCTTTCATACCAAGCCCTTGGAGCTTGCTTCAAACCATGTAGAGATTTCTTTAATTTGAACACATGGTCAGGATACTTCACATCTTCAAAACCAGGAGGTTGTTTAACATAGACTTCTTCAGAAATTACTCCATTCAGAAATGCACTCTTAACATCCATCTGAAATAGAGTGATGTCATGGTTGACTGCATAAGATAGAAGAAGTCGAATTGCTTCAAGTCTTGCTACTGGTGCAAAGGTTTTAGTGAAATCTATGCCTTCTTGCTGACTATATAGCCTTGTGCAACCAATCTGGCTTTGTTTCTTACAACCTCTCCTTGTTCATTTGTCTTGTTTCTGAATACCCATTTCGTTCCAATAATGTTCTTATGTTTGGGCTTGGGTACCAGATCCCAGACATCATTTCTTTCAAACTGATTGAGCTCTTCTTGCATTGCAATGATCCATCCATCATCTGATAAAGCTTCCTCTATGTTTGTAGGTTCAATTAAGGAAATTAGACCAACTAGAGATTCATTCTCTTTGAATGTTGATCTGGTCTTCCTTGGGCTATCTTTATTTCCAACAATTAATTCCTCTGGATGAGATGATCTATATTTGAATTTTCTTCTGGGCTGAGTTGTCATCTGAGTGAGTTCTTCTTTTGAATGATCTTCAGATTCAAGATCTTCAGAAATCTTTTCATTCCGAGTCTCAGAAGGATAAACAACAATGGAGAGATCTTCACATTCATATGACTTTGATGAGATTTGAAATTCTGCAAAGTTTTCAGCTTGCTCTGACATTTTATTGTCAGGCTCTTTATCATCAAATCGCACATGTATAGATTCTTCAACTGTATGAGTTTCAGAATTATATAATCTGTATGCTTTTGAGCATTCAGAATATCCTATGAAGATACCCTTATAGGTTTTAGCATCAAATTTCTTTAGATAGACTTTGTTGTTTAGAATATAACAAGTACATACAAACTGATGAAAATAAGAAATATTGGGCTTTCTTCCTTTGAACAGTTCATAAGCAGTTTTGTTCAGAATAGGTCTTATAAAGATTCTGTTCTGAACATAGCAAGCAGTGCTTACTGCTTCTGCCCACAAATACTTAGCTAGGTTAGACTCAAGCATCATGGTACGAGCCATTTCTTGCAAAGATCTATTCTTTCTTTCTACAACACCATTTTGCTGTGGTGAGAATTCATGAATTACTCCATGCTCTGAGCAGAAAGATTCGAAAGACTCATTTTCGAACTCTCCACCATGATCGCTTCTAACCTTCAGAATCCTAAGATCCTTTTCACTTTGTATTTGTATGCAGAAGTCACTAAACACTTCAAATGCATCACTCTTAGAATGAAGGAATTTCACCCAAGTCCATCTACTGAAATCATCAACAATGACTAACCCATATTTCTTACCATTGATAGAGGCTATAGAAACAGGACCAAACAGATCAATGTGAAGCAATTCTAAAGGCCTGGAAGTAGCGACAATGTTTTTAGACTTGAAGGAAGTCTTAGCAAATTTTCCTTTTTGACATGAGCCACAGAGTGTGTCTGAGTGATAATCAATGTTAGGCAAACCACTAACAAGCTTTTGTTTACTAAGCTTAGAGATTAACCTCCAGTTAGCATGACCAAGACGCTTGTGCCATAACCATTTCTCATCACTCAGAGACAAAAGACATATAATCTTTTGGTCAACCAAATCAGAAAAGTTTACTTTACAAACATTGCCAACTCTCATTCCCTTGAATACTATGGATTTGCAAGAGTCTTTTGATATAGTACATGAATTCTTATCAAATGTAACAACACATCCATTGTCACAAAATTGACTAATGCTCAATAGATTGTGTTTAAGTCCATCAACTAACCAAACATCTTTAATGGAAAGAGAGGAATTACCAACTGTACCTATACCAATGATCTTCCCTTTTTGTTTTCCTCCAAACCCCACAGAACCTCCCTCTTTCAGAGTTAGGGTTTGGAACATATGCTTTTCTCCCGTCATATGTCGTGAGCAACCACTGTCCAGGTACCTGTAACACCCCGATTTTCAAAGACCAAAAAGGGGCCTTATTTTTTTTTTTAAACAAAACAGAGCGCGCATAATTTTGTGACGAGCCGGCATTAATCATACAACAGGACTAATTATCTGTTAGTACAACCCAAGCATCGACATAGTACTAATCATACATAAAAGTGCTTTCGAGAAGCAAAGTGTGTAGCTGAATATTACAGTACAAAAGACAACCGTCTAAACCACAAGTATAAGTACTCAGATACAATTATCCAAAAGAGTCAGAATACTACGCCTAACCAAAAGCATGGTGTACAAGACACACCGGCACACAATCTAATTAGATCAGCCACGCCACTCGATCACTGAAGGCTCAAGAAGCCACCGTCGTCCTCACGACCCACGGTCTCGGACAGGAATCCATCGTCTAGGTGGGGGTAACCCGTTCATGTTTCATTTCAAGGGTCACCACAAGTACCACATAATACAAATACCAAATATGGAAAGCAAATAAACATTTATCATTTTCTTCTTAACAAGCATTATAATTCAAATGCGCACATAGCTTATCAATGCAGACTCTACATGATCGTGACACCAATCACTGGCTGCCACATGCATGAATTCTAGAATTTAACCTCTACGCAGAGAGTTGTAGGTCCAACCTACTAACCCCGCAGGGTCCATCAACATGTAGGCCCAGCCCACTAACCCCGCAGAGTTCAATATATGTAAGCCCAGCTTACTAACCCCTCAAGGTCTAAAATATGTAAGCCCAGCTTACTAACCCCTCAAGGTCTAAAATATGTAAGCCCAGCTTACTAACCCCTCAGGGTTTGGTGAAGTCACATAGACAAACACTTGGTGCTTAGGTGGGTCCTATCGCAGGAAATCCACACCCGTACACGCAACTATGTAATGCATGAGCATACGATACCTCTTATCTATGCCAATGCATCAATTACATATCAATCATGCATATGTAATCACAATCTCATGTTAATACATATATTCGCAAATCATATCTAACGTAAGCATGTAGGTAACAAAATCTCATCACGAGAATACATAACACATACATGCCAAGCACACAATCACATCACAGCACCAAGCATACACACATATCATTAACGATATAAGACGGAAATAAAGGTGCCCTTACCTCGGCAAGCTTCCACAACTATTTCTCGCTCAACTCTACAAATCACGCTTCCTAAAATATAAGCAGCGTAATATCAATAAAATACTCTCACTGTATTCTATCGAAAAGAAACCAAAAGCCAAAAATCTAGAGGGGTCTAAGGTACTTTCTAACACTCTCGGATAGTGATTACGAGTCATCCCCATAGTGATTAAAAATTCATGAAGTTAAATGCACTATTTTCGTTACGCGAAAATAATTTCGTTTCAAAACAATTTATGAAACACTTTGATTCCTAACTCCAAGGCAATCAATTATATATAATAAAACCGTATGAAGACAACCCAAAAACTCTTTGAAAATTTTCTTAAAAATAAAATTTTACTTGCGTCACAGGTTACAAGTTTTTCCTTTTAAATCAAATGGCCATAACTCACTCAATACTTATCTGATCGAGACGCGCCATGCGCCAAAATATTCGTCTCGAAAAGACGAACTGAATGGTTAAATTTCTATGACAAAATATAACCTTTCAAATGGACGAAAATGCCCTTCAAATTTCGGCCAGTAGCAAAAACATCTCTAAACTATTTTTTTTGAGAATCAAACATAGCAAAAACACTTATACAATTACTAATTTCACATAAACCAACTCAATTTGATTTTAATTTAAAACTTAACAACTTTTTCAAAACCCTAACTTCATAAACTCATAGAATTTTAGGGCTTTTCAATTCTAACATTTTCTTTTCAAAATTAAACCATTAAAACAACTAAGGCCAACTTCAATTGCAAGCAAAAGAACTCAATTGAACAAAATTATAACTTACAAAATATTTCCTCAAAATCATTTTTAAAAATCACAAATCAAATCTTTCTAAATGCCAATTTTTATTTTAGATCATGGATCATGGATCTATACCCTTAAAGAAAACAAAAGTTAACTTTGGACAATCATAGTACATGAGTGTCACGGCCACTTGAAGAAAATGGTGAAAATATTTGGTTTTCAAATCATATGAATTCATAACTATGGATCCATGTCTATTAAGTCAAGGAAATTTGGAAATAATACTCTTTCATGAAACTTTTAGATTTAAAACAATCTCTTTCAAATCAATAATGTTCCTACCAAATATTTTCCAACTTAAATAAAGAAAATGTAATTCATGATTTTACATAACTTCATGATTACTCAAGTAGTGATTGAAAACTAAAATCAAAATAGTCTACCACTACCAATCATAATGGTTCGGCCAACACAAAAGAAAGTAGAGAAGAAATTGATTTTTACCTCTAGCACCATAAGCCTTAAGCTAGCCTTTTCTCCTTAGTTCTCCCAACACTAGATCTATCATATCTTCCGGTTCCCGGGTGGCCCACTTTCTTACTTGTCGCAACCGTCTCTCAATTGCTAAATCATCAAGGAAGTTCTCAGGGATTAGAGTGATGTCCTTTTTTATTTTCTTTTTTTTTGAAAGACGTTTTCTTTCCCCCGACCGATGACTCGCTTGTTCAGTACTGCTAACTATTATAGGAGGATGCCGTCCCCTCGGGACTACCTGTAGTTTCGGTTGTTGAATCTCGTGCAAGTTAGGTTGTGCTTGTATTGGCAGCAAGCGGAACGTAGGCGCTTTAGGTAGGTGTGTGTTGACCATGCACTCTCGCGTCATGTAATGTCGTATGATAGGATAGAGGTGGTGTGGTGATTGACCTCAATGCTAATGGTTATCCCCACCCAAGGTTCAACGAATGAATGAAGGATCGTACCCGGATAGAAATGACGGTCTTCCTCTGATGTCTCCAAGCCGGCCATAATAGAATAGATAGGCAAAGCAGCCAATAGCAGTCTGTTTTAGCCTATCGATAGATAGTAGGTTGCTTCCAAGCTCAAACCATTTGAAACTGAATTGCTACTGTATTCTTGTTATTGATAGAGTGGTATTATCCGCCCCTGTCAAATAAAGTAGAGGGAGAGAAGGAAAAAGAGCAAAGGATTTACAAGTCTAATGGGAGAGGAATGGCTGACACGTTGACTGCCTTCGATAAAAATAGAACCCAAGCGGTCTAAGCCCCGGGACGGACCCCAACCGAAAGAAAGGCGCTAGACGGACTAACGGCAAGCGAGATAAAGAAAGCAGCTGGCCCTATGTGTAAAACCTTGCCGCGGGAGAGTCTTTCTCCAATGAGAATAAAGCAAGTTTTTGGGCAAGACAAGAAAGGAACTCGCCCTTTGACACCACACCAAGGGATAAGAGCTGATTGCTGGCGATGACTTGGTGAAAGGAATCTATGAGAGAAGGTTCTCAAACCGGGTTCCGACCGAATGAATAGAGCGCGGAGCCAGTCTTTAAGTAAGTGGGCGTTAAGCGTAACGAGTCTAAGGGCGGGATAAAGCTTGAAAGGAATTGACGGGCGTAGGCTTAATTAATAGTGAACGCAGACCCCCCTGCTTATAGATATGAGATCAATGACTTAAAAGACAGATGTCGAGATAAACTGTTAGACTTATTTATTGCGTTGCGAAGAGAGATCGAAGACGAAGATTTTATGACGCAGTGCGGGCACTGGATGGAATAGACAGAAAATATAACAACCCACCGGAAGGGCATACCTCAGGAGCACCAATCTCCCCCGGCAAACATCTATCTGCACGAGGAAAAAAAATGAAAAAAAAAAAAGATGCTTTGGGAGTGTGAGATACGCAAACGGGGAGTACGCAGCCGAACAACTTGCCTTTTGTTTTTCTCACAAAACTCATAGAAATGATATGGTAGAAAAATATGAGATATATGAAGAATGGAGTAATGGTTCGGTTTGCTGAGAAAGAAAGAAATGGAATGACTTGCTTTCTCACATATAAAAGTCAAGGGATTAATTCTAGGCCATTGGATCAAATAGTAAAAATTTGCAAGATTAAATCCTAGCCATTCATCCAATCTTGGCCACAAAGCAGCTCACATAAATATCTAGATATTTAGTGAGCTTGTCAACTCATCTCACTCAGTCTCCACGTTCGCTCTTAAACGAGTCGTATTTCGCGTACCGATAAATTTTACTGAAACAGAAAAATTCTACCGTAAACCATACAATTAAAACCATTCACAAACAATTCGAATAAATTTTATTCCGAATAAATTTTTTCTCCTTAGCTCGGAAAAATATAATGAGATCAAATTCACATCACAGTCGATATATAAAGTCTCCATTTAAATTTTGAAGGAAATCGAAAACCGTAATTTTCAAACAACAAGTATAATTTCTACTCGTTTTTCCAAAAAATAGACAAAACCAAATTTCGAAATTCTGACGGCACAGGAACATTCTCATAGATAAATAAAGACTAAGAAACGAAAGTCTGTGCTTTTCCAGCACACGAGCACAAAACAGACTCCAACTCAGCAAAAATGTTGTTATTACGACGATACTCACAAAAATACTTAACAAAAACCCTAAAGTGCTTATTCGTTACTTATTTCTCCCACACAAAAGGTACTGTGGAATTACGGGTCTTACATTACTACCCTCCAAAAAGAAGTTTCGTCCTCGAAACTAAATGTAAGAGCAACAACTCAGCTAGTTATTACTATCACTAACACAACAAAATCTCGTAGGAATAGGTGTAGCCACACAGATGCTAACACTAGGTGAAGCCACACAGATGCTATCACCACAATACTGGTACGACCGTGCACATATCGCAACCCTCTACATAGTCGCACTGGTTCCAAACTCTAGACACAAAGCTAGACATCACACAACGAATTCACCACTCGAAATCTAACCTCACTACGAAGGTTCACAACTCGAGTTCTCAAAGATCCTAGGTCAACACGATAAAGTTTCCAAAGTCACCCCTTACGCCTCCGCGACATAGCCAACTCAACTAGGCTCACACGAAGTGGTGATTGCTACCCTCCAAAAAGAAACACCAAAAACTCTCTACGCACTACCAAAGCTGGCAAAAACTTATCAATTTCAGTCAACATGACTCCGTCTATTATCAACAAGAGATCAAGGATGATCAGTTCCTCAATTTGTCAATAGATAGCCGACAATCATGATGGTGGCTTAGACCATCTTTACCTAACTTTCATAATGCTCCCTTCCACTTGGGCTCCAAGTCATCCGAGGCACAAGGGTCTAACAATTCCTTCGATGTTTTCTACACATTTCCTCAATTCCTACTACCTCGATCTCCCCAATGAGACCCAATACTCAAAACACAACACTTAAACCCTCATGCTTCCACTCTTGAAACAACTGTTAAGTATCACCCAACAGTAATACAGTGCTACCACGACAAGTACCACCCAAACCATTACACTCAGAAAGAAGTTGCCATCTTGTTAAAAGAACTTCACAACTTCACTAACATCCATAAGTCCTTAATTTAATAAATACGCCTAATCGTATTCACATTCGGATCTCGTTCCAATCACGATTTTAATAATACCATCCCAACATCCGGTTGGTGATCCAAACTCCTCATTTTTCTTGGCACTTGCCAAACTATAACATCTAATCCTTTTGGACTCCCTTTATTCAAATCTCACATTTCAAAAAAAAAAAAAAATCAATTTCTTATGCATCCACATATTTCCCAAATTAATACTTAGCTTATCCTTGTCTGCCTTAGCATAAAACATTTCTCCTCGTTGACTGCCATCGTCGGCTTAAACCATTCCACGTCCTATTCTCATTCTATTTCTAAACTCTCTTGAGTTTCTTCCTCTTATCATTAAATTCTCTTTTACTCAAAAGAGCTTCTCACCCTGACAATTCTTAATTGTTCCAACATCTTATCCTTAGAGTAAATTCCTACATCCAATCATATGATGAGATATTTCTCACCTCAACCGTCGTTCAACCGCTTCTACTATCAACGACCAAAATCATTTGTTTTCTCAATGTGCATTTTCCTCTATGCTACGCCTATCCTCATTGTAACAACTATAATGAATCAAGGTTCTATTAGTTTCCACCAAACTTTGCCATTAGACAATTGCTTACCCTTTTTACTTCCACATACAACACACACACCTCCATGACATCCATTCAGGTGGTGCTTTCGAATCCTTAATATACACACACAATCATAATTTTCCAAATCATGTGTGAATCCTTTCGCCAATCTTTAATTGACAAAAGCCACATTCTCATGTGCTTCTTTCTTACTTATTCATAACATGTCTTCCCAACGACTAACTTCATTTGCGACTAACTCATTTATCTACTAATTTGCAACTTTCAAGTTCAACAACTGTCTAGAGTTGGTTCCCAAACCACCATGACCCATATCTTGTTGATTCCAACTTGACTCATCTTATTCATCTATCAAGCCACTGAACACTTACCTCAAATATTAACGCTTGAACTTTCAAGAACAGCTACCTAAGCACAACACTTTGCTATGATTTCAACCTTAATACGTTCGATACCCAAATCATACTCTTGAATCTACTCCTCAAGAAATACAATTACTTGTCTTACCATCTAGATCCATCCATTAAATCCTAATATATAGTAGAGGGCCTTTCTTTATAGTAATCCTCACTATCTCAATACTCTTATGAATGAATCCTTGTCTAATCACAACTTGATATTTCTAGAAAATTTCCAAATATTGTCGTCCATGACCTGAATTTCTTAACATTTGGTTACCTCAACTCCTATGATTCCATAATTTCAAGGTACTACTTGCTCCTTCAACCCTCTTTGTCGATCAAAATCATTAACTTAAATGCACATCCACACAGGATCTCTACTCAATCTTGACTAATCTCTTCAAACTACTCAATAATTTTAGATATTTAGTGAGCTTGTCAACTCATCTCACTCAGTCTCCACGTTCGCTCTTAAACGAGTCGTATTTCGCGTACCGATAAATTTTACTGAAACAGAAAAATTCTACCGTAAACCATACAATTACAACCATTCACAAACAATTCGAATAAATTTTATTCCGAATAAATTTTCGCTCCTTAGCTCGGAAAAATATAATGAGATCAAATTCACATCACAGTCGATATATAAAGTCTCCATTTAAATTTTGAAGGAAATCGAAAACCGTAAAATTTTCAAACAGCAAGTATAATTTCTACTCGTTTTTCCAAAAAAAAGACAAAACCAAATTTTGAAATTCTGACGGCACAAGAATATTCTCATAGATAAATAAGAGTAAACAGTCATTTTGGTCCTCGAAAGTGTAACTCGCTGTCACACTAGTCCCTGAATGTGATAAAATTGCAAACATATCCACAAATATCTGTTTTATTAGTCACTTTGGTCCTCGAATATGTTTTTAAGTAGTCAATTTAGTCCTCGAATGTGTTCTTTACTAGTCAGTTTAGTCCAAAAAATCACTATCAAAAGAGCTATTAGGGATGTATTTGGAATTTCGGTTCATTCAGGGACCAATGTGACAATGAATTACACTTTCAAGGACCAAAATGGTGGTTTACTCGATAAATAAAGACTAAGAAACGAAAGTCTGTGCTTTTCCAGCACACGAGCACAAAACAGACTCCAACTCAGCAAAAATGTTGTTATTACGACGATACTCACAAAAATACTTAACAAAAACCCTAAAGTGCTAAGCCGTTACTTGTTTCTCCCACACAAAAGGTACTGTGGAATTACGGGTCTTATAGTACCAGGGCTGCTGCTTTACCTTTCCTTGAATGAACATCTGAAGCAAACATTATTTCAGATTTTGGTACCCACATTCTGATGGGTCCTTTTGAGTTAGTCTTCTGAATGACATTCTTCCTTTGTTTTTTATGAGTAACAGAAGATCTAGAATTAATTAAGCTTTGACAGGAATGTTTAGGCTTAATTTGATTCTTAGATTTAGATCTGGAATATATCACAGTTCCAAAGGTCAAGCAAGCATCTGAAGAATCTTTGCCTTGATTTCTCAGAGGTTCAGAAGATTTCTGAGCTTTGACTTGAGAACTCTTAGGTTCAAAAGTTTTGGGTTCAGAAGAACTTGGTGCTTCTGAGTCTTTGAGTTGAGGTTCAGAACCTCCTTTAGAATCAGATAACTTCAGATCTTGTGTTCCACTTTTAACAAAGGTTGAAAATAATTCAGGTGGTGTATCATCCTCACTATATGATTGTAGAGGTTTATCCCAGTTCTTAAACCGAGAGTAACCAATACCTTCACCATAGTTACGAGTCATATGATAAATCATGGAAGCCATTTTACTCCTATTAAAAGTGCAACGAATAAATTCATGGAGAGCATCTTCATGATCATCATCGAGTTTGTCTGCCAAGACATAGTTAGATTCAACATGACAAATACGAATGTTTAAATATTCATTTTCTTCATAAAGAATCTTGGCATCCTTTTTCAATGATTCATGAGCGCTTTTCAGAATTTTATGTTGCCTTACCATCTGAGTATAATGTTTCACAGCAATCTTAAGAGAATCAACTAATTCAGATTTAGTCATATTAGAGTATACCTCTTGATCATCATCTGAGTCATATTCAGAATTCTTTTCAGAGTTGTTGTCTTCAGAAGTATTTGCCATTAGAGCAAGATTTCCTTCTTCATCATCCTCAATTGTTTCCCAAGTAGCTAAGAGACTTTTCCTTACCTTTTTTTTGTACTTCTCTTTTCCAAAGCTCTTGTTCTTTCCCTTGTCCTTGGAAGACATTTCTGGACAGTCAGCAATAAAGTGTCCAGATTTCTTGCAGTTATAGCACTTGTTCAATTCTTCCTTTTTGTCTTTGGTGAAAGAACTTCTTGAGCTATTTCCCTTGCTTGGAAACCTTTTGTATTTCTTATTCCATTTCTGAAATCTTCTAACCATGAGAGCCATTTCTTCATTCTCAGAATTTTCTTCCATCATATCATCAGAAGTTTCTTCTTCATGTTCAGTAACTTTAGCCTTCACAGCCTTTGAGGAACTTTGAACAGAGCTTAGAGCCAAGGACTTCATTTTCTTGACAGGTTCATCTGCCATGAGTTCTAGTTCATGACTTCTGAGTGAGCTTATCATATCTTCAAGAGAGACATCATCCAGATCATTGGATTCTTGAAAAGCTGTAACCTTTGGTCTCCATTTAGGAGGCAGACTCCTCAGAATCTTCTTTACATGATCAGGTACAGTATAGCTTTTCTTCAGAACTTGAAGACCTAAAACAAGAGTTTGAAATCTTGAATACATGGTTTCAATGTCTTCATCTTCCTTCATTCTGAACAGTTCATATTGATGAACTAACAGATTTGCTTTAGCCTCTTTAACTTGCCTCTTTAGTCTTAGCTGAAGATTTATTAGATATCTTCAAATACTCAGCATGAGATATGGCACCAACAAGCATATTTTTGACAGTGTGATGATATTGTTTCTTTCTATCAACATCAAATAACTTTCTGTAGGTATTTCTTACAACACCTTCTTCATCCATATGATCAAAATGTATACCATCCTCAACTATATCCCATAACTCATCATCAGTACCAATGATGTAACTATACATTTTGGTTTTCCAAAAGGGAAAGATTGTAGGATCACTATTGAAGAAAGGTGGTTTGTCTCTATGATTGTCACTTCTCTCATTCTTGTCATAGCTATGTGGAGGAGAGACAGCAGAGTGATCTGGTCCACCAGTTCCAGAGGTAGACATGTTTTTCAACTAAGTACCCTAGATCTTTACTGTTTCACTGTTAAGTGATGAGCAACACAGACCGGTGCTCTGATGCCAATTGAAGGTTGAAAAACAAAAGAAGGGGGGGGAGGGTTGAATTGTGTTTAGATTTTTGCTAAGTTTAAAACAATTTGCAGCGGATAAGATTAAACACACACAATATATGAGGATAGAGAGAGAGAGAGAGAGAAACAAATTTTATACTGGTTCCTCCCACTAACAGGAGTAGTCCAGTCCTCTTGTCCTTCACAAGAGATTTCACTATAATCACTAAGATTACAGATGCTCAAGCACTAAGCAAGAGACTTTAAATGCTCAAGCACAAAGCAAGAGACTTCCAATGCTCAAGCACAAAGCAAGAGACTTCTCACAAGTTTAATGATAATAAAGATATGAGATGGACACTTGATATACTATCAGAGGTGTTTACAAAATACAACACAGTTACAAGACTTCTTAGAAAAGTATCACAAAATTTCTAAGTGTTAGAATAGCTTCAGAATTTTAACAGAGTTTTAGCAAGTTCAGAAGCGTAAGTCTTGATTGTAATTCTTCACAAATCTTCTTCCTTTTATAGATGAGAAATAGACGTTGAAGATTATAGCCGTTTGAAGAATTCTTGAGACGCTCCATTGTATTGATCAGAGTGCTAATAGTTGTTCTGATTTGCAGTGCTTAGGAGCTTTGACGTTTACTACAAAATGAGAGATTCCTTTTGGCTTTAGATATCTGAACCTCAGCTTAAGCCAAATAAGGAAATACTCGTTCTTGAAGCCTGACTTGAAAATGACCTTTCCATGGTCAACCCTTTTCCTTCTTGATTCCTTCGCTGAGACCAAGTCAGACACAGTCTTCAAGAAAGTTGTACCCTCAGAAATATTTCTGATGAGCCTCAAATATTTAGCTTCAGAATTTTGGTGAAGCTCAGAATTACTTGCTTCAGAATTTTGGGAGGTCAGATATGATGCGCTCAGAAGAAATTCCTTCAGAATTCCAATGTGCTTATGAACTTAAATTTTAACTTTTAGTCCTGCACACTAGAGTAAATTATTAGTACTACCAATTTAACTTTAAATACATTGTTATCATCAAAATCAAATTAGGAGATACAAAACCAATTTTGTTCCAACATTTCCTTCTACCTGTAGCTGTGCCATTTTATCCCCCAGCTCCTCTATCTCTATCTTCAAATTCACCTGAGTTGGAGTCGATGATGTAGCTTCTTCATTCTTCCATTCGAGCTTGCAGCATTCATCCTTGTTCGTCTTGGAAGTTGGAATGGTGATTACATATTCTCCACTCCTTAGTGTCATCTCTGCAAGATCCATGTCAATGATGGCCCTACTAGTGGCTAGGAATGGTCTTCCCAAGATGATGGGATGCTCTTCATTTTCTCCAATGTCTAGGATCATAAAGTCTACTGGAAAAACCAGGTATTGGACTTTCACCAGGACATCTTCCACTGTACCTGCTGATCGAATGGTTGATTGGTTAGCTAATATGAGTTCTTTAGTTGTACCTGCAGTTGGTAATTTGAGCTTGAATTTGTCTGCCAAAGATAAATGGTATGACATTCACACTTGAGCCCACATCACATAATGCATTAACTCCTTCTTCCCCAATCTGACAGACCATGGTGACGCTTCCAGGATCTTTCTTTTTGGGTGGCAGCTTTGATCTTTTTGCTAGGCTTTCGTCAATGTCTTTGAGTTCATCAGCGTATGCATCATAAGCTTCTAATAATGTCATTCTTAGCGCATTGATCTCCTCCTTGAACTCCATCAGCTTTTCCTCTTCACGCTCGCGTTTTGTCTTTCGATCTATCAACGCTTTGCACTCCTTTTTTGAGTTGTCCACCGTCTTACCTGCAATCTTTGCTTCATACTTTTCTCGATCGTAGTCATCACATACTAGCCCAGTATGGTCTTCCACGAAAACGGTCCCAGATTTGTATAACCATTCTCGAACGACATTCTGCCGGTACTCAGGTTTTCGGCGTAATTTTGCCGAAAATGGCGGCTTCCTTTTATAGAACTTGGTTATGCTCTTGGGTGCCAGCATGTTCCATGTTTTCAACCATTTGTCGTATCTATCCACTTTTTACTGGGTGGTAGATCAAGAAAGTTTAAACTGTCTTTGTAGGTGTGTACTTCCTTGTTGCAACCTGGTGATGTTACTGGTGCGAAAATTGATCCAGAAGAGTTTGAAATCAACACAAGTGACATTCAAAAGGGAGTTAATGGCGTGGGGGCTGTTTTGAGTCATCATCAAGGGCTGAGTTTAATTACTTGGCCATTTTAATCATTTTCATCAATTAAGACAAATAAAATTCAGCCATTCAAAAGCCTATCCAGAGTGGTTACAAAAGGAGCATAAAAAGGACATTCAAAGCCTTAAATGGCGTGTGGCTAGTTATGGAGAAGGAGTTACAATAGCTGATTTCATAAATGTCATTTTTATTACTAGTTTAATTGCATTTTATGTTGCATTTTTATTTGTGTTTTAATTAGGCTATGCATTTCGGCCATATAAGCCATGTATGATGATCATTTTGAAGAATCCAATAAAACAAGAACAATTTCAGTCAAATTAGAATTTGTGTCTACATTTTCACCTAATTATTTGCAAGTGTCGCCTTGAAAATAGTCCGATTAGCTCAATTGGTGTTGAGTGCTAATCTCTTTGTTAGGCTATTGGTGTAGTTTAACATTGCCTATCCCTTGCTGTTCTCACTAAAACAAAAGAAACAAATACCCAAAACACTTAATAGAATTCGACTAATAAGGGTGGTACCTAGTACCTTCGTTATTGGTTGTTTGCTTCCGCTATCCTTACGAATTAAAGCACTCTAATTCGTATCATTAGTGGTATCAGAGCTTCGGCTCTGAATCCTTGTTACGTGACAATGGTGGATTTCAACAGCGATGATTTCATGGACAGATTGCATGAAGCCTTAAGGAGCGTCAATTTGGAAGATGAACGATGAAGGCCTAGAAGGGGTGAACCACGTCCAAACGTGGATGAATTCAAAATCACCGAGCTACCTGAATTCAATGGAAGTGCAGTCCCGGAGGTTTATTTGGAATGGGAGCGCAAGATCGATAGAATGTTTGACTTCAAGGATCTTGACAATGAGAAGCGTTGTAAGGATGCTATTCTGAAACTTAGCAAAAGTGCATCGTTGTGGTATGAGGGCTTGAAGGCTCGAAGAATACGAGATAGGAAGGAGAAAATCAGTTCTTGGGAGTCCTTGAAAAGAAAGTTGCGCAAAAGATATGTGCCATCGAACCACAGATTGAACTTGTATAAGAAGATTTCAGATTTAGTACAAGGCAAAATGAGTGTTGCTGAGTACATTGATGAATTCGAAAACCTATGCTTAATGGGTGAATTGGAGGAAAATGAAGAGCAAAGAATGAGCCGTTTTCTTCGTGGTCTGAATAAGAACATAGCATTTGCTGTTGAGCTATGTAATTATACTGACTTCAACACTTTGAGCACCTTGTGCTTAAAAATTGAAAATCAAAATAAGAGCAGATATAATGCTGGGAGTTCAAGTGGTTGGTCCAAGGGAGGTGTGTCGGGTAGTGCAAATGCAGCCCCTAGCACTAAACCAAATGTGACTCAACCAAAACAGGGTGAGCCTACTCCGAAACAGTCTAGTACTGCACCCAAAGAGACTAGCCTATCGAAGGTTAGGTGTTTTAAGTGTCAAGGTTTTGGACACTTTGCTAGAGCTTGTCCTAATCAACGAGTTGTGACCCTCAGAGACGCGATTAGCATGCGTGATGAGTTGGTTAAGGAAGAGGAAGAATCTGGTGGCAATGTTGACATGGATGGACCTGAAATTGTCAAAGATGTCGACGATGAGGTAGAAGTATATGGACCTCCCATATATGATACTTTGATGCTCAGAACTTTGCAAGCCAAGGCTGTACCCGTGGAAGGAGATCAAAGGAATCAAATCTTCTACACTAAGTGTCAAGTGAAGGATAAGTGGTGTAGTGTCATTGTGGATGGGGGTAGTTGTACCAATGCAGCTTCAACTGAAATGGTGTCTAAATTAGGATTGCTCACCACAAAACATCCTAAGCCTTATGCACTACATTGGCTGGACAATGGGAGTAGCATAAATGTTACAAGGCAGACGCGTGTGGGATTGACAATGGGGCCTTATGTTGATGAGATCTTGTGTGATGTGGTGCCTATGGATGCAAGTCACATACTTTTGGGACTCCCTTGGCAATTTGATAGGGATGTGACGCATAGAGGAAGGTCCAATGAGCATGAATTGAACTTCAATGGCAAGAGAATTGTGTTGAAACCAATGGCATCAAATGAAGTCCGTTCCATGATTACAAAAAGAGGTAAAAAGCCTAGCCTCACTATGTTTGCTACTGAAAATGAAGTGAAGGATGCTATTGATAATGGTGAATTAGTCTACATGTTGGTTGCAAAGAATGCTAAACAAGATAATGTAGAGACTCCTCTTAAACAACAATTGGAGGCTGTCTTGGGTGAGTATGAAGATGTGTTTCCAACTGAACTACCAATTGGTTTGCCACCTATCCGTGGGATTGAGCATCAAATTGATCTAATTCCGGGAGCTCCATTACCAAACAAGGCTGCCTATAGGTGTAATCCAGAGGAGACAAAGGAGTTGCAACGGCAAATTGAAGAATTGATAAGCATGGGTTATGTGCATGAATCAATGAGCCCATGTGCTGTCCCGGCATTGTTGGTTCCTAAGAAGGATGGTTCATGGAGAATGTGTATTGATAGTAGGGCAATGAACAACATAACCATCAAATATCGTTTTCCCATTCCAAGACTAGATGATATGCTTGATGAGTTACATGGGTCGGTTATCTTCTCAAAAATCGATCTAAGGAGTGGATATCACCAAATCAGAATGCGTGAAGGTGATGAATGGAAGACGGCATTCAAGACTAAGCATGGTCTATATGAATGGCTAGTTATGCCGTTTGGGCTCACAAATGCACCTAGCACCTTTATGAGGCTCATGAACGAAGTACTCAAGCTTTTTTTGGGTAAGTTTGTTGTTGTTTATCTTGATGACATATTGGTGTATAGCAAGTCTATTGAGGAGCATTTCACTCATTTGAAACAAATCTTTGAGACCCTAAGAGCACAAAAACTCTATGGGAAGAAGGAAAAGTGTGATTTCTTGGTTGAAAGTGTGGTGTTTCTTGGATATGTGGTGTCTAAAGATGGAGTATCAGTTGATCAAACAAAGGTGGATGCTATCAAGACTTGGTCGAGCCCTACAACAGTTTCGGAGGTGAGATCTTTCCTTGGTCTTGCATCATTTTATCGGCGCTTTATCCAGAATTTTAGCACTATAGCAAGTCCCATGACCGAATGTTTGAAGAAGGGTGCGTTTGTGTGGAATGAGCAAGCACAAAAGGCTTTTGAATTGATTAAGTTAAAGCTTTGTGAAGCTCCTGTTTTAGCTTTACCCGACTTCACTCAACCATTTGAAGTTGAATGTGATGCTAGTGGAGTTGGCATTGGGGCTGTTTTGGTACAAAACAAAAGGCCTATAGCTTATTTCTCGGAGAAACTGGGAGGAGCCAGATTGAACTATTGCACCTATGACAAAGAGTTCTATGCCATTGTGAGAGCTCTTGATTATTGGAGTCACTATTTGCGTTCTAATCACTTTATATTGCATTCAGATCATGAGTCCTTGAAGTATATCAATGGGCAACAAAAGTTGAGTCCAAGGCATGCTAAATGAGTGGAATTTCTTCAATCTTTTAATTTCTCTTCAAAATACAAGGATGGTAAGAGTAATGTGGTAGCTGATGCACTTTCAAGGAGGTATGCTTTAATTTCAATTCTTGAAACTCGCTTACTTGGTTTTGAGACTTTGAAAGATTATTATAAAGAGGATGTGGATTTTGGTGAAATATACTCTAATTGTGAAAATGGAGCATTTGGAAAGTATATAGTGCAGGGTGGATTTTTGTTCAAGGAGAATCGGCTTTGCATCCCAAGGCATTCAATTCGTGAGTTACTAGTTCGTGAAGCTCATGGTGGAGGTTTGGCTGGTCATTTTGGCATTACAAAGACCTTGGAGATTTTAAAAGAACACTTTCATTGGCCAAAGATGTTAGGAGATGTGCAAAAAGTCATTAGCAAGTGTGTTACTTGTCATATGGCAAAGAGTTCTTTCAAACCAGGGGCATATACTCCATTACCAACACCTAGTGGTCCTTGGATGGATGTGAGCATGGATTTCATTGTGGCTTTGCCCCGTACACAGCGAGGTAAAGATGCTATTATGGTTGTTGTTGATAGGTTTTCAAAGATGGCACACTTTGTAGCTTGTCAAAAAACAGATGATGCTAGTAATGTTGCTGATTTGTACTTTCGTGAGATTGTACGTTTACATGGAGTTCCTAAAACTATTGTTTCCGATCGTGATTCAAAGTTTTTGAGTTATTTTTGGAACACATTATGGAGGAAATTGGGTACTAAGTTGCTGTTTAGTACTTCCCATCACCCTCAAACCGATGGACAAACCGAGGTGACTAATAGAACTCTTGGTACTTTGCTACGTGGTTTGGTTAGTAAAACTCAAAAGGATTGGGACTTGAAGCTAGCTCATGCTGAATTTGCCTACAACCGGTCCCCTACATATGCTACAAATCATTCTCCTTTTAAAGTTGTTTATGGTGTGAATCCTTACTTGCCATTGGTTTTGATAACTACGCCAAAAGAGGAATTAGTTCATCCAGATGCCGAGGCCAAACTCAAATCAATGATCAAGCTACATGAGCAAGTGCAAGAAAGAATCAAGGCGGTAAATGAAGTCTACAAGCAAAGGTCCAAGAATAAGAAGCCTAAGTTGTTCAATGAAGGTGATCTTGTGTGGGTCCATTTGAGAAAAGAAAGATTCCCAAGCAAGAGAAAGAATAAGCTCATGCCTAGAGCTGATGGTCCTTTCAAAGTTATATCAAAGATCAATGACAATGCATACAAGATTGAGTTGCCCGAAGAATATGGAGTACATGCTACTTTCAATGTTGGAGATCTCTCACCATATTTAGATGATGATGGTATTCAAGAATTGAGGTCAATTCCTTTCAAAGGGGGAGGGGATGGTGCGAAAATTGATCCAGAAGAGTTTGAAATCAACACAAGTGACATTCAAAACGGAGTTAATGGCGTGGGGGCTGTTTTGAGTCATCATCAAGGGCTGAGTTTAATTACTTGGCTATTTTAATCATTTTCATCAATTAAGACAAATAAAATTCAGCCATTCAAAAGCCTATCCAGAGTGGTTACAAAAGGAGCATAAAAAGGACATTCAAAGCCTTAAATGGCGTGTGGCTAGTTATGGAGAAGGAGTTACAATAGCTGATTTCATAAATGTCATTTTTATTACTAGTTTAATTGCATTTTATGTTGCATTTTTATTTGTGTTTTAATTAGGCTATGCATTTCGGCCATATAAGCCATGTATGATGATCATTTTGAAGAATCCAATAAAACAAGAACAATTTCAGTCAAATTAGAATTTGTGTCTACATTTTCACCTAATTATTTGCAAGTGTCGCCTTGAAAATAGTCCGATTAGCTCAATTGGTGTTGAGTTCTAATCTCTTTGTTAGGCTATTGGTGTAGTTTAACATTGCCTATCCCTTGCTGTTTTCACTAAAACAAAAGAAACAAATACCCAAAACACTTAATAGAATTCGACTAATAAGGGTGGTACCTAGTACCTTCGTTATTGGTTGTTTGCTTCCGCTATCCTTACGAATTAAAGCACTCTAATTCGTATCAGTTACTTTGATTTCTGGGGAATTTTCCCCTATTGATTCAACATCTGCATCTAGCAGGTCATCCCAATGTATCCCATCCGAGCTGTCTGGGGTTTTTGGTGATGACACTTCGAGGTCCAGTATGTCACTGTACTTTTGGTAGTAATCTCCCACAGTGATCCTTGGTTTGTCTCCCATGGCTTTCGTGGTAGGCTACTGACTTTCCTGTCATCAAGCACAACAAATGAATACCATCAGTAGCACTGGAAAAGATATTTATAAATATTTTTGGTTTTGTTTCATGCGTCTTTGTCACCATGAAAATTCCCAGGTAAGTGAGGTGGATCACTAGGATCGCTTAAATACCTTGACTTTGCCTTAGCCAGAATTTCGCAGTTCTAAAGCCACAATCATTAACAAGATTTTTGATTTTTTGAATTTTTTTGACAAACTAGAATAATTCTTACAAAGTTTCGTGAATACAATCCCCGACAACGGCGCCAAAAGCTTGACTACGTTATGGCAAGTGGGCCAGTTTGTCGTCAAGCAATAATTCACACTCCAGGTGTCTAGAATGAGTTCGTATCCACAGGGATCGTGTCAAACATTCGCTAGTGCTATTCTAGTTTGTGGTTTTTGTATTCGCTTTGGTTTTAGGAAAAAGATTTTAATTATATAAAAAGAGCGATATGCTTTACAAGAAAATAAATGTTTTGATTCAGAAACATAGAGGATTTGTATGCTGGTTGAACTTACTCCCTCCTTCATACTTGGCATAACCGGTGTATAACATAGTCATTCGTACTATTATCGGGCGTCGATTCTATCCTTGTTTTAGTAGCACCTTACTGCTACCCTATGTAAGCAAAGTCACACAACTTTTGCAAATAAGGTACCTGCGAGAGTCTAACCTCGCTTTGTCACATACCCTAAATTACTAGGTGGAGTTATTTACAAACATGCATTATGACCAGCGACCATCCAATACCCCTAGATCTTAGTTACGGTTATTCAGTTCCAATTGTTATTACAACTAGTTCCTGATTCTTCCTCTAATTATTAAGTCATAACTAGTTCAAGATTGTGGTGCCGTTCCTTTAACCTAGTGTTATTTATTACTAGTTCTGGACAAATAATAGTGAGAACCCTAATATACTACTATTAAAGTAAACCCTAATTATTTATTCTAAGACGTCGCCGTTTATCCAGCCAAGATTCCAACTAACGATATTAAAGCAAGAAAACAAATAACAAATAATAATTTATAAAGACGATTTATTATAACTTTGACTCAATTACATGACCCAAATATTCATCGGGGAGTTCATCTTCTCCACCACAACCTAAGGAATTATTACAAAAGACTACATAATTAAATTACAAGAATCTAACTATAAAAAGCCTAAAGAATCATACCTTGCTTAGTTAGTTTTCCTGTAAGGGGAGAAAACTATGCCCTTAGAGCTCCTCCGTACTTCTCTCCAAAAGGAATAGAAAGTTCTTCTATTTCTGAATGAATAATAATGAATTTTGGAGGCTCTATTTATACTTTTCGTAATGGGCCTCAGCAAGCCATCGTGACACGCTAGGTTCATCGTGTCACGATGGGCAGATTCAGTTCAAAATTATAACTGATCCTGTGCGTTTGATTTGCGTGATCACCACGCATAGCCATCGTACTACGTTGAGCTTCATCGTGGTACGATGCTAAGATTCTTTTCAAAAATATAATTGATCTTGTCTTGGCAAGCAAGGAGCTTCCATCGTGTCACGTTGGGTGCCATCGTGACACGATGGGTTGATATTCTTCATTTTTGGGCTTTTTCTTGTCTTTGCGTTTCTTCACCTTGTCTTGAAGCTTTTTCTCGATTCTTCAGGTTTTTGTTGATATTTTGGTCTGTCTTGGTCATTTTACTACTAATAATACTACCTAAAATACCATAGAAATTCCTGTTACCACTTGTTCAACAATGGTACCGCTGATTCTTACCGTAGCGTGCAATGCCCAGTCCTGCTTGGTTCAGGAGACGTTGATAGTAGCGAGTCGGACAAGTGTCTGCAAGAGTCCGTGTTCAACCTTTTCTCTCTCTCTCTCTCTCACATTTTCACTCGAATTGAAAGGGGTACTCTCAATCATCGTGTTGGGTTTTTAATGTTGGCTTCATTTTGCAAAAAACCAGATGCTAGTCTAAAGGTGGTGATAGATGTGGTAACATTTGTCAACAACACTGCCAGCTGATGCCAGCTGGACTTGGAACCCTAGTGTAGTTCTTCAGAGTGACTTAACTGAAGCACCAATGCTGAAGTAATTAAGTCTAAACCACTTTTGCATATTGAAGATGTGCAGATGCAACATGTTGAACAAGATGTCCTAGACATCTTGTCACTGGGTTCAGAGTATGCATAGGCAGCATGTCGAACAAGATGTCCCAAGACATGTGGGTAGGACATCTTGACCCAGTTCAGCTTAAAAGATAATGTTTATCCATTAAGCGCGCATGTTTGTTTTAATTTGAATAAAATGCAATCTTTTAGTAACAAGCTGAGATTAAGATTAATGATGAAGTTTGTTATTAATCCTATGTGTTAGATACGATTGGATTCGTATTTAATTAGTGGATATAGATTGAATCTTTGTGGAGTTTGTTTTAAAACAAGTTTGTTTTAAAACTAATTCTTATTTGAGTGCATCTGAAAGACTGAAGACTATCTGAAGAATGGGACGCCTATATAAAGGACTCAACATAGAGCTTCAAACTCAACCCACAATAACTGAAGATTGTGAGTCCAAAGTTTTGTACCCACTGTGCAAAACGCTTAGTGGCTCTTAGTATTGTTCTTGATACTTTGAAGCTTTGTGTCGTTGAATGTTGCCATTCAAACTTGTCTTTTAAACTGTGAAAGTTTAAAGTTGTTTCGTCACTTGGGATTAGTGATTAGAGGGAGTTGGTAGGTTCTCATATTCAGGGGGAGTTAGCCCTTGAGTAGAAGATTACTAGGATTAAGAAAAGGCATACATGCCAAAAGGTGTTTGGTAGTGTTGTAAGTCTAAGTATTGATTCGGAGTAGTAGTGTTCACTTCCTGGATTGGTATCCTCCAGAGTAGGGCTGTTTAGCGCCGAACTGGGTTAACAAATTACTGGTCTTGTTTATTGCTTTTATTTACTTCAGTATAGCAATAACGTGTGATCCTCATAACCAGTTGTCGAACCAGTTGTCTAGGACATCTGGACTACAGACACATTGTCCTAGACATTGTGTAAGACATCTGTCTTGCCAGAGAACAGAATTTCAATTGGCATCAGAGCAGGCACCCTAACCTGCTAGGTGAGCTCCAGGGAGATATATTTTGTTCAAGATGGACAAGAGAGGATCAATCAACAGACCACCAGTCTTGGATGGATCAAATTATGATTATTAAAAAGCAAGAATGGTTGTCTTTCTCAAATCCATGGATCCAAAAGCATGGAGGGCAATTATCACTGGGTGGAATCATCCAATAATCACAGCAGAAGATGGATCCACAAGTCTAAAAGGAATGGCAGATTGGAGTCCAGAAGAAGAAACTGAGGCAAGTGGCAACTCTAAAGCACTCAATGCCATATTCAATGGTGTTGATGAAAACATGTTCAAGTTAATCAACACATGTACTGAAGCCAAGCAAGCATGGGAAATTCTTCAAACTGCACATGAAGGAACCTCCAAAGTTTGAATGTCAAAGCTGCAACTTCTCACCACAAAATTTGAGAACTTGAGGATGGAGGATGAAGAAACTATATCTGAGTTCAACACTAGAATACGAGATATAGCAAATTCAACCTTTGCCCTAGGTGAGAAGATACCTGAAGAAAAGTTAGCTAGAAAAATCCTTAGATCACTGCCTAAGAGATTTAACATGAAGGTGACTGCAATTGAAGAATCTCAAGACTTGAGCACAATGAAAGTTGATGAACTTATTGGCTCATTACAAACCTTTGAGATGTCTCTGGATGATAAACCAGAGAAGAAGATGAAGAACTTGGCATTTAAATCTGAGGAAAGCCAAGATGATGATGAGCTATCACAGGCTTTAGCTTACCTTACAAAGGAGTTCAACAGAGCCTTAAGTAAGCTGCAAGCCAAGTATAGGACAAATGTCCAGACAAGAGGTCCAACATCAAGTCACAGGGCAAGACCAAGGAGGAGAATACTTCTGAGCAAAACAAAGAAGTAAGATGTATTGAATGTGAAGGATTTGGACACATCAGACCAGAATGTCCAAACTTTCTCAGGAAACAGAAAAAGGGAATGGCAGCTACTTTATCTGATTCTGAGGAAGAGAAAGAAGAAGAACCAACAAATAAAGCCTTCACTGGAACATTTGATACCAGCAGCAGCACGAGCAATGAAGATCTCCTACAGGAAGAATTGGATGAGAAATACAACAATCTCACCATTAAATGGGAACAATCTTGTGAACTCATAAGAAAACAAGATGAGGAGATGGAGGAACTAGCTCAAGAGAAGGAAGCACTAGAGGTTTGAACAACTAGCTTGAGAGAACAAGTCACACTACTTGCTCAAGAAAAGGAGGCACTAGAAGCATCAACAGCTGCTTTGAAAGAACAAGTTACCTTGTGAAACTCAAAACTCACTGAGATGACAAAATCTGTGAGAATGTTAAACAAGGGAACTGACATGCTTGAAGTAGTTCTTGAGCTTGGTAGAAACCCAAGTGACAATAAGGGGTTAGGGTATGACATCTACAGCAAGGCTCCTGAGAAGAAAATTTCCCCATAGAATAGATCTCAGGACCAGATGTCAAACCACAAGTCACAACATCCTTCTCAACACAAGCATAAGAAGACAAGATCCAAACCTCAACAACCTGCTGAACAAAAGAAACAGGTGACAAAGACACATCATCTGACTCAACACAAGCAGAAAAGGTTTGAACAAAGGTCTCAGCCTCCAGCTCAACAGAGGAAGCATATGCTAGACCACATGTCCCAACATCATGCTCAACATGTGTCCCCTCAATACAAAGAGTACAAGGGACCACTAAAAAGATGTAAACATTGTGGAAAAACTGGGCATCTAATCTCAGAGTGCTTCTACCTCCATGGCTACCCTCAGAAGCCTAAGTGTAACGCCCCAACTAAAAAAATATCTAGAATATTTAGTCGAAGCATTAAAACTGGAATCTGAGTACATTAATTAAAAGAAATATAGCTGAATAATACAAAAACATTAAGATAATAATGAGTATTCGATACAGACAGCGGAAAAAGACTACAACAGAACAACAAGCTAAGTAAAAACAAGGAAGAAGACTAAGTCTTCTAAGCTGACAATCCAAGCACCGCTCCAATCGTCAGATCCATCCTGGTCCCTGCTCCAAAATAACCTGTCTTACCTAAAAAAAATAAATGGAGTGGGGTGAGACTACTAAGTCTCAGTGGGTCCTACTACCCTCCTAATAGCGACTACGCCGGGGCACCTAATCAGTCATAACATATTTCATATCATATTGTCATAAAGCATAATTAAATAAAGGTGTAACACATCATTAGTCTTGTTAATTTTAACCGCAAGGCACTGTGAGGTGAGCATATCTCAGAGGCCTGCCTTGTCCGCGAACAGAAAGCGTTCTGGCGTACAGCTAACAAAATTTTACTGATGGAACATCTAAAACGAAGTCCACAAGCGACATTACAATCACACATAATTCGACTGATTCTAAATTGATTACATGCTACCATAATTTCCCAAAGCCCGGGGAGCATACATAATTCTAAATTCCTAAGTTATACCCTAGGATTGCATCGTGATAATAAACTGTACGTATTTTATATTAATCCTATTATTGCAAGAAATATCAATTTAATTCGAGGATCTAAAACGAGTGTATAATTTTAGAAAATATTAAAAAAATAGGGTCAGCCTGGCCTAGCTCGCTACAGCGAGCAATCCAGCTCGCCATGGCGAGTATTCATATTATGGGCTGAGTCAAGCTCATCGGGCCAACAAATGCTCGCCGAGCGAGCAGAAGCTCGCTGGGCTAGCCTTTGCTCGTCGGGCCACTCATCAGCTGCCCAGAATATGAGCACTCGCTAGAAGGCTCGCCAGGAGCTCGCCGGGCGAGTTCTGCGTAAACAGCCCCTGTTTTGAAGATTTTCACATTTTACTCAAAATCCACCTACAATCCTCAAATTAAACTTATGCAATAATATTATAGATATAATATACGATAGTTTGGAGAAGAATTTGGGAGTTAATTCTTCACACACATAAATTCCCTAATTTTTTCTTAAGTTTGCATGCATGTTTGAATTTTGGGGAATCTAAACTACCTAGCCTAAAGAACCCACCTGGAAATTGAAGCTTTAACTTGTTTCCTGGGTTCTTTAACAGCTACAATAACCTCCAGCAATACCCACGCCCCTTGACAGATTTGAGAAATTTGAAGAATGAAGAATTTTCCTATTCTTGCTTCTATGACTTTGAACTTGTTTGATGTTTGAACCAGCTGAGTTTGGTAGTTTATAAGGAGTGTTTCAGAGAATAAAAACAGTGTGGATTGTAGTTGGAACGTTTGTTGCATGTTTCTCCATTGGTTAAGGGAAAAATGATGAGAATGGGGTTGTTGTTGTTGTTTGACTTTATTGATGAACTTTAGCAAAATGATAGAATGATATCTTTAGTTTGATTCTCTGTTTCTGAGCTTTGCATGTGATTAGATTCTGCAGTAGGTGAGGTTTGTGTAATGTTCATATTAAGGAAGTGGTAAGATTAGAAAAATGAGATGGTTAAGAGCTTGTTTGTTGTTGTCTTTGCGTGGAGAAGAGAAGAAGAGAAGAGAGGATTTTGTGTTAGTTGCTGCAAGTTTGTCATAAGGAAATGAATGAATTGAAATTTAGTTTAGTAGTCCTTGCATGCTTCCTAATTGGATGTTAAATGGGTGAGGTGTTGATACACTAGAGAGAGTGGAAATGAGGTGTGGCTTGCATGTTAGGTGAGTGTAAGAGTGAGTCATAAGAGGGAAGGAAGAGTTTTTATGAGGTGTAGCATTGAAGGAGGGAAAGAGGGACACGTGAGAGAAAAGAGATTAAGAGGGAGAGAAATTTAAATTGCTAAGCACCTCTTGAAATTGATAATTGTCTCACAAAATTCCTTGAATGTGGAATAAAACTCGAATTTGAATTTAAATAGGTGGATTATAATTTTGGGATATTACACTAAGTCACCAAGTCAGAACAAAAGGAAGATCCTACCTCCAAGGGTGAAACACAAGGAAGTTCCGACTAAAGTATGTAAGCCAACACCACCTCAAAAGCCAACACCACCTCAAAATGTAAGAATATCTCCCCATAAAAATTGGTATTGTGATAGTGGATGTTCTAAACACATGACTGGAGATGAAAGATGCCTTAGAGAATTAAGGTATCATTCAAAAGGAAGTGTTACTTTTGGTGATGGAGTTAAAGGTAGAGTCATAGGCATTGGAAAACTATCTGGTCCACACACTCCATGCCTAGATGATGTTCTACTAGTAGAAGGTCTTACTGCAAACTTGATTAACATTAGTCAGCTATGTGAACAAGGACTAAAAGTGCACTTCAACAATCATGAATGCACCATTGCTAATGATCAAGAGGTAGTGATGAAAGGGATAAAGTCAAGTGATAAGTGCTATACTTGGACACTTCACAACAATGGTCCAGAAATAGCTTGCTTGTCTGCCAAGGAAGAAGTTGACAAGATGTCCTACCAGATGTCCCAACATCTGTACAATGGACAAGAAGCTGAAGAGATTTTGGTTGGGAGCGTTAGTGTGCCTCTAGGTATTCACACGCTCAAAAACGTGTCATAGACATTATAGAGGTAATGTGCAGAGTAAAGAAACATTAAACATCTGCACGTAAAAAAAGGTAGCCTTAAGTTCTACATTAATCTATAAAAAGGCTACTAAGACCTCATATGTGACACTACCAAACGTCTCAACATCTTGTCAGACATCTTTCTCCAAAATCAGAAATTTACTCTTCTCAAAGAACTCTCTGCAACAATGTCTCAACAATCATCCAAGAACAACAGCTCAAGTCACGATGATGCAAAGACGTAAACAGAAGAGGCATCCTCTCAAATGCCTAGGGTTTCGTTGTCAACGCTGTACCACTCAGCGTGATTCCTCCAACTGAAGGTCCAGCTAAGAAAAAGAAGAAGACCAAAAGATCAACCTCAAGGAAGAGTACAAAGAAGAGTAGGTCCTCGGGCAAATCTTTGGAGAAGAATGATCAAAAAGAACAAAAAGAAATTGATCATGAAATCAAAGATTCTGAACCAAAGCCCTCTGAGGAACCTGAGAAAGATGTCAAGACATCCGGTGAAGCACTCACAACAAGATCACCTGATAGACATCAAGACAAGACTGCTGAAGAGATCTCTCCACCAACCAACCAAGGTTCTCCAACAGAAGACATCTTCAACATTCCATCAGAACCTCAAGAAGAAGGAGTTGATCCTAACTTGGATCAGACAATGCCCTCAGGAGAGGTTCCAACACATGATGTCGAACCAAATGCTTCGACATCCGGTCTCTCTCCAACCCCTGAACAAGAAAAGGTGCAAGATCAAGAAGAGGAAGATGAAGATGAGGTCCCCCTGGCCAAGATTCTTCGAGGTATGAAGAAAGATAGTCAGCCTCAACAAAGCTCTGAAGAGGAAGAATCTGATGAAAGCGAAGGCATACGAATTAGCATTCTAGTCAAAGTAAAAGCTAAGACGTATAAGTTTAAGCAAGTGGAGACGCCCATCGCTGAGAAGAAAGGGAAAAGGAAAGCTACGAAGAAAGCTACTGGAGAGAAGAGTTCAAAGAAGAAGAAACAAGTCGTTGCAGTCAGTGACACTGAATCTGATGTCGAACCCGATGTCCTAGACATCACGACCTCAGGGAAGAAAAGAATTGGAGGAAGAAGAATTCCTGCAAACATCCCACCAGCACCAATGGATAGGGTTTCCTTCCATTCTGAAGAAAGTCCTCAAAGGTGGAGGTTTGTCTACCAGCGCAGAATAGCTCAAGAAAGAGAACTCAATCAAGAAGCTCTTGAATGTGAAGAGATTATGGAGCTATTGGAGAAAGCTGAGCTGATGAAGACTGTCAAGGACCTGGGAGATTGCTATGAGATGCTTGTGAAGGAGTTCATAGTGAACATCACAAGTGCCTGTAGTGAAGGTGGTGAAGAATTCAGGAAAGTCAGAGTAAGGGGAAAAGAAGTTAAGTTTTCTCCAACAACCATCAATGAGTATCTTGGTAGGAATCCTACCATGGAAGGTGATGAAGCTGATTTAGTCAAAGAGGTGACTAAGGAGATTATTGGAGGCCAAGTGAAGGAATGGCCTAAGAAAGGGTTATTATCTACAGGCTGCTTGAGTGTTAAGTATGCTATCCTCAATAGGATTGGAGCTGCAAACTGGGCACCTACCAATCATGGCTCTGGGATCACTCCAATGCTAGCAAAGATGATCTTCCTCATAGGAACAAAGAAGAAGCTCAACTTTGGTGATCACGTCTTTAGCCAAACCATGAAGCATGCTGAAACATATGCAGTGAAGCTACCTATAGCATTCCCTTGTCTGGTAACTGGAATGATCTTAAGGCAGTACCCAAACATTCTATACTCTGATGAAGCTCCAACAAAGATGCCGCAAATCCTGAGCTTTGACTACAAGCTCTTTGCTGGTACACATGTCCCTGACATTGTGTTTCCAAAGAGGAAGGAAGCTGCTGAAGCATCAGGCTCTATGTCTAGAGCAAACAATGAGGATGTTCTTGCTGAACTGATGCAAATATCCAAAACCTTGGGAGAAACCATTAGGGTCAGCACAGCAAGGAAGACTCACGTGGACAATCTGATCAAGTTCATACAAGATGCTGCTGCAAAAGGAGAAGAGAATGAAGAAGGTGGAGATGGTGAAGAAGCAGAAGAAGCTTGAAGAACAGACTCTGAATATAGGAAAATAAGTACTTTGTGTATTTTTCCTTTTTCTGTTCATCTTCTGTAAGTTTTGTGGTCTACCAAATGTCCTAGACATTGGAGACTTTGACATCCGGCACTATGTGTGCACTTTTGTAAGCTGTTTCGTTTTCTTTAATCAATGAAATATTTTCCTTTAACCTTTGACAAATTATAGTAAAAAGGGGGAGAAATAATTGATGATAAGAACAGCTCTTTGGCAAGTAGAATCACTCTCTTGCTTTACGGATTAAAATAGCAAGCTTTAAAAAAAAATTAAAAAACTAAAAAGCTATGCTAAAACAAGTGTGTCCAGAGCATAATTTAAATGCTCAATATGAATCTCTAAGTCTAGTGAGTCTTGATCACTCTGATTAAGTACTTTTCGCTGCAACTCAAGACTTTGGTTCACTAAGTCACTAGGTATCTCATCCCTGGACTTAGAAAATTCATTGTAATGGATCATATGAAGACAAGACTAAGACTATCTCATACTAGAAAAGGTTCATCACACATTCAAGATTGAAGAAGTCCTGAACATTGAAGACACACAAGATTCTGAAGACAAAAGACATTGAAGACCTGAAGATTTCAGAATTGAAGATTGCATCAACAGAGATCAATTTGAAGATTGAAGAATTTGAAGATTGAAGACTGAAGAGTGCACATTCAACAAAGTGGTTTGTGGTTGTTTTAGCCATAATTTGCCAAAGGGGGAGATTGTAGTTCTTCTGAGATTGGCTGCATCATAAGGCTGAAACAACTTGGTCAGAGTGACTTAACTGAAGCACCAATGCTGAAGTAATTAAGTCTAAACCACTTGTGCATATTGAAGATGTGCAGATGCAACATGTTGAATAAGATGTTCTAGACATCTTGTCACTGGGTTCAGAGCATGCATAGGCAGCATGTCGAACAAGATGTCCCAAGACATGTGGGTAGGACATCTTGACCCAGTTCATCTTAAAAGATAATGCTTATCCATTAAGCACGCGTGTTGGTTTTAATTTGAATAAAACGCGAATCTTTTAGTAACAAGCTGAGATTAGGATTAATGATGAAGTTTGTTATTAATCCTATGTGTTAGATACGATTGGATTCGTATTTAATTAGTGGATATAGATTGATTCTTTATCTTTGTGGAGTTTGTTTTAAAACAAGTTTGTTTTAAAACTAATTCTTATTTGAGTGCATCTGAAAGACTGAAGACTATATGAAGAATTGCACGCCTATATAAAGGACTCAACATATAGCTTAAAACTCAACCCACAATAACTGAAGATTGTGAGTCCAAAGTTTTGTACCCACTGTGCAAAACACTTAGTGGCTCGTTGAATGTTGCCATTCAACCTTGTCTTTTAAACTGTGAAAGTTTAAAGTTGTTTCGTCACTTGGGATTAGTGATTAGAGGGAGTTGGGTAGGTTCTCATATTCAGGGGGAGTTAGCCCTTGAGTAGAAGATTACTAGGATTAAGAAAAGGCATACATGCCAAAAGGTGTTTGGTAGTGTTGTAAGACTAAGTATTGATTCGGAGTAGTAGTGTTCACTTCCTGGATTGGTATCCTCCAGAGTAGGGTTGTTTAGCGCCGAACTAGGTTAACAAATTACTAGTGTTGTTTATTGCTTTTATTTACTTCAGTATTGCAATAATGTGTGATCCTCATAACCAGTTGTCGAACCAGTTGTCTAGGACATCTGGACTACAAACACATTGTCCTAGACATTGTGTAAGACATCTGTCCTGCCAGAGAACAGAATTTCACCTAGTACGTGCCTTTCAGCGTGCCGTTTATCTTTGAACCCTAATTTCTTTGTTTCAGGTTTAGCTTGCGCGCCAAGACAAAGGGAAATCAGCCAACTTGCTGAAGTTATAAATGGAAAGATTTATTTTTAAAATATGTGACAATATAATTTTAAAACAAATCTTTAGGTTCAAGGAATATTTTTATAAGAGATCAAGACACACCTTTTTCAACAAGGATTCAGAAGCCCAAGTATTACTTGTAGTCCAAGCAGCTCAAGACTATAAATATATGAAGACAAAGACCTAGTTCTCTAAGAGAGTCAAGCCGTATTTGGTTTTAGGGTTTAGTGTGTCAAAATCGAGTCTCATTGTGAGCCTTTCGTGCATTCCATTGATGCATGCTTAGTACTGTGTTTAATGAGTTGTAATGTTACTTTCTCTGAAGCTTTGAAGCAAAGAGTTAGTTAGTCTAAGCACTTGAAGCCTTTAGGCAAAAGTGCATAGGTGTCTAGGAGGGTGTCTCGAACAACCATTCAGTTGAATTGTGTTTTATACCCCGGTAGGTTTACGAGGGTGTGGAGGACATCGTTATTAAGGAAGTGACCCGGGCTGGTCATATCTAGTTTAGGCCTAGGTAGAGTTTGCACAGATAGTGATTGAGTGAGGAGGGTTAACGGGTAGTTAGACTTCAATCAATACTATTATAGTGGATTCATTCCTGGATTTGTACCCCCCAGATTTGGGGCAGTTGCGTCCGAACTGGGTTAACAAACAAAGCGTGCAATTTACTTTCTGCCTTTTTATTTCGCTTTATTATTTGTTCAGTCATCTCTCGTGGAGACAAACGTGGCAACATCTGTCTCCTAGTCCAATGTTGTTGCGATAGGTGTTAGCACATCTGCTATCACATCTGTCTACTGGTAGTGCCGGAATTTCAATTGGCATCAGAGCAGGCACCCTGCCTGTACTTGGGTGAGATCCAGGGGACACTTTCTGGCAAACATGGACAAGGAAGGAGGTCTCGTTAATAGGCCACCTCTGTTAGATGGTACTAACTACGACTATTGGAAAGCAAGAATGTGTGCTTTCTTGAAATCGCTTGATGGCAAGACGTGGAAGTCTGTTGTTACTTGATGGAAACATCCTATGGTGGTTGACAAAGATGGGAAAGTGACTGCTGAGCCAAAACCAGAAGGAGAATGGTCAAAGGAAGAAGATGACCTGTCAGTAGGAAACAACAAAGCCCTAAATGCCATATTTAATAGGGTCGACAGGAATATGTTTAGACTTATCAAGCAGTGCACTGAAGCTAAAGAAGCATGGGAGATTCTGAAGACCACGCATGAAGGTACTTCAAAAGTCAAGATGTCCAGGTTGCAACTATTGACCACCAAATTTGAGAACCTGCAGATGATGGAAGATGAAAATGTGTATGACTTCCACATGAACATACTTGATTTTGCTAACTCCTTTGAAGCACTGGGAGAAAAGATTAGTGAAGAGAAGCTGGTGAGAAAAATGCTTAGGTCTTTGCCTAAGAAATTTGATATGAAAGTGACTGCTATTGAAGAGATGCAGAACATACCCACCTTGAAGCTTGATGAGTTAGTAGGGTCACTACAAACCTTTGAACTTGGAGCAAATGAGAAATCTGAAAAGAAAAACAAAAATCTGGCATTTGTCACTAAGGATGCTGATGAACTCAGTGAACGAGACATGGATGAAGGTGTTTTAGAGGCTTTGGCCCTTGTGGGAAAGCAATTTAAAAGGATGATGAGAAGAAGGGATGGAACCCAGGACAGATGTGCCGCACATCTCAGATGACACTGGGAAGTAGACTAATCTCCAGAGGCAAAAATATGAAGATAATTCAAATCAAACCAGGAGGGTACAGTGCTATAAGTGCAATGGGTTTGGTCACAACAAAACTAAATGTCCAAACTTCTTGAAGAAGCAAAAGAAGAGCATGATGGCCACTTGGTCAGATGAAGATAACTCAGATGTTGAGGCTGAAGGAAAGAGGGACACGACATTCACTAGAAGGTGTGTGTTTGACATAAACTTTGAAGGAGTACTCACTTTAGAAGAGCTAGCTGAGGCGTACCAGGAGCTATGTCAAGACTATGATGACAGAGTCAAATGTTTCCAACAACAGAAGAACCTCATTATTCAGCTCCAAGCAGAGAAGAATGAACACCTTGCTCAGATATTGCATCTTACTGATGAGGTAATTGTGCTAAATTCACAGTTTGAGACACATGAGTAAGCAAGTTAGAATGTTGAATGCTGGAAATATTATGCCTGAGGTGAGTATAGAAGTTGATCAACCTGACAAGAGTTCTAAAGCAGTAGGATATGATTACACAAATCTCAACAAAAGACATTTACCATATGGTGAAAGATAGAATCCTATAAAAAGAACTCTAAAATCCAGGAAGGTCAGACACATGGTGCCCCATTCCAGACCACTTCCACCTCCCAGTTACAATAAGGAACCTAAGGAGTGGGCATGCCATCATTGTGGAGAAAAGGGACACATAAGACCTTTCTGCTACAAACTTTACGGAAGTCCACAAGCATCAGAACCACAGGTACCTACGAGAAAGATTATTAAGATGGGAAAGGAGTGGAAACCAAAGGTTGGGAAATCTGGACTGATTGCTCACACATCATTAAGAGCCTCATCCAAAGAAGAATGGTACTTTGATAGTGGGTGCTCAAGGCACATGACAGGTATTAAAGATTATCTAGAAGATCTAAAATCTCATCCCACAGGTCATGTCGTATTTGGAGATGGAGCCAAAGGACAAATCATGGGTGTAGGAAAAATGGTCAATGACTGATTACCTGAACTTGGAGATGTCCTACTTGTAAAAGGACTGACTGCTAATCTTATTAGCATAAGTCAATTAAGTGATCAAGGACTGAAGGTCAACTTCTCTCAACCAGAATGTTTAGTCACTGATGATAAAGGCGCTGTTCTAATGAAGGGAGTGAGATCTAAAGACAATTGCTACTTGTGGATACCCAACCAGAAGACACATGTTGCAACATGTATGATTGCCAAGGAAGATGAAGCGAAGATATGGCACCAAAGGCTAGGTAATTTAAATCCCCGAAGTATGAAGAAAGCCGCTTCAGCTGACGCTATCAGAGGGCTACCTAAGCTTGATGTTGTGGAAGGTAAAGTATGTGGAGAATGTCAGATAGGAAAACAAACCAAAGTCTCACACAAGATGCCGCCACATCTGACTACCAGCAGGGTTCTATAACTACTACACATGGACTTGATGGGTCCAATGCAGGTTGAAAGCCTTGGAGGGAAGAAGTATGCATTTGTTGTAGTTGATGACTATTCAAGATACACCTGGATACACTTTATCAGAGAAAAGACACATACTTACTCTGTCTTTGAAGAGTTATGTATTCAACTACAAAGAGAAAAAAAGCTCCTCATAAAGAGAATCTGAAGTGATCATGGTAAGGAATTTGAGAATTCAAAATTCTTGGATTTCTGTGCTAATCAAGGTATCAAACATGAGTTTTCCTCACCTATCACCCCTCAGCAAAATGGTGTAGTGGAAAGGAAAAATCGTACTATCCAAGAGTGTGTTAGAGTAATGTTGCATGCAAAGAAACTTGCTTACCGGTTCTGGGCTGAAGCCATGGACACAGCTTTCTATATACACAATCGTGTCACCTTAAGGGCAGGTACTACAACCACTCTGTATGAACTATGGAAAGGAAGAAAGCCAACAGTGAAGCACTTTCATATCTTTGGAAGTAAGTGCTACATCTTGGCAGATAGAGAGCAAAGGAGGAAACTCGAGCCAAAGAGTGATGAAGGAATATTCTTGGGATACTCAACAAACAGTCAAGCTTACAGAGATTACAACAACAGAACCCAGACTGTGATGGAATCCTCAAACGTGGTAGTTGATGACTCAGCATCAGTCAGTGACCCAAATGTGGTACCAGATGTTGACACATCTGTCCCCTATACAGAGACAGAAGCTGAAGAAGATAGTCAAGAAGTCAACACTCAGAATGATTTGACTGAACCTGCAGGTCCAACCAGTCCAGAGCATGATACTTGAATGTCACCTAGCACTCCTGCAACTAAAGGTCCGTCCATTAGAGTTCAGAAGAACCATCCTATTGATCAAATAATTGGTGATCCTAATCAAGGTATTTCTACAATGAGGTCTCAGGATATGATTACTAGTGCTTGTTTTGTGTCAAAGTTTGAGCCAAAGAATGTGAAAGAAGCTCTGACTGATGAGTATTGGATTGATGCCATGCAAGATGAGTTGAATCAATTCAAAAGGAATGAAGTGTGGGACTTGGTACCTAGACCAAGAGGAACAAATGTGATTGGTACTAAGTGGGTGTACAAGAATAAGACTGATGAGCAAGGAACTGTCACTAAGAATAAAGCAAGACTCGTAGCTCAAGGGTACACTCAGATTGAAGGAGTGGATTTTGATGAGACTTTTGCTCCAGTGGCTAGATTGGAATCGGTTAGACTACTTCTAGGAGTGGCTTGTATCCTAAAATTCAAGTTATTCCAAATGGATATGAAAAGTGCCTTTCTCAATGGGTACTTAAATGAGGAAGTCTATGTAGAGCAACCAAAAGGTTTCGTGGATCCTAATTACCCTGATCATGTGTACAAGTTGAAGAAAGCCTTATATGGCCTCAAACTAGCTCCTAGAGCTTGGTATGAAAGGCTCACTGTTTTTCTGGTGGATCATGGTTACAGAAAGGGTGGCAATGACAAGACTCAGTTTGTAAGGGAAGAAAAAGGAAGACTGCTGATTGCCCAGATCTATGTAGATGACATAGTATTTGGAGGGATGTCTGACCAGATGGTGCAACATTTCGTACACCAGATGCAGTCGGAATTTGAAATGAGTCTAGTTGGTGAACTAACATTCTTTCTTGGCTTACAGGTGAAACAAATGAGTGACACAATTTTTATTTCACAGAGCAAGTATGCAAAGAATATTGTCAAGAAATTTGGAATGGATAGTTCTCCTCACAAAAGAACACCAGCTGCTACTCATCTCAAACTGACCAAAGATGAGAAAGGTGTTGATGTGGACCAAAGCCTCTACAGAAGCATGATTGGGAGTTTGTTGTATCTCACATCCAGTAGGCCAGATATAACATTTGTTGTAGGAGTATGTGCTAGATACCAGGCTGCACCAAAAGTGAGTCATCTCACACAAGTCAAGAGAATCCTCAAGTATGTGAATGGTACTAGTGATTATGGCTTGTTGTACTCTCATGGTGAAAGTTGTGAGCTAGTTGGTTATTGTGATGCTGACTGGGCAGGTAGTGCTGATGATAGAAAGAGCACCTCAGGTGTATGTTTCTTCTTGGGTAACAATTAGATCTCATGGTTCAGCAAGAAGCAGAATAGTGTGGCCTTGTCCACAGCTGAAGCTGAGTATGTTGCTGCTGGAAGTAGTTGTTCTCAACTGTTATGGATGAAACAAATGTTGAAGGAGTACAATGTTGAGCAAGATGTGCTAACATTATACTATGACAACTTAAGTGCAATCAATATCTCCAAGAATCCTATTCAACACAGCAGGACCAAGCATATTGATATCAGGCACCATTTTATCAGAGACCTTGTGGAAGACAAGGTGATCACTCTTGAACATGTAAGCACTGAGAAGCAGACTGCAGATATCTTCACCAAAGCTCTAGATGCAAACCTCTTTGAGGAGTTGAGGAGCAAATTAGGCATCTACCTATTTGAAGAGCTGTAGCTTTACAACGTGTGTAATGTGCAACAATCATGATCATACAGGTTGCACAGTATTTATGTTCTACTCCAGTATCATTTGTCAAATTTATTGGCTAAAAAGGGGGAGTAGTATTTGATTTGGTTGGTACAGGTGTGCCACATGTGCTAATATGTGGGTACATAAGACGGGTTGTGGTACAGGTGTAATCTAAAACATCTTTTACACAGGTACTATATTCAGGGGGAGTAACAGGTAATGCAGGTGTTAAGGGGGAGTAATCTCTATACTCTCTCAAGCAGGTTATAGGTGCAAGTTGCACCCTATGTTTGGGAAACTTGTTTCTCAGTATGCATAACTCCAGGAGGAGTGATAAGCTAGGTATCACATACTATCTAGAGAACTACAGGTGTGTGCTCAGATTTGAGCTTGTATTTTTCTTGAGGACTGGAAGAGTCTTGAAGACCAGATGTGGTGACAGATGTGATTGTCACATCTGATGGTGCCTTGTGCTCTCTGCACATTGGCAATGCTTGTGCTTGTGCTCTCTGCACTTGCATATTTTACTAGGAATTTAGGTTCTCAGGATATCAGGGATTTATTTTTCCTGAGCCACGTCTTTGTGGTAAGTTACTATGTAAGGAACTCAGTGTTCAATATTTTAGTCCACTATGAGAGACTAACTCTTTCTAAGTGTTGACCTTGAGGCTAGCAGCATCTATGTCCGCTGCCTCTGATCTCTTGTACGTTACTCGATGTAACATATTGCAAAATGTGAAGTTCCTTCTCCATCAAATCACTTACTCAGAGATTGAAGGAATTTGCTGAAGATTTCTCTCCAAAAGGTGCTAAGGTTGTTTTAGCCAAAATTTGCCAAAGGGGGAGATTGTTGGGTTTTTAATGTTGGCTTCATTTTGCAAAAACAAGATGCTAGTCTAAAGGTGGTGACAGATATGGTAACATTTGTCAGCAACACTGCCAGCTGGACTTGGAACCCTAGTACGCGCCTTTCAGCGCGCCGTTTGTCTTTGAACCCTAATTTCTTTGTTTCAGGTTTAGCTTGCGCGCCAAGACAAAGGGAAATCAGCCAACTTGCTGAAGTTATAAATGGAAAGATTTATTTTTAAATATGTGACAATATAATTTTAAAACAAATCTTTAGGTTCAAGGAATATTTTTGTAAGAGATCAAGACACGCCTTTTTCAACAAGGATTCAGAAGCCCAAGTATTACTTGTAGTCCAAGCAGCTCAGGACTATAAATATATGAAGACCAAGACCTAGTTCTCTAAGAGAGTCAAGCCGTATTTGGTTTTAAGGTTTAGTGTGTCAAAATCGAGTCTCTTTGTGAGCCTTTCGTGCATTCCATTGATGCATGCTTAGGACTGTGTTTATTGAGTTGTAATGTTACTTTCTCTGAAGCTTTGAAGCAAAGAGTTAGTTAGTCTAAGCACTTGAAGCCTTTAGGCAAAAGTGCATAGGTGTCTAGGAGGGTGTCTCCAACAACCATTCAGTTGAATTGTGTTTTATACCCCGGTAGGTTTACGACGGTGTGGAGGAGCATCGTTATTAAGGAAGTGACCTGGGCTGGTCATATCTAGGTTAGGCCTAGGTAGAGTTTGCACAGATAGTGACTGAGTGAGGAGGGTTAAAGGGTAGTTAGACTCTGAATCAATACTATTATAGTGGATTCATTCCTGGATTGGTATCCCCCAAATTAGGGGCAGTTGCGTCCAAATTGGGTTAACAAACAAAGCGTGCAATTTACTTTCTGCCTTTTTATTTCGCTTTATTATTTGTTCAGTCATCTCTCGTGGAGACAAACGTGGCAACATCTGTCTCCCAGTCCAACGTTGTTGCGACAGGTGTTAGCACATCTGCTATCACATCTGTCTACTGGTAGTTCCGGAATTTCACATCGGACAACCTGCCATTTTACCATAGCCTTGCAAAAATTCTAAGTAACCTGTCAAAATTTAATAAACATGCATTTTTGGAGGTCTTTAAGGGTTATAACGTGGCTAGGGTCAAGGTAGGACATTTTTGGGATAAGTAGGCTAAACTTGGAGTGAAGTACTACTTTGTTTCCTTTTTGTGTACGCAACCTTATTCCATAGGGTACCTTTTGATTTTTGATATTTTTAGAGAATATAATCGGAGAGACGTTTGTGGTTCTTTTTCTATCACTGTTTTTGTAGAGACTTTTTTAGGGATTTTTGATGTCCTCCCGTCTCTTTTCTTTTTATTATTTTTTTGCAGAGACTATTTTTTTTAGGGATTTTTCCCGTCTCTTCTTTTCTATTTTTTTCTGTAGTTCTTCTGAGATTGGCTGCATCATAAGGCTAAAACAACTTGGTCAGAGTGACTTAACTGGAGCACCAATGCTGAAGTAATTAAGTCTTAACCACTTGTGCATATTGAAGATGTGCAGATGCTGTTGGAACAAAATTGGTTTTGTACCTCCTAATTTGATTTTGATGATAACAATGTATTTAAAGTTAAATTGGAAGTACTAATAATTTACTCTAGTGTGCAGGATTAAAAGTTAAAATTTGCATTTATAAGCACATTGAAATTCTGAAGGAATTACTTCTGAACGCGTCATATCTGAGCTCACAAAATTCTGAAGCAAGTAATTCTGAGCTTCACCAAATTCTGAAGCTAAATATTTCTGAGGCTACATCAGAACAACTTTCTTGAAGACTGTGTCTGTCTTGGTCTCAGCGAAGGAATCAAGAAGAAAAAGTGTTGACCATGGAAAGGTCCTTTTCTAGTCAGGCTTCAAGAACGAGTATTTCTTTATTTGGCTTAAACTGAGGTTCAGATATCTAAAGCCAAAAGGAATCTCTCATTTTGTAGTAAATGTCAAAGCTCCTAAACACTGCAGATCAGAACAGCTATTAGCGCTCTGATCAATACAATGGAGCGTCTCAAGAATTCTTCAAACGGCTATAATCTTCAATGATGAGGACACAATCCAAGACATAAGTGATACAATCCAAAGCTTAGGAGGTCCTATGACAAGGGCGCGTGCAAGAAGAGTCAATGATGCCTTAGTTCACTTCATGATCAAATCAATAGAAGGTCCGGCCCAAGTTGATAAAGGCTTGGCCCAAATTGAAGAAAAAGAACCAAAATTGAAGATTATCATCCAAGCATGTGATAGTGGAAAATAAAGAGCTCTTCCACTAAGCATATGAAGGTGGTGCACCAAGCAATAATAGAGCACCACTATCTCTTCTTTATTTTGCATTTTCCTTGTAATAATTCAGCCCCACTATCATGATAGTTAGTGGCTGAAATCCTTTTGCTTTCTTAGGAGTTACTTTTTGCTTATTACATTTCATAAGCCTTTCCTATATAAAGGATGCATGTAACTCTAGCCAAATCAATGAATTTTGTTAAGTTTTTACACTTTGTGTAATTGAGAGTATTTGCTCTTAGGTTCTGGATTGGACCAAAACTGATCATATCAAGGAATCCTTTTCTTGTGGTGATCTTCATCCATAGGCTTAATATTCTCTCTTGGATTAGAAAGAGTGTGGCGTCCCTTCTACCTTCTTTCGTTTCTTCTCTTTTCTTTACTTTGTTTCAATTTCGTTCTTACATGTGTTTGTGTCAAACTCTGCCATTTTCTTGTTTTAAATCAAACACCTATATTTCAAGCTGTTTATTTCCTAGTGAATCACAAGAATTCACAAGTCCAAAGTTCATAGAGCTATTTCATGAATTTTTTAAGATTATGCATACTTTTCAACAATTGGTGCATATCAAGTGGTAATCAGAGCAAAGTTCCAAAAACAAAAAGGGCCAAATTGTGGTAAAGTGTCTTTATTCTGTTCTTAATTGTTATCGCTATTCCATTATCAAAAAAAAAAATTCGAAAAAAAAAAAGAGTACTGGAAAAAAAAAGTGTGGTCTGATTGGTTAGCTTTGTTATTCAAAAAAAAAAAAAAAATCAAAAAAGAGGTATTAGAAACGTGGTTTGATTATTGTGATTCATATAACAAAAAAAATTCTATCTTTGTCTATTTTTCCACACTCTAGAATTTTCATTTTCTCACTTGTTTCAGAGTCTTTTCTTCTTGTTGCTGTTTTTTTTTTGTTAAGCTTTTTGTGTGTTGATTATCATCTGAATTTGTTTTCTTTGTGTTGGTTTATTTTGGTTTCTCTGAAGAACTAAAAGAGCAAATTGAGTGGTAAAAGGCAGTGTTTTCATTATAAAAAAAAAGCCAAATTTGAGTGAAACACGAGTGATTGAGTGTAAACACGTGAGTAGAGTGGTGAGGTCCATTTTAAACACTTGTTATTATTTTCACAATCATGTCAGGTGAAGAGGAAGGTAGCCCACAGCGAGTAGAAGTAAATAGGTTGTTGTTAGAGGCTCTTACAGCAAGAATGCAACAAATGATGAGAGCGGAGTTAGAAGGGTTACATGAGAGGATTGACCAAATAGAAAATCGTTTACCTAATGGTGATGAAGAGGAAACAAGGAGGAGAAGGCATGCGGAGAGGCCTAGGAACGACAGATTGAGTGGCATAAAAATTAAAGTTCCATCTTTTATTGGGAAGAGTGACCCGGAGGCATATCTAGAATGGGAGACTAAAATTGAGCAAATTTTTAATTGTCACGATTATTCTGATGTTGATAAAGTGCAGGTTACTTCCATTGAGTTCAAGGAATATGCTTTGGTGTGGTGGGATCAGTTGATCAAAGAAAGGAGGTATGGAGAACATCCAATTGGTACTTGGGAAGAAATGAAGAGAATCATGAGGAGAAGATTTGTTCCTTCCTATTATCATAGGGATTTGCACAACAAATTACAAAGACTCACTCAAGGTTCTAAAAGTGTTGAAGAATATTTCAAGGAGATAGAAGTTCTCAAAATTAGAGCTAATGTGGAGGAGGACGATGAAGCAACCATGGCTAGGTTTCTTCATGGTCTAAATCGTGACATTAGTGACATCGTGGAACTTCATCACTATGTTGAAATGGATGAATTGGTACACCAAGCTATCAAAGTGGAACAACAACTCAAAAGAAAGAGCCAAGTAAGGAGAAGTTCCACCACTTTCAATTCTCAAAATTTGAAAGACAAGCTAAGGAAGGAGGATGCTTCATCTTCATCAACTAAGGAGCCCATGGTTGAAAACAAAGGTAAAGCTATTACACCTTTTCAAAGTGTTTCAACTAACCAGAAGCTTACATGTTTCAAGTGTAAAGGCAGAGGGCATATTGCATCTGAATGTCCAACAAAGAGAACTATGCTTATGGAGGGAAATGAAGAAGTTCTAGGAGATGAGGAAGGTGATGATGAAGAAGAAGAAGAAGAAATACCTAGTGGGGAGATACTCATGGTGAGGAGGATGTTGGGGAACTTAATCAAAGAAGAAGACACCACTCAAAGAGAAAACCTTTTCCACACAAGATGTTTAGTCCAAGGAAAGGTATGTTTCTTAATTATTGATGGTGGGAGTTGTACCAATGTTGCTAGTACTCGTTTAGTATCAAAACTTAATTTAAAAACAAAACCTCACCCTAAGCCATATAAACTTCAATGGCTTAATGAAAGTGTTGAAATGGTTGTTAATAGACAAGTTGAGGTTTGTTTTAAAATTGGGAGGTATGAGGATGTGGTGTTGTGTGATGTAGTACCTATGGAGGCAAGTCATTTGTTGTTGGGAAGACCTTGGCAATTTGATAGGAAGGTTGGTCATGAAGGGTATTCCAACAAATATTCTTTTGTGCATCATGGCCAAAAGATTATTCTTGTACCATTGAGTCCTAGTGAGGTGAGAGAAGATCAAAAGAAAATGAGAGAAAAAAAAGGAAAAAGAAAAGAATGAAAAAAAAGAAGAGAATGAAAAAGAAAAGAAAAAGAATGTCAAAAAAAAAAGAATGATGAAAAGAAAGAGAGTTTGATTGCAAAAAAAGGAGAGGTTCAAAATGCAATTGTTTCACAACAGCCCCTATATTTGCTATTTTGCAAAGAGGTGGCATTAGTTGCTAACACTCCTAACACACAAAATTTGCCAAGTTGTGTTGAAACTCTTTTGCAGGAATTTGAAGACATGTTTCCAAAGGAGGTACCAAGTGGTTTACCACCTATAAGAGGAATTGAGCATCATATTGATCTCAATCCGGGAGCATCCTTGCCTAATAGGCCAGCTTACCGAAGCAATCCACAAAAAACTCAAGAAATACAAAAGCAAGTGGCTGAATTGGTAAGTAAAGGATGGGTAAGAGAAAGTCTAAGTCCATGTGCTGTCCCGGTAATTTTAGTACCAAAAAAAGATGGTAGTTGGAGAATGTGCACTGATTGTAGAGCTGTTAATAACATTACCATTAAGTATAGACATCCTATTCCTAGGCTAGATGACTTACTTGATGAATTGTTTGGTGCATGCTTATTTTCTAAAATTGATTTGAAAAGTGGGTACCATCAAATTCGTATAAGGGAGGGGGACGAGTGGAAAACAGCTTTGATATGCACCAATTGTTGAAAAGTATGCATAATCTTCAAAAATTCATGAAATAGCTCTATGAACTTTGGACTTGTGAATTCTGGTGATTCACTAGGAAATAAACAGCTTGAAATATAGGTGTTTGATTTAAAACAAGAAAATGGCAGAGTTTGACACAAACACATGTAAGAACGAAATTGAAACAAAGTAAAGAAAAGAGAAGAAACGGAAGAAGGTAGAAGGGGCACCACACTCTTTCTAATCCAAGAGAGAATGATAAGCCTATGGATGAAGATCACCACAAGAAAAGGATTCCTTGATATGATCAGTTTTGGTCCAATCCAGAACCTAAGAGCAAATACTCTCAATTACACAAAGTGTAAAAACTTAACAAAATTCATTGATTTGGCAAGACTTACATGCCTCCTTTATATAGGAAAGGCTTATGAAATGTAATAAGCAAAAAGTAACTCCTAAGAAAGCAAAAGGATTTCAGCCACTAACTATCATGATAGTGGGGCTGAATTATTACAAGGAAAATGCAAAATAAAGAAGAGATAGTGGTGCTCTTTTATTGCTTGGTGCACCACCTTCATATGCTTAGTGGAAGAGCTCTTTATTTTCCACTATCACATGCTTGGATGATAATCTTCAATTTTGGTTCTTTTTCTTCAATTTGGGCCAAGCCTTTATCAACTTGGGCCGGACCTTCTATTGATTTGATCATGAAGTGAACTAAGGCATCATTGACTCTTCTTGCACGCGCCCTTGTCATAGGACCTCCTAAGCTTTGGATTGTATCACTTATGTCTTGGATTGTGTCCTCATCATTCCCTCCTTCTTGAAAAGAATTCGACCTCGAATTTAGATCATCATCACCTACATCAAAAGGAGACAAATCAGCCACATTGAAAGTAGTACTTACCCCATACTCACTTGGAAGTTCTATTTTGTAGGCGTTGTCATTGATCCTAGAAAGTACTTGAAAGGGTCCATCTCCCCTAGGTTGAAGTTTGGACTTCCTTCGTGATGGGAATCTTTCTTTTCTCATATGTATCCAAACCTAATCCCCGGGTTCAAAAACAACTTTCTTTCGCCCTTTGTTCGCACTTTTTGCATAGCTTTCATTTTTCTTTTCAATTTGCAATTTTACTTGCTCATGCAAATTTCTCACAAATTCAGCTTTAGCTTTCCCATCTTTATGCTTCAAAACAGATGTGTTAGGCAATGGTAACAAATCAAGAGGTGTTAAGGGATTAAAACCATACACAATCTCGAAAGGTGAAAATCGTGTAGTGCTATGGACAGCCCTATTGTAAGCAAACTCCACATGGGGTAACCATTCCTCCCACATTTTTAAATTCTTTTTAATAACAGCCCTAAGAAGAGTAGAAAGAGTTCTATTTACTACCTCAGTTTGTCCATCTGTTTGGGGATGACAAGTAGTAGAAAATAACAACTTTGTTCCCACCTTTCCCCACAAAGTCCTCCAAAAATGGCTTAAGAACTTGGAGTCACGATCTGAGACGATGCTCCTTGGTAAGCCATGCAAGCGCACAACTTCTTTAAAGAACAAATCCGCAACATGACAAGCATCATCCACCTTTTTACATGGAATAAAATGTGCCATCTTTGAAAACCTGTCAACAACCACAAATATAGAATCTTTTCCATTTTTTGTTCTAGGAAGCCCTAAAACAAAGTCCATGGAAATGTCAATCCAAGGAAATTCAGGTATAGGCAAAGGAGTATACAAACCGTGAGGCATAACTTTTGATTTGGCCTTTTTACACACAATGCATCTTTCACAAAATTTTTGAACATCAATTTTCATGTGAGGCCAATAAAAATGTTCTTTCAAAAGTTCTAGAGTTTTAGACACCCCAAAATGACCCATTAGTCCTCCCTCATGCGCCTCTTTTACAAGTAATTCCCGATTGGAACTTTTAGGCACACATAGTCTTTTTTCTTTAAATAAATAGCCATTGTGCCTAAAAAACCCATTGGAGGCAGCATGCTCACAAGCTAAAAATTTTGAAGAAAATTCAAGGTCACTTTCATACAAATCTTTAATATGCTCAAGACCAAAAACTTTTGTTTCAAGGGTAGAAAGCAAAACATACCTTCTTGAAAGTGCATCCGCAACCACATTTGCCTTACCTTTCTTGTGCTTAATCACATATGGAAATTGTTCAAGAAATTCAACCCATTTGGCATGTCTCTTGTTCAACTTACCTTGCCCTTTTAAATATTTCAAAGATTCATGGTCACTATGAATGACAAATTCTTTGGGCAGTAGGTAATGTTGCCAAGTTTGCAATGCCCTCACTAAGGCATACAATTCCTTATCATAAGTTGAGTAATTTAGGGTAGCCCCTTTTAATTTCTCACTAAAATAAGCAATTGGATGGCCTTCTTGCATCAAAACAGCGCCAATTCCAACATTGGAAGCATCACACTCAATTTCAAAAGATTTTGAAAAATTAGGTAATGCAAGAATAGGTGCTTGCGTGAGTTTTTCTTTAAGGGCAGCAAAGGCTTGCTCTTGTTTCTCACCCCATTTAAAACCAACTTCTTTTTTTACAATTTCATTAAGAGGTGCAGCCAAGGTACTAAAATTCTTTACAAACCTCCTATAGAAACTAGCTAATCCATGAAAACTTCTTACCTCACTTACATTTTTGGGTGTTGGCCATTCTTGAATTTCTTTCACCTTGCTTTCATTAACATGGACTCCCTTAGAGCTTACAATGAAACCTAAGAAAATCACATGATCGGTGCAAAACACACATTTTTCTAAATTTGCATATAAGTTTTCTTGTCTTGGTACTTGCAAAACAGCCCTTAAGTGAATGCAATGGTCCTCCAAATTTTTGCTATATATCAAAATATCATCAAAATACACAACAACAAATTTACCCAAAAATTCTCTCAAAACATGGTTCATTAGTCTCATGAAAATGCTAGGTGCATTAGTTAGCCCAAATGGCATAACCAACCACTCATATAAACCATATTTTGTTTTGAAAGCTTGATGAGGACACAATCCAAGACATAAGTGATACAATCCAAAGCTTAGGAGGTCCTATGACAAGGGCGCGTGCAAGAAGAGTCAATGATGCCTTAGTTCACTTCATGATCAAATCAATAGAAGGTCCGGCCCAAGTTGATAAAGGCTTGGCCCAAATTGAAGAAAAAGAACCAAAATTGAAGATTATCATCCAAGCATGTGATAGTGGAAAATAAAGAGCTCTTCCACTAAGCATATGAAGGTGGTGCACCAAGCAATAATAGAGCACCACTATCTCTTCTTTATTTTGCATTTTCCTTGTAATAATTCAGCCCCACTATCATGATAGTTAGTGGCTGAAATCCTTTTGCTTTCTTAGGAGTTACTTTTTGCTTATTACATTTCATAAGCCTTTCCTATATAAAGGAGGCATGTAAGTCTTGCCAAATCAACGAATTTTGTTAAGTTTTTACACTTTGTGTAATTGAGAGTATTTGCTCTTAGGTTCTGGATTGGACCAAAACTGATCATATCAAGGAATCCTTTTCTTGTGGTGATCTTCATCCATAGGCTTATCATTCTCTCTTGGATTAGAAAGAGTGTGGCGCCCCTTCTGCCTTCTTCCGTTTCTTCTCTTTTCTTTACTTTGTTTCAATTTCGTTCTTACATGTGTTTGTGTCAAACTCTGCCATTTTCTTGTTTTAAATCAAACACCTATATTTCAAGCTGTTTATTTCCTAGTGAATCACCAGAATTCACAAGTCCAAAGTTCATAGAGCTATTTCATGAATTTTTGAAGATTATGCATACTTTTCAACAATTGGTGCATATCAAGTGGTAATCAGAGCAAAGTTCCAGAAACAAAAAGGGCCCCTGGTACCTGGACAGTCGTTGCTCACGACATATGACGGGAGAAAAGCATATGTTCCAAACCCTAACTCTGAAAGAGGGAGGTTCTGTGGGGTTTGGAGGAAAACAAAAAGGGAAGATCATTGGTATAGGTACAATTGGTAATTCCTCTCTTTCCATTAAAGATGTTTGGTTAGTTGATGGACTTAAACACAATCTATTGAGCATTAGTCAATTTTGTGACAATGGATGTGTTGTAACATTTGATAAGAACTCATGTACTATATCAAAAGACTCTGACAAATCCATAGTATTCAAAGGAATGAGAGTTGGCAATGTTTATAAAGTAAACTTTTCTAATTTGGTTGACCAAAAGATTATATGTCTTTTGTCTCTGAGTGATGAGAAATGGTTATGGCACAAGCGTCTTGGTCATGCTAACTGGAGGTTAATCTCTAAGCTTAGTAAACAAAAGCTTGTTAGTGGTTTGCCTGACATTGATTATCACTCAGACACACTATGTGGCTCATGTCAAAAAGGAAAATTTGCTAAGACTTCCTTCAAGTCTAAAAACTTTGTCACTACTTCCAGGCCTTTAGAATTGCTTAACATTGATCTGTTTGGTCCTGTTTCTATAGCCTCTATCAATGGTAAGAAATATGGGTTAGTCATTGTTGATGATTTCAGTAGATGGACTTGGGTGAAATTCCTTCATTCTAAGAGTGATGCATTTGAAGTGTTTAGTGACTTCTACATACAAATACAAAGTGAAAAGGGTCTTAGGATTCTGAAGGTTAGAAGTGATCATGGAGGAGAGTTCGAAAATGCTTCTTTCGAATCTTTCTGCTCAGAGCATGGAGTAATCCATGAATTCTCTTCTCCTAGGACACCACAGCAAAATGGTGTTGTAGAAAGAAAGAATAGATCTTTGCAAGAAATGGCTCGTACCATGATGCTTGAGTCTAACCTAGCTAAGTATTTGTGGGTAGAAGCAGTAAGCACTGCTTGCTATGTTCAGAATAGAATCTTTATAAGACCTATTCTGAACAAAACTGCTTATGAACTGTTCAAAGGAAGAAAACCCAATATTTCTTATTTTCATCAGTTTGGATGTACATGTTATATTCTAGACAACAAAGTCTATCGAAAGAAATTTGATGCTAAAGCTTATAAGGGTATCTTCATAGGATATTCTGAACGCTCAAAAGCATACAGATTGTATAATTCTGAAACTCACACAGTTGAAGAATCTATACATGTGAGATTTGATGATAAAGAGCCTGACAATAAAATGTCAGAGCAAGCTGAAAACTTTGCAGAATTTCAAATTTCACCAAAGTCATTTGAATGTGAAGATCTCTCCATTGTTGTATATCCTTCTGAGACTCAAAATGAAAAGTTACCTGAAGATCTTGAATCTGAAGATCACTCAGAAGAAGAACCCACTCAGATGACAACTCAGCCTAAAAGAACATTCAAATACAAGTAATCTCATCCAGAGGAATTAATTGTTGGAAATAAAGATAGCCCAAGGAAGACCAGATCAGCATTCAAAGAAAATGAATCTCTAGTTGGTCTAATTTCTTTAATTGAACCTACAAACATAGAAGAAGCTCTATCTGATGATGGATGGATCATTGCAATGCAAGAAGAGCTCAATCAATTTGAAAGAAATGATGTATGGGATCTGGTACCCAAGCCCAACCATAAGAACATTATTGGAACAAAATGGTTATTCAGAAACAAAACAAATGAACAAGGAGAAGTTGTAAGAAACAAAGCTAGATTAGTTGCACAAGGCTATAGTCAGCAAGAATACATCGATTTCACTGAAACCTTTGCACCTGTAGCAAGACTTGAAGCAATTCAACTTTGTAACATCCCCAAATTCCAAATCACCTAATTAATTTTAATTAGAGAATATCTATTAAAAATTAGAATTGATTACAGGTGATTAATTAGGAAAAGTTATGAATTAAGTGAATATGTGTAAAATTTAGAAGTTCTAGCTAGACCTCAATTTTACACCAATACCTTAATCTCATAATAGGACTTAATTAACACTAGGTGATCAAATTCTCCCTCCCAAATTTCTTTCCCTCTCACGTAAACTCTCCCTCACCTTCCTTAAAGAATGACTCATTCTTCCTTTTACCCTCCAAGCAACACCTCACCTTTAGAGGTGAGTCACTATCCACTCACTTAAACCCTCCACTCTCATCACATGCAAAGGATCAAAAGCTAATCCCTTTCATTTCATTACTTCTGAAAATCTGAAGCAAAGTTCCTCTCCTCCTCTCTTCTTTCACACGCCCAAACAACAACAACAACTCATATTCTCAAACTTGCAACCTTGAATCATCTTGCAAGAATCAACATGCAATCTGCATCTTGGATAGAACAAGGCTAAGAAATCAACACCCTATTCTTGCTCCTCTTTCTCTCACACATAAATTCTATTAATCCTCAAATCTTCTTTATCTCTCAAAACTCCAAAGCAAGTTTATGTTTGGCTAAGACAATTCTTGGGTTCATGCTCTTGGATGTCAACAACCTAGATGTTCTGGAGACTGCAAGATGGAGCCCTTTTGGTGTGAGAACAAACTCTATATCGTTGTTGTTGCTGAATCGCACAACTCGCCAAGGCGAGCTGGTACTCGCTATAACGAGTATGACAGAAACTGCAGGCTTGTTGTTCAGCTAATGTTCCACTTCTGTAGCTTTTTCCAAACCCTTGGTAAGTCATTTCCAACCTTCTATTGTTCCCTCCCCAGTTGCTGTAATGGTAGTCTCGTTTCCTTGATCCTAGTTAGCTCATGATTCCATTCTTTTTCATCTTAAAACATGAGCACAAGTTTGGAGCTCAAGTCTTTTTCTCGTGGGAAAGTTGTGTGGCTGTAGCAGAGGGCATAAACAGGTTTAAAGCTTCCGAGTTAATCTCATACAAGTGGGTTCTTAGGCTAGTTAGTTAGTTTAATCAAATTTATGAAATGCATGCAATTATAGGAATTAATAGGTATAACTGTGTGTGTGGAAATTAAGCCCCAATTTCCACTCTATTCTGTTCTATGTTATCTATTTTATGATTCTACATTATCTCAGCTAAGGATTGTAGGTGATACTTTCAAAATTGATGATTTTCGTAAAACAAAGTCAATTCTGCAAGAACTCGCCATAGCGAGTTGCTAGCGAGTATTCATGGCGAGCTCAAGGTTCTGGGCTAATGAACTTCGCCATGGCGAGCTCTAGCTCGCCTAGCGGGTTGTTTAGGCCAGGACCTGCAAGTTCGCCATGGCAAGCTTGGTAACTCGCCGTAGCGAGCTAACCCAGAATTCACTCAGTTTTTCTATTTTCAAAATAATTGTCACTCGTTTTATACCCTCGACTGAGATAGTTGTTTTGCAGTATTATGAAATTAAATAATATAAACAGGAGGTCATCACAGTCGGACTATTAGGTGATAACATAGGGAATTAGAATATTGTATGCTTCCCGGGTTTTGGGAATTATTGGTAGAATGTTATGAACTTAGTGATCAGTCGATTAAATGTATGATTATTATATCAGTGTGGACTTCGTTTTAGATGTTCCATTAGAAATCTTTGTGAGCTACACGCCGGAACGCTTTCTGTTCGCGGACAAGGCAGGCCTCTGAGACATGCTCACCTTAGAGTGCTTGCGGTTTAAAATCAACAAGACTAATCAGTGTTACACCTTTATTTATGCTTTATGACAATATGATATGAAACATGATACGACTGATTAGGTGCCCCCGACTTTATAGCCTTTAGAAGGGTAGTAGAACTTACTGGGACGAAGTGACTGTCTCACCCACTCCCTTTTCGATATAGGTAAGACAGGTTATTTCGGAGCAGGGACCAGGATGGATCTGACGATTGGAGCCGAGCTTGGATCCTCAGTATTAGAAGACTTAGTCTTCATTCTTGCTTTATTTAGCTTGTTCTCTTATTATAGTTTCTTCCCGCTGTCTGTATCAAATATTCTCTTATTATCTTAATGATAATACATTGTTCAGTTATTTCTTGTATAATTTAATGTACTCAGATTTCAGTTTTAATGCTTCAACTAAATATTCTAGATATTTTAGTTGGGGCGTTACAATTGGTATCAGAGCAGATCGATCTAGTATCGGACCTTGCCACGAGTCATTACAATCCCTTTCTCAGTAGTACGGACCCTTTGGAGTCTGGACTGTTTACGCTGAAACCATCGCGTGCTGAGTCTGATCAGCTCAGTATTGTGCATGGTAGGCAGGGTATTACGGTTGAGAACCGAAGTGGACCACGGTGGTTAAGTAAGAAGATCGTAGTGGAAGTATAGTCCAGAAGCAATGGTTGGCGAGAATTCTCTCTAACCGGATGTTAGAGTTGAAATAGTTAGAACTGAAGGAGTAAGTGGTGCAACGCCAACGAGTATACCAAGAGCTGAGATGGATTATATGGATTAAGACCAATAGTAGTAGCAAATTCTGGAGATTGTAAGGAAGCAGTTGTTAAGATTGTAGAGAGTAAGAACAGTGTGATGAAAGTACTAATCGCTCGAAGTAAAATTGTTCATGGAAGAACGTAGGTGTGTAGGTCATTATAGTATCCAACTGACATCGTGTGTCAGGTAAATTCCCCGGACTTGAGAGTAATCATACCTTCTGGCGAACACGTTTACAAGAAACATGGAAGCCAAGTAAGATTCAGCCTACAGTAGAGCTGAACTCTTTCTAGATACTTAACCTTACCTGTCCGCCGTGAGATTCACTAGTAATGTATACCTGTTCAATACCATACTATAGAAACTAATTTGGAATATTCACCATAACAATACTCATCTTAGAACTTCCCAATAGATTATCCTATAGGAAGCCAACTCTTAATGCCTCCCTAAGAATAATTTGACCTTCCAACATCGTAACTTGTATTCCTACCGTACCGCTAGAAACCGAACTTTGTTTAGCATAACAAATAGAAATTCTTTTTAGTCATACAAGACTAGGTCAGTTAACTCAGCAAACTATTAAAGACCAATTTTGATTAGAGTAACAGTTAGGAATTATTTTATTTCAACACCATGTAGATACCTGACTTAATTCATAAGGCATCATTCATGAGCAGTAGAAACAAAAATCAACCGAATTAGCCTTGTAAGTAACAACCAGTAGTTGTACCTTACCACTAGGGATTGAGTAGTATTAGATATACCATTTAAGAATTTCACCTTTTAAACTTAGTATCCATACGGACTTGTTAGGTGTAGTTGTCCACTTATCTTAAGCTAGTAACTTAGTGCCCTTAAATACTCAACCAAGTATATAGGAAATAGTTGAATTAGACTGCCTTCGATTCAACACCTTCTTACTTTTCGGTCTGTTATGTTGCCACTTAGGAAATTACTATAGGTCTAGTAATATAGTCTCAGCCTAAGTACCATACCAGAGATCCTACCAATTCATTTGGAACATAACCTCAATCGGAATGACAAGTAGAAACATTTTCTGACTAGACATAGTTACCAAGTAACTTAGTTAACACTATCATGCATCTCCTACATTAATAGCTTAGTGTCGTGGCGTAGGTAGGTACCTTGTGAAAGAAACTAAGTTGAACCACCCATGTTATTAATTTCCTTAGATGCCAGCCACTATCTTGTCACCTAGTACATTTCCAATAGGAGCTCGTGACAGTAGAACAGTTTATCTCTTTGAGATCAGTCTTGGTACGGAACCACTAGCATTCAGGTTTCAACCAAATCAGCAAATCAGGAGTTATCTTTAGCGTCTTCAGCCATCTAGATCAATCGTGGAGTACCTATGCTAGTTATCCCGAACGAAATCGCTAAGTTGGATTTATTTTATCAGCCATTTAGCATTTTCAAATCATCCAGATCTTCGAGTTAGAAATCTGTAGAGTTAGTCAGATTTTCATTAAGAGTGCCTATCAATACCCTGATTGAGCCGGAACTATTAGAGGTCAAAATTCCAATTTCATGACCATTCCTTCGGACCTTCGATAAGCTAAGCTTATTGAACCAAAACCATGTTGGATTGGGTATCCATTAGACATGAGGACAAGGAACAAAATCATTCCCTAATTTGTCTGATTATGTCTCGGACAGATAATTCCTTCTCGTGCCCTATCATCTGTCAGTCGTATGTATCACCGGAGTAAATCTAGAAGTTAACTTCCAAATTCCTCAACATCGGTCAGTTAAACCAACAATGGGAGACTCTGCTTACAAGTAATCCTGTTCAATCTTTTTAGCCCTTTTAGTTACGCTGTTAGTAACTAAATATAATTCGTGGAATCCAGTTTATCTGTAGAAGACACGTGTAAATTCAGTTCAATGCTCTCACTCAGTTTATCGATCTCTTGATCAATATCATTAGTCAATTATCCGCCGAACTATTCTGTTCAGGGTCAGTATCAGTTAATCATATAGGTCTTCGTGCATCTGAACGACTCGTCATTAATTCAATTGTATTGTTCGATCTTTCGGAGTCATATCAGCTAAATTCCAGTTAAGTCTCAGATCTTTCCAGTTATTTAGAAATAGGAGCTAGTAGAAGTATTAGTATCTAGATATCTCATCCGAACTATTCTCTGAAATCGAGTTTGAACCATTCCATTCTCCATCAACTGTTTCAGTTTCGCTGTACATTATCGATGATAGATTTAGGTCATCATCAATCAAATTCCTCGTATAGAGTATAAGAATTTCCTTATTGCAAATCCAATTCATACGCTGACACATTGGCTATTGAGAATAAAAGATTTAAAACCATTCCCTGTGTTGAGTGTGCAACTCTTCCGTATCCAGTCAGCCATCATTAGAATCCAATTACTTTAGCCAGATTCTTTCATGTCAACCTATCAGTGGAATTACCCGGCCAACCTAACCATATCATTGAAAGAAGAATTCGAACCTCAGTTCTGGATATGTTAAACGTACTACTCGACCACAGTGTTGTGCTAGGATGGATTGAAATAGTAGGTGGAAAATTCTGAAGTACTATGGACTCGGTTGCAGATGAGTCTAACTCATTGGCGAAAGGATCTATAGTGCCTAAGCGTTCTTCGCTCGTTTTATATTTTAATCTATTCTGGAGTATTTTAACGACATGAACGGGACAATGGTACGTACGACGTGTTGCGAGCTACAGCGTTCGGAATTGAAGAAAACCTCGAAGAGAAAGATTTTGGATTGTCATTATCAATACCCAAACTTATCCCATTCAGCTATTCATATAGCGACAACCAGGCCAGATACCGACCTGTGGAAGTTTAGTGTGAGATAATAATGAGTACGAAGTGTAAGGCATCGCGAACATGTTGGACTGTAGTAGAGTATTGAGAATGCTGTCACATACCTGCTTTCACAAGACAAGTATTTCCATGTGAGGTTATCTAATGAGAGACGTAGTAACGGTAAAGGTTAAGTTGGAGAAGAAGAAGTGGCGTGTCACTGTGTTTAATAATTTGGAATGAGGCAGTGATGACACCAATAAAAAGGATGACTATAGTAGTCGGATCAGAGTGCGCAGCGCGAGATCAGACGAAAATATAGTAGATGATCAATTTGGACGAATAACTCTTTGAGAGAGGAAATTTTTACCCCAAGGAATAAAGATAATCGAGAGTTTTTGAGAATAACACCAAAGTTGGAACTACGAGGTGTTCCAAACGAAGAAATTCTATCCGAAGTATGTAAGACCTTATTAGATCCTTCAACGCGTCGATCCTGTAACCTATCAGTTAATTCTATTCAGGTCAGGGTTGCACGACGTGTTTCATGTGTCTTAACTTCGGAAGTTCATTCCCGATCCTTATCACCCTTTAGAAATTGATATTCAGTCAGCCTTAACTTATCAGCCGAACCCAGTTCGTATAGTCGATTGTGAAGTTAAGATCCTTCGGAACAAGAGAATTCCAATAATCAAAGTCGGATGGGCTCAGTCTCATGACGACTAACTCACTCAGGAACGGAAACCTGTCATGAGAAAAGTTATACCTACTCTCTCCAAAGATAAATTTCTCAATTTCGAGGACGAAATTTCTTTAAGGGGGGTAGATTGTAACATCCCCAAATTCCAAATCACCTAATTAATTTTAATTAGAGAATATCTATTAAAAATTAGAATTGATTAAAGGTGATTAATTAGGAAAAGTTATGAATTAAGTGAATATGTGTAAAATTTAGAAGTTCTAGCTAGACCTCAATTTTACACCAATACCTTAATCTCATAATAGGACTTAATTAACACTAGGTGATCAAATTCTCCCTCCCAAATTTCTTTCCCTCTCACGTAAACTCTCCCTCACCTTCCTTAAAGAATGACTCATTCTTCCTTTTACCCTCCAAGCAACACCTCACCTTTAGAGGTGAGTCACTATCCACTCACTTAAACCCTCCACTCTCATCACATGCAAAGGATCAAAAGCTAATCCCTTTCATTTCATTACTTCAGAAAATCTGAAGCAAAGTTCCTCTCCTCCTCTCTTCTTTCACACGCCCAAACAACAACAACAACTCATATTCTCAAACTTGCAACCTTGAATCATCTTACAAGAATCAACATGCAATCTGCATCTTGGATAGAACAAGGCTAAGAAATCAACACCCTATTATTGCTCCTCTTTCTCTCACACATAAATTCTATTAATCCTCAAATCTTTTTTATCTCTCAAAACTCCAAAGCAAGTTTATGTTTGGCTAAGACAATTCTTGGGTTCATGCTCTTGGATGTCAACAACCTAGATGTTCTGGAGACTGCAAGATGGAGCCCTTTTGGTGTGAGAACAAACTCTAGGAAGACAACAACCAGAGCTATATCGTTGTTGTTGCTGAATCGCACAACTCGCCAAGGCGAGCTGGTACTCGCTATAGCGAGTATGACAGAAACTGCAGGCTTGTTGTTCAGCTAATGTTCCACTTCTGTAGCTTTTCCAAACCCTTGGTAAGTCATTTCCAACCTTCTATTGTTCCCTCCCCAGTTGCTGTAATGGTAGTCTCGTTTCCTTGATCCTAGTTAGCTCATGATTCCATTCTTTTTCATCTTAAAACATGAGCACAAGTTTGGAGCTCAAGTCTTTTTCTCGTGGGAAAGTTGTGTGGCTGTAGCAGAGGGCATAAACAGGTTTAAAGCTTCTGAGTTAATCTCAATACAGGTGGGTTCTTAGGCTAGTTGGTTCGTTTAATCAAATTTATGAAATGCATGCAATTATAGGAATTAATAGGTATAACTGTGTGTGTGAAAATTAAGCCCCAATTTCCACTCTATTCTGTTCTATGTTATCTATTTTATGATTCTGCATTATCTCAGCTAAGGATTGTAGGTGATACTTTCAAAATTGATGATTTTCGTAAAACAAAGTCAATTCTGCAAGAACTCGCCATAGCGAGTTGCTAGCGAGTATTCATGGCGAGCTCAAGGTTCTGGGCTGATGAACTTCGCCATGGCGAGCTCTAGCTCGCCTAGCGAGTTGTTTAGGCCAGGACCTGTAAGTTCGCCATGGCGAGCTTGGTAACTCGCCGTAGCGAGCTAACCCAGAATTCACTCACTTTTTCTATTTTCAAAATAATTGTCACTCGTTTTATATCCTCGACTGAGATAGTTGTTTTGCAGTATTATGAAATTAAATAATATAAACAGGAGGTCATCACAGTCGGACTATTAGGTGATAACATAGGGAAGTAGAATATTGTATGCTTCCCGGGTTTTGGGAATTATTGGTAGAATGTTATGAACTTAGTGATCAGTCGATTAAATGTATGATTATTATATCATTGTGGACTTCGTTTTAGATGTTCCATTAGAAATCTTTGTGAGCTGCACGCTGGAACGCTTTCTGTTCGCGGACAAGGCAGGCCTCTGAGACATGCTCACCTCAGAGTGCTTGCGGTTTAAAATCAACAAGACTAATCAGTGTTACACCTTTATTTATTTATGCTTTATGACAATATGATATGAAACATGATACGACTGGTTAGGTGCCCCGGCTTTATAGCCTTTAGGATAGTAGAACTCACTGGGACGAAGTGACTGTCTCACCCCACTCCCTTTTCGATATAGGTAAGACAGGTTATTTCGGAGCAGGGACCAGGATGGATCAGACGATTGGAGCCGAGCTTGGATCGTCAGCATTAGAAGACTTAGTCTTCATTCTTGCTTTATTTAGCTTGTTCTCTTATTATAGTTTCTTGTCGCTGTCTGTATCAAATATTCTCTTATTATCTTAATGATAATACATTATTCAGTTATTTCTTGTATAATTTAATGTACTCAGATTTCAGTTTTAATGCTTCGACTAAATATTCTAGATATTTTAGTTGGGGCGTTACAATTGGTATCAGAGCAGATCGATCTAGTATCGGACTTTGCCATGAGTCATTACAATCCCTTTCTCAGTAGTACGGACCCTTTAGAGTCTGGCCTGTTTACGCTGAAACCATCACGTGCTGAGTCTGATCAGCTCAGTATTGTGCATGGTAGGCAGGGTATTACGGTTGAGAACCGAAGTGGACCACGGTGGTTAAGTAAGAAGATCGTAGTGGAAGTATAGTCCAGAAGCAATGGTTGGGGAGAATTCTCTCTAACCGGATGTTAGAGCTGAAATAGTTAGAACTGAAGGAGTAAGTGGTGCAACGCCAACGAGTATACCAAGAGCTGAGATGGATTATATGGATTAAGACCAATAGTAGTAGCAAATTCTGGAGATTGTAAGGAAGCAGTTGTTAAGATTGTAGAGAGTAAGAACAGTGTGATGAAAGTACTAATCGCTCGAAGCAAAATTGTTCATGGAAGAACGTAGGTGTGTAGGTCATTATAGTATCCAACTGACATCGTGTGTCAGGTAAATTCCCCAGACTTGAGAGTAATCATACCTTCTGGCGAACACGTTTACAAGAAACATGGAAGCCAAGTAAGATTCAGCCTACAGTAGAGCTGAACTCTTTCTAGATAATTAACCTTACCTGTCCGCCGTGAGATTCACTAGTAATGTATACCTGTTCAATACCATACTATAGAAACTAATTTGGAATATTCACCATAACAATACTCATCTTAGAACTTCCCAATAGATTATCCTATAGGAAGCCAACTCTTAATGCCTCCCTAAGAATAATTTGACCTTCCAACATCGTAACTTGTATTCCTACCGTACCGCTAGAAACCGAACTTTGTTTAGCATAACAAATAGAAATTCATTTTAGTCATACCAGACTAGGTCAGTTAACTCAGCAAACTATTAAAGACCAATTTTGATTAGAGTAACAGTTAGAAATTATTTTATTTCAACACCATGTAGATACCTGACTTAATTCATAAGGCATCATTCATGAGCAGTAGAAACAAAAATCAACCGAATTAGCCTTGTAAGTAACAACCAGTAGTTGTACCTTACCACTAGGGATTGAGTAGTATTAGATATACCATTTAAGAATTTCACCTTTTAAACTTAGTATCCATACGGACTTGTTAGGTGTAGTTGTCCACTTATCTTAAGCTAGTAAATTAGTGCCCTTAAATACTCAACCAAGTATATAGGAAATAGTTGAATTAGACTGCCTTCGATTCAACACCTTCTTACTTTTCGGTCTGTTATGTTGCCACTTAGGAAATTATTATAGGTCTAGTAATATAGTCTCAGCCTAAGTACCATACCAGAGATCGTACCAATTCATTTGGAACATAACCTCAATCGGAATGACAAGTAGAAACATTTTCTGACTAGACATAGTTACCAAGTAACTTACTTAACACTATCATGCATCTCCTACATTAATAGCTTAGTGTCGTGGCGTAGGTAGGTACCTTGTGAAAGAAACTAAGTTGAACCACCCATGTTATTAATTTCCTTAGATGCCAGCCACTATCTTGTCACCTAGTACATTTCCAATAGGAGCTCGTGACAGTAGAACAGTTTATCTCTTTGAGATCAGTCTTGGTACGGAACCACTAGCATTCAGGTTTCAACCAAATCAGCAAATCAGGAGTTATCATTAGCGTCTTCAGCCATCTAGATCAATCGTGGAGTACCTATGCTAGTTATCCCGAACGAAATCGCTAAGTTGGATTTATTTTATCAGCCATTTAGCATTTTCAAATCATCCAGATCTTCGAGTTAGAAATCTGTAGAGTTAATCAGATTTTCATTAAGAGTGCCTATCAATACCCTGATTGAGCCGGAACCATTAGAGGTCAAAATTCCAATTTCATGACCATTCCTTCGGACCTTCGATAAGCTAAGCTTATTGAACCAAAACCATGTTGGATTGGGTATCCATTAGACATGAGGACATGGACCAAAATCACTCCCTAATTTGTCTGATTATGTCTCGGACAGATAATTCCTTCTCGTGCCCTATCATCTGTCAGTCGTATGTATCACCGGAGTAAGTCTAGAAGTTAACTTCCAAATTCCTCAACATCGGTCAGTTAAACCAACAATGGGAGACTCTCCTTACAAGTAATCCTGTTCAATCTTTTTAGCCCTTTTAGTTACGCTGTTAGTAACTAAATATAATTCGTGGAATCCAGTTTATCTGTAGAAGACACGTGTAAATTCAGTTCAATGCTCTCACTCAGTTTATCGATCTCTTGATCAATATCATTAGTCAATTATCCGCCGAACTATTCTGTTCAGGGTCAGTATCAGTTAATCATATAGGTCTTCGTGCATCTGAACGACTCGTCATTAATTCAATTGTATTGTTCGATCTTTCGGAGTCATATCAGCTAAATTCCAGTTAAGTCTCAGATCTTTCCAGTTATTTAGAAATAGGAGCTAGTAGAAGTATTAGTATCTAGATATCTCATCCGAACTATTCTCTGAAATCGAGTTTGAACCATTCCATTCTCCATCAACTGTTTCAGTTTCGCTGTACATTATCGATGATAGATTTAGGTCATCATCAATCAAATTCCTCGTATAGAGTATAAGAATTTCCTTATTGCAAATCCAATTCATACGCTGACACATTGGCTATTGAGAATAAAAGATTTAAAACCATTCCCTGTGTTGAGTGTGCAACTCTTCCGTATCCAGTCAGCCATCATTAGAATCCAATTACTTTAGCCAGATTCTTTCATGTCAACCTATCAGTGGAATTACCCGGCCAACCTAACCATATCATTGAAAGAAGAATTCGAACCTCAGTTCTGGATATGTTAAACGTACTACTCGACCACAGTGTTGTGCTAGGATGGATTGAAATAGTAGGTGGAAAATTCTGAAGTACTATGGACTCGGTTGCAGATGAGTCTAACTCATTGGCGAAAGGATCTATAGTGCCTAAGCGTTCTTCGCTCGTTTTATATTTTAATCTATTCTGGAGTATTTTAACGACATGAACGGGACAATGGTACGTACGACGTGTTGCGAGCTACAGCGTTCGGAATTGAAGAAAACCTCGAAGAGAAAGATTTTGGATTGTCATTATCAATACCCAAACTTATCCCATTCAGCTATTCATATAGCGACAACCAGGCCAGATACCGACCTGTGGAAGTTTAGTGTGAGATAATAATGAGTACGAAGTGTAAGGCATCGCGAACATGTTGGACTGTAGTAGAGTATTGAGAATGCTGTCACATACCTGCTTTCACAAGACAAGTATTTCCATGTGAGGTTATCTAATGAGAGACGTAGTAACGGTAAAGGTTAAGTTGGAGAAGAAGAAGTGGCGTGTCACTGTGTTTAATAATTTGGAATGAGGCAGTGATGACACCAATAAAAAGGATGACTATAGTAGTCGGATCAGAGTGCGCAGCGCGAGATCAGACGAAAATATAGTAGATGATCAATTTGGACGAATAACTCTTTGAGAGAGGAAATTTTTACCCCAAGGAATAAAGATAATCGAGAGTTTTTGAGAATAACACCAAAGTTGGAACTACGAGGTGTTCCAAACGAAGAAATTCTATCCGAAGTATGTAAGACCTTATTAGATCCTTCAACGCGTCGATCCTGTAACCTATCAGTTAATTCTATTCAGGTCAGGGTTGCACGACGTGTTTCATGTGTCTTAACTTCGGAAGTTCATTCCCGATCCTTATCACCCTTTAGAAATTGATATTCAGTCAGCCTTAACTTATCAGCCGAACCCAGTTCGTATAGTCGATTGTGAAGTTAAGATCCTTCGGAACAAGAGAATTCCAATAATCAAAGTCGGATGGGCTCAGTCTCATGACGACTAACTCACTCAGGAACGGAAACCTGTCATGAGAAAAGTTATACCTACTCTCTCCAAAGATAAATTTCTCAATTTCGAGGACGAAATTTCTTTAAGGGGGGTAGATTGTAACATCCCCAAATTCCAAATCACCTAATTAATTTTAATTAGAGAATATCTATTAAAAATTAGAATTGATTAAAGGTGATTAATTAGGAAAAGTTATGAATTAAGTGAATATGTGTAAAATTTAGAAGTTCTAGCTAGACCTCAATTTTACACCAATACCTTAATCTCATAATAGGACTTAATTAACACTAGGTGATCAAATTCTCCCTCCCAAATTTCTTTCCCTCTCACGTAAACTCTCCCTCACCTTCCTTAAAGAATGACTCATTCTTCCTTTTACCCTCCAAGCAACACCTCACCTTTAGAGGTGAGTCACTATCCACTCACTTAAACCCTCCACTCTCATCACATGCAAAGGATCAAAAGCTAATCCCTTTCATTTCATTACTTCAGAAAATCTGAAGCAAAGTTCCTCTCCTCCTCTCTTCTTTCACACGCCCAAACAACAACAACAACTCATATTCTCAAACTTGCAACCTTGAATCATCTTACAAGAATCAACATGCAATCTGCATCTTGGATAGAACAAGGCTAAGAAATCAACACCCTATTATTGCTCCTCTTTCTCTCACACATAAATTCTATTAATCCTCAAATCTTCTTTATCTCTCAAAACTCCAAAGCAAGTTTATGTTTGGCTAAGACAATTCTTGGGTTCATGCTCTTGGATGTCAACAACCTAGATGTTCTGGAGACTGCAAGATGGAGCCCTTTTGGTGTGAGAACAAACTCTAGGAAGACAACAACCAGAGCTATATCGTTGTTGTTGCTGAATCGCACAACTCGCCAAGGCGAGCTGGTACTCGCTATAGCGAGTATGACAGAAACTGCAGGCTTGTTGTTCAGCTAATGTTCCACTTCTGTAGCTTTTCCAAACCCTTGGTAAGTCATTTCCAACCTTCTATTGTTCCCTCCCCAGTTGCTGTAATGGTAGTCTCGTTTCCTTGATCCTAGTTAGCTCATGATTCCATTCTTTTTCATCTTAAAACATGAGCACAAGTTTGGAGCTCAAGTCTTTTTCTCGTGGGAAAGTTGTGTGGCTGTAGCAGAGGGCATAAACAGGTTTAAAGCTTCTGAGTTAATCTCAATACAGGTGGGTTCTTAGGCTAGTTAGTTCGTTTAATCAAATTTATGAAATGCATGCAATTATAGGAATTAATAGGTATAACTGTGTGTGTGGAAATTAAGCCCCAATTTCCACTCTATTCTGTTCTATGTTATCTATTTTATGATTCTGCATTATCTCAGCTAAGGATTGTAGGTGATACTTTCAAAATTGATGATTTTCGTAAAACAAAGTCAATTCTGCAAGAACTCGCCATAGCGAGTTGCTAGCGAGTATTCATGGCGAGCTCAAGGTTCTGGGCTGATGAACTTCGCCATGGCGAGCTCTAGCTCGCCTAGCGAGTTGTTTAGGCCAGGACCTGTAAGTTCGCCATGGCGAGCTTGGTAACTCGCCGTAGCGAGCTAACCCAGAATTCACTCACTTTTTCTATTTTCAAAATAATTGTCACTCGTTTTATATCCTCGACTGAGATAGTTGTTTTGCAGTATTATGAAATTAAATAATATAAACAGGAGGTCATCACAGTCGGACTATTAGGTGATAACATAGGGAAGTAGAATATTGTATGCTTCCCGGGTTTTGGGAATTATTGGTAGAATGTTATGAACTTAGTGATCAGTCGATTAAATGTATGATTATTATATCATTGTGGACTTCGTTTTAGATGTTCCATTAGAAATCTTTGTGAGCTGCACGCCGGAACGCTTTCTGTTCGCGGACAAGGCAGGCCTCTGAGACATGCTCACCTCAGAGTGCTTGCGGTTTAAAATCAACAAGACTAATCAGTGTTACACCTTTATTTATTTATGCTTTATGACAATATGATATGAAACATGATACGACTGGTTAGGTGCCCCGGCTTTATAGCCTTTAGGATAGTAGAACTCACTGGGACGAAGTGACTGTCTCACCCCACTCCCTTTTCGATATAGGTAAGACAGGTTATTTCGGAGCAGGGACCAGGATGGATCAGACGATTGGAGCCGAGCTTGGATCGTCAGCATTAGAAGACTTAGTCTTCATTCTTGCTTTATTTAGCTTGTTCTCTTATTATAGTTTCTTCCCGCTGTCTGTATCAAATATTCTCTTATTATCTTAATGATAATACATTATTCAGTTATTTCTTGTATAATTTAATGTACTCAGATTTCAGTTTTAATGCTTCGACTAAATATTCTAGATATTTTAGTTGGGGCGTTATAATGGGTATCAGAGCAGATCGATCTAGTATCGGACTTTGCCATGAGTCATTACAATCCCTTTCTCAGTAGTACGGACCCTTTGGAGTCTGGCCTGTTTACGCTGAAACCATCGCGTGCTGAGTCTGATCAGCTCAGTATTGTGCATGGTAGGCAGGGTATTACGGTTGAGAACCGAAGTGGACCACGGTGGTTAAGTAAGAAGATCGTAGTGGAAGTATAGTCCAGAAGCAATGGTTGGGGAGAATTCTCTCTAACCGGATGTTAGAGCTGAAATAGTTAGAACTGAAGGAGTAAGTGGTGCAACGCCAACGAGTATACCAAGAGCTGAGATGGATTATATGGATTAAGACCAATAGTAGTAGCAAATTCTGGAGATTGTAAGGAAGCAGTTGTTAAGATTGTAGAGAGTAAGAACAGTGTGATGAAAGTACTAGTCGCTCGAAGCAAAATTGTTCATGGAAGAACGTAGGTGTGTAGGTCATTATAGTATCCAACTGACATCGTGTGTCAGGTAAATTCCCCAGACTTGAGAGTAATCATACCTTCTGGCGAACACGTTTACAAGAAACATGGAAGCCAAGTAAGATTCAGCCTACAGTAGAGCTGAACTCTTTCTAGATACTTAACCTTACCTGTCCGCCGTGAGATTCACTAGTAACGTATATCTGTTCAATACCATACTATAGAAACTAATTTGGAATATTCACCATAACAATACTCATCTTAGAACTTCCCAATAGATTATCCTATAGGAAGCCAACTCTTAATGCCTCCCTAAGAATAATTTGACCTTCCAACATCGTAACTTGTATTCCTACCGTACCGCTAGAAACCGAACTTTGTTTAGCATAACAAATAGAAATTCTTTTTAGTCATACCAGACTAGGTCAGTTAACTCAGCAAACTATTAAAGACCAATTTTGATTAGAGTAACAGTTAGGAATTATTTTATTTCAACACCATGTAGATACCTGACTTAATTCATAAGGCATCATTCATGAGCAGTAGAAACAAAAATCAACCGAATTAGCCTTGTAAGTAACAACCAGTAGTTGTACCTTACCACTAGGTATTGAGTAGTATTAGATATACCATTTAAGAATTTCACCTTTTAAACTTAGTATTCATACGGACTTGTTAGGTGTAGTTGTCCACTTATCTTAAGCTAGTAACTTATTGCCCTTAAATACTCAACCAAGTATATAGGAAATAGTTGAATTAGACTGCCTTCGATTCAACACCTTCTTACTTTTCGGTCTGTTATGTTGCCACTTAGGAAATTACTATAGGTCTAGTAATATAGTCTCAGCCTAAGTACCATACCAGAGATCCTACCAATTCATTTGGAACATAACCTCAATCGGAATGACAAGTAGAAACATTTTCTGACCAGACATAGTTACCAAGTAACTTACTTAACACTATCATGCATCTCCTACATTAATAGCTTAGTGTCGTGGCGTAGGTAGGTACCTTGTGAAAGAAACTAAGTTGAACCACCCATGTTATTAATTTCCTTAGATGCCAGCCACTATCTTGTCACCTAGTACATTTCCAATAGGAGCTCGTGACAGTAGAACAGTTTATCTCTTTAAGATCAGTCTTGGTATCGAACCACTAGCATTCAGGTTTCAACCAAATCAGCAAATCAGGAGTTATAATTAGCGTCTTCAGCCATCTAGATCAATCGTGGAGTACCTATGCTAGTTATCCCGAACGAAATCGCTAAGTTGGATTTATTTTATCAGCCATTTAGCATTTTCAAATCATCCAGATCTTCGAGTTAGAAATCTGTAGAGTTAGTCAGATTTTCATTAAGAGTGCCTATCAATACCCTGATTGAGCCGGAACCATTAGAGGTCAAAATTCCAATTTCATGACCATTCCTTCGGACCTTCGATAAGCTAAGCTTATTGAACCAAAACCATGTTGGATTGGGTATATATTAGACATGAGGACATGGAACAAAATCATTCCCTAATTGTTCTGATTATGTCTCGGACAGATAATTCCTTCTCGTGCCCTATCATCTGTCAGTCGTATGTATCACCGGAGTAAGTCTAGAAGTTAACTTCCAAATTCCTCAACATCGGTCAGTTAAACCAACAATGGGAGACTCTGCTTACAAGTAATCCTGTTCAATCTTTTTAGCCCTTTTAGTTACGCTGTTAGTAACTAAATATAATTCGTGGAATCCAGTTTATCTGTAGAAGACACGTGTAAATTCAGTTCAATGCTCTCACTCAGTTTATCGATCTCTTGATCAATATCATTAGTCAATTATCCGCCGAACTATTCTGTTCAGGGTCAGTATCAGTTAATCATATAGGTCTTCATGCATCTGAACGACTCGTCATTAACTCAATTGTATTGTTCGATCTTTCGGAGTCATATCAGCTAAATTCCAGTTAAGTCTCAGATCTTTCCAGTTATTTAGAAATAGGAACTAGTAGAAGTATTAGTATCTAGATATCTCATCCGAACTATTCTCTGAAATCGAGTTTGAACCATTCCATTCTCCATCAACTGTTTCAGTTTCGCTGTACATTATCGATGATAGATTTAGGTCATCATCAATCAAATTCCTCATATAGAGTATAAGAATTTCCTTATTGCAAATCCAATTCATACGCTGACACATTGGCTATTGAGAATAAAAGATTTAAAACCATTCCCTGTGTTGAGTGTGCAACTCTTCCGTATCCAGTCAGCCATCATTAGAATCCAATTACTTTAGCCAGATTCTTTCATGTCAACCTATCAGTGGAATTACCCGGCCAACCTAACCATATCATTGAAAGAAGAATTCGAACCTCAGTTCTGGATATGTTAAACGTACTACTCGACCACAGTGTTGTGCTAGGATGGATTGAAATAGTAGGTGGAAAATTCTGAAGTACTATGGACTCGGTTGCAGATGAGTCTAACTCATTGGCGAAAGGATCTATAGTGCCTAAGCGTTCTTCGCTCGTTTTATATTTTAATCTATTCTGGAGTATTTTAACGACATGAACGGGACAGTGGTACGCACGACGTGTCGCGAGCTGCAGCGTTCGGAATTGAAGAAAACCTCGAAGAGAAAGATTTTGGATTGTCATTATCAATACCCAAACTTATCCCATTCAGCTATTCATATAGCGACAACCAGGCCAGATACCGACCTGTGGAAGTTTAGTGTGAGATAATAATGAGTACGAAGTGTAAGGCATCGCGAACATGTTGGACTGTAGTAGAGTATTGAGAATGTTGTCACATACCTGCTTTCACAAGACAAGTATTTCCATGTGAGGTTATCCAATGAGAGACGTAGTAACGGTAAAGGTTAAGTTGGAGAAGAAGAAGTGGCGTGTCACTGTGTTTAATAATTTGGAATGAGGCAGTGATGACACCAATAAAAAGGATGACTATAGTAGTCGGATCAGAGTGCGCAGCGCGAGATCAGACGAAAATATAGTAGATGATCAATTTGGACGAATAACTCTTTGAGAGAGGAAATTTTTACCCCAAGGAATAAAGATAATCGAGAGTTTTTGAGAATAACACCAAAGTTGGAACTACGAGGTGTTCCAAACGAAGAAATTCTATCCGAAGTATGTAAGACCTTATCAGATCCTTCAACGCGTCGATCCTGTAACCTATCAGTTAATTCTATTCAGGTCAGGGTTGCACGACGTGTTTCATGTGTTTTAACTTCAGAAGTTCATTCCCGATCCTTATCACCCTTTAGAAATTGATATTCAGTCAGCCTTAACTTATCAGCCGAACCCAGTTCGTATAGTCGATTGTGAAGTTAAGATCCTTCGGAACAAGAGAATTCCAATAATCAAAGTCGGATGGGCTCAGTCTCATGACGACTAACTCACTCAGGAACGGAAACCTGTCATGAGAAAAGTTATACCTACTCTCTCCAAAGATAAATTTCTCAATTTCGAGGACGAAATTTCTTTAAGGGGGGTAGATTGTAACATCCCCAAATTCCAAATCACCTAATTAATTTTAATAAGAGAATATCTATTAAAAATTAGAATTGATTACAGGTGATTAATTAGGAAAAGTTATGAATTAAGTGAATATGTGTAAAATTTAGAAGTTCTAGCTAGACCTCAATTTTACACCAATACCTTAATCTCATAATAGGACTTAATTAACACTAGGTGATCAAATTCTCCCTCCCAAATTTCTTTCCCTCTCACGTAAACTCTCCCTCACCTTCCTTAAAGAATGACTCATTCTTCCTTTTACCCTCCAAGCAACACCTCACCTTTAGAGGTGAGTCACTATCCACTCACTTAAATCCTCCACTCTCATCACATGCAAAGGATCAAAAGCTAATCCCTTTCATTTCATTACTTCAGAAAATCTGAAGCAAAGTTCATCTCCTCCTCTCTTCTTTCACACGCCCAAACCACAACAACAACTCATATTCTCAAACTTGCAACCTTGAATCATCTTGCAAGAATCAACATGCAATCTGCATCTTGGATAGAACAAGGCTAAGAAATCAACACCCTATTATTGCTCCTCTTTCTCTCACACATAAATTCTATTAATCCTCAAATCTTCTTTATCTCTCAAAACTCCAAAGCAAGTTTATGTTTGGCTAAGACAATTCTTGGGTTCATGCTCTTGGATGTCAACAACCTAGATGTTCTGGAGACTGCAAGATGGAGCCCTTTTGGTGTGAGAACAAACTCTAGGAAGACAACAACCAGAGCTATATCGTTGTTGTTGCTGAATCGCACAACTCGCCAAGGCGAGCTGGTACTCGCTATAGCGAGTATGACAGAAACTGCAGGCTTGTTGTTCAGCTAATGTTCCACTTCTGTAGCTTTTCCAAACCCTTGGTAAGTCATTTCCAACCTTCTATTGTTCCCTCCCCAGTTGCTGTAATGGTAGTCTCGTTTCCTTGATCCTAGTTAGCTCATGATTACATTCTTTTTCATCTTAAAACATGAGCACAAGTTTGGAGCTCAAGTCTTTTTCTCGTGGGAAAGTTGTGCGGCTGTAGCAGAGGGCATAAACAGGTTTAAAGCTTCTGAGTTAATCTCAATACAGGTGGGTTCTTAGGCTAGTTAGTTAGTTTAATCAAATTTATGAAATGCATGCAATTATAGGAATTAATAGGTATAACTGTGTGTGTGGAAATTAAGCCCGAATTTCCACTCTATTCTGTTCTATGTTATCTATTTTATGATTCTGCATTATCTCAGCTAAGGATTGTAGGTGATACTTTCAAAATTGATGATTTTCGTAAAACAAAGTCAATTCTGCAAGAACTCGCCATAGCGAGTATTCATGGCGAGCTCAAGGTTCTGGGCTGATGAACTTTGCCATGGCGAGCTCTAGCTCGCCTAGCGAGTTGTTTAGGCCAGGACCTGTAAGTTCGCCATGGCGAGCTTGGTAACTCGCCGTAGCGAGCTAACCCAGAATTCACTCCCTTTTTCTATTTTCAAAATAATTGTCACTCGTTTTATACCCTCGACTGAGATAGTTGTTTTGCAGTATTATGAAATTAAATAATATAAACAGGAGGTCATCACAGTCGGACTATTAGGTGATAACATAGGGAATTAGAATATTGTATGCTTCCCGGGTTTTGGGAATTATTGGTAGAATGTTATGAACTTAGTGATCAGTTGATTAAATGTATGATTATTATATCAGTGTGGACTTCGTTTTAGATGTTCCATTAGAAATCTTTGTGAGCTGCACGCCGGAACGCTTTCTGTTTGCGGACAAGGCAGGCCTCTGAGACATGCTCACCTCAGAGTGCTTGCGGTTTAAAATCAACAAGACTAATCAGTGTTACACCTTTATTTATTTATGCTTTATGACAATATGATATGAAACATGATACGACTGATTAGGTGCCCCGGCTTTTTAGCCTTTAGGAGGGTAGTAGAACTCACTGGGACGAAGTGACTGTCTCACCCCACTCCCTTTTCGATATAGGTAAGACAGGTTATTTCGGAGCAGGGACCAGGATGGATCTGACGATTGGAGCCGAGATTGGATCGTCAGCATTAGAAGACTTAGTCTTCATTCTTGCTTTATTTAGCTTGTTCTCTTATTATAGTTTCTTCCCGCTGTCTGTATCAAATATTCTCTTATTACTTAATGATAATACATTATTCAGTTATTTCTTGTATAATTTAATGTACTCAGATTTCAGTTTTAATGCTTCGACTAAATATTCTAGATATTTTAGTTGGGGCGTTACAGACTTCTTCTATCATATGCAGTAAATCATGATATCACTCTGAAATTCTGTTCTTTGGCAGGACAAATGTCTTACACAATGTCTAGGACAATGTGTCAGTAGTCCAGATGTCCTAGACAACTGGTTCGACGACTGGTTATGAGGATCACACGTTATTGCAATACTGAACTAAACAAAAGCAATAAACAACACCAGTAATTTGTTAACCCAGTTCGGCGCTAAACAGCCCTACTCTGGAGGATACCAATCCAGGAAGTGAACACTACTACTCCGAATCAATACTTAGTCTTACAACACTACTAAACACCTTTTGGCATGTATGCCTTTTCTTAATCCTAGTAATCTTCTACTCAAGGGCTAACTCCCCCTGAATATGAGAACCTACCCAACCCCCTCTAATCACTAATCCCAAGTGACGAAACAACTTTAAACTTTACAGTTTAAAAGACAAAGTTGAATGACAACATTCAACGACTCAAGGCTACCAAGTATCAAGGACAATACGAGGAGCTACTAATGCTTTGCACAGTTGGCACAAAGCTTTGGACTCACAATCTTCTGTTATTGTGGGTTGAGTTTTAAGCTCTATGTTGAGTCCTTTATATAGGCGTGCAATTCTTCAGATAGTCTTCAGTTTTTCAGATGCACTCAAATAAGAATTAGTTTTAAAACAAACTTGTTTTAAAACAAACTCCACAAAGATAAATAATTAATCTCTATCTACTAATTAAATACGAATCCAATCGTATCCAACACATAGGATTAATAACAAATTTCATCATTAATCCTAATCTCAGCTTGTTACTAAAAGATTCGCGTTTTATTCAAATTAAAACAAACACGCGTGCTTAATGGATAACCATTATCTTTTAAGCTGAACTGGGTCAAGATGTCCTACCCACATGTCTTGGGACATCTTGTTCGACATTCTGCTTAAGCATGCTCTGAACCCAGTGACAAGATGTCTAGGACATCTTGTTCAACATGTTCCATCTGCACATCTTCGATATGCACAAGTGGTTTAGACTTAATTACTTCAGCATTGGTGATTCAATTAAGTCACTCTGACCAAGTTGTTTTAGCCTTATGATGCAGCCAATCTCAGAAGAACTACAATCTCTCCCTTTGGCAAATTATGGCTAAAACAACCACAAACCACTTTGTTGAATGTGCGTTCTTCAGTCTTCAATCTTCAAATTGATCTCTGTTGATGCAATCTCCAATTCTGAAATCTTCAGGTCTTCAATGTCTTTGATCTTCAGAATCTTGTGTTTCTTCAATATTCAGGACTTCTTCAATCTTGAATGTGTGATGAACCTTTTCTAGTATGAGACAGTCTTAGTCTTGTCTTCATATGATCCATTACAATGAATTTTCTAAGTCCAGGGATGAGATACCTAGTGACTTAGTGAACCAAAGTTTTGAGTTGCAGCGGAAAGTACTTAATCAGAGTGATCAAGACTCACTAGACTTCTTAGAGGTTCATATTGAGCATTTAAATTATGCTCTGGACACACTTATTTTAGCATAGCTTTTTTTGTTTTTAATTTTTTAAAGCTTGCCATTATTCACCCGTAAAGCAAGAGAAGATTCTACTTGCCAAAGAGTTGTTCTATCATCAATTATTTCTCCCTCTATTTACCATAATTTGACAAAGGTTTGAAGGAAAATATTTCATTGATTAAAGAAAAACAGCATACAAAAGTGCACACTTAGTGCCGGATGTCAAAGTCTCCAATGTCTAGGACATTTGGCAGACCACAATACTTACAAGAAGTAGAACAGAACTAAAAGGAAAAATACAAAAGTAATTATTTTCCTAAATTACCCAGTTGCTGTTCTTTCAAACTTCTTCTTGCTCAGCCTCAGCTTGAGCATCTCCTTCATTCTCTACAATTTTCTTCGTCAGCTGTTTTTTCAAGTGATCTACACAGTTCTTTCTGATCGTACTTGACTTGATAGTTTCCTCCAGCCCCTTAGACACTTGAATGAGCTCAGCCAATACCTTGTTCTGTGAGCTTCTGTCCAGTGGAGCTGAGGTCTCAGCTGCTTCTTTGGCTTTAAACGTGATGTCTGGGACATGTGGTTCAGCAAACAACTTGCGGTTGAAGGATATTGGTGGAGATATTTTATTCTCAAATTCCCCAGGAAGTAAGATGCTTGGGTACTGACTCATTGCTTCATTGTTTGTTCGAACACATGTTTCCCAAAATCGACCTTCTTCCCTTTTCCTATGAGGTAGATGAGTTTGGCCAAGGTTGGAGTTATACCTGAGCTGTGATTGGTTGGGACCTAATTTGTCGTGCCAATCCTGTTGAGTATTGTGTACTTGACAGTCAGCTTGGACGTTGGAAGTTGTCCTTTCTTGGGCCAATGTTCAGCTTGCCCTGAGGTGATTTCTTCAGCTTGTTACTAAAAGATTCGCGTTTTATTCAAATTAAAACAAACACGCGTGCTTAATGGATAACCATTATCTTTTAAGCTGAACTGGGTCAAGATGTCCTACCCACATGTCTTGGGACATCTTGTTCGACATTCTGCTTATGCATGCTCTGAACCCAGTGACAAGATGTCTAGGACATCTTGTTCAACATGTTCCAGCTGCACATCTTCGAAATGCACAAGTGGTTTAGACTTAATTACTTCAGCATTGGTGATTCAATTAAGTCACTCTGACCAAGTTGTTTTAGCCTTATGATGCAGCCAATCTCAGAAGAACTACAATCTCCCCCTTTGGCAAATTATGGCTAAAACAACCACAAACCACTTTGTTGAATGTGCGCTCTTCAGTCTTCAATCTTCAAATTGATCTCTGTTGATGCAATCTCCAATTCTTAAATCTTCAGGTCTTCAGTGTCTTTGATCTTCAGAATCTTGTGTTTCTTCAATATTCAGGACTTCTTCAATCTTGAATGTGTGATGAACCTTTTCTAGTATGAGACAGTCTTAGTCTTGTCTTCATATGATCCATTACAATGAATTTTCTAAGTCCAGGGATGAGATACCTAGTGACTTAGTGAACCAAAGTTTTGAGTTGCAGCGGAAAGTACTTAATCAGAGTGATCAAGACTCACTAGACTTCTTAGAGGTTCATATTGAGCATTTAAATTATGCTCTGGACACACTTATTTTAGCATAGCTTTTTTTGTTTTTAATTTTTTAAAGCTTGCCATTATTCATCCGTAAAGCAAGAGAAGATTCTACTTGCCAAAGAGTTGTTCTATCATCAATTATTTCTCCCTCTATTTACCATAATTTGACAAAGGTTTGAAGGAAAATATTTCATTGATTAAAGAAAAACAGCATACAAAAGTGCACACTTAGTGCCGGATGTCAAAGTCTCCAATGTCTAGGACATTTGGCAGACCACAATACTTACAAGAAGTAGAGCAGGACTAAAAGGAAAAATACAAAAGTACTTATTTTCCTAAATTACCCAGTTGCTGTTCTTTCAAACTTCTTCTTGCTCAGCCTCAGCTTGAGCATCTCCTTCATTCTCTACAATTTTCTTCGTCAGCTGTTTTATCAAGTGATCTACACAGTTCTTTCTGATCGTACTTGACTTGATAGTTTCCTCCAGCCCCTTAGACACTTGAATGAGCTCAGCCAATACCTTGTTCTGTGAGCTTCTGTCCAGTGGAGCTGAGGTCTCAGCTGCTTCTTTGGCTTTAAACGTGATGTCTGGGACATGTGGTTCAGCAAACAACTTGCGGTTGAAGGATATTGGTGGAGATATTTTATTCTCAAATTCCCTAGGAAGTAAGATGCTTGGGTACTGACTCATTGTTTCATTGTTTGTTCGAACACATGTTTCCCAAAATCGACCTTCTTCCCTTTTCCTATGAGGTAGATGAGTTTGGCCAAGGTTGGAGTTATACCTGAGCTGTGATTGGTTGGGACCTAATTTGTCGTGCCAATCCTGTTGAGTATTGCGTACTTGACAGTCAGCTTGGACGTTGGAAGTTGTCCTTTCTTGGGCCAATGTTCAGCTTGCCCTGAGGTGATTTCTTCAGTAATTTTGTCCATTGAAGGGATCTTCTTGCTTTCAGATTATGTGCATGTTTCCAGGAACTTGTTAATCATAGTTGGAGAGAAGTCAATGGATTTTCCTCTCATGTGCTCCTTGTGGTAGCCATCACTTTCCTCTTCAGCGCATTCTTCTGACAAGTTGACCACGAACTCTCTTACCAGCCTTTCATAGCACTTGCCAACCCCCATCACCGTCTTCATGACTTTTGCTCCTTCAAGAAGGGTGATAATCTCTTTGTAGGAGAGAGCTTCGGTGCTTAATTCCCTCTCAGTAGCAATCCTCCTCTGACTGACTATCATCCACCTTTGTTCATTACCTTCAGTGTGGAAGGATGTTGAGGATGCAACTTTTCTCTTCTTTGCCATGATGTCTGGGACATCGTCTTCGACATCAGGTTCAAACTGTAAGTGCACCAGTTCATCCTAATGTTTTAATAATTGTCAAAACACATGAAAATAGAGTAGAACATATTTTGGCAACATTACAAATGACTTGACAGCGAAAAACTATTTTTTAAACATTGAAAAATTGTTTTTTAGGTATTCTGTATCGATACATAATCAGTTGTATCGATACAAATGTCCTGAAATTACTTCAGACTGATTTTGTGCTTTTTGTATCGATACATACATCACTTGTATCGATACAAAACTGGTCTCTCAGAGACAGAGTCACTTGTGTATCGAATCATGCTTGCATGTATCGATACACACCTATATCTCTCAATTGACCAGAGAACTCATGGTGTATCGAATCATGCTTGCATGCTTCGATACATATCAGTCAAGATTTCAAGAAACTGATATATGTATCGATACACATACGTGTTTGTATCGATACATAGGTCAAATATTTCAAATTTGTACGCTGGTCAAAGGGTTTGTATCGATACAAACCATCAGTTGTATCGATACATGTCTGTTCAGTTTTGCCTAAATTTGCTCAATTCTATTTTCTCTATAAATAGCAATGTGCTTTGTTATTGTAAAAGAGAGAAAAACCTGTGAGAAAGTGAAATAGCTTTGTTAAACTCTTTGGGATTCAAATTTGGTGAATAATTTGGATCAAAGGGTTATTCTTCACAAGATCATCATCTTCCATCAAATTGCAATTCATTGAAGAGTGAGTATGAGATCATTCGGATAAAGGCTGTACATTTGATCGATAACGTTCGATACGGCTTGCGGTGAATCAGACGCGTGATCGAGTTGATTTATGAAGAAGGTTTGGGTTTTCTTGAGGATTCAAGATTGTGCGATATCTTGAAGGATCAACAACGAAGAAGCGAGGTACTCAGCTGGAAGATCCGTGCGAGGATTTGCGCACGGTTAGGATCGTTGGAATCAGAGGGAGAAGCTTCATTACTTGTTGAGGTTATTATGCATAGTTTGCATTAGATTCGATATAGGGTTATTGGAGTCTTTGTAAATTGTGCAAAATAGTTCAATCATTTTTAATCATTAAACGCTCAAATAACCCGTTTGGTTATTTGGGGGGAGACGTACCAGGCCGACCGCGAGGACGACACGAAAGCCGTTGGGAACTCCCTAATCAATCGTTTGTGTCTTACTTCCTTAATCTTTTACTTTACGCAATTGCTTTAATTTTCGATTCAATTGAATTTTCGTGTTCGTAAGTGTACACCAAAATTCAATTGACATATATCTTGATTGTGATTGGATTAGCTTTAAATTCTCGTAACTTGATTGGATTGTGTTATTGGATCGTTTAATTCGAATATTTTGCACACGAGCGTTTCTTGTTCATTATCATCACACGTTCAAGGCTATACTACTTTTTCAGTGATCAATCGGGTGCAAAGAGACTACCGATCCGGTGGTGCTTCCGCGCGTACCTTTGAACTAAATTTTTAAAATCGACTTTGTTTAAAAAAGGGCCACTTATTCAACCCCACCTTCTAAGTGGTAGCCAAGTAGTCTAACACAAACTCACTTGAGGACTCTGGCTTCCTCTTCCTCTTCTGAGAGCTTTCTTCCAAGAATGACTTGGGAATCTCCACCTTCTTCACTCTGCTTCTTTTCACTCTATCAGCCACTGATTGAGTTCTTCTTGGAGCAACTTCTTCGCTCTCTGTTTCTTCATCAATCTCTATGACTTTAAGAGATTGTGAACCTTCTTCTTCATCTTCTGAGGCGAGTTTCTCCTGTGCATCCTTTAGATCTTCTTCCATTGGATGTTCCTCAGATGTGGCGTCTCTTGATGTTGAGACATTTGTTGCGACATCCTTGATGTTGGGGTCGGATGTCATGACATCTTCTTCACCATTCTTCTCTTTCTCTGTTTGAGGCTCAAGGTTCTAGTTTTGAGTAGCCTCTTTCAGAGATGATTCCTCATGATTTTGTTCTTCAGCCCTCTTTGGTGACGATTGAACTTTTAGCGGAGACGCTTCTTTGGTTTCTTCACTGAATGTTGGATTAGTGAAGGGCCCGACCAATGTGTTGCTTCTCCTCTTCCTTGCTGTCGTTCTTCTTCTTCTGGGAATAACCAACTTGTCAAGATCAACCTCTTGTTAATTGATGGTTAAGTCTGAAACCCTAGCTGGATCACTAGGTCCTTCGCTTTTGTTGATAGCTTGGTTGTTTGTGCTCATTGTGTTTTCTTGACTCATGTTTGTTCAGAGTTTCTTTGAAGAAGATTTCTTTTGAGAGGTTTTTGAAGGATGTTGTACCAGATGTTGAAGCGTGTGTGATAGCACAAGTGATGATCTAGGTGGCTTTTTATAGACGGAACTAGGTAGTATGTTACCTTGTTTATTGTGCAGAAGTAATGATGATTAACATTATAATTTTTTCTGCACGCCACCCCGTCACTTAATGTTCTACACGCTTTTGGACGTGTGGAACTCTAGAGTTCCTTTCCCACGTTCAAGTTGAAGTGATTCAACTTCCTGACGAGTGTACAGATGTTGGGACATCTGGTAGAACATCGGGTCATTTTCTTCCTTGACTGTCAAGCAAGCTATTTTTGGACTATTGTTGGGAGGAGTCCACTTATAGCATTTGTCCTTTGCCTTGAAACCTTTCATCACTACCTTCTGATTATTAGCAACAATGCACTCAAAGTTGTTGAAGTACACATCTAGTTCTTGTTCACATAGTTGACAAATGCTTATCAAGTTTGTAGTGAGTCCTTCAACTAGTAGAACCTTATCTAGGTATGGTGAGCTTGGATCTCTTAGCTTGCCTACACCTTTGATTCTACCTTTAGCACCATCACCAAAAGTAACGCTTCCTTTGGAGTAAGGTCTTAATTCCTTAAGATATTTCCTATCTCCAGTCATGTGTTTGGAGCATCCACTGTCAAAGTATCAGTCTTCATATGAGGATAGCCTGATACAAGTATGAGCCTTTAGTTTTGAATCTTCTTTTGGCCTCCATACTTTCTTGACTTGAGTCTCCTGGCACTTTACTTGTTGAGCAAGAATCTTCTTTTCATCCCTCCTTGGTGATCTTGATCTTTGAGGATAGCCATGAATTTTGAAGCATTCTTTCATAACATGTCCAGACCTACCACAGTGATCACATCTATTGAAAGCTCTTATATTTTTGGAGTATAGCTGTTTAAGATGTGGTCGTGGTATGTGCTTCTTCTGCTGGTTGTGAAGCTGACCTATGTTCCCATTCTTCTTGTGTTGAACAGGATGTTGAGACATGTGGCTTGAGATCTTCCTTTTTGTTTGGGTAGACTGTTGAGAATTGTAGTCTATGATCCTGTTTTTGTGCTTAACAAGATGTTGAGACTTTTGACTTGACATCTTCTTCTTGGTCTGAACATAGTACTGAGATGTGTGGTCTATGATACTGTCTATGTGGTGAACAGGATGTTGAGACATTTGGCTTGACATTTCTTTCTTGATTTGAACACAATGCTGAGATGTGTGGTCTATGATCCTGTCAGAATGTTGAGCAGGATGTTGAGACATTTGGTGTGACATCTCCTTCTTGGTCTAAACATAGTGCTGAGATATGTTGTCTATGACCCTATCGTTGTGTTGAGCAGGATGTTGAGACATTTGGCTTGACATCTGGTCCTTAGGTTTTTGTAGAGGAGGAGTTACCTTTTCTGGAGCAGATTCAGCCTTTCTAAAAGGGTGATCGAATCCTAATCCAATCATGTCTTCAGCTATTTTCTCAGTTTTAGGGAGCTCATCTTCTGAGTCAGAGTCATAGTCTAAACAACTCAAGGATTCAGTTATGCTCTTGACTTTAGCTTGTAAGAAGTCGCGTTCCCTTCTCAGAGCTGCTTGTTCCTTAAGCTCCCTGATAAGCCTTTCCATAATTTCATCTTGCTCTAATATTTTAGCAGTGTATCTTGAAGGGTGGAGAGGTTCTTCATTGTTATCACTGCCTTCAGTGTCTGTGAAGCTTTTGAAGCTATCATTGCTGCTTGTTTCACATATCCCTGAGAATGCATTGTTTATGTCTTCATCTTCACTCTCATCCTCGGAGTCAGAGAGAATTGCAGCTAGCCCCTTCTTCTGTTTTCTAAGAAAGTTGGGACACTGTATTCTGATATGCCCAAAGCCTTCACATTCGTTGCACCTTATCTCTGTTTCTTCTTCAGAGTTTGTCTCTTCTTTTGAGATGCCTTGTGTCTTGTTGTTGGACATGTTGTCTGGGACATTTGTCCTCCATTTAGCTCGGACCCTGTTCATAGAATTGTTGAACTTCTTGGTCAATAGAGCTACTGCCTCTGATAGACAATCTTCACTTTGGCTTTCCTCAGATTTGAATGCCAAATTCTTCACATTCTTTTCAGGTCTATCTTCAAAGGTCATCTCAAAAGTTTGTAATGAGCCAATGAGTTCATCAACCTTCATCGTGCTCAAGTCTTTTGATTCTTCAATAGCAGTTACCTTCATAGAAAATCTCTAAGGAAGTGATCAAAGAATTTTTCTGGCTAGTTTCTCCTCAGGTATCTTCTCTCCTAGAGCAAAGCATGAGTTTGCTATGTCTCGAACTTAAGTGTTGAATTTTGATATTGTTTCATCATCCTCCATCTTTAGATTTTCGAATTTGGAGGTGAGGAGTTGTAGCTTTGACATTCTAACCTTGGAAGTTCCTTCATGTGTCGTTTGTAGAATCTCCCAGGCTTGCTTGGCTTGTGTACATATGTTGATCAGTTTGAATATGTTTTCATCAACACCATTGAAGATAGCATTGAGTGCCTTAGAGTTGCTATTGGACTCAATCTCCTCTTCTAAGGTCCAATCTCCTTCACCTTTTAATATTGAAGAACCATCTTCTGCAGAGACTATTGGGTGATTCCAACCTGTGATAATTGCCCTCCATGCCTTTTGATCCATGGCCTTGATGAAGGCAATCATTCTTCCTTTCCAATAGTCATAGTTTGATCCATCCAGAACTGGTGGTCTGTTTATTGATCCTCCATTCCTGTCCATCTTGAATAAGATTTTATCTCCCTGGAGCTCACCCAACAGGTTAGGGTGCCTGCTCTGATGCCAATTGAAATTATGTTCTTTGGCAGGACAGATGTCTTACACAATGTCTAGGACAATGTGTCAGTAGTCCAGATGTCCTAGACAACTGGTTATGAGGATCACACGTTATTGCAATACTGAAGTAAACAAAAGCAATAAAAAACATCAGTAATTTGTTAACGCAGTTCGGCGCTAAACAGCCCTACTCTGGAGGATACCAATCCAGGAAGTGAACACTACTACTCCGAATCAATACTTAGTCTTACATCACTACCAGACACCTTTTGGCATGTATGCCTTTTCTTAATCGTAGTAATCTTCTACTCAAGGGTTAACTCCCCCTGAATATGAGAACCTACCCAACTCCCTCTAATCACTAATCCCAAGTGACGAAACAACTTTAAACTTTACAGTTTAAAAGACCAAGTTGAATGACAACATTCAACGACTCAAGGCTACCAAGTATCAAGAACAATACGAGGAGCTACTAATGCTTTGCACAGTGGACACAAAGCTTCGGACTCACAATCTTCAGTTATTGTGGGTTGAGTTTTAAGCTCTATGTTGAGTCCTTTATATAGGCGTGCAATTCTTCAGATAGTCTTCAGTCTTTCAGATGCACTCAAATAAGAACTAGTTATAAAACAAACTTGTTTTAAAACAAACTCCACAAAGATAAAGAATTAATCTCTATCCACTAATTAAATACGAATCCATCGTATCTAACACATAGGATTAGTAACAAACTTCATCATTAATCCTAATCTCGGCTTGTTACTAAAAAATTCGCGTTTTATTCAAATTAAAACAAACACGCGTGCTTAATGGATAACCATTATCTTTTAAGCTGAACTGGGTCAAGATGTCCTACCCACATGTCTTGGGACATCTTGTTCGACATGCTGCTTATGCATGCTCTGAACCCAGTGACAAGATGTCTAGGACATCTTGTTCAACATGTTGCATCTGCACATCTTCAATATGCACAAGTGGTTTAGACTTAATTACTTCAGCATTCGTGCTTCAGTTAAGTCACTTTGACCAAGTTGTTTTAGCCTTATGATGCAGCCAATCTCAGAAGAACTACACACTCTATTTCAGATGGTTGTTAAGTGTGCATTTCTGAATGGAATTATTTCTGAAGAAGTCTATGTTAAGCAACCTCCTGGTTTTGAAGATGTAAAGCGTCCTGACCATGTGTTCAAATTGAAGAAATCTCTATATGGTTTCAAGCTCTTTCCAAGAGCTTGGTATGAAAGGTTAAGTATTTTTCTTCTAGAAAATGGCTTTCAAAAAGGACATGCTGATAATACTCTTTTCAGAAAAACCTTAAAAGATGATATTTTAGTTGTTTAGATTTATGTGGATGATATTATTTTTGGTTCAACTAATGCCTCTCTATGCAATATTTTTTCTAAGCTTATGCAGGATGAATTTGAAATTAGTATGATGGGTGAACTAACATTCTTTTTGGGAATCCAAATCAACCAAAGAAGAGAGGGAGTATATGTTCATCAAACCAAATACACAAAGTATTTGCTGAAGAAATTTGGTCTTGAAGACTGCAAGCCTATGTCTACTCCTATGCATCCCTCCAGTAGTCTTCTGAAGGAAGAATCTGAAGGCAAAGTTGATCAGAAACTATACAGAGGTATGATTGGTTCTCTCCTTTACCTCAATGCTTCTAGACTAGATATTTTGTTCAGTGTATGCATGTGTGCTAGATTTCAATCAGATCCTAGGGAATCTCATCTAACTGCTATTAAGAGAATCTTTAGATATCTGAAAGGAACCACAAATCTAGGATTACTTTATAAGAAATCCTTAGATTATAAGCTAATTGGATTATGTGATGCTGACTATGCTGGTGATAAAATTGAAAGGAAGTCCACTAGTGGAAACTGTCAATTCTTAGGTGAAAACCTTATATCATGGGCTAGTAAGAGACAAGCAACTATGGCTTTATCTACTGCTAAAGCAGAATACATTTCAGCTGCTAAGTGTTGCACACAATTGCTCTGGATGAAACATCATTTGGAAGATTATCAGATAAGGTTAAGTAGCATACCACTTCTGTGTGATAATACTGCTGCTATCTATTTGTCTAAGAATCCTATTTTACATTCAAGAGCCAAACACATTGAGATTAAGCATCATTTCATTAGAGATTATGTTCAGAAGGGAGTAATTGAGATTCAATTCATTGATACTGAGCATCAATGGGCTGATATCTTTACCAAACCTCTTGCTATTAATCGTTTTGATTTTATCAAGAAAAATCTGAACATGGTTTTTATTTCTGAATGATGGTTCTGAATGTTGTCAACTCTGAGTGAATAATTATTTCTGAAGGGCTTCAGAAGTTTGGAAGGCTCAGAAGCTAATATCTTAGATTCTGAAGCATCCATTCATCTGAAGCAATCATAATTATTTATTATTTAATATGGATTACTGTGACTCAGATACCTATTCTAAGTGTTAGTTGACTGCTCAGTTTCTCCAACTGACAGCTGGCTTCTAAAACACTCCTTATCTGTGTAACTTCCAATCATGTCTAGTAACCGCTGGGTGATGGAGGAGAGCTAATGATGATTTTCTTAAAAGTAACTGCCACACCCCCATTACGTCACTATCTTGTTTTCCCCCAATATTTGTTATGTTTTCAAAACTTACACTATAATCACTTATTTATACTATTCACTTCCACCTCTCACACTTTTGCTTCTTTTCTAAACCTCCAACTTTAGAAATTCTTTCTTTCTCTTATCATCAACCTTACCATGGCCTCCTCATCGTCTGCTTGCACAATTCCTAAACCCATTAATGTTGAATGACAAGAACAAGTAATCAGAAATCCTGAACCTTCTTCACTAAAACTCGAGCAATTACAGTTGGTAGAAGAGACCCCTGTTGATTTTGAATCATTTAGGGTAAATAATCTGGATGTGAAAGGGTATTTTGAACAACAAGGATGGATGAACTATTTTGAGATGCTTAATGGTGTCATCTATCCTACTTTAGTAAAGGAATTTTGGCTTGGCGCTGAAGTGTTTTCAAGGGAAAAAGCAATGATGGAACTGGAAGACAAAATTGCTGAAAACCCAGAAGCTAACAAAGATAAGTCAAGAGAGGAACTTGGCTTAAAACCGTTCACCTGCACTGAAATTCGATCAACCATTCTTGGTGTACATGTAACAATCACTAGGAATCATATTTCTGAACTGCTTCAGATTCCTAATGAAGGATTCTTTCAGGTTGACACTGACAAATCTCCACCCCTTACCAAGTATAGGTCTGAGATTAAGGATAAGTTGTACGAGGATTCATCTAAGATGGGTAGGACTGCTGGATTACATAGATGGTGAAGCTTCTGCACAGAATTTTGATAGCCACCATTATTCCAAGGGTTGGTGGAACTGATCAAGTTTCCTAGGATCAAAGGCATATTCTTCTCTTCTTAGTAAATGGTACTAAGTTGAATTTGCCTGCTTATTTATTTCACTCTCTGTGCTCCTACATTAGAAATACCACTGAAAAGGACAAGCACTGGGTTGCATTTCCCATGTTGCTTTATGAACTATTCTTCCAATGGAGATTGGTTGATAAATTGCGAGAATTTATAGCTAAAGAGACTGTTAAAGAATCAAGAAGTTCGTTTTTGATTGCTGAGAATCTTTGTTCTGTACACAAGATTTCTAAAGATACTCTGATATATCCAAACCACCCTTTAAAGAAAAAGCTCACATCTTTAAGGGATGATGTAATTCCTGTATTCAAGAATGAGCCTATGGATGTCATTGCCAACTATATTGCTGCTAGGAGAGCAGAAGGAGTATATCTTACCCTTGATGACTTGCAATCTGAACCTGAAGATGAATATGTCAAGAAAAGAAAGCGTACTAGCAAGAAAAAGGAAGCTGATGTTGCTGAGGGGCCAGAAAAGAAAAAGGCCAAGAAAGGGAAGACTCTGAAGGGTTCGGAGAAAATACAAGTAGGTCAATCTGAACGATCAACTCTGAAGGAAGTACCCAGAGCTGAGCCATTTGTGGCAAGAGTAGATGATGACTCTGAAACTGAAGATGATATGCCTCTGACACGTCTCACCAAAAGAAAGAGGCCTACTCAGAAGATCCCTTCAGAAGATCCCTCAGGTATGCCTAAACCTTCTTCTGATAATGTTACTAATATTGCTCAAACTTCTGAACCATCATCTACCTCTGCCCCATCTGTTGAAACACCATCTGTTGATGACACCCAACCTATAAATACGATGCTTCCAAACAGTGAACAAATTTTTCCTGCCCTTCATACTCTCACAGAATCCCCAACCATTTCTGAGATAAATGATGCTGTTGATCATGCGTCAGTTTGTCTTGACACTGTAGCAACTCAGAGAAATGAAACTCTCAACCAACTACACACTTCCCTTCAAAAACAACAACAACAACAACGACAACCACCCATCATTGATCCTGACACAGAAAATCTCCAACACCTTGAATAACATCTTCAAGGTGATCTTGTGTTTTCCCATCCATCTCCTCATAAATCACCTATCCATGAAACCACAACATCTGCCCCTGTAGATGTTTCTGAATGCCCATCTGCTACCATCATTTCTGACCTTGTTAAAACTTCTGAAACTGTCATTGACCAACCTTCTGAACCACCAAAATCCTCCTCTCAAAACGTGCTAAGTGAGGATCCCAACACTACTGCTGTTTCCACTGCTCAACCCTCATCACCTAGCACAGATTCTGACCTTGAGCCAAACATCCTTCACTATGACACATATCCTTGTTTCACCTTGAACCTCAATACTGACTCTCCCATTTCTTTTAGACCTCCCAAACGAGTCATTGAGATCTCTGATTCTGAATACTCTTATGATTCAGAATCCTCGTATCAATATATTCCTCGTCCTCCACCACCTCCTGTATCCAATGTCTTGTTTGAGCGTATTAGTAATAAAATCTATAGGAAGGTGAAAGCATTGCATAGAATTAGATATTCTCTCATGAATCCTAAAGATTATATTAATGCTTGGGCTGAAGTTAGGGAAGAAATTCTGAGGGATATTTATCATTTGGTGGATGGAGATCTGAACGAAATGATAGACTATCAGAAGGCTCTGAACGACTGGTTGGATCAGATTAAACAAGGCCATCTGAGGCTCACTCAGAAAGAAGCTCGTCATTGGCAAGAAGAATACCTCAACAATCATTTTTCCTTGTCTATGCAGAGCTCCATTTCTACTCATCTAAAGTTCTCTTTGGACCCTGGGGATTTATTTGTTCATAAGGATATTGTTGGTTCTTCTTCTTCTGCTTTTGCTTCAGAAATCTCTGAGATTCAAAAGGAACTTGCTGCTCAGAAGCAAAAGCAAGCTGAGTTTGATGCAAAGATAGACAGCCTTGCAGCTCAGCAAAATGAGAAGTTTGAGCGCTTAGAGGCCAAGCAGGATGCTATGGCAGTCGATCTGAAGACTCTCATAACCTTCCTTACTCCCAAACCTTAGGACTCTTTCATGCACTTAGTTTATTTAATTCTGAACAATTTTGTTTTCGGATATGCTATGTTTTGGCATAATTTTGTGTGTTAAACTATGTTTTTAAATTATGCTTGTTTTGTTTATCTCTGTTTGCATTTCTTTATTTTATTTTTCTGACCATAAAACTACTATTGCTGAAACATAAATCTTCTATTTTCATAGCATTCAAAATTCCTTTTATTCATGTAAGAAACCAGAAGTACATTTTTTCAAATACATTACATATTTGTTAAAAACTACTTGGATGCATCTTTTGGTTCTTCTGGGTCCTTCTTTCCAAACTTCATGAGGCTTTCAACCAACTGGCTGGCTTTTCTCTCCATCTCCAGCGCCGCCTCCAAACGTTTGTTCAAACGCTCTTTCCTCTCTTGCATAACTCTGATCTCTTCTTCTAACATCTGCTTCTCCCATTCCCTCTGCACTAGCTCTTCATTTTCTCTGTCCATGACTTCAAATGTTGTTTTTGAGATATGATAGCTTTTGCAAACTAACGTGCTACTTTTATAGTGCGTTTTTCGCCTCGTACCTAGCGTTTTCAACACTTTTTACCGTTGAATGCATTTACTGCTGGTGGTTGTTTGTTGTGCGCATTTACTGCCCTGTAATTTGCACTTTGACTGGCCCATTTTTGATAATGACAAAGGGGGAGAAATATTTATATTCATGTGGAAGTGAAATTAAATTCTGAAGCTCTCAAGAATTAATACTTTCTGAACTCTCTCTCTCTCGTATAGTTCTATTAAAGTCTTTTAAACTTTTAATGAGGGGGAGTAATAAATTTTGTCTAAAATAATTTCATATAATATAAGATAAGCTTGCAAACCATATTTTATATTTGTCAATCTAAGAAATAGAGCTTGCAAACCTCTAATTCTGAATGTTGAATATATGAAATAATCTTAGACATTATGAATTACTCTTAGACTGTTTTATATTTATCAATGGTAAACTTCTGAAGGTTATCAGACTCAGGGGGAGCTTGCAAACCTCAGAACCTGAAGTCAAGATGTTAAATAAAAACAACAACAATTGATTTTAAATACATATAGTTGTCATCATCAAAAAGGGGGAGATTGTTGGAACAAAGTTGGTTTTGTACCTCCTAATTTGATTTTGATGATAACAATGTATTTAAAATTAAATTTGAAGTACTAATAGTTTACTCTAGTGTGTAGGATTAAAAGTTAAAATTTGCATTCATAAGCACGTTGGAATTCTGAAGGAATTACTTCTGAACGCGTCATATCTGAGCTCAGAAAATTCTGAAGCAAGTAATTCTGAGCTTCACCAAATTCTGAAGCTAAATATTTCTGAGGCTACATCAGAACAACTTTCTTGAAGATTGTGTCTGTCTTGGTCTCAGCGAAGGAATCAAGAAGACAAAGGGTTGACCATGGAAAGGTCCTTTTCTAGTCAGGCTTCAAGAACGAGTATTTCCTTATATGGCTTAAACTGAGGTTCAGATATCTAAAGCCAAAAGGAATCTCTCATTTTGTAGTAAATGTCAAAGCTCCTAAACACTGCAGATCAGAACAGCTATTAGCGCTCTGATCAATACAATGGGGCGTCTCAAGAATTCTTCAAACGGCTATAATCTTCAACGTTCATTTTTCTCATCTATAAAAGGAAGAAGATTTGTGAAGAATTATTATCCAGACTTACGCTTCTGAACTTGCATACACTCTGTCAAAAATTCTGAAGCTAGTCAAACACTTAGAAATTTTGTGAAATATTTCTAGGAAGTCTTGCAACTGCGTTGTATTTTGTAAACACCTCTGACAGTATATCAAGTGTCCCACTCATAATTTTATTATCATTAAACTTATGAGAAGTCTCTTGCTTTGTGCTTGAGCATTGGAAGTCTCTTGCTTTGTGCTTGAGCATTTGAAGTCTCTTGCTTAATGCTTGAGCATCTGTAATCTAAGTGATTATAGTGAAATCTCTTATGAAGAACAAGAGGACTGGACTACTCCTGTTAGTGGGAGGAACCAATATAAAAACTTGTGTGTCTCTTTCTATTATCCTCTTATATTGTGTGTGTTTGTTTTATCCGCTGCAAATAGTTTTAAAACTTAGCAAAAATCTTAACACAATTCAACCCCCCCCCCCCTTCTTGTGTTTTTCAACCTTCAGATGCAACATGTTGAACAAGATGTCCCAGACATATTGTCATTGGGTTCAGAGCATGTTTAGCCGACATGTCGAACAAGATGTCCCAAGACGTGTGGGTAGGACATCTTGACCCAGTTCAGCTTAAAAGATAATGCTTATCCATTAAACACGCGTGTTTGTTCAAATTTGGATACGGCGCGAATCTTTTAGTAACAAGCTGAGATTAGGATTAATGATAAACTTTGTTATTAATCCTATGTGTTAGATACGATTGGATTCGTATTTAATTAGTGGATAAAGATTAATTCTTGATCTTGTGGAGTTTGTTTGAAAACAAGTTTATTTTAAAACTAATTCTTATTGTAGTGCATCTGAAAGATTGAAGATTATCTGAAGACCTGCACGCCTATATAAAGGACTCAACATAGAGCTTAAAAACCAACCCACAGTAACTGAAGATTGTGAGTCCAAAGCTTTGTGCCCACTGTGCAAAGCATTAGTAGCTCCTTGTATTGTTCTTGATACTTGGTAGCCTTGAGTCGTTGAATGTTGTCGTTCAACAAGTCTTTAAACTGTTAAAGTTTAAGTTTCGCCACTTGGGATTAGTGATTAGAGAGAGTTGGGTAGGTTCTCATATTCAGGGGGAGTTAGCCCTTGAGTAGAAGATTACTAAGTATTAATTCGGAGTAGTAGTGTTCACTTCCTGGATTGGTATCCTCCAGAGTAGGGCTGTTTAGGGCCGAACTGGGTTAACAAATTACTGGTGTTGTTTATTTCTTTTGTTTACTTCAGTATTGCAATAACGTGTGATCCTCATAACCAGTTGTCGAACCAGTTGTCTTAGACATCTGGACTACAGACACATTGTCCTAGACATTGTGTACGACATTTGTCCTGCCAGAGAACAAAATTTCAATTGGCATCAGAGCAGGCACCCTAACCTGCTGGGTGAGCTCCAGGGAGACAAAATCTTGTTCAAGATGGACAGGAATGGAGGATCAATAAACAGACCATCAGTTCTGAATGAATCAAACTATGACTACTGGAAAGCAAGAATGATTGCCTTCATCAATTCCATGGATCAAAAAGCATGGAGGGCAATTATTACAGGTTGGAATCACCCAATAGTTCCTGCAGAAGATGGTTCTTCAACATTAAAAGGTGAAGGAGAGTGGACCACAGAAGAGGAAACTGAGGCCAATGGCAACTCTAAAGCACTAAATGCTATCTTCGATGGTGTTGATGAAAACATATTAAAACTAATCAACACATGTACAGAAGCCAAGCAAGCCTGGGAAATTCTTCAAACTGCTCATGAAGGAACTTCCAAGGTTAAGATGTCAAAACTGCAGCTCCTCTCCACAAAATTTGAAAATCTTAAGATGGAGGATGATGAGACTATATCAGAATTCAACAATAGGATTCGAGATATAGCCAACTCGTCTTTTGCTCTAGGAGAGAAAATACCTGAAGAAAAGTTGACAAGAAAAATCCTAAGTTCACTACCTTAGAGATTCAACATGAAGGTAACTGCAATTGAAGAATCTTAAGACTTGAAAACAATGAAGATGGATGAACTCATTGGCTCACTACATGCGTTTGAGATGGCGTTCGATGACAGATCAGAAAAGAAAGTCAAAAACAAAGCTTTTCTATCTAAAGAAGAATCAGACGAAGACAACTTATCCAGAGCCATAGCCCTTATAAGCAACGACTTCAACAGATCCTTGGCAAAACTAGGAAACTACAAGAAGTCAGATGTCCCAATCATCCGGTCAGACATCAAGCCTCAGAGAAAAAACAGTGATCAATGCAAGACGTGTCAAGAAAATAGATGTTCTGAATGCAAAGGATATGGACAAAACATACATGAATGTCCTAATCATCTGGAAAAACAACAGAAGGGTACGAGTAGTGCTCTATCTAAAGAACTTGACACAAAAATCAATCTTGCATTCACCAGCAAATGCATGACAAAAGAGGATCCTTCAGAAAATCTCTCACCATGGAACAAGGAAGAAGGAGCATGTGTGATACTACAACAAAGAAGACTCATAGATTCTTTTCTTTAAAAGAGTAATGAAGGACTAGTCAACAATGATCTCAAGGAGGAAATCTCTCTTCTAAATACAAAACTCACAGAGATTGTTCTATCAATAAAACTTCAGAACAACAGTCCAAAATCATCAAGGAAGCAGAGAAAGAAGCACATGTCGAACCACATGTCCCACCATTCTGATCAGAACCAAAGATCAACTGAAGACAAGATTCAATCTAAAAGGAGAAAGAAGGTTTGTCATCACTGTGGGAAAGAAGGACACATAAGGACTTTTTGCTTTGAGTTATATGGCTTCACCAAGTTTCATGAACAATTTTGGAACAGACACACAACTAGAAGACAAGCAAAGAACTCCCTAAGAAAGCTTACTTGTCTAATAGCTCATACATCACTCAGAGTAACCTGCAAAGATGATTGGTGATAGTGGATGTTCAAAGCACATGACTGGAGAAAAAGCCTATCTTCAAGAAATAAAAAATTATTCCAACAACTATGTTACTTTCGGGGATGGAGCTAAAGGAAAAATAAAGGGGATAGGAAAGCTGAATGGACCTGAATTACCAAGCCTTGATAATGTCCTCCTAGTAGAAGGACTTACAGCTAACTTAATAAGCATCAGTCAGCTATGTGACCAAAGACTAAGAGTCAGCTTCAACAACTCTGAATGTATTATGACCAACAAAGATCAAGAAGTTATGAAAGGGTCAAGGTCCAAGGATAACTGTTATCTATGGCAGTCTTAACACAAGAGTCAGAGCATCTAATGCATGATAACTAAGGAAGATGAGACTAAATTGTGGCATCAAAAGTTGGGAAATCTCAATCTCAAAAGTATGAGAAAACTCATCATAGAAGAAGCAGTCAGAGGATTGCCTAAACTCAAGATAGAGGAAGGCAAAATATGTGGAGAGTGCCAGATTGGGAAGCAAACCAAGATGTCACACAAGACGGTTCGACATATGGTCACCACAAGAAACCTAGAGCTGCTTCATATGGATTTTATGGGACCTATGCAAGTTGAAAGCTTGAATGGTAAAAGATATGTTCTAGTATGCGTGGATGACTACTCAAGATACACATGGGTCAGATTTATCAGAGAAAAATCTGAAGCTTTTGATGTGTTCAAGGAGCTGTGCTATCTCATTGAGAAAGAACAGGGCAGTGAGGTAATCAGAATAAGAAGTGATCATGGGAAAGAATTTGAAAACTCAAAATTTTCAGAACTCTGTGCTACCAAAGGCATTGAACAAGAGTTCTCAGCTCCTATCACACCACAACAAAATTGAGTGGTGGAAAGGAAAAATAGGACCTTGCAAGAATGCACTAGAGCCATGCTACTTGCCCAAAAACTACCTTATCACTTCTGGGCTGAAGCTATGCACACAGCATGTCACATACACAACAAGGTGACTATGATAAAAGGGACAAAAGTAACCCAGTATGAATTATGGAAAGGAAGAAAACCAACAGTCAAGTACTTCCATGTATTTGGTACTGTGTGCTATGTCCTAGTTGATCGAGAGCAGAGAAGAAAATTTGATCCCAAAAGTGATGAAGGCATCTTTATGGGATATTCAGCGAACAGTAGAGCATACAGAGTATACAGCAAAGGCACCAAGAGAATCAAAGAACTCATCAATGTCGTGTTCAATGATACTCCTGAAGAACCACTCACTGTAGAAGAAGAAGAAGAAGAAGAAGAAGAAGAAGATGACTCTCCTCAGCAATTAAGTGATCAACCAAATGTCCCGGACATTGTGCCAGACAGTCCAACAACTGAGCCAAGTACTATATCTCCTAGGTTCAAGGGATCATCCACAAGACTTCTGAAGATGCATCATGTTGATACCATCATAGGAAATCCAAATGAAGGAGTCATCACCAGATCCAGAGATTAAATTGCTAACTCATGCTTCATATCCTCAATTGAACCTAAGAATATCAAAGAGGCACTGAGTGATGAGTTCTGGATCAATGCCATGCAAGAAGAATTGGAACAATTCACAAGAAATCAAGTATGGGAGCTAGTTCCAAGACCTGAAGAAATCAATGTGATAGGAACCAAATGGGTGTTCAAGAAAAAGTTAGATGAGAATGATACTGTTACAAGAAACAAAGCTCGTCTAGTTGCTCAAGAGTACACACAATTAGAAGGGGTGGACTTTGATGAAACATTCGCACCAGTTGCTAGGCTTGAATCTATAAGACTGCTACTAAGCATCTCGTGCACAATAAGGTTCAAACTTCATCAGATGGATGTTAAAAGTGCCTTTCTAAATGGACACCTACACGAAGAAGTCTATGTAGAGCAACCAAAATGATTTGTAGACTCCACCTTCCCTGAACATGTTACAAATTGAAGAAGGCTCTCTATGGATTAAAATAGGCACCAAGAGCATGGTACGAAAGATTGACTGAGTTTTTGATCAACAATGGGTACGTCAGAGGAGGTATAGATCAGACACTGTTTGTGAAGAAGAATCTAAAAGAGATTATGATCGCCCAAATCTATGTGGATGATATAGTCTTTGGAGGCATGTCAGACCAGATGGTGGAACAATTTGTTCGACATATGAAGTCTAAGTTTGAGATGAGTCTAGTAGGAGAACTAACCTACTTTCTTGGTCTTCAAGTCAAACAGTCAGAAGATACTGTCTTTATATCACAAAGCAAATATGTTAAAAGCATTGTGAAGAAGTTTGGACTAGAGAGTGCCACACACAAAAGAACTTCAGCTGCTACTCACAACAAATTGAGTAAAGATGAGAATGGAGTTGATGTAGATCAATCTCTCTACAGAAGTATGATAGGGAGTCTTCTATACCTAACTGCAAGCATACCAGACATAGCCTTTGCAGTAGGAGTATGTGCTCGATATCAAGCAAATCCTAAGACTAGTCATCTAATACAAGTGAAGAGAATCATCAAATATGTCAGTGGTACTTGTAATTATGGAATGCTCTACTCATACAATGCAAGTCCTACTCTCATTGGATATTGCGATGCAGATTAGGCTGGAAGTGCTGATGACAGAAAAAGCACCTCAAGAGGATGCTTCTTCCTTGGAGATAATCTCATCTCATGGTTGAACAAGAAGCAAAACTGTGTGTCACTATCCACTGCTGAAGCTGAATACATAGCTGCAGGAAGTGGTTGTTCATAGTTACTCTGGATGAAGCAAATGTTGACAGAATACAATGTCCAACAAGATGTCATGACATTATTCTGCGACAACATCAGTGCCATCAACATATCAAAAAATCTTGTTCAACACAGCATAACAAAGCACATTGATATTCGGCATCACTTCATCAGAGAACTTGTTGAAAAGAAAGTGGTTACTCTAGAACACATAGCCACAGAAGAACAACTAGCAAATATCTTCACAAAACTTCTTGATACAGTCCGATTTGAACGATTAAGGAGTACATTAGGCGTCTGCATTCATGAAGGTCTGTAGATCACTACAGTCCAAAAAGAGCGTGCAACCATCAGAAGATCTCACGCACGCCTCCAGCACGAGACAGAACAAGACAACAATCCAACACTACCTATCTCTTGTAAGTTTTGTGGTCTACCAAATGTCCTAGACATTGGAGACTTTGACATCCGGCACTAAAATGTGCACTTTTGTAAGCTGTATTGTTATGCTATCAACCAATGAAATATTTTCCTTGAAACCTTTGTCAAATTATGGTAAAAAGGGGGAGAAATAATTGATGATAAAAAACTCTTTGGCAAGTAGAATCAATCTCTTGCTTTACAGATGAATATGGCAAGTTAAAAAAATAAATTAAAAACTAAAAGCTATGCTTAAATAAGTGCGTCCAGAAATGCTAAAATTGAATCTCTAAAAAGTCTAGTGAGTCTTGATCACTCTGATTAGGTACTTTCCGCTGGAACTCAAGACTTTGGTTCACTAAGTCACTAGGTATCTCATCCCTGGACTTAGAAAATTCATTGTAATGGATCATATGAAGACAAGACTAAGACTGTCTCATACTAGAAAAGGTTCATCACACATTCAAGATTAAAGAAGTCTTGAAAATTGAAGACACACAAGATTCTGAAGATCAAAGACCTTGAAGACCTGAAGATCTAAGAACAGAAGATTGCATCAACAGAGATCAATTTGAAGATTGAAGAATTTGAAAACTGAAGAGTGCACATTCAACAAAGTGGTTTGTGGTTATTTTAGCCATAATTTACCAAAGGGGGAAATTGTAGTTCTTCTGAGATTGGCTGCACCATAAGGCTAAAACAACTTGGTCAGAGTGACTTAACTGAAGCACCAATACTGAAGTAATTAAGTCTAAACCACTTGTGCATATTGAAGATGTGCAGATGCAACATGTTGAACAAGATGTCCCAGACATCTTGTCACTGGGTTCAGAGCATGTTTAGGCAACATGTCGAACAAGACGTCCCAAGACATGTGGGTAGGACATCTTGACCGAGTTCAGCTTAACAGATAATGCTTATCCATTAAGCACGCGTGTTTGTTCAAATTTGGATAAGACGCGAATCTTTTAGTAACAAGCTGAGATTAGGATTAATGATAAAGTTTGTTATTAATCATATGTGTTAGATACGATTGATTCCTATTTAATTAGTGGATAAAGATTAATTCTTTATCTTGTGGAGTTTGTTTTAAAACAAGTTTGTTTTAAAACTAATTCTTATTGTAGTGCATCTGAAAGATTGAAGATTATCTCAAGACCTGCACGCCTATATAAAGGACTCAACATAGAGCTTAAAAACCAACCCACAATAACTGAAGATTGTGAGTCCAAAGCTTTGTGCCCACTGTGTAAAGCATTAGTAGCTCCTTGTATTTATCTTGATACTTGGTAGCCTTGAGTCGTTGAATGTTGTCGTTCAACAAGTCTTTAAACTGTTAAAGTTTAAGTTTCGTCACTTAGGATTAGTGATTAGAGGGAGTTGGGTAGGTTCTCATATTCAGGGGGAGTTAGCCCTTGAGTAGAAGATTACTAGGATTGAGAAAAGGCACACATGCCAAAAGGTGTTTGGTGTGGTTGTAAGACTAAGTATTAATTCGGAGTAGTAGTGTTCACTTCCTGGATTGATATCCTCCAGAGTAGGGTTGTTTAGCGCTGAACTAGGTTAACAAATTACTGGTGTTGTTTATTGCTTTTGTTTACTTCAGTATTGATATAACGTGTGATCCTCATAACCAGTTGTCGAACCAGTTTTCTTTGAGATCTGGACTACAGACACATTGTCCTAGACATTGTGTACGACATCTGACCTGCCAGAGAACATAATTTTATTTTCATTTTTTTTGTAGTGAAAGTTCTCTGTATACACTTATCTGCAGACACCGCTTCATCACTCGTCTCATTGTCTCCCGAACTTCCGCTTTTCGAAGCATTCACCATTGGTGTTTGTGTTAAGGTCAAAATTTGGATCATCGGAATTTACAACTCACTTCGCTGCAATCTTACCTATAACAGTTTCTCATGCACAAGATAATAAACAACAACAAATATTTAATTTTTTATAAGACAGGGGCTGAGTACATTTTATTGAATTGAAAAACTGAAACAAATACTGAATTGAAATTACTGAAACAAATACTGAAATTAAAAACTTATACTTGGGTTGCCTCCCAAGCAGCGCTTGTTTAGCGTCTCATTAGCTTGATGCATTTCCTCCATTATAGAGGATAGGTTCGCATGTCTCTCTCTTCTTTAGGAGCTTCCGCCTTAGCTCCTCCCTTCTTGGTGGCAAAACAGATCCTTCCATCATCATCTGAAGCAACTAGTTTGATGATGGATTTACCTTTGCCTTTTGGTGGACTTTCCTTCTCTTCTTCGTGTGGTATGCTGACCCAGCGATTCTTCTCTACCTTCTGGATCCGTATCTTCCTTCCTGTAGCTGCTGGCTTCTTCAGAGGTGGCGTGTTAACCCCAAACTTAGATCTTCTGGCCGCCTTTCGGTTTCTTCCCCATGCTTTGACCCATGGTACCTGGATTTCTACCTCAATAGTCAGCCTCTTCATTTTGTCATTCAGCCCCTCGGGTTCCTCCTCGGCCTTTGTTTCTACCTGTAGCTGCGCCATTTCATCCCCCAGCTCCTCTATCTATATCTTCAAATTCACCTGAGCTGGAGTCGGTGGTGTAGCTTCTTCATTCTTCCATTTGAGCTTGTAGCATTCATTCCTGTTCGTCTTGGAAGTTGGAATGGTGATTACATGTTCTTCACTCCTTAGTGTCATCTCAGCAAGATCCATGTCAATGATGGCCCTGCTAGTGGCTAGGAATGGCCTTCCCAAGATGATGGGATGTTCTTCATCTTCTCCAATGTCTATGATTATGAAGTCTACTGGAAAAACCAGGTCTTGGACTTTCACCAGGACATCTTCTATTGTACCTGCTGATCGAATGGTTGATTGGTTAGCTAATATGAGTTCTTTAGCTGTACCTGCAGTTGGTAATTTGAGCTTGAATTTGTCTACCAAAGATAATGGTATGACATTCACACTTGAGCCCACATCACATAATGCATTAACTCCTTCTTCCCCAATCTGACAGACCATGGTGACGCTTCCAGGATCTTTCCTTTTGGGTGGTAGGCAAAATATTTTTGCTAGGTTTTCAAATTCTTCAAGCTCATTGGCGAATGAGTCATAAGCTTCCTCTAATGTCATTCCTAGCGCATTGATCTTCTTTGTAAAATCCTTCATCTCTTCCTCTTCGCGCTCGCGTTTTGTCTTTCGATCTTTCAACGCTTTCCACTCCTCCTTTGAGTTGTCCACCGTGTTTCCTACAATCGTTGCTTCATACTCTTCACGATCGCTGTCATCACATACTAGCCCAGTGTAGTCTTCCACGAAAATGGTCCCAGATTTGTATAACCATTCTCGAACGACATTCTGTTGGTACTCAAGTTTTCGGCGGAATTTTGCCGAAAATGGCGGCTTCTTCTTATAGAACTTGGATATGCTCTTGGGTGCCAGCCTGTTCCATCTTTTCATCCATTTATCGTACTCTACCCACTTTTTACTGGGTGGTAGATCAAGAAAGTTCAAGGTGTCTTTGCAGGTATGTACTTCCCTGTCGCAAACTGGTGTTGTCACTTTGATCTCGGGGGAGTTTTCCCCTATTGATTCAACATCTGCATCCACCAGGTCATCCCAATGTATCCCATCAGAGGTGTCTGGGGTGCTTGGTGATGACAATTCGAGTTCCAATATGGCACTATTTTTTCGGTAGTAATCTCCCACAGTGATCCTTGGTTTGTCCCCCATGGCTTCGGTGGTAGGCCCTCCTACTGTGGTAGGCCCTCCTTCAGTAGCACTGGAAAAGATATTTGTAATTATTTTTGGTTTTGTTTCATGTATCTTTGTCACCATGAAAATTCCCAGGTAAGTGAGGTGGATCACCAGGATCGCTTAAATACCTTGACTTTGCCTTAGCCATAATTTCACAGTTCTAAATTCACAATCATTAACAAAATTTTTGATTTTTTAATTTTTTTGTATTGTTAAATTTTTTTTGACAAACTACAATAATTCTACCAAAAGCTTGACTACGTTCTGGCAAGTGGACCAGTTTGTCGTCGATCAATAAATCACACTCTAGGTGTCTAGAATGAGTTCGTATCCACAGGGATTGTGTCACACATTCGCTAGTGCTATTCTAGTTCGTAGTTTTTGCATTCACTTTGTTTTTTAGGAAAAAGGGTTTTAATTTTATAAAAAGAGCGACATGCGTTGCAAAGAAAATAAAAGTTTTGATTCAGAAACATAGAGGATAGGTATGGTGGTTGTACTTACTCCCTCCTTCATACTTGGCATAATCGGTGTATAACATAGTCATTCATACTATTATCGAGCGTCGATTCTATCCTTGTTTTAGTAGCAACTTACTGCTACCCTATGTAGGCAAAGTCCCTCTACTTTTGTAACTAAGGCACCTACGAGAGACTAACCTCGCTTTGTCACATATCCTTATTACTAGATAGAGTTATTTACATACATGCATTATGACCATCGACCATCCACTACCCCTACATCTTAGTTACGGTTATTCAGTTTCCAATTGTTATTACAACTAGTTCCTGATTCTTCCTCTAATTATTAAGTCATAACTAGTTCAAGTTTGTTTTGTCGTTCCTTTAATCTAGTGTTATTTATTACTAGTTCCGGACAAATAATAGTGAGAACTCTAATATGCTACTATTAAAGTAATCCCTAATTATTTATTCTAAGACGTTGCCGTTTATCTGGCCAAGATTCTGACTAACGATATTCAAGCAAGAAAACAAATATCAAATAATAATTTATAAATGCAATTTATTATAACTTTGACTCAATTACATGACCCAAGTATTCATCGGGGAGTTCATCTTCTCCACCACAACCTAAGGAATTATTACAAAAAACTACATAATTAAATTACAAGAATCTAACTATAAAAAGCCTAAAGAATCATACCTTGCTGAGTTAGTTTTCCCGTAAGGGGAGAAAACTATGCACTTAGATCTCCTCCGAACTTCTCTCCAAAAGGAATAGAAAGTTCTTCTATTTCTGAATGAAAAATAATGAATTATGGAGGCTCTATTTATACTTTTCGTAATGGGCCTCAGCAAGCCATCGTGGCACGCTAGGTCCATCGTGCCACGATGAGCAGATTCAGTTCAAAATTATAACTGATCCTGTGCGTTTGATCAGCGTGGTCACCACACAAAGCCATCGTACTGCGTTGAGATTCATCGTGGTACGGTGCTAAGATTCTCTTCAAAAATATAATTGATTCTGTCTTGGCGAGCAAGTAGCTTCCATCGTGTCACGTTGAGTGCCATCGTGACACGATGGGCTGCTTTTCTTCATTTTTGGGCTTTTTCTTGTATTTTGCGTTTCTTCACCTTGTCTTGAAGCTTTTTCTCGATTCTTCAGGTTTTTGATGATATTTGGGCCTGTCTTGGTCATTTTAATACTAATAATACTACCTAAAATACTATAGAAATTCCTGTCATCATTGATGATTGTACATTTGGATCTGTGAAAGTTCTGGCTAAGGCAAAGTCTTGGCATTTAAGCGATCCTTGTGATCCACCTCACTTAAATGAGAATTTTCATAGAGATAGAGATACATGAGACAAACTCAAAAATATATTACTATCTATTCCAGTACTACTAAGGTATTTGTTGAGTGCATCTAAAACAGGTACCCAAGAACACTAAGAACCAAAGGGTTCGTAACAGCCAATGAAAGTCAGCACTCTCACAAAAGACTCTCCAAAAAGGTGACGGGAGATCAAGCTAAAAGCGTAAAAGAAGATGCTGCAAAGTATGGACAATGGTCAGGAGGATCACTGGGCCAAGTTGAGAAGATAGAGATTATTCGAGATAAAGGATTGTATAGCATAAATTGTTTCAAGAAAATGAACAGTCAATGAAGCTGATGTAAGAAAGAGAAGCCATCAGGAATGAACTGTCCACAACTAGAAGGGCTGTTTTTCCTAAACTCATCCCATAAGAACAAAGCTTAAGGCATGCAACAATATTCAAGTTTGGGGTGAAGGAACCATTCTCAACGAAACTGCACCGAAAAATAAGTCATCAACAGGAGCAGTCGAGGGTGTGGTCAAATAGACCTGATACTATCTGGATTGTGAAATAATGATAAGAAGATGGTGAGTGCTTCAAACCGGAACAATGAAGCACATAAAAAGAAACACGCGAACTTATCCCTTGTAATGGAGGAAATGCGTCAAGCTAATGAGACGCTAAATAAGCACTGCTTGGGAGGCAACCCAAGGATAAGTATTTTATTTTCAGTAATTTCAATTTTTGTAATTTCAATTCATAGTATGTACTTCAGAATTCCATATATATGTCATTTTCATCCAATTAATCCTTGTTAAAACTTATGAAAAAATAGAATAATTGTTTGCTGTTTATTATCTTGTGCATGAGAAACTGTTATAGGTAAGATTGCACCGAAGTAAGCTATGGATATTGACGATCCGAATTTCACGCCTTAACACAAATACCAAAGGTGAAGGCTCAGAAGTGCGGAAGTTTGGGAGACAATGAGATGAGTGATGAAGTCAATTTCTACAGGATAAATGTTCAAACCTTCGGATACCTAAGCCAAGTGAGGGTTTGAGCCAAATATTTTCACGGTATCACCAATTTCTTTGTATATACTTTGGGAGTACCGTGCATTTTTTTATTTTCTAAAACTTGCTCTAATTCTCTGTTTACTAGTTGATTTAATTTATGCTCATTGAGGCAATTATTTGTTATAACCCAGAGCCTTTTCAAGCCACCCTTATAATTATTATTATCCTTTGCTAGCCAAGTTTGAGTCGTAAAAAAAATAATATCCCTTTTCTTTCGGTGACAAACCAAGTTACAAGTCTATAGACCTGAAAAACAAAAAAATTTACCCTCTTTGGAGTTAGGTAGATAATAGTTCTCTAGTCTTGGCAACAACTAAGTTTGGGGTGGGTATACAGAGAAATATCACTAAACAAAAATAAAAAAGAGACGGGAAAAAACAAAAAAAATTCACTAAAAAAATCTCTTCAAAAAAATGAAAAAAGAAAAGAGTCAAATGGCAAAAATAGTGATAGAATAGAACCATACAAAGACACATCCGGTTCTAATCTCTGATACTAAAGCAAAAAGCACCCAAAAAGGTAAAGGTTGCGTACACAAAAAGGAAACAAAAGTAGAACTTAACTCTAAGTTTAGCCTACTTATCCCACAAATGTCCTACCTTGACCCTAGCTACGTTATAACTTTTAAAGATCTCCAAAAATGCGTATGAATTAAATTTTGACTGGTTGCTTTGAATTCTTGTAAGCCTATGGTAAAATGGCAGGTTGCACGATGATTGAGAGATAAATTTTTCAATTTTGAGCGAAAATGTGAGAGAGAGAGAGAGAGAGAGAGAGAGAGAGAGAGAAAATATTGAACACGGACTGTTGCAAACATTGGTCCGACTCGCTACTATCAACGTCTCCTGAACCAAGGAGGACTAAGCATGATAGCTGCGGTAAGAATCAGCGGTACCATTGCTGAATAATACGCAAGGTTGTGAAATTCCTATCATATTTATTTATCTCTTAACTCGCTAACAATCTTGTCTGACAACATGTTACTTGAGGACAAGCAACAATTTAAGTTTGGGGTTGTGATGATAGGAATTTCTGTAGTTTTTAGATATTATATTAGTAGTAAAAGGACTCAAGACAAGCCCAAATACGAAGAAAACCTGAGGATTCGAAGCAAAGAGCTAAAAGGAGCAAGAAAACAAGAAAATGCCAAGAAAGAAGCCAAAATAACATGTGCGCTAGCTGATGCGTATTTTAAAGTGTGAATATTTCACTAAGCAATGTGCAAGTATGCACAGTCTTATCTGTAGCACAAGTAATAAGAAAAGTATCGTTCCCACAGGGATTGTGATAAGGAAATCTCGCTGCAAGACTAGTTCAATTAGTTTTACACTTATGAGTGATTAAGGTAAGAAAATAACAATTCAGAGTTGCAAATAACTTAAAGAAACAAATGATTAAAAGAGTGTGAGAAAATAGTTGTGAAAGCATGTTGAACTTATGATCCATTTAATATCCAGCTTAACATGTGTGTGATGAGATAAGTGAAGGCAAGACTCCTGCAAGCAACTCTAGCCTTATGGTGTATGTCTAGGTCATACTTACTTCATTACAGTTCAGAAAACACGTCGTTGTATTCTTACTATGGCCTTAAAGCTTATGTCTAAGACTTCAAGTAGATAATATATGTCTATACCTCACTTAACCACATTAGTTCATTAAATCCATTCATTATTAGATGTCTCATAATAACAAACTTGTATTCAAACCTAAGTTGATCAGTCCTAGATATGAATATATAACAAAATAACAAATGAACTAAAAGAGCATACAAACACACATCACATCACATAAACATATTAAACTTCACATAACTTCAACATTAAGAGGTTAGCTCATGATGAGCATAGAAACCATAACAACCAGAGAGATAAGATTACACATAAAAATGAATTCTTAAATGTAAACCTACAGCTGAGATGGCCTTAGAGATGATGTCTCAAGCTCCAAGTCCAGCAGCAGACTAGACTCCAATTGTCAGCAGCAGCGGCACACCATAAACGTCTTAGGGTTCTTCTTTCTTCACAACGGCTGAGCTCTCTAACTTTAGGGTTTAAGGAACCTTTATATAGGACAATCTCTTGGATCATGGGCTTCCCTAAATCCGAGGATAAGACAGCCAAAAGGAATAAAGCATATTACCGCAATGATTAGTACAATGACAGTACAATCTGCACATGGGAAATCTGCCAGCTGTCTTCCCTCGCGTTAGCGCCCGTCCGTATTCCTCATCTGACGTGGCGTCTTTTGACTGCGTTGACTGGTCAGCCGCCTCTTGTGGTTGTACGGAATGGTTGTCTTGACTGTAATTATCATTTTCCTTGGCTCTTGAACATTTTCATTGGTCCAGTGGTCTGTCTTGACACCAAATGACTCTAGAGCTCTCTTTATATGAAGAGATTACATAAAAATCCTAAATACATGCTACACTCCTAATTGGCATAAAATAAACCTAAACATTGAATACAAAACCATATTAGCAGGTAACAGAGCAACTAAAAAGCTGTAATAATACTCACATAAAGTGAGTTATCACACCCCCAAACTTGAACTATTACCTGGCCTCAATTAATGCGGTAGAAAGTAAATACTTTGTTAGGCTACTCATCTTATTGACATGACAACAACACATTCAGACCATAAGCTTCAAGCTTCATATTGTATTTCAAAGATTGGGATAATTCTTGCAATTCAGAAATCAATAATAACCATGCGTGTGCGTGAACTGATATCCTAATATCAACCAGAGACATGACAAGATCCTTTTCAAAAACTACATAGTTAAGACGTAAGTTATCTTTTTCTTTCCTGCAGGTTAAGGCTATTCTTTTCATGCTTACACAGGCTTTTTGATCATTACATGCAGGGGACATTACTTAGGTTCAATTTTATAGTGCTTTAGGTGCTACTCTACCTTTTCACCTGACGGAATCTCACTTGTAATGAGTCCAACCTGTTACTCCGAGTAGAGCACCCTACACAGTACATGTTCCTCCAGTTTTAGGCACATGAACTCTATTATTGTCCTTCCAGTAATTGGCACAAGGACTTATTATATTTTTTATACATAATTAATGTAACGCCCCATCATTTTATATCTAGCCATGCTTATACATTCTTTTCCTAACTCCTTCCCCCAAACTTGTTCTTTGTTCATTCCCCTAATTATAGTCCATACTTAGAAAACCTAACCTCATGACTCTGTATTTTAAAAACTTATCTAGCCATTACTAAGGTCAACAAATATCAATCAGTTTTTGCATAAAAGGTGCAATGGTTATCACATAAAAAATCCAAGCAAGAATTTCCAAAAATTTCACCAATCCTAGACTAAATTCACTTATAATCTTAAAACTCAGTAGTCATGTCAATAGAATGCTTAGCCAAACAATTTAATTGCGATCTAACTCTCTAAAAACGGGCAGACTCAATTTATTTGATTCATGCCTCTCCCCCAAACTTAAACTAAACCGTGTCTCCACTGTTGACAAGGAAAGAGACAACAACAGACAAAACAGACAACCTAAAAACTAAAAACATAAAATAAAAGATAGGGTAAGACTGATACCACTTTAGGCAAGATGCCTGGCACTTTTCCTGGTTCCAACAGCGTGAACCTTAGGCTTTCTCTTCTTGGTGCCAACGACGTTGGACACCCCTTCATCAGCTTCCTTCTTCTCTTCATACCTCGGTGCTGAGACAGATGGCTCAGGATCGGCGCCCACAGGCTTTTCAGCAATTGCCCGTGGCACAACTTTTCTCTTTGTTGTGCGCTTTCTCTTCAGAATGGTCCCTAAGGCTTGAGACTCATCCTTAGCTGTCTCCTTTTCCGTCGTCGCCAACTTGTTTCCACCAGGAACACTAGCAACTTCAGGATTCCCCACTTCCAGCTCAGGGGTCTCCTCATTCTTATCTGCCTGCTCAACAAGCTTGTCAGTAGTAGTCTCATCAGTATCAGATTTATGGCCTTGTCCTTCTGGCCCTCTTTCTTCTTCAGTCACCTTCACCTCTTCAGAAACATCATCCTGCTTCTCATCAACCTTCACACTAGCACTCTCCTCATCTTGAACTTCTTCACTTTTAGGGTTCTCTTCCACAGCATTCTCTAACAACACCTCTTGATTGAGCAGAGGCTTGACAGAAGCTCTCTCTGGCTCAACCAGACGGTCCTCTTCAGGCAACCGCTGATTTGACTCAACTGCGGGCTCAATGGGGCCTTTGCCTGAAGTGACAAGGTGCGTTCTTCCTCTACAACTTGCTTCTTCTTCTTACTCTTTGACTTCTTTTTCTTCCTTCTCTCAGCCTTAGCAGATGACTCAGGCTTTTCTGCACTTGGCTCTTGTTCAGGGTGAACTTCTTCTTCAGCAACACAAGGTAAAATCTCTCTAGGGAAAGGAGGTATCGGTCCAACATGCTTATTTGCAGGCAGGCAATACTCAAACTGCAGCTCCATCCAGTGACTAAATTTATTATTCCAAGCATAGTAGGCTTGCATATCCCTTTGCATCTTGGATAGCAGAGCCATGACATTGATGCGATATTTCTGCAAGTGCACAGATATATCGTGTAGTTATAAAAGATTATCGATCCCACAGAGACCAAAAGTCGAGCTTATCGTTATCTAATGTTACTATGTAAATCTAAGGCTAATGATTAATTGAGAGAGAGTTTATTTGCTTAAATAAATTAATTAGACTTAACGAAACTAAAATGTTACTTTTTGTTGCTTCAATGGATTCGGTAATTAAATTGTGTTTAGGGAAAAAGTTTACTTTTTAACAAATTGAAATTGATTTAAAGATACACTTCTCACACTCTCGCACTATTGATTAATATCATATAGATATAATATAAATGCTTCACTCTCGCTCTCACACTTACTTATAAAAATACTTTTTGAAAATCAATTCAATTTAACTAGTTTTCACAAAACAATATTAGTTTAAAAATATAGGTCTCACGCCGTCGCGCTATTGAACTGATATCATATTAAATAAATCAATGATTTACTGTCGCTCACTCATTTATTTATAAAATATTTTTTGAATACTAATATAGTTTAATTAATTTTAAAGAGTTGTCGCGGTGTTTAAAATTAATGTCCAGTTTTTACTATCTAGTATAAATCTCAAACTGTCGCGCTATTAATTTATACTTTAGTTAATTTTCACCGTCGTGCAAAATTATAGTCTATCGTTTAATTAAAAACTGATACAGAAATCTTGTTTTGAAAAATAAATTACAAATCAATTACCGAACCCAAATCTGCTTCTAATTCACATTCCAGTTATATTAAATTAGCTAGACATAATGGTAAATAAAAGTATCATGATTAAATAAATAACAATTATATCGAATAAAAACATAACAGGTATGGTGATAAAATTGAAACTCAAATAAAATTAATAAACCAAATTGCAATAACCGATAATAAAGAAAAAAAACATAAATAGAATAAAAAAATTAATATAAATGAGTACTGGAATTAATAAGGGAAAACTTACATAGTAACCGAAACTGCAAACTCAATTCAGCAATAGACTTAAATCTAAAATTATAACTATTTCTCTTAAGCTCTAAAAATATTCCGTGAAGTCCAAAAAAATACACTGAGTGATGTTCTATTTATAAGTGGAATTGTAAATGATCGTTTGCCAAAATTATAGGAACGTGGGTGCTGGAAACTTGGAACCATGACCGGCAGCACAAGAGGTGGCTAATACACATGCTTCACGTGTACCAAATAAAAAGGGAAGTTGGGCGCCATAATAGGGATGATGGACGACACTCTTATTTAATTGTGCAGGTTCCACTTTTGTTTCATTGTGGGTTGTTTGGGCTGGGCTTGTTGCTTGGTCCTTTAACTTTTAGTCCCATAAAACTTATGTTTTGCTAAATTTCGGCTGCATCTGTATTTTTATAAAAAGTAATAATTTTTTTTATTAATACTACGATAATTCATAAAAAATATTAAAATACTTAGACAAATAATATTAAATAAATAGTCCATTTTTAGGTGTTATCAGACATCTGGAGAGCTAGTGGCAGCAGGCAACTGCAGCCTTAGCTTTCGCCCAGTATTTCCCTTAATCAGGACTTCAATTGCTCTTCCATCAAAACCACCGGTTGGCTTGAAAACCTCGTTCCTTTCACAATGGGGTACCAGTTGTTTCCTACACAGCCCAGAGATCAAACAGGGGTAATACAGCATACCTTCCTTCTTCTGAGAACATAAAGCTATCTCCTTAGCTATTAGCTTTCCAACATTCACATATTGCAGGGCAGTAGTATAGTGCAACAACACCAGTCTTGCCTTATTGTCTGTTTCATTGTGAGCAGCAGGCAAGACAGAATGATTCATAAATTGGTACCACACCCTCATAATAGGCTTCAAATTTATCCTCTTCACAGTCCACTCATTCACACCATTCTTGTAATTCCAATCTGTCCCTTCAATCGTTAAACTCTTCATGATGCTTGTCATCTCCTCATCAGACAAGGTGGCTAAAGTGGCTTCATATTGATCTTCTCCATCCTTAATCCCAAAGAAACGGTTGATGTTGGCTTCAGAATAGAGAATTCCTTTGCCTCTAACGACCACTTCCTTCTTCTTCTAACTTGGGTTGGTGAGATTTGCATAGAACTCCTTCACCATTTGAGCATTATAAGCGGATGGCTGCTTTGCTAACTTCTTCTAGCCAAGCTTGTTGATAATGTGAGACAATTCTTCAGGAATCATAGTATCATCATCTTCAAAACTGCTTATGAATCCTCGGTCTGTGAAGAACGATTTGGCAGAGATGAAGTTGGTGTAACATTGTTCAGCTTCAATGTCGACGAAGGTATCAAAATAGGAATCATTGTTCGAGCTTTGAGAAGCCATGGTTGAATGTAGTGATGGAAATTTGGTAACTGAAGTATTTGTGAGAGAGAGTAGAGAACTGGGAAATTTGTGAAAAATAGGATTTGTGAAAGTGTTTTAGGGTTGAGAAATGGGTAATTATATATTAGTGGGTGAAGATTAAAAATTTGAGTGAATCTAATCAAAGATCCATTGCAAAATAATTAACCGGTGAGGTATTTGAGGTAATGATGGCAGTTGAAAAAGTAGTGGGTAGCAGTTACAACCGGTCACTCTATCGAAAAGCATTAGTCACATTCGGCGCGTGAAGTAACTCGCCTGACACGGCTATAATTATCGGACAGGTGTCAATAATCATTGTCTGGTGCTTTGACAGCTAATTTCCATGAACTTTTCAATGACCTCACTAAGGAACCTCCACGTGACTTGACACTTGGTGCTCACAGCGCGCACCCAGCAAAGCATCAGTCAACCACAGTCAAGACTGTGACGCAACATAGTTGACTCCAATCATCTTTCCTTAGCTGAAACAAACAAAAACTAAAAACAATAACAAAAACTATTTACATTAGTAGTCTGGGGTGCCTCCCAGCAGCGCTTGGTTTTACTAAGTCCTCAGCCAGACTTGTAACCATTAATCAAACTTCATCAAGATTGGTGGTGACTCTTGACCTTGAGTCATCACCCCTATAGTGTTTTACTCTTTGACCATTAACTTTAAAATCTTTTCCAGTTGATTCATGAAATTCTGTTCTCTGGCAGGACAGATGTCTTACACAATGTGTCAGCTGTCCAGATGTCCTAGACAACTGGTTATGAGGATCACGATTTATTGCAGTACTGAAGTAAATAAAAGCAATAAATAACACCAGTGATTTGTTAACCCAAATCGGCGCTAAACAGCCCTACTCTGGAGGATACCAATCCAGGAAGTGAACACTACTACGCCGAATCAATACTTAGTATTACAACACTACCAAACACCTTTTGGAATGTACGCCTTTTCTTAATCCTAGTAATCTTCTACTCAAGGGCTAACTCCCCCTGAATATGAGAACCTACCCAACTCCCTCTAATCACTAATCCCAAGTGACGAAACAACTTTAAACTTTACAGTTTAAAAGACCAAGTTGAATGACAACATTCAACGACTCAAGGCTACCAAGTATCAAGAACAATACGAGGAGCTACTAATGTTTTGCACAGTGGGCACAAAGCTTTGGACTCACAATCTTCAGTTATTGTGGGTTAAGTTTTAAGCTCTATGTTGAGTCCTTTATATAGGCGTGCAATTCTTCAGATAGTCTTCAGTCTTTCAGATGCACTCAAATAAGAATTAGTTTTAAAACAAACTTGTTTTAAAACAAACTCCACAAAGATAAAGAATCAATCTCTATCCACTAATTAAATATGAATCCAATCGTATCTAACACATAGGATTAATAACAAACTTCATCATTAATCCGAATCTCAGCTTGTTACTAAAAGATTCGCGTTTTATTCAAATTAAAACAAACACGCGCGCTTAATGGATAAGCATTATCTTTTAAGCTGAACTGGGTCAAGATGTCCTACCCACATGTCTTGGGACATCTTGTTCGACATGCTGCCTATGCATGCTCTGAACCCAGTGACAAGATGTCTAGGACATCTTGTTCAACATGTTGCATCTGCACATCTTCAATATGCACAAGTGGTTTAGACTTAATTACTTCAGCATTGGTGCTTCAGTTAAGTCACTCTAACCAAGTTGTTTTAGCCTTATGATGCAGCCAATCTCAGAAGAACTACAATTCATCTAAAAGATCTACAGCCCTATAAGGATAACTTTTCAAAAGTTTAAATGGGCCTGACCATCTAGATTTCAACTTTCCAGGGAATAACTTTAAACTTGAATTAAAAAGTAATACTTGTTGTCCCTCAACTAAAACTCTTTTTTTAATCTTTTTATCATGCCAAGCTTTTGTTCTAGCTTTATATAACTCAGCATTCTCATATGAAAACATTCTATGTTCCTCCAACTCATTTAGTTGCAGTAGTCTTGCCCTACCAGTTGCCTCGTAGTCAAAATTTCACTTTTTAGTGGCCCAAAAGGCTTTACCTTGAAGTTCAATTGGTAGGTGGTAAGCTTTACCAAAAACTAATCTGAATGGGGACATTCCCAAAGGTGTTTTATAAGCTGTTCTGTAGGCCTATAGAGCATCATCCAAGATCTTAGACCAATTCTTTCTAGAAGGGTCTACAACTTTTTCTAAAATCCTTTTTATCTCTCTATTGGATAGCTCTGCTTGCCCACTAGTCTGAGGATGATAAGCAGTGGCAACTTTATGTTTCACCCCATATTTGGCCAACAACTCCTCAAATACTTTATTGCAAAAATGAGAACCTTCATCACTGATGATGGCTCTAGGAGTGCCAAAAAGGGTGAAAATATTCTTTTTCAAAAAATTAGTTACCACTCTAGCATCACTAGTGGGGGTAGCAATTGCTTCAACCCACTTGGAAACATAATCCACAGCTACAAGAATGTATAGATTTCCAAAGGAATTAGGAAATGGTCCCATGAAGTCAATATCCCAAACATCAAATAATTCAATTTCTAAAATGTTGGTAAAGAGCATCTCCTGTCTATTGGAAACATTACCTACCCTCTAACATCTATCACATTGTTTCACAAATTCATAAGAATCTTTAAACAGGGTTGGCCAGAAATATCCAGATTGCAATACCTTAGCAGCAGTTCTAGTGGTTCCAAAATGCCCACCATAAGGTGCTGAATGGCATTTTGTCAATACTAGAGTTGTCTCTTGGCCTGCTACACATTTTCTCAATATTTGGCCAACACATTTTTTATAAAGAAAAGGTTCATCCCATAAATAATCCATAGCTTGATGGAAAAATCTTTTTCTTTGTTGGGAATTGAATTATGGGGGAACTACTTTGCTAACTAAATAATTGACAATGTCAGCATACCAAGGAGTCATATCTCCAGTTATCGCAAGTAATTGCTCATCTGGGAATTCTTCCTTAATCACATACCTTTCTTGATTCTGCACTTCATCTGGGAGTCTTGACAGGTGATCTGCCACTTGGTTTTCTACTCCCTTCTTATCTTTAATTTCCAGATCAAATTTTTGTAAAAGCAAAACCCATCTGATTAATCTTGGCTTAACATCCTTCTTTGCAGTGAGGTACTTGATGGTTGAATGATCAGTGTAGACTACCACCTTGGTACCAACCAAATAGGATCTGAACTTATCAAAGGCAAATACCATAACCAATAACTCCTTTTCAGTTGTTGTGTAGTTGAGCTGAGCTTCATTAAGTGATCTGCTTGCATAGTAGATGGAATGAAAAGCCTTGTCTTGCCCCTGCCCCAGCACATCTCCAATAACATAGTCACTAGCATCACACATGAGTTCGAATGGTTTGGACCAGTCTGGTGAAATGATAACTGGTGCCGTGATTAAAGCTATCTTCATAGTATTAAAAGCTTTCAAACAATCTTCATTGAAGTCAAATGGAACATCATGCTGCAACAGTTGGCATAAAGGCTTTGTAATCTTAGAAAAATTCTTGATAAACCTTCTATAGAAACCAGCATGACCCAAGAATCTTCTAATTCCTTTCACATTTGAAAGGGGAGGTAACTTCTCAATAACTTCTATCTTGGCTTGATCCACTTCCAATCCCATTTTTGAAATTTTGTGCCCTAACACAATACCTTCTCTGACCAAGAAGTGACATTTCTCCTAGTTGAGAACTAAATTGTTCTCTTCACATCTGATTAACACTAGTTCCAAATTGGTGAGTCAATCATGAAATGATTCTCCAAAGAAAAAAAAAATCATCCATGAAAACTTCCATTGCTGATTGAATTAAATCTGAGAACAGTGCCATCATACATCTTTGAAATGTAGTAGGTGCATTACAAAGCCCAAATGGCATTCTCCTAAAAGCAAAAGTACCATAGGGACAACTAAAAGCAGTCTTCTCTTGATCTTCAGGAGCTATGGCTATTTGGTTGTAACCAGAATAACCATCTAGAAAACAATAGAAATCTTTACCAGCCAGTCTATCTAGCATTTGATTTATTAAAGGCAAGGGAAAATGATCTTTCCTTGTGGCTTTGTTCAACTTCCTATAGTCCATGCAGATTCTCCATCCAGTCACAGACCTTGTTGGCAACCACAGTCATGCCTCCTTTCTTTGGTACACATTGAACATGGCTTACCCACACACTATCAGAAATAGGGTATATGATACCAGCATCTAACCATTTAATGATCTCTTTCTTCACTACTTCCTTCATGATGGGGTTGAGTCTTCTCTGGCATTCCACACTATTCGTAGCATTGTCTTCCAGCAGGATTCTATGCATACAAACAGTTGGACTAATCCCTTGAATATCAGCCATTTTCCAAGCTATGGCCTTTATGTGTTTCTTGAGGATGGCCAACAGACTTGACTCTTGTTCTTCTGTCAATTTAGCAGCTATGATGACAGGTAACTGCTGATTAGTCTCCAGAAATGCATACTTCAAATGACTTGGTAATTGTTTCAACTCCAGATCAGGTGGCTTCAAAACTGAGGGGATATTCACCTTCTGGTCTTCTCTAGGGATCTCTAAAACTTCATACTTGTCAACCCAAAGTGCCTTGGGCTTAGTTGGATCTTCATCTTCATTAACTTCTTGTGCCAATTCCTTGTCTTCAAGTACAGCTAACTCATTATCAAATGGGTCATGCCTCTTTCCAAATTGTTTCTAAACCAATGAATCCCAACATTGCAATAAGGAAACATCTTCTATTTCTTCAACAGGGTACTTCATTGCTTTCGAAATATTGAAGGTGACTTCTTGAGCATTGACTCTCATTGTGTGTTCTCCTTTCTCTACATCAATTAATGTTTTGCCAGTTGCAAGGAATGGCCTTCCCAATAAGATATGGGTATCATCATCAGCATTGAAATCCATTATGATAAAGTCAGCAGGGAAGACAAACTTGTCTACCTTTACTAACACGTCTTCAATTTTACCTTGAGGGTAACATATACTTCTATCTGCTAACTGAAGTGCCACTGTGGTAGGTCTTGCAGCACCAATTCCTAACTTCTTGAATATGGAAAGTGGCATAAGATTGATACTAGCTCCAAGGTCACACAGTGCCTTTCCAATGTAAACATGACCAATGGTGCAAGGGATGGTAAAAGAACCTGGATCTTTCAATTTGGGTGGAATTTTCCCTTGTACTATTTGGCCGCACTCTTGAGTAAGTGCTACTGCTTCAAACTCACCAATCCTCTTGCTCTTTGTAAGCACATCCTTCATGAACTTAGAATAGTTTGGCATTTGCTGAATTACTTCAATGAGAGGAATGTTGATATGCAATTGCTTCATGATCTCTATGAACTAGTCAAATTGCTTTTCTTCTTTGGCTCTTCTTAGTCTTTGAGGAAACAGAGGTGGTGGTCTTTCTCTTTCTAAAACAGGGCTACTCTTGGTAGTAGCTTAAGAGGAAACCAGAGTCTTGTCTTTTGGTGAGTCAGGTGCCTTTTCAGAACTGGTTTTCTTTGAACTAACAACAGGGGATAACTGTTGATTTGACTGTGAGACAGTTGGGTCTTCAGCCAACCTTTCTTGAGCATCTTCAATTTGAATTGTCCCCATGCTTGGTCCTTCATACTCTGTTCCACTCCTCAAAGTTATCATCTTGCATGTTTCTTTGCCTTTATATTTTGAGGTAGAAGCAGGTGTTTCAGTAGTGCTGGGCAAACTTCCACTTGGTCTTTGAGTAAGAGTCGTGGCTATTTGGCCCATCTGATTCTCTAGATTTTTGATACTTGAAATTCCGGCACTACCAGTAGACAGATGTGATAGCAGATGTTGTAACACTTGTCGCAACAACGTCGGACGGGGAGACAGATGTTACCACGTTTGTCTCCACGAGAGTTAACTGAACAAATAATAATGCAATAATCAAAGGCAGAAAGTAAATTGCACGCGTGGTTTTTTAACCTAGTTCGGACGCAACTACTCCTAATCTGGGGGATACCAATCCAGGAATGAATCCACTATAATAGTATTGATTCAGAGTCTAACTACCCGTTAACCCTCCTCACTCAATCACTATCTGTGCAAACTCTACCTAGGCCTAACCTAGATATTGTCACATATTTTCAAAATAAATCTTTCCAAATATAGCTTCAGCAATTAGCGAGATTCCCATTGTCTTGGCGCGCAAGCTAAACCTGAAACAAAGAAATTAGGGTTCAAAGAAAAGGCGGCGCGCTGAAAGGCGCGTACTAGGGTTCCAAGTCCAACTGGCAGTGTTGCTGACAGATGTTACCACATTTGTCACCACTTTTGGACTAGCATCTTGTTTTTGCAAAATGAAGCCAACATTAAAAACCCAACAATCTCCCCCTTTGGCAAATTTTGGCTAAAACAACCTTAGCACGTTCTGGAGAGAAATCTTCAGCAAATTCCTTCAACTTTGATTAAGTGATTTGATGAAGAAGGAACTTCACATTTTGCAATATGTTACACTAGGTAACGTACAAAAGATCAGAGGCAGCGGTGATAGATGCTGCTAGCCTCAAGGTCAACACTTAGAAGAGATAGTCTCTTATAGTGGACTCAAATATGGAACACTGAGTTCCTTACAGATGATCTTACCACATAGACGTGGCTCAGGAAAAATAAATCCCTGATATCCTGAGAACCTAAATTCCCAGTAAAACATGCAAGTGCAGAGAACACAAGCACAAGTATTGCCAATGTGCAAAGAGCACAAGGCACCATCAGATGTGACAACATCTGTCACCACACCTGGTCTTCAGTCTTCAAGACTCTTTCAGTCTTCAAGAGAAATACAAGCTCAGTATTTGAGCACACACCAGTAGTACGCTAGATAGTGATACCTAGCTTATCACTCCCCCTGGAGTCATGCATACTGAGAAACCAAGTTTCCCAGACATAGGGTGCAACTTGCTTGCACTAGCAACCTATAACCTGCTTGAGAGAGTATAAGGATTACTCCCCCTTAACACCTGCATTACCTATTACTCCCCCTGAGTATAGTACCTGTGTAAAAATTATTTTGAAATTACACTAATACCACAACCTGTCTTGTGTACTCACATGTTGGCACATTTGACACACCTAGACCTGCCAGAACCAATACTACTCCCCCTTTTTAGCCAATAAATTTGACATTCAAAAGTCAAGCATTTCAGATTAAAGGCAAAGTACTTAGAATATAACCACACAGAAATATAACCAGAGTGTAGCAGGATTACAAAACCACAAGCACACGTAGGTGCTACAAAACAATATTCAGGGCATAGCCCACACAATTAAACAATTAAGAAAAAATTACACTAGAGGGCCCAAAGCGCCTCAAACAACAGGACTTCCTTCAGAGCTTTCTCCTTCCTCTTCCTCTTCTTCTTCTTCCTCCACATCAGGCTCAGCTTGCCCAGCATTTATTTCCTGCTGAAGAGCTAGGATAACCCTATCCACTTTGTACTTCTTCTCACCCAGGGCCTTGCTCACATCCTTCAGTTCAACTATCATCTGCTTTTTTGTAAGGGGTGGAGATGGTTCCTGGCCAGATGAGGTACCCATGTCGACCACATGTGACCCCTGTATCAACCGGTAATCCAAAGTCATAGCAGATTCCCTCTTGCAGGGTATATCAGTACCCCTAAGGATACTAGGATGTTGCTTAATCATGATTCCACACAGTATGGTGGGAAAAGCAATAGGCATCTTAATTGCCATAGTCTTAGCATGCTGAATAGTTTGATTATAGACATAAAGGCCAAAATCAAATTTCGTTTTAGTTCCTACAGCATAGACAATCTTACCCAAACCTGTGGCAACATCATAGGAGTGTGTTGTTGGCACCCAGTTGGTAACAGCTATGGAAGAAAGTTTGTCCTTCCTGGGCCAGCTCTTTAGCACACCTCCAGTTATTGTCTTGCACACAGTGTTGTCAGACACATTCAAACCTGCAACTTCTTCAACTTCCCTCTCCAAGTATTCATTCACAACAGTTGGGGAGAAAGCAATCTCAAATCCCCTCATAAATACCTTCATGTACTCGTCACTACTTGCATCATCACAGTCAGTACCTATGTTTACAATGAATTCCTTAACAAGGCGTTCATAACAATTTTCCAGCCCTGTAACAGTCTTCATTAATCCTGCAGCTTCAATCACTTCAGTGATTTCTCCAAATTCCAAAATATCCTTGCTCACATTTCTTTCCTGAGCAAGCCTTCTGTGATAAACATACCTCCACCTTGATGCTCCATCTTCATTGTGGAAGGAAACATTATCCATGGGTGCAGGAGGCACGGCCAAAGGAATTTTCTTCCCACCAATGCTTTTTCTTGACTTTGCAGCAGATGGAACGATCTCCAGTTCCCTTTCAAAGTCAGAGTCACTCTCTGCCCTTTCCTTTCTCTTCAAATCTTTCTTCTTTGCCTCAGTTTGAGGCACCACTTTACTCCAGCCTTTTCTTGGTCCATAGGCCTTTTTCTGCCTAGTTGTGACAGATGGGGCAGCAGCCACCACAGGTGTAGCACTAGTGCTCTTCCCAGTCCTGCTTCGTAGCCTCCTAGCAATGCTAGGTGCAGGATCTTCCTCAACAGTCTTCTTCTTAGAATCAGAGACATCAAGATCAATTGCCTCCACAATTTGTTCATCTTCCTCTTCATTTTCTTCAATTCTCATATCATCATCTGGTTCAGAGTCACTAACCACCTTCTTCTCTGGACTCTGGTGAGTGTTGTCTACTCTTTCATCCTTTTGGATATTGTCATCTTTGCTCAGATCTGTTTCAGGATTACATGCATCCTGAATTGGTGCGTCAGATGGGTCATCATGTGACACCTTGGCTTCTTCTTCATTACTTGCCTTAGAAACATCTTCATCAGTATCACCCTTTGGATCTGATGATTCTTTCTCAACTACAGCAGCAGTTCCTTTGGTAACTGAATCACTCTCCCCTGGTTTTTCAGTCGGATTCTCTTTTCCCATTTCTAGGGTTTCATTACCCTCTTCTTGAACCTCTTTCTCTGGTGACACCTTGACAGAAGTGTCAACATTGCTGGTGTCAAGAGGAGTTTCATACAGATCAGTCATGCTCAAGGCTCTCTTAGTACCCTTGCTCATCTTGGATTTTCCGCCCTTGGTTTTCACAGATTTGAACGAAGCAGATGGAGAGTCGGATATGCTTACTTTCGAGGATTTGCTCTTTTTCGATTTCGACTTCTTACTCTTCTTCTTCTTTTCGGATGTTGAAGGAATTGCAGTTAGAGGCACAGCATGAATGATGTTATCTTCACTTCTTTCGATCGGGGAGTTTTCTCTATGTTCATCAGTAACAGGAGATGTTTCTCTGTAACTTGCCGTGATGATGTTTGAATTTGTTTGAGAGTTTTGAATGTGGATCGGTTGAGTGAGGGTAGGACGAGAGCGATTGATGTTTGCAAGTTTAGAGGAGCGTTTTGATGTTGGAAGAGCAAATGAGAGTGAAAGTTTGGATTGTTGCCCGTTAAGAGAAGTTATCGATTTGTTTCCATCATGATCGCGTTTGTTACCGTTGGGAATAGTCGTTGCGTGATCATATGACAACTGCTGCAAGTAACCGCCTTGGCAAATTTCGAAATTGCCCCTTAGCTGTCTCAATTGACTAACATAATGGGAATGTGAGAAGTCACGAACTGCTTTTGAATTTTGATCTATCCGCTTTACACAACACATCTTTCTACCAATCGGAGGTGCTCTAGTAATTGATTTCGTGTGGCAAGAGGATTTGTTCCTTCCTGATTGAGCTTTGTTTCCAAAGGTAATTTTATCTCCTGTGATGTTGTTCTCAGGTGCCACCACATATGTCTCACATAGAGGCTGTTGTATCATATCTTCATCAATTTTAACATTAGCCATCATACTTACCTCTGTTTGATTTTCTGACTCAAGCTTGTCTATCCAATCTTTCGACTCTACTAGCAACCTGTAAGGATCCATTAGGTAGTGACTTTCACTAACCATTATTGGAACTCTACTTTTCCTTGAGGTAGACAGATGGTGCACCGACTGTCTCCACTTCTTGAGTTGTTCACGATTACTCTGTTGTCTAGTGAGAGTTTCATGAGTAAATTCTTCAACTTTCATCCGCTTAGGGTCTTCTTCAGTGATGTTAGTTGACTCTTTGTCCTCTGATGTGATCTAGATATAAGTATTAGCCCTAGCTCTTTTTCCTTTCATAATCACATCTCCATTATCATCTTCTACAAGGCATTCAGTTTTGGTGAATGTCACTTTGCAGCCTTGGTCACAAAGTTGGCTAATACTAATCAAGTTTGCCTTAAGACCTTCAACAAGTATGACATCATTAAGCTTAGGTATCCCATCTTTAGTTAGGTTACCTCTTCCCTTAATTTCTCCTTTTTCTCCACCACCATAAAAGACAAATTTTGCAGGGTGAGGTTGCAAATTGGTTAAAAGATCTTCCTGACCTGTCATGTGTCTGGAACACCCACTGTCAAAATACCAGTCACTTTTAGAAGCTCCCTCAAATGTGTGAGTCATCATACACATATTCTTTGTCCCTGTGCTTTTAGACCCTGATTTGGGTTTTGCGAGCTTTTTGGGGTAACCGTATAACTTATAGCAAAACGGCCTTATGTGTCCTTTAATACCACAGTGATGACACACCCATGTACGTCTTTTGTTGTGAGGTTTATATTTCTGCATTGGTATGGGATGTTGCAACATCTGACTCTTCATAGTGGGGTCATGTTTATTTACTGCTGGAACAAACTTCCTTTCAGTGATGGGTTGTTGTTTATTTAGGAAGCTTTGTTTGTATCCAATCCCCCGACAGTTTCCTGGCTTTTGACCTACTCCAAGTATTTCTTCCAGCGTGTCTGTACCTGTGTTGAGTGATCTGAATTTCTCGTCCCACTTACATAGCTTAGAGTTAGCAAGAGTCTCCTCTTCAGTCGGCTTAGATATATGAACTAAGTGTTCATTTCTTTCAACTTGGAGTTGCAGAATGAGATTCTTCTGTTCTTCTTGAATTTTCTTCATCTCACCATTTTTGATATGCAGCTTCTTGAAGAGCCCAGCTAGCTGATCATATTCCTCATCTTCAGGTTTCTCATATAATGAGAAACCTTCCTTTCAGTGATGGGTTGTTGTTTATTTAGGAAGCTTTGTTTGTATCCAATCCCACGACAGTTTCCTGGCTTTTGACCTACTCCAAGTATTTCTTCCAGCGTGTCTGTACCTGTGTTGAGTGATCTGAATTTCTCGTCCCACTTACATAGCTTAGAGTTAGCAAGAGTCTCCTCTTCAGTCGGCTTAGATATATGAACTAAGTGTTCATTTCTTTCAACTTGGAGTTGCAGAATGAGATTCTTCTGTTCTTCTTGAATTTTCTTCATCTCACCATTTTTGATATGCAGCTTCTTGAAGAGCCCAGCTAGCTGATCATATTCCTCATCTTCAGGTTTCTCATATAATGAGCATACTCCAGTCATGGCTATGATGATCTTACCTTCTTCTATACCAAAGTCTCCTTTCCCTCTTAAGTTATTCATATTGCTTCGCTGTCTCTTAGAGTATGTAGGGCATTCAGATATGTGATGTCCAGATCCCTTACATTCATCACATTGATTGAGACCTTTTTGATCTGTATCCTTTGTATCACATGAGATGTGTGACACATCTGTCCTTTCCCTCTGTTTTTTAATTTTCTTGAACTGTCTTCCTATGAAAGCTAGGGTGTCTGGGATGTTGTATCCTTCTTCTTCTGAGTCCAGATAGGTCGATATGAAGCTGCTTTCCTTATTCCCTTTTTTTGCTCTCTCATTTATACCCATTTCAAAGGTTAGCAATGACCCTACTAGCTCATCCATTTTTAATTTGGATATATCATGAGCTTCTTCAATGGCTGTGACCTTCATGTCAAATTTCTTTGGCAAGGATCTGAGCATTTTCCTTACTAGTTTTTCTTCACTAATCTTTTCTCCTAGGGCTTCAAAAGAGTTAGCAAAATCAAGTATGTTCATGTGAAAGGTGTGTACACACTCATCTTCCAACATATGTAGGTTCTCAAATTTGGTAGTCAGTAGTTGCAGTCTTGACATTTTGACCTTAGAGTTGCCTTAATGAGTTGTCTTCAGCACCTCCCATGCCTTTTTAGCCTCAGTGCACTACTTGATGAGTCTAAACATGTTCTTGTCCACACCGTTAAAAATGGCATTCAAGGCTTTGCTATTTCCTAAAGAGAGGTTATCCTCTGTTTCAGACCAATCAGCTTCTGATTTCAGCATAGTAATTTCTTTTCCATCTTTGTCACATATCATAGGATGCTTCCATCCAGTAACAACTACCTTCCAAGTTCTTCCATCCAAGGACTTAAGAAAGGCACACATTCTTGCTTTCCAATAGTCATATTTAGTACCATCCAGCAAAGGTGGTCTATTTACCATACCTCCTTCCTTATCCATCTGACCAGAATTTGTACCCTAGATCTCACCCAAGTACAGGCAGGGTGCCTGCTCTGATGCCAATTGAAATTCCGGCACTATCAGTAGACAGATGTTATAGCAGATGTGCTAACACTTGTCGCAACAATGTTGGACTGGGAGACAGATGTTACCACGTTTGTCTCCACGAGAGTTAACTGAACAAATAATAATGCAATAATCAAAGGCAGAAAGTAAATTGCACGCGTGGTTTGTTAACCCAGTTCGGACGCAACTGCTCCTAATAGTATTGATTCAGAGTCTAACTACCCGTTAACCCTCCTCACTCAATCACTATCTGTGCAAACTCTACCTAGGCCTAACCTAGATATGACCAGCCCAGGTCACTTCCTTAACAACGATGCTACACCACACCGTCATACACCTACCGGGGTATAAAACACACTTCCAATGAATGGTTGTTTGGAGACACCCTCCTAGACACCTAAACACTTTTGCCTAAAGGCTTCAAGTGCTAGACTCACTAACTCTTTGCTTCAACGCTTCAGAGATAGTAACATTACAACTCAATAAACACAGTCCTAAGCATGCATCAATGGAATGCACGAAAGGATCACAAAGAGACTCGATTTTGACACTAAACCCTAAAACCAAATACGGCTTAACTCTCTTAGAGAACTAGGTCTTGGTCTTCATATATTTATAGTCCTGAGCTGCTTGGACTACAAGAAATATTTGGGCTTCATAATCCTTGCTGAAAACGCGTGTCTTGATCATTTTCAAGAATAAACCTTGAACCAAAAGATTTGATTTGAAAATATATTGTCACATATTTTCAAAATAAATCTTTCCAAATATAGCTTCAGCAATTAGCGAGATTCCCATTGTCTTGGTGCGCAAGCTAAACCTGAAACAAAGAAATTAGGGTTCAAGAAAAGGCGGCGCGCTGAAAGGCGCGTACTAGGGTTCCAAGTCCAACTGGCATCAGCTGGCAGTGTTGCTGACAGATGTTACCACATCTGTCACCACTTTTAGACTAGCATCTTGTTTTTGCAAAATGAAGCCAACATTAAAAACCCAACAATACTAACTCCTTGGTCTAAGATTTGATTCTTGGCTTCAACATTAAAATTCTTTGTCTTTTGCATAAAATTCTTCAGTATTATCTCCAGTTGACTACCAGACTGTTGAGAAAAACCTGGGGGTACAACAGGTGCTTTTTGTTGAACTTGTTGATTTTGTGCATTTGCCCAAGAGAAATTATGATGGTTCCTCTAACTAGGATTATAACGATCACTGTATGGATTGTTATTCTTGTTGAAATTTTTGACATAGTTGACTGACACAGGGTTTGCAGGACATTCTTCATAAAGGTGAGCTCCACCACAATAAACACAAGCTACTTCAGCTAAGTCTGTAACTACTTTGACTGGGTGACAGGAAACTGTAGGCAAGGCAGGTGGTGTGAGTAAAGTCTTCAACATGTTGTGCATCTGAGCAACTTGAGCAGCAAGGGCTGTTGTTTCACTAACTTCATGGACGCCAGTTGGTTTCTTTGATTGAGTAGGAGCTGGATTTGCTCTGGCTGTAGGCCATTGATAGGTGTTTGCAGTGATACTCTCTATGAGTTCAAAACCTTCTGTGTATGACTTGGAAAGTAAGGCTCCTCCTGATGATGCATCCAACATATTTCTTGAAGATGGCACTAAACCATTGTAAAAAGTTTCAAGCTGAATACATACAGGAATACCATGATGTGGACACTGCCTTAGCATCTCCTTATACCTTTCCCAAGCATTAAACAAAGTCTCATCTTCTCCTTGTCTAAATGAAGTAATATCATTCCTCATCTTTGCATTCTTGACAGGAGGGAAATATTTAGCTAAGAACTTCTCAGCTAGAGCATTCCAAGTAGCAATGGAATTAGGCTCCAGAGAGTTTAGCCAACCTTTAGCTCTATCCCTCAGTGAGTGAGTAGGGAAAAAGCCTAGGTCTGAAAGCATCATCCGTTATTCCAGGTATTTTGAAGTTACTAGCTACATCAAGAAATTGCTTCAAGTGGAGGTAAGGATCTTCAATAGCAGCACCGGAGAATTGACCGACAGTTTGAAGCATTTGGAACATCATTGGTTTGAATTCAAACTGAGCAGCTGTTATCTCATGTCTTACTATCCCAGAGTTCATATCATTTGGATAAAAAACGACATAGTCTCTTATATTCCTTCCTCGGTCATTAGCAATACTGATAACATCAGGCATGTTTCCAGGCTGTGCCATTTCTTCCTCTTCTGATTCTGAGTTATGAAAATCTTCAAGCTCTGCCAGATTCGCTCTCTCTTGGATTTCGCCTTAGAATTCGGAATGTTCTTTCAATTTCAGGATCTGCTCTGAATTCTGGTGATAACAACAAGTGCATACAAATTTCTCGCACACCTGTCTTAACACCACTTGACAGTAAACAGATTAAATCTCAAATAAGCTAAAAACTAAATAAACTAAAAATGGAACCAAATTTCGCACAATCCCCGGCAGCGGCGCCAAAAACTTGATGCGTATTTTAAAGTGTGAATATTTCACTAAGCAATGTGCAAGTATACACAGTCTTATCTGTAGCACAAGTAATAAGAAAAGTATCGTTCCCACATGGATTGTGATAAGGAAATCTCGCTCCAAGACTAGTTCAATTAGTTTTACACTTATGAGTGATTAAGGTAACAAAATAACAATTTAGAGTTGCAAATAACTTAAAGAAACAAATGATTAAAAGAGTGTGAGAAAACAGTTGTGAAAGCATGTTGAACTTATGATCCATTTAATATCCAGCTTAACATGTGTGTGATGAGATAAGTGAAGGCAAGACTCCTGCAAGCAACTCTTGCCTTATGGTGTATGTCTACAACGTTAGATAATGTAATGAGTGATAAGATGAATCCTATGTCTAGGTCATACTTACTTCATTACAGTTCAAAAAACACGTGGTTGTATTCTTACTATGGCCTTAAAGCTTATGTCTAAGACTTCAAGTAGAGAATATATGTCTATACCTCACTTAACCATATTAGTTCGTTAAATCCATTCATTATTAGATGTCTCATAATAACAAACTTGTATTCAAACCTAAGTTGATCCGTCCTAGATATGAATATATTGCAAAATAACAAATGAACTAAAAGAGCATACAAACACACATCACATCACATAAACATATTAAATTTTTAATTAAACTTCGCATAACTTCAACATTAAGAGGTTAGCTCATGATGAGCATAGAAACCATAACAACCAGAGAGATAAGATTACACATAAAAATGAATTCTTAAATGTAAACCTACAGCTGAGATGGCCTTAGAGATGATGTCTCAAGCTCCAAGTCCAGCAGCAGACTAGACTCTAATTGTCAGCAGCAGCGGCGCACCATAAACGTCTTAGGGTTCTTCTTTCTTCACAACGGCTGAGCTCTCTAACTTTAGGGATTAAGGCACCTTTATATAGGACAATCTCTTGGATCATGGGCCTCCCTAAATCCGAGGATAAGACAGCCCAAAGGAATAAAACATATTCCCCCAATGATTAGTACAATGACAGCACAATCTGCACATGGGAAATCTGCCAGTTGTCCTTCCTCGCGGTAGCGCCCGTTCGTATTCCTCATCTGACGTGGCGGCTTTTGACTGCGTTGACCGGTCAGCAGCCTCTTGTGGTTGTACGAAATGGTTGTCTTGACTGTAATTATCATTTTCCTTGGCTCTTGAACCTTTTCAATGGTCCAGTGGTCTGTCTTGACACCAAATGACTCTAGAGCTCTCTTTATATGAAGAGATTACATAAAAATCCTAAATACATGCTAGACTCATAATTGGCATAAAATAAACCTAAACATTGAATACAAAACCATATTAGCAGGTAACAGAGCAACTAAAAAGCTGTAATAATACTCACATAAAGTGAGTTATCACTAGCCAAGGGAGTTACTTGGTGGCCAAGTTAAAAATATAGTTTTATTTTTGCACAAAATCTACCTATCGTAGTACGATGGGGCCATCGCAGTACAATGGCTTGCTGAGGCCCATTTAGAAAAGTATAAATAGAGCTCCTCTCCCTAATTGTTATTCATTCAGAAATTTGAGAACTTTCTCTATACTTAGAGTAGTTCTAGAGGAGCTCTACAGGAGAAACTTTCCCCCTTTACGGAATAACCATCCTTTGCAAGGTAATCTCTTTCTTTAGGTTTTTATAGTTTTTATTCTTGCAATTTAAATGATGTAATATTTTGTAATAGATATTTAGGGTTGTGGTGGAGAAGATGAACCCCCCTATGAATATTTGGAGTCTTTGATTGGGTCCTAAGTTATAATAAATGTTGTTTAGTACTATTTGTCTTATTTATTTTCCTGCAATAATTATGTTTCCAAAGTCTTGCCGGATAGAGGAAACGCTCACAAAATCGATTATTAGGAACATAATAAACTAATAATGGTATGGAACTTGTTGTAAATAAATCTAGGGGTATAGGGACGGTAACATCCTGAACTACCTTCGAATTGAGACGGTAAAGGAGAAATCAGGAACTTGTTTAGAACGGAGCAGTTAGAGAGTGAATAGTCTGATACTAGGCCCTAGAGGCATTGGATGGTCGATGGGCATAATGCATATGTATAAATAACTCGGATTGTAGTTAGGGTATGTGACAAACGAGATAGGCACTCGTAGGTATCCTAGTTATAATTTAGGGAAACATTATATATATATATATATTAGGGCAATAGTAAGGTATTGCCACTTCAAGAATAGAATCGACGCCGCTTGTTAGACTAGATAACTATGTTATACACCAATCAGGCTGAATAGTAGTAGGGGAGGGACTCCAAACCACCATACCTATACTTTATATTTGTGTCTCAACTTTACTTTTCTGTACGCATTTCACAATTTTTATAAAACCCAAAGCGAATGCAAAACCGCAAGCATAGATAACGTTGGTCGTGCGATTGGCACAATCCCCGTTGATACGAACTCATTCTAGACACATAGAGTAAGAATTATTACTCAACGACAGACTGGTACGCTTGTCAGGCCGTAGTCAAGTTTTTGGCGCCGTTGTCAGCGATTGTGTTCAAAATTGCGTAGCTAGATTTATTTAAGTTTGTCAAAAATTATAAAAATACAAACAATTAAAAAATCAAAAAATCTTGTTGATGATTGTACACCTGGATCTGTGAAAGTTCTGGCTAAGGCAAAGTCTTGGTATTTAAGCGATCCTTGTGATCCACCTCACTTACCTGGGAATTTTCATATAGATAGAGATACATGAGACAAACTCAAAAATATATTACTATCTATTCCAATGCTACTAAGGTATTTGTTGAGTGCATTTAAGACAGGTACCCAAGAACATTGAGAACCAAAGGGTTGGTAACAACCAATGAAAGTCAGCACTCTCACAAAAGACTTTGCAGAAAGGTGACGGGAGATCAAGCTAAAAGCTTAAAAGAGGATGCTGCAAATTATGGACAATGGTTAGGAGGATCATTGGGCCAAGTTGAGAAGATAGAGGCTGTTCGAGATAAAGGGCTGTATAGCAAAAATTGTTTCAAGAAAAGGAACAATCAATGAAGGTGATGTAAGAAAGAGAAGCCATCAGGAATGAACTGTCCACAAAACAGAAGGGCCGATCGTGCTGAATAATAGTAGGGGAGGGACTCCAAACCACAATACCTATCCTTTATATTTGTCTCTATTGGAATATTTCGCAAGTATACGAATTATCAAAAGTAATAAAATATCGATCCCACAAGGATTGAGATTATTTCAACAATGGCTATTGGTTTAGCTAGTAAAAGTAAAATTAAAGACATAGAAAATGGGGGAGTTTTTGCTTTCAAATTGGTTAAAACCACACTTAGAAATTTTATCGAACAATTGGCGGGCGATTGGATCTCTTTGGTTCATTTCATAGTAATAGGATTGGTGAAACATATTATATACTCATGAACTACTCAACTATTTTCTAGATTGAACCAATAAAATGATTATTCCCAATCTCTTGGTCAAATAATCCTCTTACTTAATCACAACTCCTCAATCTCTTTGGTGAATTAGTGGTTAAGTGAAGTTTTCACAAGATTTGGTTCCTAAATCACGATCAATAAACCTAAATCTCTAAAGTGATTATTAATTGTTTAATCATTCCTATGTCCATAGCTAACTTTCATTCTCATGATAAAGCACCTATAAAATCATCACACAGTTTCATCAAATCATATGAAGCATTAAGAGTAAAGAACAATTGATAGAAAACTAGATCATAACACATTCATATAAAATCAAGTTCACATGTTTCAATCCAAATTACATTGAAAATCTCCTAAAGATTCAATCTAAGAATCTAGCAATTCATTAAGAAATGAGGAATTACATGGAAGATAAGAGAAGATTTCATCATGACAAGAGGTGTTGGATAGTTTCCACTCCTTGATCCTTGCTTGAATCCACTTCCTTTGAGCTCCAATGACCCTTCTTGATCCCAAAATTCGTAACCTCATCAAATGAGACTAAGTTTCCCTTATATAGTGCCAAAAATGGGTCAAAACGTCCAAAACGCGTACCCCACGTAGGCACATGCGTGACACGCGCCCCACATAGGCGTGCCACGCGCCAAGCCAGTGCCAGGAAGTGCACAATGCGTGCCACGCACCAAGCACAGGCATGCCACGTGCCAGACAGGGTGAAGGCAAGCTCAATTTTGTTGTTTTCTTCGTTTGCAAGCTATCTTTCAATTCACGCCTTTTTCACCTCAACTATGATCGAAAACTCTTCAAGACTCCTCTAAAACATTATTGGAATGATCTTAAAATGTCTAAGTGACGCAAGTCATCACAACCCCAAACTTATCTCGTTCCTTGTCCTCAAGAAACACGTTTATCAACCGAAAAATCACAAAGGTTTGATACCTCCTTTGAATCGTGTAATTCTTCTGAGGGTGTGAAAACACATTTCTCATGAAGGTGTGAAAACACAAGAAGGGGGGGTTGAATTGTGTTTTGGGTAGTTTTAAAAACTTCTTTTAAGTTTTGCAACTTATCAGAATTAGCAGCGGAATAGCTTAGAACACAAACAACTTCTTGCGATGGTGAAAGTAAAACAGAGCAAGGAAAGAAAAGATGAACACACAAGATTTATACTGGTTCCTCTCACAAACCGAGAGTAGCCAGTCCCCTTGCACTTCCAAGGGATTTCACTATAATCACACAAGATTACAATTGCTCAAGCCAACTGCAAGAGACTTCCTTTGCTCAAGTAACACAATACAAGAGACTTTTGCTCAAGCTCACAAGCAAGAGACCTCTAAACACAAATAATAAATACAAAGTTTGAACAACTGATAAACAATATCAGAGTTCTTAGAACAAAATAATACAACTTTGAAAACAAGACTTATCTTAGAATTCTTAAAAAGAAAACTAAGGTTCAACAACTGACTAGTCAGAAGTTGAAAACTATTTGTCTTGAATTTTGACATAAGCTCAAGTTGTATCTGAGTTAAAATTGCTCGTTGAAATTCAGCAGTATAACAGCGCTTTTTGTTCTTCGTAAGTATGTTGTTTTGTTGTCTTCAAATTCTTCCTCCTTTTATAGATGATGTTGGAGCGTCTTGAATTTGAGCGGACAAAGATGAAAACAGCTACGTAGTACTGTACTAATATTTTTCATTTGAAATGTGCTTATTCAAATCAAGTAAAGATTAAAATCTGAGCCTTGATTTCGAATATTCGCCCATATCAGGAAAATAAAGATAGTACAACAATACAAACGTCATTGTCATGAGGATAACGGTCTTGAAGATGTTTCTTCTGCCTCTCCTGAATTTGCCATTTAGATGATAGTCGTTATAGAGAATAGAATGTTCTTCTGGAAAATTTTGTTGTTTCATCGTCATCAGAATCTTGAGATATGAGTTCTGCTTCTGATGAGTTCCACTTCTAGTTGACTTTGACTTGGCAACTTCTGGTGACTACAACTTCTGTTGTCATTCTTCAGAACTTGCTTTTTCCCAACTTCTGGGAGCGCTTCATAGTATAGCAACCAGAACTTCAATTTTCTAGTGTATATAAAATTTTAACTTATATACCTGCACACTAGAGTAAATTATTAGTACTCCCTATTGTATATTAATACTATTGTTATCATCAAAACTACTTGGGTTATATTAGAACCAACTTTGTTCCAACACATCATAAGGCTAAAACAACTTGGTCAAAATGCTTTGGCTAAAGCATCAATGCTAAAGCAATTAAGTCTAAACCACTTGTGCATATTGAAGATGTGCAGATGCAACATGTTGAACAAGATGTCATAGACATCTTGTCACTGGGTTCAGAACATGTTGAAGCAACATGTTGGAACAAGATGTCCTAAGACATGTGGGTAGGACATCTTTACCCAGATAGAGCTTTGAAGATAATGCTTATCCATTAGCGCGTGTATCTTTCAAATATGCATAAGGCGCGAATCTTCAAGTAACAAACTGAGATTAAGATTGATAATAAAGTTTGTTATTAATCTTATGTGTTAGATACAATCGGATTCGTAACTAATTAGTGGATAAAGATTAAAATCAAATCTTTCATCTTTTGGAGATTGTTTTAAAACAAGTTTGTTTTAAAACGTAAATTCCTATTGTTGTGCATCTGAAAGATTAAAGATTATTTGAAGACTTGCATGCCTATATAAAGGACTCAACATTAAGCTTGAAACTCAACCCACAATAACTGAAGATTGTGAGTCCAAAGCATTGTACCCACTGTGCAAAGAATTAGTAGCTCCTGAATATTAATCTTTAATATTTAATTTGCTTATTGTCGTTGAATATAGTTGTTCAACAAGTCTTAAACTATAAATTTTAGTTCGGTCACTTGGGACTAGTGATCAGAGGGAGGTGAGTAGGTTCTCATATTCAGGGGGAGTGAGCCCCTGGGTAGAAGATCACTAGGATTAAGAAAAGGCATACATGCCAATAGGTGTTTGGTGTGCGTTGTAAGACTAAGTATTAATTCAGAGTAGTAGTTTTACTTTCTTGGATTGGTATCCCCCAGAGTAGGTGTGGTTTGCATCGAACCAGGTTAACAAACATCTGGTGTTGTTTATTGATTTTATTTACTTCAGTACTACAATAACTTTGATCCAAATAACCAGTTGGCGAACAAGTTGTCTTAGACATTGTATACGACATCTGTCCTGCCAGAGAACAGGATTTCAATTGGCATCAGAGCAAACACCCTAACCTGCTTGGTGAGCTCCAAGGAGATAAATTTTGTTCAAGATGGACAAGAATGGAGGATCAATAAGTAGACCACCAGTTCTGAATGAATCTAATTATGACTATTAGAATACAAGAATGATTGCCTTTATCAAGTCCATGGATCAAAAAACATGGAAGGCAATTGTTACTGGTTGGAATCACCCAATAGTCTCAGCAGAAGATGGTTCTTCAATACTAAAAGGGCAAGGAGAATGGACCACAAAAGAGGAGACTGAGGTCAGTGACAATTCTAAAGTAGTAAATGCTATATTCAATGGTGTTGATGAAAATATATTCAAACTAATCAACACATGTAGGAACTTCTCCAAACTTGGGAAATTCTCCAAACTTCTCATGAAGGAACTTCCAAGGTTAGAATGTCAAAGCTACAACTTCTCACCTCTAAATTTGAAAATCTAAGAATGGAGGATGATGAGACCATATCAGAATTCAACACTAGAGATCGTGACATAGCAAACTCATCACTTGTCCTAGGAGAGAAGATACCTGAAGAGAAATTAACCAGAAAAATCCTTAGATCACTGCCTAAGAGATTCTCAATGAAGGTAATTGCTATTGAAGAATCACAAGACTTGAGCACGTTGAAAGTTGATGAACTCATTGGTTCATTGCAAACTATTGAGATGACTTTTGATGATAGACCTGAAAAGAAACTGAAGAATTTGGCTTTTACATCTGAGGAAAGTCATACTGAAAATTGTTTATCAGAAGCAACAGCCCTCATTACCAAGAAGTTTAATAAATCAGTAAACAAGGTTCGATCTAAATGGAGGACAAATGTCCCAGACAAGACGTCCAACATCAAGTCACAAGGGAAATCAAAAGAATAGAACAACTCTGAGGAAGACAAAGAGATACAGTGCTTTGAATGTGAAGGCTTTGGGCATATCAGACTTGAATGTCCCAATTTTCTCAGGAAACAGAGAAAAGGAATGAGAGCTACTTTCTCTGATTCAGAAGATGAAAGTGAAATAGAAACAACCAACAATGCATTCACTGGGACACTAGAAACCAGGAGTGATGCTAGTTTCAAGAGCTTCACAGATACTGAAGACACTGATGATGATGAAGTCTTAGTCTACACATCAGAATATTCTGATCAAGTAAGAGAGCAAGAAGAAATCATCGAGAAGCTCATTCTGGATAACAAGGAATTATCATCTCTCTCCAACGAGTTAAGAGAAGAATACAACTCACAAGCATTACAGAGTCTGTGAGTTTCCTATATTATGAATCTGACTCAGAAGATGAATCCCTTGAATCTGAAAAGATAGCTGAGGACATGATTGGATTAGGATTTGATCACCTCTCCAAAAGGGCCAAATCTGTTCCTGAAAAGGCAATTCCTCCTTTGAAGAAACCTGAAGACTAGATGTTCAACCACATGTCTCAACATCCTGTTCAACACGAAGACAGGATCACAGACTACACGTCTCAGCACTCTGGTCAGACAAAGGAGCAGATGTCAAGCCACGTGTCTCAACATCCTGTTTAACACAAAGACAGGATCATAGACTACATGTCTCAACACTCTGTTCAGACAAAGAAGAAGATGTCAAGCCACATGTCTCAACATTCTGCTCAACATAGGAAGAATGGGCACATGGGTCAGCATCATAAACATCAGAAGCAGCACATGCCTAGACCACACCTTAAAAGATTGTTCTCCCAAAATAGAATAGCTTTCAAAAGATGTGATCATTGTGGAAGGTCTGGACATGTTATGAAAGAATGCTTCAAAATTCATGGCTATCCCCAAAGATCCAGATCACGAAGGAAGAATGAAAAGAAGATTCTAGCACAACAAGTAAAGTGCCATGAGGCTCAAGTAAAGAAAGTATGGAAGCCAAAAATAGATCCAAATCTAAAGGCTCATACTTGTGTCAGACTATCCTCATATGAAGACTGGTACTTTGACAGTGGATGCTCCAAACACATGATTGGAGATAGGAAATATCTTAAGGAACTAAGGCCTCACTCCAAAGGATGTGTTACTTTTGGTGATGGTGCTAAAGGTAGAATCAAAGGCATAGGCAAGCTAGCTGATTCCAGCTTACCATACCTTGATGAGGTTCTACTAGTTGAAGGACTCACTACAAACTTGATAAGCATTAATCAATTGTGTGAACAAGGATTAAATGTGCACTTCAACAATTCTGAGTGCATTATTGCTAATGATCAAAAGGTAGTGATGAAAGGAGCTAAGTCAAGAGACATATGCTATAAATGGACTCCTCCCAACAATGGTTCAAAATAGCTTGCTTGACAGTCAAGGAAGAGAATGACAAGATGTCCCACCAGTTGTCCCAACATTTCTACTCTGGACAGGAAGTTGAAACACTTCACACTGAACATGCTAAGGGAACTCTAAAGTTCCACACGTCCAAAAGCGTGTAAAGCATTAAGTGACGGGGTGGCGTGCAGAAGGATTAAACTTTATTCATCATTACATCTGCACAAGAAACAAGGTATCACTGCGCATTACCTAGTTTCGTCCATAAATAGCCACCAAGCATACAACACTTGTGCTATCACAAACGTCCAACATCTTGTACCACATCTTGCAAACCTCCTCAAAAGAAAATTCTCTCAAAATATTTGAACAAAATGAACCAAGAAACCACAATGAGCACAACTGATCAAACCGTCAACAAAGTTGAAGGACTTAATAACCCAACTAGGGTTTCAGATTCAACCATCAACCAACAAGAGGTTGAAATTGACAAATTGGTCATTCCCATAGGGAAAAGGATGATATCAAGAAATAAGAGAAAACTCCAATAGAAGTTGTCATGAAAGATGTTGCTGAAGATGTTTCAACATCAAAAGATAACATCGTCACTGAAGATCAGCAAATGGAAGAAGAACCGAGAGAATCAAATGAATCAGCTACCTCTGATGAAAAAGAAGACACCCCCATCAATCAACCTAAGGAAGCTAAGAAAAATGACACTAATGTCATAGAGATTAGAGAAGACACAGAAGATGAAGAAGAAACTCCTAAAAGAGTTGTGTCCATTGCTGACATGAGTAAGAAGAAACAGAGGCAAGAAGGTTGACATCCCCAAGTCTTTCCTAAAAGAGAAATCTCAGAAAAAAAAGAGGAAGCAAGAACCCTCAAGTGGGTTTGAACTAGATGTCGAAGACGATGTCCCAGACATTATGTCAACACCCTCAAGGAAGAAGAAAACTTCATCTTCAACACCCTCCCACATAAAGGAGAGTGAACAAAGGAGGAAAATAGTGGTTCAAAGGAGACTTGCTACTGAGAGAGAGTTAAGTTCAGAAGCTCTCAACTATGAGGAAGTCATTACTCTTCTTGAGAATGCTAGATTCATGAAGACCATAAAAGACATAGGAAGATGCTATGAGAAAGTGGTAAGAGAATTTATTACCAATCTCCCTGAAGAATGCAACAATGAAGACCACTACAAGGTACACCTGAAAGGAATGATCATAAGCTTCTCACCCACAATGATCAACCAATTCCTGGGAAGAAGCACAGAAACTGAAGACAACAAGGTCGTTCTCTTAGATGAAATCGCTTAAGAAATCACTGCTGGCATGTAAAACATTGGCCTAAGAAAGGATTGTTACCAACATCATGGTTGAGTGTTAAGTATGCAATACTTAACAGAATTGGGACAAAAAATTTGATCCCGACCAACCACAGCAAATATATAACTCCAGCACTTGCTAAGATCATATACCTCATAGGAACAAAGGGAAAATTAGACTTTGGAAAACATGTTTTCAATTCAACTATGAAACATGCTGAGACTTGCGCTACAAAGCTCCCTATAGCCTTTCCAAGACTAATCACTGAAATAATTCTGGAACAACACCCAACCATCCTATATGATGATGAATTAGAGAGCAAGAAGCCCCCATAACTAACCTTCAATCACAAGTTATTTGCTGGAACACATGTCCTAGACATTGTGCTCAACAATAAAGAAAAAGAAGCTGCTAAAACATCTGCTCCACTGGACAAAAGTTCAAAAAGTAAAGTACTAGCTAAGTTTATCCAAGTGTCAAAAGAACTGGAAGTAACAATAAAGTCAAGCACAGCCAGAAAAATTTGTGTGGATAACTTGATCAAACTACTAACCAAGGAATTAGAAGATAATGAAAGTGAAGAAGCTGGGAATGATGGAGCTGAGAACGAGGAAGAAGTAGCAGAGAAAAGTCAGTTAAAGGACTTTTGATAAAGAACAAAGTATTGTTATAACAATGTAATCCTTTCATTTTTTAAAAATTTGACTTGTAATGTTTGTGGCCTACCAAATGTCCTAAGGCTTTGGCATCCGGCACTCAGTAAGTGCACTTTCGTAAGTTGTCCTACTTTTGTCAATGAATATTTTTCCTTTACCTTTGTCAAATTATGGTAAAAAGGGGGAGTAGTGATTGATGATAAGGATAGCTTTTTGGAAAGAAGAATCACCTTCTCTTGCTTTCGGATGAATAATACCATGCTTTAAAAAAATTAAAAACTAAAATCTATGCTAAAAGTAAGTGTGTGTCCAGAGCATAAGTAAATGCATAAAACTGAACCTTTATATAGTCTGATAGTCTTGGTCACTCTGATTAAGTACTTTCCGCTGCAACACAAGACTATGGTTCACTAAGTCACTAGGTTGTCCACTTCTATGACTTAGAAATTTTTTGTAATGGATCATATGAGGACAAGACTAAGATTGTCTCATAATAGAAAAAAGTCAATCACAACAATCAAGATTGAAGAAGTCTTGAAAATTGAATACACAAGATTCGGAAGATCAAAGACCTTGAAGACCTGAAGATCTCAGAACATAAGTTGCATCAATAGAGATCAATTTGAAGATGGAAGAATTTGAAGATTGAAGACTGAAGAATGCACACTCAGTAAGTTGTTTGTGGTTGTTTTAGCCATAATTTGCCAACTAGATAAGAACTAGATTGGATGCATCGTAAGGTTAAAACAACTAGATAAGAATGACTTGGCTAAAGGATCAATGCTAAAGCAATTAAAGCTAAACCACTTATGCATATTGAAGATGTGCAGATGCAACATGTTGAACAAGATGTCCTAGACATCTTGTCGCTGGGTTTAGAACATGTTGAAGCAACATGTTGGAACAAGGTGTCCTAAGACATGTGAGCAGGACATCTTGACCCAGTTACTGCTTTGATGATAATGCTTATCCATTATCGCGCGTATCTTGCAAATATGCATAAGGCGCGAATCTTCAAGTAACAAGCTGAAATTAGGATTGATAATAAAGTTTGTTATTAATCCTATGTGTTAGATACGATCAGATTTGTAACTAATTAGTGGATAAAGATTAAAATCAAATTTTTTATCTTTTGGAGTATTGTTTTAAAACAAGTTTGTTTTAAAACGTAAATTCCTATTGTTGTGCATTGATAACTCACTTTATGTGATGTTTCTAAGCCCTTACTACTGAGATTATTACCTACTAATATGGTGATCATTAAGTCATTTTAGTTAAGTTTTATAATTATTGAGTCAAGCACATTATGTGCTATGTTTTGTGGATTTCACGTTATTTTGATGTGCAAAGTTTAGCTTGGGTCAAGATGTTCTACCCACATGTCTTGGGACATCTTGTTCGACATGCTGCCTATGCATGCTCTAAACCCAATGACAAGATGTCTAGGACATCTTGTTCAACATGTTGCATCTGCACATCTTCAATATGCACAAGTGGTTTAGACTTAATTACTTTAGCATTGGTGCTTCAGTTAAGTCACTCTGACCAAGTTGTTTTAGCCTTATGATGCAGCCAATCTCAGAAGAACTACAATCTCCCCCTTTGGCAAATTATGGCTAAAACAACCACTAACCACTTTATTGAATGTGCACTCTTCAGTCTTCAATCTTCAAATTCTTCAATCTTCAAATTGATCTGTGTTGATGCAATCTTCTATTCTGAAATCTTCAGGTCTTCAAGGTCTTTGATCTTCAGAATCTTGTGTGTCTTCAATTTTCAAGACTTCTTCAATCTTGAATGTGTGATGAACCTTTTCTAGTATGAGACAGTCTTAGTCTCTTCTTCATGTGATTCATTACAATGAATTTTCTAAGTCCAAGGATGAGATACCTAGTGACTTAGTGAACCAAAGTCTTGAGTTGCAGCGGAAAGTAGTTAATCAGAGTGATCAAGACTCACTAGACTTCTTAGAGGTTCAATTTTAGCATTTTAAGTATGCTCTGGACACACTTATTTTAGCATAGCTTTTTAGTTTTTAATTTTTTAAAGCTTGCCATTATTCATTCATCCGTAAAGCAAGAGATTGATTCTACTTGCCAAAGAGCTTATCTTATCATCAATTATTTCTCCTCCTTTTTACCATAATTTGTCAAAGGTTAAAGGAAAATATTTCATTGATTAAAGAAAGCATACAAAAGTTCACTATATCTGAGTGTCGGATGTCAAAGTCTCCAATGTCTAGGACATTTGGTAGACCACAATACTTACAAGAAGTAGAACAGATCTAAAAGGAAAAATGCAAAAGTACTTATTTCCCTAAATTACCCAGGGTCTGTTCTTCAAGCTTCTTCTTCTTCTTGCTCAGCCTCAGCATGAGCATCTCCTTCATCTTCAGCTAATTTCTTTGTCAGCTGCTTGATCAGATGGTCTACACAGACTTTCCTTACTGTGCTTGTCTTGATTGTCTCCTCTAACTCCTTAGAAACTAGAATTAGCTCAGCCAGTACTTTGTTTTGTGAGCTTCTATCTAGTGGAGCAGAGATCTCAGCTGCTTCTTTTTCTTTGAACACAATGTTTGGGACATGTGGTTCAGCGAACAGCTTGCGGTTGAAGGATATTGGTGGAGGTCTTTTACTCTCATACTCCTCAGGAAGTAGGATGCTTGGGTGTTGGCTGAGAATTAACTCAGTAGTCAAGTAGGGAAAGGCTATAGGTAGCTTTGTTGCGCTGGTTTCTACATGTTTCATTGTTTGTTCGAAAACATGTTTCCCAAAGTCCAATTTATTTCCTGTTAAAATGAGGTATATTAGTTTTGCCAGATTTGGAGATATACCTGAGCTGTGACTTATTGGGGCCCAATTAGCTGTGCCAATCTTGTTGAGTATTGCATAATTTACAGACTGCTTGGATGTTGGAAGTAGTCCCTTCTTGGGCCAATGTTCAGCTTGCCCTGAGGTAATTTCTTCAGCAATTTTGTCCATTGATAGGATCTTCTTGCTCTCAGCTTTAGTACTCCTACCTAGAAATTGGTTGATCACCGTTGGAGAGAAATTAACGATCTTTTCTCTTAACTGTACGCTGTGATAGTCATCACTACCTTCATCATTGCATTCTTCAGTGAGATTGGTGATGAACTCTCTCACAAGCCTATCATAGCACCTTCAAACCCCTAATATTGTCTTCATGAGTTTTGCTTCTTCAAGAAGAGTGATAATCTCCTTGTAGGAAAGAGCTTCAGTGCTTAACTCCCTTTCGGTAGCAATCCTCCTCTGACTTATTATCCTCCACCTTTGTTCATTATCTTCAATATGGAAGGATGTTGGGGATGCATCTTTTCTTTTCTTTGACATGATTTCTAGGACATCGTCTTCGACATCAGGCTCGAACTCGCTTGAGGACTCTGGTTTCCTCTTCCTCTTCTGAGACCTTTCTTCCAAGAATGACTTGGGAATCTCCACCTTCTTCCCTCTGCTTCTTTTCACTCTATCAGCCACTGATTGAGTTCTTCTTGGAGCCACTTCCTTGCTCTCTGTCTCTTCATCAATCCCTATGACTTCTAGAGATTGTGAACTTTCTTCTTCATCTTCTGAGTTAGATTTCTCCTGAGCATTTGGATGTCCTTTAGAGGTTGCGTCTTTTGATGTTGAGACATTTTCTTCGACATCCTTGATGTTGGGGTCGGATGTCGTGACATCTTCTTCACCATTCTTCTCAATCTCTGTTTGAGGCTCAAGATTATGGTTTTGAGTAGCCTCTTTTAGAGATGATTCTTCAGGGATTTGATCTTCAGCCCTTTTTGGTGACGATCGAAGTTCTGGAGTGGACGATTCTTTGGGTGCTTCGCCTTGCATTGGATTAGTGAAGGGCCCAATCAGTTTGCTGCTTCTCTTTTTCCCTGTCGTTGTCCTCTTTCCTCTGGGAACAGTTAGTTTGTCAAGATCAACCTCTTGTTGGTTGATGGTTGAGTCTGAAACCCTAGCTGGATCACTAGGTCCATCGCTTTTGTTGATTGCTAGGTTATTTGAGCTCATTGTAATTTCTTGACTCATGTTGTTCAGAGTTTCTTTGAAGAAGATTTCTTTTGAGAGGTTTTGAAAGATGTTGTACCAGATTTTGAAGCGTGTGTGATAGCACAAGTAATGATCTTGGTGGCTTTTTATAGACGGAACTGGGTTGTATGTTGTAACATCCCCAAATTCTAAATTATCTAATTAATTTTAATTAGAGTCTTGCCTAATTATTTTAATATTAATTAGAGATGATTAATTAATTAATCATGGGTATTAAGATTATTATGTGTAAAATTAGGGATTTTAATTAAACCCAACTTATACACTAATACATTAATCTCACCAAAGTGGAATTAATTAACACATGAGGATTCAAATTCTCTCTTAGTATCTCATCCCTCCTATGATTCATAATTCCACCCAATGTAACCTCACCTCACTTAAGCTCTAAACCACTCCTTAGGCATGCAATAAAACACTCTCTCACACTTAGAATTGCTCAGCACAAATCTGAAGCTCTCTTCCCTCTCTCACACGCTCAACAACAACAACATATCACACTCACAAAATTCCAACATTTCCATCACATGAGTTTTGACACTACTATCACATGCAATGCTCTACATCATCAGAGATTCCTTTCACCTTCAAACAACACCAGCTCAGAGAATCTCTGAAATTTACTTCCCCTAAGCTTCACAAGTTCACAATACAACAACAACTTCTTCTCACCACTTTTTAGGCCAATGGCATTGCATGCACCCCCAAGAACAACCAAATTCGTGTACTGTGCATACACTCAGAAACTACACTATAAATAACACCAACACCCAGCTCCTTTGATCATCAATCCAACTCCAAATTCGTAGAGCAAAGTAGAGGGTTTCCAAGTGTTCAAATTTCCAATTTCTGGTCATTCTGTTCGTGGGTCAGTAGCTGAGGATTCTAGAGCTTTGGAAGAGCTCAAAAGTAAAGTAAAGCTTCATCCAGGTGGGTTCTTTAGGCTAGTGTAGCTAGTTTTCCCAATTAATCACTTTTGCATGCAAACATAAGAAATTTAGGGAAATTATGTGTGAGGAGAAATAACTCGCAATTTCTCCTCCAAACAGTCGTAATTTATGTTTATTATATTGTTACAATGATTTAAATTGAGGATTGTAGGTGTTTATTTCAAAAATGATGATTTTCTGCAAAACAGAGGCTGAAATACGCAGTTCTCGCCCGGCGAGCAGCCGGCGAGCCTTCTAGCGAGTGAACAATTTCTGGGCAGAAGTATGAATGGCCCAGCGAGCCTTTGCCGGCCCAGCGAGTGATAGCTCGCTCGGCGAGCGTACTCAGAACTGACTTTGTTCCTTGCTTGGGCTTGTTGGAGTGCTTTTTGGGCTAGGCTAGTATGTTGGTCCTATTTTCACTAACATTTTCAAACTGTATACACTCGTTTTATATCCTCGAATTAAATTAATATTTTGTAATAATAGAATTCATATAAGATACGAGTTGTTTGTTATCATGATTCAATCCTACGGTATAACTTAGGACTTTAGAAATTATTGTCTGTTCCCCCGGGCTTTGGGATGATTATGGTAGCATGAAACTCAATTTAGTATCAGTCAATCATGTGCGGTTTAGTATGCTGCTTATGGGCTTCCAATGGAATAACCCATTAGAAAAATGATTGTGAGCTTAATGTCGTGGTCGAATCGATTGACGGACAGGGCGGGCCTTCGAGACATGCTCACCTCGAAGTGTCTTAGCGGAATAAAATTAATAAGACGTTTTCTATGATACATTTTTACTTATGCTTATGATTATGATAATATTATGCGAGTATTTCACTTATGGACTGATTTAGGTACCCGACTTAGTAGCCATTAGGAGGGTAGTAGGACCCACTGAGACTTAGTAGTCTCACCCCAATCCAATTATTTTTTTTCAGGCAAACAGGTTGAGTAGGTAAGCATGCTTTGGAGTAGCTGCTGCTGTTCGAGGATCACATTATTAGATTTTCTTGCTTTTCTCAATATCTATTCGTGTTGTTTTGTATTCCGCTGTGTTATTCCTATCGTTTTGTATCTCTGCACCTGCGTGTGCATGAATTTGAATAATGTAATTGTAATGAACTCAGTACCATTTATAATATCTTGCATTATATTCTAGATAATAATGTGGGGTGTTACAATTGGTTTCAGAGCAGGTCGATTCAGATCTAGCGTGAGGTCATTAGAATTACTAATCCAATCCCAGTAGATGTCTAGGTGTCATGTCACTTTAAGCCTAGCTAACTTGACTTGATATTGGCAGTTAGAGCAGCATGTCAGGAGCGAGACGAGGACCTGGTAGGCCACCAAGAAGGCATGATGATGATGATGAAGAACCAGAAGTTTTTGGTGATGCCAATGCCAATATGTGGGCGGAAATGATGCACCAGCATCAGCAGTTCCAGGCTCAGCAGGCGCAACAACACCAGGAATTTATCGCAATGTTTCAGCAACACATGAATGCTCCTCCTCCCCAGAATCTTGGGTCGAGTGCAGCTTTTCGAGAATTTTGTAGAATGAGTCCTCCAGAGTTTTACGGCGAGTATAATCCCGCCAAAGCCAGGGAATGGTTGCAAAGGATGAGTGGGATCTTGGATTCGATGACCTGTACCGAAGCAGATAAAGTAACATTCGTCTCCCGCTTTTTCAGGGGCGACGCATGTAACTGGTGTGAAGGAACCAAGAATTACATGGAAGTTAGTCAGATGAAAGTGAATTGGCAGAATTTCAGACGTGTTTTCATTGGTCACTATTTACCGGAAAGTTACCAGTTCCAAATGGAAAGGGATTTGACGGAGTTGAAGCAGGGTAGTTTGACCGTGGCTGAGTACACTATGAAGTTCAATGAGTTAGTTCAATACGTGGCAGACGGTGATGATGCTCCCACGGAAGCGTGGAAAATGAAGAAGTATCAAATTGGGCTTCGGGCAGATATAGCTCACGATGTTTATATGCAACAGATCGCCAACTTCGGTGATCTGGTGCAAAAGAGCTATCACACCGATGCAGGCCTCAGTAATATTCACAAGGAAAGGAGTGAAACCTTGCAGAAAAAGAAGGGTTTGTTTGGAAAGTTTGGTTTGAATTTGAAGTCCAAGGGTACATCAAGCATGGGTAAGCAGAGCCACTCCCAACGCTCACCTAGAAACTGTACTGAGTGTGGATATCCCCACAGTGGCGAGTGCATGAAAGGCAAGAATATGTGCTACTACTGTAAACAACCTGGTCATTTCAGAAATGAGTGTCCTAAGCTGAAGAAGCACGGAGACTCCAGTGGATCCACCAAGAACAAAGGTCGGGTATACTCTCTAGACTGTAATGAAATAAGATCCAATAGTTCTTTAATTATGGATGTTTGCTTCTTAGGACAGTCTAAAGTTTTAGTTTTGTTCGATTGCGGAGCCACAAATTCCTTCGTAGCCGTACACTGTGTCATGCGGTTATGAATACCTTTTGTTCCCCTCATACCACCAATGGCCGTCGCTGTCGCTACTGGCGGCAGAGTCACTTCAAAGAAAGTTTGTCAGAATTGTCCTATCTTAGTTGGAAGTAAGGTCTATCATATCGATCTACTCTGTTTACCTCTAAAGGACTTTGATGTCGTTCTTGGCATGGATTGGCTTTCAGCCAATACCGTGTACATCGGTTGTGCGGAAAAGAATTTGTATATCCCTTCGGAAACCTCTGCAGAAAGTAGAGCCTTATCTGCTTTGTTGCAAAATACTCACCAGATGATTCAATATTTTGGTGCCAGCAATAAATGCTTCAGTGTTCTGTTCACTATCGATCATGAGTCCAGTTTGAGTCCCAGTGACATCCCCATAGTTAGCGAGTATCTAGATGTTTTCCCTGATGATATTATGAGTCTCCCTCCTGAACGAGAGATAGAGTTTTCCATAGACCTTGTTCCGGGTTCACAACCCATCTCTGTTGCTCCTTATAGAATGTCTCCACTAGAACTCCATGAGCTCAAGACGCAACTAGAAGAATTACTCCAAAAACATTTTATTCGTCCTAGTGTCACTCCTTGGGGAGCACATGTTCTGCTTGTTAAGAAGAAAGACGGTACCATGCGCCTATGCATTGACTACCGTTAACTCAACAAAGTGACAATTAAAAACAAGTATCCGTTACCTCGGATTGATGATCTTTTGGATCAACTCAGAGGTGCCACTGTTTTCTCAAAGATTAATCGCTGTTCCGGTTATCATCAAATAAGAATCAGATCATCAGATGTGTACAAGACGGCGTTCAGAACGCGTTATGGGCATTATGAATTCCTATTTATGCCATTTGGTTTGACAAATTCTCCAGCAGTATTCATGGTTACATGAATATAATCTTCCAACCTTACCTCGACAAATTTGTTGTCAACTTCATAGATGATATCTTGATCTATTCCCGTAATCCAGAGGAGCATGCTGAACATCTGAGAATTGTTTTGGAAGTCCTAAGAGAAAAGAAGTTATACGCCAAATTCAGCAAGTGTGAATTCTGGCTCTCAGAAATTAAATTTCTAGGACATGTTATTTCCCAAGGCGGTGTGTCTGTTGATCCGTCCAAAGTGGAAGCAGTTCTCAATTGGGAAAGACCCAGCAATGTGACTGAAGTCAGAAGTTTCCTGGGCTTAGCAGGATACTACCGGAGATTCATCCTTGGATTTTCGGAAATTATTTTGCCTTTGACTCGTCTGACTAGGAAGGGTGCTGCTTTTGTTTGGGACGCTGAATGTGAAGTAAGTTTCAGAACTTTGAAAGAAAAGCTGACCAGTGCACCAATATTGGTGATCCCTGATCCAAACCGAAAGTATGTGGTGTACTGTGATGCATCGCATAAAGGACCTGACTGTGTTTTAATGCAAGATGGAGCTGTGGTAGCATATGCCTCTCGGCAATTGAAACCACACGAGCAGAACTATCCAACTCATGATCTGGAATTAGCAGCTATTATCTTCGCTTTAAAGATTTGGAGGCATCACTTGTATGGTGTCCAATTTGATCTTTTCAGCGATCATAAGAGCTTGAAGTATCTCTTTGACCAAAAAGACCTAAACATGAGACAACGTAGGTGGATGGAGTATTTGAAGGATTTTGATTTCAATCTTAATTACCATCCTGGCAAAGCGAATGTTGTAGCGGACGCTTTGAGCAGGAAAGCCCTGTATGCCTCTGAACTCTTGATGCAACAATGTGGTTTGTATGAGAAGTTCAGAGATCTGAACCTGAATGTTGTGTACCGAAAGAATGGTATTCGAATCAACCGAATGGAGTTGTCGTGTGATTTACGCTCGAGGGTAGTGCAAGCACAACGAAGTGATTTAGACTTACAGAGAAGGCTGAACAACCCAGAATTTTCAATAGCATCTGATGGTGCCATGCTGTATGAAAGGAGATTATGTGTACCGAATGATGATGAATTGAAAAGACTGATTCTTGAAGAGGCACACAAAAGTGGATTCTCGATTCATCCGGGATCTACCAAAATGTACCATGCCCCGGCTTTATAGCCTTTAGGATAGTAGAACTCACTGGGACGAAGTGACTGTCTCACCCCACTCCCTTTTCGATATAGGTAAGACAGGTTATTTCGGAGCAGGGACCAGGATGGATCTGACGATTGGAGCCGAGCTTGGATCGTCAGCATTAGAAGACTTAGTCTTCATTCTTGCTTTATTTAGCTTGTTCTCTTATTATAGTTTCTTCCCGCTGTCTGTATCAAATATTCTCTTATTATCTTAATGATAATACATTATTCAGTTATTTCTTGTATAATTTAATGTACTCAGATTTCAGTTTTAATGCTTCGACTAAATATTCTAGATATTTTAGTTGGGGCGTTACAATTGGTATCATAGCAGATCGATCTAGTATCGGACTTTGCCATGAGTCATTACAATCCCTTTCTCAGTAGTACGGACCATTTGGAGTCTGGCCTGTTTACGCTGAAACCATCGCGTGCTGAGTCTGATCAGCTCAGTATTGTGCATGGTAGGCAGGGTATTACGGTTGAGAACCGAAGTGGACCACGGTGGTTAAGTAAGAAGATCGTAGTGGAAGTATAGTCCAGAAGCAATGGTTGGGGAGAATTCTCTCTAACCGGATGTTAGAGCTGAAATAGTTAGAACTGAAGGAGTAAGTGGTGCAACGCCAACGAGTATACCAAGAGCTGAGATGGATTATATGGATTAAGACCAATAGTAGTAGCAAATTCTGGAGATTGTAAGGAAGCAGTTGTTAAGATTGTAGAGAGTAAGAACAGTGTGATGAAAGTACTAATCGCTCGAAGCAAAATTGTTCATGGAAGAACGTAGGTGTGTAGGTCATTATAGTATCCAACTGACATCGTGTGTAGGTCAGCAAAATTGTTTAGAAGTTCTAGCTAGACCTCAATTTTACACCAATACCTTAATCTCATAATAGGACTTAATTAACACTAGGTGATCAAATTCTCCCTCCCAAATTTCTTTCCCTCTCACGTAAACTCTCCCTCACCTTTCTTAAAGAATGACTCATTCTTCCTTTTACCCTCCAAGCAACACCTCACCTTTAGAGGTGAGTCACTATCCACTCACTTAAACCCTCCACTCTCATCACATGCAAAGGATCAAAAGCTAATCCCTTTCATTTCATTACTTTAGAAAATCTGAAGCAAAGTTCCTCTCCTCCTCTCTTCTTTCACACGCCCAAACAACAACAACAACTCATATTCTCAAACTTGCAACCTTGAATCATCTTACAAGAATCAACATGCAATCTGCATCTTGGATAGAACAAGGCTAAGAAATCAACACCCTATTATTGCTCATCTTTCTCTCACACATAAATTCTATTAATCCTCAAATCTTCTTTATCTCTCAAAACTCCAAAGCAAGTTTATGTTTGGCTAAGACAATTCTTTGGTTCATGCTCTTGGATGTCAACAACCTAGATGTTCTGGAGACTGCAAGATGGAGCCCTTTTGGTGTGAGAACAAACTCTAGGAAGACAACAACCAGAGCTATATCGTTGTTGTTGCTGAATCGCACAACTCACCAAGGCGAGCTGGTACTCGCTATAGCGAGTATGACAGAAACTGCAGGCTTGTTGTTCAGCTAATGTTCCACTTCTGTAGCTTTTCCAAACCCTTGGTAAGTCATTTCCAACCTTCTATTGTTCCCTCCCCAGTTGCTGTAATGGTAGTCTCGTTTCCTTGATCCTAGTTAGCTCATGATTCCATTCTTTTTCATCTTAAAACATGAGCACAAGTTTGGAGCTCAAGTCTTTTTCTCGTGGGAAAGTTGTGTGGCTGTAGCAGAGGGCATAAACAGGTTTAAAGCTTCTGAGTTAATCTCAATACAGGTGGGTTCTTAAGCTAGTTAGTTAGTTTAATCAAATTTATGAAATGCATGCAATTATAGGAATTAATAGGTATAACTGTGTGTGTGGAAATTAAGCCCCAATTTCCACTCTATTCTGTTCTATGTTATCTATTTTATGATTCTGCATTATCTCAGCTAAGGATTGTAGGTGATACTTTCAAAATTGATGATTTTCGTAAAACAAAGTCAATTCTGCAAGAACTCGCCATAGCGAGTATTCATGGCGAGCTCAAGGTTCTGGGCTGATGAACTTCGCCATGGCGAGCTCTAGCTCGCCTAGCGAGTTGTTTAGGCCAGGACCTGTAAGTTCGCCATGGCGAGCTTGGTAACTCGCCGTAGCGAGCTAACCCAGAATTCACTCACTTTTTCTATTTTCAAAATAATTGTCACTCGTTTTATATCCTCGACTGAGATAGTTGTTTTGCAGTATTATGAAATTAAATAATATAAACAGGAGGTCATCACAGTCGGACTATTAGGTGATAACATAGGGAATTAGAATATTGTATGCTTCCCGGGTTTTGGGAATTATTGGTAGAATGTTATGAACTTAGTGATCAGTCGATTAAATGTATGATTATTATATCAGTGTGGACTTCGTTTTAGATGTTCCATTAGAAATCTTTGTGAGCTGCACGCCGGAACGCTTTCTGTTCGCGGACAAGGCAGGCCTCTGAGACATGCTCACCTCAGAGTGCTTGCGGTTTAAAATCAACAAGACTAATCAGTGTTACACCTTTATTTATTTATGCTTTATGACAATATGATATGAAACATGATACGACTGATTAGGTGCCCCGACTTTATAGCCTTTAGGATAGTAGAACTCACTGGGACGAAGTGACTGTCTCACCCCACTCCCTTTTCGATATAGGTAAGACAGGTTATTTCGGAGCAGGGACCAGGATGGATCTGACGATTGGAGCCGAGCTTGGATCGTCAGCATTAGAAGACTTAGTCTTCATTCTTGCTTTATTTAGCTTGTTCTCTTATTATAGTTTCTTCCCGCTGTCTGTATCAAATATTCTCTTATTATCTTAATGATAATACATTATTCAGTTATTTCTTGTATAATTTAATGTACTCAGATTTCAGTTTTAATGCTTCGACTAAATATTCTAGATATTTTAGTTGGGGCGTTACAATTGGTATCAGAGCAGATCAATCTAGTATCGGACTTTGCCATGAGTCATTACAATCCCTTTCTCAGTAGTACGGACCCTTTGGAGTCTGACCTGTTTACGCTGAAACCATCGCGTGCTGAGTCTGATCAGCTCAGTATTGTGCATGGTAGGCAGGGTATTACGGTTGAGAACCGAAGTGGACCACGGTGGTTAAGTAAGAAGATCATAGTGGAAGTATAGTCCAGAAGCAATGGTTGGGGAGAATTCTCTCTAACCGGATGTTAGAGCTGAAATAGTTAGAACTGAAGGAGTAAGTGGTGCAACGCCAACGAGTATACCAAGAGCTGAGATGGATTATATGGATTAAGACCAATAGTAGTAGCAAATTCTGGAGATTGTAAGGAAGCAGTTGTTAAGATTGTAGAGAGTAAGAACAGTGTGATGAAAGTACTAATCGCTCGAAGCAAAATTGTTCATGGAAGAACGTAGGTGTGTAGGTCATTATAGTATCCAACTGACATCGTGTGTCAGGTAAATTCCCCAGACTTGAGAGTAATCATACCTTCTGGCAAACACGTTTACAAGAAACATGGAAGCCAAGTAAGATTCAGCCTACAGTAGAGCTGAACTCTTTCTAGATACTTAACCTTACCTGTCCGCCGTGAGATTCACTAGTAATGTATACCTGTTCAATACCATACTATAGAAACTAATTTGGAATATTCACCATAACTTCCCAATAGATTATCCTATAGGAAGCCAACTCTTAATGCCTCCCTAAGAATAATTTGACCTTCCAACATCGTAACTTGTATTCCTACCGTACCGCTAGAAACCGAACTTTGTTTAGCATAACAAATAGAAATTCTTTTTAGTCATACCAGACTAGGTCAGTTAACTCAGCAAACTATTAAAGACCAATTTTGATTAGAGTAACAGTCAGGAATTATTTTATTTCAACACCATGTAGATACCTGACTTAATTCATAAGGCATCATTCATGAGGAGTAGAAACAAAAATCAACCGAATTAGCCTTGTAAGTTACAACCAGTAGTTGTACCTTACCACTAGGGATTGAGTAGTATTAGATATACCATTTAAGAATTTCACCTTTTAAACTTAGTATCCATACGGACTTGTTAGGTGTAGTTGTCCACTTATCTTAAGCTAGTAACTTAGTGCCCTTAAATACTCAACCAAGTATATAGGAAATAGTTGAATTAGACTGCCTTCGATTCAACACCTTCTTACTTTTCGGTCTGTTATGTTGCCACTTAGGAAATTACTATAGGTCTAGTAATATAGTCTCAGCCTAAGTACCATACCAGAGATCCTACCAATTCATTTGGAACATAACCTCAATCGGAATGACAAGTAGAAACATTTTCTGACCAGACATAGTTACCAAGTAACTTACTTAACACTATCATGCATCTCCTACATTAATAGCTTAGTGTCGTGGCGTAGGTAGGTACCTTGTGAAAGAAACTAAGTTGAACCACCCATGTTATTAATTTCCTTAGATGCCAGCCACTATCTTGTCACCTAGTATATTTCTAATAGGAGCTCGTGACAGTAGAACAGTTTATCTCTTTGAGATCAGTCTTGGTACCGAACCACTAGCATTTAGGTTTCAACCAAATCAGCAAATCAGGAGTTATCATTAGCGTCTTCAGCCATCTAGATCAATCGTGGAGTACCTATGCTAGTTATCCCGAACGAAATCGCTAAGTTGGATTTATTTTATCCGCCATTTAGCATTTTCAAATCATCCAGATCTTCGAGTTAGAAATCTGTAGAGTTAGTCAGATTTTCATTAAGAGTGCCTATCAATACCCTGATTGAGCCGGAACCATTAGAGGTCAAAATTCCAATTTCATGACCATTCCTTCGGACCTTCGATAAGCTAAGCTTATTGAACCAAAACCATGTTGGATTGGGTATCCATTAGACATGAGGACATGGAACAAAATCACTCCCTAATTTGTCTGATTATGTCTCGGACAGATAATTCCTTCTCGTGCCCTATCATCTGTCAGTCGTATGTATCACCGGAGTAAGTCTAGAAGTTAACTTCCAAATTCCTCAACATCGGTCAGTTAAACCGACAATGGGAGACTCTGCTTACAAGTAATCCTGTTCAATCTTTTTAGCCCTTTTAGTTACGCTGTTAGTAACTAAATATAATTCGTGGAATCCAGTTTATCTGTAGAAGACACGTGTAAATTCAGTTCAATGCTCTCACTCAGTTTATCGATCTTTTAATCAGTATCATTAGTCAATTATCCGCCGAACTATTCTGTTCAGGGTCAGTATCAGTTAATCATATAGGTCTTCGTGCATCTGAACGACTCGTCATTAATTCAATTGTATTGTTCGATCTTTCGGAGTCATATCAGCTAAATTCCAGTTAAGTCTCAGATCTTTCCAGTTATGTAGAAATAGGAGCTAGTAGAAGTATTAGTATCTAGATATCTCATCCGAACTATTCTCTGAAATCGAGTTTGAACCATTCCATTCTCCATCAACTGTTTCAGTTTCGCTGTACATTATCGATGATAGATTTAGGTCATCATCAATCAAATTCCTCATATAGAGTATAAGAATTTCCTTATTGCAAATCCAATTCATACGCTGACACATTGGCTATGGAGAATAAAAGATTTAAAACCATTCCCTGTGTTGAGTGTGCAACTCTTCCGTATCCAGTCAGCCATCATTAGAATCCAATTACTTTAGCCAGATTCTTTCATGTCAACCTATCAGTGGAATTACCCGGCCAACCTAACCATATCATTGAAAGAAGAATTCGAACCTCAGTTCTGGATATGTTAAACGTACTACTCGATCACAGTGTTGTGCTAGGATGGATTGAAATAGTAGGTGGAAAATTCTGAAGTACTATGGACTCGGTTGCAGATGAGTCTAACTCATTGGCGAAAGGATCTATAGTGCCTAAGCGTTCTTCGCTCGTTTTATATTTTAATCTATTCTGGAGTATTTTAACGACATGAACGGGACAGTGGTACGTACGACGTGTCGCGAGCTGCAGCGTTCGGAATGGAAGAAAACCTCGAAGAGAAAGATTTTGGATTGTCATTATCAATACCCAAACTTATCCCATTCAGCTATTCATATAGCGACAACCAGGCCACATACCGACCTGTGGAAGTTTAGTGTGAGATAATAATGAGTACGAAGTGTAAGGCATCGCGAACATGTTGGACTGTAGTAGAGTATTGAGAATGCTGTCACATACCTGCTTTCACAAGACAAGTACTTCCATGTGAGGTTATCCAATGAGAGACGTAGTAACGGTAAAGGTTAAGTTGGAGAAGAAGAAGTGGCGTGTCACTGTGTTTAATAATTTGGAATGAGGTAGTGATGACACCAATAAAAAGGATGACTATAGTAGTCGGATCAGAGTGCGCAGCGCGAGATCAGACGAAAATATAGTAGATGATCAATTTGGACGAATAACTCTTTGAGAGAGGAAAGTTTTACCCCAAGGAATAAAGTTAATCAAGAGTTTTTGAGAATAACACCAAAGTTGGAACTACGAGGTGTTCCAAACGAAGAAATTCTATCCGAAGTATGTAAGACCTTATCAGATTCTCCCTCCCAAATTTCTTTCCCTCTCACGTAAACTCTCCCTCACCTTCCTTAAAGAATGACTCATTCTTCCTTTTACCCTCCAAGCAACACCTCACCTTTAGAGGTGAGTCACTATCCACTCACTTAAATCCTCCACTCTCATCACATGCAAAGGATCAAAAGCTAATCCCTTTCATTTCATTACTTCAGAAAATCTGAAGCAAAGTTCATCTCCTCCTATCTTCTTTCACACGCCCAAACAACAACAACAACTCATATTCTCAAACTTGCAACCTTGAATCATCTTGCAAGAATCAACATGCAATCTGCATCTTGGATAGAACAAGGCTAAGAAATCAACACCCTATTATTGCTCCTCTTTCTCTCACACATAAATTCTATTAATCCTCAAATCTTCTTTATCTCTCAAAACTCCAAAGCAAGTTTATGTTTGGCTAAGACAATTCTTGGGTTCATGCTCTTGGATGTCAACAACCTAGATGTTCTGGAGACTGCAAGATGGAGCCCTTTTGGTGTGAGAACAAACTCTAGGAAGACAACAACCCGAGCTATATCGTTGTTGTTGCTGAATCGCACAACTCGCCAAGGCGAGCTGGTACTCGCTATAGCGAGTATGACAGAAACTGCAGGCTTGTTGTTCAGCTAATGTTCCACTTCTGTAGCTTTTCCAAACCCTTGGTAAGTCATTTCCAACCTTCTATTGTTCCCTCCCCAGTTGCTGTAATGGTAGTCTCGTTTCCTTGATCCTAGTTAGCTCATGATTCCATTCTTTTTCATCTTAAAACATGAGCACAAGTTTGGAGCTCAAGTCTTTTTCTCGTGGGAAAGTTGTGTGGCTGTAGCAGAGGGCATAAACAGGTTTAAAGCTTCTGAGTTAATCTCAATACAGATGGGTTCTTAGGCTAGTTAGTTAGTTTAATCAAATTTATGAAATGCATGCAATTATAGGAATTAATAGGTATAACTGTGTGTGTGGAAATTAAGCCCCAATTTCCACTCTATTCTGTTCTATGTTATCTATTTTATGATTCTGCATTATCTCAGCTAAGGATTGTAGGTGATACTTTCAAATTTGATGATTTTCGTAAAACAAAGTCAATTCTGCAAGAACTCGCCATAGCGAGTTGCTAGCGAGTATTCATGGCGAGCTCAAGGTTCTGGACTGATGAACTTCGCCATGGCGAGCTCTAGCTCGCCTAGCGAGTTGTTTAGGCCAGGACCTGTATGTTCGCCATGGCGAGCTTGGTAACTCGCCGTAGCGAGCTAACCCAGAATTCACTCACTTTTTCTATTTTCAAAATAATTGTCACTCGTTTTATACCCTCGACTGAGATAGTTGTTTTGCAGTATTATGAAATTAAATAATATAAACAAGAGGTCATCACAGTCGGACTATTAGGTGATAACATAGGGAATTAGAATATTGTATGCTTCCCGGGTTTTGGGAATTATTGGTAGAATGTTATGAACTTAGTGATCAGTTGATTAAATGTATGATTATTATATCAGTGTGGACTTCGTTTTAGATGTTCCATTAGAAATCTTTGTGAGCTGCACGCCGGAACGCTTTCTGTTTGCGGACAAGGCAGGCCTCTGAGACATGCTCACCTCAGAGTGTTTGCGGTTTAAAATCAACAAGACTAATCAGTGTTACACCTTTATTTATTTATGCTTTATGACAATATGATATGAAACATGATACGACTGATTAGGTGCCCCGGCTTTTTAGCCTTTAGGAGGGTAGTAGAACTCACTGGGACGAAGTGACTGTCTCACCCCACTCCCTTTTCGATATAGGTAAGACAGGTTATTTCGGAGCAGGGACCAGGATGGATCTGACGATTGGAGCCGAGCTTGGATCGTCAGCATTAGAAGACTTAGTCTTCATTCTTGCTTTATTTAGCTTGTTCTCTTATTATAGTTTCTTCCCGCTGTCTGTATCAAATATTCTCTTATTATCTTAATGATAATACATTATTCAGTTATTTCTTGTATAATTTAATGTACTCAGATTTCAGTTTTAATGCTTCGACTAAATATTCTAGATATTTTAGTTGGGGCGTTACAGACTTCTTCTATCATATGCAGTAAATCATGATATCACTCTGAAATTCTGTTCTTTGGCAGGACAAATGTCTTACACAATGTCTAGGACAATGTGTCAGTAGTCCAGATGTCCTAGACAACTGGTTCGACGACTGGTTATGAGGATCACACGTTATTGCAATACTGAACTAAACAAAAGCAATAAACAACACCAGTAATTTGTTAACCCAGTTCGGCGCTAAACAGCCCTACTCTGGAGGATACCAATCCAGGAAGTGAACACTACTACTCCGAATCAATACTTAGTCTTACAACACTACTAAACACCTTTTGGCATGTATGCCTTTTCTTAATCCTAGTAATCTTCTACTCAAGGGCTAACTCCCCCTGAATATGAGAACCTACCCAACCCCCTCTAATCACTAATCCCAAGTGACGAAACAACTTTAAACTTTACAGTTTAAAAGACAAAGTTGAATGACAACATTCAACGACTCAAGGCTACCAAGTATCAAGGACAATACGAGGAGCTACTAATGCTTTGCACAGTTGGCACAAAGCTTTGGACTCACAATCTTCTGTTATTGTGGGTTGAGTTTTAAGCTCTATGTTGAGTCCTTTATATAGGCGTGCAATTCTTCAGATAGTCTTCAGTTTTTCAGATGCACTCAAATAAGAATTAGTTTTAAAACAAACTTGTTTTAAAACAAACTCCACAAAGATAAATAATTAATCTCTATCTACTAATTAAATACGATCCAATCGTATCTAACACATAGGATTAATAACAAATTTCAACATTAATCCTAATCTCAGCTTGTTACTAAAAGATTCGCGTTTTATTCAAATTAAAACAAACACGCGTGCTTAATGGATAACCATTATCTTTTAAGCTGAACTGGGTCAAGATGTGCTACCCACATGTCTTGGGACATCTTGTTCGACATTCTGCTTAAGCATGCTCTGAACCCAGTGACAAGATGTCTAGGACATCTTGTTCAACATGTTCCATCTGCACATCTTCGATATGCACAAGTGGTTTAGACTTAATTACTTCAGCATTGGTGATTCAATTAAGTCACTCTGACCAAGTTGTTTTAGCCTTATGATGCAGCCAATCTCAGAAGAACTACAATCTCTCCCTTTGGCAAATTATGGCTAAAACAACCACAAACCACTTTGTTGAATGTGCGCTCTTCAGTCTTCAATCTTCAAATTGATCTCTGTTGATGCAATCTCCAATTCTGAAATCTTCAGGTCTTCAATGTCTTTGATCTTCAGAATCTTGTGTTTCTTCAATATTCAGGACTTCTTCAATCTTGAATGTGTGATGAACCTTTTCTAGTATGAGACAGTCTTAGTTTTGTCTTCATATGATCCATTACAATGAATTTTCTAAGTCCAGGGATGAGATACCTAGTGACTTAGTGAACCAAAGTTTTGAGTTGCAGCGGAAAGTACTTAATCAGAGTGATCAAGACTCACTAGACTTCTTAGAGGTTCATATTGAGCATTTAAATTATGCTCTGGACACACTTATTTTAGCATAGCTTTTTTTGTTTTTAATTTTTTAAAGCTTGCCATTATTCACCCGTAAAGCAAGAGAAGATTCTACTTGCCAAAGAGTTGTTCTATCATCAATTATTTCTCCCTCTATTTACCATAATTTGACAAAGGTTTGAAGGAAAATATTTCATTGATTAAAGAAAAACAGCATACAAAAGTGCACACTTAGTGCCGGATGTCAAAGTCTCCAATGTCTAGGACATTTGGCAGACCACAATATTTACAAGAAGTAGAACAGAACTAAAAGGAAAAATACAAAAGTACTTATTTTCCTAAATTACCCAGTTGCTGTTCTTTCAAACTTCTTCTTGCTCAGCCTCAGCTTGAGCATCTCCTTCATTCTCTACAATTTTCTTCGTCAGCTGTTTTATCAAGTGATCTACACAGTTCTTTCTGATCGTACTTGACTTGATAGTTTCCTCCAGCCCCTTAGACACTTGAATGATCTCAGCCAATACCTTGTTCTGTGAGCTTCTATCCAGTGGAGCTGAGGTCTCAGCTGCTTCTTTGGCTTTAAACGTGATGTCTGGGACATGTGGTTCAGCAAACAACTTGCGGTTGAAGGATATTGGTGGAGATATTTTATTCTCAAATTCCCCAGGAAGTAAGATGCTTGGGTACTGACTCATTGTTTCATTGTTTGTTCGAACACATGTTTCCCAAAATCGACCTTCTTCCCTTTTCCTATGAGGTAGATGAGTTTGGCCAAGGTTGGAGTTATACCTGAGCTGTGATTGGTTGGGACCTAATTTGTCGTGCCAATCCTGTTGAGTATTGTGTACTTGACAGTCAGCTTGGACGTTGGAAGTTGTCCTTTCTTGGGCCAATGTTCAGCTTGCCCTGAGGTGATTTCTTCAGCTTGTTACTAAAAGATTCGCGTTTTATTCAAATTAAAACAAACACGCGTGCTTAATGGATAGCCATTATCTTTTAAGCTGAACTGGGTCAAGATGTCCTACCCACATGTCTTGGGACATCTTGTTCGACATTCTGCTTATGCATGCTCTGAACCCAGTGACAAGATGTCTAGGACATCTTGTTCAACATGTTCCATCTGCACATCTTCGAAATGCACAAGTGGTTTAGACTTAATTACTTCAGCATTGGTGATTCAATTAAGTCACTCTGACCAAGTTGTTTTAGCCTTATGATGCAGCCAATCTCAGAAGAACTACAATCTCCCCCTTTGGCAAATTATGGCTAAAACAACCACAAACCACTTTGTTGAATGTGCGCTCTTCAGTCTTCAATCTTCAAATTGATCTCTGTTGATGCAATCTCCAATTCTGAAATCTTCAGGTTTTCAGTGTCTTTGATCTTCAGAATCTTGTGTTTCTTCAATATTCAGGACTTCTTCAATCTTGAATGTGTGATGAACCTTTTCTAGTATGAGACAGTCTTAGTTTTGTCTTCATATGATCCATTACAATGAATTTTCTAAGTCCAGGGATGAGATACCTAGTGACTTAGTGAACCAAAGTTTTGAGTTGCAGCGGAAAGTACTTAATCAGAGTGATCAAGACTCACTAGACTTCTTAGAGGTTCATATTGAGCATTTAAATTATGCTCTGGACACACTTATTTTAGCATAGCTTTTTTTGTTTTTAATTTTTTAAAGCTTGCCATTATTCACCCGTAAAGCAAGAGAAGATTCTACTTGCCAAAGAGTTGTTCTATCATCAATTATTTCTCCCTCTATTTACCATAATTTGACAAAGGTTTGAAGGAAAATATTTCATTGATTAAAGAAAAACAGCATACAAAAGTGCACACTTAGTGCCGGATGTCAAAGTCTCCAATGTCTAGGACATTTGGCAGACCACAATATTTACAAGAAGTAGAACAGAACTAAAAGGAAAAATACAAAAGTACTTATTTTCCTAAATTACCCAGTTGCTGTTCTTTCAAACTTCTTCTTGCTCAGCCTCAGCTTGAGCATCTCCTTCATTCTCTACAATTTTCTTCGTCAGCTGTTTTATCAAGTGATCTACACAGTTCTTTCTGATCGTACTTGACTTGATAGTTTCCTCCAGCCCCTTAGACACTTGAATGATCTCAGCCAATACCTTGTTCTGTGAGCTTCTGTCCAGTGGAGCTGAGGTCTCAGCTGCTTCTTTGGCTTTAAACGTGATGTCTGGGACATGTGGTTCAGCAAACAACTTGCGGTTGAAGGATATTGGTGGAGATATTTTATTCTCAAATTCCCCAGGAAGTAAGATGCTTGGGTACTGACTCATTGTTTCATTGTTTGTTCGAACACATGTTTCCCAAAATCGACCTTCTTCCCTTTTCCTATGAGGTAGATGAGTTTGGCCAAGGTTGGAGTTATACCTGAGCTGTGATTGGTTGGGACCTAATTTGTCGTGCCAATCCTGTTGAGTATTGTGTACTTGACAGTCAGCTTGGACGTTGGAAGTTGTCCTTTCTTGGGCCAATGTTCAGCTTGCCCTGAGGTGATTTCTTCAGCTTGTTACTAAAAGATTCGCGTTTTATTCAAATTAAAACAAACACGCGTGCTTAATGGATAACCATTATCTTTTAAGCTGAACTGGGTCAAGATGTCCTACCCACATGTCTTGGGACATCTTGTTCGACATTCTGCTTATGCATGCTCTGAACCCAGTGACAAGATGCCTAGGACATCTTGTTCAACATGTTCCATCTGCACATCTTCGAAATGCACAAGTGGTTTAGACTTAATTACTTCAGCATTGGTGATTCAATTAAGTCACTCTGACCAAGTTGTTTTAGCCTTATGATGCAGCCAATCTCAGAAGAACTACAATCTCCCCCTTTGGCAAATTATGGCTAAAACAACCACAAACCACTTTGTTGAATGTGCGCTCTTCAGTCTTCAATCTTCAAATTGATCTCTGTTGATGCAATCTCCAATTCTGAAATCTTCAGGTTTTCAGTGTCTTTGATCTTCAGAATCTTGTGTTTCTTCAATATTCAGGACTTCTTCAATCTTGAATGTGTGATGAACCTTTTCTAGTATGAGACAGTCTTAGTTTTGTCTTCATATGATCCATTACAATGAATTTTCTAAGTCCAGGGATGAGATACCTAGTGACTTAGTGAACCAAAGTTTTGAGTTGCAGCGGAAAGTACTTAATCAGAGTGATCAAGACTCACTAGACTTCTTAGAGGTTCATATTGAGCATTTAAATTATGCTCTGGACACACTTATTTTAGCATAGCTTTTTTTGTTTTTAATTTTTTAAAGCTTGCCATTATTCACCCGTAAAGCAAGAGAAGATTCTACTTGCCAAAGAGTTGTTCTATCATCAATTATTTCTCCCTCTATTTACCATAATTTGACAAAGGTTTGAAGGAAAATATTTCATTGATTATAGAAAAACAGCATACAAAAGTGCACACTTAGTGCCGGATGTCAAAGTCTCCAATGTCTAGGACATTTGGCAGACCACAATATTTACAAGAAGTAGAACAGAACTAAAAGGAAAAATACAAAAGTACTTATTTTCCTAAATTACCCAGTTGCTGTTCTTTCAAACTTCTTCTTGCTCAGCCTCAGCTTGAGCATCTCCTTCATTCTCTACAATTTTCTTCGTCAGCTGTTTTATCAAGTGATCTACACAGTTCTTTCTGATCGTACTTGACTTGATAGTTTCCTCCAGCCCCTTAGACACTTGAATGATCTCAGCCAATACCTTGTTCTGTGAGCTTCTGTCCAGTGGAGCTGAGGTCTCAGCTGCTTCTTTGGCTTTAAACGTGATGTCTGGGACATGTGGTTCAGCAAACAACTTGCGGTTGAAGGATATTGGTGGAGATATTTTATTCTCAAATTCCCCAGGAAGTAAGATGCTTGGGTACTGACTCATTGTTTCATTGTTTGTTCGAACACATGTTTCCCAAAATCGACCTTCTTCCCTTTTCCTATGAGGTAGATGAGTTTGGCCAAGGTTGGAGTTATACCTGAGCTGTGATTGGTTGGGACCTAATTTGTCGTGCCAATCCTGTTGAGTATTGCGTACTTGACAGTCAGCTTGGACGTTGGAAGTTGTCCTTTCTTGGGCCAATGTTCAGCTTGCCCTGAGGTGATTTCTTCAGTAATTTTGTCCATTGAAGGGATCTTCTTGCTTTCAGATTATGTGCATGTTTCCAGGAACTTGTTAATCATAGTTGGAGAGAAGTTAATGGATTTTCCTCTCATGTGCTCCTTGTGGTAGCCATCACTTTCCTCTTCAGCGCATTCTTCTGACAAGTTGACCACGAACTCTCTTACCAGCCTTTCATAGCACTTGCCAACCCCCATCACTGTCTTCATGACTTTTGCTCCTTCAAGAAGGGTGATAATCTCTTTGTAGGAGAGAGCTTCGGTGCTTAATTCCATCTCAGTAGCAATCCTCCTCTGACTGACTATCATCCACCTTTGTTCATTACCTTCAGTGTGGAAGGATGTTGAGGATGCAACTTTTCTCTTCTTTGCCATGATGTCTGGGACATCGTCTTCGACATCAGGTTCAAACTGTAAGTGCACCAGTTCATCCTAATGTTTTAATAATTGTCAAAACACATGAAAATAGAGTAGAACATATTTTGGCAATATTACAAATGACTTGACAGCGAAAAACTATTTTTTAAACTTTGAAAAATTGTTTTTTAGGTATTCTGTATCGATACATAATCAGTTGTATCGATACAAATGTCCTGAAATTACTTCAGACTGATTTTGTGCTTTTTGTATCGATACATACATCACTTGTATCGATACAAAACTGGTCTCTCAGAGACAGAGTCACTTGTGTATTGAATCATGCTTGCATGTATTGATACACACCTATATCTCTCAATTGACCAGAGAACTCATGGTGTATCGAATCATGCTTGCATGCTTCGATACATATCAGTCAAGATTTCAAGAAACTGATATATGTATCGATACACATACGTGTTTGTATCGATACATAGGTCAAATATTTCAAATTTGTACGCTGGTCAAAGGGTTTGTATCGATACAAACCATCAGTTGTATCGATACATGTCTGTTCAGTTTTGCCTAAATTTGCTCAATTCTATTTTCTCTATAAATAGCAATGTGCTTTGTTATTGTAAAAGAGAGAAAAACCTGTGAGAAAGTGAAATAGCTTTGTTAAACTCTTTGGGATTCAAATTTGGTGAATAATTTGGATCAAAGGGTTATTCTTCACAAGATCATCATCTTCCATCAAATTGCAATTCATTGAAGAGTGAGTATGAGATCATTCGGATAAAGGCTGTACATTTGATCGATAACGTTCGATACGGCTTGCGGTGAATCAGACGCGTGATCGAGTTGATTTGTGAAGAAGGTTTGGGTTTTCTTGAGGATTCAAGATTGTGCGATATCCTGAAGGATCAACAACGAAGAAGCGAGGTACTCAGCTGGAAGATCCGTGCGAGGATTTGCGCACGGTTGGATCGTTGGAATCAGAGGGAGAAGCTTCATTACTTGTTGAGGTTATTATGCATAGTTTGCATTAGATTCGATATAGGGTTATTGGAGTCTTTGTAAATTGTGCACAATAGTTCAATCATTTTTAATCATTAAACGCTCAAATAACCCGTTTGGTTATTTGGGGGGAGACGTACTAGGCCGATCGCGAGGACGACACGAAAGCCGTTGGGAACTCCCTAATCAATCGTTTGTGTCTTACTTCCTTAATCTTTTACTTTACGCAATTGCTTTAATTTTCGATTCAATTGAATTTTCGTGTTCGTAAGTGTACACCAAAATTCAATTGACATATATCTTGATTGTGATTGGATTAGCTTTAAATTCTCGTAACTTGATTGGATTGTGTTATTGGATCGTTTAATTCGAATATTTTGCACACGAGCGTTTCTTGTTCATTATCATCACACGTTCAAGGCTATACTACTTTTTCAGTGATCAATCGGGTGCAAAGAGACTACCGATCCGGTGGTGCTTCCGCGCGTACCTTTGAACTAAATTTTTAAAATCGACATTGTTTAAAAAAGGGCCACTTATTCAACCCCACCTTCTAAGTGGTAGCCAAGTAGTCTAACACAAACTCACTTGAGGACTCTGGCTTCCTCTTCCTCTTCTGAGAGCTTTCTTCCAAGAATGACTTGGGAATCTCCACCTTCTTCCCTCTGCTTCTTTTCACTCTATCAGCCACTGATTGAGTTCTTCTTGGAGCAACTTCTTCGCTCTCTGTTTCTTCATCAATCTCTATGACTTCAAGAGATTGTGAACCTTCTTCTTCATCTTCTGAGGCGAGTTTCTCCTGTGCATCCTTTGGATCTTCTTCCATTGGATGTTCCTCAGATGTGGCGTCTCTTGATGTTGAGACATTTGTTGCGACATCCTTGATGTTGGGGTCGGATGTCATGACATCTTCTTCACCATTCTTCTCTTTCTCTGTTTGAGGCTCAAGGTTCTAGTTTTGAGTAGCCTCTTTCAGAGATGATTCCTCAGGATTTTGTTCTTCAGCCCTCTTTGGTGATGATTGAACTTTTAGCGGAGACGCTTCTTTGGTTTCTTCACTGAATGTTGGATTAGTGAAGGGCCCGACCAATGTGTTGCTTCTCCTCTTCCTTGCTGTCGTTCTTCTTCTTATGGGAATAGCCAACTTGTCAAGATCAACCTCTTGTTAATTGATGGTTAAGTCTGAAACCCTAGCTGGATCACTAGGTCCTTCGCTTTTGTTGATAGCTTGGTTGTTTGTGCTCATTGTGTTTTCTTGACTCATGTTTGTTCAGAGTTTCTTTGAAGAAGATTTCTTTTGAGAGGTTTTTGAAGGATGTTGTACCAGATGTTGAAGCGTGTGTGATAGCACAAGTGATGATCTAGGTGGCTTTTTATAGACGGAACTAGGTAGTATGTTACCTTGTTTATTGTGCAGAAGTAATGATGATTAACATTATAATTTTTTCTGCACGCCACCCCGTCACTTAATGTTCTACACGCTTTTGGACGTGTGGAACTCTAGAGTTCCTTTCCCACGTTCAGGTTGAAGTGATTCAACTTCCTGACGAGTGTACAGATGTTGGGACATCTGGTAGAACATCGGGTCATTTTCTTCCTTGACTGTCAAGCAAGCTATTTTTGGACTATTGTTGGGAGGAGTCCACTTATAGCATTTGTCCTTTGCCTTGAAACCTTTCATCACTACCTTCTGATTATTAGCAACAATGCACTCAAAGTTGTTGAAGTACACATCTAGTTCTTGTTCACATAGTTGACAAATGCTTATCAAGTTTGTAGTGAGTCCTTCAACTAGTAGAACCTTATCTAGGTATGGTGAGCTTGGATCTCTTAGCTTGCCTACACCTTTGATTCTACCTTTGGCACCATCACCAAAAGTAACGCTTCCTTTGGAGTAAGGTCTTAATTCCATAAGATATTTCCTATCTCCAGTCATGTGTTTGGAGCATCCACTGTCAAAGTATCAGTCTTCATATGAGGATAGCCTGATACAAGTATGAGCCTTTAGTTTTGAATCTTCTTTTGGCCTCCATACTTTCTTGACTTGAGTCTCCTGGCACTTTACTTGTTGAGCAAGAATCTTCTTTTCATCCCTCCTTGGTGATCTTGATCTTTGAGGATAGCCATGAATTTTGAAGCATTCTTTCATAACATGTCCAGACCTACCACAATGATCACATCTATTGAAAGCTCTTATATTTTTGGAGTATAGCTGTTTAAGATGTGGTCGTGGTATGTGCTTCTTCTGCTGGTTGTGAAGCTGACCTATGTTCCCATTCTTCTTGTGTTGAATAGGATGTTGAGACATGTGGCTTGAGATCTTCCTTTTTGTTTGGGTAGACTGTTGAGAATTGTAGTCTATGATCCTGTTTTTGTGCTTAACAAGATGTTGAGACTTTTGACTTGACATCTTCTTCTTGGTCTGAACATAGTACTGAGATGTGTGGTCTATGATACTGTCTATGTGGTGAACAGGATGTTGAGACATTTGGCTTGACATTTTTTTCTTGATTTGAACACAATGCTGAGATGTGTGGTCTATGATCCTGTCAGAATGTTGAGCAGGATGTTGAGACATTTGGTGTGACATCTCCTTCTTGGTCTGAACATAGTGCTGAGATATGTTGTCTATGACCCTATCGTTGTGTTGAGCAGGATGTTGAGACATTTGGCTTGACATCTGGTCCTTAGGTTTTTGTAGAGGAGGAGTTACCTTTTCTGGAGCAGATTCAGCCTTTCTAAAAGGGTGATCGAATCCTAATCCAATCATGTCTTCAGCTATTTTCTCAGTTTCAGGGAGCTCATCTTCTGAGTCAGAGTCATAGTCTAAACAACTCAAGGATTCAGTTATGCTCTTGAGTTTAGCTTGTAAGAAGTCGCGTTCCCTTCTCAGAGCTGCTTGTTCCTTAAGCTCCCTGATAAGCCTTTCCATAATTTCATCTTGCTATAATATTTTAGCAGTGTATCTTGAAGGGTGGAGAGGTTCTTCATTGTTATCACTGCCTTTAGTGTCTGTGAAGCTTTTGAAGCTATCATTGCTGCTTGTTTCACATATCCCTGAGAATGCATTGTTTATGTCTTCATCTTCACTCTCATCCTCAGAGTCAGAGAGAATTGCAGCTAGCCCCTTCTTCTGTTTTATAAGAAAGTTGGGACACTGTATTCTGATATGCCCAAAGCCTTCACATTCGTAGCACCTTATCTCTGTTTCTTCTTCAGAGTTTGTCTCTTCTTTTGAGATGCCTTGTGTCTTGTTGTTGGACATGTTGTCTGGGACATTTGTCCTCCATTTAGCTCGGACCCTGTTCATAGAATTGTTGAACTTCTTGGTCAATAGAGCTACTGCCTCTGATAGACAATCTTCACTTTGGCTTTCCTCAGATTTGAATGCCAAATTCTTCACATTCTTTTCAGGTCTATCTTCAAAGGTCATCTCAAAAGTTTGTAATGAGCCAATGAGTTCATCAACCTTCATCGTGCTCAAGTCTTTTGATTCTTCAATAGCAGTTACCTTCATAGAAAATCTCTAAGGAAGTGATCAAAGAATTTTTCTGGCTAGTTTCTCCTCAGGTATCTTCTCTCCTAGAGCAAAGCATGAGTTTGCTATGTCTCGAACTTAAGTGTTGAATTTTGATATTGTTTCATCATCCTCCATCTTTAGATTTTCGAATTTGGAGGTGAGGAGTTGTAGCTTTGACATTCTAACCTTGGAAGTTCCTTCATGTGTCGTTTGTAGAATCTCCCAGGCTTGCTTGGCTTTTGTACATATGTTGATCAGTTTGAATATGTTTTCATCAACACCATTGAAGATAGCATTGAGTGCCTTAGAGTTGCTATTGGACTCAATCTCCTCTTCTGAGGTCCAATCTCCTTCACCTTTTAATATTGAAGAACCATCTTCTGCAGAGACTATTGGGTGATTCCAACCTGTGATAATTGCCCTCCATGCCTTTTGATCCATGGCCTTGATGAAGGCAATCATTCTTGCTTTCCAATAGTCATAGTTTGATCCATCCAGAACTGGTGGTCTGTTTATTGATCCTCCATTCCTGTCCATCTTGAATAAGATTTTATCTCCCTGGAGCTCACCCAACAGGTTAGGGTGCCTGCTCTGATGCCAATTGAAATTATGTTCTTTGGCAGGACAGATGTCTTACACAATGTCTAGGACAATGTGTCAGTAGTCCAGATGTCCTAGACAACTGGTTATGAGGATCACACGTTATTGCAATACTGAAGTAAACAAAAGCAATAAAAAACATCAGTAATTTGTTAACGCAGTTCGGCGCTAAACAGCCCTACTCTGGAGGATACCAATCCAGAAAGTGAACACTACTACTCCGAATCAATACTTAGTCTTACATCACTACCAGACACCTTTTGGCATGTATGCCTTTTCTTAATCCTAGTAATCTTCTACTCAAGGGTTAACTCCCCCTGAATATGAGAACCTACCCAACTCCCTCTAATCACTAATCCCAAGTGACGAAACAACTTTAAACTTTACAGTTTGAAAGACCAAGTTGAATGACAACATTCAACGACTCAAGGCTACCAAGTATCAAGAACAATACGAGGAGCTACTAATGCTTTGCACAGTGGACACAAAGCTTCGGACTCACAATCTTCAGTTATTGTGGGTTGAGTTTTAAGCTCTATGTTGAGTCCTTTATATAGGCGTGCAATTCTTCAGATAGTCTTCAGTCTTTCAGATGCACTCAAATAAGAACTAGTTATAAAACAAACTTGTTTTAAAACAAACTCCACAAAGATAAAGAATTAATCTCTATCCACTAATTAAATATGAATCCATCGTATCTAACACATAGGATTAGTAACAAACTTCATCATTAATCCTAATCTCGGCTTGTTACTAAAAAATTCGCGTTTTATTCAAATTAAAACAAACACGCGTGCTTAATGGATAACCATTATCTTTTAAGCTGAACTGGGTCAAGATGTCCTACCCACATGTCTTGGGACATCTTGTTCGACATGCTGCTTATGCATGCTCTGAACCCAGTGACAAGATGTCTAGGACATCTTGTTCAACATGTTGCATCTGCACATCTTCAATATGCACAAGTGGTTTAGACTTAATTACTTCAGCATTTGTGCTTCAGTTAAGTCACTTTGACCAAGTTGTTTTAGCCTTATGATGCAGCCAATCTCAGAAGAACTACACACTCTATTTCAGATGGTTGTTAAGAGTGCATTTCTGAATGGAATTATTTCTGAAGAAGTCTATGTTAAGCAACCTCCTGGTTTTGAAGATGTAAAGTGTCCTGACCATGTGTTCAAATTGAAGAAATCTCTATATGGTTTCAAGCGCTTTCCAAGAGCTTGGTATGAAAGGTTAAGTATTTTTCTTCTAGAAAATGGCTTTCAAAAAGGACATGCTGATAATACTCTTTTCAGAAAAACCTTAAAAGATGATATTTTAGTTGTTTAGATTTATGTGGATGATATTATTTTTGGTTCAACTAATGCCTCTCTATGCAATATTTTTTCTAAGCTTATGCAGGATGAATTTGAAATTAGTATGATGGGTGAACTAACATTCTTTCTGGGAATCCAAATCAACCAAAGAAGAGAGGGAGTATATGTTCATCAAACCAAATACACAAAGTATTTGCTGAAGAAATTTGGTCTTGAAGACTGCAAGCCTATGTCTACTCCTATGCATCCCTCCAGTAGTCTTCTGAAGGAAGAATCTGAAGGCAAAGTTGATCAGAAACTATACAGAGGTATGATTGGTTCTCTCCTTTACCTCAATGCTTCTAGACTAGATATTTTGTTCAGTGTATGCATGTGTGCTAGATTTCAATCAGATCCTAGAGAATCTCATCTAACTGCTATTAAGAGAATCTTTAGATATTTGAAAGGAACCACAAATCTAGGATTACTTTATAAGAAATCCTTAGATTATAAGCTAATTGGATTCTGTGATGCTGACTATGCTGGTGATAAAATTGAAAGGAAGTCCACTAGTGGAAACTGTCAATTCTTAGGTGAAAACCTTATATCATGGGCTAGTAAGAGACAAGCAACTATGGCTTTATCTACTGCTAAAGCAGAATACATTTCAGCTGCTAAGTGTTGCACACAATTGCTCTGGATGAAACATCATTTGGAAGATTATCAGATGAGGTTAAGTAGCATACCACCTCTGTGTGATAATACTGCTGCTATCTATTTGTCTAAGAATCCTATTTTACATTCAAGAGCCAAACACATTGAGATTAAGCATCATTTCATTAGAGATTATGTTCAGAAGGGAGTAATTGAGATTCAATTCATTGATACTGAGCATCAATGGGCTGATATCTTTACCAAACATCTTGCTATTAATCGTTTTGATTTTATCAAGAAAAATCTGAACATGGTTTTTATTTCTGAATGATGGTTCTGAATGTTGTCAACTCTGAGTGAATAATTATTTCTGAAGGGCTTCAGAAGTTTGGAAGGCTCAGAAGCTAATATCTTAGATTCTGAAGCATCCATTCATCTGAAGCAATCAAAATTATTTATTATTTAATATGGATTACTGTGACTCAGATACCTATTCTAAGTGTTAGTTGACTGCTCAGTTTCTCCAACTGACAGCTGGCTTCTAAAACACTCCTTATCTGTGTAACTTCCAATCATGTCTAGTAACCGCTGGGTGATGGAGGAGAGCTAATGATGATTTTCTTAAAAGTAACTGCCACACCCCCATTACGTCACTATCTTGTTTTCCCCCAATATTTGTTATGTTTTCAAAACTTACACTATAATCACTTATTTATACTATTCACTTCCACCTCTCACACTTTTGCTTCTTTTCTAAACCTCCAACTTTAGAAATTCTTTCTTTCTCTTATCATCAACCTTACCATGGCCTCCTCATCGTCTGCTTGCACAATTCCTAAACCCATTGATGTTGAATGACAAGAACAAGTAATCAGAAATCCTGAACCTTCTTCACTAAAACTCGAGCAACTACAGTTGGTAGAAGAGACCCCTGTTGATTTTGAATCATTTAGGGTAAATAATCTGGATGTGAAAGGGTATTTTGAACAACAAGGATGGATGAACTATTTTGAGATGCTTAATGGTGTCATCTATCCTACTTTAGTAAAGGAATTTTGGCTTGGCGCTGAAGTGTTTTCAAGGGAAAAAGCAATGATGGAACTGGAAGACAAAATTGCTGAAAACCCAGAAGCTAACAAAGATAAGTCAAGAGAGGAACTTGGCTTAAAACCGTTCACCTGCACTGAAATTCGATCAACCATTCTTGGTGTACATGTAACAATCACTAGGAATCATATTTCTGAAGTGCTTCAGATTCCTAATGAAGGATTCTTTCAGGTTGACACTGACAAATCTCCACCCCTTACCAAGTATAGGTCTGAGATTAAGGATAAGTTGTACGAGGATTCATCTAAGATGGGTAGGACTGCTGGATTACATAGATGGTGAAGCTTCTGCACAGAATTTTGATAGCCACCATTATTCCAAGGGTTGGTGGAACTGATCAAGTTTCCTAGGATCAAAGGCATATTCTTCTCTTCTTAGTAAATGGTACTAAGTTGAATTTGCCTGCTTATTTATTTCACTCTCTGTGCTCCTACATTAGAAATACCACTGAAAAGGACAAGCACTGGGTTGCATTTCCCATGTTGCTTTATGAACTATTCTTCCAATGGAGATTGGTTGATAAATTGCGAGAATTTATAGCTAAAGAGACTGTTAAAGAATCAAGAAGTTCGTTTTTGATTGCTGAGAATCTTTGTTCTGTACACAAGATTTCTAAGGATACTCTGATATATCCAAACCACCCTTTAAAGAAAAAGCTCACATCTTTAAGGGATGATGTAATTCCTGTGTTCAAGAATGAGCCTATGGATGTCATTGCCAACTATATTGCTGCTAGGAGAGCAGAAGGAGTATATCTTACCCTTGATGACTTGCAATCTGAACCTGAAGATGAATATGTCAAGAAAAGAAAGCGTACTAGCAAGAAAAAGGAAGCTGATGTTGCTGAGGGGCCAGAAAAGAAAAAGGCCAAGAAAGGGAAGACTCTGAAGGGTTCGGAGAAAATACAAGTAGGTCAATCTGAACGATCAACTCTGAAGGAAGTACCCAGAGCTGAGCCATTTGTGGCAAGAGTAGATGATGACTCTGAAACTGAAGATGATATGCCTCTGACACGTCTCACCAAAAGAAAGAGGCCTACTCAGAAGATCCCTTCAGAAGATCCCTCAGGTATGCCTAAACCTTCTTCTGATAATGTTACTAATATTGCTCAAACTTCTGAACCATCATCTACCTCTGCCCCATCTGTTGAAACACCATCTGTTGATGACACCCAACCTATAAATATGATGCTTCCAAACAGTGAACAAATTTTTCCTGCCCTTCATACTCTCACAGAATCCCCAACCATTTCTGAGATAAATGATGCTGTTGATCATGCTTCAGTTTGTCTTGACACTGTAGCAACTCAGAGAAATGAAACTCTCAACCAACTACACACTTCCCTTCAAAAACAACAACAACAACAACGACAACCACCCATCATTGATCCTGACACAGAAAATCTCCAACACCTTGAATAACATCTTCAAGGTGATCTTGTGTTTTCCCATCCATCTCCTCATAAATCACCTATCCATGAAACCACAACATCTGCCCCTGTAGATGTTTCTGAACGCCCATCTGCTACCATCATTTCTGACCCTGTTAAAACTTCTGAAACTGTCATTGACCAACCTTCTGAACCACCAAAATCCTCCTCTCAAAACGTGCTAAGTGAGGATCCCAACACTACTGCTGTTTCCACTGCTCAACCCTCATCACCTAGCACAGATTCTGACCTTGAGCCAAACATCCTTCACTATGACACATATCCTTGTTTCACCTTGAACCTCAATACTGACTCTCCCATTTCTTTTAGACCTCCCAAACGAGTCATTGAGATCTCTGATTTTGACTCTGATTCTGAATACTCTTATGATTCAGAATCCTCGTATCAATATATTCCTCGTCCTCCACCACCTCCTGTATCCAATGTCTTGTTTGAGCGTATTAGTAATAAAATCTATAGGAAGGTGAAAGCATTGCATAGAATTAGATATTCTCTCATGAATCCTAAAGATTATATTAATGCTTGGGCTGAAGTTAGGGAAGAAATTCTGAGGGATATTTATCATTTGGTGGATGGAGATCTGAACGAAATGATAGACTATCAGAAGGCTCTGAACGACTGGTTGGATCAGATTAAACAAGGCCATCTGAGGCTCACTCAGAAAGAAGCTCGTCATTGGCAAGAAGAATACCTCAACAATCATTTTTCCTTGTCTATGCAGAGCTCCATTTCTACTCATCTAAAGTTCTCTTTGGACCCTGGGGATTTATTTGTTCATAAGGATATTGTTGGTTCTTCTTCTTCTGCTTTTGCTTCAGAAATCTCTGAGATTCAAAAGGAACTTGCTGCTCAGAAGCAAAAGCAAGCTGAGTTTGATGCAAAGATAGACAGCCTTGCAGCTCAGCAAAAAGAGAAGTTTGAGCGCTTAGAGGCCAAGCAGGATGCTATGGCAGTCGATCTGAAGACTCTCATAACCTTCCTTACTCCCAAACCTTAGGACTCTTTTATGCACTTAGTTTATTTAATTCTGAACAATTTTGTTCTGGGATATGCTATGTTTTGGCATAATTTTGTGTGTTAAACTATGTTTTTAAATTATGCTTGTTTTGTTTATCTCTGTTTGCATTTCTTTATTTTATTTTTCTGAACCATAAAACTACTATTGCTGAAACATAAATCTTCTATTTTCATAGCATTCAAAATTCCTTTTATTCATGTAAGAAACCAGAAGTACATTTTTTCAAATACATTACATATTTGTTAAAAACTACTTGGATGCATCTTTTGGTTCTTCTGGGTCCTTCTTTCCAAACTTCATGAGGCTTTCAACCAACTGGCTGGCTTTTCTCTCCATCTCTAGCGCCGCCTCCAAACGTTTGCTCAAACGCTCTTTCCTCTCTTGCATAACTCTGATCTCTTCTTCTAACATCTGCTTCTCCCATTCTCTCTGCACTAGCTCTTCATTTTCTCTGTCCATGACTTCAAATGTTGTTTTTGAGATATGATAGCTTTTGCAAACTAACGTGCTACTTTTATAGTGCGTTTTTCGCCTCGTACCTAGCGTTTTCAACACTTTTTACCGTTGAATGCATTTACTGCTGGTGGTTGTTTGTTGTGCGCATTTACTGCCCTGTAATTTGCACTTTGACTGGCCCATTTTTGATAATGACAAAGGGGGAGAAATATTTATATTCATGTGGAAGTGAAATTAAATTCTGAAGCTCTCAAGAATTAATACTTTCTGAACTCTCTCTCTCTCGTATAGTTCTATTAAAGTCTTTTAAACTTTTAATGAGGGGGAGTAATAAATTTTGTCTAAAATAATTTCATATAATATAAGATAAGCTTGCAAACCATATCTTATATTTGTCAATCTAAGAAATAGAGCTTGCAAACCTCTAATTCTGAATGTTGAATATATGAAATAATCTTAGACATTATGAATTACTCTTAGACTGTTTTATATTTATCAATGGTAAACTTCTGAAGGTTATCAGACTCAGGGGGAGCTTGCAAACCTCAGAACCTGAAGTCAAGATGTTAAATAAAAACAACAACAATTGATTTTAAATACATATAGTTGTCATCATCAAAAAGGGGGAGATTGTTGGAACAAAGTTGGTTTTGTACCTCCTAATTTGATTTTGATGATAACAATGTATTTAAAATTAAATTGGAAGTACTAATAGTTTACTCTAGTGTGTAGGATTAAAAGTTAAAATTTGCATTCATAAGCACATTGGAATTCTGAAGCAATTACTTCTGAACGCGTCATATCTGAGCTCAGAAAATTCTGAAGCAAGTAATTCTGAGCTTCACCAAATTCTGAAGCTAAATATTTCTGAGGCTACATCAGAACAACTTTCTTGAAGACTGTGTCTGTCTTGGTCTCAGCGAAGGAATCAAGAAGACAAAGGGTTGACCATGGAAAGGTCCTTTTCTAGTCAGGCTTCAAGAACGAGTATTTCCTTATATGGCTTAAACTGAGGTTCAGATATCTAAAGCCAAAAGGAATCTCTCATTTTGTAGTAAATGTCAAAGCTCCTAAACACTGCAGATCAGAACAGCTATTAGCGCTCTGATCAATACAATGGGGCGTCTCAAGAATTCTTCAAACGGCTATAATCTTCAACGTTCATTTTTCTCATCTATAAAAGGAAGAAGATTTGTGAAGAATTATTATCCAGACTTACGCTTCTGAACTTGCATACACTCTGTCAAAAATTCTGAAGCTAGTCAAACACTTAGAAATTTTGTGAAATATTTCTAGGAAGTCTTGCAACTGCGTTGTATTTTGTAAACACCTCTGACAGTATATCAAGTGTCCCACTCATAATTTTATTATCATTAAACTTATGAGAAGTCTCTTGCTTTGTGCTTGAGCATTGGAAGTCTCTTGCTTTGTGCTTGAGCATTTGAAGTCTATTGCTTAATGCTTGAGCATCTGTAATCTAAGTGATTATAGTGAAATCTCTTGTGAAGAACAAGAGGACTGGACTACTCCTGTTAGTGGGAGGAACCAATATAAAAACTTGTGTGTCTCTTTCTATTATCGTCTTATATTGTGTGTGTTTGTTTTATCCGCTGCAAATAGTTTTAAAACTTAGCAAAAATCTTAACACAATTCAACCCCCCCTCCCTTCTTGTGTTTTTCAACCTTCAGATGCAACATGTTGAACAAGATGTCCCAGACATATTGTCATTGGGTTCAGAGCATGTTTAGCCGACATGTCGAACAAGATGTCCCAAGACGTGTGGGTAGGACATCTTGACCCAGTTCAGCTTAAAAGATAATGCTTATCCATTAAACACGCGTGTTTGTTCAAATTTGGATACGGCGCGAATCTTTTAGTAACAAGCTGAGATTAGGATTAATGATAAACTTTGTTATTAATCCTATGTGTTAGATACGATTGGATTCGTATTTAATTAGTGGATAAAGATTAATTCTTTATCTTGTGGAGTTTGTTTGAAAACAAGTTTATTTTAAAACTAATTCTTATTGTAGTGCATCTGAAAGATTGAAGATTATCTGAAGACCTGCACGCCTATATAAAGGACTCAACATAGAGCTTAAAAACCAACCCACAGTAACTGAAGATTGTGAGTCCAAAGCTTTGTGCCCACTGTGCAAAGCATTAGTAGCTCCTTGTATTGTTCTTGATACTTGGTAGCCTTGAGTCGTTGAATGTTGTCGTTCAACAAGTCTTTAAACTGTTAAAGTTTAAGTTTCGCCACTTGGGATTAGTGATTAAAGAGAGTTGGGTAGGTTCTCATATTCAGGGGGAGTTAGCCCTTGAGTAGAAGATTACTAAGTATTAATTCGGAGTAGTAGTGTTCACTTCCTGGATTGGTATCCTCCAGAGTAGGGCTGTTTAGGGCCGAACTGGGTTAACAAATTACTGGTGTTGTTTATTTCTTTTGTTTACTTCAGTATTGCAATAACGTGTGATCCTCATAACCAGTTGTCGAACCAGTTGTCTTAGACATCTGGACTACAGACACATTGTCCTAGACATTGTGTACGACATCTGTCCTGCCAGAGAACAAAATTTCAATTGGCATCAGAGCAGGCACCCTAACCTGCTGGGTGAGCTCCAGGGAGACAAAATCTTGTTCAAGATGGACAGGAATGGAGGATCAATAAACAGACCATCAGTTCTGAATGAATCAAACTATGACTATTGGAAAGCAAGAATGATTGCCTTCATCAATTCCATGGATCAAAAAGCATGGAGGGCAATTATTACAGGTTGGAATCACCCAATAGTTCCTGCAGAAGATGGTTCTTCAACATTAAAAGGTGAAGGAGAGTGGACCACAGAAGAGGAAACTGAGGCCAATGGCAACGCTAAAGCACTAAATGCTATCTTCGATGGTGTTGATGAAAACATATTAAAACTAATCAACACATGTACAGAAGCCAAGCAAGCCTAGGAAATTCTTCAAACTGCTCATGAAGGAACTTCCAAGGTTAAGATGTCAAAACTGCAGCTCCTCTCCACAAAATTTGAAAATCTTAAGATGGAGGATGATGAGACTATATCAGAATTCAACAATAGGATTCGAGATATAGCCAACTCGTCTTTTGCTCTAGGAGAGAAAATACCTGAAGAAAAGTTGACAAGAAAAATCCTAAGTTTACTACCTTAGAGATTCAACATGAAGGTAACTGTAATTGAAGAATCTTAAGACTTGAAAACAATGAAGATGGATGAACTCATTGGCTCACTACATGCGTTTGAGATGGCGTTCGATGACAGATCAGAAAAGAAAGTCAAAAACAAAGCTTTTCTATCTAAAGAAGAATCAGACGAAGACAACTTATCCAGAGCCATAGCCCTTATAAGCAACGACTTCAACAGATCCTTGGCAAAACTAGGAAACTACAAGAAGTCAGATGTCCCAATCATCCGGTCAGACATCAAGCCTCAGAGAAAAAACAGTGATCAATGCAAGACGTGTCAAGAAAATAGATGTTCTGAATGCAAAGGATATGGACAAAACATACATGAATGTCCTAATCATCTGGAAAAACAACAGAAGGGTACGAGTAGTGCTCTATCTAAAGAACTTGACACAAAAATCAATCTTGCATTCACCAGCAAATGCATGACAAAAGAGGATCCTTCAGAAAATCTCTCACCATGGAACAAGGAAGAAGGAGCATGTGTGATACTACAACAGAGAAGACTCATAGATTCTTTTCTTTAAAAGAGTAATGAAGGACTAGTCAACAATGATCTCAAGGAGGAAATCTCTCTTCTAAATACAAAACTCACAGAGATTGTTCTATCAATAAAACTTCAGAACAACAGTCCAAAATCATCAAGGAAGCAGAGAAAGAAGCACATGTCGAACCACATGTCCCACCATTCTGATCAGAACCAAAGATCAACTGAAGACAAGATTCAATCTAAAAGGAGAAAGAAGGTTTGTCATCACTGTGGGAAAGAAGGACACATAAGGACTTTTTGCTTTGAGTTATATGGCTTCACCAAGTTTCATGAACAATTTTGGAACAGACACACAACTAGAAGACAAGCAAAGAACTCCCTAAGAAAGCTTACTTGTCTAATAGCTCATACATCACTCAGAGTAACCTGCAAAGATGATTGGTGATAGTGGATGTTCAAAGCACATGATTGGAGAAAAAGCCTATCTTCAAGAAATAAAAAATTATTCCAACAACTATGTTACTTTCGGGGATGGAGCTAAAGGAAAAATAAAGGGGATAGGAAAGCTGAATGGACCTGAATTACCAAGCCTTGATAATGTCCTCCTAGTAGAAGGACTTACAGCTAACTTAATAAGCATAAGTCAGCTATGTGACCAAAGACTAAGAGTCAGCTTCAACAACTCTGAATGTATTATGACCAACAAAGATCAAGAAGTTATGAAAGGGTCAAGGTCCAAGGATAACTGTTATCTATGGCAGTCTTAACACAAGAGTCAGAGCATCTAATGCATGATAACTAAGGAAGATGAGACTAAATTGTGGCATCAAAAGTTGGGAAATCTCAATCTCAAAAGTATGAGAAAACTCATCATAGAAGAAGCAGTCAGAGGATTGCCTAAACTCAAGATAGAGGAAGGCAAAATATGTGGAGAGTGGCAGATTGGGAAGCAAACCAAGATGTCACACAAGACGGTTCGACATATGGTCACCACAAGAAACCTAGAGCTGCTTCATATGGATTTTATGGGACCTATGCAAGTTGAAAGCTTGAATGGTAAAAGATATGTTCTAGTATGCGTGGATGACTACTCAAGATACACATGGGTCAGATTTATCAGAGAAAAATCTGAAGCTTTTGATGTGTTCAAGGAGCTGTGCTATCTCATTGAGAAAGAACAGGGCAGTGAGGTAATCAGAATAAGAAGTGATCATGGGAAAGAATTTGAAAACTCAAAATTTTCAGAACTCTGTGCTACCAAAGGCATTGAACAAGAGTTCTCAGCTCCTATCACACCACAACAAAATTGAGTGGTGGAAAGGAAAAATAGGACCTTGCAAGAATGCACTAGAGCCATGCTACTTGCCCAAAAACTACCTTATCACTTCTGGGCTGAAGCTATGCACACAGCATGTCACATACACAACAAGGTGACTATGATAAAAGGGACAAAAGTAACCCATTATGAATTATGGAAAGGAAGAAAACCAACAGTCAAGTACTTCCATGTATTTGGTACTGTGTGCTATGTCCTAGTTGATCGAGAGCAGAGAAGAAAATTTGATCCCAAAAGTGATGAAGGCATCTTTATGGGATATTCAGCGAACAGTAGAGCATACAGAGTATACAACAAAGGCACCAAGAGAATCAAAGAACTCATCAATGTCGTGTTCAATGATACTCCTGAAGAACCACTCACTGTAGAAGAAGAAGAAGAAGAAGAAGATGACTCTCCTCAGCAATTAAGTGATCAACCAAATGTCCCGGACATTGTGCCAGACAGTCCAACAACTGAGCCAAGTACTATATCTCCTAGGTTCAAGGGATCATCCACAAGACTTCTGAAGATGCATCATGTTGATACCATCATAGGAAATCCAAATGAAGGAGTCATCACCAGATCCAGAGATTAAATTGCTAACTCATGCTTCATATCCTCAATTGAACCTAAGAATATCAAAGAGGCACTGAGTGATGAGTTCTGGATCAATGCCATGCAAGAAGAATTGGAACAATTCACAAGAAATCAAGTATGGGAGCTAGTTCCAAGACCTGAAGAAATCAATGTGATAGGAACCAAATGGGTGTTCAAGAACAAGTTAGATGAGAATGATACTGTTACAAGAAACAAAGCTCGTCTAGTTGCTCAAGAGTACACACAATTAGAAGGGGTGGACTTTGATGAAACATTCGCACCAGTTGCTAGGCTTGAATCTATAAGACTGCTACTAAGCATCTCGTGCACAATAAGGTTCAAACTTCATCAGATGGATGTTAAAAGTGCCTTTCTAAATGGATACCTACACGAAGAAGTCTATGTAGAGCAACCAAAATGATTTGTAGACTCCAGCTTCCCTGAACATGTTAGAAATTGAAGAAGGCTCTCTATGGATTAAAATAGGCACCAAGAGCATGGTACGAAAGATTGACTGAGTTTTTTTATCAACAATGGGTACGTCAGAGGAGGTATAGATCAGACACTGTTTGTGAAGAAGAATCTAAAAGAGATTATGATCGCCCAAATCTATGTGGATGATATAGTCTTTGGAGGCATGTCAGACCAGATGGTGGAACAATTTGTTCGACATATGAAGTCTAAGTTTGAGATGAGTCTAGTAGGAGAACTAACCTACTTTCTTGGTCTTCAAGTCAAACAGTCAGAAGATACTGTCTTTATATCACAAAGCAAATATGTTAAAAGCATTGTGAAGAAGTTTGGACTAGAGAGTGCCACACACAAAAGAACTTCAGCTGTTACTCACAACAAATTGAGTAAAGATGATAATGGAGTTGATGTAGATCAATCTCTCTACAGAAGTATGATAGGGAGTCTTCTATACCTAACTGCAAGCATACCAGACATAGCCTTTGCAGTAGGAGTATGTGCTCGATATCAAGCAAATCCTAAGACTAGTCATCTAATACAAGTGAAGAGAATCATCAAATATGTCAGTGGTACTTGTAATTATGGAATGCTCTACTCATACAATGCAAGTCCTACTCTCATTGGATATTGCAATGCAGATTAGGCTGGAAGTGCTGATGACAGAAAAAGCACCTCAAGAGGATGTTTCTTCCTTGGAGATAATCTCATCTCATGGTTGAGCAAGAAGCAAAACTGTGTGTCACTATCCACTGCTGAAGCTGAATACATAGCTGCAGGAAGTGGTTGTTCATAGTTACTCTGGATGAAGCAAATGTTGACAGAATACAATGTCCAACAAGATGTCATGACATTATTCTGCGACAACATCAGTGCCATCAACATATCAAAAAAATCTTGTTCAACACAGCATAACAAAGCACATTGATATTCGGCATCACTTCATCAGAGAACTTGTTGAAAAGAAAGTGGTTACTCTAGAACACATAGCCACAGAAGAACAACTAGCAAATATCTTCACAAAACTTCTTGATACAGTCCGATTTGAACGATTAAGGAGTACATTAGGCGTCTGCATTCATGAAGGTCTGTAGATCACTACAGTCCAAAAAGAGCGTGCAACCATCAGAAGATCTCACGCACGCCTCCAGCACGAGACAGAACAAGACAACAATCCAACACTACCTATCTCTTGTAAGTTTTGTGGTCTACCAAATGTCCTAGACATTGGAGACTTTGACATCCGGCACTAAAATGTGCACTTTTGTAAGCTGTATTGTTATGCTATCAACCAATGAAATATTTTCCTTGAAACCTTTGTCAAATTATGGTAAAAAGGGGGAGAAATAATTGATGATAAAAAACTCTTTGGCAAGTAGAATCAATCTCTTGCTTTACAGATGAATATGGCAAGTTAAAAAAATAAATTAAAAACTAAAAGCTATGCTTAAATAAGTGCGTCCAGAAATGCTAAAATTGAATCTCTAAAAAGTCTAGTGAGTCTTGATCACTCTGATTAGGTACTTTCCGCTGGAACTCAAGACTTTGGTTCACTAAGTCACTAGGTATCTCATCCCTGGACTTAGAAAATTCATTGTAATGGATCATATGAAGACAAGACTAAGACTGTCTCATACTAGAAAAGGTTCATCACACATTCAAGATTAAAGAAGTCTTGAAAATTGAAGACACACAAGATTCTGAAGATCAAAGACCTTGAAGACCTGAAGATCTAAGAACAGAAGATTGCATCAACAGAGATCAATTTGAAGATTGAAGAATTTGAAAACTGAAGAGTGCACATTCAACAAAGTGGTTTGTGGTTATTTTAGCCATAATTTACCAAAGGGGGAAATTGTAGTTCTTCTGAGATTGGCTGCACCATAAGGCTAAAACAACTTGGTCAGAGTGACTTAACTGAAGCACCAATACTGAAGTAATTAAGTCTAAACCACTTGTGCATATTGAAGATGTGCAGATGCAACATGTTGAACAAGATGTCCCAGACATCTTGTCACTGGGTTCAGAGCATGTTTAGGCAACATGTCGAACAAGACGTCCCAAGACATGTGGGTAGGACATCTTGACCGAGTTCAGCTTAAAAGATAATGCTTATCCATTAAGCACGCGTGTTTGTTCAAATTTGGATAAGACGCGAATCTTTTAGTAACAAGCTGAGATTAGGATTAATGATAAAGTTTGTTATTAATAATATGTGTTAGATACGATTGATTCGTATTTAATTAGTGGATAAAGATTAATTCTTTATCTTGTGGAGTTTGTTTTAAAACAAGTTTGTTTTAAAACTAATTCTTATTGTAGTGCATCTGAAAGATTGAAGATTATCTCAAGACCTGCACGCCTATATAAAGGACTCAACATAGAGCTTAAAAACCAACCCACAATAACTAAAGATTGTGAGTCCAAAGCTTTGTGCCCACAGTGTAAAGCATTAGTAGCTCCTTGTATTTATCTTGATACTTGGTAGCCTTGAGTCGTTGAATGTTGTCGTTCAACAAGTCTTTAAACTGTTAAAGTTTAAGTTTCGTCACTTGGGATTAGTGATTAGAGGGAGTTGGGTAGGTTCTCATATTCAGGGGGAGTTAGCCCTTGAGTAGAAGATTACTAGGATTGAGAAAAGGTACACATGCCAAAAGGTGTTTGGTGTGGTTGTAAGACTAAGTATTAATTCGGAGTAGTAGTGTTCACTTCCTGGATTGATATCCTCCAGAGTAGGGTTGTTTAGCGCTGAACTAGGTTAACAAATTACTGGTGTTGTTTATTGCTTTTGTTTACTTCAGTATTGCAATAACGTGTGATCCTCATAACCAGTTGTCGAACCAGTTTTCTTTGACATCTGGACTACAGACACATTGTCCTAGACATTGTGTACGACATCTGACCTGCCAGAGAACATAATTTTATTTTCATTTTTTTTGTAGTGAAAGTTCTCTGTATACACTTATCTGCAGACACCGCTTCATCACTCGTCTCATTGTCTCCCGAACTTCCGCTTTTCGAAGCATTCACCATTGGTGTTTGTGTTAAGGTCAAAATTTGGATCATCGGAATTTACAACTCACTTCGCTGCAATCTTACCTATAACAGTTTCTCATGCACAAGATAATAAACAACAACAAATATTTAATTTTTTATAAGACAGGGGTTGAGTACATTTTATTGAATTGAAAAACTGAAACAAATACTGAATTGAAATTACTGAAACAAATACTGAAATTAAAAACTTATACTTGGGTTGCCTCCCAAGCAGCGCTTGTTTAGCGTCTCATTAGCTTGATGCATTTCCTCCATTATAGAGGATAGGTTCGCATGTCTCTCTCTTCTTTAGGAGCTTCCGCCTTAGCACCTCCCTTCTTGGTGGCAAAACAGATCCTTCCATCATCATCTGAAGCATCTAGTTTGATGATGGATTTACCTTTGCCTTTTGGTGGACTTTCCTTCTCTTCTTCGTGTGGTATGCTGACCCAGCGATTCTTCTCTACCTTCTGGATCCGTATCTTCCTTCCTGTAGCTGCTGGCTTCTTCAGAGGTGGCGTGTTAACCCCAAACTTAGATCTTCTGGCCGCCTTTCGGTTTCTTCCCCATGCTTTGACCCATGGTACCTGGATTTCTACCTCAACAGTCAGCCTCTTCATTTTGTCATTCAGCCCCTCGGGTTCCTCCTCGGCCTTTGTTTCTACCTGTAGCTGCGCCATTTCATCCCCCAGCTCCTCTATCTATATCTTCAAATTCACCTGAGCTGGAGTCGGTGGTGTAGCTTCTTCATTCTTCCATTTGAGCTTGTAGCATTCATTCCTGTTCGTCTTGGAAGTTGGAATGGTGATTACATGTTCTCCACTCCTTAGTGTCATCTCAGCAAGATCCATGTCAATGATGGCCCTGCTAGTGGCTAGGAATGGCCTTCCCAAGATGATGGGATGTTCTTCATCTTCTCCAATGTCTATGATTATGAAGTCTACTGGAAAAACCAGGTCTTGGACTTTCACCAGGACATCTTCTATTGTACCTGCTGATCGAATGGTTGATTGGTTAGCTAATATGAGTTCTTTAGCTGTACCTGCAGTTGGTAATTTGAGCTTGAATTTGTCTACCAAAGATAATGGTATGACATTCACACTTGAGCCCACATCACATAATGCATTAACTCCTTCTTCCCCAATCTGACAGACCATGGTGACGCTTCCAGGATCTTTCCTTTTGGGTGGTAGGCAAAATATTTTTGCTAGGTTTTCAAATTCTTCAAGCTCATTGGCGAATGCGTCATAAGCTTCCTCTAATGTCATTCCTAGCGCATTGATCTTCTTTGTAAAATCCTTCATCTCTTCCTCTTCGCGCTCGCGTTTTGTCTTTCGATCTTTCAACGCTTTCCACTCCTCCTTTGAGTTGTCCACCGTGTTTCCTACAATCGTTGCTTCATACTCTTCACGATCGCTGTCATCACATACTAGCCCAGTGTAGTCTTCCACGAAAATGGTCCCAGATTTGTATAACCATTCTCGAACGACATTCTGTTGGTACTCAAGTTTTCGGCGGAATTTTGCCGAAAATGGCGGCTTCTTCTTATAGAACTTGGATATGCTCTTGGGTGCCAGCCTGTTCCATCTTTTCATCCATTTATCGTACTCTACCCACTTTTTACTGGGTGGTAGATCAAGAAAGTTCAAGGTGTCTTTGCAGGTATGTACTTCCCTGTCGCAAACTGGTGTTGTCACTTTGATCTCGGGGGAGTTTTCCCCTATTGATTCAACATCTGCATCCGCCAGGTCATCCCAATGTATCCCATCAGAGGTGTCTGGGGTGCTTGGTGATGACAATTCGAGTTCCAATATGGCATTATTTTTTCGGTAGTAATCTCCCACAGTGATCCTTGGTTTGTCCCCCATGGCTTCGGTGGTAGGCCCTCCTACTGTGGTAGGCCCTCCTTCAGTAGCACTGGAAAAGATATTTGTAATTATTTTTGGTTTTGTTTCATGTATCTTTGTCACCATGAAAATTCCCAGGTAAGTGAGGTGGATCACCAGGATCGCTTAAATACCTTGACTTTGCCTTAGCCAGAATTTCACAGTTCTAAATTCACAATCATTAACAAAATTTTTGATTTTTTAATTTTTTTGTATTGTTAAATTTTTTTTGACAAACTACAATAATTCTACCAAAAGCTTGACTACGTTCTGGCAAGTGGACCAGTTTGTCGTCGATCAATAAATCACACTCTAGGTGTCTAGAATGAGTTCGTATCCACAGGGATTGTGTCACACCTTCGCTAGTGCTATTCTAGTTCGTAGTTTTTGCATTCACTTTGTTTTTTAGGAAAAAGGGTTTTAATTTTATAAAAAGAGCGACATGCGTTGCAAAGAAAATAAAAGTTTTGATTCAGAAACATAGAGGATAGGTATGGTGGTTGTACTTACTCCCTCCTTCATACTTGGCATAATCGGTGTATAACATAGTCATTCATACTATTATCGAGCGTCGATTCTATCCTTGTTTTAGTAGCAACTTACTGCTACCCTATGTAGGCAAAGTCCCTCTACTTTTGTAACTAAGGCACCTACGAGAGACTAACCTCGCTTTGTCACATATCCTTATTACTAGATAGAGTTATTTACATACATGCATTATGACCATCGACCATCCACTACCCCTACATCTTAGTTACGGTTATTCAGTTTCCAATTGTTATTACAACTAGTTCCTGATTCTTCCTCTAATTATTAAGTCATAACTAGTTCAAGTTTGTTTTGTCGTTCCTTTAATCTAGTGTTATTTATTACTAGTTCCGGACAAATAATAGTGAGAACTCTAATATGCTACTATTAAAGTAATCCCTAATTATTTATTCTAAGACGTTGCCGTTTATCTGGCCAAGATTCTGACTAACGATATTCAAGCAAGAAAACAAATATCAAATAATAATTTATAAATGCAATTTATTATAACTTTGACTCAATTACATGACCCAAGTATTCATCGGGGAGTTCATCTTCTCCACCACAACCTAAGGAATTATTACAAAAAACTACATAATTAAATTACAAGAATCTAACTATAAAAAGCCTAAAGAATCATACCTTGCTGAGTTAGTTTTCCCGTAAGGGGAGAAAACTATGCACTTAGATCTCCTCCGAACTTCTCTCCAAAAGGAATAGAAAGTTCTTCTATTTCTTAATGAAAAATAATGAATTATGGAGGCTCTATTTATACTTTTCGTAATGGGCCTCAGCAAGCCATCGTGGCACGCTAGGTCCATCGTGCCAAGATGAGCAGATTCAGTTCAAAATTATAACTGATCCTGTGTGTTTGATCAGCGTGGTCACCACACAAAGCCATCGTACTGCGTTGAGATTCATCGTGGTACGGTGCTAAGATTCTCTTCAAAAATATAATTGATTCTGTCTTGGCGAGCAAGTAGCTTCCATCGTGTCACGTTGAGTGCCATCGTGACACGATGGGCTGCTTTTCTTCATTTTTGGGCTTTTTCTTGTATTTTGCGTTTCTTCACCTTGTCTTGAAGCTTTTTCTCGATTCTTCAGGTTTTTGTTGATATTTGGGCCTGTCTTGGTCATTTTAATACTAATAATACTACCTAAAATACTATAGAAATTCCTGTCATCATTGATGATTGTACATTTGGATCTGTGAAAGTTCTGGCTAAGGCAAAGTCTTGGCATTTAAGCGATCCTTGTGATCCACCTCACTTAAATGAGAATTTTCATAGAGATAGAGATACATGAGACAAACTCAAAAATATATTACTATCTATTCCAGTACTACTAAGGTATTTGTTGAGTGCATCTAAAACAGGTACCCAAGAACACTGAGAACCAAAGGGTTCGTAACAGCCAATGAAAGTCAGCACTCTCACAAAAGACTCTCTAGAAAGGTGACGGGAGATCAAGCTAAAAGCGTAAAAGAGGATGCTGCAAAGTATGGACAATGGTCAGGAGGATCACTGGGCCAAGTTGAGAAGATAGAGATTATTCGAGATAAAGGGTTGTATAGCATAAATTGTTTCAAGAAAATGAACAGTCAATGAAGCTGATGTAAGAAAGAGAAGCCATCAGGAATGAACTGTCCACAACTAGAAGGGCTGTTTTTCCTAAACTCATCCCATAAGAACAAAGCTTAAGGCATGCAACAATATTCAAGTTTGGGGTGAAGGAACCATTCTCAACGAAACTGCACCGAAAAATAAGTCATCAACAGGAGCAGTCGAGGGTGTGGTCAAATAGACCTGATACTATCTGGATTGTGAAATAATGATAAGAAGATGGTGAGTGCTTCAAACCGGAACAATGAAGCACATAAAAAGAAACACGCGAACTTATCCCTTGTAATGGAGGAAATGCGTCAAGCTAATGAGACGCTAAATAAGCACTGCTTGGGAGGCAACCCAAGGATAAGTATTTTATTTTCAGTAATTTCAATTTTTGTAATTTCAATTCATAGTATGTACTTCAGAATTCCATATATATGTCATTTTCATCCAATTAATCCTTGTTAAAACTTATGAAAAAATAGAATAATTGTTTGCTGTTTATTATCTTGTGCATGAGAAACTGTTATAGGTAAGATTGCACCGAAGTAAGCTATGGATATTGACGATCCGAATTTCACGCCTTAACACAAATACCAAAGGTGAAGGCTCAGAAGTGCGGAAGTTTGGGAGACAATGAGATGAGTGATGAAGTCAATTTCTACAGGATAAATGTTCAAACCTTCGGATACCTAAGCCAAGTGAGGGTTTGAGCCAAATATTTTCACGGTATCACCAATTTCTTTGTATATACTTTGGGAGTACCGTGCATTTGTTTATTTTCTAAAACTTGCTCTAATTCTCTGTTTACTAGTTGATTTAATTTATGCTCATTGAGGCAATTATTTGTTATAACCCAGAGCCTTTTCAAGCCACCCTTATAATTATTATTATCCTTTGCTAGCCAAGTTTGAGTCGTAAAAAAAATAATATCCCTTTTCTTTCGGTGACAAACCAAGTTACAAGTCTATAGACCTGAAAAACAAAAAAATTTACCCTCTTTGGAGTTAGGTAGATAATAGTTCTCTAGTCTTGGCAACAACTAAGTTTGGGGTGGGTATACAGAGAAATATCACTAAACAAAAATAAAAAAGAGACGGGAAAAAACAAAAAAAATTCACTAAAAAAATCTCTTCAAAAAAATGAAAAAAGAAAAGAGTCAAATGGCAAAAATAGTGATAGAATAGAACCATACAAAGACACATCCGGTTCTAATCTCTGATACTAAAGCAAAAAGCACCCAAAAAGGTAAAGGTTGCGTACACAAAAAGGAAACAAAAGTAGAACTTAACTCTAAGTTTAGCCTACTTATCCCACAAATGTCCTACCTTGACCCTAGCTACGTTATAACTTTTAAAGATCTCCAAAAATGCGTATGAATTAAATTTTGACTGGTTGCTTTGAATTCTTGTAAGCCTATGGTAAAATGGCAGGTTGCACGATGATTGAGAGATAAATTTTTCAATTTTGAGCGAAAATGTGAGAGAGAGAGAGAGAGAGAGAGAGAGAGAGAGAGAGAGAAAATATTGAACACGGACTGTTGCAAACATTGGTCCGACTCGCTACTATCAACGTCTCCTGAACCAAGGAGGACTAAGCATGATAGCTGCGGTAAGAATCAGTGGTACCATTGCTGAATAATACGCAAGGTTGTGAAATTCCTATCATATTTATTTATCTCTTAACTCGCTAACAATCTTGTCTGACAACATGTTACTTGAGGACAAGCAACAATTTAAGTTTGGGGTTGTGATGATAGGAATTTCTGTAGTTTTTAGATATTATATTAGTAGTAAAAGGACTCAAGACAAGCCCAAATACGAAGAAAACCTGAGGATTCGAAGCAAAGAGCTAAAAGGAGCAAGAAAATGCCAAGAAAGAAGCCAAAATAACATGTGCGCTAGCTGATGCGTATTTTAAAGTGTGAATATTTCACTAAGCAATGTGCAAGTATGCACAGTCTTATCTGTAGCACAAGTAATAAGAAAAGTATCGTTCCCACAGGGATTGTGATAAGGAAATCTCGCTGCAAGACTAGTTCAATTAGTTTTACACTTATGAGTGATTAAGGTAAGAAAATAACAATTCAGAGTTGCAAATAACTTAAAGAAACAAATGATTAAAAGAGTGTGAGAAAACAGTTGTGAAAGCATGTTGAACTTATGATCCATTTAATATCCAGCTTAACATGTGTGTGATGAGATAAGTGAAGGCAAGACTCCTGCAAGCAACTCTTGCCTTATGGTGTATGTCTAGGTCATACTTACTTCATTACAGTTCAGAAAACACGTCGTTGTATTCTTACTATGGCCTTAAAGCTTATGTCTAAGACTTCAAGTAGATAATATATGTTTATACCTCACTTAACCACATTAGTTCATTAAATCCATTCATTATTAGATGTCTCATAATAACAAACTTGTATTCAAACCTAAGTTGATCAGTCCTAGATATGAATATATAACAAAATAACAAATGAACTAAAAGAGCATACAAACACACATCACATCACATAAACATATTAAACTTCACATAACTTCAACATTAAGAGGTTAGCTCATGATGAGCATAGAAACCATAACAACCAGAGAGATAAGATTACACATAAAAATGAATTCTTAAATGTAAACCTACAGCTGAGATGGCCTTAGAGATGATGTCTCAAGCTCCAAGTCCAGCAGCAGACTAGACTCCAATTGTCAGCAGCAGCGGCACACCATAAACGTCTTAGGGTTCTTCTTTCTTCACAACGGCTGAGCTCTCTAACTTTAGGGTTTAAGGAACCTTTATATAGGACAATCTCTTGGATCATGGGCTTCCCTAAATCCGAGGATAAGACAGCCAAAAGGAATAAAGCATATTACCGCAATGATTAGTACAATGACAGTACAATCTGCACATGGGAAATCTGCCAGTTGTCTTCCCTCGCGTTAGCGCCCGTCCGTATTCCTCATCTGACGTGGCGTCTTTTGACTGCGTTGACTGGTCAGCCGCCTCTTGTGGTTGTACGGAATGGTTGTCTTGACTGTAATTATCATTTTCCTTGGCTCTTGAACATTTTCATTGGTCCAGTGGTCTGTCTTGACACCAAATGACTCTAGAGCTCTCTTTATATGAAGAGATTACATAAAAATCCTAAATACATGCTACACTCCTAATTGGCATAAAATAAACCTAAACATTGAATACAAAACCATATTAGCAGGTAACAGAGCAACTAAAAAGCTGTAATAATACTCACATAAAGTGAGTTATCACACCCCCAAACTTGAACTATTACCTGGCCTCAATTAATGCGGTAGAAAGTAAATACTTTGTTAGGCTACTCATCTTATTGACATGACAACAACACATTCAGACCATAAGCTTCAAGCTTCATATTGTATTTCAAAGATTGGGATAATTCTTGCAATTCAGAAATCAATAATAACCATGCGTGTGCGTGAACTGATATCCTACTATCAACCAGAGACATGACAAGATCCTTTTCAAAAACTACATAGTTAAGACGTAAGTTATCTTTTTCTTTCCTGCAGGTTAAGGCTATTCTTTTCATGCTTACACAAGCTTTTTGATCATTACATGCAGGGGACATTACTTAGGTTCAATTTTATAGTGCTTTAGGTGCTACTCTACCTTTTCACCTGACGGAATCTCACTTGTAATGAGTCCAACCTGTTACTCCGAGTAGAGCACCCTACACAGTACATGTTCCTCCAGTTTTAGGCACATGAACTCTATTATTGTCCTTCCAGTAATTGGCACAAGGACTTATTATATTTTTTATACATAATTAATGTAACGCCCCATCATTTTATATCTAGCCATGCTTATACATTCTTTTCCTAACTGCTTCCCCCAAACTTGTTCTTTGTTCATTCCCCTAATTATAGTCCATACTTAGAAAACCTAACCTCATGACTATGTATTTTAAAAACTTATCTAGCCATTACTAAGGTCAACAAATATCAATCAGTTTTTGCATAAAAGGTGCAATGGTTATCACATAAAAAATCCAAGCAAGAATTTCCAAAAATTTCACCAATCCTAGACTAAATTCACTTATAATCTTAAAACTCAGTAGTCATGTCAATAGAATGCTTAGCCAAACAATTTAATTGCGATCTAACTCTCTAAAAACGGGCAGACTCAATTTATTTGATTCATGCCTCTCCCCCAAACTTAAACTAAACCGTGTCCCCACTGTTGACAAGGAAAGAGACAACAACAGACAAAACAGACAACCTAAAAACTAAAAACATAAAATAAAAGATAGGGTAAGACTGATACCACTTTAGGCAAGATGCCTGGCACTTTTCCTGGTTCCAACAGCGTGAACCTTAGGCTTTCTCTTCTTGGTGCCAACGACGTTGGACACCCCTTCATCAGCTTCCTTCTTCTCTTCATACCTCGGTGCTGAGACAGATGGCTCAGGATCGGCGCCCACAGGCTTTTCAGCAATTGCCCGTGGCACAACTTTTCTCTTTGTTGTGCGCTTTCTCTTCAGAATGGTCCCTAAGGCTTGGGACTCATCCTTAGCTGTCTCCTTTTCCGTCGTCGCCAACTTGTTTCCACCAGGAACACTAGCAACTTCAGGATTCCCCACTTCCAGCTCAGGGGTCTCCTCATTCTTATCTGCCTGCTCAACAAGCTTGTCAGTAGTAGTCTCATCAGTATCAGATTTATGGCCTTGTCCTTCTGGCCCTCTTTCTTCTTCAGTCACCTTCACCTCTTCAGAAACATCATCCTGCTTCTCATCAACCTTCACACTAGCACTCTCCTCATCTTGAACTTCTTCACTTTTAGGGTTCTCTTCCACAACATTCCCTAACAACACCTCTTGATTGAGCAGAGGCTTGACAGAAGCTCTCTCTGGCTCAACCAGACGGTCCTCTTCAGGCAACCGCTGATTTGACTCAACTGCGGGCTCAATGGGGCCTTTGCCTGAAGTGACAAGGTGCGTTCTTCCTCTACAACTTGCTTCTTCTTCTTACTCTTTGACTTCTTTTTCTTCCTTCTCTCAGCCTTAGCAGATGACTCAGGCTTTTCTGCACTTGGCTCTTGTTCAGGGTGAACTTCTTCTTCAGCAACACAAGGTAAAATCTCTCTAGGGAAAGGAGGTATCGGTCCAACATGCTTATTTGCAGGCAGGCAATACTCAAACTGCAGCTCCATCCAGTGACTAAATTTATTATTCCAAGCATAGTAGGCTTGCATATCCCTTTGCATCTTGGATAGCAGAGCCATGACATTGATGCGATATTTCTGCAAGTGCACAGATATATCGTGTAGTTATAAAAGATTATCGATCCCACAGAGACCAAAAGTCGAGCTTATCGTTATCTAATGTTACTATGTAAATCTAAGGCTAATGATTAATTGAGAGAGAGTTTATTTGCTTAAATAAATTAATTAGACTTAACGAAACTAAAATGTTACTTTTTGTTGCTTCAATGGATTCGGTAATTAAATTGTGTTTAGGGAAAAAGTTTACTTTTTAACAAATTGAAATTGATTTAAAGATACGCTTCTCACACTCTCGCACTATTGATTAATATCATATAGATATAATATAAATGCTTCACTCTCGCTCTCACACTTACTTATAAAAATACTTTTTGAAAATCAATTCAATTTAACTAGTTTTCACAAAACAATATTAGTTTAAAAATATAGGTCTCACGCCGTCGCGCTATTGAACTGATATCATATTAAATAAATCAATGATTTACTGTCGCTCACTCATTTATTTATAAAATATTTTTTGAATACTAATATAGTTTAATTAATTTTAAAGAGTTGTCGCGGTGTTTAAAATTAATGTCCAGTTTTTACTATCTAGTATAAATCTCAAACTGTCGCGCTATTAATTTATACTTTAGTTAATTTTCACCGTCGTGCAAAATTATAGTCTATCGTTTAATTAAAAACTGATACAGAAATCTAGTTTTGAAAAATAAATTACAAATCAATTACCGAACCCAAATCTGCTTCTAATTCACATTCCAGTTATATTAAATTAGCTAGACATAATGGTAAATAAAAGTATCATGATTAAATAAATAACAATTATATCGAATAAAAACATAACAGGTATGGTGATAAAATTGAAACTGAAATAAAATTAATAAACCAAATTGCAATAACCGATAATAAAGAAAAAAAACATAAATAGAATAAAAAAATTAATATAAATGAGTACTGGAATTAATAAGGGAAAACTTACATAGTAACCAAAACTGCAAACTCAATTCAGCAATAGACTTAAATCTAAAATTATAACTATTTCTCTTAAGCTCTAAAAATATTCCGTGAAGTCCAAAAAAATACACTGAGTGATGTTCTATTTATAAGTGGAATTGTAAATGATCGTTTGCCAAAATTATAGGAACGTGGGTGCTGAAAACTTGGAACCATGACCGGCAGCACAAGAGGTGGCTGATACACATGCTTCACGTGTACCAAATAAAAAGGGAAGTTGGGCGCCATAATAGGGATGATGGACGACACTCTTATTTAATTGTGCAGGTTCCACTTTTGTTTCATTGTGGGTTGTTTGGGCTGGGCTTGTTGCTTGGTCCTTTAACTTTTAGTCCCATAAAACTCATGTTTTGCTAAATTTCGGCTGCATCTGTATTTTTATAAAAAGTAATAATTTTTTTATTAATACTACGATAATTCATAAAAAATATTAAAATACTTAGACAAATAATATTAAATAAATAGTCCATTTTTAGGTGTTATCAGACATCTGGAGAGCTAGTGGCAGCAGGCAACTGCAGCCTTAGCTTTCACCCAGTATTTCCCTTAATCAGCACTTCAATTGCTCTTCCATCAAAACCACCGGTTGGCTTGAAAACCTCGTTCCTTTCACAATGGGGTACCAGTTGTTTCCTACACAGCCCAGAGATCAAACAGGGGTAATACAGCATACCTTCCTTCTTCTGAGAACATAAAGCTATCTCCTTAGCTATTAGCTTTCCAACATTCACATATTGCAGGGCAGTAGTATAGTGCAACAACACCAGTCTTGCCTTATTGTCTGTTTCATTGTGAGCAGCAGGCAAGACAGAATGATTCATAAATTGGTACCACACCCTCATAATAGGCTTCAAATTTATCCTCTTCACAGTCCACTCATTCACACCATTCTTGTAATTCCAATCTGTCCCTTCAATCGTTAAACTCTTCATGATGCTTGTCATCTCCTCATCAGACAAGGTGGCTAAAGTGGCTTCATATTGATCTTCTCCATCCTTAATCCCAAAGAAACGGTTGATGTTGGCTTCAGAATAGAGAATTCCTTTGCCTCTAACGACCACTTCCTTCTTCTTCTAACTTGGGTTGGTGAGATTTGCATAGAACTCCTTCACCATTTGAGCATTATAAGCGGATGGCTGCTTTGCTAACTTCTTCTAGCCAAGCTTGTTGATAATGTGAGACAATTCTTCAGGAATCATAGTATCATCATCTTCAAAACTGCTTATGAATCCTCGGTCTGTGAAGAACGATTTGGCAGAGATGAAGTTGGTGTAACATTGTTCAGCTTCAATGTCGACGAAGGTATCAAAATAGGAATCATTGTTCGAGCTATGAGAAGCCATGGTTGAATGTAGTGATGGAAATTTGGTAACTGAAGTATTTGTGAGAGAGAGTAGAGAACTGGGAAATTTGAGAAAAATAGGATTTGTGAAAGTGTTTTAGGGTTGAGAAATGGGTAATTGTATATTAGTGGGTGAAGATTAAAAATTTGAGTGAATCTAATCAAAGATCCATTGCAAAATAATTAACCGGTGAGGTATTTGAGGTAATGATGGCAGTTGAAAAAGTAATGGGTAGCAGTTACAACCGGTCACTCTATCGAAAAGCATTAGTCACAGTCGGCGCGTGAAGTAACTCGCCTGACACGGCTATAATTATCGGACAGGACAGATGTCCTAGACAACTAGTTATGAGGATCACGATTTATTGCAGTACTAAAGTAAATAAAAGCAATAAATAACACCAGTGATTTGTTAACCCAAATCGGCGCTAAACAGCCCTACTCTGGAGGATACCAATCCAGGAAGTGAACACTACTACTCCGAATCAATACTTAGTATTACAACACTACCAAACACCTTTTGGAATGTACGCCTTTTCTTAATCCTAGTAATCTTCTACTCAAGGGCTAACTCCCCCTGAATATGAGAACCTACCCAACTCCCTCTAATCACTAATCCCAAGTGACGAAACAACTTTAAACTTTACAGTTTAAAAGACCAAGTTGAATGACAACATTCAACGACTCAAGGCTACCAAGTATCAAGAACAATACAAGGAGCTACTAATGTTTTGCACAGTGGGCACAAAGCTTTGGACTCACAATCTTCAGTTATTGTGGGTTAAGTTTTAAGCTCTATGTTGAGTCCTTTATATAGGCGTGCAATTCTTCAGATAGTCTTCAGTCTTTCAGATGCACTCAAATAAGAATTAGTTTTAAAACAAACTTGTTTTAAAACAAACTCCACAAAGATAAAGAATCAATCTCTATCCACTAATTAAATATGAATCCAATCGTATCTAACACATAAGATTAATAACAAACTTCATCATTAATCCGAATCTCAGCTTGTTACTAAAAGATTCACGTTTTATTCAAATTAAAACAAACACGCGCGCTTAATGGATAAGCATTATCTTTTAAGCTGAACTGGGTCAAGATGTCCTACCCACATGTCTTGAGACATCTTGTTCGACATGCTGCCTATGCATGCTCTGAACCCAGTGACAAGATGTCTAGGACATCTTGTTCAACATGTTGCATCTGCACATTTTCAATATGCACAAGTGGTTTAGACTTAATTACTTCAGCATTGGTGCTTCAGTTAAGTCACTCTAACCAAGTTGTTTTAGCCTTATGATGCAGCCAATCTCAGAAGAACTACAATTCATCTAAAAGATCTACAGCCCCATAAGGATAACTTTTCAAAAGTTTAAATGGGCCTGACCATCTAGATTTCAACTTTCCAGGGAATAACTTTAAACTTGAATTAAAAAGTAATACTTGTTGTCCCTCAACTAAAACTCTTTTTTTAATCTTTTTATCATGCCAAGCTTTTGTTCTAGCTTTATATAACTCAACATTCTCATATGAAAACATTCTATGTTCCTCCAACTCATTTAGTTGCAGTAGTCTTGCCCTACCAGTTGCCTCGTAGTCAAAATTTCACTTTTTAGTGGCCCAAAAGGCTTTACCTTGAAGTTCAATTGGTAGGTGGTATGCTTTACCAAAAACTAATCTGAATGGGGACATTCCCAAAGGTGTTTTATAAGCTGTTCTGTAGGCCTATAGAGCATCATCCAAGATCTTAGACCAATTCTTTCTAGAAGGGTCTACAACTTTTTCTAAAATCCTTTTTATCTCTCTATTGGATAGCTCTGCTTGCCCACTAATCTGAGGATGATAAGCAGTGGCAACTTTATGTTTCACCCCATATTTGGCCAGCAACTCCTCAAATACTTTATTGCAAAAATGAGAACCTTCATCACTGATGATGGCTCTAGGAGTGCCAAAACGGGTGAAAATATTCTTTTTCAAAAAATTAGTTACCACTCTAGCATCATTAGTGGGGGTAGCAATTGCTTCAACCCACTTGGAAACATAATCCACAGCTACAAGAATGTATAGATTTCCAAAGGAATTAGGAAATGGTCCCATGAAGTCAATATCCCAAACATCAAATAATTCAATTTCTAAAATGTTGGTAAAGAGCATCTCCTGTCTATTGGAAACATTACCTACCCTCTAACATCTATCACATTGTTTCACAAATTCATAAGAATCTTTAAACAGGGTTGGCCAGAAACATCCAGATTGCAATACCTTAGCAGCAGTTCTAGTGGTTCCAAAATGCCCACCATAAGGTGCTGAATGGCATTTTGTCAACACTAGAGTTGTCTCTTGGCCTGCTACACATTTTCTCAATATTTGGTCAACACATTTTTTATAAAGAAAAGGTTCATCCCATAAATAATCCATAGCTTTATGGAAAAATCTTTTTCTTTGTTGGGAATTGAATTATGGGGGAACTACTTTGCTAACTAAATAATTGACAATGTCAGCATACCAAGGAGTCATATCTCCAGTTATCGCAAGTAATTGCTCATATGGGAATTCTTCCTTAATCACATACCTTTCTTGATTCTGCACTTCATCTGGGAGTCTTGACAGGTGATCTGCCACTTGGTTTTCTACTCCCTTCTTATCTTTAATTTCCAGATCAAATTTTTGTAAAAGCAAAACCCATCTGATTAATCTTGGCTTAACATCCTTCTTTGCAGTGAGGTACTTGATGGTTGAATGATCAGTGTAGACTACCACCTTGGTACCAACCAAAAAGGATCTGAACTTATCAAAGGCAAATACCACAACCAATAACTCCTTTTCAGTTGTTGTGTAGTTGAGCTGAGCTTCATTAAGTGATCTGCTTGCATAGTAGATGGAATGAAAAGCATTGTCTTGCCCCTGCCCCAGCACATCTCCAATAACATAGTCACTAGCATCACACACGAGTTCGAATGGTTTGGACCAGTCTGGTGAAATGATAACTTGTGCCGTGATTAAAGCTATCTTCATAGTATTAAAAGCTTTCAAACAATCTTCATTGAAGTCAAATGGAACATCATGCTGCAACAGTTGGCATAAAGGCTTTGTAATCTTAGAAAAATTCTTGATAAACCTTCTATAGAAACCAGCATGACCCAAGAATCTTCTAATTCCTTTCACATTTGAAAGGGGAGGTAACTTCTCAATAACTTCTATCTTGGCTTGATCCACTTCCAATCCCATTTTTGAAATTTTGTGCCCTAACACAATACCTTCTCTGACCAAGAAGTGACATTTCTCCTAGTTGAGAACTAAATTGTTCTCTTCACATCTGATTAACACTAGTTCCAAATTGGTGAGGCAATCATGAAATGATTCTCCAAAGACAAAAAAAATCATCCATGAAAACTTCCATTGCTGATTGAATTAAATCTGAGAACAGTGCCATCATACATCTTTGAAATGTAGTAGGTGCATTACAAAGCCCAAATGGCATTCTCCTAAAAGCAAAAGTATCATAGGGACAACTAAAAGCAGTCTTCTCTTGATCTTCAGGAGCTATGGCTATTTGGTTGTAACCAGAATAACCATCTAGAAAACAATAGAAATCTTTACCAGCCAGTCTATCTAGCATTTGATTTATTAAAGGCAAGGGAAAATGATCTTTCCTTGTGGCTTTGTTCAACTTCCTATAGTCCATGCAGATTCTCCATCCAGTCACAGACCTTGTTGGCAACCACAGTCATGCCTCCTTTCTTTGGTACACATTGAACATGGCTTACCCACACACTATCAGAAATAGGGTATATGATACCAGCATCTAACCATTTAATGATCTCTTTCTTCACTACTTCCTTCATGATGGGGTTGAGTCTTCTCTGGCATTCCACACTATTCGTAGCATTGTCTTCCAGCAGGATTCTATGCATACAAACAGTTGGACTAATCCCTTGAATATCAGCCATTTGCCAAGCTATGGCCTTTATGTGTTTCTTGAGGATGGCCAACAGACTTGACTCTTGTTCTTCTGTCAATTTAGCAGCTATGATGACAGGTAACTGCTGATTAGTCTCCAGAAATGCATACTTCAAATGACTTGGTAATTGTTTCAACTCCAGATCAGGTGGCTTCAAAACTGAGGGGATATTCACCTCCTGGTCTTCTCTAGGGATCTCTAAAACTTCATACTTGTCAACCCAAAGTGCCTTGGGCTTAGTTGGATCTTCATCTTCATTAACTTCTTGTGCCAATTCCTTGTCTTCAAGTACAGCTAACTCATTATCAAATGGGTCATGCCTCTTTCCAAATTGTTTCTAAACCAATGAATCCCAACATTGCAATAAGGAAACATCTTCTATTTCTTCAACAGGGTACTTCATTGCTTTCAAAATATTGAAGGTGACTTCTTGAGCATTGACTCTCATTGTGTGTTCTCCTTTTTCTACATCAATTAATGTTTTGCCAGTTGCAAGGAATGGCCTTCCCAATAAGATATGGGTATCATCATCAGCATTGAAATCCATTATGATAAAGTCAGCAGGGAAGACAAACTTGTCTACCTTTACTAACACGTCTTCAATTTTACCTTGAGGGTAACATATACTTCTATCTGCTAACTGAAGTGCCACTGTGGTAGGTCTTGCAGCACCAATTCCTAACTTCTTGAATATGGAAAGTGGCATAAGATTGATACTAGCTCCAAGGTCACACAGTGCCTTTCCAATGTAAACATGACCAACGGTGCAAGGGATGGTAAAAGAACCTGGATCTTTCAATTTGGGTGGAATTTTCCCTTGTACTATTTGGCCGCACTCTTGAGTAAGTGCTACTGTTTCAAACTCACCAATCCCCTTGCTCTTTGTAAGCACATCCTTCATGAACTTAGAATAGTTTGGCATTTGCTGAATTACTTCAATGAGAGGAATGTTGATATGCAATTGCTTCATGATCTCTATGAACTTGTCAAATTGCTTTTCTTCTTTGGCGCTTCTTAGTCTTTGAGGAAATAGAGGTGGTGGTCTTTCTCTTTCTAAAACAGGGCTACTCTTGGTAGTAGCTTAAGAGGAAACCAGAGTCTTGTCTTTTGGTGAGTCAGGTGCCTTTTCAGAACTGGTTTTCTTTGAACTAACAACAGGGGATAACTGTTGATTTGACTGTGAGACAGTTGGGTCTTCAGCCAACCTTTCTTGAGCATCTTCAATTTAAATTGTCCCCATGCTTGGTCCTTCATACTCTGTTCCACTCCTCAAAGTTATCATCTTGCATGTTTCTTTGCCTTTATATTTTGAGGTAGAAGCAGGTGTTTCAGTAGTGCTGGGCAAACTTCCACTTGGTCTTTGAGTAAGAGTCGTGGCTATTTGGCCCATCTGATTCTCTAGATTTTTGATACTTGAAATTTCGGCACTACCAGTAGACAGATGTGATAGCAGATGTTGTAACACTTGTCGCAACAACGTTGGACGGGGAGACAGATGTTACCACGTTTGTCTCCACGAGAGTTAACTGAACAAATAATAATGCAATAATCAAAAGCAGAAAGTAAATTGCACGCGTGGTTTTTTAACCCAGTTAGGACGCAACTACTCCTAATCTGGGGGATACCAATCCAGGAATGAATCCACTATAATAGTATTGATTCAGAGTCTAACTACCCGTTAACCCTCCTCACTCAATCACTATCTGTGCAAACTCTACCTAGGCCTAACCTAGATATGACCAGCCCAGGTCACTTCCTTAACAACGATGCTACACCACACCGTCATACACCTACCAGGGTATAAAACACACTTCCAATGAATGGTTGTTTGGAGACACCCTCCTAGACAGCTAAACACTTTTGCCTAAAGGCTTCAAGTGCTAGACTCACTAACTCTTTGCTTCAAAGCTTCAGAGATAGTAACATTACAACTCAATAAACATAGTCCTAAGCATGCATCAATGGAATGCACGAAAGGCTCACAACGAGACTCGATTTTGACACTAAACCCTAAAACCAAATACGGCTTAACTCTCTTAGAGAACTAGGTCTTGGCCTTCATATATTTATAGTCCTTAGTTGCTTGGACTACAAGAAATATTTGGGCTTCAGAATCCTTGTTGAAAACGCATGTCTTGATCTCTTTCAAGAATAAACCTTGAACCAAAAGATTTGATTTGAAAATATATTGTCACATATTTTCAAAATAAATCTTTCCAAATATAGCTTCAGCAATTAGCGAGATTCCCATTGTCTTGGCGCGCAAGCTAAACCTGAAACAAAGAAATTAGGGTTCAAAGAAAAGGCGGCGCGCTGAAAGGCGCGTACTAGGGTTCCAAGTCCAACTGGCAGTGTTGCTGACAGATGTTACCACATTTGTCACCACTTTTGGACTAGCATCTTGTTTTTGCAAAATGAAGCCAACATTAAAAACCCAACAATCTCCCCCTTTGGCAAATTTTGGCTAAAACAACCTTAGCACGTTCTGGAGAGAAATCTTCAGCAAATTCCTTCAACTTTGATTAAGTGATTTGATGAAGAAGGAACTTCACATTTTGCAATATGTTACACTAGGTAACGTACAAAAGATCAGAGGCAGCGGTGATAGATGCTGCTAGCCTCAAGGTCAACACTTAGAAGAGATAGTCTCTTATAGTGGACTCAAATATGGAACATTGAGTTCCTTACAGATGATCTTACCACATAGACGTGGCTCAGGAAAAATAAATCCCTGATATCCTGAGAACCTAAATTCCCAGTAAAACATGCAAGTGCAGAGAACACAAGCACAAGTATTGCCAATGTGCAAAGAGCACAAGGCACCATCAGATGTGACAACATCTGTCACCACACCTGGTCTTCAGTCTTCAAGACTCTTTCAGTCTTCAAGAGAAATACAAGCTCAGTATTTGAGCACACACCAGTAGTACGCTAGATAGTGATACCTAGCTTATCACTCCCCCTGGAGTCATGCATACTGAGAAACCAAGTTTCCCAGACATAGGGTGCAACTTGCTTGCACTAGCAACCTATAACCTGCTTGAGAGAGTATAAGGATTACTCCCCCTTAACACCTGCATTACCTATTACTCCCCCTGAGTATAGTACCTGTGTAAAAATTATTTTGAAATTACACTAATACCACAACCTGTCTTGTGTACTCACATGTTGGCACATTTGACACACCTGGACCTGCCAGAACCAATACTACTCCCCCTTTTTAGCCAATAAATTTGACATTCAAAAGTCAAGCATTTCAGATTAAAGGCAAAGTACTTAGAATATAACCACACAGAAATATAACCAGAGTGTAGCAGGATTACAAAACCACAAGCACACGTAGGTGCTACAAAACAATATTCAGGGCATAGCCCACACAATTAGACAATTAAGAAAAAATTACACTAGAGGGCCCAAAGCACCTCAAACAACAGGACTTCCTTCAGAGCTTTCTCCTTCCTCTTCCTCTTCTTCTTCTTCCTCCACATCAGGCTCAGCTTGCCCAGCATTTATTTCCTGCTGAAGAGCTAGGATAACCCTATCCACTTTGTACTTCTTCTCACCCAGGGCCTTGCTCACATCCTTCAGTTCAACTATCATCTGCCTTTTTGTAAGGGGTGGAGATGGTTCCTGGCCAGATGAGGTACCCATGTCGACCACATGTGACCCCTGTATCAACCTGTAATCCAAAGTCATAGCAGATTCCCTCTTGCAGGGTATATTAGTACCCCTAAGGATACTAGGATGTTGCTTAATCATGATTCCACACAGTATGGTGGGAAAAGCAATAGGCATCTTAATTGCCATAGTCTTAGCATGCTGAATAGTTTGATTATAGACATAAAGGCCAAAATCAAATTTCGTTTTAGTTCCTACAGCATAGACAATCTTACCCAAACCTGTGGCAACATCATAGGAGTGTGTTGTTGGCACCCAGTTGGTAACAGCTATGGAAGAAAGTTTGTCCTTCCTGGGCCAGCTCTTTAGCACACCTCCAGTTATTGTCTTGCACACAGTGTTGTCAGACACATTCAAACCTGCAACTTCTTCAACTTCCCTCTCCAAGTATTCATTCACAACAGTTGGGGAGAAAGCAATCTCAAATCCCCTCATAAATACCTTCATGTACTCGTCACTACTTGCATCATCACAGTCAGTACCTATGTTTACAATGAATTCCTTAACAAGGCGTTCATAACAATTTTCCAGCCCTGTAACAGTCTTCATTAATCCTGCAGCTTCAATCACTTCAGTGATTTCTCCAAATTCCAAAATATCCTTGCTCACATTTCTTTCCTGAGCAAGCCTTCTGTGATAAACATACCTCCACCTTGATGCTCCATCTTCATTGTGGAAGGAAACATTATCCATGGGTGCAGGAGGCACGGCCAAAGGAATTTTCTTCCCACCAATGCTTTTTCTTGACTTTGCAGCAGATGGAACGATCTCCAGTTCCCTTTCAAAGTCAGAGTCACTCTCTGCCCTTTCCTTTCTCTTCAAATCTTTCTTCTTTGCCTCAGTTTGAGGCACCACTTTACTCCAGCCTTTTCTTGGTCCATAGGCCTTTTTCTGCCTAGTTGTGACAGATGGGGCAGCAGCCACCACAGGTGTAGCACTAGTGCTCTTCCCAGTCCTGCTTCGTAGCCTCCTAGCAATGCTAGGTGCAGGATCTTCCTCAACAGTCTTCTTCTTAGAATCAGAGACATCAAGATCAATTGCATCCACAATTTGTTCATCTTCCTCTTCATTTTCTTCAATTCTCATATCATCATCTGGTTCAGAGTCACTAACCACCTTCTTCTCTGGACTCTGGTGAGTGTTGTCTACTCTTTCATCCTTTTGGATATTGTCATCTTTGCTCAGATCTGTTTCAGGATTACATGCATCCTGAATTGGTGCGTCAGATGGGTCATCATGTGACACCTTAGCTTCTTCTTCATTACTTGCCTTAGAAACATCTTCATCAGTATCACCCTTTGGATCTGATGATTCTTTCTCAACTACAGCAGCAGTTCCTTTGGTAACTGAATCACTCTCCCCTGGTTTTTCAGTCGGATTCTCTTTTCCCATTTCTAGGGTTTCATTACCCTCTTCTTGAACCTCTTTCTCTGGTGACTCCTTGACAGAAGTGTCAACATTGCTAGTGTCAAGAGGAGTTTCATACAGATCAGTCATGCTCAAGGCTCTCTTAGTACCCTTGCTCATCTTGGATTTTCTGCCCTTGGTTTTCACAGATTTGAACGAAGCAGATGGAGAGTCGGATATGCTTACTTTCGAGGATTTGCTCTTTTTCGATTTCGACTTCTTACTCTTCTTCTTCTTTTCGGATGTTGAAGGAATTGCAGTTAGAGGCACAGCATGAATGATGTTATCTTCACTTCTTTCGATCGGGGAGTTTTCTCTATGTTCATCAGTAACAGGAGATGTTTCTCTGTAACTTGCCGTGATGATGTTTGAATTTGTTTGAGAGTTTTGAATGTGGATCGGTTGAGTGAGGGTAGGACGAGAGCGATTGATGTTTGCAAGTTTAGAGGAGCGTTTTGATGTTGGAAGAGCAAATGAGAGTGAAAGTTTGGATTGTTGCCCGTTAAGAGAAGTTATCGATTTGTTTCCATCATGATCGCGTTTGTTACCGTTGGGAATAGTCGTTGCGTGATCATATGACAACTGCTGCAAGTAACCGCCTTGGCAAATTTCGAAATTGCCCCTTAGCTGTCTCAATTGACTAACATAACGGGAATGTGAGAAGTCACGAACTGCTTTTGAATTTTGATCTATCCGCTTTACACAACACATCTTTCTACCAATCGGAGGTGCTCTAGTAATTGATTTCGTGTGGCAAGAGGATTTGTTCCTTCCTGATTGAGCTTTGTTTCCAAAGGTAATTTTATCTCCTGTGATGTTGTTCTCAGGTGCCACCACATATGTCTCACATAGAGGCTGTTGTATCATATCTTCATCAATTTTAACATTAGCCATCATACTTACCTCTGTTTGATTTTCTGACTCAAGCTTGTCTATCCAATCTTTCGACTCTACTAGCAGCCTGTAAGGATCCATTAGGTAGTGACTTTCACTAACCATTATTGGAACTCTACTTTTCCTTGAGGTAGACAGATGGTGCACCGACTGTCTCCACTTCTTGAGTTGTTCACGATTACTCTGTTGTCTAGTGAGAGTTTCATGAGTAAATTCTTCAACTTTCATCCGCATAGGGTCTTCTTCAGTGATGTTAGTTGACTCTTTGTCCTTTGATGTGATCCAGATATAAGTATTAGCCCTAGCTCTTTTTCCTTTCATAATCACATCTCCATTATCATCTTCTACAAGGCATTCAATTTTGGTGAATGTCACTTTGCAGCCTTGGTCACAAAGTTGGCTAATACTAATCAAGTTTGCCTTAAGACCTTCAACAAGTATGACATCATTAAGCTTAGGTATCCCATCTTTAGTTAGGTTACCTCTTCCCTTAATTTCTCCTTTTTCTCCACCACCATAAAAGACAAATTTTGCAGGGTGAGGTTGCAAATTGGTTAAAAGATCTTCCTGACCTGTCATGTGTCTGGAACACCCACTGTCAAAATACCAGTCACTTTTAGAAGCTCCCTCAAATGTGTGAGTCATCATACACATATTCTTTGTCCCTGTGCTTTTAGACCCTGATTTGGGTTTTGCGAGCTTTTTGGGGTAACCGTATAACTTATAGCAAAACGGCCTTATGTGTCCTTTAATACCACAGTGATGACACACCCATGTACGTCTTTTGTTGTGAGGTTTAGATTTCTGCATTGGTATGGGATGTTGCAACATCTGACTCTTCATAGTGGGGTCATGTTTATTTACTGCTGGAACAAACTTCCTTTCAGTGATGGGTTGTTGTTTATTTAGGAAGCTTTGTTTGTATCCAATCCCCCGACAGTTTCCTGGCTTTTGACCTACTCCAAGTATTTCTTCCAGCGTGTCTGTACCTGTGTTGAGTGATCTGAATTTCTCGTCCCACTTACATAGCTTAGAGTTAGCAAGAGTCTCCTCTTCAGTCGGCTTAGATATATGAACTAAGTGTTCATTTCTTTCAACTTGGAGTTGCAGAATGAGATTCTTCTGTTCTTCTTGAATTTTCTTCATCTCACCATTTTTGATATGCAGCTTCTTGAAGAGCCCAGCTAGCTGATCATATTCCTCATCTTCAGTATTCTCATATAATGAGCATACTCCAGTCATGGCTGTGATGATCTTACCTTCTTCTATACCAAAGTCTCCTTTCCCTCTTAAGTTATTCATATTGCTTCGCTGTCTCTTAGAGTATGTAGGGCATTCAGATATGTGATGTCCAGATCCCTTACATTCATCACATTGATTGAAACCTTTTTGATCTGTGTCCTTTCCCTCTGTTTTTTAATTTTCTTGAACTGTCTTCCTATGAAAGCTAGGGTGTCTGGGATGTTGTATCCTTCTTCTTCTGAGTCCAGATAGGTCGATATGAAACTGCTTTCCTTATTCCCTTTTTTTGCTCTCTCATTTATACCCATTTCAAAGGTTAGCAATGACCCTACTAGCTCATCCATTTTTAATTTGGATATATCATGAGCTTCTTCAATGGCTGTGACCTTCATGTCAAATTTCTTTGGCAAGGATCTGAGCATTTTCCTTACTAGTTTTTCTTCACTAATCTTTTCTCCTAGGGCTTCAAAAGAGTTAGCAAAATCAAGTATGTTCATGTGAAAGGTGTGTACACACTCATCTTCCAACATATGTAGGTTCTCAAATTTGGTAGTCAGTAGTTGCAGTCTTGACATTTTGACCTTAGAGTTGCCTTCATGAGTTGTCTTCAGCACCTCCCATGCCTTTTTAGCCTCAGTGCACTACTTGATGAGTCTAAACATGTTCTTGTCCACACCGTTAAAAATGGCATTCAAGGCTTTGCTATTTCCTAAAGAGAGGTTATCCTCTGTTTCAGACCAATCAGCTTCTGATTTCAGCATAGTAGTTTCTTTTCCATCTTTGTCACATATCATAGGATGCTTCCATCCAGTAACAACTACCTTCCAAGTTCTTCCATCCAAGGACTTAAGAAAGGCACACATTCTTGCTTTCCAATAGTCATAATTAGTACCATCCAGCAAAGGTGGTCTATTTACCATACCTCCTTCCTTATCCATCTGACCAGAATTTGTACCCTGGATCTCACCCAAGTACAGGCAGGGTGCCTGCTCTGATGCCAATTGAAATTCCGGCACTATCAGTAGACAGATGTTATAGCAGATGTGCTAACACTTGTCGCAACAACGTTGGACTGGGAGACAGATGTTACCATGTTTGTCTCCACGAGAGTTAACTGAACAAATAATAATGCAATAATCAAAGGCAGAAAGTAAATTGCACGCGTGGTTTGTTAACCCAGTTCGGATGCAACTGCTCCTAATCTGGGGGATACCAATCCAGGAATGAATCCACTATAATAGTATTGATTCAGAGTCTAACTACCCGTTAACCCTCCTCACTCAATCACTATCTGTGCAAACTCTACCTAGGCCTAACCTAGATATGACCAGCCCAGGTCACTTCCTTAACAACGATGCTACACCACACCGTCATACACCTACCGGGGTATAAAACACACTTCCAATGAATGGTTGTTTGGAGACACCCTCCTAGACACCTAAACACTTTTGCCTAAAGGCTTCAAGTGCTAGACTCACTAACTCTTTGCTTCAACGCTTCAGAGATAGTAACATTACAACTCAATAAACACAGTCCTAAGCATGCATCAATGGAATGCACGAAAGGATCACAAAGAGACTCGATTTTGACACTAAACCCTAAAACCAAATACGGCTTAACTCTCTTAGAGAACTAGGTCTTGGTCTTCATATATTTATAGTCCTGAGCTGCTTGGACTACAAGAAATATTTGGGCTTCATAATCCTTGCTGAAAACGCGTGTCTTGATCTTTTTCAAGAATAAACCTTGAACCAAAAGATTTGATTTGAAAATATATTGTCACATATTTTCAAAATAAATCTTTCCAAATATAGCTTCAGCAATTAGCGAGATTCCCATTGTCTTGGTGCGCAAGCTAAACCTGAAACAAAGAAATTAGGGTTCAAAGAAAAGGCGGCGCGCTGAAAGGCGCGTACTAGGGTTCCAAGTCCAACTGGCATCAGCTGGCAGTGTTGCTGACAGATGTTACCACATCTGTCACCACTTTTAGACTAGCATCTTGTTTTTGCAAAATGAAGCCAACATTAAAAACCCAACAATACTAACTCCTTGGTCTAAGATTTGATTCTTGGCTTCAACAGTAAAATTCTTTGTCTTTTGCATAAAATTCTTCAGTATTATCTCCAGTTGACTACCAGACTGTTGAGAAAAACCTGGGGCTACAACAGGTGCTTTTTGTTGAACTTGTTGATTTTGTGCATTTGCCCAAGAGAAATTATGATGGTTCCTCTAACTAGGATTATAACGATCACTGTATGGATTGTTATTCTTGTTGAAATTTTTGACATAGTTGACTGACACAGGGTTTGCAGGACATTCTTCATAAAGGTGAGCTCCACCACAATAAACACAAGCTACTTCAGCTAAGTCTGTAACTACTTTGACTGGGTGACAGGAAACTGTAGGCAAGGCAGGTGGTGTGAGTAAATTCTTCAACATGTTGTGCATCTGAGCAACTTGAGCAGCAAGGGCTGTTGTTTCACTAACTTCATGGACGCCAGTTGGTTTCTTTGATTGAGTAGGAGCTGGATTTGCTCTGGCTGTAGGCCATTGATAGGTGTTTGCAGTGATACTCTCTATGAGTTCAAAACCTTCTGTGTATGACTTGGAAAGTAAGGCTCCTCCTGATGATGCATCCAACATATTTCTTGAAGATGGCACTAAACCATTGTAAAAAGTTTCAAGCTGAATACATACAGGAATACCATGATGTGGACACTGCCTTAGCATCTCCTTATACCTTTCCCAAGCATTAAACAAAGTCTCATCTTCTCCTTGTCTAAATGAAGTAATATCATTCCTCATCTTTGCATTCTTGACAGGAGGGAAATATTTAGCTAAGAACTTCTCAGCTAGAGCATTCCAAGTAGCAATGGAATTAGGCTCCAGAGAGTTTAGCCAACCTTTAGCTCTATCCCTCAGTGAGTGAGTAGGGAAAAAGCCTAGGTCTGAAAGCATCATCCGTTATTCCAGGTATTTTGAAGTTACTAGCTACATCAAGAAATTGCTTCAAGTGGAGGTGAGGATCTTCAATAGCAGCACCGGAGAATTGACCGACAGTTTGAAGCATTTGGAACATCATTGGTTTGAATTCAAACTGAGCAGCTGTTATCTCATGTCTTACTATCCCAGAGTTCATATCATTTGGATAAAAAATGACATAGTCTCTTATATTCCTTCCTCGGTCATTAGCAATACTGATAACATCAGGCATGTTTCCAGGCTGTGCCATTTCTTCCTCTTCTGATTCTGAGTTATGAAAATCTTCAAGCTCTGCCAGATTCGCTCTCTCTTGGATTTCGCCTTAGAATTCGGAATGTTCTTTCAATTTCAGGATCTGCTCTGAATTCTGGTGATAACAACAAGTGCATACAAATTTCTCGCACACCTGTCTTAACACCACTTGACAGTAAACAGATTAAATCTCAAATAAGCTAAAAACTAAATAAACTAAAAATGGAACCAAATTTCGCACAATCCCCGGCAGCGGCCCCAAAAACTTGATGCGTATTTTAAAGTGTGAATATTTCACTAAGCAATGTGCAAGTATACACAGTCTTATCTGTAGCACAAGTAATAAGAAAAGTATCGTTCCCACAGGGATTGTGATAAGGAAATCTCGCTCCAAGACTAGTTCAATTAGTTTTACACTTATGAGTGATTAAGGTAACAAAATAACAATTTAGAGTTGCAAATAACTTAAAGAAACAAATGATTAAAAGAGTGTGAGAAAACAATTGTGAAAGCATGTTGAACTTATGATCCATTTAATATCCAGCTTAACATGTGTGTGATGAGATAAGTGAAGGCAAGACTCCTGCAAGCAACTCTTGCCTTATGGTGTATGTCTACAACGTTAGATAATGTAATGAGTGATAAGATGAATCCTATGTCTAGGTCATACTTACTTCATTACAGTTCAAAAAACACGTGGTTGTATTCTTACTATGGCCTTAAAGCTTATATCTAAGACTTCAAGTAGAGAATATATGTCTATACCTCACTTAACCATATTAGTTCGTTAAATCCATTCATTATTAGATGTCTCATAATAACAAACTTGTATTCAAACCTAAGTTGATCCGTCCTAGATATGAATATATTACAAAATAACAAATGAACTAAAAGAGCATACAAACACACATCACATCACATAAACATATTAAACTTTTAATTAAACTTCGCATAACTTCAACATTAAGAGGTTAGCTCATGATGAGCATAGAAACCATAACAACCAGAGAGATAAGATTACACATAAAAATGAATTCTTAAATGTAAACCTACAGCTGAGATGGCCTTAGAGATGATGTCTCAAGCTCCAAGTCCAGCAGCAGACTAGACTCTAATTGTCAGCAGCAGCGGCGCACCATAAACGTCTTAGGGTTCTTCTTTCTTCACAACGGCTGAGCTCTCTAACTTTAGGGATTAAGGCACCTTTATATAGGACAATCTCTTGGATCATGGGCCTCCCTAAATCCGAGGATAAGACAGCCCAAAGGAATAAAACATATTCCCCCAATGATTAGTACAATGACAGCACAATCTGCACATGGGAAATCTGCCAGTTGTCCTTCCTCGCGTTAGCGCCCGTTCGTATTCCTCATCTGACGTGGCGGCTTTTGACTGCGTTGACCGGTCAGCAGCCTCTTGTGGTTGTACGGAATGGTTGTCTTGACTGTAATTATCATTTTCCTTGGCTCTTGAACCTTTTCAATGGTCCAGTGGTCTGTCTTGACACCAAATGACTCTAGAGCTCTCTTTATATGAAGAGATTACATAAAAATCCTAAATACATGCTAGACTCATAATTGGCATAAAATAAACCTAAACATTGAATACAAAACCATATTAGCAGGTAACAGAGCAACTAAAAAGCTGTAATAATACTCACATAAAGTGAGTTATCACTAGCCAAGGGAGTTACTTGGTGGCCAAGTTAAAAATATAGTTTTATTTTTGCACAAAATCTACCTATCGTAGTACGATGGGGCCATCGCAGTACAATGGCTTGCTGAGGCCCATTTAGAAAAGTATAAATAGAGCTCCTCTCCCTAATTGTTATTCATTCAGAAATTTGAGGACTTTCTCTATACTTAGAGTAGTTCTAGAGGAGCTCTACAGGAGAAACTTTCCCCCTTTACGGAATAACCATCCTTTGCAAGGTAATCTCTTTCTTTAGGTTTTTATAGTTTTTATTCTTGTAATTTAAATGATGTAATCTTTTGTAATAGATATTTAGGGTTGTGGTGGAGAAGATGAACCCCCCTATGAATATTTGGAGTCTTTGATTGGGTCCTAAGTTATAATAAATGTTGTTTAGTACTATTTGTCTTATTTATTTTCCTGCTATAATTATGTTTCCAAAGTCTTGCCGGATAGAGGAAACGCTCACAAAATCGATTATTAGGAACATAATAAACTAATAATGGTCTGGAACTTGTAGTAAATAAATCTAGGGGTATAGGGACGGTAACATCCTGAACTACCTTCGAATTGAGACGGTAAAGGAGAAATCAGGAACTTGTTTAGAACGGAGCAGTTAGAGAGTGAATAGTCTGATACTAGGCCCTAGAGGCATTGGATGGTCGATGGGCATAATGCATATGTATAAATAACTCGGATTGTAGTTAGGGTATGTGACAAACGAGATAGGCACTCGTAGGTATCCTAGTTATAATTTAGGGAAACATTATATATATATATTAGGGCAATAGTAAGGTATTGCCACTTCAAGAATAGAATCGACGCTGCTTGTTAGACTAGATAACTATGTTATACACCAATCAGGATGAATAGTAGTAGGGGAGGGACTCCAAACCACCATACCTATACTTTATATTTCTGTCTCAACTTTACTTTTCTGTACGCATTTCACAATTTTTATAAAACCCTTTTTAAAACCCAAAGCGAATGCAAAACCGCAAGCATAGATAACGTTGGTCGTGCGATTGGCACAATCCCCGTTGATACGAACTCATTCTAGACACATAGAGTAAGAATTATTACTCAACGACAGACTGGTACGCTTGTCAGGCCGTAGTCAAGTTTTTGGCGCCGTTGTCAGCGATTGTGTTCAAAATTGCGTAGCTAGATTTATTTAAGTTTGTCAAAAATTATAAAAATACAAACAATTAAAAAATCAAAAAATCTTGTTGATGATTGTACACCTGGATCTGAGAAAGTTCTGGCTAAGGCAAAGTCTTGGTATTTAAGCTATCCTTGTGATCCACCTCACTTACCTGGGAATTTTCATATAGATAGAGATACATGAGACAAACTCAAAAATATATTACTATCTATTCCAATGCTACTAAGGTATTTGTTGAGTGCATTTAAGACAGGTACCCAAGAACATTGAGAACCAAAGGGTTGGTAACAACCAATGAAAGTCAGCACTCTCACAAAAGACTTTGCAGAAAGGTGACGGGAGATCAAGCTAAAAGCTTAAAAGAGGATGCTGCAAAGTATGGACAATGGTTAGGAGGATCATTGGGCCAAGTTGAGAAGATAGAGGCTGTTCGAGATAAAGGGCTGTATAGCAAAAATTGTTTCAAGAAAAGGAACAATCAATGAAGGTGATGTAAGAAAGAGAAGCCATCAGGAATGAACTGTCCACAAAACAGAAGGGCCGATCGTGCTGAATAATAGTAGGGGAGGGACTCCAAACCACAATACCTATCCTTTATATTTGTCTCTATTGGAATATTTCGCAAGTATACGAATTATCAAAAGTAATAAAATATCGATCCCACAAGGATTGAGATTATTTCAACAATGGCTATTGGTTTAGCTAGTAAAAGTAAAATTAAAGACATAGAAAATGGGGGAGTTTTTGCTTTCAAATTGGTTAAAACCACACTTAGAAATTTTATCGAACAATTGGCGGGCGATTGGATCTCTTTGGTTCATTTCATAGTAATAGGATTGGTGAAACATATTATATACTCATGAACTACTCAACTATTTTCTAGATTGAACCAATAAAATGATTATTCCCAATCTCTTGGTCAAATAATCCTCTTACTGAATCACAACTCCTCAATCTCTTTGGTGAATTAGTGGTTAAGTGAAGTTTTCACAAGATTTGGTTCCTAAATCACGATCAATAAACCTAAATCTCTAAAGTGATTATTAATTGTTTAATCATTCCTATGTCCATAGCTAACTTTCATTCTCATGATAAAGCACCTATAAAATCATCACACAGTTTCATCAAATCATATGAAGCATTAAGAGTAAAAGAACAATTGATAGAAAACTAGATCATAACACATTCATATAAAATCAAGTTCACATGTTTCAATCCAAATTACATTGAAAATCTCCTAAAGATTCAATCTAAGAATCTAGCAATTCATTAAGAAATGAGGAATTACATGGAAGATAAGAGAAGATTTCATCATGACAAGAGGTGTTGGATAGTTTCCACTCCTTGATCCTTGCTTGAATCCACTTCCTTTGAGCTCCAATGACCCTTCTTGATCCCAAAATTCGTAACCTCATCAAATGAGACTAAGTTTCCCTTATATAGTGCCAAAAATGGGTCAAAACGTCCAAAACGCGTACCCCACGTAGGCACATGCGTGACACGCGCCCCACATAGGCGTGCCACGCGCCAAGCCAGTGCCAGGAAGTGCACAATGCGTGCCACGCACCAAGCACAGGCATGCCACGTGCCAGACAGGGTGAAGGCAAGCTCAATTTTGTTGTTTTCTTCGTTTGCAAGCTATCTTTCAATTCGCGCCTTTTTCACCTCAACTATGATCGAAAACTCTTCAAGACTCCTCTAAAACATTATTGGAATGATCTTAAAATGTCTAAGTGACGCAAGTCATCACAACCCCAAACTTATCTCGTTCCTTGTCCTCAAGAAACACGTTTATCAACCGAAAAATCACAAAGGTTTGATACCTCCTTTGAATCATGTAATTCTTTTGAGGGTGTGAAAACACATTTCTCATGAAGGTGTGAAAACACAAGAAGGGGGGGTTGAATTGTGTTTTGGGTAGTTTTAAAAACTTCTTTTAAGTTTTGCAACTTATCAGAATTAGCAGCGGAATAGCTTAGAACACAAACAACTTCTTGCGATGGTGAAAGTAAAACAGAGCAAGGAAAGAAAAGATGAACACACAAGATTTATACTGGTTCCTCTCACAAACCGAGAGTAGCCAGTCCCCTTGCACTTCCAAGGGATTTCACTATAATCACACAAGATTACAATTGCTCAAGCCAACTGCAAGAGACTTCCTTTGCTCAAGTAACACAATACAAGAGACTTTTGCTCAAGCTCACAAGCAAGAGACCTCTAAACACAAATAATAAATACAAAGTTTGAACAACTGATAAACAATATCAGAGTTCTTAGAACAAAATAATACAACTTTGAAAACAAGACTTATCTTAGAATTCTTAAAAAGAAAACTAAGGTTCAACAACTGACTAGTCAGAAGTTGAAAACTATTTGTCTTGAATTTTGACATAAGCTCAAGTTGTATCTGAGTTAAAATTGCTCGTTGAAATTCAGCAGTATAACAGCGCTTTTTGTTCTTCGTAAGTATGTTGTTTTGTTGTCTTCAAATTCTTCCTCCTTTTATAGATGATGTTGGAGCGTCTTGAATTTGAGCGGACAAAGATGAAAACAGCTACGTAGTACTGTACTAATATTTTTCATTTGAAATGTGCTTATTCAAATCAAGTAAAGATTAAAATCTGAGCCTTGATTTCGAATATTCGCCCATATCAGGAAAATAAAGATAGTACAACAATACAAACGTCATTGTCATGAGGATAACGGTCTTGAAGATGTTTCTTCTGCCTCTCCTGAATTTGCCATTTAGATGATAGTCGTTATAGAGAATAGAATGTTCTTCTGGAAAATTTTGCTGTTTCATCGTCATCAAAATCTTGAGATATGAGTTCTGCTTCTGATGAGTTCCACTTCTAGTTGACTTTGACTTGGCAACTTCTGGTGACTACAACTTCTGTTGTCATTCTTCAGAACTTGCTTTTTCCCAACTTCTGGGAGCGCTTCATAGTATAGCAACCAGAACTTCAATTTTCTAGTGTATATAAAATTTTAACTTATATACCTGCACACTAGAGTAAATTATTAGTACTCCCTATTGTATATTAATACTATTGTTATCATCAAAACTACTTGGGTTATATTAGAACCAACTTTGTTCCAACACATCATAAGGCTAAAACAACTTGGTCAAAATGCTTTGGCTAAAGCATCAATGCTAAAGCAATTAAGTCTAAACCACTTGTGCATATTGAAGATGTGCAGATGCAACATGTTGAACAAGATGTCATAGACATCTTGTCACTGGGTTCAGAACATGTTGAAGCAACATGTTGGAACAAGATGTCCTAAGACATGTGGGTAGGACATCTTTACCCAGATAGAGCTTTGAAGATAATGCTTATCCATTAGCGCGTGTATCTTTCAAATATGCATAAGGCGCGAATCTTCAAGTAACAAACTGAGATTAAGATTGATAATAAAGTTTGTTATTAATCTTATGTGTTAGATACAATCGGATTCGTAACTAATTAGTGGATAAAGATTAAAATCAAATCTTTCATCTTTTGGAGATTGTTTTAAAACAAGTTTGTTTTAAAACGTAAATTCCTATTGTTGTGCATCTGAAAGATTAAAGATTATTTGAAGACTTGCATGCCTATATAAAGGACTCAACATTAAGCTTGAAACTCAACCCACAATAACTGAAGATTGTGAGTCCAAAGCATTGTACCCACTGTGCAAAGAATTAGTAGCTCCTGAATATTAATCTTTAATATTTAATTTGCTTATTGTCGTTGAATATAGTTGTTCAACAAGTCTTAAACTATAAATTTTAGTTCGGTCACTTGGGACTAGTGATCAGAGGGAGGTGAGTAGGTTCTCATATTCAGGGGGAGTGAGCCCCTGGGTAGAAGATCACTAGGATTAAGAAAAGGCATACATGCCAATAGGTGTTTGGTGTGCGTTGTAAGACTAAGTATTAATTCAGAGTAGTAGTTTTACTTTCTTGGATTGGTATCCCCCAGAGTAGGTGTGGTTTGCATCGAACCAGGTTAACAAACATCTGGTGTTGTTTATTGATTTTATTTACTTCAGTACTACAATAACTTTGATCCAAATAACCAGTTGGCGAACAAGTTGTCTTAGACATTGTATACGACATCTGTCCTGCCAGAGAACAGGATTTCAATTGGCATCAGAGCAAACACCCTAACCTGCTTGGTGAGCTCCAAGGAGATAAATTTTGTTCAAGATGGACAAGAATGGAGGATCAATAAGTAGACCACCAGTTCTGAATGAATCTAATTATGACTATTAGAATACAAGAATGATTGCCTTTATCAAGTCCATGGATCAAAAAACATGGAAGGCAATTGTTACTGGTTGGAATCACCCAATAGTCTCAGCAGAAGATGGTTCTTCAATACTAAAAGGGCAAGGAGAATGGACCACAAAAGAGGAGACTGAGGTCAGTGACAATTCTAAAGTAGTAAATGCTATATTCAATGGTGTTGATGAAAATATATTCAAACTAATCAACACATGTAGGAACTTCTCCAAACTTGGGAAATTCTCCAAACTTCTCATGAAGGAACTTCCAAGGTTAGAATGTCAAAGCTACAACTTCTCACCTCTAAATTTGAAAATCTAAGAATGGAGGATGATGAGACCATATCAGAATTCAACACTAGAGATCGTGACATAGCAAACTCATCATTTGCCCTAGGAGAGAAGATACCTGAAGAGAAATTAACCAGAAAAATCCTTAGATCACTGCCTAAGAGATTCTCAATGAAGGTAATTGCTATTGAAGAATCACAAGACTTGAGCACGTTGAAAGTTGATGAACTCATTGGTTCATTGCAAACTATTGAGATGACTTTTGATGATAGTCCTGAAAAGAAACTGAAGAATTTGGCTTTTACATCTGAGGAAAGTCATACTGAAAATTGTTTATCAGAAGCAACAGCCCTCATTACCAAGAAGTTTAATAAATCAGTAAACAAGGTTCGATCTAAATGGAGGACAAATGTCCCAGACAAGACGTCCAACATCAAGTCACAAGGGAAATCAAAAGAATAGAACAACTCTGAGGAAGACAAAGAGATACAGTGCTTTGAATGTGAAGGCTTTGGGCATATCAGACTTGAATGTCCCAATTTTCTCAGGAAACAGAGAAAAGGAATGAGAGCTACTTTCTCTAATTCAGAAGATGAAAGTGAAATAGAAACAACCAACAATGCATTCACTGGGACACTAGAAACCAGGAGTGATGCTAGTTTCAAGAGCTTCACAGATACTGAAGACACTGATGATGACGAAGTCTTAGTCTACACATCAGAATATTCTGATCAAGTAAGAGAGCAAGAAGAAATCATCGAGAAGCTCATTCTGGATAACAAGGAATTATCATCTCTCTCCAACGAGTTAAGAGAAGAATACAACTCACAAGCATTATAGAGTCTGTGAGTTTCCTATATTATGAATCTGACTCAGAAGATGAATCCCTTGAATCTGAAAAGATAGCTGAGGACATGATTGGATTAGGATTTGATCACCTCTCCAAAAGGGCCAAATCTGTTCCTGAAAAGGCAATTCCTCCTTTGAAGAAACCTGAAGACTAGATGTTCAACCACATGTCTCAACATCCTGTTCAACACGAAGACAGGATCACAGACTACACGTCTCAGCACTCTGTTCAGACAAAGGAGCAGATGTCAAGCCACGTGTCTCAACATCATGTTTAACACAAAGACAGGATCATAGACTACATGTCTCAACACTCTGTTCAGACAAAGAAGAAGATGTTAAGCCACATGTCTCAACATTCTGCTCAACATAGGAAGAATGGGCACATGGGTCAGCATCATAAACATCAGAAGCAGCACATGCCTAGACCACACCTTAAAAGATTGTTCTCCCAAAATAGAATAGCTTTCAAAAGATGTGATCATTGTGGAAGGTCTGGACATGTTATGAAAGAATGCTTCAAAATTCATGGCTATCCCCAAAGATCCAGATCACGAAGGAAGAATGAAAAGAAGATTCTATCACAACAAGTAAAGTGCCATGAGACTCAAGTCAAGAAAGTATGGAAGCCAAAAATAGATCCAAATCTAAAGGCTCATACTTGTGTCAGACTATCCTCATATGAAGACTGGTACTTTGACAGTGGATGCTCCAAACACATGACTGGAGATAGGAAATATCTTAAGGAACTAAGGCCTCACTCCAAAGGATGTGTTACTTTTGGTGATGGTGCTAAAGGTAGAATCAAAGGCATAGGCAAGCTAGCTGATTCCAGCTTACCATACCTTGATGAGGTTCTACTAGTTGAAGGACTCACTACAAACTTGATAAGCATTAATCAATTGTGTGAACAAGGATTAAATGTGCACTTCTACAATTCTGAGTGCATTATTGCTAATGATCAAAAGGTAGTGATGAAAGGAGCTAAGTCAAGAGACATATGCTATAAATGGACTCCTCCCAACAATGGTTCAAAATAGCTTGCTTGACAGTCAAGGAAGAGAATGACAAGATGTCCCACCAGTTGTCCCAACATTTCTACTCTGGACAGGAAGTCGAAACACTTCACACTGAACATGCTAAGGGAACTCTAAAGTTCCACACGTCCAAAAGCGTGTAAAGCATTAAGTGACGGGGTGGCGTGCAGAAGGATTAAACTTTATTCATCATTACATCTGCACAAGAAACAAGGTATCACTGCGCATTACCTAGTTTCGTCCATAAATAGCCACCAAGCATACAACACTTGTGCTATCACAAACGTCTCAACATCTTGTACCACATCTTGCAAACCTCCTCAAAAGAAAATTCTCTCAAAATATTTGAACAACATGAACCAAGAAACCACAATGAGCACAACTGATCAAACCGTCAACAAAGTTGAAGGACTTAATAACCCAACTAGGGTTTCAGATTCAACCATCAACCAACAAGAGGTTGAAATTGACAAATTGGTCATTCCCATAGGGAAAAGGATGATATCAAGAAATAAGAGAAAACTCCAATAGAAGTTGTCATGAAAGATGTTGCTGAAGATGTTTCAACATCAAAAGATAACATCGTCACTGAAGATCAGCAAATGGAAGAAGAACCGAGAGAATCAAATGAATCAGCTACCTCTGATGAAAAAGAAGACACCCCCATCAATCAACCTAAGGAAGCTAAGAAAAATGACACTAATGTCATAGAGATTAGAGAAGACACAGAAGATGAAGAAGAAACTCCTAAAAGAGTTGTGTCCATTGCTGACATGAGTAAGAAGAAACAGAGGCAAGAAGGTTGACATCCCCAAGTCTTTCCTAAAAGAGAAATCTCAGAAAAAAAAGAGGAAGCAAGAACCCTCAAGTGGGTTTGAACTAGATGTCGAAGACGATGTCCCAGACATTATGTCAACACCCTCAAGGAAGAAGAAAACTGCATCTTCAACACCCTCCCACATAAAGGAGAGTGAACAAAGGAGGAAAATAGTGGTTCAAAGGAGACTTGCTACTGAGAGAGAGTTAAGTTCAGAAGCTCTCAACTATGAGGAAGTCATTACTCTTCTTGAGAATGCTAGATTCATGAAGACCATAAAAGACATAGGAAGATGCTATGAGAAAGTGTTAAGAGAATTTATTACCAATCTCCCTGAAGAATGCAACAATGAAGACCACTACAAGGTACACCTGAAAGGAATGATCATAAGCTTCTCACCCACAATGATCAACCAATTCCTGGGAAGAAGCACAGAAACTGAAGACAACAAGGTCGTTCTCTTAGATGAAATCGCTTAAGAAATCACTGCTGGCATGTAAAACATTGGCCTAAGAAAGGATTGTTACCAACATCAAGGTTGAGTGTTAAGTATGCAATACTTAACAGAATTGGGACAAAAAATTTGATCCCGACCAACCACAGCAAATATATAACTCCAGCACTTGCTAAGATCATATACCTCATAGGAACAAAGGGAAAATTAGACTTTGGAAAACATGTTTTCAATTCAACTATGAAACATGCTGAGACTTGCGCTACAAAGCTCCCTATAGCCTTTCCAAGACTAATCACTGAAATAATTCTGGAACAACACCCAACCATCCTATATGATGATGAATTAGAGAGCAAGAAGCCCCCATAACTAACCTTCAATCACAAGTTATTTGCTGGAACACATGTCCTAGACATTGTGCTCAACAATAAAGAAAAAGAAGCTGCTAAAACATCTGCTCCACTGGACAAAAGTTCAAAAAGTAAAGTACTAGCTAAGTTTATCCAAGTGTCAAAAGAACTGGAAGTAACAATAAAGTCAAGCACAGCCAGAAAAATTTGTGTGGATAACTTGATCAAACTACTAACCAAGGAATTAGAAGATAATGAAAGTGAAGAAGCTGAGAATGATGGAGCTGAGAACGAGGAAGAAGTAGCAGAGAAAAGTCAGTTAAAGGACTTTTGATAAAGAACAAAGTATTGTTATAACAATGTAATCCTTTCATTTTTTAAAAATTTGACTTGTAATGTTTGTGGCCTACCAAATGTCCTAAGGCTTTGGCATCCGGCACTCAGTAAGTGCACTTTCGTAAGTTGTCCTACTTTTGTCAATGAATATTTTTCCTTTACCTTTGTCAAATTATGGTAAAAAGGGGGAGTAGTGATTGATGATAAGGATAGCTTTTTGGAAAGAAGAATCACCTTCTCTTGCTTTCGGATGAATAATACCATGCTTTAAAAAAATTAAAAACTAAAATCTATGCTAAAAGTAAGTGTGTGTCCAGAGCATAAGTAAATGCATAAAACTGAACCTTTATATAGTCTGATAGTCTTGGTCACTCTGATTAAGTACTTTCCGCTGCAACACAAGACTATGGTTCACTAAGTCACTAGGTTGTCCACTTCTATGACTTAGAAATTTTTTGTAATGGATCATATGAGGACAAGACTAAGATTGTCTCATAATAGAAAAAAGTCAATCACAACAATCAAGATTGAAGAAGTCTTGAAAATTGAATACACAAGATTCGGAAGATCAAAGACCTTGAAGACCTGAAGATCTCAGAACATAAGTTGCATCAATAGAGATCAATTTGAAGATGGAAGAATTTGAAGATTGAAGACTGAAGAATGCACACTCAGTAAGTTGTTTGTGGTTGTTTTAGCCATAATTTGCCAACTAGATAAGAACTAGATTGGATGCATCGTAAGGTTAAAACAACTAGATAAGAATGACTTGGCTAAAGGATCAATGCTAAAGCAATTAAAGCTAAACCACTTATGCATATTGAAGATGTGCAGATGCAACATGTTGAACAAGATGTCCTAGACATCTTGTCGCTGGGTTTAGAACATGTTGAAGCAACATGTTGGAACAAGGTGTCCTAAGACATGTGAGCAGGACATCTTGACCCAGTTACTGCTTTGATGACAATGCTTATCCATTATCGCGCGTATCTTGCAAATATGCATAAGGCGCGAATCTTCAAGTAACAAGCTGAAATTAGGATTGATAATAAAGTTTGTTATTAATCCTATGTGTTAGATACGATCAGATTTGTAACTAATTAGTGGATAAAGATTAAAATCAAATTTTTTATCTTTTGGAGTATTGTTTTAAAACAAGTTTGTTTTAAAACGTAAATTCCTATTGTTGTGCATTGATAACTCACTTTATGTGATGTTTCTAAGCCCTTACTACTGAGATTATTACCTACTAATATGGTGATCATTAAGTCATTTTAGTTAAGTTTTATAATTATTGAGTCAAGCACATTATGTGCTATGTTTTGTGGATTTCACGTTATTTTGATGTGCAAAGTTTAGCTTGGGTCAAGATGCTCTACCCACATGTCTTGGGACATCTTGTTCGACATGCTGCCTATGCATGCTCTAAACCCAATGACAAGATGTCTAGGACATCTTGTTCAACATGTTGCATCTGCACATCTTCAATATGCACAAGTGGTTTAGACTTAATTACTTTAGCATTGGTGCTTCAGTTAAGTCACTCTGACCAAGTTGTTTTAGCCTTATGATGCAGCCAATCTCAGAAGAACTACAATCTCCCCCTTTGGCAAATTATGGCTAAAACAACCACTAACCACTTTATTGAATGTGCACTCTTCAGTCTTCAATCTTCAAATTGATCTGTGTTGATGCAATCTTCTATTCTGAAATCTTCAGGTCTTCAAGGTCTTTGATCTTCAGAATCTTGTGTGTCTTCAATTTTCAAGACTTCTTCAATCTTGAATGTGTGATGAACCTTTTCTAGTATGAGACAGTCTTAGTCTCTTCTTCATATGATTCATTACAATGAATTTTCTAAGTCCAGGGATGAGATACCTAGTGACTTAGTGAACCAAAGTCTTGAGTTGCAGCGGAAAGTAGTTAATCAGAGTGATCAAGACTCACTAGACTTCTTAGAGGTTCAATTTTAGCATTTTAAGTATGCTCTGGACACACTTATTTTAGCATAGCTTTTTAGTTTTTAATTTTTTAAAGCTTGCCATTATTCATTCATCCGTAAAGCAAGAGATTGATTCTACTTGCCAAAGAGCTTATCTTATCATCAATTATTTCTCCCCCTTTTTACCATAATTTGTCAAAGGTTAAAGGAAAATATTTCATTGATTAAAGAAAGCATACAAAAGTTCACTATATCTGAGTGTCGGATGTCAAAGTCTCCAATGTCTAGGACATTTGGTAGACCACAATACTTACAAGAAGTAGAACAGATCTAAATCGAAAAATACAAAAGTACTTATTTCCCTAAATTACCCAGGGTCTGTTCTTCAAGCTTCTTCTTCTTCTTGCTCAGCCTCAGCATGAGCATCTCCTTCATCTTCGGCTAATTTCTTTGTCAGCTGCTTGATTAGATGGTCTACACAGACTTTCCTTACTGTGCTTGTCTTGATTGTCTCCTCTAACTCCTTAGAAACTAGAATTAGCTCAGCCAGTACTTTGTTTTGTGAGCTTCTATCTAGTGGAGCAGAGATCTCAGCTGCTTCTTTTTCTTTGAACACAATGTTTGGGACATGTGGTTCAGCGAACAGCTTGCGGTTGAAGGATATTGGTGGAGGTCTTTTACTCTCATACTCCTCAGGAAGTAGGATGCTTGGGTGTTGGCTGAGAATTAACTCAATAGTCAAGCAGGGAAAGGCTATAGGTAGCTTTGTTGCGCTGGTTTCTACATGTTTCATTGTTTGTTCGAAAACATGTTTCCCAAAGTCCAATTTATTTCCTGTTAAAATGAGGTATATTAGTTTTGCCAGATTTGGAGATATACCTGAGCTGTGACTTATTGGGGCCCAATTAGCTGTGCCAATCTTGTTGAGTATTGCATAATTTACAGACTGCTTGGATGTTGGAAGTAGTCCCTTCTTGGGCCAATGTTCAGCTTGCCCTGAGGTAATTTCTTCAGCAATTTTGTCCATTGATAGGATCTTCTTGCTCTCAGCTTTAGTACTCCTACCTAGAAATTGGTTGATCACCGTTGGAGAGAAATTAACGATCTTTTCTCTTAACTGTACGCTGTGATAGTCATCACTACCTTCATCATTGCATTCTTCAGTGAGATTGGTGATGAACTCTCTCACAAGCCTATCATAGCACCTTCAAACCCCTAATATTGTCTTCATGAGTTTTGCTTCTTCAAGAAGAGTGATAATCTCCTTGTAGGAAAGAGCTTCAGTGCTTAACTCCCTTTCGGTAGCAATCCTCCTCTGAATTATTATCCTCCACCTTTGTTGATTATCTTCAATATGGAAGGATGTTGGGGATGCATCTTTTCTTTTCTTTGACATGATTTCTAGGACATCGTCTTCGACATCAGGCTTGAACTCGCTTGAGGACTCTGGTTTCCTCATCCTCTTCTGAGACCTTTCTTCCAAGAATGACTTGGGAATCTCCACCTTCTTCCCTCTGCTTCTTTTCACTCTATCAGCCACTGATTGAGTTCTTCTTGGAGCCACTTCCTTGCTCTCTGTCTCTTCATCAATCCCTATGACTTCTAGAGATTGTGAACTTTCTTCTTCATCTTCTGAGTTAGATTTCTCCTGAGCATTTGGATGTCCTTTAGAGGTTGCGTCTTTTGATGTTGAGACATTTTCTTCGACATCTTGATGTTGGGGTCGGATGTCGTGACATCTTCTTCACCATTCTTCTCAATCTCTGTTTGAGGCTCAAGATTATGGTTTTGAGTAGCCTCTTTTAGAGATGATTCTTCAGGGATTTGATCTTCAGCCCTTTTTGGTGACGATCGAAGTTCTGGAGTGGACGATTCTTTGGGTGCTTCGCCTTGCATTGGATTAGTGAAGGGCCCAATCAGTTTGCTGCTTCTCTTTTTCCTTGTCGTTGTCCTCTTTCCTCTGGGAACAGTTAGTTTGTCAAGATCAACCTCTTGTTGGTTGATGGTTGAGTCTGAAACCCTAGCTGGATCACTAGGTCCATCGCTTTTGTTGATTGCTAGGTTGTTTGAGCTCATTGTAATTTCTTGACTCATGTTGTTCAGAGTTTCTTTGAAGAAGATTTCTTTTGAGAGGTTTTGAAAGATGTTGTACCAGATTTTGAAGCGTGTGTGATAGCACAAGTGATGATCTTGTTGGCTTTTTATAGACGGAACTGGGTTGTATGTTGTAACATCCCCAAATTCTAAATTATCTAATTAATTTTAATTAGAGTCTTGCCTAATTATTTTAATATTAATTAGAGATGATTAATTAATTAATCATGGGTATTAAGATTATTATGTGTAAAATTAGGGATTTTAATTAAACCCAACTTATACACTAATACATTAATCTCACCAAAGTGGAATTAATTAACACATGAGGATTCAAATTCTCTCTTAGCATCTCATCCCTCCTATGATTCATAATTCCACCCAATGTAACCTCACCTCACTTAAGCTCTAAACCACTCCTTAGGCATGCAATAAAACACTCTCTCACACTTAGAATTGCTCAGCACAAATCTGAAGCTCTCTTCCCTCTCTCACACGCTCAACAACAACAACATATCACACTCACAAAATTCCAACATTTCCATCACATGAGTTTTGACACTACTATCACATGCAATGCTCTACATCATCAGAGATTCCTTTCACCTTCAAACAACACCAGCTCAGAGAATCTCTGTGAAATTTACTTCCCCTAAGCTTCACAAGTTCACAATACAACAACAACCTCTTCTCACCACTTTTTAGGCCAATGGCATTGCATGCACCCCCAAGAACAACCAAATTCGTGTACTGTGCATACACTCAGAAACTACACTATAAATAACACCAACACCCAGCTCCTTTGATCATCAATCCAACTCCAAATTCGTAGAGCAAAGTAGAGGGTTTCCAAGTGTTCAAATTTCCAATTTCTGGTCATTCTGTTCGTGGGTCAGTAGCTGAGGATTCTAGAGCTTTGGAAGAGCTCAAAAGTAAAGTAAAGCTTCATCCAGGTCGGTTCTTTAGGCTAGTGTAGCTAGTTTTCCCAATTAATCACTTTTGCATGCAAACATAAGAAATTTAGGGAAATTATGTGTGAGGAGAAATAACTCGCAATTTCTCCTCCAAACAGTCGTAATTTATGTTTATTATATTGTTACAATGATTTAAATTGAGGATTGTAGGTGTTTATTTCAAAAATGATGATTTTCTGCAAAACAGAGGCTGAAATACGCAGTTCTCGCCCGGCGAGCAGCCGGCGAGCCTTCTAGCGAGTGAACAATTTCTGGGCAGAAGTATGAATGGCCCAGCGAGCCTTTGCTGGCCCAGCGAGTGATAGCTCGCTCGGTGAGCGTACTCAGAACTGACTTTGTTCCTTGCTTGGGCTTGTTGGAGTGCTTTTTGGGCTAGGCTAGTATGTTGGTCCTATTTTCACTAACATTTTCAAACTGTATACACTCGTTTTATATCCTCGAATTAAATTAATATTTTGTAATAATAGAATTCATATAAGATACGAGTTGTTTGTTATCATGATTCAATCCTACGGTATAACTTAGGACTTTAGAAATTATTGTCTGTTCCCCCGGGCTTTGGGATGATTATGGTAGCATGAAACTCAATTTAGTATCAGTCAATCATGTGCGGTTTAGTATGCTGCTTATGGGCTTCCAATGGAATAACCCATTAGAAAAATGATTGTGAGCTTAATGTCGTGGTCGAATCGATTGACGGACAGGGCGGGCCTTCGAGACATGCTCACCTCGAAGTGTCTTAGCGGAATAAAATTAACAAGACGTTTTCTATGATACATTTTTACTTATGCTTATGATTATGATAATATTATGCTAGTATTTCACTTATGGACTGATTTAGGTACCCGACTTAGTAGCCATTAGGAGGGTAGTAGGACCCACTGAGACTTAGTAGTCTCACCCCAATCCAATTATTTTTTTTCAGGCAAACAGGTTGAGTAGGTAAGCATGCTTTGGAGTAGCTGCTGCTGTTCGAGGATCGCATTATTAGATTTTCTTGCTTTTCTCAATATCTATTCGTGTTGTTTTGTAGTCCGTTGTGTTATTCCTATCGTTTTGTATCTCTGCACCTGCGTGTGCATGAATTTGAATAATGTAATTGTAATGAACTCAGTACCATTTATAATATCTTGCATTATATTCTAGATAATAATGTGGGGTGTTACAATTGGTTTCAGAGCAGGTCGATTCAGATCTAGCGTGAGGTCATTAGAATTACTAATCCAATCCCAGTAGATGTCTAGGTGTCATGTCACTTTAAGCCTAGCTAACTTGACTTGATATTGGCAGTTAGAGCAGCATGTCAGGAGCGAGACGAGGACCTGGTAGGCCACCAAGAAGGCATGATGATGATGATGAAGAACCAGAAGTTTTTGGTGATGCCAATGCCAATATGTGGGCGGAAATGATGCACCAGCATCAGCAGTTCCAGGCTCAGCAGGCGCAACAACACCAGGAATTTATCGCAATGTTTCAGCAACACATGAATGCTCCTCCTCCCCAGAATCTTGGGTCGAGTGCAGCTTTTCGAGAATTTTGTAGAATGAGTCCTCAAGAGTTTTACGGCGAGTATAATCCCGCCAAAGCCAGGGAATGGTTGCAAAGGATGAGTGGGATCTTGGATTCGATGACCTGTACCGAAGCAGATAAAGTAACATTCGTCTCCCGCTTTTTCAGGGGCGACGCATGTAACTGGTGTGAAGGAACCAAGAATTACATGGAAGTTAGTCAGATGAAAGTGAATTGGCAGAATTTCAGACGTGTTTTCATTGGTCACTATTTACCGGAAAGTTACCAGTTCCAAATGGAAAGGGAATTGACGGAGTTGAAGCAGGGTAGTTTGACCGTGGCTGAGTACACTATGAAGTTCAATGAGTTAGTTCAATACGTGGCAGACGGTGATGATGCTCCCACGGAAGCGTGGAAAATGAAGAAGTATCAAATTGGGCTTCGGGCAGATATAGCTCACGATGTTTATATGCAACAGATCGCCAACTTCGGTGATCTGGTGCAAAAGAGCTATCACGCCGATGCAGGCCTCAGTAATATTCACAAGGAAAGGAGTGAAACCTTGCAGAAAAAGAAGGGTTTGTTTGGAAAGTTTGGTTTGAATTTGAAGTCCAAGGGTACATCAAGCATGGGTAAGCAGAGCCACTCCCAACGCTCACCTAGAAACTGTACTGAGTGTGGATATCCCCACAGTGGCGAGTGCATGAAAGGCAAGAATATGTGCTACTACTGTAAACAACCTGGTCATTTCAGAAATGAGTGTCCTAAGCTGAAGAAGCACGGAGACTCCAGTGGATCCACCAAGAACAAAGGTCGGGTATACTCTCTAGACTGTAATGAAATAAGATCCAATAGTTCTTTAATTATGGATGTTTGCTTCTTAGGACAGTCTAAGGTTTTAGTTTTGTTCGATTGCGGAGCCACAAATTCCTTCGTAGCCGTACACTGTGTCATGCGGTTATGAATACCTTTTGTTCCCCTCATACCACCAATGGCTGTCGCTGTCGCTACTGGCGGCAGAGTCACTTCAAAGAAAGTTTGTCAAAATTGTCCTATCTTAGTTGGAAGTAAGGTCTATCATATTGATCTAATCTGTTTACCTCTAAAGGACTTTGATGTCGTTCTTGGCATGGATTGGCTTTCAGCCAATACCGTGTACATCGGTTGTGCGGAAAAGAATTTGTATATCCCTTCGGAAACCTCTGCAGAAAGTAGAGCCTTATCTGCTTTGTTGCAAAATACTCACCAGATGATTCAATATTTTGGTGCCAGCAATAAATGCTTCAGTGTTCTGTTCACTATCGATCATGAGTCCAGTTTGAGTCCCAGTGACATCCCCATAGTTAGCGAGTATCTAGATGTTTTCCCTGATGATATTATGAGTCTCCCTCCTGAACGAGAGATAGAGTTTTCCATAGACCTTGTTCCGGGTTCACAACCCATCTCTGTTGCTCCTTATAGAATGTCTCCACTAGAACTCCATGAGCTCAAGACGCAACTAGAAGAATTACTCCAAAAACATTTTATTCGTCCTAGTGTCACTCCTTGGGGAGCACCTGTTCTGCTTGTTAAGAAGAAAGACGGTACCATGCGTCTATGCATTGACTACCGTTAGCTCAACAAAGTGACAATTAAAAACAAGTATCCGTTACCTCGGATTGATGATCTTTTGGATCAACTCAGAGGTGCCACTGTTTTCTCAAAGATTAATCTCTGTTCCGATTATCATCAAATCAGAATCAGATCATCAGATGTGCCCAAGACGGCGTTCAGAACGCGTTATGGGCATTATGAATTCCTATTTATGCCATTTGGTTTGACAAATGCTCCAGCCGTATTCATGGATTACATGAATAGAATCTTCCAGCCTTACCTCGACAAATTTGTTGTCAACTTCATAGATGATATCTTGATCTATTCCCGTAATCCAGAGGAGCAAGTTGAACATCTGAGAATTGTTTTGGAAGTCCTAAGAGAAAAGAAGTTATACGCCAAATTCAGCAAGTGTGAATTCTGGCTCTCAGAAATTAAATTTCTGGGACATGTTATTTCCCAAGGCGGTGTGTCTGTTGATCCGTCCAAAGTGGAAGCAGTTCTCAATTGGGAAAGACCCAGCAATGTCACTGAAGTCAGAAGTTTCCTGGGCTTAGCAGGATACTACCGGAGATTCATCCTTGGATTTTCGGAAATTATTTTGCCTTTGACTCGTCTGACTAGGAAGGGTGCTGCTTTTTTTTGGGACGCTGAATGTGAAGTAAGTTTCAGAACTTTGAAAGAAAAGCTGACCAGTGCACCAATATTGGTGATCCCTGATCCAAACCGGAAGTATGTGGTGTACTGTGATGCATCGCATAAAGGACCTGACTGTGTTTTAATGCAAGATGGAGCTGTGGTAGCATATGCCTCTCGGCAATTGAAACCACACGAGCAGAACTATCCAACTCATGATCTGGAATTAGCAGCTATTATCTTCGCTTTAAAGATTTGGAGGCATCACTTGTATGGTGTCCAATTTGATCTTTTCAGCGATCATAAGAGCTTGAAGTATCTCTTTGACCAAAAAGACCTAAACAGGAGACAACGTAGGTGGATGGAGTATTTGAAGGATTTTGATTTCAATCTTAATTACCATCCTGGCAAAGCGAATGTTGTAGCGGACGCTTTGAGCAGGAAAGCCCTGTATGCCTCTGAATTCTTGATGCAACAATGTGGTTTGTATGAGAAGTTCAGAGATCTAAACCTGAATGTTGTGTACCGAAAGAATGGTATTCGAATCAACCGAATGGAGTTGTCCTGTGATTTGCGCTCGAGGGTAGTGCAAGCACAACGAAGTGATTTAGACTTACAGAGAAGGCTGAACAACCCAGAATTTTCAATAGCATCTAATGGTGCCATGCTGTATGAAAGGAGATTATGTGTACCGAATGATGATGAATTGAAAAGACTGATTCTTGAAGAGGCACACAAAAGTGGATTCTCGATTCATCCGGGATCTACCAAAATGTACCATGACCTGAAGCAGAATTACTGGTGGCCAAATATGAAGGCAGAAATCGTAGATTTTGTGTCCAGATGTTTGGTATGTCAGCAGGTGAAAGTTGAACACCAGAAGCCTGGAGGTCCATTGCAACCCTTAGAAATTCCAGAGTGGAAATGGGAGCATATTACAATGGACTTTGTAGGAGGATTACCCCGCAACCAGAAGGGTCAGGATTCTATTTGGGTAATCGTGGATAGACTAACAAAGTCAGCTCACTTCATTCCAGTAAAGTCTACCTATAAAGCTACACGATACGCAGTTATCTTCATAGAGCATATTGTGAGACTACATGGTGTGCCACTCAATGTCGTTTTCGATCGTGATCCTATCTTCACTTCTAGGTTTTGGAAAGCCTTACAAAATGCGATGGGTACTCAGCTGAGAATGAGTACATCGTACCACCCCCAAACAGATGGTCAGTCAGAAAGGACCATTCAAACTCTTGAGGATATGCTTCGTGCCTGTGTGTTAGAGGATGGCGGTAGTTGGAGCAACTACTTACACTTGATTGAATTTTCTTACAATAACAGTTATCATTCAAGTATAGGGATGGCACCGTTTGAAGCACTGTATGGGAGAAAGTGTAGGACACCCTTGTGTTGGACCGAAGTTGGTGATCGCGGATTGTTAGGACCAGACATTATCCAAGAAACAACCTTGAAGGTTAAGTCCATCCGCGAGAAAATGAAAGTTGCTCAGAGTCGGCAGAAGAGTTATGCTGACAAAAGGAGGAGACCTTTGGAATTTGAATAAGGTGATCATGTATTTTTAAGAGTAACTCCGAAGTTGGGGTTACGTGGTGTTTTCAGAACCAAGAAACTCTGTCCAAGATATATATTGGACCTTATCAAATTCTTCAGCGCGTCAGTCCTGTAGCATACCAGTTAGCTCTTCCTCCATCTATGTCAGGGCTACACGACGTGTTCCATGTTTCTCAGCTTCGAAGGTATATTCCAGATCCATATCAGCCGATAGAGATTGAGCAAATAGATCTTTAGCCAGACTTCATCTATCAACCAGATCCAGTTCGAATCATTGATCGTGATGTTAAAACCCTTCAGAATAAGAGGATTCCTATTGTCAAAGTTGAATGGGCGCAGTCTCCGGACGACGAATACACTTGGGAATTGGAATCCGACATGATGAAAAGCTATCCTCATCTATTCTAAGCTAAATTTCTTAATTTTGAGGACGAAATTTCTTTAAGGGGGGTAGATTGTAACATCCCCAAATTCTAAATTATCTAATTAATTTTAATTAGAGTCTTGCCTAATTATTTTAATATTAATTAGAGATGATTAATTAATTAATCATGGGGATTAAGATTAGTATGTGAAAAATTAGGGATTTTAATTACACCCAACTTATACACTAATACATTAATCTCACAAAAGTGGAATTAATTAACACATGAGGATTCAAATTCTCTCTTAGTATCTCATCCCTCCTATGACTAATAATTCCACCCAATGTAACCTCACCTCACTTAAGCTCTAAACCACTCCTTAGGCATGCAATAAAACACTCTCTCACACTTAGAATTGCTCAGCACAAATCTGAAGCTCTCTTCCCTCTCTCACACGCTCAACAACAACATATCACACTCACAAAATTCCAACATTTCCATCACATGAGTTTTGACACTACTATCACATGCAATGCTCTACATCATCAGAGATTCCTTTCACCTTCAAACAACACCAGCTCAGAGAATCTCTGTGAAATTTACTTCCCCTAAGCTTCACAAGTTCACAATACAACAACAACCTCTTCTCACCACTTTTTAGGCCAATGGCATTGCATGCACCCCCAAGAACAACCAAATTCGTGTACTGTGCATACACTCAGAAACTACACTATAAATAACACCAACACCCAGCTCCTTTGATCATCAATCCAACTCCAAATTCGTAGAGCAAAGTAGAGGGTTTCCAAGTGTTCAAATTTCCAATTTCTGGTCATCCTGTTCGTGGGTCAGTAGCTGAGGATTCTAGAGCTTTATAAGAGCCCAAGAGCAAAGTAAAGCTTCATCCAGGTGGGTTCTTTAGGCTAGTGTAGCCAGTTTTCCCCATTAATCACTTTTGCATGCAAACATAAGAAATTTAGGGAAATTATGTGTGAGGAGAAATAACTCCCAATTTCTCCTCCAAACAGTCGTAATTTATGTTTATTATATTGTTACAATGATCTAAATTGAGGATTGTAGGTGTTTATTTCAAAAATGATGATTTTCTACAAAACAGAGGCTGAAATACGCAGTTCTCGCCCGGCGAGCAATCGGCGAGCCTTCTAGCGAGTGAACAATTTCTGGGCAGAGTATGAATGGCCCGGCGAGCCTTTGCTGGCCCTGCGAGTGATAGCTCGCTCGGCGAGCATACTCAGAACTGACTTTGTTCCCTTGCTTGGGCTTGTTGGAGTGCTTTTTGGGCTAGGCTAATATGTTGGTCCTATTTTCACTAACATTTTCAAACAGTATACACTCGTTTTATATCCTCGAATTAAATTAATATTTTGTAATAATAGAATTCATATAAGATACGAGTTGTTTGTTATCACGATTCAATCCTAGGGTATAACTTAGGACTTTAGAAATTATTGTATGTTCCCCCGGGCTTTGGGATAATTATGGTAGCATGAAACTCAATTAAGTATCAGTCAATCATGTGCGGTTTAGTATGCTGCTTATGGGCTTCCAATGGAATAACCCATTAGAAAAATGATTGTGAGCTTAATGCCGTGGTCGAATCGATTGATAGACAGGGCGGGCCTTCGAGACATGCTCACCTCGAAGTGTCTCAGCGGAATAAAATTAATAAGACGTTTTCTGTGATACATTTTTACTTATGCTTATGATTATGATAATATTATGCTAGTATTTCACTTATGGACTGATTTAGGTACCCGACTTAGTAGCCATTAGGAGGGTAGTATGACCCACTGAGACTTAGTAGTCTCACCCCAATCCAATTATTATTTTCAGGCAAACAGGTTGAGTAGGTAAGCATGCTTTGGAGTAGCTGCTGCTGTTCGAGGATCGCATTATTAGATTTTCTTGCTTTTCTCAATATCTATTCGTGTTGTTTTGTATTCCGCTGTGTTATTCCTATCGTTTTGTATCTCTGCACCTGCGTGTGCATGAATTTGAATAATGTAATTATAATGAACTCAGTACCATTTATAATATCTTGCATTATATTCTAGATAATAATGTAAATGCATAAAACTGAACCTTTATATAGTCTGATAGTCTTGGTCACTCTGATTATGTACTTTCCGCTGCAACACAAGACTATGGTTCACTAAGTCACTAGGTTGTCCACTTCTATGACTTAGAAATTTTTTGTAATGGATCATATGAGGACAAGACTAAGATTGTCTCATAATAGAAAAAAGTCAATCACAACAATCAAGATTGAAGAAGTCTCGAAAATTGAATACACAAGATTCGGAAGATCAAAGACCTTGAAGACCTGAAGATCTCAGAACATAAGTTGCATCAATAGAGATCAAATTGAAGATGGAAGAATTTGAAGATTGAAGACTGAAGAATGCACACTCAGTAAGTTGTTTGTGGTTGTTTTAGCCATAATTTGCCAACTAGATAAGAACTAGATTGGATGCATCGTAAGGTTAAAACAACTAGATAAGAATGACTTGGCTAAAGGATCAATGCTAAAGCAATTAAAGCTAAACCACTTATGCATATTGAAGATGTGCAGATGCAACATGTTGAACAAGATGTCCTAGACATCTTGTCGCTGGGTTTAGAACATGTTGAAGCAACATGTTGGAACAAGGTGTCCTAAGACATGTGAGCAGGACATCTTGACCCAGTTACTGCTTTGATGATAATGCTTATCCATTATCGCGCGTATCTTGTAAATATGCATAAGGCGCGAATCTTCAAGTAACAAGCTGAAATTAGGATTGATAATAAAGTTTGTTATTAATCCTATGTGTTAGATACAATCAGATTTGTAACTAATTAGTGGATAAAGATTAAAATCAAATTTTTTATCTTTTGGAGTATTGTTTTAAAACAAGTTTGTTTTAAAACGTAAATTCCTATTGTTGTGCATTGATAACTCACTTTATGTGATGTTTCTAAGCCCTTACTACTGAGATTATTACCTACTAATATGGTGATCATTAAGTCATTTTAGTTAAGTTTTATAATTATTGAGTCAAGCACATTATGTGCTATGTTTTGTGGATTTCACGTTATTTTGATGTGCAAAGTTTAGCTTGGGTCAAGATGTTCTACCCACATGTCTTGGGACATCTTGTTCGACATGCTGCCTATGCATGCTCTAAACCCAATGACAAGATGTCTAGGACATCTTGTTCAACATGTTGCATCTGCACATCTTCAATATGCACAAGTGGTTTAGACTTAATTACTTTAGCATTGGTGCTTCAGTTAAGTCACTCTGACCAAGTTGTTTTAGCCTTATGATGCAGCCAATCTCAGAAGAACTACAATCTCCCCCTTTGGCAAATTATGGCTAAAACAACCACTAACCACTTTATTGAATGTGCACTCTTCAGTCTTCAATCTTCAAATTCTTCAATCTTCAAATTGATCTGTGTTGATGCAATCTTCTATTCTGAAATCTTCAGGTCTTCAAGGTCTTTGATCTTCAGAATCTTGTGTGTCTTCAATTTTCAAGACTTCTTCAATCTTGAATGTGTGATGAACCTTTTCTAGTATGAGACAGTCTTAGTCTCTTCTTCATATGATTCATTACAATGAATTTTCTAAGTCCAGGGATGAGATACCTAGTGACTTAGTGAACCAAAGTCTTGAGTTGCAGCGGAAAGTAGTTAATCAGAGTGATCAAGACTCACTAGACTTCTTAGAGGTTCAATTTTAGCATTTTATGTATGCTCTGGACACACTTATTTTAGCATAGCTTTTTAGTTTTTAATTTTTTAAAGCTTGCCATTATTCATTCATCCGTAAAGCAAGAGATTGATTCTACTTGCCAAAGAGCTTATCTTATCATCAATTATTTCTCCCCCTTTTTACCATAATTTGTCAAAGGTTAAAGGAAAATATTTCATTGATTAAAGAAAGCATACAAAAGTTCACTATATCTGAGTGTCGGATGTCAAAGTCTCCAATGTCTAGGACATTTGGTAGACCACAATACTTACAAGAAGTAGAACAGATCTAAAAGGAAAAATACAAAAGTACTTATTTCCCTAAATTACCCAGGGTCTGTTCTTCAAGCTTCTTCTTCTTCTTGCTCAGCCTCAGCATGAGCATCTCCTTCATCTTCGGTTAATTTCTTTGTCAGCTGCTTGATCAGATGGTCTACACAGACTTTCCTTACTGTGCTTGTCTTGATTGTCTCCTCTAACTCCTTAGAAACTAGAATTAGCTCAGCCAGTACTTTGTTTTGTGAGCTTCTATCTAGTGGAGCAGAGATCTCAGCTGCTTCTTTTTCTTTGAACACAATGTTTGGGACATGTGGTTCAACGAACAGCTTGCGGTTGAAGGATATTGGTGGAGGTCTTTTACTCTCATACTCCTCAGGAAGTAGGATGCTTGGGTGTTGGCTGAGAATTAACTCAGTAGTCAAGCAGGGAAAGGCTATAGGTAGCTTTGTTGCGCTGGTTTCTACATGTTTCATTGTTTGTTCGAAAACATGTTTCCCAAAGTCCAATTTATTTCCTGTTAAAATGAGGTATATTAGTTTTGCCAGATTTGGAGATATACCTGAGCTGTGACTTATTGGGGCCCAATTAGCTGTGCCAATCTTGTTGAGTATTGCATAATTTACAGACTGCTTGGATGTTGGAAGTAGTCCCTTCTTGGGCCAATGTTCAGCTTGCCCTGAGGTAATTTCTTCAGCAATTTTGTCCATTGATAGGATCTTCTTGCTCTCAGCTTTAGTACTCCTACCTAGAAATTGGTTGATCACCGTTGGAGAGAAATTAACGATCTTTTCTCTTAACTGTACGCTGTGATAGTCATCACTACCTTCATCATTGCATTCTTCACTGAGATTGGTGATGAACTCTCTCACAAGCCTATCATAGCACCTTCAAACCCCTAATATTGTCTTCATGAGTTTTGCTTCTTCAAGAAGAGTGATAATCTCCTTGTAGGAAAGAGCTTCAGTGCTTAACTCCCTTTCGGTAGCAATCCTCCTCTGAATTATTATCCTCCACCTTTGTTGATTATCTTCAATATGGAAGGATGTTGGGGATGCATCTTTTCTTTCCTTTGACATGATTTCTAGGACATCGTCTTCGACATCAGGCTTGAACTCGCTTGAGGACTCTGGTTTCCTCTTCCTCTTCTGAGACCTTTCTTCCAAGAATGACTTGGGAATCTCCACCTTCTTCCCTCTGCTTCTTTTCACTCTATCAGCCACTGATTGAGTTCTTCTTGGAGCCACTTCCTTGCTCTCTGTCTCTTCATCAATCCCTATGACTTCTAGAGATTGTGAACTTTCTTCTTCATCTTCTGAGTTAGATTTCTCCTGAGCATTTGGATGTCCTTTAGAGGTTGCGTCTTTTGATGTTGAGACATTTTCTTCGACATCTTGATGTTGGGGTCGGATGTCGTGACATCTTCTTCACCATTCTTCTCAATCTCTGTTTGAGGCTCAAGATTATGGTTTTGAGTAGCCTCTTTTAGAGATGATTCTTCAGGGATTTGATCTTCAGCCCTTTTTGGTGACGATCGAAGTTCTGGAGTGGACGATTCTTTGGGTGCTTCGCCTTGCATTGGATTAGTGAAGGGCCTAATCAGTTTGCTGCTTCTCTTTTTCCCTGTCGTTGTCCTCTTTCCTCTGGGAACAGTTAGTTTGTCAAGATCAACCTCTTGTTGGTTGATGGTTGAGTCTGAAACCCTAGCTGGATCACTAGGTCCATCGCTTTTGTTGATTGCTAGGTTGTTTGAGCTCATTGTAATTTCTTGACTCATGTTGTTCAGAGTTTCTTTGAAGAAGATTTCTTTTGAGAGGTTTTGAAAGATGTTGTACCAGATTTTGAAGCATGTGTGATAGCACAAGTGATGATCTTGGTGGCTTTTTATAGACGGAACTGGGTTGTATGTTGTAACATCCCCAAATTCTAAATTATCTAATTAATTTTAATTAGAGTCTTGCCTAATTATTTTAATATTAATTAGAGATGATTAATTAATTAATCATGGGTATTAAGATTATTATGTGTAAAATTAGGGATTTTAATTAAACCCAACTTATACACTAATACATTAATCTCACCAAAGTGGAATTAATTAACACATGAGGATTCAAATTCTCTCTTAGTATCTCATCCCTCCTATGATTCATAATTCCACCCAATGTAACCTCACCTCACTTAAGCTCTAAACCACTCCTTAGGCATGCAATAAAACACTCTCTCACACTTAGAATTGCTCAGCACAAATCTGAAGCTCTCTTCCCTCTCTCACACGCTCAACAACAACAACATATCACACTCACAAAATTCCAACATTTCCATCACATGAGTTTTGACACTACTATCACATGCAATGCTCTACATCATCAGAGATTCCTTTCACCTTCAAACAACACCAGCTCAGAGAATCTCTGTGAAATTTACTTCCCCTAAGCTTCACAAGTTCACAATACAACAACAACCTCTTCTCACCACTTTTTAGGCCAATGGCATTGCATGCACCCCCAAGAACAACCAAATTCGTGTACTGTGCATACACTCAGAAACTACACTATAAATAACACCAACACCCAGCTCTTTTGATCATCAATCCAACTCCAAATTCGTAGAGCAAAGTAGAGGGTTTCCAAGTGTTCAAATTTCCAATTTCTGGTCATTCTGTTCGTGGGTCAGTAACTGAGGATTCTAGAGCTTTGGAAGAGCTCAAAAGTAAAGTAAAGCTTCATCCAGGTGGGTTCTTTAGGCTAGTTTTCCCAATTAATCACTTTTGCATGCAAACATAAGAAATTTAGGGAAATTATGTGTGAGGGGAAATAACTCGCAATTTCTCCTCCAAACAGTCGTAATTTATGTTTATTATATTGTTACAATGATTTAAATTGAGGATTGTAGGTGTTTATTTCAAAAATGATGATTTTCTGCAAAACAGAGGCTGAAATACGCAGTTCTCGCCCGGCGAGCAGCCGGCGAGCCTTCTAGCGAGTGAACAATTTCTGGGCAGAAGTATGAATGGCCCAGCGAGCCTTTGCTAGCCCAGCGAGTGATAGCTCGCTCGGTGAGCGTACTCAGAACTGACTTTGTTCCTTGCTTGGGCTTGTTGGAGTGCTTTTTGGGCTAGGCTAGTATGTTGGTCCTATTTTCACTAACATTTTCAAACTGTATACACTCGTTTTATATCCTTGAATTAAATTAATATTTTGTAATAATAGAATTCATATAAGATACGAGTTGTTTGTTATCATGATTCAATCCTACGGTATAACTTAGGACTTTAGAAATTATTGTCTGTTCCCCCGGGCTTTGGGATGATTATGGTAGCATGAAACTCAATTTAGTATCAGTCAATCATGTGCGGTTTAGTATGCTGCTTATGGGCTTCCAATGGAATAACCCATTAGAAAAATGATTGTGAGCCTAATGTCGTGGTCGAATCGATTGACGGACAGGGCGGGCCTTCGAGACATGCTCACCTCGAAGTGTCTTAGCGGAATAAAATTAATAAGACGTTTTCTATGATACATTTTTACTTATGCTTATGATTATGATAATATTATGCTAGTATTTCACTTATGGACTGATTTAGGTACCCGACTTAGTAGCCATTAGGAGGGTAGTAGGACCCACTGAGACTTAGTAGTCTCACCCCAATCCAATTATTTTTTTTCAGGCAAACAGGTTGAGTAGGTAAGCATGCTTTGGAGTAGCTGCTGCTGTTCGAGGATCGCATTATTAGATTTTCTTGCTTTTCTCAATATCTATTCGTGTTGTTTTGTATTCCGCTGTGTTATTCCTATCGTTTTGTATCTCTGCACCTGCGTGTGCATGAATTTGAATAATGTAATTGTAATGAACTCAGTACCATTTATAATATCTTGCATTATATTCTAGATAATAATGTGGGGTGTTACAATTGGTTTCAGAGCAGGTCGATTCAGATCTAGCGTGAGGTCATTAGAATTACTAATCCAATCCCAGTAGATGTCTAGGTGTCATGTCACTTTAAGCCTAGCTAACTTGACTTGATATTGGCAGTTAGAGCAGCATGTCAGGAGCGAGACGAGGACCTGGTAGGCCACCAAGAAGGCATGATGATGATGATGAAGAACCAGAAGTTTTTGGTGATGCCAATGCCAATATGTGTGCGGAAATGATGCACCAGCATCAGCAGTTCCAGGCTCGGCAGGCGCAACAACACCAGGAATTTATCGCAATGTTTCAGCAACACATGAATGCTCATCCTCCCCAGAATCTTGGGTCGAGTGCAGCTTTTCGAGAATTTTGTAGAATGAGTCCTCCAGAGTTTTACGGCGAGTATAATCCCGCCAAAGCCAGGGAATGGTTGCAAAGGATGAGTGGGATCTTGGATTCGATGACCTGTACCGAAGCAGATAAAGTAACATTCGTCTCCCGCTTTTTCAGGGGCGACGCATGTAACTGGTGTGAAGGAACCAAGAATTACATGGAAGTTAGTCAGATGAAAGTGAATTGGCAGAATTTCAGACGTGTTTTCATTGGTCACTATTTACCGGAAAGTTACCAGTTCCAAATGGAAAGGGAATTGACGGAGTTGAAGCAGGGTAGTTTGACCGTGGCTGAGTACACTATGAAGTTCAATGAGTTAGTTCAATACGTGGCAGACGGTGATGATGCTCCCACGGAAGCGTGGAAAATGAAGAAGTATCAAATTGGGCTTCGGGCAGATATAGCTCACGATGTTTATATGCAACAGATTGCCAACTTCGGTGATCTGGTGCAAAAGAGCTATCACGCCGATGCAGGCCTCAGTAATATTCACAAGGAAAGGAGTGAAACCTTGCAGAAAAAGAAGGGTTTGTTTGGAAAGTTTGGTTTGAATTTGAAGTCCAAGGGTACATCAAGCATGGGTAAGCAGAGCCACTCCCAACGCTCACCTAGAAACTGTACTGAGTGTGGATATCCCCACAGTGGCGAGTGCATGAAAGGCAAGAATATGTGCTACTACTGTAAACAACCTGGTCATTTCAGAAATGAGTGTCCTAAGCTGAAGAAGCACGGAGACTCCAGTGGATCCACCAAGAACAAAGGTCGGGTATACTCTCTAGACTGTAATGAAATAAGATCCAATAGTTCTTTAATTATGGATGTTTGCTTCTTAGGACAGTCTAAGGTTTTAGTTTTGTTCGATTGCGGAGCCACAAATTCCTTCGTAGCGGTACACTGTGTCATGCGGTTATGAATACCTTTTGTTCCCCTCATACCACCAATGGCCGTCGCTGTCGCTACTGGCGGCAGAGTCACTTCAAAGAAAGTTTGTCAGAATTGTCCTATCTTAGTTGGAAGTAAGGTCTATCATATCGATCTAATCTGTTTACCTCTAAAGGACTTTGATGTCGTTCTTGGCATGGATTGGCTTTCAGCCAATACCGTGTACATCGGTTGTGCGGAAAAGAATTTGTATATCCCTTCGGAAACCTCTGCAGAAAGTAGAGCCTTATCTGCTTTGTTGCAAAATACTCACCAGATGATTCAATATTTTGGTGCCAGCAATAAATGCTTCAGTGTTCTGTTCACTATCGATCATGAGTCCAGTTTGAGTCCCAGTGACATCCCCATAGTTAGCGAGTATCTAGATGTTTTCCCTGATGATATTATGAGTCTCCCTCCTGAACGAGAGATAGAGTTTTCCATAGACCTTGTTACGGGTTCACAACCCATCTCTGTTGCTCCTTATAGAATGTCTCCACTAGAACTCCATGAGCTCAAGACGCAACTAGAAGAATTACTCCAAAAACATTTTATTCGTCCTAGTGTCACTCCTTGGGGAGCACATGTTCTGCTTGTTAAGAAGAAAGACGGTACCATGCGCCTATGCATTGACTACCGTTAACTCAACAAAGTGACAATTAAAAACAAGTATCCGTTACCTCGGATTGATGATCTTTTGGATCAACTCAGAGGTGCCACTGTTTTCTCAAAGATTAATCTCTGTTCCGGTTATCATCAAATCAGAATCAGATCATCAAATGTGTCCAAGACGGCGTTCAGAACCCGTTATGGGCATTATGAATTCCTATTTATGCCATTTGGTTTGACAAATGCTCCAGCAGTATTCATGGTTACATGAATATAATCTTCCAGCCTTACCTCGACAAATTTGTTGTCAACTTCATAGATGATATCTTGATCTATTCCCGTAATCCAGAGGAGCATGCTGAACATCTGAGAATTGTTTTGGAAGTCCTAAGAGAAAAGAAGTTATACGCCAAATTCAGCAAGTGTGAATTCTGGCTCTCAGAAATTAAATTTCTAGGACATGTTATTTTCCAAGGCGGTGTGTCTGTTGATCCGTCCAAAGTGGAAGCAGTTCTCAATTGGGAAAGACCCAGCAATGTGACTGAAGTCAGAAGTTTCCTGGGCTTAGCAGGATACTACCGGAGATTCATCCTTGGATTTTCGAAAATTATTTTGCCTTTGACTCGTCTGACTAGGAAGGGTGCTGCTTTTGTTTGGGACGCTGAATGTGAAGTAAGTTTCTGAACTTTGAAAGAAAAGCTGACCAGTGCACCAATATTGGTGCCCTGATCCAAACCGGAAGTATGTGGTGTACTGTGATGCATCGCATAAAGGACCTGACTGTGTTTTAATGCAAGATGGAGCTGTGGTAGCATATGCCTCTCGGCAATTGAAACCACACGAGCAGAACTATCCAACTCATGATCTGGAATTAGCAGCTATTATCTTCGCTTTAAAGATTTGGAGGCATCACTTGTATGGTGTCCAATTTGATCTTTTCAGCGATCATAAGAGCTTGAAGTATCTCTTTGACCAAAAAGACCTAAACATGAGACAACGTAGGTGGATGGAGTATTTGAAGGATTTTGATTTCAATCTTAATTACCATCCTGGCAAAGCGAATGTTGTAGCGGACGCTTTGAGCAGGAAAGCCCTGTATGCCTCTGAACTCTTGATGCAACAATGTGGTTTGTATGAGAAGTTCAGAGATCTGAACCTGAATGTTGTGTACCGAAAGAATGGAATTCGAATCAACCGAATGGAGTTGTCGTGTGATTTACGCTCGAGGGTAGTGCAAGCACAACGAAGTGATTTAGACTTACAGAGAAGGCTGAACAACCCAGAATTTTCAATAGCATCTGATGGTGCCATGCTGTATGAAAGGAGATTATGTGTACCGAATGATGATGAATTGAAAAGACTGATTCTTGAAGAGGCACACAAAAGTGGATTCTCGATTCATCCGGGATCTACCAAAATGTACCATGACCTGAAGCAAAATTACTGGTGGCCAAATATGAAGGCAGAAATCGTAGATTTTGTGTCCAGATGTTTGGTATGTCAGCAGGTGAAAGTTGAACACCAGAAGCCTGGAGGTCCATTGCAACCCTTAGAAATTCCAGAGTGGAAATGGGAGCATATTACAATGGACATTGTAGGAGGATTACCCCGCAACCAGAAGGGTCAGGATTCTATTTGGGTAATCGTGGATAGACTAACAAAGTCAGCTCACTTCATTCCAGTAAAGTCCACCTATAAAGCTACACAATACGCCGTTATCTTCATAGAGCATATTGTGAGACTACATGGTGTGCCACTCAATGTCGTTTCCGATCGTGATCCTATCTTCACTTCTAGGTTTTGGAAAGCCTTACAAAATGCGATGGGTACTCAGCTGAGAATGAGTACATCGTACCACCCCCAAACAGATGGTCAGTCAGAAAGGACCATTCAAAGTCTTGTGGATATGCTTCGTGCCTGCGTGTTAGAGGGTGGCGGTAGTTGGAGCAACTACTTACACTTGATTGAATTTTCTTACAATAACAGTTATTATTCAAGTATAGGGATGGCACCGTTTGAAGCACTGTATGGGAGAAAGTGTAGGACACCCTTGTGTTGGACCGAAGTTGGTGATCGCGGATTGTTAGGACCAGACATTATCCAAGAAACAACCTTGAAGGTTAAGTCCATCCGCGAGAAAATGAAAGTTGCTCAGAGTCGGCAGAAGAGTTATGCTGACAAAAGGAGGAGACCTTTGGAATTTGAAGAAGGTGATCATGTATTTTTAAGAGTAACTCCGAAGTTGGGGTTACGTGGTGTTTTCAGAACCAAGAAACTCTGTCCAAGATATATATTGGACCTTATCAAATTCTTCAGCGCGTCAGTCCTGTAGCATACCAGTTAGCTCTTCCTCCATCTATGTCAGGGCTACACGACGTGTTCCATGTTTCTCAGCTTCGAAGGTATATTCCAGATCCATATCAGCCGATAGAGATTGAGCAAATAGATCTTTAGCCAGACTTCATCTATCAACCAGATCCTGTTCGAATCATTGATCGTGATGTTAAAACCCTTCGGAATAAGAGGATTCCTATTGTCAAAGTTGAATGGGCGCAGTCTCCGGACGACGAATACACTTGGGAATTGGAATCCGACATGATGAAAAGCTATCCTCATCTATTCTAAGCTAAATTTCTTAATTTTGAGGACGAAATTTGTTTAAGGGGGGTAGATTGTAACATCCCCAAATTCTAAATTATCTAATTAATTTTAATTAGAGTCTTGCCTAATTATTTTAATATTAATTAGAGATGATTAATTAATTAATCATGGGGATTAAGATTAGTATGTGTAAAATTAGGGATTTTAATTAAACCCAACTTATACACTAATACATTAATCTCACAAAAGTGGAATTAGTTAACACATGAGGATTCAAATTCTCTCTTAGTATCTCATCCCTCCTATGACTAATAATTCCACCCAATGTAACGTCACCTCACTTAAGCTCTAAACCACTCCTTAGGCATGCAATAAAACACTCTCTCACACTTAGAATTGCTCAGCACAAATCTGAAGCTCTCTTCCCTCTCTCACACGCTCAACAACAACAACATATCACACTCACAAAATTCCAACATTTCCATCACATGAGTTTTGACACTACTATCACATGCAATGCTCTACATCATCAGAGATTCCTTTCACCTTCAAACAACACCAGCTCAGAGAATCTCTGTGAAATTTACTTCCCCTAAGCTTCACAAGTTCACAATACAACAACAACCTCTTCTCACCACTTTTTAGGCCAATGGCATTGCATGCACCCCCAAGAACAACCAAATTCGTGTACTGTGCATACACTCAGAAACTACACTATAAATAACACCAACACCCAGCTCCTTTGATCATCAATCCAACTCCAAATTCGTAGAGCAAAGTAGAGGGTTTCCAAGTGTTCAAATTTCCAATTTCTGGTCATTCTGTTCGTGGGTCAGTAGCTGAGGATTCTAGAGCTTTGGAAGAGCCCAAAAGTAAAGTAAAGCTTCATCCAGGTGGGTTCTTTAGGCTAGTGTAGCTAGTTTTCCCAATTAATCACTTTTGCATGCAAACATAAGAAATTTAGGGAAATTAAGTGTGAGGAGAAATAACTCCCAATTTCTCCTCCAAGCAGTCGTAATTTATGTTTATTATATTGTTACAATGATTTAAATTGAGGATTGTAGGTGTTTATTTCAAAAATGATGATTTTCTGCAAAACAGAGGCTGAAATACGCAGTTCTCGCCCGGCGAGCAGCCGGCGAGCCTTCTAGCGAGTGAACAATTTCTGGGCTGAAGTATGAATGGCCCAGCGAGCCTTTGCTGGCCCGCCGAGTGATAGCTCGCTCGGCGAGCGTACTCAGAACTGCCTTTGTTCCTTGCTTGGGCTTGTTGGAGTGCTTTTTGGGCTAGGCTAGTATGTTGGTCCTATTTTCACTAACATTTTCAAACTGTATACACTCGTTTTATATCCTCGAATTAAATTAATATTTTGTAATAATAGAATTCATATAAGATACGAGTTGTTTGTTATCATGATTCAATCCTACGGTATAACTTAGGACTTTAGAAATTATTGTCTGTTCCCCCGGGCTTTGGGATGATTATGGTAGCATGAAACTCAATTTAGTATCAGTCAATCATGTGCGGTTTAGTATGCTGCTTATGGGCTTCCAATGGAATAACCCATTAGAAAAATGATTGTGAGCTTAATGTCGTGGTCGAATCGATTGACGGACAGGGCGGGCCTTCGAGACATGCTCACCTCGAAGTGTCTTAGCGGAATAAAATTAATAAGACGTTTTCTATGATACATTTTTACTTATGCTTATGATTATGATAAATTATGCTAGTATTTCACTTATGGACTGATTCAGGTACCCGACTTAGTAGCCATTAGGAGGGTAGTAGGACCCACTGAGACTTAGTAGTCTCACCCCAATCCAATTATTTTTTTTCAGGCAAACAGGTTGAGTAGGTAAGCATGCTTTGGAGTAGCTGCTGCTGTTCGAGGATCGCATTATTAGATTTTCTTGCTTTTCTCAATATCTATTCGTGTTGTTTTGTATTCCGCTGTGTTATTCCTATCGTTTTGTATCTCTGCACCTACGTGTGCATGAATTTGAATAATGTAATTGTAATGAACTCAGTACCATTTATAATATCTTGCATTATATTCTAGATAATAATGTGGGGTGTTACAATTGGTTTCAGAGCAGGTCGATTCAGATCTAGCGTGAGGTCATTAGAATTACTAATCCAATCCCAGTAGATGTCTAGGTGTCATGTCACTTTAAGCCTAGCTAACTTGACTTGATATTGGCAGTTAGAGCAGCATGTCAAGAGCGAGACGAGGACCTGGTAGGCCACCAAGAAGGCATGATGATGATGATGAAGAACCTGAAGTTTTTGGTGATGCCAATGCCAATATGTGTGCGGAAATGATGCACCAGCATTAGCAGTTCCAGGCTCGGCAGGCGCAACAACACCAGGAATTTATCGCAATGTTTCAGCAACACATGAATGCTCATCCTCCCCAGAATCTTGGGTCGAGTGCAGCTTTTCGAGAATTTTGTAGAATGAGTCCTCCAGAGTTTTACGGCGAGTATAATCCCGCCAAAGCCAGGGAATGGTTGCAAAGGATGAGTGGGATCTTGGATTCGATGACCTGTACCGAAGCAGATAAAGTAACATTCGTCTCCCGCTTTTTCAGGGGCGACGCATGTAACTGGTGTGAAGGAACCAAGAATTACATGGAAGTTAGTCAGATGAAAGTGAATTGGCAGAATTTCAGACGTGTTTTCATTGGTCACTATTTACCGGAAAGTTACCAGTTCCAAATGGAAAGGGAATTGACGGAGTTGAAGCAGGGTAGTTTGACCGTGGCTGAGTACACTATGAAGTTCAATGAGTTAGTTCAATACGTGGCAGACGGTGATGATGCTCCCACGGAAGCGTGGAAAATGAAGAAGTATCAAATTGGGCTTCGGGCAGATATAGCTCACGATGTTTATATGCAACAGATTGCCAACTTCGGTGATCTGGTGCAAAAGAGCTATCACGCCGATGCAGGCCTCAGTAATATTCACAAGGAAAGGAGTGAAACCTTGCAGAAAAAGAAGGGTTTGTTTGGAAAGTTTGGTTTGAATTTGAAGTCCAAGGGTACATCAAGCATGGGTAAGCAGAGCCACTCCCAACGCTCACCTAGAAACTGTACTGAGTGTGGATATCCCCACAGTGGCGAGTGCATGAAAGGCAAGAATATGTGCTACTACTGTAAACAACCTGGTCATTTCAGAAATGAGTGTCCTAAGCTGAAGAAGCACGGAGACTCCAGTGGATCCACCAAGAACAAAGGTCGGGTATACTCTCTAGACTGTAATGAAATAAGATCCAATAGTTCTTTAATTATGGATGTTTGCTTCTTAGGACAGTCTAAGTTTTTAGTTTTGTTCGATTGCGGAGCCACAAATTCCTTCGTAGCGGTACACTGTGTCATGCGGTTATGAATACCTTTTGTTCCCCTCATACCACCAATGGCCGTCGCTGTCGCTACTGGCGGCAGAGTCACTTCAAAGAAAGTTTGTCAGAATTGTCCTATCTTAGTTGGAAGTAAGGTCTATCATATCGATCTAATCTGTTTACCTCTAAAGGACTTTGATGTCGTTCTTGGCATGGATTGGCTTTCAGCCAATACCGTGTACATCGGTTGTGCGGAAAAGAATTTGTATATCCCTTCGGAAACCTCTGCAGAAAGTAGAGCCTTATCTGCTTTGTTGCAAAATACTCACCAGATGATTCAATATTTTGGTGCCAGCAATAAATGCTTCAGTGTTCTGTTCACTATCGATCATGAGTCCAGTTTGAGTCCCAGTGACATCCCCATAGTTAGCGAGTATCTAGATGTTTTCCCTGATGATATTATGAGTCTCCCTCCTGAACGAGAGATAGAGTTTTCCATAGACCTTGTTCCGGGTTCACAACCCATCTCTGTTGCTCCTTATAGAATGTCTCCACTAGAACTCCATGAGCTCAAGACGCAACTAGAAGAATTACTCCAAAAACATTTTATTCGTCCTAGTGTCACTCCTTGGGGAGCACATGTTCTGCTTGTTAAGAAGAAAGACGGTACCATGCGCCTATGCATTGACTACCGTTAACTCAACAAAGTGACAATTAAAAACAAGTATCCGTTACCTCGGATTGATGATCTTTTGGATCAACTCAGAGGTGCCACTGTTTTCTCAAAGATTAATCTCTGTTCCGGTTATCATCAAATCAGAATCAGATCATCAGATGTGTCCAAGACGGCGTTCAGAACGCGTTATGGGCATTATGAATTCCTATTTATGCCATTTGGTTTGACAAATGCTCCAGCAGTATTCATGGTTACATGAATATAATCTTCCAGCCTTACCTCGACAAATTTGTTGTCAACTTCATAGATGATATCTTGATCTATTCCCGTAATCCAGAGGAGCATGCTGAACATCTGAGAATTGTTTTGGAAGTCCTAAGAGAAAAGAAGTTATACGCCAAATTCAGCAAGTGTGAATTCTGGCTCTCAGAAATTAAATTTCTAGGACATGTTATTTCCCAAGGCGGTGTGTCTGTTGATCCGTCCAAAGTGGAAGCAGTTCTCAATTGGGAAAGACCCAGCAATGTGACTGAAGTCAGAAGTTTCCTGGGCTTAGCAGGATACTACCGGAGATTCATCCTTGGATTTTCGAAAATTATTTTGCCTTTGACTCGTCTGACTAGGAAGGGTGCTGCTTTTGTTTGGGACGCTGAATGTGAAGTAAGTTTCAGAACTTTGAAAGAAAAGCTGACCAGTGCACCAATATTGGTGCACTGATCCAAACCGGAAGTATGTGGTGTACTGTGATGCATCGCATAAAGGACCTGACTGTGTTTTAATGCAAGATGGAGCTGTGGTAGCATATGCCTCTCGGCAATTGAAACCACACGAGCAGAACTATCCAACTCATGATCTGGAATTAGCAGCTATTATCTTCGCTTTAAAGATTTGGAGGCATCACTTATATGGTGTCCAATTTGATCTTTTCAGCGATCATAAGAGCTTGAAGTATCTCTTTGACCAAAAAGACCTAAACATGAGACAACGTAGGTGGATGGAGTATTTGAAGGATTTTGATTTCAATCTTAATTACCATCCTGGCAAAGCGAATGTTGTAGCGGACGCTTTGAGCAGGAAAGCCCTGTATGCCTCTGAACTCTTGATGCAACAATGTGGTTTGTATGAGAAGTTCAGAGATCTGAACCTGAATGTTGTGTACCGAAAGAATGGTATTCGAATCAACCGAATGGAGTTGTCGTGTGATTTACGCTCGAGGGTAGTGCAAGCACAACGAAGTGATTTAGACTTACAGAGAAGGCTGAACAACCCAGAATTTTCAATAGCATCTGATGGTGCCATGCTGTATGAAAGGAGATTATGTGTACCGAATGATGATGAATTGAAAAGACTGATTCTTGAAGAGGCACACAAAAGTGGATTCTCGATTCATCCGGGATCTACCAAAATGTACCATGACCTGAAGCAAAATTACTGGTGGCCAAATATGAAGGCAGAAATCGTAGATTTTGTGTCCAGATGTTTGGTATGTCAGCAGGTGAAAGTTGAACACCAGAAGCCAGGAGGTCCATTGCAACCCTTAGAAATTCCAGAGTGGAAATGGGAGCATATTACAATGGACATTGTAGGAGGATTACCCCGCAACCAGAAGGGTCAGGATTCTATTTGGGTAATCGTGGATAGACTAACAAAGTCAGCTCACTTCATTCCAGTAAAGTCCACCTATAAAGCTACACGATACGCAGTTATCTTCATAGAGCATATTGTGAGACTACATGGTGTGCCACTCAATGTCGTTTCCGATCGTGATCCTATCTTCACTTCTAGGTTTTGGAAAGCCTTACAAAATGCGATGGGTACTCAGCTGAGAATGAGTACATCGTACCACCCCCAAACAGATGGTCAGTCAGAAAGGACCATTCAAACTCTTGAGGATATGCTTCGTGCCTGCGTGTTAGAGGATGGCGGTAGTTGGAGCAACTACTTACACTTGATTGAATTTTCTTACAATAACAGTTATCATTCAAGTATAGGGATGGCACCGTTTGAAGCACTGTATGGGAGAAAGTGTAGGACACCCTTGTGTTGGACCGAAGTTGGTGATCGCGGATTGTTAGGACCAGACATTATCCAAGAAACAACCTCGAAGGTTAAGTCCATCCGCGAGAAAATGAAAGTTGCTCAGAGTCGGCAGAAGAGTTATGCTGACAAAAGGAGGAGACCTTTGGAATTTGAAGAAGGTGATCATGTATTTTTAAGAGTAACTCCGAAGTTGGGGTTACGTGGTGTTTTCAGAACCAAGAAACTCTGTCCAAGATATATATTGGACCTTATCAAATTCTTCAGCGCGTCAGTCCTGCAGCATACCAGTTAGCTCTTCCTCCATCTATGTCAGGGCTACACGACGTGTTCCATGTTTCTCAGCTTCGAAGGTATATTCCAGATCCATATCAGTCGATAGAGATTGAGCAAATAGATCTTTAGCCAGACTTCATCTATCAACCAGATCCAGTTCGAATCATTGATCGTGATGTTAAAACCCTTCGGAATAAGAGGATTCCTATTGTCAAAGTTGAATGGGCGCAGTCTCCGGACGAAGAATACACTTGGGAATTGGAATCCGACATGATGAAAAGCTATCCTCATCTATTCTAAGCTAAATTTCTTAATTTTCAGGACGAAATTTCTTTAAGGGGGGTAGATTGTAACATCCCCAAATTCTAAATTATCTAATTAATTTTAATTAGAGTCTTGCCTAATTATTTTAATATTAATTAGAGATGATTAATTAATTAATCATGGGGATTAAGATTAGTATATGTAAAATTAGGGATTTTAATTAAACCCAACTTATACACTAATACATTAATCTCACAAAAGTGGAATTAATTAACACATGAGGATTCAAATTCTCACTTAGTATTTCATCCCTCCTATGACTAATAATTCCACCCAATGTAACCTCACCTCACTTAAGCTCTAAACCACTCCTTAGGCATGCAATAAAACACTCTCTCACACTTAGAATTGCTCAGCACAAATCTGAAGCTCTCTTCCCTCTCTCACACGCTCAACAACAACAACATATCACACTCACAAAATTCCAACATTTCCATCACATGAGTTTTGACACTACTATCACATGCAATGCTCTACATCATCAGAGATTCCTTTCACCTTCAAACAACACCAGCTCAGAGAATCTCTGTGAAATTTACTTCCCCTAAGCTTCAAAGTTTACAATACAACAACAACCTCTTCTCACCACTTTTTAGGCCATTGGCATTGCATGCACCCCTAAGAACAACCAAATTTGTGTACTGTGAATACACTCAAAAATTACACTATAAATAACACCAACACCCCGCTCCTTTGATCATCAATCCAACTCCAAATTCGTAGAGCAAAGTAGAGGGTTTCCAAGTGTTCAAATTTCCAATTTCTAGTCATCCTGTTCGTGGGTCAGTAGCTGAGGATTCTAGAGCTTTAGAAGAGCCCAAGAGCAAAGTAAAGCTTCATCCAGGTGGGTTCTTTAGGCTAGTGTAGCCAGTTTTCCCCATTAATCACTTTTGCATGCAAACATAAGAAATTTAGGGAAATTATGTGTGAGGAGAAATAACTCCCAATTTCTCCTCCGAACAGTCGTAATTTATGTTTATTATATTGTTACAATGATCTAAATTGAGGATTGTAGGTGTTTATTTCAAAAATGATGATTTTCTACAAAACAGAGGCTGAAATACGCAGTTCTCGCCCGGCGAGCAATCGGCGAGCCTTCTAGCAAGTGAACAATTTCTGGGCAGAGTATGAATGGCCCGGCGAGCCTTTGCTGGCCCTGCGAGTGATAGCTCGCTCGGCGAGCATACTCAGAACTGACTTTGTTCCCTTGCTTGGGCTTGTTGGAGTGCTTTTTGGGCTAGGCTAATATGTTGGTCCTATTTTCACTAACATTTTCAAACTGTATACACTCGTTTTATATCCTCGAATTAAATTAATATTTTGTAATAATAGAATTCATATAAGATACGAGTTGTTTGTTATCACGATTCAATCCTAGGGTATAACTTAGGACTTTAGAAATTATTGTATGTTCCCCCGGGCTTTGGGATAATTATGGTAGCATGAAACTCAATTTAGTATCAGTCAATCATGTGCGGTTTAGTATGCTGCTTATGGGCTTCCAATGGAATAACCCATTAGGAAAATGATTGTGAGCTTAATGCCGTGGTCGAATCGATTGATAGACAGGGCGGGCCTTCGAGACATGCTCACCTCGAAGTGTCTCTCAGCGGAATAAAATTAATAAGACGTTTTCTGTGATACATTTTTACTTATGCTTATGATTATGATAATATTATGCTAGTATTTCACTTATGGACTGATTTAGGTGCCCGACTTAGTAGCCATTAGGAGGGTAGTATGACCCACTGAGACTTAGTAGTCTCACCCCAATCCAATTATTATTTTCAGGCAAACAAGTTGAGTAGGTAAGCATGCTTTGGAGTACCTGCTGTTGTTCGAGGATCGCATTATTAGATTTTCTTGCTTTTCTCAATATCTATTCGTGTTGTTTTGTATTCCGCTGTGTTATTCCTATCGTTTTGTATCTCTGCACCTGCGTGTGCATGAATTTGAATAATGTAATTATAATGAACTCAGTACCATTTATAATATCTTGCATTATATTCTAGATAATAATGTGGGGTGTTACATATGTTACCTTGTTTATTGTGCAGAAGTAATGATGATTAACGTTATAATCTCTTTGCACGCCATCCCGTCACTTAATGTTCTACACGCTTTTGGACGTGTGGAACTCTAGAGTTCCTTTCCCACGTTCAGGTTGAAGTGATTCAACTTCCTGACGAGTGTACATATGTTGGGACATCTGGTAGAACATCTGGTCATTCTCTTCCTTGACTTTCAAGCAAGCTATGTTTGGGCCATTGTTGGGAGGAGTCCATTTATAGCACCTATCCCTTGCCTTGACAACTTTCATCACTACCTTCTGATTATTAGCAATAATGCACTCAGAGTTGTTGATGTACACATCTAGTCCTTGTTCACATAATTGACTGATGCTTATCAAGTTTGTAGTGAGTCCTTCAACTAGTAGAACCTTGTTAAGGTGTGGTAAGCTGGGATCTCTTAGCTTGCCTATACCTTTGATTCTACCTTTAGCACCATCACCAAAAGTAACACACCCTTTGGAGTAAGGCCTTAATTCCTTAAGATATTTCCTATCTCCAGTCATGTGTTTGGAGCATCCACTGTCAAAGTACTAGTCTTCATAAAAGGATAGCCTGATACAAGTAGGGGCCTTTAGTTTTTAATCTTCTTTTGGCCTCCATACTTTCTTGACTTGAGTCTCCTAGCACTTTACTTGTTGAGCAAGAATCTTCTTTTCATCCTTCCTTGGAGATCTTGATCTTTGAGGATAGCCATGAATTTTGAAGCATTCTTTAATAACATGCTCATACCTACCACAATGATCACATCTATCGAAAGCTCCTCTATTTTGGGAGTATAGCTTCTTAAGATGTGGTTTAGGTATATGCTTCTTCTGCTGCTTATGACACTGGCCTATGTTCCCATTCCTTTTGTGTTGAACAGAATATTGAGACATGTGGCTTGACATCTTCCTTTTTGTTTGGACAGATTGTTGAGACTTGTAGTCTATGATCCTGTCTTTGTGCTTAACAGGATGTTGAGACATTTGGCTTGACATCTCCTTCTTGGTCTGAACATAGTGCTGGGATGTGTGGTCTATGATCCTGTCTATGTGTTGAACAGGATGTTGAGACATTTGGCTTAACATCTCCCTTCTTGGTCTGAACATAGTGCTGGGATGTATGGTCTATGATCCTGTCTGTGTGTTGAACAGGATGTTGAGAAATTTGGCTTGACATCTCTTTCTTGGTCTGAACACAATGCTGAGATATGTGGTCTATGGCCCTGTCTTTATGTTGAGCAGGATGTAGAGACATTTGGCTCTACATCTGGTCCTTAGGTTTCTGTAGAGGAGGAGTTACCTTTTCTGGAGCAGATTCAGCCTTTCTGAAGGGATGATCGAATCCTAATCCAATCATGTCTTCAGCTATTTTTTCAGTTTCAAGGAGCTCATCCTCTGAGTCAGAATCATTGTCTAGACAACTCAAAGATTCAGTCATGCTTTTGAGTTTAGACTTTAAGAAATTATATTCTTTCCTCAGAGTTGCTCGTTCCTTATGCTCCCTAATAAGCCTCTCATTGATTTCATCTTGCTCTAATATTTTAGCAGTGCATCTTGAAGGGTCGAGAGTTTCTTCATTGTTATCACCGCCTTAAGTGTCTGTGAAGCTTTTGAAGCTATCATTGCTGCTTGTTTCAAATATCCGTGAGAATGCATTGTTTATGTCTTCATCTTCACTTTCATCCTCAGAGTCAGAGAGAATTGCAACCGGTACCTTTTTCTGTTTTCTAAGGAAGTTGGGACACTATATTCTGATATGCCCAAAGCCTTCACATTCGTAGCACAGTACCTCTGTTTCTTCTTCAGAGTTTGTTTCTTCTTTTGACATGCCTTGTGTCTTATTGTTGGACGTCTTGTCTGGGACATTTGTCCTCCACTTAGCTCGGACCCTGTTCCCAGATTTGTTGAACTTGGTAAATAGAGCTACTGCTTTTGATAGACAATCTTTACTTTGGCTTTCCTCGGATTTGAATGCCAAATTCTTCACATTCTTTTCAGGTCTATCTTCAAAGGTCATCTCAAAACTTTGTAATGAGCCAATGAGTTCATCAACCTTCATCGTGCTCAGGTCTTCTGATTCTTCAATAGCAGTTACCTTCATAGAAAATCTCTTAGGAAGTGATCTAAGAACTTTTCTGGCTAGGTTCTCCTCAGGTATCTTCTCTCCTAGAGCAAAGCATGAGTTTGCTATATCTCGAACTCTAGTGTTGAATTCTGATATTGTCTCAACATCCTCCATCTTTAGATTTTCGAATTTTGAGGTGAGAAGTTGTAGCTTTGACATTCTAACCTTGGAAGTTCCTTCATGAGCAGTTTGCAGAATCTCCCAGGCTTTCTTGGCTTCTGTACATGTGTTGATCAGTTTGAATATGTTTTCATCAACACCATTGAAGATAGCATTGAGTGCCTTAGAGTTGCTATTGGACTCAGTCTCCTCTTCTGGGGTCCAAACTCCTTCACCTTTCAATATTGAAGAACCATCTTCTGCAGCGATTATTGGGTGATTCCAACCTGTAATAATTGCCCACCATACCTTTTGATCCATGGACTTGATGAGGGCAATCATTCTTGCTTTCCAATAATCATAGTTTGATCCATCCAGAACTGGTGGTCTGTTTATTGATCCTCCATTCCTGTCCATCTTGAACAAGATTTTGTCTCCCTGGAGCTCACCCAGCAGGTTAGGGTGCCCGCTCTGATACCAATTGAAATTATGCTCTCTGGCTGGACAGATGTCGTACACAATGTCTAGGACAATGTGTCTGCAGTCCAGATGTCTTAGACAACTGGTTATGAGGATCACGACTTATTGCAGTACTGAAGTAAATAAAAGCAATAAAGAACACCAGTTATTTGTTAACCCAGTTCGGCGCTAATCAGCCCTACTCTGGAGGATACCAATCCATGAAGTGAACACTACTACTCCGAATCAATACTTAGTCTTACAACCACACCAAACACCTTTTGGCATGTTTGCCTTTTCTTAATCCTAGTAATCTTCTACCCAAGGGCTAACTCCCCCTGAATATGAGAACCTACCCAACTCCCTCTAATCACTAATCCCAAATGACGAAACTTTAAACTTCATAGTTTAAAAAACTTGTTGAACGACAACATTCAACGACACAAAGGTACCAAGTATCAAGGAGCAATACTAGGAGCCACTTGATGTTTTGCACAGTGGGTACAAAACTTTGGACTCACAATCTTTCAGTTATTGTGGGTTGAGTTTTAAGCTCTATGTTGAGTCCTTTATATAGGCGTGCAGGTCTTCAGATAATCTTCAATCTTTCAGATGCACTACAATAAGAATTAGTTTTAAAACAAACTTGTTTTAAAACAAACTCCACAAGATAAAGAATTAATCTCTATCCACAAATTAAATACGATTCTGATCGTATCTAACACATAGGATTAATAACAAACTTTATCATTAATCCTAATCTCAGGTTGTTACTAAAAGATTTGTGCTTTATTCAAATTTAAACAAACGCGCGTGCTTAATGGATAAGCATTATCTTTTAAGCTGAACTGGGTCAAGATGTCCTACCCACATGTCTTGGGACATCTTGTTCGACATATTGCCTAAACATGCTCTGAACCCAGTGACAAGATGTCTAGAACATCTTGTTCAACATGTTGCATCTGCACGTCTTCAATATGCACAAGTGGTTTAGACTTAATTACTTCAGCATTGGTGCTTCAGTTAAGTCACTCTGACCAAGTTGTTTTAGCCTTATGATGCAGCCAATCTCAGAAGAACTACATGTTTGATTCAAGGTCTAGCCAACTTAGGATTAAATGCAAGTTTATTATTATGAGACATCTAGTAATAAATGTAACTTAGGAATTAATATGGTTAAGTAGAGGCTGGACACATACTTCTTACTTAATAACTTAGACATAAACCTTAAGGCCATAGTGAGAATACAAAGCAAGCTTTTTTGAACTGTAATGAAGTAAGTTTGACCTAGACATAGGATCCATCTTATCAGGCATTGCATAATCTAACGTTGTAGATATACACCACAAGGTATAACTTTGCTCATTAATTTCTTGACACCCGTTATCAGTCACAGATATTAGATTATTAGTTAAATGGATCATACTTCCAACATCACTACCATATTTGATCTTTAAATTCCTTTCTAATTATTTTGTTTATAAACTCTGAAACTATGATGTTATTTTATTACCTTCTTGCGCATGAATTAGAATGCAATTTTGTGTGTTTAATGAAAAGGTTCCCTCAAACAATCCATGTGGGTACGATACTCTTTCATATCACTTGCTATAGTTTGACTGTGTATACTTGCACAACTTCATTCGCAACAAGTTTTTGGCGCCGCTGCCGGGGATAAGCAGGGTCTTATCAGAGACTATGCTGTTTTTGAACCAACATCTATGAGTAGTGGAATCATCATGTCGGAGATCACTGCTCCTAAATTTGAATTCAAGCCGATGATGTTCCAAATGCTAAAAGTTGCGAGACAATTTAGTGGTGCTGAAACTGAGGATCCACACTTGCACCTTAGACAATTCCTAGAAGTGGCAAGCAACTTCAAGAATCCTGGAATTACTCAAGAAGCTTTCAGACTCAGACTATTTCCTTACTCATTAAGGGATCGTACTAAGAGTTGGTTGAACTCTCTAGAGCCAAATTCATTGCTACATGGAATGCTCTAGCCGAGAAGTTTTTAACCAAGTATTTTCCTCCCAACAAGAATGCTAGAATGAGAATTGAAATTACCTCATTTAGGCAAGCGGAAAATGAGTCATTGTATGAAGCATGGGAAAGATTCAAAGAGTTGCTAAGGAAATTTCCTCACCATGGAATTCCTTCTTGTATTCAATTAGAGACTTTTTATCATGGGTTGTCAACACGATCAAAATACACTTTGGATACATCTGCTGGTGGGGCTATTTTAGCAAAATCTTACATTGAAGCATTTAATTTGATTGAAAGAATCACTATGAACACTTATCAGTGGCATACATAAAGGTTAATTGCTCCAAAGAAGGTTGTTTCTACTCAAGAAGTGAATGTCAATGCTGCCTTAGTTGCTCAAGTTGCCAAATTAACTCACATGTTAGGAACAATATGCGATTCACCATCAATTTCTACTATCAAACCTACACATGTTGTTAGTGATCCATCACTTATCATGTCATGTGTGTATTGTGGAGGAGCTCATCTATATGAAGATTGTCCATCAAATCCCATCTTAATGAATCATATGCAGAATTTCAACATGGACAACAATCTCTAGTCCAACACTTATAACCATGAATGGGAAAATCACCCAAAATTTTTTGAAACTCTAGAAGTCATGCAACCACCTGACTGTGCAGAATATGTTGTGATACTAGATTTTACTGTTGCACTAGATTATACAAAACTACCAGAAGTCATGCCACCGGATTTCTCTACACCAGATCCAAGAGCCTTAATGTATCAAGTAACACATGCTACAAATCATGAACCTAATGTGTCTTTGGAAGCTACTTTAATGTCTTTCATGAATGAAACAAAAGCTTTCATGAATGAAACAAAGACGTATATGAATGAAACAAAAGCTTTCATTGATAACACTAAGGCTCAATTTCTCAACAATGGAGTAGCATGGAAAAATATGGAAAATCAAGTGGGAGAGTTAGCCACAACATTTAGTTTCAATCATAGTGGCTCAACTTCAAAGAATAAAGAAACTTGCAAATCTTACCGGAGCCTTGGGAGAATACCAAACTGTCGAGTCAGTAGTTATCACCCCTGTTCTAGAAACACATCACCCTGCTTCCCAAGAAGTCAGTCCTAAAGTAACAAGTTTTGAGACTCTGCAGAAGGCAAGTACTGGCGTATCACCTGCTAGTTCAGACAAGTCACCTACTGCCTTTGCAACTGATACAATGAAGATTCAATTTGATCAAGAAAGACCTCAACCACCATTTCCTCAAAGGATCAAGAAAGAAAATGATGCCCTTAAGCATCCCAATAAAGGAATGAATTATTGCTACTTTGTAAAGACTTTTGACACCTTGTCTCATCAACAAATCTTTCTTAATCATTGTGTGCTTGATAAGGATATAATTCATCTTGATGTTAAAGAGTTAGAAAAGGAGGAAATGTTCAACAAAGAGTTGAAGCAACTATCACTTCTCAACCATGCTTATTTAGGAAGTGAGAGCACTTTGCCAATGATTAATTATGCTCAAAATACTTCATCTCAAGAGAAAATTGTAGTTGAACTTCTCAAAAGGCTTTTGATGGAGATGTCAAAGAACCACACCAAAGAGGAAAAAGTCCATTGGGCTTTTGCTAAGAAGACTCACACTTGGAATTGTAGGATGGTGAATAAACTTCACAATTACTTTGATCACAATGCGGGTAATGTTGATACCAAGACTCATGAAGAAAAATTGATAACTGGTGTCAAGTCACTTGTTCTAGAGGCATATCAGCAGAAGATAACAAGAGGCAAGGAACAATTAGCTGCTGCATCAGTTGTTCAGGTTCAATTGAATGAAGACTGGATTCTACATCCACCACATGAACCACCACCACCAGAGAAGTCACAAAAAAGAGGTGTCAAGACACCTGTTTCAGAAAAGAAGAAGTGGAGGAAGTTAAGCATGTACCAGAATTATCAACTGTTGACTGTTGCAACATATGCTCAAGAGGATCCACTTTATTGTTATATTAAGATGACCAATGAGGTTGGTACCAAAAGAAAAAGGATCTCAAACTATTGTGATTATCAAAAAGCTTCAGGCTTATGGCATATTGGTAACATCTTTCTATCTCCTGCTTTAATTTAATTTTGCCATAGCCATAATTTAGTTTAGTTTGGTATGTTTTCTGTCGAGTCATTAGGTGCCTCTTCCTTTGTCAACAGTGGGGACACTGTTTAGTTTAAGTTTGGGAGAGAGGTAAAGTCAAAATAAATTGAAATAAATTGAGTCTGTTTAGTGTGTTTTGAGTCAGATAGCAATTAATTTGTTCTGATAAGCATTTTCCTGACATTATAACAGAGTTTTAAGACTTTTAGTGAATTTGGCTGTAGGATTGGTGAAATGTTTGGGAATTTTTGTTTCAATATGCTTGATTGATAATCTTTGCACCCCTAATGCACAAATTGTTGATAATTGTTAAATATAGTAGTGGCTAGATAGGTCTTTAAAATGTTGGAGTAAGCCCTAAAAGCCAATCTATTTTGATAGTATTTGATTTTGTATTGCGACTTAATTATATATATATATATATATATATATATATATATATATATATATATATATATATATATATATATATATATATATATATATATATAATAAGGCCTTTCTTTATTATGTTTGTAACGTTCAAAATAATGAAGTCCCTAGAATAGAAAGTCCGTTTAATATTAAGTGTGACTTAATCATGAGATTACATTAAACATAAAGACGCTATTCTTAAAGTATCCATAGTCGAGCTTTAAGGTGAAAAGGGATAACCTTAAAGCATAAAGACTATTATGAAGATAGACTGATGATCGCATCTCATGGATCATGGGATAAGGAGTTATCAAGTCTTGACATAGGTATAAGAAATATTAGGAGTAATATTTATACCGGATTGACCCGCTATGAGAGTACTACATGCAAAGTTATGCGAAGTGTCATAAGTTACTCTCATGGTGATAATGGTGTAAACCGCCCTTAGACCTGAAACCACTTTGTACCCTAGATGTGGAGTCAAGTACTTTGTTGCTGATCTAACGTTGTCCGTAACAGGATAACCATAAAGGCAGTTGATGGGTACTTCACAAAGCATGCTGAGGGACAGTAGTGACCTAGATGGAATTTGCCAATCCTGCATAACAGGATAAATGTCATGGGCCCAATATTGAACTGGACAAAGATGACACCAAGTATGCTTTGTGTTCAATATAGACATAAAGGGTAAAGGGGTAATTATACACGCATATATTATCACTAAAGGTTATGTTTTGATCACATGTTAATTTCTCATAACTTGGGTAGCAATGATGTGTTGCTAGATACCGCTCATTGTTTATTATATTAAATAAAGGATTTAATATAATTGCCAACGTTATGGAAACCTACAAGGGTCACACACATAAGGACAGTCTAATATTGAGATAAATAAAGGAACACCTTAAGGTACGATGTATGTGCAATGTGATAAGGGTATCACGGTAATTTAAACGAGCAAGAACACCATAGATTATGGTGGGAGGGCGCGTACATGAGTACTACCACTCATGGGGCGCCTAGCTTTTGTTTCTTGTTGGGCTTTGCCCAATAAGAAAAGTCTTGGTGCACAAGACATGAGTTGTCTTGATGCACAAGACAAGAGATATCTATAAATAGAGACCTCTTGTCATTGCTCAAAACACAAGAAAAAGCACAATAATATTTTAGAATTGAAAATACTAAAATAATCCTCTCTCTCAATATTCTTGCATAGCCTTCAATCATAAAGGGCTAGCACTCTATTGAAGTTGACTGTTCGTGTGGACTAGTTAGAGGCGTCGGTGATCTTCATCAACGCTCGTGATCATCTTGTTCGTGATTCAAGGGTTCTTCCCTACAAGAGATCGTGATTTAAAGGTTCTTCCCTTCAAGAGGTAGAAACCCTTAACACATATCATGCTCATTCGTAAGGATCAAACTAAGGAAAATTTTTGAATTCCGCTGCTTATAATAACGCTATTTTCCTTCAGTGGTATCAGAGCCACTTACGAACCCATGATATATGATGTTTGTTTATTTCATGTTTTGTTTTAATTTGATTAAAACACTTAATAAAGATTAAAATTGAGTAATTAAAATTTGGCATCCTTTTGTGTACAATTTGGATGAGCGACATTGAAACGACTTCGGAGTCCGACTTTTGTATGGTGAAGCAAGCGATATGTTAATCATCCTAAGTTTACACAAATAAGAATGATCAATACTTATATGTGATATAAGTGATAATGATGCAAAACAATATATGTGATATGTTGTTCATAATTTCGTCCACTAAAACATATTATGGAAGTTATTCGATGTTGATATGATTCATGTTCAATTGCTTTGGAATCCGACGTTAGTATGGTGAAGCAATGACATGTAAATCAATCATATTGAGTTTCGGTCATGATAAGTTTTGACGGCATGAAATTATTGCATTAGGGTTTGCAAGAACACAAGGGTTGTGCTATCAAAACCCTGAAAATTCAAGGTCAAAATGCGCGTCTGCGCTGTGCGCAGCATTCCTGCATTGTGCGCAGGAAACAGAGAACTACACACTGCGTGTCTGCGCTATGCGCAGAATGTCTGCGCTATGCGCGGGAAACAGACAGCTAACATCAGAATGTCTGTGCTATGCGCAGGACAGGCTGCGCTATGCGCAGGAAACAGACAGCTAACAGCAGAATGTCTGCGCTGTGCGCAGGACAGGCTGCGCTATGTGCAGAATGGCTGCGCTATGCACAGGAGGCAGAAATTTTTGATCGTTCGCCAAAATTTTAATTTTGATAGTATTTTAATTGTTTAATCACGTTTCTGTTTAAATTGTTTAAACATATTATGAAATTGTTTAATCGCGTTTCTGTTTAAATCGTTTAAACAGATTGGAAACAATTTGTGTTTAATCAATTCGCTTATGTTTAAATTGTTTAAACATAATGGAATCGATTAAATAATAAAATAAATTAAAATCGCATCGCAAAAAAAAAAAAAACTTTAAACTCCTAAGCGATAACAGTATATGTGATATACTGATTTTTATCATAGAATAATTAAGTCGGATGATATTTGTTTTATTTTGATAATTGTTATTTGGATCTTCGGAACCGTATCTGGTGAAGTGCTTCGGAACCGTATCTGGTGAAGCGCTTCGGAACCGAATCTGGTGAAGTTTTAAAATATTCGACAATCATGTAGAATAAAATCAGAGTACTTGATTTGGTATGATCATTAAGAAATCGTAATGACGCAAGTGTTGTGCCATTGTTATAATTAGGGTTTGCAAAGTGACGTTTAGGGTTCTTTGGAATGAATCAAGTGTTGATGCAAAATAAGGTATTAATTCAATGAATTGTTCATTGAGAATTACCGTTGTTTTGAAAAATTGTTTCAAAAGGGGAAACAAATAAATGTCATTAAATTGATTTATTTGTTTTAATATTGCATTAACTAATTTTAAATTTAAAAGATTATGATTTGAAATAGTTTCAATATCAGATATAATCTTTTGAATTTATCTAAAAGATTTGCACAATTTTAGCTTTATTTGTTTTGGAAATAATAAAGCCAAAATATGGATCAGATTTCCTTTTAAATTAAAAGATCGAGATTATCTTTAAAATAGTTTTAAAAGATATTATTTTAGCAAATATTTGATTTGCTAACCTTTTAATTTACTTGAAATCTGATAATGCCAAGTTTTAATTTTAATTAATCTACACGACTCAAACTGATAATAATAAAATATGTGTTTATTGTTATGATTTTGTGATGATCGGTTATGGCCTTAGTTTACTCTTTTGTTTTTATTTGGGATTTTAAAATACGGCCTGCGTGTCGTGCCTCTCTCTGAATTTCTTGATGTAACTTCTTTTTTCATCTCACTCCCTCGTATGTAAAACGAGTATTCTTTGATGTAACATTATAATGGAATTAGAAGAGAAACAAAGGAGGACAGCCGAGAAGATGATGCTTGGAGAAGTAGATCATCGTTAGGCTAGTTTAGGGTTCTCTCATTGGCTTGGGGAAACACTGGCGTTAGGAGGCCATAATCATATCATTATATATTATTGTATGTATGTATATTGATGCATGTGAGAGCGTTTAATATGTTAAACAAGCCGGTGAGATCAAACAATTAAATATCCCTCAAGAGACACATAAAGAGATTAATAAAGAAAATGTAGGTTCGCCCACCGCGGAGTGCATTCTCTTTAATAATAAAATATGTGAATATTAAGTTTACGCTTTCCAAGCTTTAGAACTCATCAAGACTAGTATCGAACTATGTAGGTTCGCCCACCGCGAAGTGCATACTCTATATTGGTAAGGTGCGATGGGATAATTGTAATATCCAACTTCTAAAGTAAGGGTCAAACTTAACTTAACAAATATAATGAGATTATATGAGTTTAAGAAGCAATGGTTGGGAATAATTCATAAGATGAATTAGAATAAGGAGTTATTCGCCCAATTGATATATTCAAGAATTGTATGATATACAATTGGAAGGAGTTCCTACCTAAATAACTAAGTCTTGTGTAATCCGCCCACTGCGGACTTAAGACAAAGTGAAATATGGATCTTGAACCACTAGAAAATCTTCCAACGGGATTTTCCGAATCAAATGATGAGGGTCATTTGTTTTTGAGTAAAATAGTGGGAGCGCATATTTAATTGAAGTCCTAATTAAATATGTTTTAATCGTAATACAATATTTTACATATCTCTGTAATTATAATTTTGTAATACAATACAAATTATGTTGTCCTTATGAAGGACATGAACTTCAGAAAATAGTTTCTGTATTGGTACAAATTGAGAATTGTTCTCAATTGCAAGAAAAACTATAAGTTCTTGAAATTGAAAGAGTCAAAAATCAAAAAATGAAGTAAGACTTCGATTTTGTACATCTAGTTATAGAAAATCAAAGTTTCTATTCTGCATCAAAGGTATATGATACAAGATGTTGAATCTCATATTTGTTAAAATATAGAGAAGTTTCAAGAATTAGAACATTAATTATGAGTTAAGTCAACTTGTGTCTAGAATGAAACAAATTGTTTCATTGACAATAAGAGTTTATGCTTTGACTTAAATTCGAGCTTGAAGTGGAACCTAATAATTGTTATCAAGTTCCATCTAGTAATAGAAGTATCGATTCTACATCTTGTAATGACAAGAGATGGATTGTAGTTTTGAATAATGAGACAAGAATTAGTCACATCGTTTAAACAAAGTTTTCTATACTAGGGCTCTAAATCAAGCGATGGACTTAAGTTCCATGATCTTGATAAGATTATCTATAATAGTTGTGATAAGGACCAAATAAGATTTGGACCTTGTATATATATCAAGAGCGTTGTTGTTTAGTACAAATATTTGGTGTGTCAATTACTAACGGAAAGTTAAATGGCACAGGATTTATTTGAACAATATACATGAGATTTATGTCTGACACTAAACAAACTTATTTGATATATTGAATTTAATTTACTTCATTTACATTACTGATAAAATCAGTAGATGTGGATATGTGTGTGACACAAATTAGAAATCATTGAATTTGTCAAAGAGTTCAATAATGGAGTAAAGAAAATAACTTTACAAAAGTATTAAAGTCATATGAATAAGTCATAATGCTAAATACTTAATTAAGGAGTATAATTACTATTTTAAACGCATTATGTTTGACATGATTTACCTTAAAATAGTTTAATGTCATTGATTCCTTTTAAAATCATTTGCTTATAGTTATTCTTCACCCACAACTAGTTTCGCCCTTTTAAAAGTAATCATAAAGACATCATATATTTGATATGAAGGTAGAATACTTTGTTTGTCTTTATGACAGTTTGGATTGAAAATTTATGAGATAAATTTAATTCCAAATTGGATGAATGTGGAAGTACCCTAAGGAAACTAAGGGATACTTGTCCTACATCACTCTTTAGGACAAAAGTTGTTTTGTTACTAGAACTGAAGCATTCCTCAAGTGGGTATGCATCTCTAAAAGAGTCAGTGGGAGTGATGTAGAACTTGAATAATTCAAGTACCACGAAGTTAATATCCATTTAAAAGGAAACACAAACTGATTCCTCAAGGTTGTTGTAGGACCACCGGTTTGAGTTGCACGAAAGCCTAGACAAGTCTAACATATCACAACGCTAAAAGTATGATTTTATCATGACTCAACAAGGTGATATGGTTTTCATAGAAGATGAATGTTTGACTTGTTAAAAGGTTTTATATGACCTAAATTATGAGAAGTGGCTAAATGCCATAGAGCAATCTAATGTTGATTAGATCAAGTTCTCAAAAATTTAATTATTTGTTCTTATTTATAAAGTTTTATGAAAACGAATTAATAAAGGACAAATATAAGTCTTGTGCACACAAGGAGGTTAGTGGGAGTATTTATCTTAAATTTGGTATTATGTGTGGAGGACACATTAATCATCAAAATATTTTCCTTATACATGTAAGACATGATTATGGTAATGTCTCTTGATGAAATACTTAGGCAAGGCATCCTAAAGAGTTAGGAATCATAATAATAATCTATAGAGGTAGATTGTTGATGCAACTTGTCCTTAATCTAGGTACATATGTTGACAAAGTGTTTGGACACCTAATGTGCATAATTTATTGCATGTGTCAAATGGTTTTATTTGTCCAAAGGACAATGTCGTGTCTCATTGGATGAGAAAGAGATACATGAAAAGAATCCACATGCTTTGGCAGATGGGTCGATCATGTACACCATATAATATGTACTACACCAGATACACTCTATGCTTTTAGCATAATCAGTAAGTACCAAAATTGAATCTAGTGTTTGACACTAATTGACCTTCAAGAATATCCTAAAGTACCTTAAAGGAACTAAGGACTATCTCTTGAGATAGGTTGGTATGGAAAAGATCATTGTAAAGGAGTTACAATAATGTTAGTTTCCAACCTGATACATGTATTGAAATTCCAATTATGTCGGATATATACACTATAAGCTATGCAATAATAAGCTTCATAAAGTGTTTATTTCTATTACAAAGGTCAAGTATTTGATTTGGATCGTTTAGCTCAAGATAGAGCTAAAATTATGTTTCCGATGTTGCAGATCTCATTAAACACATTAGAAATGATAATGATTTTGCAAACAATGGAATAGATCTCACCAACGATTCAAATATACTTTGACACTTCTATATTTCGATAGAGATCGAAAGAGAAACTTGGGAGATATATAAGAAACCAACATAGGAAATTGTTCCATATCCACTAATGTAGCATCTTGCTTAGAAGTTGCTCGATGCTCATTCTAAACCGATAAATGTTAGATGAACATTTGATTGGCTTTAGTGCTAGTGGGAGATTGTTGGAGTAAGCCCTAAAAGCCAATCTATTTTGATAGTATTTGATTTTGTATTGCGACTTAATTTATATTTTATATATATATATATATATATATATATATATATATATATATATATATATATATATATATATATATATATAATAAGGTCTTTCTTTATTATGTTTGTAACGTTCAAAATAATGAAGTCCCTAGAATAGAAAGTCCGTTTAATATTAAGTGTGACTTAATCATGAGATTACATTAAACATAAATTCGCTATTCTTAAAGTATCCATAGTCGAGCTTTAAGGTGAAAAGGGATAACCTTAAAGCATAAAGACTATTATGAAGATAGACTGATGATCGCATCTCATGGATCATGGGATAAGGAGTTATCAAGTCTTGACATAGGTATAAGAAATATTAGGAGTAATATTTATACCGGATTGACCCGCTATGAGAGTACTACATGCAAAGTTATGCGAAGTGTCATAAGTTACTCTCATGGTGATAATGGTGTAAACCGCATTTAGACCTGAAACCACTTTGTACCCTAGATGTGGAGTCAAGTACTTTGTTGCTGATCTAACGTTGTCCGTAACAGGATAACCATAAAGGCAGTTGATGGGTACTTCACAAAGCATGATGAGGGACAATAGTGACCTAAATGGAATTTGCCAATCCTGCATAACAGGATAAATGTCATGGGCCCAATATTGAACTGGACAAAGATGACACCAAGTATGCTTTGTGTTCAATATAGACATAAAGGGCAAAGGGGTAATTATACACGCATATATTATCACTAAAGGTTATGTTTTGATCACATGTTAATTTCTCATAACTTGGGTAGCAATGATGTGTTGCTAGATACCGCTCATTGTTTATTATATTAAATAAAGGATTTAATATAATTGCCAACGTTATGGAAACCTACAAGGGTCACACACATAAGGACAGTCTAATATTGAGATAAATAAAGGAACACCGTAAGGTACAATGTATGTGCAATGTGATAAGGGTATCACGGTAATTTAAACGAGCAAGAACACCATAGATTATGGTGGGAGGGCGCGTACATGAGTACTACCACTCATGGGGCGCTCGCCCTAGCTTTTGTTTCTTGTTGGGCTTTGCCCAATAAGAAAAGTCTTGGTGCACAAGACATGAGTTGTCTTAATGCACAAGACAAGAGATATCTATAAATAGAGACCTCTTGTCATTGCTCAAAACACAAGAAAAAGCACAATAATATTTTAGAATTGAAAATACTAAAATAATCCTCTCTCTCAATATTCTAGCATAGCCTTCAAACATAAAGGGCTAGCACTCTATTGAAGGTGACTATTCGTGTGGACTAGTTAGAGGCGTCGGTGATCTTCATCAACGCTCGTGATCATGTTGTTCGTGATTCAAGGGTTCTTCCCTACAAGAGATCGTGATTTAAAGGTTCTTCCCGACAAGAGATCGTGATTTAAAGGTTCCTCCCTTCAAGAGGTAAAAACCCTAAACACATATCATGCTCATTCGTAAGGATCAAACTAAGGAAAATTTTTTAATTCCGCTGCTTATAATAACGCTATTTTCCTTATGTGTTAAATAGCATGGCTAGATAAGAAAGTGATGGGGCACCTTGTGCCTTGTGCCTAAAACTGAAAGGACAAAGGGTTCATGTGCCTAATATTGGAGGAACATATGTTGTGTAGGGTGCTCTATTCGGAGTAACAGGTTGGACTCATTACAAGTGAGATCCCGTCAGGTGAAAAGATATAGAAGCACCTAAAGCATGATAAAAATTGAACCTAAGTACTGTCCCTACATATAAAGAACAAAAAGTCTGTGAAAACATGAAAATAATAGCTCCCCCTGCATGCAAAACTCTGAACTCAAACTCTAAAATTATAGGAAAGAAAATTGTAGCTTAATGTCTTGACTGTGTAGTTTTAGAGAAAGATCTTGTCATGACTCTGATTGACAGTAGGATGCAATATACACACACACGCATGATTATTATTGATAGCTGACATACAAAAGTTATACTAATCTTTGAAATACAATCCAAGGTCTGCAGCTTAAGGTCTGAATGTGCTGTTCCATGTCAATAAAGTGAGTGGCTCAACAAATTCTTTTCTATCTTTCGCATCACCTGAGGACAGGTAATGATTCATGCATATGAAAGATTGAAGATCATCTGAAGACTTGCACGCCTATATAAAGGACTCAACATTAAGCTTGAAACTCAACCCACAATAACTGAAGATTGCGAGTCTAATGCTTTGTACCCACTGTGCAAAGCATTAGTAGCTCCTGAATATTAATCTTTAATATTTAGTTGCTTGTTGTCGTTGAATGTTGTTGTTCAACAAGTCTTAAACTATAAAGTTTAGCTCGTTCACTTAGGACTAGTGATCAGAGGAAGGTGAGTAAGTTCTCATATTCATAGGGAGTGAGCCATTGGGTAGAAGATTACCAGGATTAAGAAAAGGCATACATGTTAATAGGTGTTTGGTGTTCGTTGTAGGACTAAGTATTAATTTGGAGTAGTAGTTTTCCTTTCCTGGATTGGTATCCCCCAGAGTATGTGTGGTTTGCATACAAGAATCTAACTATAAAAAGCCTAAAGAATCATACCTTGCTGAGTTAGTTTACCCGTAAGGGGAGAAAACTATGCCCTTAGAGCTCCTCCGAACTTCTCTTTAAAAGGAATAGAAAGTTCTTCTATTTCTGAATGAATAATAATAAATTTTGGAGGCTCTATTTATACTTTTCGTAATGGGCCTCAACAAGCCATCGTGACACGCTAGGTCCATCGTGTCACGATGGGTAGATTCAGTTCAAAATTATAACGAATCCTGAGCGTTTGATCAGCGTGGTCACCACGCAAAGCCATCGTGCTGCGTTGAGCTTCATCGTGGTACGATGCTAAAATTCTCTTCAAAAATATAATTGATTCTGTCTTAGCGAGCAAGGAGCTTCCATCGTGTCACGTTGAGTGCCATCGTGACACGATGGGCTGCTTTTCTTCAATTTTGGGCTTTTTCATGTTTTTTGCGTTTCTACACCTTGTCTTGAATCTTTTTCTCGATTCTTCAGGTTTTTGTTGATATCTGGGTCTGTCTTGGTCATTTTAATACTAATAATACTACCTAAAATACTACAGAAATTCCTGTCATCACCAAGACAGGCCCAAATACGAAGGAAAACCTGAAGAAACGAAGAAAAGCATCAAGACAAAGCAAGAATACATAAAAGACAAGAAAAAGTCAAAAAAGTGAAGAAACAATGTTTTCATCGTAGCACGATGGTTCCCATCTTACCACGATGGGAGCTGCTTGCTGACCAAGGAAACAGAAGGTTTATTTTTGAAGAAAATTTGTTCATCATAGCACGATCGGATGTATCGTAGCACGATGACCTTACTTGGTGAACAAGCTGATGAAATGCACGAGATCAATTATAATTTTGAACTAAATCTCTCCATCGCAGCATGATGAGCCCATCGTAATGATGGCTTGCTGAGGCCGGTTAGGAAAAGTATAAATAGAGCTCCAAATCCTCATTCTAATTCATTCAGAAATAGTAGAACACTCTCTATTACTCCTAGAGTTGTTCTGAGGAGCTCTACGGGCATAGCTTTCTCCCCTTACGGGAAAGTTATACTCAGCAAGGTATGTTTTCTTTAGGCTTTTATGTTTAGATTATTTTCTTGTAATTTAAATATGTAGTCTTTTGTAATAGATGCCTTAGGTTGTGGTGGAGAAGATGAACTCCCCTATGAATATTTGGGTCATGTGATTGAGTCAAAGTTATAATAAATGTTTTATTCAGTATTATATTTGTTATTTACTTTCTTGCATTTTAATAACGCATTCTCGTAATCTGGCCGGATAAGCGGGAGCGCCCATAGAATAAATGTTAGGGTTAGCTTTAGTATTTATATTAAGGTTCATTTTATATTTGTCTGGAACTAGTAGTAAATATGCTAGATGAATAGAGACGGTAACATCCTGAACTAGTTGTGAATTGAGCAATTAGAGGAGGAATCAGGCACTAGTTGTGAACTGAGCAATTAGAAGTTGAATAACCCGAAACTAGGATTTAGAGGCATTGGATGGCTGATGAGCATAAAGCATATATGTTGAATAACTCACCTAGTAATTAGGGTATGTGACACATCAAGGTTAGGCTCTCGTAGGTACCTTGGTTATTAATGTAGGGAAACCTCACATATATTAGGGTAGTAGTAAGGTGCTACCACAACAAGGATAAAATCAACGCCGAACATTAATCTGAATAACTATGTTGTACAACGATCATGCCAAGTATGAGTAAGGGAGGGAGTTCAACCACCATACCTATCATATATGTTTCTTTTTCCGAAAATCTTTTTCCAAAAACCCAAAGCGAATGCAAAACCACAACCTTAAATAACGCTAATAATGCTTTGGCACGATCCATGTGGATACAAACTCACTCTAGACATCTAGAGTGTGAATTATTACTCGACGACAGACTGATGCACTTCCCAGAATGCAGTCACCACACAACCACGGAAACATTCACAATATTTGATAATCAATGATCACTTCACACACTCACTTTCACTCAACTATTTGGTAAGTTCATCACTCAATCAACACATACTAAACTCCTCTACCATAAGCTTGCAAGAACTCTAAAGATAAATCAAATAGCATTGAAACACACACTTTAGAGGACTTTATAGGTTGTAATGGGGCTTATGGTAAGGTAGGTGTTTTTTGGGAACAGAGATAAAACCGTGGAGTTAAGGATAAACTTTTTCACACTACTTCCATTTTTCAAGGATAAACTGGAGATCACTTATTTAACACAAAGATCAATCAGTCAAACAACATAATTCATTCTTTTTCCAAGCTTTTTCTATACAAATATTCTTTCTAAATGATAAAACCTTAAATAAATTAAGATAATGAAAATAAAAGACTCTATATACATTACATGAACCCTTTTCTCACATCATTATCAGAGCGGAACTTCACTGACAACTCAAACACCGACAAGCATATAGCCAAGTAATCTGATCTCAAACCACTCAAATACACAAAACAGAGAGTTAGCTATTCATAATCCGAAAGAAATGTAAGAATAATGCATACTTACATTTAACAACATAAACTAACTATATAAGTATATATCTAGTCTCATTCATAATACATGAAATAAAAGCATGTAAATCGTATTCATGACCATATATAGATAAATCGATTAAGTAATCACATCAACAAAGACAAGTAATCATAAGTCACCATTAAGACCAAGTACCAATTACCATTTAATAATGCACATTTTCCTAATGCAACTAATGCCAACATTAATGTCATGTCATCCTACACAAAACTAAATGCATGTGGTGTCATCTACTCATTGTTCATTTTTAAGTCATGACGGACTTTGCATGGATAAACATATATCAAATTTCTCATCCAATCAGTTTTATGTCATGAATGACACTTCATCACACTTGACACATGAATGCATGAATGTACATATACCAATTAATATGATGATCTCTCCACATATCATTCTCATAACTTATCATCATATTTCATTATGGTCATACATTCAATTGCATAACATCTATCAACGATCAATTCATTAATTCCAACCAATTACATATACTAAGTTATTATCCAATCAACAAGTATTGCAATTCTATATATAACAACATTATCCAAGCATAAACTTTAAAAACTAACACAAAAAATGGTTTCTACACGAAAATTATTAGAGATAGGTTCTAGGTGAAAAGTCAACAGTCAACACTATTGACCAAAGACTCACACGATGCTCAGAAAACATATCAAACTTCCCAGGATTGGTGCCTGGTGCGGGGGACACATTATGGATAAAAAAACACTTATTTCAACTCAAAAATGTATCAGCCCGGGCCCCACCACCTTAGATGGTCCCGACACTGCCACCTAGTGGAGTTTTTGCATTCCGTGGTAATCGATTGAACATGTACTTATCCCGAGGGTACATGGTTTGATTCCCACATAATGCAAAAACTATACTAGTGAGGGGGGTGAAGAAGATTGTGAGGTGGCAATGCCGGGATCACCTAAGGTGGTGGAGCCCGGACTATTACGAAAAACACTCAATACAATTTAAATGTAAAGATTCATACCCATTTTTTTCATCAACAACACAATCAACATACAAAGTAGTGATTTTTCTCATATCAATCCATTTATTAAACATGAATAACCATCTAGAATAATTCAATCAACAGCAAATCACATAGATAAACACATTCCCAGTTACTTCCCCCAAAACCCAAAGTGAAAAGGGTGCAGAGAGTTTGAGATTGGAGATATGGACAATCTCCCCTCTCTATGCTCACCCTAGATTATATAACTACTCTCATACCTTAGAAAAAGATGGATTCTCTGGTCCTTAACTTGAACTCTAGGTCTTCTTCTTCCTTTCTCTACACTTCTCTTCTCTACTTTTTCTCTTTCTACATCATTCTATTTATTTTACAAAATGACTCTCTCTCTCAAGCTCAATAACAAAGCTCAATATCAATTCTAATATAACTCTACTTTTTTACTCTACTCAATGACTAGTGTTACTACTTACTACTCTTTCTCTACTCTTTCTATTAATAACATTATTATTTAATTCACAAAATAAATCATAAATAGCTAATTAACTCTTATTAATAATTTCGGATACATATATCTACAAAAAGTACAATGCAAATATTTAACAAATTTTTGAATAAAAAATAAAAAAAACATTTCATTGAAATACTAGATTAATATTAATATTTTTTTTATTTTGATTTTGATTTAGTTCAAAATTATTGCTTTAATTTTACTTCCAAATTAATAATTATCGCCATACTACATGAATACTTATCCCCCTAACTTTAGACCCTTTTGCAAAAGGATTGTCGTCCGCTGATTTTGTCCAAGTCAACTTAAATGTGGTAAGTGACTCACATGGCACGTCATCATGCCTTGCCACGTGGACAATGAATTATATGCCACGTCAAGACAGTTAGCCTCATATGCCGACGTCTGAAATTTGAGTCAATGTCCACGTGGCAAGACATGGTGACTAAGGTCTGACAAGTGCACCAGTCTGTCGTCGAGTAATAATTCATAATCTAGGTGTCTAGAATGAGTTCGTATCCATAGGGATCAAGCCAATTGCACGGCCATCGTTATTTAAGTTTGCAGTTTTGCATTCGCTTTAGTTTTGAAAAAGGTTTTTAGTTAAAAATGCGATATGCGTGCAAAAAAGTAAATATGAAACAGAAATATAAAGGACAGGTATGGTGGTTTTGACTCCCTCTCCTACTACTATTCAGCATGATCGGTGTATAACGTAGCTATCAAGTCTAACAAGCGGCGTCGATTCTATCCTTGATGTGGTGATAGCTTACTATTATCCTAATATACATGAAATTTCCTTACAATTATAACTAGAATACCTACGAGTGCCTATCTCCTTTGTCACATACCATAACTACAACATGAGTTATTCATACATATGCATTATGCCCATCGACAATTGCCTCTAGGGCAGTATCAGACTGTTCAGCCTCTAATAGCTCAATTCACAACTAGTTCGGGATTCCTCCTCTACTCCTCTAAGTTCGAGGGTAGTTCGAGATGCTACCGTCTCTATACCCCTTGATTTATTTATTACCAGTTCCGTACCATTATTAGTTTCACCTAATAATCGATTCTATGAGTGTTTCCTCTATCCGACAAGATTTCAGAAAACGTAGTTAAAGCTGAAAAATAAATAAGACAATTAGTACTAAATAACATTTTTTATAACTTGGGACTTAATCAAAGACTCCAAATATTCACAGGGGAGTTCATCTTTTCCATCACAACCTAAAGGATCTATACAAAACATTACATAATTTGAATTACAAGAATAAAAACCATGCTACCTAAAGAAAGATTACCTTGCCGAGGAAGTTGCTTTCCCGTAAAGGAGGAAAGTTTCTCCCGTAGAGCTCCTCTAGAACAACTCTAAGTAGTAGAGAATTATCTCAAATTGTTGAATGAATAATAGTGAGGAATGTGAGCTCTATTTATAGTTTTCTAAACGGGCCTCAGTAAGCCATCGTATCACGATGGGTCATCGTACTGCGATACGTTGATTTTCTTCAAAAATAAAACAGGATTTTGCTCGTAATCTCCTTGGCCACCAAGTAACTCTCATCGTAGTACGATGGGAGTCATCGTACTACGATGGCATGGCGCTTTATCCGTTTTTGCTTCTTTCTTAGTATTTTCTTGTATTCTTGCTCCTTTTAGCACTTTGCTTCGATTCTTCAGGTTTTCTTCATATTTGAGTTTGCCTTGAGTCCTTTATTCACTTTTATTAATACCTAAAATACTACAGAAATTTTTGTCATCACGTGGCATTTGGGTCACTTGCCACAATTGCGTGAACTTGGTTAGGGGCTCACATTCACAAGTTTGTGAAAGTTAGATAAATAAGATAAAGGATTGACTACTGTTTGGCAAGTGGACAAGTTAATCGTCAAGTAATAATCACATTCTATGTGTAAAGAATGAGTTTGTATCCACAAAGATCATGTCAATGCGCTACTAGCTTTATTTAAGTTTATTGTTTTGCATTCGCTTTGGTTTTTGAAAAGGTTTTTAGTTTAAAAAAGCGATATGCTTGCAGAAAAGTAAAGTGATTCGGAAAGATAAGGAAATGTAAGGTAGATGGACTTCATCCCCTATTCATGCCTGGCATAATTGGAATATAATACAGCTACCCAGACTATTGTTCGGCGGATTAATTTATATCTTTTGTGATAATATCCTTTATATTACCCTAATACATTGTAAGTCACCATGGAACGTCGTTAACTGGTGCACCCTACAGGAGCCATCCCCGAGTTGTCACGTACCCTAGCTAAGGTTCGGGTTAACATACATGCAGTCATTACGTTCAATTCATCCTATTGCCACTAGTTCCTGGTATCGGACTATTCAGTTTCTGCCATGCTAAGTCGCCAGGAGTGTATGATTCCGTCTCTAACAAGCTAAATCGCTAGTAGTGTCGGATGTTACCATATCTAGTTGCTAGCACTATTATTTATTGTTCCAAAATAGCAACCAGATTTGTGACTAAATACTATCCCTGAAAGTGTTCCCTGATTATCAGGCTAGGATTCAGAATTACGTCGTTAATCATAAATAAATAAATAAATAGAAAACATAGATAATGAATAATAAAATATTATAACTTATAACCAAATACATGATCCAAGCATTCAAAGGGGAGTTCATCTTCTCCGCTAAACCTAAAGATACTCAAGCTATTGATCTACATAATAAAATTACAAGAATAAATATTATGCCTACCGACAATGTAATTGGTCCTCAAGTCCTAAATCCAATACTAAAATAAATACTAAATTACTGTATAATTTATGTCATCAGGGACTAAAGTGTTATTAATAATAGATAAAGGACCCAAGTGCTACAAAAAAATAATAAGATAAAGGATATGCAGTGTAATTTTGCCAAAAATATATTTAACCCAATATTGTATATGTTTTCAATTATCTATCTGGATCTACACACACCCATTGATTTTTTTTTTGTTATGTAGTCTAATGGCTATAAATTAACCTCTTGACATGAATAAGTGGAAGATCTTAAGTTCGAATCTCAGTCCTACATATAAAAGCAATATTCCGACAAATTGAGCTATGCTCAAGGGACAACTAAATCATTTTTAATAAAATGAAAAATCATCATCATCTTACAATTATTAAAAGATAAACAAAAGATCGAGTTGTACAAAGTTTATGATCGAAACCTCTTTGAGTCAACAAGGTAGCTAATAATTAAGAAAAATTTATCATTAACATTAATGTTGAGACGATTCTTAATTACCTACCTTGGTTTAGACTTTTCAATAATTGATCCCTGGTTCATATGGGGGAAGTTGCCTTGTAGATATCAACAAGCGATCGATATTTCATTTTCTTCTTTTGATGATTTTTGGGGTGAGATTTCATCTTAATTACGGCTTCATCATCAAACTGCAAGTCTTCTTCCAATGTCATATTCTTCCTCTTGCAGCTGATCATACTAAGTTGAATAAGTTGCTCAGCAACTTCAATCTCTAACTCAGTCATCTCAAGTTGAATAAGTTTCTCAACAACTTCAATCTCTAACTCAGTCATCTCGTTCTCGTTTGAGCTGGTAAGCGATTCGCTAAAACTTGCTTCTGCCATTTAATGATGATAGATTGATTTTGATTCAACTATAGTCTAATATTTCCAACCTTTTTTTATTAGGTGGAGAATGGGAAAGAGGAATATCAGATGAAAAGTGGTGTCTTAGGTCATGCATCTGAGAAAAAGATTTGGAAAAACACATTTTTCGTGTATTGGAATCTAAAAAGTCAGTTCAATTTGGTTTTATTGAGAGAGAGGAAAGAACAAGAGAACATATGAAAAGTGGGCCTTAGTAGGATGTGCCCCTTAGGAAAAAAAAACTCTGGCAAAAACACAATTTTCTTTAATTTGAAACTGGGAAGTTAATTTAGATTGGTTTTTGTGTGTCTGTGTGTGCATGTATGTGTGTGTGTGTGTGAGAGAGAAAGAGAGAGAGAGAGAGAGAGAGAGAGAGAGAGAGAGAGATAGACAGACAAAAAGAACAGCTAAAAAGTAGGCCTTAAAGGCCTATGTCCCTCGAAAAAAGTTCTACCAAAAACACACCGAACAACCTGTCACGTCTTGTATTGGAAACTGAGAGATTTGTTTTGTTGATTTATTTGAAAGTATATATATATATATATATATATATATATATATATATATATATATATATATATATATATATATATATATATATATATATATATATATATATATAAATTAATGACATTGATTAATAAATAAATTTCAAATATATTCTTACCTTTATTCTTTACTCATTCATGTACCCCGTCTTTAAGGTTCCATTTTGTGTTTTATTATATGTCATTGTACTCAAGAGAGGTTTCGTCGGCCTACATTGCCGTATTTTTTCTACAATTGTATGAGATTTATATACAAGGTTGATTATTTTGATTCTTTAATTATATTTATTTCTACATTCCTACAAATTTGTTTAGTTGGTTTTCACCTCTTATGACAATGGATTTTTGAATAGTTTTCTTTTATGGATAAATTTACTAGTTTAGTGAATTTTCACATTTATACTTGATTATGGATTAATTATATTTTTGCATGATTACTACCTTTGTAAATAGAAACTAGATTTGAGAAAATTATCATTCGTGCCCTTGTGTGTTTCCCTTCTAGTTGATGGTGGTTGTTGTCTCTCACTAAGTCCTTGTGGCATACTCCTTCATATTCTTTTTTTTTTTTTTTTCAGGTTCAGGAGAGTAGCAAGTTTCTAATCGTTTCAAAGTTCCATATTGTAGTTCTTTTGGTAGGTTTCCTTTGGTGGAATACTCTTTTGTTTATGCTTATGTTGAGTAGGTGTATCTGCAGCTATTTTGAGTCTAGGAATACCTTATTTTGGGTTGTATGAATATTAAATTTGTAAACTTTGAACAGCTGACTGATAATGTATGTTGTAAGAATATTAAATAGGATTTATTTGATTTTGAAAACGTTGAAAATACAGAGGATACTCTATTGAAATTTCAGGAAATGTTATATTTGAAGTAAAAGTCATTTTTTTGAAATATTTTATTTACCGGTTGATGAGTTTGGTCATAAGGCTTGCCGGACTAGTGTTAGTTCGTGCGCCGGTCACGATACGGATTTCGGTCGTCACAACTTGGAAGATTGGGTAGTGTATGAATTGGATAGTGGAGTGATAAGCAGGTCCTCGTAAAGATATAGGTCCATATGCTTGCTGCCTAATTTTGTTTTAGTAGAAAATAACTCAATTAACTACAAACGTCATCGTAGCTAATCTCATATTGTCTTGTAGTGTTGTCCAAAACCCAAAGAATTTTAAAATAGGGGCTAAAATTCCGACTCCTTCAAAATAGGTGTTGGGGGTGGGGGGGTGAAACTGCATTTAAGTCTACAAACTAATACTCCAAAAGGATTTTTTTTAAAAATTTGTTCCTTATAAAAAGAACCGGATGAAATATAACATTTTTTTTATCAAAAAAATATAGCATGAAAATTTAACCTAATTTCAACTAATTCTTCGATAGCCTCTTATAAAAGGAGCGGCGCTCACCACTTTGACAAAAGTAGCGAAGACCATCACCGTCCTCCAAAAGCATAAAAATCTCTATTTCGATCCATACCATTGTGGCTTTATTCTACTCAAACCAACACTACACACAAGTAATTATTTTTTTCTTTATCATTGATGTCATCTATTTGTTTTTGTGGTGTTGTTTTCTATACTATTTAATCTTGTATTGTTTTCTCCCTACTAGATATGTGACGTTACTTTGTATGCATAATTTTACTCTTTTATTTTAATTATGCATTTTAGTAGCTAAACCTCTTTATGTAGATCAACTCCTCTATAAATGCATGAGACTATGTAAGTGGTTTGAAAAAAATTATATGACTTGCAATTACTCTATTATCCCAAATTGACTTTCCTTCTTTAACACAATTTGTAAGTAGGTGTATTTATGTTGCATCATAGGAATTAGGGACGATATCTTAAATAACCTTCAATACTCGATTATGGGGTAATTGGTCTAATAAGCATGAGAAATCTATTCATAAATCCCTAGTTAGAGGCTAAAAAGTATTAACGAACACTTAATTAAATTCTACATGATTGAAACTATACTATACTCTAAGAGCAACGTGAGAACATGTGTAGTTATTGAAACGTGACAACATGGGTTTTCCTATTTTAGTTTATTCAATACGCTGTTTTTTTTCCTTTCACCACCAGTTTAATCTAGTTCACGGGTCAGTTCTGGCATCAGTGGTTTCAGCCCCCTCTCGATCGCAAACGTGGGTCTTGCCTACCAAGTTCATTGTCAATCACCACTGAACCAACTAACGATTGGTTAATCCACGTTGTTTTAATATTTTAAATTGGAAAGTTTAGATTACAAAATATTAAAATCAACTATAAACGATATCATACGTCTATTTCACATCGAACGATTATGAGTAGAAACAGTATTCATGTAATCCAAATCATGGATGGATCCTACTGCTTGGATGATGATGACAGGAATTTCTGTAGTAACTTAGGTATTAGTATTATTAATAAATGACTCAAGACAAGCCCATATACGAAAAGAAAACCTGAAAAATATAAGCAAAGCGCTAAAAAGAGCAAGAATACCAGAAAATGCCAAGAAAGAAGTAAGAATAAGGATTTGCGTTGCCATCGTAGTACGATGACTCCCATCGTACTGCAATGGGGGTTACTTGATGGCCAATGATATTACGCGCAGAATCCTATTTTATTTTTGAAGAAAATCTAAACATCGCAGTAGGATGGACCTATCGTACCACGATGGCTTGATGAGGCCTATTTAGAAAACTATAAATAGAACTCTCATTCCTCATTCTTATTCCTTCAGAAATTTGAAAACATTCTCTATACTTAGAGTTGTTCTAGATGAGCTCTACGGGACAAACTTTCACCCTTTACGAGAAAGCCATCCTCAGCAAGGTAATATCTTTCTTTAGGTAGCATGGTTTTTATTCTTGTAATTTATATTATGTAATCTTTTGTAATAGATCATTAGGTTGTGGTAGAGAAGATAAACTCCCCTATGAATATTTGGAGTCTTTGATTGAGTCAAAGTTATAATAAATGTTTTCTAGTACTATTTGTCTTATTTATTTTCTTGGTTTAATCACGTTTCCGAACTACCCTCGAACTGAGAGGAGTAGAGGAGGAATCCGGAACTAGTTGCTAACTGAGCAATTAGAGGCTGAAATGTCCAATACTAGGCCCTAGAGGCAATTGTCGATGGGCATAATGCATATATATAAATAACTCAAGTTGTAGTTAGTGTATGTGATAAACGAGATAGGCATTCGTAGGTATCCTAGTTATAATTATAGGGAAACTTTATATACATTAGGACAATAGAGAGGTATTGCCACATCAAGAATAGAATCGACGCCCCTTGTTGAGCTAGTTAACTATTTTATAAACCGATCATGCTGAATAGTAGAAGGTATTGCCATACCCATCCTTTATATTTCTGTTTCAAATTTACTTTTCTATCAACATATCGATCTTTTTCTTAAAAAACCTTTTAAAAACCCAAAGCGAATGCAAAACCGCAAGCTTGAATAGCACTTATCATTCTAGACACCTAGAGTGTGAATTATTACTTGACAACAGACTGGTGCACTTGCCAGACCGTAGTAAAGTTGTTGGCGCCGTTGCCGGGGATTATGTTTACAATAGCATAGCTAGATTTATTTAAGCTTGTCAAAATTATAAAAATACAAAAAAATTTGTTGATGATTGCATATCTTGATATGTGAAAGTTATGGCTAAGGCAAAGTCTTGGTATTTAAGCGATCCTTGTGACCACCTCACTAACCTGGGAATTTTCATAAAGATACATGAGACAAAACCAAAAATATTATACTATCTTTTCATGTCTTACTGAAGTTATTCATTTGTTGTGCTTGATAATAAGTACCTTGGAGTTCGATTACGATCCTGAACCAGAAAGAGTACTAAGGAAGAGATTGCGAGCCCTCAAGCTAGCAGAAACCAGTAATCTCAAAACAAAAGATAATCCCAACACCGAAGCCATGAGGGAAGAGCAAAGAGTCACAATGGGAGATTATTGCAAAAGAACCGACAATGATTAGATCTCACTAGGGTTCCAACCTGCAAATCCTGCCAACTTTGACATCAAAGGCAATGTTCTTACAGGATTGCGGGAGGACTATTTTAACGGGCGCAGCAACAATGATCCTTGAGATCATCTGTCAAAGTTTTTTGAGACATGTCAGACTCAGAAGGTGCCAGATAACGTCACAGAGGACCAGAAGAAATTTTGTCTTTTTGTTTTTTCTCTTACAGGTCCAGCTAACGATTGGCTACAATGCTTGCCAAGAGGAACCATTACAACATGGAAGGAGCTTGAAGACAAGTTCCTAGAGATATTCTTCACTCATACACTATTCCAGAAGAGGAAGTTGGAGATCTTAAGCTTCAAACAACATGAACCCGAGACGTTGTGTGAAGCCAATGAGTGTTTCAAGCTGCTCATGAGGAGGTGTCCCAACCATAACATTAGTGCGATGGAGCATATGCAAATATTCACAGCTGGTATGAAGATGCAGCATCGCATTATACTAGATTCCTCGGCTGGTGGGTCAATCAAAGTCAAAACCTACGCAGAGACTAAGGATCTGGTTGAGAAGATGTGCCAAAATGAGCCACGATCGGAATGAGAAGACACCTGAATTGATGAAGGTGGATAGAGAGATTGTCTATGAAGGAGGCAAGTGTGAAACAGGTAGAAGGACTATGTGATTTTTGGCAAGTGGACCAGTCTGTCTTCGAGTAATAATTCACACTCTAGGTGTCTAGAATGAGTTCGTATCCACAGGAGTCGTGTCAAAACCTTGTCAGTGCTATTCTAGTTCGTGAGTTTTTGCATTCACTTTGGTTTTTGGAAAAAGGTTTTTAATTTATAAAAATAGCGAGATGCGTTGCAGAAAAGTAAATATTTGATTCAAGAAATATAGAGAATAGGTATGGCAGTTGGACTTACTCACTCCTTCATACTTGGCATAATCGGTGTATAACATAGTTATTCGTATTGTTATATGGCGTTGATTTTATCCTTGTTTTAGTAGTACCTTACTACTACACTATGTAAGCAAAGTTTCCCTATGTTTGCAACTAAGTTACCTACGAGAGCCTAACCTCGCTTGTCACATACCCTAATTACTAGACAGAGTTATTTACAAACATGCATTATGACCATCAACCATCCAATGCCCCTAGATCTTAGTTTTGGGCTGTTCAGCTTCTAATTGCTATGTCGCAAATAGTGCCTGGTTCCTCCTCTAATTGTTAAGTCACAACTAGTTTAGGATGTTACCATTTCTACTCATCTAGTGTTATTTATTAGTAGATCCCGACAAATATTAGAGTGAACCCTAATTTATTATCAAAGTGAACCCTAATATTTATTCTAAAGGCGTTACCGTTTATCCGGCCAAATTCCAAGCAACGTTGTTAAAGCAAGAAAATAAATAACAACAACATACTGAATAACGATTTATTATAACTTTGACTCAATTACATGACCCAAGTATTCATCGGGGAGTTCATCGTCTCCAACACAACCTAAGGCGTCTACTACACAATACTACATAATTAAATGACAAGAACTTAACTAAAAAGCCTAAAGAAAAACATACCTTAGAGCTCCTCTGAACCTCTCCAATAGAATAGAAAAGTTCTTCTAATTCTGAATGAAAAATAATGAGAGGAGGATGCTCCATTTATATTTTTCGTATTGGGCCTCAGCAAGCCATCGTGACACGATAGGTCCATCGTGACATGGTGGGAAGATTCAGTTTAAAAATATAACTGATCATGTGCATTTCATCAGCGTTGTCGCCAAGTAAAGTCATCGTGCTGCGTTGTAGTCCATCGCAACACGATGCTAAGATTTTGTTCAAAAATATAACTTCTGATGTCTTGGCGAACAAGCAGCTCTCATCGTGGCACGTTGGGAGCCATCGTGACACGATGAGCTGCTTTTCTTCACTTTTTTGGCTTTTTCTTGTCTTTTGCGTATCTTTGTCTTGTCTTGATGCTTTTTCTCGATTCTTCAGGTTGTTCTTGATATTTGGGCCTATTTTTGTCAAAAAACTACTAAATATACTACCTAAAATACTATAGAAATTCCTGTCATCAATCACCCATTAGGGAGCTGTTTGCCAGGAGGAAGCGAAGAGAAAGTTAACTACATGAGGAATAATTACAACTCCGATTGGAATAAGGATCCAAGGTTACGCTGGAATCAATCAGGAAACCAGTCTCAAGCTGCACCTCAACCCAGGGAACCATCCTCTTTGGAGGAGTCACTGACAAAGTTTGCAAGCATTAGCAACACAAATTTTGAAAACATCCAGAACACGGTGGCAAATCAAGGAGCTACAATCAAAAAACTTGAAACCCAGATTGGGCAGTTATCTAAACTGGTTACTACTCGTGTTTCTTAAGACATTGCAGGTAACACGGTGAACAACCCAAAGGAGGAGTGCAATGCGCTTAATGATGTAGAGATGGAGCGCAGGCACAATGAAGAGGAGCTAATCCAGTTCAAGAAGTGGTTCGCGAAGATGGGCCATGATCCTTGAAGAGGCTTACATGGAATTTACCAGTGAAATGGATAAATACAAGGAGAGCCTAGCTGCAGAGCCACAACTCCCACCCAAGAAGAAAGATCCCAGAAGCGTCAACATGATCTGTCAAGTTGGAGAGGACACTGTTAAAGCATCATGTGATGTGGGCTCAAGTGTGAACATGATGCCATTATCTATGGCTGAAAGGTTCAAGCTCAAAGCACCAACTGCAGGTACAACAAAGGAACTGTTGATGGCCAACTTAACAACAACACACTCGAAAGGCACAATCGAAGATGTCTTGGTGAAAGTCGAAGACCTGGTTTTTCCAGCGACTTCATGATCCTAGATATCGGGGAAGATCCAGACCATCCTATCATACTTGGAAGACCCTTCCTAGCAACCAGTAGGGCCCTGATTGACATGGACCTTGCTACGTTGACACTAAGAAGGAAGGATGAGGTAAGAACCATCCAAATCTACAAAGCAATGAAGGATGAATGTTACAAGCTCGGGTGGAGAGAGAAATAAGCTTCACCATCAACTTCAGCTCAAGAAGTGCACTTGGAGGTAGAGATAGAGGAGCTGGAGGATGAAATGACGCAGCTACAGATAGAGGTGTTGGAACAAAGTTGGTTCTAATATAACCCTAGTAGTTTTGATGATAATAATAGTATTAAGATACAATAGGGAGTACTGATAATTTACTACAACGAACAAAAGCGCTGTTATACTGCTGAATTCTTAAAAAGCATTTTAACTTAGAAAAATACAATTTGAGCTTATATCAAAATTCAGGACAATTAGTTTTCAACTTCTGATTAGTCAGTTGTTGAACCTTAGTTTTCTTTTATAAGAATTCTAATATAAGTCTTGTTTTCAGAGTTGTATTATTTTGTTCCAGAACTCTAATATTGTTTATCAGAAGTTCAAACTGTGTTTCTTTGTAACTTTGTTTAGAAGTCTCTTGCTTTTGTGCTTGAGCATTTGGAAGTCTCTTGTATTGTGTTACTTGAGCAAAGGAAGTCTCTTGCTGTGTGCTTGAGCAATTGTAATCTTGTGTGATTATAGTGAAATCCCTTGGAAGTGCAAGGGGACTGGACTACTCTCGGTTTGTGAGAGGAACCAGTATAAATCTTGTGTGTTCATCTCTCCTTTCTCTCCTCTGTTTTTATTTGCACATCGTCCAGAAGTTGATTGTGTTTGATTTATTCCGCTGCTAATTCTGATAAGTTGAAAAACTTAGAAGTTTTTTTAAGACTACCAAAACACAATTCAACCCCCCCTTCTTGTGTTTTCACACCTTCAATTGGTATCAGAGCCTGGTTTTGTTATATCACCTTACAATGAGACAATTGTTTGCCGTGTAAAAACACTATGTCTGGAACTGGTGGACCTGGTGGTACTGCTATTCCTTTTAACTATGATGCTGATGATAAAAACAACACCAGCAAAGCTCCTAAGTTCAATGGAAACGGTTCTACCTTTTCCTGGTGGAAAGATAGAATCTGTAGTCATCTGGTTGGCATTGATGATGAACTTTGGGACTTAGTTGAAAGAGGAGTAACATTTCAAGGTTTGGACGAGAGAGGAAGATTGGATTTTGAGACTGAAATTCTGGTGGCAAGTGTCAGATGTGCAGCACAATGTGTACACTTTAGGAATAGTATGATGTGTAGCCTAATGTGCCAACATCGTGGACATACTAAACTTGATGAACAAGGAAACAATATAAAGTGCAGAAAATAATAAACACACAGAGTTTGTTAACCCAGTTCGGCACTTATAACAAGCCCTATTCTGGAGGATACCAATCCAGGGATGAATCCACTATGGTAGTATCAATTCAAAGCTAAACTCCCCCGTTTAAAACTTCTCACTTAATCACTACCCGTGCTAATCCTACCTAGGAACTCCTAGATATGAGAACCTATGCTCACTCCCCCTCAACCTTACCCAGTAAGGATTTAATAGACAAACTCAATTGGAGACACACTCCTAGACAACTAAAGCACTCGTACCTAAAGGCTTAGAGTGTTGCACAATCTAACTCCTTGCTTCAAACCTTTGGAGAAAGACAACTAGAGATTACAACTCTATCAAACTCAGTCCTTACTTGTATCAAAACATGATCCAAGTGAAGGCTCACAAAAACAAAGAACAACTAAAGAACTAAAACCCTAAGACTCAATTTGTAGACTTAGCTTCTTGATTTCAGTTGATGAATAATGAGTCTTCAGTCTTCCTTTATATAGAACAAGCTTCATGGGCTTTGACGAGTTGGCCTTCAATAAATTTGCCTTGAGATTTATTTGATCATAATCTTTTAATTGTTTGGCGCGCAAGCTGGCACGATTTTATTTGAAAAATAAATCTTTTCAAAAGATCACGCGTAAAATAATGAAAGGCGCGTCCAGCTAGGGCGTCCAGATGTGAATCCTGATGTGCCACACATCATGTTCCACATCATGGAATTAGGCTTATTTTACCAAATGAAGCAAACACCCTAAAATCCTTAACAATCTCCCCCTTTGGCAAATTTTGGCTAAAATAATCTTTGAGACTGCCAATAAGACTTGGAGAGATGTGTAGGCACATCAGAGGCATGCAGCAGCGGATATAAGCCTCACATAATAGGAAAAATAAATTCCTAAAGACTGAGAAAAATAAATTCCCAGACACATACAAGCATGAGATTCCATGCACACATGAGGGAGGGTAGTAAACACAGCTATGCATAGATTCATGCAAACATGTAGTTGTTTACTCCCCTTTGTACTAGAGCACTTTCCAAGTACTCTCCCTAAATATCACATCTTCTATAGGCTTCTTCAGAATGCATGACCTAGTAGAGAGACGTACAATTGTTTTTAAACCTGGCTTCTTCATAATGCATGACCAAGTTAAAAACCTCACAGATGTATCAAACATCACACAAATGTGTCAAACATTACACAAATTAACATCTTCAAATAGGCTTCTTAAGAATGCATCACCCAGTTGAAAATGTATAGATTAAGTCTTCAAAAAAACATGCTTTTGAAAACTAATTCTTCAAAAATTTGTTGAGGAAAAATTTGAAGAAAAATAAGCATGTATGCCAGATGTGTAGTCAGATGTGCACACATCATAATTTGCTGCAGTTAAGACTTCAAATAATTGTTCATTTTAATTTTTACTCCCCCTTATTAGCCAGAATTTTGACAAATAAAGTCAAAAAACATAGAGAGTAAATGAAAAACACCATAGAATGCAGATAGCATAGATATAGAGATGATGGTGCATGAACAGTAAAAGGCACTCAGGCCATTATTAGTGCAGCAGTACAGAACAGGCACACATAGGTGCTACATAAATCCAGGGCACAACCCACAAAATACAAGCAAAACAACGGAAATACTGAGTACAGGGAAATATCAATGAATTACAAAAATTCAAATATCCTGGCTCCCATCAGTTTCCTCAGCCTCAGAGTTATTGGGCTCCTCCTCCTCTAATTCCTTGTCATCAGCCATTGTTTGGTCATCCTCAAGCTCCAGTCCAGCAATAACGGCTTCCAGGTTGGCCTTCTTCTCATCTAGAGCCTTACAGGTCTCCTTTAAAGCAGCAATCATGTCATTCCTAGACATTGCACTAGTTGAGCTGGATGTGCCCACATCAGGAGTCACATCAGACTGCTTGAGACTAAAAGAGATAGCAGACTCTCATCTGCAAGACAAATCATCCTTGCCCAGAACATCAGGTCTCTGGCTCAATATGATTCCACACAATACAGAGGGAAAAGCAATGGGTAACTTAACAGCTAGGGTTTTGGCATGCTTGACAGTCTGGTCAAAAATATAAGTACCAAAATCATAGTGAATTTTGTTACCTACAGTATAGATGAATCTAGCCAAACCTGTAGCCACATCACAGTTGTGTGTAGTTGGTACCCAATTAGCAGCAGCAATCCTGTTAAGGATGTTGTAGATTGGAGTGAGCTTGCTTGCTTGGAGCTTCCCTTTCTTATGCCATGTCTTGACCTTTCCACCAGTGATAGCTTTGATGATGTAGTTGTCATTGGCTTCCATCTCAGCATATGGCTCTTCTCTTCTACCCAGAAACTTGTTGATGATGGCAGGAGAGAATATGATTTCCTTGCCCCTTACAAACACCTTCTGGTACTCATTGTCCAGAGGGTTATCACAACCAGCAGGAATGTTGACAAGAAATTGCTTGACCACCTTCTCATAGCAGTCACTCAGCCCAGAAACAGTCTTCATCAAGCCAGCATGCTTGATCAGCTTCATAACTTCCTTGCATTGCAAGGCTTCAGCACTAAGCTCCCTCTCCAGAGCTAGTCTTCTGTGAGCAATGTATTTCCACTTTCCAGCATTGTCAGGGTTGTCGAAGGAAATAAGATCAATGGGGACATTTGGAATTCCCTGAGGAATCTTCTTCTTCCCACAGCTCTTCTTCATAGCAGACTCAATGTGGACCACATCAAGCTCCACATTCCGCTCCTCAGCAGACTCTTCTTCAGACTCACTGATGTGAGCTACATCCGGCTCCGCATCGTACTCTGAGTCACTTGTGGGTGCCTCTTTTCTTTTCTGGGTCTTCTTCTTGGTGGGTGGAACCACAACTTTACTGTATCCCTTCTTGGGACTATACATGACTTGCCTCTTGGCAGTCTTCTTCTTCTCCTTAGCAGCAACAGGAGAACCACTAACAGTAGCAGGACCTTTCCCACTTCTAGTCCTTCTAGCAATACTATCCTCAGCAACCTTCTTCAAGGGGATGTCAGAATCATAGTCCTCCACATCCACAACAACTGTATCTCTATCAGCATCTCTGGCAGCATCATTGGAGTCATCTTCATGATCTGAACCTTCAGCTTCTTCACCCTTGTCAGACTGGGTGTCATCTTTAGGTTCTTCAACCTCAGCAGGTTGATCTTCTTTAAATATTTCCTGTTCTGGAGAATCAGGAATAACAGGAGTCTCTTCAGCAATAGCAGGAGTTTCTTCTTCATCAGCATGAGCATCTTCTACTCCTTGTGACAATGATGTGCCAACATCTGTCACAACATCAGGTTCTTGTAGGGCCTTGAGCACATAATCTATGATCTTCTGGGTCATGGGGTGTCTTGAGTCACTAGAAGTCTCCACAACAGCCTTTTCAAAGTCAGGCTTCGAAGATTCTTGAACAATAGATGCTTCAGCAGCAGCACCAACAACATCAGAGGGAAGAGGGTCAAGATGTAGGCTTGACATTGAATGAGCCCTCTTGGGTGATCCAATCTTGGATTTCTTGCTCTTCTTCTTCTTCTTCTTTGGTTTTTCAGTAGAAGGGGATGGAATAGCAGCTTCCTCTGCAACAATGGGGGAAGATTCCCTCTTTGATCGTTTGGACTTCCTTTTCTTGGATCCTGATGGTTTGATCATTGAAACTGGGGTTGCATCAACGATCATTGCACATTGATCACCTTCTTGATGTGGTATGGTGGAATTAGGTTTAGGTGATGATGGAGATCGGTTTGATTTTGTGGAAGGAGATGTTTGAGTTGCAGTAGACATGGTGATGAGTGATTGTGAGATGAAGGTTCAAAGAAAATTGCAGAGAGATGAACAATGAGATTTGCAAAGAGTTTTTATGTTGTTTGAGTGTGAGAGACGAATATGATGAACAATGTGATAGGCAATGTGATAAAATCTTGAAACAACGGATTTCTTGGAGATATGATTGCGAAATAGCCGTTGGAAAATATTTGATATGATTGCCTTTGGATTGCGTGCAACTATGGATGGAGGGAAAGGTAGGTAACCATTGCGCGCCGGAATAGCTATAATGGCTATTGATCCTCAAATAGGCAAATACCAAGTTTGCCCCTTAACACCTCAAACCTATTTGCATCTAAAGCCTTTGTAAAAATGTCTGCCAGTTGATTCTCAGTGGCAACATGCTCTAGAGTCACAATATTGTCTTCCACAAGATCTCTAATAAAATGGTGACGAATATCTATGTGCTTTGTCCTACTATGTTGGATAGGATTTTTGGAAATATTTATAGCACTCAGATTGTCACAGTATAATGCGAGCACATCTTGCTGCACATTGTACTCTCCCAACATCTACTTCATCCAAAGTAGCTGAGAGCAACTGCTTCCTGCTACAATGTATTCAGCCTCAGCTGTAGAAAGAGAAAAACAATTTTGTTTCTTGCTGAACCATGATATAAGGTTGCTTCCCAAAAAGAAACATCCACCAGAAGTGATCTTCCTATCATCTGCACTTCCTGCCCAGTCAGCATCACAATAACCCAAAACAATCTTGTGTCTTCACCATGAGAGTAGAGAATCCCATAATCACTAGTACCACTTACATACTTCAGAATCCTTTTGACTTGATTCAAATGACTCATCTTAGGCTCAGCTTGGTACCTTGCACATACACCAACAACAAAGCTAATGTCAGGTCTACTTCCAGTGAGATAGAGTAGACTATCAATCATGCTTCTGTATAGACTTTGATCAACACTGACACCATTCTCATCTTTAGAAAGTTTGAGATGGGTTGCTGCAGGAGTTCTCTTGTGATTTGCATTCTCCATTCCAAATTTCTTCACAATGTTCTTGGCATACTTGCTTTGGGAGATGAAAATTGTGTCTTCCATCTGTCTTACTTGCAGACCAAGAAAGTAGGTAAGTTCACCTACAAGGCTCATCTCAAACTCAGATTGCATCTGATTCACAAACATCTTGACCATGGGGTTAGACATTCCTCCAAACACAATGTCATCTACATAGATTTGTGCTATCATGAGCTTGCCTTTTTCTTCTCTTACAAACAAGGTTTTATCAGTTTCTCCTTTTCTATAACTTTGCTGCACAAGAAATTTGGTTAGCCTATCATACCATGCCCTAGGAGCTTGCTTTAATCCATACAATGCCTTCTTCAATCTGTAGACATGATCTGGAAAATTTGGATCAACAAATCCCTTGGGCTGCTCCACATATACTTCCTCATTCAAGTAACCATTGAGGAAAGCACTCTTCACAACCATCTGAAATAGCTTGAACTTCAAGATACATGCTACTCCTAAAAGTAACCTTATGGATTCAAGACGTGCCACAGGAGCAAATATTTCATCAAAGTCTACTCCTTCAATCTGAGAGTAACCTTGAGCCACAAGCCTAGCCTTGTTTCTAGTGAAAACACCACTTTCATCAGATTTATTCCTATAAACCCATTTAGTGAAGGAAAATAGCGATCGAAAACGCAGCGAAATTTTAAAATTTTCCTTTAATGATCCTTACGAATGAGCATGATATGTGTTAAGAACTTTTACCTCTCGTAATGGAGGAGCTTTGATTCACAATTAAAATCTTGATCACGAGCGTTAAAGACGAACGACAACAACTCTCGTAGTGGAGGAGCTTTGATTCACAATCAAAATCTTGATCACGAGCGTTGAAGATGAACAGCAACGCCTCTATCTAGTCCACACGAACAGATACCTTCAATATGAGTGCTAGCTCCAAAGATGAAGGTTTCTAGTGAGAGGTGGGAGGAATAAGGATTAGGGTTTTAGCAAGAATGTTTTTCATCAAGTAATTTTCTTTGCCACAAGGGTTCTATTTATAGAATCACTTGTCTTTTGCACCAAGACAAACTCTTGTCATTGGGCTACATTTACGCTAATGCCCTTTTCATTAAATAAGCATAAAGGGGGCGCATGCCCCATGTGTCATGTACACATAGGCGCTCCCTCACCATTCCTAATGGTGTATTGCTTATTTAATTACCATGATACCCTTATCATATTTCCATATTCCTCTGAGGTACACCGTACCTTACGGTGTTCCAATCCTACACTAGACTGTCCTTGTGTGTGACCCTTGTAGGTTTCCGTAACGTTAGCAGTTACATTAAATCATACATTTAATTATAACAAACAGTGAGCGGTATCTAGCAACACATCACTGCTACCCAAGTCACGGAAATGTCATGTGATCTGACAAACCCTTTTCCCGTGATAAATATCTTGTGTACAATTACCCTTTTACCCTTACGTCTATATTGAACACAAGGCATAGTACGTCACCCTTGTTAAGTTCAATATTGGGCCCTTAGACATATCTCCTGTTATGTATGAGGGGTAAATTCCATCTAGGTCACTCATGTCACTCATGTCCCTCAGCATGCTTTGCGAAGCACCCATCAACTGCCTTTATGATCATCCTGTTACGGACAACGTTTGATCAGCAATAGAGTACTTGACTCCACATCTAGGGTCCATAGTCGTTTCAGGTCGAAGGGTGGAATACATCACTTATCACTATGAGAACATCTTATGACTTTTCATAACATACTATGTAGTATTCTCATGGTGGGTCAATCCGATATAAATGTTACCCCTAACATTCATATCTATGTGAAGACTTGATAACTACTTATCTATGATCTGTGAGATGTGATCCCAATTCACAATAAAGCTTGACTACGGATATTTAAGAATAGTGTTCTTATGTTTGATGGATTGTCACGATTAAGTCAAACTTAACGTTCCATTAAACGAAACAACTATTCTAGGGACTTTATTACTTTAACACATAAACATAATAAAGAAATGCTTTTTATTGATAGTAAATAATGCACTAAAAGTATTGGCTTCTAGGGCTTACACCAACAATCTCCCACTAGCACTAGAGTCAATCAGGCATTCTCTTAATACCCAAAGACCTAGTATGCCCATCACGCTTCAACTGCGCAAGAGCCTTTGTTAGTGGATCAGGAACTGTTTCCTATGTTGGTATCTTACGTATCTATCCAACTTTTGTTTCGATCTCTATCGAAATATAGAAGTGTCTGAGTATATATGAATCGTCGGTGAGATCTATTCTCCATTGTTTTGCAAGATTAAACCATTACCATCACTCATGTGATTAATGTGATCTTGCTACACTAGAAACATAGTTTTAGCTCAATCATGAGCTAAACGATTCAATACTTAACTTCTGTTGCTAAAATATAACACGAAGCTTTTATAGCTTACAATGTCTATATTCAAGCATGATATACAATACATCGGTATGGAAACTACCATCCTTATAACTTCCTTATAATGATCTTTTCCATTCCTACATTTTCCAAGAAATAGTCCTTAGTTCCTTTAAGGTCCTTAGGGATATTCTTGAAGGTTAGTTAGTGTCCAACACTAGTCTCAATTTTGGTACTTATTGATTATGCTACAAGCATATGGTGTATTTGATTCAGTAAATATTATGGTGTGTATGATTAATCCATCTTCCAAAGCATATGGATTATTTTCACGTGTCTCTCTCTCTCATCCAATGAGATATGCTATTGTCCTTTAGACAAAGACCAATCTTTTGACACATGTGATGATTTTTACACATGAAGTGTCTGAACACTTCGTCAATATATGTACATAGGCTATTCCTAACTCCTTTAGGAATCCTCGCCTAAATATATAGGCTATTCCTAACTTTTTAGGAATTCTTGCCTAAGGTTTTCATCAAGAGTTATTTCCTTAACCATGTCTCACATGTATAAGGTAAATGTTTTTTATGATAAATATGTCAGCCACATATAACACCAGATTAATATTATTACTCCCACTAACCTCCTTGTGTGCACAAGATTTTATATTTGTCCCTTATAAATTCGTTTTCACAAAACTTCATAGAAGGAACAAATAATTAAACTTCTGAGAATTTGGTCTAATCAAAATTAGATAGATTTGTCCCTTATTAATTTGTTTTCATAAAACTTCATAAAAGGAACAAATAATTAAACCTTTTAGAACTCAATCTAATCAAAATTAGATAGCTATAAATTGTATACCTCTCTAGCATCCTCTGGATCAAGCAAAACCTTTTATATATGTCAAGTACATATATATGAGGTCATTCCAATTAAGGAATGCAACTTTGTTGTCCATCTGCTAAAGCTTGTAGTACAACATAGAATCAAACAGATTTTAAGATTTATGATTACAATTATGGTTTCATCATAATTTGCATTATGATTTTATGTGAAACCTTTTAATCATCAATCAAATCTTAAAGGGTATTCTCAATACCATCCATATCAGTGTTCAATAAGAATACTCACTTTCATCGTATGAGTCTTACTCATCTTGATGACAATACCATTATCACCATAAGGTATGTGTATATGGATTCTGTACAAGATTTCATGACATTTAGCCACTTCTCAGATTTTAGGTCTTTTACGACCTCATAGCGAGTCAAAGATTCATCTTTCATGAAGAACCATATCACCTTGTTGAGTCATGATAAAATCATACATCTCACCTATGTAATATGTTAGACTTAGCTAGGATTTTGTGCAACTTGAACCGATGGTCCTTCAACAACTTTGAGGTACCGGTTTATGTTCCCTTTTAAAACAAATATATTTTGTGGTACTTGAATTCATTCAAGTTCTATATCACTCCCATTGTCTCTTTTAGAGACACACTCCCACTAGAGGAATGCTTCAAATCTAGCAACAAAACAACTTTTGTCCCAAGAGTGATATAGGACCATAGGACCAATATCTCTTAGATTCCTTGGGATATCTCCAAATATTTATTCATCCAATTTGGAATTAAATTTATCTGATAAATTTTCAAGACAAATTTTCATAAAGACAAACTTGGTGGTCTAACCTTTATATCATATATATGGTGTCTTTATGATTATGTTAAAGGGAAACTATTTGTGGGTGAAGATTAACTATAAGCGAATAAATTTCTAAGAGTCAATGATATAATTAAACTATCTTAAACTATGTCATGTCCAACATGATATGATAAAATAGTTATTATACTCCTCTAATTAAGTATTTATCATTATGATTTATTCATATGACTTAAATACTTTTGTCGAGTTATATCCTTTTACTCCATTTGTCAAACTCCTTGACAAATTCAAAGATTTCTAATTTGTGTCTCACACATATCCCCATCTAATGATTTTAATCATCAATGTAAATGAAGTAAAATAAACTCAATATATCAAATAAATATGTTTAGTGGTCGATATACATCTCATGTATATTGTTAAAATAGATCATGTGTCATTTCACTTTCAACACATCAAATATTTGTACTAAACAACAATGTTCTTAATATATACATATAAGGTCCAAATCTTATTTGGCTCTTATCACAATTGTTATAGATAATCTTATCAAGATCATGGAACCCTAGTCCATTACTTGATTTGGAGTACCAGTATAGAAGACATTGCTCAAATGATGGAACCACTATTTCTCTTATCATTCAAGGCTACATTTCATATCTTGTCAATACAAGATATGCAATTAATACTTCTATTACTAGATGGAACTCAATAACAATTATTGTATTCCATTTCAAACTCGATTTTAAGTCATGACATAAGCTCTTATTATCAATGAAACAACTTGTTTTTATTCTAGACATAGGTTGACTTAAAATTATAGTCAATGTTCTAATTCTCTAAGCATCTCTATAGAGATTCAACATCGTGTATCATATACCCTTGATGTAGAAATAGAAACTTTGACTTTCTATAACTAGATGTATAAAATTGAAGTCTTACTTCATTCTTTTATTTTGACTCTTTCATGAACTATTTACGGCATTCCCATTTCAACCAATGGCTTGACCATTTTGAAATAACCGTTCTCCTTTGGCAACCTTTATTGTTCTATTCAAATAAGAGGAATACAAATATCATTTGTATTGTATCTCAATTCTTTGATAGTGCAAATTATTTCTCATTCAATTCAACAATTTCCGATAGATATAATAAATTTGATTATATCTATTCATTAAAATTGCTTGATTGAACCTATGACCAACTCTTTGGCCCTTTGAGAAATCTATCATACTTTTTGGTTCTTTAGAGAGTATAGTTCAATAACTTATAGTTCTTCTTGCATTTGAGAACAATTCTCAATTTGTACCAATACAGAAACTCTTTTCTGTAGTTCATGTCCTTCATAAGGACGACATAATTTGTATTGTTTTCCAAAAGTTATAATTACAAAGATATGTAAAATATTGTATTACGATTAAGACATATTTAATTAGGACTTCAATTAAATATGTGCTCCCACTATTTTACTCAAAACAAATGACCCTCGACATTTGATTCGGAAAACCCCGTTGGAAGATTTTCTAGTAGGAATGAGATCCATATATCACTTTGTTTTAAGTCAGCGTTAGGCTGATTACACAAAACGCAGCTATTTAGGTAGGAAACTCTTTCCAATTGTATCTCATACAATTCTCATATCCTTTCCGTTGGGTAAATAACACTTATTAACCCATCATATGAAATAACCCAACATTTGCTTCTAAAGTCATATAATCATATTATATTTTCTTTAGTTAAGTTAAACCCAACGAATAGCAATCGGATAAACTGGTTACCTCACCACAACTTATCAATATAGACAATGCACTTTGCGTTGGCAAAACCTACATTAATCGATATTGATCTTGAGGGATGTCCCTTATTCACCTGAGTCACATTCTCTTGATGATCAGTCTTCTCAGAAATCTCTTCAACTTCATAGTCTTCAGGCTGGGGGTGAGATGTGTCCACATCAGGATCAACATCAGGCACATTGTCAGAACAGTCATCTATGACTACATTGATAGATTCCATCATAGTCTTTGTTCTGTTGTTGAAGACTCTATAAGCTCTGCTGGTCAAGGAATAGCCTAGAAAGATTCCTTCATCACTCTTGGGATCCATCTTCCTCCTTTGCTCTCTGTCAGGTAGAATATAGCATTTGCTACCAAAGACATGGAAGTATTTGACAGTTGGTTTTCTTCCCTTCCATATCTCATACAGTGTGGCTGATGTACCTTTTCTCAGAGTCACCCTATTGTGTACATAGCATGCAGTACTCATGGCCTCTGCCCAAAAGTAGTAAGGTAGGTTCTTGGCATTGTCGCGGTGATTTTTGGATATCAAGCTATTGAGAAGCATTGAATCTCAAAATTTTAATTACACCACCGAGCTTTGATTTTTCCGAAGAAGGGAGAAAGTCCGTTAAATACCCTAATTATAGAGATCGAGGTAAGGGGGTTGGTTATACGAAGGGAAGGTATTAGCACCCTAGGTATCTATAGTATCCTATAGGAACCTCTTGTATTATCTAATCTATGCGCTTGATTTTATTTGTTTGCAAAAGTGTACAAGACTTAGGGAAAATAGAGTGATTATTAGGAAAATGGTTTTTGAATGACAAAATGCACTTGGTTTGAAATCCAAGGTTTTAATCTAAAAAAAAGAGAATTGATTGGTTTTGAAAATGCGACTTGGTTTGAAAAACCAAGTGTTTTTTCCTAAAGAAAATAATTGTTTGATTGATTGAATAACTTGGTTTAAAATCCAAGTGTTTTGAAAATGTTTTAATAAATGACATGTTTTGGATATTTTTGACCTCTATTTTGGCTAAAAGGGTAATGGTTCGAGCGAAGGTTCTACCGTTTGACATATATAACCTAAAACGTTAAATCGCGCAAAGACACTCCGCAACGACATATAAGTCGAGGCGACACCCTCTCTTCGGATTATTATACTAATCATACAAACGAATAAGAATAAATGTAAAAACTTTAACCACTCAATACAACCGGGGGGGAAACATGCAAAGGGAATTCAAATGATGATAAATAAATGAACGAAAAATAAATTGCGCCAATTACGCGCATTAAAATATACAATCAGAGGGGAAACATGCAAAGGGGAATTAAACGATAATAATAATAATGAACGAATAGAAATTGCGCCAATTACGCGCATTAAAATATACAACCCGGGGGGAAATATGCGAAGTGGAATTAAATGATTAATAATAATAATGACTAATTATAATAATGAGAAGTAAATATAAAGCACACACAACATAGTATAGAGGCAAAACATGAATATAAGGCATGACAAATATAAAGCATGTGATAAAATATAAGCGTAATGAATAATAAATATAAGGCGCGAAACAAGCGATATAAATATGATAAAATAGCATACAAGACATATGTGAGATAGAGATATCCAAGAACTATGAAAACAATCAAGAATAATAAACTACCACGTCATGAGAAATAACATAAAAAATTATCAAGCATTTTCAATCCACATACAAACATACTTATGAATTTAATTGAATAAAGTATAATTCGCAATTTAATCAAAACACTTAGGACTAAACATATCACAACCAATAAACCTAGAGCTAACATGGAAGCATGGTCCAAGCATATTCTTAAACATAGAATGAATTTGAGCAACATTTAACATGTAAAAATATCAAATAAAATTATCTAAAAATCATAACATGTAAATCTTGCACTTAATTAACACAAATAAAATAAAACAAACAAGAAAATCTTGTGATCATAGTGAAAATAAGCAAAGGGCAGAGAGCAATATTTTTGATAAAAATAATTAAGAGTTCATAATAAATAATAATCAAAAAGAATTAATTTAACAACATTTAGAACTATTTATTAACACTTAAATTAATTAATGAGTGGCAAAAAATTAAAATAAAACAAAATTTCATGCTTAATGAGATAAAATAGCTCAAACAAACATACATCATGCATCTCATATCATTATTTAACAAGCAAGAATAATTAGCAAAACATTAATTGATTAAAACCTAATTTAAGTAATAACATAAAAAAATATGAGAAAAATAGCAAATAAATAAATTAAAAATTTATTTCTTGATATATCAATTAATAATAGCTGTAACGCCCCAACTAAATTGTCTAGAATATTTAGTCGGAACATTAAAATTTGGAATCTGAGTACTTTAAATTATAAGGAGATAACTGAATAATATGTTATTATTAAAATAATAACTGAATGTTTAATACAAACAGCGGAAAAAGAACTACAAAGAGATAACAAGATAAATAAAAGCAAGAATGAAGACTAAGTCTTCTAATGCTGACGATCCAAGCTCGGCTCCAATCGTCAGATCCATCCTGGTCCCTGCTCCGAATTAACCTGTCTTACCTATATCGAAAAGGGAGTGGGGTGAGACAGTCAATTCGTCCCAGTGAGTTCTACTACCCTCCTAAAGGCTAATAAGCCGGGGCTCCTAATCAGTCGTAACATATTTTATTTCATAACATAACATCATAAGCATAAATAAATAATGGTGTAACACTGATTAGTCTTGTTGATTTTAAACCGCAAGCACTTTGAGGTGAGCATGTCTCTGAGGCCTGCCTTGTCCGCGAACAGAAAGCATTCCGGCGTGCAGCTCACAAAGATTTCTAATGGAACATCTAAAACGAAGTCCACACTGATATCATAATCATACATTTAATCGACTGATCACTAAGTTCATAACATTCTACCAATAATTCCCAAAACTGGGGAGCATACAATATTCTAATTCCCTATGTTATCACCTAATAGTCCGACTGTGATGACCTCCTGTTTATATTATTTAATTTCATAATACTGCAAAACAATTATCTCAGTAGAGGGTATAAAACGAGTGACAAGTATTTTGAAAATAGAAAAAGTGAGTGAATTCTGGGTTAGCTCGCTACGGCGAGTCACCAAGCTCGCCATGGCGAACTTACAGGTCCTGGCCTAAACAACTCGTTAGGCGAGCTAGAGCTCGCCATGGCGAAGTTCATCAACCCAGAACCTTGAGCTCGCCATGAATACTCGCTAGCAACTCGCTATGGCGAGTTCTTGCAGAATTGACTTTGTTTTACGAAAATCATCAATTTTGAAAGTATCACCTACAATCCTTAGCTGAGATAATGCAGAATTATAAAATAGATAACATAGAACAGAATAGAGTGGAAATTGGGGCTTAATTTCCACACACACAGTTATACATATTAATTCCTATAATTGCATGCATTTCATAAATTTGATTAAACTAACTAACTAGCCTAAGAACCCACCTGTAATTGAAGCTTTCAACTTGTTCCTAAGCTTCCTAACTGCTACAGAGCTTCCTCAACTACCCACGAGCTCAACTGGACAGAGTTTGGAAATCTTGACTCTTTGAAACCCTTGCTCTAAGGATGAAATGTGTTTGATGATTCTAGCTGCTGAGACTAGGGTTATTTTTAGTGGAGTTTCTCTGAGAATTTCACAGTATTTGGGCTGATCAGAGTGTGATTGCATGTAACTTTAGTGGTAGGAAAAGAGGTGAAATGAAGTGGGTTGTTGTTATTCATCTTGTGATGCTTTGGAATTGTGAGGGTATCAAATATCCATAGCTGGCTCTGTGTTTGTGTAGCAGGTTGGGAATCTCTGAACTTATGTGGTTGTTAGCTAGTGCTCACAAGAAGAATGAGGACATCCCTTTGAGTTTAAGATGAATTGGAAAGTGGTTGGCTTGATGTTTTGTTGTTTGCATGCGTGAGAGAGGGAGAGGATTGAGAGTGATTAGCTTCATATTTTTGCTGAGGTTACAAATGAAACGAGAGGGCTTGGTTGCATGTTGTTTAATTGCAATTAGTGAGAAAGATGCTAGTGGAACTATGAGTCATAAATTGGAAATGAGGTGTAGAGCTCTCATGAATTAAGGAATGAGTCATGAGGATGAGTTGTTACTAGGAGGGGAAGCATTGGCTTGAGTGGGATTTGAGCCATGAGTAAGAGAATTTGAGAGGGAGGGAAAATAATTCACTTGTGTTAATTAATTTAAAATTGTGAGATTAGTGTATTAAGATGTAATTTAGACCCAAAAAGGAATTTCTAATTTACACTTTATACATTTAAATCCCATGACTTAATTAATTAATCACCCGTAATTAATTTCAATTTATTAGACAAGATTCTAATAAAATTAATTAGGTAATTTGAAATAGTGGGATGTTACAATAGCCTAAAATATAATTAAAATAATAATTATCATCTCAGAAAATAAAAAATAAAATTAAATGAAGGGGAGGTGCAAATAACAGGTTAAAATAAAAGGGGGGTTCAAAGAAGCAAAAAGCCCAGAAAAGCCCAAGGCCCACGCAAAAATAAAAATCTGAAAACATATAGGCCTGGATTGTGTGTGACGCACACGCTGCGTGATCATGTTTTACAGCAGTTTGATCTTCATCAGAGAAGATCAAACGGATACGATCATATTCACGCGCGCGCCATTGGATCAAAACAAGGGCATGATTAAATCTGGGAAACCTAAGGAACACACGTGCAATAGCAACAGATGTGGATCAGGTGTGAGCGCGTATAGTGGTCCTATCGTCTGACCACCGTCAGATCTTCATTTAATGAGATCTGACGGGTGCGATCAAAGGAGCACACGCGTCGTACGATCAATCCAACGGATACGATTTAAACTTGGTGAGGACGGAGTCTCATGATGGATCATCGTCTCCGTTCAACCCTCACCGTCGCCGACGCCGTTTCCGGCACCGGAGTTACAAAAACAACCCATAAATCAACAAATCTTATATGGTTTTGCTCGTTTTTTCACAAGGATTCCAAATATGTAATTAGTTTTGCAAAATAATGTCTGTAGCGTCAAAAACGAACGAGAAAAGAAAATCCAATCAAAACTCAAACTCACAAATACGCAGGAATCAAAGCAAAACAACAACCCAGATAGTTTCTACACATTAAAACTAGATGAAAGGAATTAAAAAGGTTGAAGAAAGCTACCAGAAACGAGCTGTAGAACCTTGACTTTTTCATGAACTTTCCTCTTCAAAACGAGCTGCAAATCAACCTTGAAGCTTCAAATTCGTGCTTGGGTTTTGGTTCTGGAGGCTTATAGAAGGTAACAGAGGTGTTAATTGCAAGAGATGATGATGAATTTGTGTTTTTGGAATTTTGAAAAAGTGAGAAAATGTGAGCTCGTGTTTGGTGATTCTTCCTCCAATTCTTCCAACCCCTTGCTCAGAAATGAGCTCTGTTATTTATAACGGAAGTTTAGGTTAAGATAAGAGTGAATTTGTGTGAATGAGAGGGGTATTTTTGAGTTTTTGCAAAATGGATATTTGTGGTTTTTTGATCAATCAAGGGTACACTTGTTTTGATCTGATGCATTGTGTTTAGAAGGTATATTCTGAGATCAAATGGATGGATAAGGATCAAGGAATTTTTGGAATTTAATTTGTGGTGAAAAATGATTTTAAAACAAATTAAAACAATTATTGTAAATAAATAAATATGTGAAAATATAAAATGTTCATGAACAGGGGCAAAAATGTCCTTTTTAAGGGTTTATAAGATGCATGGTTTAAATTGAAAATGTTTGGAAAAAGTTTGAATGAAAAAGGTTACTTGTGGGAGAAGAAATCAATTTTTGAATTTAAATGTAATAATAATATGAATATAATAATATGAAATAAAATAAAAATGTAATTAAAATATTTTTTGGCATATTTATAAAATATAAAGATAATAGAAATAAAATTGTAAGTCAAAATTATGAAGAAAAGGGAAAAAATGAGGTTACTCGCAAAAGAAGTAACCTATTTCTTTGTAATTTTTAAAAGGGTAAAATGGGAATAAAAAATTATTTATGCGCAAATATTGATATGAGAGTATATGTGGTGAAAACATAAATTCAAAAAGCCACATGATTAATTATCTAAAAAAGAAACAGTTAAGCAGCGTAAACGGGATAAAATACTATTTTTGACATTTTTAAATTTAAAATAATAAAATAATAATAGTAAAAACATGATATTCTAAAAAATATACAAAGGGTAAGAAGGTCAAAAAATGGGGTATGACAGATGCCCCTATTTAAGTTTCTTCTATCGGAAATTTGAAAAAGAAAAAGATAATTTTGATGTTTTTGTTGTTTTGAATGGACGGTAGAAGAGACTTAAATACAAAGTACACCATTTTTTGACCGACAAGACAGAAAATGCTATGATGTAATGTTATGAATGTTATGCTTGTAAATACTTGAAAATGCAAGATTATGAGAATTATCTGACGGGAAAGAGACAGATTTCTGGGGAACATGAATAATGATGACAAAAGCAGTAAAGTCTTGTAAGCAGACAGAAGCGGTAAACTCCTGTAACGGACAGAAGCAATAAAGTCCTGTAACGGACAAAAGCGGTAAAGTCCTGTAACGGACATAAGCAGTAAAGTCCTGTAACGGACATAAGCAGTAAAGTCCTGTAACGGACAGAAGCAGTAAAGTCCTGTAAACGGACAGAAGTAAAGACAGAAAGCGATAAAGTCCTGTAAGCGGACAGAAGTAAAGACAGAAAGCGGTAAAGTCCTGTAAGCGGACAGAAGTAAAGACAGAAAGCGGTAAAGTCCTGTAAGCGGACAGAAAGCAATAAAGTCCTGTAAACGGACAGAAGCAATAAAGTGTTTATCAATCATTGGGATATGGTAGGGACCTAATCAAGGGAATGAACTGTCAACTGACGTTGTAGGAGAAGCAAAACATGTTATAAAAGGATGAACTGAATTGACAGAATGTTATTGGGAATAACCTTTCCGGGGAATTGAATGATTGTCTGTAGCATTTGCTACCTAAAATATATTTGATGATGGATGTTCTATACGTCGCATGTGAATATGAGCACACACATGTATGCATGAATGTATGGATGTGAATGTATGTTTGAACTCTTATTTGTATGGCAAGATTGACAGGACTTGTGATAGACAAAGGGATAGTGGGAACAACTAGACTGGCGTATCCGTGCAATGTTCCGTCAAATTTCTGCTAAGGATAGTATCCATGTATGGAAATGGAAATAGAATATGCAGGGCAAACCAAGGATAATACATCATTCTTCAACTAGTTCTCGGAGCAAATCTTACGAATAAAGCATTTGGTGGAAGTCGCCATTTCACATTATGAACTAAAACATTCACTATCAGCCATTGCTTTTTTCACTTTTCTCTTCCTTTTTCCTTTTTTTGTATCCCTAATTTTTGCCTGGATCGCCCTTTCAGGTTTTCAATCCACCGGGATGCTCATTTTTTGCCTAAGCCGCCTTTTCAGGTTTTCGACTTAGCGAGCTATTCTTTTTATTTTTTCTTTTTCTCTTTTTTTTTTTTTTATAGCAATGGCTGTATCTGCTTCTTGAAATATGTCCACATTCGGGGTACTGTTATAGCATGCTTATGTGACTCATGAGTTTAAGAGATATGTTTGTCATTTTATATTTTCAAAAGAAAAGACACAATTAAAAGTTTTGACATTATTTTTGAGTTTCTTGCTTCAAGTATCTTAAAATTGAATGAAGATAAGAAAAATTAAAATTACGAATAAAATGAGAAATTTAAATAAACATGCTCAAGTTTGAGTAAAAGAATGGAAACGGGCGGAAAGCACAATCCCATAGATCATAATAAAATTTAGAAAGTGGTAATTATACGGGGAAGGTACATCAAGTACAATGATTACTATTTTCCTCATCAACTTTGAGTTCCAATCTAAAAGATTATAAATGAAATAAAATCATCACCGACTGAAGTGCTCCAAGATAAGTGATGCCTAGTCCGATGCAGTTACTTGTCTTATTTCCTTAATATTTGCATAGACCGCCCTTTCGGGTTTTCGACCTATCAGGATAATTATTTTTGTTTTTGTCTCTAATTTTTGCCTGGACCGCCCTTTCGGGTTTTCAGCCCACCGAGACGCTCATTTTTGCCTAAGCCGCCCTTTCAGGTTTTCGACTTAGCGAGCTGTTCTTTTTTATTTTTAGACAAAGTATTTCTTGACTGCATCGGCATTCACAGGACGAGGGAGCTCATCACCATCCATAGTTGCGAGAGTCATAGCACCACCTGAGAAAGCTCTCTTGACAACATACGGTCCTTCATAATTGGGCGTCCACTTGCCCCTGGCATCAGGTTGAAAGGACAGAATCTTTTTAAGCACAAGATCACCTTCATGAAATTCTTGGGGTCGAACTTTCCTGTCAAAGGCTTGCCTCATTCTTCTCTGGTACAACTGACCATGACACAAGGCCGCCATACGTTTCTCTTCAATCAAATTCAGCTGTTCATATCTGTTTCGGCACCATTCAGCCTCAGTCAGTTTGGCTTCCATCAAGACTCTCATTGATGGAATCTCAACCTCTATCGGTAACACTGCTTCCATACCATATACCAAAGAGAAAGGGGTTGCCCCTGTTGAAGTACGCACTGAAGTACGATACCCATGTAAAGCAAAAGGTAACATTTCATGCCAGTCTTTATAAGTAACCACCATTTTCTGCACAATCTTCTTAATGTTCTTATTTGCAGCTTCAACTGCACCATTCATTTGAGGCCGGTAAGGAGACGAATTGTGATGCTCGATTTTGAACTCCTCACACAAATCTTTCATCATCTTGTTGTTCAAATTCAACCCATTATCAGTGATAATCTTGCTAGGAACACCATAGCGACAAATAATATTATTCTTGATGAAACGAACCACCACTTGCTTAGTAGCATTGGCGTAAGATGCCGCTTCAACCCATTTGGTGAAATAATCAATAGCCTAGAATAAAACGATGTCCATTGGAAGCTTTTGGTTCAATCCGACCAATCATATCAATGCCCCACATAGAAAAGGGCCAAGGAGAAGAAATAACATTCAGGGAAGTTGGTGGCATATGGATTTTATCCGCGTAGATCTGACACTTATGACACTTTCGGGCATGCTTATGGCAATCAGACTCCATTGTCAACCAGTAATATCCCGCTCTCAACATCTTCTTAGCCATTGTATGCCCGTTAGGATGAGTCCCAAATGACCCTTCATGTATTTCATGCATCAAAGAATCAGCCTCATTTTTATCCACACACCGAAGCAAAACCATGTCAAAATTTCTCTTGTACAACACATCTCCATTCAAAAAGAAACTGCTGGATAACCTCCTCAGAGTCTTCTTGTCTTTGTTAGATGCCCCAGGGGGATACTCTTGACTTTGAAGGAACACCTTGATATCATGAAACCATGGCTTATCATCAACCACTTCTTCCGCTGCAAACACATATGCAGGCCTTTCGAGACAACGAATACTGATGATTGGTACTTCATTCTGGTGATTAACTTGGTACATCGAAGATAAAGTAGCTAAAGCATCTGCCATTTCATTCTCATCACGAGGAATATGATGCAACTCCACCTTGTTGAAGAAAGTCAACAATCTCCTTGCATAATCTCTATAAGGGATCAGGCCAGTGTGGCAAGTCTCCCATTCTCCTTTAATCTGATTATCTACAAGAACCGAGTCTCCATAAATGTCAATATTTTTGATCCTCAAATCAATTGCCTCTTCAATACCCATGATACAAGCTTCATATTCAGCAATGTTGTTGGTATAATCAAACTGCAATCTAGCGGTGAAGGGGATGTGAGAACCTTTAGGAGTAACAATAACTGCCCCAATTCCACTACCATAGACGTTCACAGCCCCGTCGAATATCAGTCCCCACTGGGATTCAGGATCTGGACCTTCCTGTCATACCCTAATTTTGCCCCATACATTTTTTATTTCCCATTTTACCCTTTTAGTTAATAAATTTAGTTAATAAATTCAAGGTTCAACGTCCAGGATCGGGCGGTAATCTGTTTGCAGTCAATCATGGTTGAAGAATTGACTTGCTCTTTATGAATCTAAGCACCTGGTTTAGGCGACGGTTTCTGTACAGTCTAGGTACATATTGAGGGGACGACTAATCTTCATGGATCCAAGCACCTGATTTAGGCGATGGTCCATTCTTCAGTTGATACCTATTATAGGAGTCAACATACTTTCAAGGTTCAACGTCCAGGATCGGGCGGTAATCTGTTGGCAGTCAATCATGGTTAAAGAATTGACTTGCTCTTTCAGTCTAAGCACCTGATTTAGGCGACGACTTATCTTTATGAATCCAAGCACCTGGTTTGGGCGACAATTCTTTCTTTTTTTGTCCAAGCACCTGATTTATGCGACGACTTTTCTCTATGAATCCAAGCACCTGATTTAGGCGATGATTCTTTTACCTCAGAGTTCCTCCGAAAGGAGTGATAAACGGGTACATTCGGTCCTTATTTCTCATAAGCATCAGTGCAAAATTAGGGCATTTCGTATTTAATTACCTTCTACCACAAGAGTATGAAGACTTATGTCCATCACACCCCTGTGGTCTAGGATAATTAAATAGGGGCAGCTGTCATACCCTAATTTTGCCCCATACATTTTTTATTTCCCATTTTACCCTTTTAGTTAATAAATTTAGGTTTATCTTATATTTTTGCATAAAAATTCATAAAAATCCATAAAAATGCATAATTGCTTCACAAACATTCCTAAAAAATATTTTCTTTAATTATTTTATTATCTTTCATAAATTATTTAATTATTCATGAAATTTCTTTTTACTTGCATTTTCTTTTTCATTTCTTTTTAGATTACTTCATGAACAAGTAACCTTTTTCTTCATAATTTCTCATTCTAATCAACATCATTCTCATATTAGATTTAAAATCAAAATCACCCTTCATCATCATGCATATTTATCTTGTGTATTCAACATTTATTTTTATTATTTCATGTGTTATTTAACCCTTTCTTGTCCAAAAATCATAGAAAATTCACAAAAAATATTCAATCACTAACACCTCACCATTCTTATCATAAAAACACCTAGAATCTTCTCAAACTAACACATCATCAAATAGTACAACATTATCCTCAATTAAACATTTTTGAAAAATGAAGAAAAATCACATTTTTGTACCATTGTCCTATATACCCTTATTCCTCTATTTCTGACCTAATTGAAAACCATATATAAACCCCAATCATTAGGATTTGCGCAGCCAAGGCCAGAGAGAAGAAGAGAGAATCAGAAAATCATCCAAAAAAACTCAAACTTTTCTCTCATTTTCCAAAATTCGAAATCAAAGAAAACCACCTTCAAACTTCAATTTCTCCATCAAATAAGCTTCCAAACACTTCCAGTAGCACAAAACAATCATAAAACACAAGCTCTAACCCATAAATTTGCGAGAATTCAAAGCTCAAAAACCTCCAAAAATGTGATAATGTCGTAGGAGTTTCTAGCCTCTGTTTCAGTCATTTTTCAACACCGTCTATCATCAAATAACACATAGATCCTTTTCCAATTATCAATCGAACTTAATCTTGTTCAAATCGTGTTTTCCCAAATTTTTCTTTAAACTTTTTCTCGTTATTTTTCACAACTACGGCACTTATTGAGGAAACAAAGAGTAGATTCATGATCTACGTAAAATTCCGAGCAAAACCATATACTCATTTGCTGTTTTTGGTGGAGTTTTGAAACTCCGGAGGAGTTCACCGGCGCCGGCGTCGCATTACTTGAACGAGGAAGAAGAAGCTGCACGTACACCTCTTGTTTTCCAGATTCGCTCTCGCGCGTCAAATCCCTATATTATAACGCATCCGTTGGATCGTTACGTTGAACCAAGCGCGTCCGATCCATCTTAAGCCAGATCCTGCGTTCCAGAAGGCGCGCGCGTCCTTTTCCTCGTCACCTGCGAAGCACATGATTATTGTCCGTTTGGATTTGAATCTGAGCCACCTGATTGATCTGAACGGTCCAGATCTGAGGTACGTATCGTGTACCCTAAGTTGACTGCTGCACTTAATCGTTTTTTGTTTGACTGGGTTTTTTTTATATATGCTTGGGCCCGGGTCATGATTGCTTTCTGCACCCCCACTTTTTTGCTATGCCTGAACAAAATACACCCCCCCTGATTATGATTTTAAGTGATTTTAGCTTATTTGCAAAAGCACTTATGTGACTTATTAGCTTATTTAAGCTTATTAGGTCACTGTTTATGCTTATATTATATTAATTTCATTTGTGAATTTTTTTTTTAACTTATTTAAGTGATTATTTTTTATTAATTGGTTTTAAACCTAAAGTTAAATAAGTGCTTATTGATGATTCTAATTAGCTTTTTAGCTTATTTGATCTCAACACTTGCACAATATTGATTTAAATACAGTGTTTACTGTATACAAGTGATTTTCAAATTTTTAAAGCTTATTTTGATAAGTGATTATGCCATTAAGTTGTTTTAACAATAAGTGCTTATTTGTGATTTCAAAAAGCTCTTTAGCTTATTTGATCCAAATTTTTGCACAAGATTAATTTAAATACAGTGATTACTGTACACAATTTTTTCCAAAATTTTTGAACTTATTTTCATAAGTAATTTTCAATTAAGTTGTTTTAACAATAAGTGCTTATTTGTGATTTCAAAAAGCTCTATAGCTTATTTGATCCAAATTTTTGCACAAGATTGATTCAAATACAGTAGCTACTGTATACAACCAATTTCCAAATTTTTAAACTTATTTTATAAGTGATTATTAATTAAGTTGTTTAACTTATAAGTAATTATTTGTACTTAGTGCTTTTTAGCTTAATTGTAAAGGTTCCTTTGCTTTAATAATTGTGTCTTAACACTAATTTACCATCTTAATTCATGTTTCATGTGACAAGTTGTCTTGATTAGCTCTCATTAGAGTTCATTTTAATTTATTTGACTGGTTTATAAATTGTTGCATGTTCATGCATTCATATTCTTCATGTCATTGCATGGTTATGCACTTATATGATTGCTTTTTGCTTATTAATTATGTTGATCACTTCTATCCTCTTTTCTTCTCATTATTCTTTATCTCTTTAGATTAAGTTTTCATAATAAAAAACAAAAATATCATTTTCATAAAAAATTAGTGAAAAAGGGTGGATGTGACGTATGACTATTCCAACCCCGAGTAATTCATGACACGTGATGTATGACCGTGGATTGAGTTATTCTCACTTTAAAGCGCTAAAATCAACATAACTCACTTAAATCTCTTTTTTAAAAGAAAACCCGATATTGTTTTATCCATTCCTCGGACATATACTTACGCCTAAGTCTCCTATTGCGAGCATACAAGCACAGTTATGTCGGCGGAATGCGACTTAAACGCTATTGGTTGATTAACAATTTTCTTAATACGAATGATGTTTTATCCATTCCTCCGACACGTACTTATGCTTAAGTCTCCTAATGCGAGCATACAAGCACAGTTATGTCGGCGGAATGCGACTTAAACGCTATTGGTTGATTAACCATTTTCTTAATACGAATGATGTTTTATCCATTCCTCCGACACGTACTTATGCTTAAGTCTCCTATTGCGAGCATACAAGCACAGTTATGTCGGCGGAATGCGACTTAAGCATTATCCGTTAAAAACAACAAACACACAAGTCTTTTCTACCAGAACTACGTGAGTTTTGAGTTTCCCATTGCAGCCGGGAATACGTAGGAGCGGGCTCCTACAACTGTCAAACTCGATAATAAAAAACCTTTTTTGTTTAATTAATAATGGAGTAGAATCGAATAAGCAGATAATCAGTAATTAGAGCAGTTAAGTAAACCTAAAGCAATCAACCTTAAAACCTCTGAATGGTTCCCATCGAGTACGATGGGTGTGAGGGGTGCTAATACCTTCCTCTCGCACAACCAACTCCCGAACCCGCCATGGTTCTTTAACCATGCTAACCAAAGGTTTTAGCGGTATTTTCCTTTCCCTCTCTTGGGATAAATAAACATTGATGGCGACTTCATTGTTACGAAAAATCCTTGTAGAATTTTTCCAGCTGCTACAGCTGGCGACTTCACTAGGGAAAATGAGAGTTAAGCCTAGTTTAGGGGTCTTGTTTGCTTGGTTGCTTTTCCCAGGTTTGTCGTATCTGCTCTCTCTTTTATTTATTGCCTATTATCTGCTTGGTTGCGTAGTGTGAGCCCATGTGCCGTATGACCATGGGTTCGTGCGAGAATCACCACTTAGAGGGGATCTTCTTAGGGGTATTGGCGAACGTGACGTATGTCCGATTGTCAATATTTCTTTGATAGATCAATGCCTCTAGGGACCAGTCTAGAACCTTAAACCATGTTATAAAGAACCTCTGTTTAGAACCCGTGTCGAGGTTACGCGATGTTGGCCCTCCCGGTCAGCACGGTAATCTCACCCAGAGGAGGTTCGCTTTTTGGCAATATTTTTTGTGAGCTCTTGCAATAACGACGTTGTTTCCAAAGAGCGAGCCAAATCTATAAACCTAGAACAAACATGTGAGAGGGATGGGTTGCAGGTAACCTCGGACCTTTCGACCTCAATCATTATGTCTGAACCTTTGCTTCATGGTGACTTGATCTGCTACACAATTGCATCTGTATGCATGAAAAATAATTTTTGCATACGCATTTTGCATTTCACAATTAAAATAGTTTTTGCATTCGCATGCATACATGCACCCTCATGCATCTGCATATCATTAAAAAAAAAATATAAATAATAAACTTATTAACATTCATTTCAAACCCTTCAGTTTCCGCGTCGCTCTTATTGGACTAGAAGCACTTCCAAAGTTGTTATGGAAAACTGGCAAGAACAACACGACAATCTGAAAGAGGTGGTGACTCAGTTGGCCGGAAAGTTGGATCAAGTGTTGGAAAGACTATCTAATCCTCCGCCCCCACCACCGCCTGCAGTTACTGAAGCTCCCGAAGCTGCCAATGCATAATTGGTATGGCCAAGATGGGGTCTGCCCCCAGGTTTCACTCCTTAAGGTTATGTGCCTCCCCCTCATGGAGCAATTGGTTCCCACTCTAATGCTGGTCCTCAAGTGAGTCAAGTGCCAGGTATTACTATTGAAAGCCCAGCTAGGGTCACTCCACAACAAGAGACTCAAGATGATCATCGCTTCGTCTATCAAGGCCCTGAAATGCCTGCTGTTGAGACCAAGTTTGATTTTGCTATTCCTCAGTTAGAAGAAGCCAATCTGAAGTTCAAAGCTATTGAGGACCGTTTGAACACAATGGAAGGAGGCAGTGACCCTCTTGATTTCTCCAGCATGTGCTTAGTGCCTGACTTGGTGCTGCCTCCCAAGTTCAAGGTTCCAGAGTTTGAGAAGTACAAAGGCTTAAGTTACCCAAGGAACCACCTGATTATGTACAGCCGGAAGATGGCGTACTATGCAAATGATGACAAGCTTATGATACACTGCTTTCAGGATAGCTTGGTTGGAGCATCCTTGAACTGGTATATGCAGTTAGAGAACAGTCGCATCCGTTCTTGGAGAGACTTAGCAAATGCCTTCATTAAGCAATACCAATACAACTTGGACATGGCTCCCAGTCATACTCAGTTGCAAAATATGTCACAAAAGCAAGGCGAATCTTTCAAAATGTATGCCCAAAGATGGAGGGAGCTAGCCTCTCAGTTGCGTCCTCCACTCTCAGATACTGATTTAATTGAGACATTCACAAACACTCTTCAAGGTGTGTATTTTGAAAAGATGGTTGGAAGCGTCGTGTCAAATTTCGCTGATTTGGTCTGGATCGGAGAAAAGATCGAAAATGGAATCAAAAGTGGTAGAATTCCAGTGACTACCAGTGCTCAGAGTAATGCTAGAAAACCTGCCAATAACTTTGGCAAGAAACGGGAAGGAGAAACAAATGTTGTGGCTTCCCAAAACAGTCATGCTCGTCCAACCATGCCTTACTATCCATACATGGCTTCAGCTCAACATCAGCCAAGACAAGGGTATCCTCTGCAAGTGCCTGTGTCTTTAGCGCCTCAACAAGGCCAAAAAAACTCAGCCATATCAGCAACAAGTGAGAAAGACTTTTGATCCCATTCTAGTACCATATGGTGAACTTTTGCCTTATCTGGTACATAGCAAGATGTTAACTCTCAGGGTTTTGAAACCTATGACTCCACCATTTCCAGCGTGGTATGATCCCAAAGCTAAGTGTGAGTTCCATTCCGGGGCTGAAGGACACACTATTGAAAACTGCAAAGCTCTCAAATACAAGGTTCAAGACCTTATTGATCAAAAGCTGTTATCCTTCAAGTCGGAAGGGCCTAATGTGAAAGATGATCCCTTGTCTGGTCATGCGGGGTCTAGTGTTAATCAAATTGAAGAAGCGGGAGAATTGATAAAGGACGTCTCTATGATCAAAACTCCTTTGTCAGTTGTTAGAGAGACCTTGATCAGCTACAACCAGTTTGCAAACATGCATTCTGATTGCAAAGTTTGTGAAGAGGATCCAAATTGTTGTGTCAAGATGAAGGATTGCCTGCAAGAACTGATGGATCAAGGGTTGGTGCAGATTGGGTATACCAAGAAAGAACCTCTGGTAGCTATGTTGGAACAACATGAGCATGAAAAAGGGGTGAAACCTATTGAAATCATATACTGGAAAGTGGATGCTAAATCTTCTGTGGGGAAGATAGAACCTCTTGTTGTGCAAGTACCTTCACCTTTTGCTTTCAAAGACAATAGTGCGGTACCATGGAACTATGGTTCAACAGCTTATGTGCAAGGGAAACCTTTGGTGATTCCAGAACCACTAGTGATCAATATTGATGGTACGGGAAAGATGAATAGGAATGGTAGGGTGTATGCTCCTGAATTGCTTCAGAAAAGTGTTGAACCTGTTAGTCCTCCTAAGGAAACAGATTTGCCAAAAGAAGATGTTGGGGTTGAGACTTCAAAAGGGAAAGCCAAACAAGATGAGTCAGATGAATTCCTAAAGATCATCAAGAAGAATGACTACAAAGTGGTTGATCAGCTTAGTCAGACACCTTCAAAGATTTCAATCTTATTACTGTTGATGAATTCTGAAGCCCATAGGGTTGCTCTGTTGAAACTCTTGAATGCTGCCCATGTTAATCAAGATATCACAGTGGCTCAGTTTGATGGGGTGTGCAATAATATTACAGCCAGCCGTTGCTTGGGATTCATTGATGCGGAGTTACCATCTGAGGGGAGGGCACATAACAAGGCTCTGCATATATCCATGAAATGTCAAGATAATACCATTGCAAGAGTGCTAGTGGATACAGGCTCCTCTTTGAACGTCATGCCAAAAGCAACTATGAACAAACTCTCCTTAATGGGTCCAGTGTTGAAGCATAATAACTTGGTTGTCAAAGCCTTTGATGGGTCACAACGAGAAGTGATTGGGGAAATTGAACTACCTATGATGATAGGTCCTCATGTGTTTACTATTTCATTTCAAGTCATGGACATCCATCCCTCCTATAGCTGTTTATTAGGAAGGCCTTGGATTCATGATGCCGGTGTTGTTACTTCCACTCTCCATCAAAAGCTGAAATTTCTTGTGGATGACAAACTGGTGATCGTGTCAGGTGAAGAGGATACTCTAATCAGTCATTTATCATCATTCCGGTACATTGAAGAGGAGGAAGGTGCTCTTGAGACCCATTTCCAAGCATTAGAAATTGCAAATGCTACTTTGATGGAATTGGGAGGGACTCCTCGTATACCAGTAGGGTGGGGGCAATTGCTGACGATTCCTGAGAAGAAAGACCGTTTTGGCGTGGGCTATCGTCCACATGGAAGAATGGTAGCAAGGAAAGGTCAAGGGTTGATCCCGTATATTTAAGAGACTTTTCATAGCGCCGGGTTCAGGTCTACTGACCAGATTTCTGTTATAGAGGAAGGAGAGGCTGATCAAGAAGGCCACGATTGGGTGCATCAATGTTCATCAGGCACCGTCCTCTTCAATTGGAAAGCTGTTGAGATTCTGGAAGTTGCTCTAGTTTCAAAGTAATTTTTGCTTGTTTTCAAAAACTTCCCTTGCCACGCCCGGGGCAAGTGGATTAGCTTGTAAGGGCTGTTATGTTTTAAGGACTTAATTATCAATAAATAAAAGTATTTTATGTGCATGATTTTGTCTTCTTTCTTTATTTTTTTTCAGTTTCAAAAAGATAAAAACAATAAAATGGTAATAACTTCTTGCATATCATAATCCTTTTGCATCCATCCTAAAATCAAAAATATATATCATGTAGAAATGAATTCATGGATCATAACAGTGTGATAACTCTTCCTGATTTCGAATTGCCAATTAATCTCGCCGAAGAAGATGAAGAGAAAAATTGTGAACTTCCAAAAGAGTTGGCAAGACTGTTGGATCAAGAACAAAGAATGATCCAACATCATCAAGAACTAGTGGATGTGATCAATCTAGGGACTGATGAGGACAAGAAAGAAGTTAAGGTAGGGGCTTCCCTGCAATCTGATGTGAAAGAAGAGATGGTCAAGCTGCTTCAATAGTATATGGATGTCTTTGCATGGTCTTATCAGGAAATGCCCGGGTTGGACACCAACATAGTTGAACACAAGCTTCCACTCAAGCCCGAGCGCCCTCCAGTCAAGCAAAAGTTGAGAAGAACTAGACCTGATATGGCACTCAAGATAAGAGAAGAGGTCAGGAAACAGTTTGATGCGGGTTTCCTTGCAGTGGCCAAGTACCCATAATGGATAGCCAACATTGTACCAGTCCCAAAGAAAGATGGCAAGGTACGGATGTGTGTGGATTATAGGGATCTAAATAGAGCAAGCCCAAAGGATGACTTCCCACTACCTCACATTGATGTATTGGTAGATAACACAGCTAGATTCCCAGTTTTCTCCTTCATGGATGGCTTTTCTGGTTATAATCAAATCAAGATGGCGCCTGAAGACATGGAGAAAACTACTTTCATAACCCCTTGGGGTACCTTTTGCTACAAGGTAATGCCATTTGGTTTGAAAAATGCCGGGGCAACTTATCAGCGTGCCATGGTCACTCTCTTCCATGATATGATCCACAAGGAAATTGAGGTGTGTGTTGATGATATGATTGCTAAATCCTCATCAGAAGAAGAACATCTCTAACACCTTCGAAAGTTGTTTGCAAGGTTGAGAAAGTACCAGTTGCGTTTGAATCCCAATAAATGCACTTTTGGTGTGAGATCATGAAAATTGCTAGGATTCATTGTCAGTCAAAGGGGAATAGAGGTTGATCCCGACAAAGTCAGTGCAATTCAGAATATGTCTGCACCACAAACAAAAAAAGAAGTACGAGGATTCCTTGGTAGATTGAACTACATCTCCAGGTTTATTTCTCATCTCACTGCCACTTGTGAACCGATCTTCAAATTATTAAGGAAAGATCAAGCTGTTGAGTGGAATGAGGATTGTCAACGGGCATTTGACAAGATCAAGCAATACTTGCAAGAGTCCCCAATTCTAATACCTCCAGTTCCTGGGAGACCTCTCATTTTGTACCTGCATGTACTTGAAGAGTCTGTGGGCTGTGTTTTGGCTCAACAAGATGAAACCGGCAAGAAAGAGCATGCTATATATTACTTGAGCAAGAAGTTCACTAGTTGTGAAACCAGATATTCATTTCTAGAGAAGACTTGTTGCGCTTTGACTTGGGCTGCTCGCCGTTTAAGACAGTACATGGTATGTCATACCATTATGTTGATCTCCAAGACGGATCCAATCAAGTATATCTTTGAGAAGCCTGGTTTGAGTGGAAGGATTGCCCGTTGGCAAATGTTGTTGTCTGAGTATGACATTCAATATGTTCCTCAGAAAGCCATCAAAGGGAGTGTATTGGCTGAGCACCTAGCTCACCAACCTTTAGAAGATTATCAACCTGTGCACTTTGATTTTCCTGATGAGGATATCATGGCCTTAAGTGCAAAGCCTCCCTTAGGAGATGATGAGGGGCCTGAACCGGGGTCTCTGTGGAAGCTTATGTTTGATGGAGCGTCTAATGTTTTGGGGCATGGTATAGGGGCTGTCATAGTTTCTCCAAATGACACCTATACGCCTTTCACAGCAAGACTCCTGTTTGATTGTACTAACAACATTGCTGAGTATGAGGCATGTATCCTGGGCCTAGAAGGGGCAATTAATCTGAGGATCAAGATTTTGGATGTGTACGGAGACTCTGCTCTAGTCATCTATCAAGTCAAAGGAGAATGGGAGACTCATCACCCTAATCTGATTCCATATCGGGATCATGTTATGAGGCTGGTAGAATACTTTGATGAGATAACTTTCCACCACATGCCTAGAGAAGAAAATCAGTTGGCTGATGCCTTGGCCACTTTGTCATCCATGTACAAGGTAACTTGGCCTAATCATGTGCCTCTCATTGAGATCAATTGTCGAGAAAGACCTGCTTATTGCTTGACAGCTGAGGTAGGGCATGATGAGAAACCTTGGTACTATGACATCAAGAATTATCTTCAAAAACAAGAATATCCCATGGGTGCATCCAGTGGTGATAAGAAAACTCTAAGAAGGTTAGCATCTGGTTTCTTCCTAGATGGGGAGGTGTTGTACAAAAGGAACTATGATCTGGTACTCCTTCGTTGTGTGGATAAAAGGGAAGCTGATTGGCTCATTGAAGAAATCCATGAAGGGACTTTTGGTACACATGTGAATGGGCATGCCTTGGCGAAGAAAATCCTTCGGGCTGGTTATTACTGGTTGACCATGGAAACAGATTGCTTGAATCATGTTAGAAAATGCCACAAATGTCAGATCTATGCAGACAAGATACATGTGGCGCCCACTCCTCTCAATGTGTTGACAGCACTATGGCCTTTCACTATGTGGGGCATAGACGTGATTGGGATGATCGAGCCAAAAGCCTCAAATGGACATCGTTTCATCCTAGTTGCCATTGACTACTTCACCAAGTGGGTAGAAGCAGTATCATATGCCAATGTCACAAGACAAGTTGTTGCCAAGTTCATCAAGAAAGAGATAATCTGTCGTTATGGAGTTCCTAACAAGATTATCACTGATAATGCCAGCAATTTGAACAATCGCACCATGAAGGAACTGTGTGATAGCTTCAAGATTGAGCACCACAACTCTTCACCATACCGGCCCAAAATGAATGGAGCCGTAGAAGCAGCAAATAAGAATATCAAGAGGATCATACAAAAGATGGTGAAGACGTACAAAGATTGGCATGAAATGCTCCCTTTCGCACTTCACGAGTATAGAACGGCAGTTCGCACTTCAACAGGGGCAACTCCTTTCTCTCTGGTTTATGAAATGGAGGCAGTTCTCCCGGTGGAAGTGGAGATCCCCTCATTGAGAGTATTGATGGAAGCCAAGCTTGAAAAAGCAGAGTGGGTCCAGACCCGGCTTGACCAGCTTAATCTTATAGAAGAGAAAAGAATGATAGCTTTGTGCCACAGTCAGTTGTACCAGCAAAGACTAAAAAGGGCATTTGATAAGAAAGTCCGTCCTAGGCAGTTCAAGGAAGGTGACTTAGTGTTGAAAGTCATACTACCTATTCACAAAGACAATCGAGGAAAATGGACCCCTAATTATGAAGGGCCTGATGTTGTGAAAAATGCATTCTCAGGTGGAGCCTTAATCTTGGCTACTATGGACGGAGAAGAGTTTCCACTCCCAGTGAACTCTGACGCAGTCAAAAAGTACTATGCCTAAAGAAAAAAAGAAAATAAAAGTTCGCTAAGTTGAAAACCTGAAAGGGCAACTTAGGCAATAGAGAGCGTCCCAGTGGACTGAAAACCTGAAAAGGCGGTCTAGGCAAAAATTAGGGGCATCAAAAAAGGAAAACCCGCTAAGTTGAAAACCTGAAAGGGGGGCTTAGGCAAAAGTTAGGGAAATTTATAAGAAAAGGCATAGTACTGCTTATCATTCCCCAGTGAAGCCAGCTCCAGATGGAAAAGAATGGTCTGACCTCCATATTCAAAGGCAAAGAGTTGGGAACTTGAAATCAAGTGGAAGGACAACATTGTTATGATTCCATGGAAATCATTTATTTTCCATTGCCATTTATCTTAGCTTCAATTAGCAATCACCTCTTTAAGGGATTTGCTTTCAATTGTAATCACTTTCCGCATGTTTATGTGCCATCAATAAAATTCATATTTTCCAATCAATTTGCTTTTTAGCTTACTCTTATTGCTCTAATCATGTGCATTTATGCTGTTTATTTTTGATAATAAAACCATAAAACATTGGAGATAATGAGAATTTTGAAATTTACAAAAACATACTTTGATACTTGACTTGACTGAAGAAATATCATTGACGTTCAATGAGGTGCTTTGTTCACAAGCCCACAATACTTTGGCAAGTCCTAACTCATCTGGTCGAGCAGAAAGATTATTCAATATAAGAGGATTGACAGGTTAAGCAAAATATAATCTGAATCACCGGCAGTCCACCTCTTCTTTCAACAAGATCAAACTCTCCAATGCGACGGGGAAATCCAAAATCATGCATCTTCATGCATTCAGCTAAAGCATGCATATCATGCATTCACATATTCAGATTCATACACTTAGTTAGACTATGCATTTATGTTAGTCTTGCATTCTAAGCAGTAAAACAAATGAACAGTCATTGCATTATCCCAAACATGCATTCATAAAAGCAGGTTCAAAAATCATCCTAGAAAGGATGTAATATTTGATTACCGAGAGCAGTGTGATTACACTTCACTAAGCAGGTTAACAGGTAAAATCTGTGTCACCAAATTGATACCTCATTTTCCCTGGTAAGTTGGTTGGAAAACTATCAGCAAACCTTTTAAGGAACCAAATTTCATTTCTCCCTCAGCAAAGTCTCTGGAAGAATTTATCTTCATGGATCCAAGCACCTGATTTAGGCGATGGTCCATTCTTCAGTTGATACCTATTATAGGAGTCAACATACTTTCAAGGTTCAACGTCTAGGATCGGGCGGTAATCTGTTTGCAGTCAATCATGGTTGAAGAATTGACTTGCTCTTTATGAATCTAAGCACCTGGTTTAGGCGACGGTTTCTCTACAGTCTAGGTACCTATTGAGGGGACGACTAATCTTCATGGATCCAAGCACCTGATTTAGGCGATGGTCCATTCTTCAGTTGATACCTATTATAGGAGTCAATATACTTTCAAGGTTCAACATCCAGGATCGGGCGATAATCTGTTGGCAGTCAATCATGGTTGAAGAATTGACTTGATCTTACAGTCCAAGCACCTGATTTAGGCGACGACTTATCTTTATGAATCCAAGCACCTGGTTTGGGCGACGGTTCTTTCTTTTTTGGTCCAAGCACCTGATTTATGCGGCGACTTTTCTCTATGAATTCAAGCACCTGATTTAGGCGATGATTCTATTACCTCAGAGTTCCTCCGAAAGGAGTGATAAACGGGTACACTCGGTCCTTATCTCTCATAAGCATCAGTGCAAAATTAGGGCATTTCGTATTTAATTACCTTCTACCACAAGAGTATGAAGACTTATGTCCTTCACACCCCTGTGGTCTAAGATAATTAAATAGGGGCAGCTGTCATACCCTAATTTTGCCCCATACATTTTTTATTTCCCATTTTACCCTTTTAGTTAATAAATTTAGGTTTATCTTATATTTTTGCATAAAAATTCATAAAAATCCATAAAAATGCATAATTGCTTCACAAAAATTCCTAAAAAATATTTTCTTTAATTATTTTATTATCTTTCATAAATTATTTAATTATTCATGAAATTTCTTTTTACTTGCATTTTCTTTTTCATTTCTTTTTAGATTACTTCATGAACAAGTAACCCTTTTCTTCATAATTTCTCATTCTAATCAACATCATTCTCATATTAGATTTAAAATCAAAATCACCCTTCATCATCATGCATATTTATCTTGTGTATTCAACATTTATTTTTATTATTTCATGTGTTATTTAACCCTTTCTTATTTGTCCAAAAATCATAGAAAATTCACAAAAAATATTCAATCACTAACACCTCACCATTCTTATCATAAAAACACCTAGAATCTTCTCAAACTAACGCATCATCAAATAGTACAACATTATCCTCAATTAAACATTTTTGAAAAATGAAGAAAAATCACATTTTTGTACAATTGTCCTATATACCCTTATTCCTCTATTTCTGACCTAATTGAAAACCATATATAAACCCCAATCATTAGGATTTGCGCAGCCAAGGCCAGAGAGAAGAAGAGAGAATCAGAAAATCATCCAAAAAAACTCAAACTTTTCTCTCATTTTCCAAAATTCGAAATCAAAGAAAACCACCTTCAAACTTCAATTTCTCCATCAAATAAGCTTCCAAACACTTCCAGTAGTACAAAACAATCATAAAACACAAGCTCTAACCCATAAATTTGCGTGAATTCAAAGCTCAAAAACCTCCAAAAATGTGATAATGGAGTAGGAGTTTCTTGCCTCTGTTTCAGTCATTTTTCAACACCGTCTATCATCAAATAACACATAGATCCTTTTCCAATCATCAATCGAACTTAATCTTGTTCAAATCGTGTTTTCCCAAATTTTTCTTTAAACTTTTTCTCGTTATTTTTCACAACTACGGCACTTATTGAGGAAACAAAGAGTAGATTCATGATCTACGTAAAATTCCGAGCAAAACCATATACTCATTTGCTGTTTTTGGTGGAGTTTTGAAACTCCGGAGGAGTTCACCGGCGCCGGCGTCGCATTACTTGAACGAGGAAGAAGAAGCTGCACGTACACCTCTTGTTTTCCAGATTCGCTCTCGCGCGTCAAATCCCTATATTATAACGCATCCGTTGGATCGTTACGTTGAACCAGGCGCGTCCGATCCATCTTAAGCCAGATCCTGCGTTCCAGAAGGCGCGCGCGTCCTTTTCCTCGTCACCTGCGAAGCACATGATTATTGTCCGTTTGGATTTGAATCTGAGCCACCTGATTGATCTGAACGGTCCAGATCTGAGGTACGTATCGTGTACCCTAAGTTGACTACTGCACTTAATCGTTTTTTGTTTGACTGGGTTTTTTTTATATATGCTTGGGCCCGGGTCATGATTGCTTTCTGCACCCCCACTTTTTTGCTATGCCTGAACAAAATACACCCCCCCTGATTATGATTTTAAGTGATTTTAGCTTATTTGCAAAAGCACTTATGTGACTTATTAGCTTATTTAAGCTTATTAGGTCACTGTTTATGCTTATATTATATTAATTTCATTTGTGAATTTTTTTTTTAACTTATTTAAGTGATTATTTTTGATTAATTGGTTTTAAACCTATAGTTAAATAAGTGCTTATTGATGATTCTAATTAGCTTTTTAGCTTATTTGATCTCAACACTTGCACAATATTGATTTAAATACAGTGTTTACTGTATACAAGTGATTTTCAAATTTTTAAAGCTTATTTTGATAAGTGATTATGCCATTAAGTTGTTTTAACAATAAGTGCTTATTTGTGATTTCAAAAAGCTCTTTAGCTTATTTGATCCAAAGTTTTGCACAAGATTAATTTAAATACAGTGATTACTCTACACAATTTTTTCCAAAATTTTTGAACTTATTTTCATAAGTAATTTTCAATTAAGTTGTTTTAACAATAAGTGCTTATTTGTGATTTCAAAAAGCTCTATAGCTTATTAGATCCAAATTTTTGCACAAGATTGATTCAAATACAGTAGCTACTGTATACAACCAATTTCCAAATTTTTAAACTTATTTTATAAGTGATTATTAATTAAGTTGTTTAACTTATAAGTAATTATTTGTACTTAGGGCTTTTTAGCTTAATTGTAAAGGTTCCTTTGTTTTAATAATTGTGTCTTAACACTAATTTACCATCTTAATTCATGTTTCATGTGACAAGTTGTCTTGATTAGCTCTCATTATAGTTCATTTTAATTTATTTGACTGGTTTATAAATTGTTGCATGTTCATGCATTCATATTCTTCATGTCATTGCATGGTTATGCACTTATATGATTGCTTTTTGCTTATTAATGATGTTGGTCACTTCTATCCTCTTTTCTTCTCATTATTCTTTATCTCTTTAGATTAAGTTTTCATAATAAAAAACAAAAATATCATTTTCATAAAAAATTAGTGAAAAAGGGTGGATGTGACGTATGACTATTCCAACCCCGAGTAATTCATGACACGTGACGTATGACCGTGGATTGAGTTATTCTCACTTTAAAGCTCTAAAATCAACATAACTCACTTAAATCTCTTTTTTAAAAGAAAACCCGATATTGTTTTATCCATTCCTCGGACATATACTTACGCTTAAGTCTCCTATTGCGAGCATACAAGCACAGTTATGTCGGCGAAATGCGACTTAAACGCTATTGGTTGATTAACCATTTTCTTAATACGAATGATGTTTTATCCATTCCTCCGACACGTACTTACGCTTAAGTCTCCTATTGCGAGCATACAAGCACAGTTATGTCGGCGGAATGCGACTTAAGCATTATCCGTTAAAAACAACAAACACACAAGTCTTTTCTACCAGAACTACGTGAGTTTTGAGTTTCCCATTGCAGCCGGGAATACGTAGGAGCGGGCTCCTACAACCGTCAAACTCGATAATAAAAAGCCTTTTTTGTTTAATTAATAATGGAGTAGAATCGAATAAGCAGATAATCAGTAATTAGAGCAGTTAAGTAAACCTAAAGCAATCAACCTTAAAACCTCTGAATGGTTCCCATCGAGTACGATGGGTGCGAGGGGTGCTAATACCTTCCTCTCGCACAACCAACTCCCGAACCCGCCATGGTTCTTTAACCATGCTAACCAAAGGTTTTAGCGGTATTTTCCTTTCCCTCTCTTGGGATAAATAAACATCGATGGCGACTTCATTGTTACGAAAAATCCTTGAAGAAGGATTTTTCCAGCCGCTACACTTCCCCAAACAATGGTTCATCACAATCCTTCATCTTCAAATACATAATCTCTTCATCTAGAAAATCAAACTTGATTGGTTGGTAGTCCTCAATTGGTTGATGAGCCAAATGGTCAGCCAGGACACTGCCTTTGATTGCCTTCTGAGCACGGTATTCAATATCATATTCGGACAATAACCTCTGCCAACGAGCAATTCTCCCTGTCAAAGCAGCCTTCTCAAAAATGTACTTAATTGGATCCATTTTGGATATCAACCAAGTAGTGTGATTAATTAGGTAATGACGCAGACGCTTGGCAGCCCAAGCTAAAGCACAACAAGTCTTCTCAAGCATGGAATATCTAGACTCACAATCGGTAAACTTTTTGCTCAGATAATAAATTGCATGTTCCTTTCTACCAGTATCATCCTGTTGCCCCAGCACGCAACCAATAGAATCTTCTAACACAGTCAGATACATAATAAGTGGCCTCCCTTCAACTGGAGGGATAAGAATTAGTGGTTCCATCAAATACTTCTTGATATTATCAAAGGCTTTCTGATAGTCCTCTGTCCAAACAATCTCTTGGTCCTTGCGGAGCAATTTGAAAATTGGCCCACATGTGGCAGTCATATAGGAGATGAATCTAGAAATGTAATTCAGTCGACCAAGGAAACCTATAACTTGCTTTTCTGTTTGGGGAGCTGGCATTTCTCTAATGGCTCGGACTTTATTAGGATCAACCTCAATACATTTCTGACTGACAATGAAACCCAAGAGCTTTCCGGATCTAACACCAAAAGTACATTTGTTAGGATTCAGCCGGAGTTGGTACTTCCTCAACCTCTGAAACATCTTTAACAAATATTCTACATGTTCTTCTTCAGTGCCTGACTTGACAATCATATCATCCACATATACTTCAACCTCTTTGTGCATCATATCATGGAACAGAGTAGTCATGCCCCTTTGGTAAGTAGCACATGCGTTTGTCAAACCAAAAGACATTACTTGGTAGCAGAAAGTACCCCAAGGTGTGATGAATGAAGTTTTCTCTCTATCTTCAACAGCCATCTTAATTTGATTGTACCCCGAGAAACCATCCATGAAGGAGAAGACTTTGGATTTGGCAGTATTGTCAACCAATACATCAATGTGAGGTAAAGGGAAATCATCCTTCGGACTAGCTCTATTCAAATTTCTGTAATCAACACACATCCTGACTTTACCATCTTTCTTAGGAAACGGCACTATGTTGGCCAACCATTGAGGATACTCTGAAGTAATAAGAAAACCTGCATTAATCTGTTTCTGAACCTCTTCTTTAACCTGAAACTCATGCGGACCAACTGAAATAGGTAAATCCACCTCACCAATCACTGACTTCTTTGAACCATCGAACGCTTTCACAATCATTGTACTTGGCCTCATGTAAGCATCTTTGTATGAAAGTTTGTCTAGAGTAGTCTTGGCCATCACATTTAGAGACGACCCAGTATCCACCAACACATTAGACAAAGCGTCTGACTTGCAAGTAACTGACACATGTAATGCCAAATTATGATTCCACCCTTTCTCGGGGAGTTCTTCATCACTGAAACTCAGATTGTTACAAACAAAATGCCATGATAGAAGATTGTTACAAGCATATACAAACCAAGTATGAACTTAATATGGCATTTGTAATGATCTTTGTAAAATCCCCATTTTAAACATATGAGTCTCAAAAACTTATAAATATTTTTGATGAAAATTCTTGGAAATGGAGGATTAGACAACTATCAATGCACATATCATATTAAGGTGAAAGTTATATGTATATGAAACCAATGTGCAAATGCTAAGTAAAAAGTATAAAGATAAAGGTAGAGAATAGAATCTTCCCTTAAGTGTTAAGTGGAGGAAGTGATCAATTTCCACAACTTTGTAAGTGTTGAGTTGAAGCTTTTCTAATCATTTTCCTTGTTCATAAGTCTTGAACTCCATTGTTGTCGGTGTCTTTCGTCAATGGTTCAAGACGTTTTCCTACATACTTAGACATTTGAAATAGGTCCCCAACTCATGTTGGGTCCTAGTTGGTTAGTAGCAACATTATTGCTTAACTTAGGTAACCATTGCATTTTGCCTTTAGGTACCAAGGTTTTTCGAGCATGGCATTTTGCAATAGTATGACCCTTGTCACAACAATAATGACAAACGATATGAGGATTACTTTTCTTAGGATCCTTTTCAACAAATTTATACTTTTTATTTCTAGGTTTTAACGATTTGTTGAATTTAGATGGATCAACCGCAAAAGTAATCTCCGGCTTGGATGGTTCTTTTAGCTTATCTTGTAAGTTTCGCAAGTCTCTATATAAGTAAAAGCATCCATCACATCCGGTTCTATCGTTACCGTAACTATCAAAAGTCACAAGAGGTTTTTGAATCATAGACTCTTTGAGGGTTTTCAACTCAAGCTCCGTTTCCGAAACTTTTGCCTCAAGGTATTTATTGACTTACATTAAACCTTTTAGTCGTTGAAAAGCCTCTTGAGTTTCTTTGTGTAACTTTTCAAAAGCGACTTGCAACTCATGATATTCTAAAAGCGTATATGAGCTAGAGGGATTTTGGTTTACCTTTTTAAGAGCAAGTTTCTTACGATCATAGGATGTCAAGCACACATTTGCCAATGCATCTTCACTACTTGAGCTAGAGCTTGATGATGAAGAAGAGGATGAGCTTCCGCTCTCCCATGCAACATAAGCTTTTTTTCCCTTGTCCTTGCTTCCCTTTTTGAATGACGGTGACTCCTTCTCTTTTCTCTTGAGCTTAGGGCAATCCGGCTTGAAATGATCAACTTGGCCACATTCATAGCATGCCCCTTTCTTGGAGTATCTACCACTACCACTCTTCCGGCGGTAACCACTATCTTTCCGAAACTTCTTAAGATTGTCATCGGAGTGCCTTATCTCATTCTTTCTCACATATCTATTATAGCGTCGAATGAAGAGCCCCATTTCCTCATCATCGGAATCGTCTTCGCTTGAGCTACTTTCCACTTGCTCAACCTTTTTGGACTTGGATGTGGAGGCCTTTAGAGCAATGGACCTCTTATCCTTTTCTTTTTCCTTTGCGTTGTGTTTCTCCTTTTTCCCACCTTTCTCATGCTTTTCCAACAAATTAAGCACTTGTTCATGTTCCGTTAGCTTACCGAATAAGGTTGTGAGACTCAAAGTTGTAAGATCATTCGCTTCTTTGATTGCGGTGACCTTTGGTTGCCATGACCCATTAAGACATCTCAAAATCTTATTAGTAGCATCTTGATTAGTGATTGGTTTACCTAGACCAATTAACTTGTTGGTAATTTTTACAAACCTTTGTTGCATATCCGCAATGGTTTCACCATCTTGCATATGAAACAATTCGAACTCTTGAGTTAAGGCGTTTATTTTGGATATTTTGACCTCATTAGTACCCTCAAAATGAGTAACTAATGTATCCCACATTTCTTTGGCCGATAAACAATGCGACACATGGTAAAATTGTTCAATCCCAAGGGATGAAATAAGTATGTTTTGTGCCTTTGCATCGTAATTGATCTTTTTCTTATCATCGTCCGTCCATTGTGCCATAGGCGTCTTGGTGACAATGCCATTTTGATCGGTGTTTGTCGGAACAAACGGACCGTTCTCAATAGCATTCCACACTTCACCATCAAAAGAATTGATGTGTATGCGCATACTACTTTTCCAATAATCAAAATGGTCTCCATTGAATATAGGTGCCCGATTATAAGCCCCTTTAGGTGCAAAAGCCATGTTTTCTAATAATTGGCACTATCCACCGAATTTTGTGTACAAAATCGAACCGGGATCGTGATACCACTTGTTAGACTACTTGGCTAACCACTTAGAAGGGGGGGGGGGGGGGGGGTTTGAATAAGTGGCCCTTTTAAACAATGTTGATTTTTAAAAATTTAGTTCAAAAGGTACGCGCGGAAGCACCACCAGATCGGTAGTCTCTTTGCACCCGATTGACCACTGAAAAGGTAGTATAGCCTTGAACGTGCGATGATATTGAATAAGAAACGATCATGTGCAAAATATTCAAATTAAACGATCCAATAACACAATCCAATCAAGTTACTAGAATTTAAAGCTAATCCAATCACAATCAAGATATATGTCAATTGAATTTTGGTGCACACTTACGAACACGAAAATTCAATTGAATCGGAAAATTAAAGCGATTGCGTAAAGTAAAAGATTAAGGAAGAAAGACACAAACGATTGATTAGGGAGTTCCCAACGAATTTCGTGTCGTCCTCGCGGTCGGCCGGGTACGTCTCCCCCCAAATAACCAAACGGGTTATTTGAGCGTTTATTGATTAAAAACGATTGAACTATAGTGCACAATTTACAAAGACTCCAATAACCCTATATCGAATCTAATGTAAACTATGCGTAATAACCTCAACAAGTAATGAAGCTTCTCCCTCTGATTCCAACGATCCTAACCATGCGCAAATCCTCGCACCGATCGTCCAGCTGAGTACCTCGCTTCTTCGTTGTTGATCCTTCAAGATATCGCACAATCTTGAATCCTCAAGAAAACCCAAACCTTCTTCACAAACCAACTCGATCACAACTCTAATTCACCGCAAGCTGTACCGAACGTTATCGATCAAATGTACAACCTCTATCCGAATGATCCCATACTCACTCTTCAATGAATTGCAATTTGATGGAAGATGATGATCTTGTGAAGAATGACCCTTTGATCCAAATTATTCACCAAATTTGATATCCAAAGAGTTTATCAAAGCTATTTCACTTTCTCACCGGTTTTCTCTCTTTTACAACAACAAAGCACATTGCTATTTATAGAGAAAATAGAATTGAGCAAATTTAGGCAAAACAGAACAGACATGTATCGATACAAATGATGGTTTGTATCGATACAAACCCTTTGACCAGCGTTCAAATTTGAAATATTTGACCTATGTATCGATACAAACACGTATGTGTATCGATACATATATCAGTTTCTTGAAAAACTGACTGATATGTATCGAAGCATGCAAGCATGATTCGATACAACTTGCGTTCTCTGGTCTTTTGAGAGAGTTAGGTGTGTATCGATACATGCAAGCATGATTCGATACAAGAGTGACTCTCTGCCTTTGAGAGACCAGTTTTGTATCGATACAAATGATGAATGTATCGATACAAAATGCACAAAATCAGTCTGAAGTAATTTCAGGACATTTGTATCGATACAAATGATTATGTATCGATACAAAATACCTTAAAATCAATTTTTCAAAGTTTAAAAATAGTTTTTCGCTGTCAAGTCATTTGTAATGTTGCCAAAATATGTTCCACTCTATTTTCATGTGTTTTGACAATTATTAAAACATGAGGATGAACTGGTGCACTTACAGTGATAATAATACTCGACATCAGTCTGGAGAGGTGGTGGTAATAATACTTGACATCAGTCTGGAGAGGCGGTGGTAAGAATACTCGACATCAGCCTGGAGAGGCGGTGCTAATAATACTCAGGTTACTACTGAAACAACAATGTTATTATGAGGGTGTGAATATGCTAGTGGAAGTTGGGAATTGGTGGAGTTTTGAGTCGTAGACTTTGATGCTCCTATCACATGTGTTTGAAGAAGGAATACCGTGAAAATTCTAGAGCTAGTTGAAGGTGGAGTTGTTCACTTTGAAGAATGGAAAGCTTGGAAGATTTGAGGTATGGTTTTCGGTTTGTCTTACGATGTTTGACAAATCGTATGGTTTCTTTTGCACTATGTGAGGTATGTTCCGGAACTTTAAATGTGGTTATCCATTTTGTTACTAGTGGTGGTTCTCAAATGGTTAAGTTGTGGAACTTCGGGTGGATTTTTTATTAGTGACATGAGTTTGGTTGGACTAGTGAAACAAAGTTTAACTAGGTGGTAGAATTAAACGGGAAGTGTTGGAAACTAAGAATGGCTTGAAGTGTGTTTCGGAGTTGTTGAAAAGTTTTGCGTTACAAGGTGGGAGTCATAGTGAAAATATCGGTTTGAATCTTTGGTGGAGGAATCTCGGTTTGTGGTGGAGTTTGTTACTAGTGGGACCAGAGGAAGACAAACAATCAACAATAGCTCTTGGCTATCAAATGAGAGATAGGGAAGAGAGTGATAATGTTGCACTAAAGTGGTATGGCTATGGAGACCTTGTGTGTTATGTTTCAATTGTGTCTGAAGAAGTGCAAAACTTGAAAGATCTTCAGCGAGGCACTTGGAAGTTGGTGACAATCAGACTTGAGAACTTGTAGGGCTATTGAAGGTAGTTGGATACAAGGAAAGTCTGATGTTGCAGCTTGTGAAACTTACCTAAAAATCCAAGGTCAAGTTGAGAGGCAAGCAATTCTTCAACAGTATGAACATGAACAATTCAGTGGCTGAAGAGGGTATGGTGAAGCTTGTAGGATTGTCCTAAAATTCCAAGGACAATTGGAGGCAAGCATTTCTTTGAGAGTACGAAGCGGTTCACTTTGGGGTTCAAAGACGGTACGGTGTAATCATGGTGGTTGATGGGAAGTTGGCATCACCGTTGTTTTAAAGGCAAGGTGGAAATTGTTGGATATTGCCTTTGAAAACTTATAATTAGAAAAAAGCAGAAAACTGGTTTGTTGTTGTTGTTGGCGCTGGGCGCAGCACACCGGCGCTGTGCGTAGGAAGTCTCCTGGATATAGTAGTTTGGTTCTGCTATCTGCGTCGGGCACGGGCCAACCGGCGCTAGGCGCTGGCACATGAGCATAAATATGTTATTTGCGTTTTATGTTCAGAGTAAGGGGATTTTAGGGTTTCTAGAGCCAACACAAAGACTAAGGTTAATAGATAAACATCTTGGGAAGACTCTTGGGTTGGGGAAACATTCTATCACCTTGGGAAACACTTTGATTGAATTTTTTGGTCACGGGGAGAGATTCAGGACTAGAGTAGAATTAGGAAAACACTAATTCTTGCTTCTCTATTGGAGAATCTCATTGTAATCAAGGTTTCTATTGACAAGTGGAACGGGGAGGGCTGCCCTCCCCCCAGAGATGGTGCATTAACACCGAATTGGGTCAACAAATTGACCGTGTTCTTTACCGCTTTCATTGTTATTATTGTTCGTGATTATTATTGCTATTCTTGCTTATTGGTTGCTTGATTTATTTGCTCCACACATCAAAGGTTATTGGTGTGAGTTTAATCGAATTCACAACATTGAGAGTATCGTGCACCTATTTATTTTCTAGAATTTGTTTTAATTCTTTGTTGACTGGTTGATTTAGTTTATACGCATTTGAGGCAATTGTTTGTTATAACCTAGAGCCTTTTCAAGCCATCCTATTATTATTATATCTTTTGTTAGCCAAATTTGAGCCGTAAAAAAAATTAAGGTTTAAATATGCTTTTGGTTCCTGCAATTATATCTTGTTTTGAAAAGAGCCCCTGTAAAAAAAAATTGATTTTAGTCCCTGCAATATCTCAAAACTTTTAAAATAGCCTTTGACTGGATTAAGAGCTGACGTGGCCAATTTTTAAATATGTTTTTGGTCCCTGCAATTATGTTTTGTTTTAAAAGAGCCCCTGTAAAAAAATAAAAAATCGTTTTTAGTCCCTGTAACAAAATAAAAAATTGATTTTTGTCCCTGCAGTATCTTCAAGAAATCCAGTCAGGGACTGTTTTAAAAGTTTTGAGATATTGCAGGGATTAAAATCAAATTTTTAATTTTACATAGGCTCTTTTCAAAACAAGACATAATTGCAGGGACCAAAAACATATTTAATCCAAAAATTAATATCTCTTTTCTTTTGGTGACAAACCAAGTTATAAGCCTATAGACTAGAAAAACAAAAAATTTACCCTCTTGGGAGTTAGGTAGATAATAGTTCTCTAGCCTTGGCAACAACTAAGTTTGGGGTTGCTCATGGAACTAGCAACATTCTAATTTTGGGGTGGTTATATAGAGAACTATCACTAAACAAAAAGAAAAAAAATGAAAAAGAGCTGGGAAAACATCAAAAAATTCCCTAAAAAAATATAAGTCTCTTCAAAAAATGAAAAAGAAAGAGTCAAAGGGCAAAAATAGTGATAAAATAAAACCATACAAAGACACATCCGGTTCTAATCTCTGATACCAAAGTAAAAAGGCATCCCAAAAGGTAAAGGTTGCGTACATAAAAAGCAAACAAAGTAAACTTTAACTCCAAAGTTTATCCTACTTATCCCACAAATGTCCTACCATGACCCTAGCCACGTTATAACCCTTAAAGACCTCCAAAAAATGCGCATTTATTAAATTTTGGACTGGTTACTTAGAATTATTGCAAGCTTATGGTAAAATGGCAGGTCGCTCGATGATTGAGAGTTAACCATTTCAATTTCGAGCGAAAATGTGAGAGAGAGAAAAGGTTGAACACGGACTCTTGCAGACATCTGTCTGACTCGCTACTATCAACGTCTCCTGGACCAAGCATGACTAAGAATGATCGTTGCGGTAAGAATCAGCGGTATCATTGCTGAAATAATACGCAAGGTTGTGAAATTCCTATCATCTTTATGTATCTCTTAACTCGTTAACGATCTTGTCTGACAGCATGTTACTTGAGGACAAGCAACAGTTTAAGTTTGGGGTTGTAATGACAGGAATTTCTATAGTATTTTAGGTATTAGTATTAGTATTAAATGACTTAAGACAAGCTCAGATACGAAGAAAACCTGAAGAATCAAAGCAAAGCGCGAAAAGGAACAAGAATACAAGAAAATGCCAAGAAAGAAGCAAAAATAAGGATTTGCGTTGCCATCGCAGTACGATGACTCCCATCGTACTACGACGAGGGTTACTTGATGGTCAATTATATTACGCGCAAAATCTTGTTTTATCTTTGAAGAAAATCTACACATCGTGGTCCGATGGACCTATCGTATCACGATGGCTTGCTGAGACCCGTTTAGAAAACTATAAATAGAGCTCTCATTCATCATTCTTATTCATTCAGAAATTTGAGAAATTCTCTATACTTAGAGTTGTTCTAGAGGAGCTCTATGGGAGAAACTTTCCCCCTTTACGGGAAAACCATCCTCAGCAAGGTTATCTCTTTCTTTAGGTAGCATGGTTTTTATTCTTGTAATTTAAATTATGTAATCTTTTGCAATAGATCCTTAGGTTGTGATGGAGAATATGAACTCCCCTATGAATATTTGGAGTCTTTGATTGAGTCAAAGTTATAATAAATGTTTTCTAGTACTATTTGTCTTATTTATTTTTCGGCCTTAATCACGTTTTCGAAATCCTGCCGGATAGAGGAAACGCTCACATAATCGATTATTAGGATAAACTAATAATGGTCCCGAACTGGTTATAAATATATCTAGGGGTATAGATACGGTAACATCCTGAACTCCCCTCGAACTAAGAGGAGTAGAGGAGGAATCAGAAACTAGTTGGGAACTGAGCAATTAAAGACTGAATAGTCCGATACTAGGCTCTGGAGGCAATTGTCGATGGGCATAATGCATATATATAAATAACTCAGGTTGTAGTTAGGATATGTGACAAACGAGATAGGCACTCATAGGTATCATAGTTATAATTAAAGGGAAACTTTATATAGATATTACGGCAATAGTAAGGTAACGCCACATCAAGAATAAAATTGACGCCGCTTGTTAGGCTAATTAACTATGTTATACATCAATCATGTTGAATAGTAGTTGGAGAGAGACTTCAAACAGTGGCGGAGCAAGACCAGGGTCGTGACAAAATTGAATTTTTTATGGAGGTATATTAGTTGAGAACACTTGTTTATGTGAAAAATTAGAGAGACATTCAATTTGAGCTAATCTTTTTTTTTTTTTTTTTTACAATCAGCCCATCTTTGTTTAAAATCAAGAAAAACTCAATAAATTATAGATATTAGATTAGATTTTTAAGGGTCTGTTTGATGGCCAGGATAGAAAGACATGATATGATAAATTTATCACATCCTATTAATATCTCCCGTTTGATGCACCACTCGGATATGATATATTAATTCTATTTTTAATCCTATCATGACCGACCTTTGTATTTTATATCCTGAGAATAAGTTGAGTTAAAATTATCCTATTGTGATTATCAATTATTTTCCTTATTTGTCCTCCCCATTTTTCTCTCTCTCATTAAATTTCTTTCCATTCAATAATAATAATAATGGTAATTTTGTTATTTAATTATCATATATATATTTTATCCTATTTGTTATCATATTTTTATCAAACACATGATATGATATGTAATTATCTTGTTTATATCATATTCCATCTCTATCCAGCTCTATATCCTATCCTGTCTTTATCATATCATGGCCATCAAACGGGCCCCTTGATTTTTATTAAACTTGATAAGTTCTTCTTTTTCTCTAAGTTTTTTCATCTTTTTTCATCGAAAGGGGTGGTTTTGAGTCTTTTTTGACTCGAAATCACCCATATGCATCTCTTTTATTTTACTTTTAATCTAATTAAGTGGTTTTCTCATAGAGTAAAACTTTCTTTTGTGTTTTTTCTTTTTGTGTGTTCGTCGTCTCAGTGCGACGTTGTTTGATATCCTGTCTTGCTGCAGTGTTGTTTGTTGTCCCGTCTTGTTGTGGTGTTCGTTTGATTGAATCGGCAGATCAATTTCGGTCAACTACTGATTCACGCAGTGATTAAATTCTTCAACAATGCAGATCCGGAGGCATAGGTATTCCGGTTACTTTAGTTTTATCACATTATTTGTAGGCACGAGTATGCCGTTTTATGCTATTAACTTGGATGTTGTGAGCTTGTTCGCAGATTCATCCTTTTCGTTTTTAGCGGTATTGAAGTTGTATTTGAATCTGATGTACTTTACCGATTTGAATGAATGAATATCTTTTATTTTGGTAAAAAAAAAAATTAAACTTGATTTCGCAGTTACTACAATATTGATTTGAAACAAAATTATGAAAAAAGAAATAGATTTAATTTAAAAATTTATAAATCATTAACACATGAATAATGTTGCATGTTTAATAACGTCGGAATTCATGGATAATTTATGTAAAATGATAAGAAAATTTAAAATAATCTAATAGGTTATTAAAACTCGATAAGCTTAATGATGCTCAATAAAAAATATACAAATATTTAATTTTGATATGTCTCAATAATATATCAAATGATTTTAAATTTTTATAAAATAATTATGAAATTATCTAAATGATATAAATTTTCGTAAAAATACAACCGATGTAATTTAATCATCAATATATGTGTATGTATTTTGACCACTCCTTTACATAAAAAAAAAAATTAGTGGCTGTATGCCTGTATATTAAAAAAATTCAAATAAAATTTAAAAAGGCTAACATTCCTATGAGTGTGACTCCAAACACAGAAACCTAAGAGTGTGACTCCAAACACAGAAACCTAAGATAGAACGAGCACTGCCACTTCATGTCTTTGTCAACCACCGAGCCACACGCTTTTTTAGTGTAACTTGGCGGTTATAGTTATATATATCCTATGTGAGGAATTCTTAAATAGGCACAAATATAAGAAAAATGCATTTGGACATACATACAAACATAAGAAAAAATAAAAGTTAATAAAATAGTCACATCATTAGCTATTAATTATTTCTTTTAACATTAGATTTTTTGAAATCATGTGTGTGTGCCTAAATATATATGTGCTGGGATTGTGCCCAAGTTAGAATTTCCCATCCTATGTTAGGTAACAAAAATATGTTACATACCCCTATTAAATATGAAAAAATTTGAGGCAGGCCACGGTCCTGCCGAGTCCATAGGTGGCTCCGCCACTGAGTTCAAACCACCATATCTATCCTTTATATTTCAGTTTCAAATTTACTTTTCTGTCAGCATATCGGTCTTTTTCCTAAAAACCTTTTTAAAACTCAAAGCGAATGCAAAACCGCAAGATTAAATAGCACTGACTGTGCAATTGGAAGGATCCCTGTGGATATGAACTCATTCAGACACCTAGATTGTGAATTATTACTCGACGACAGACTGATGCACTTATCAGATCGTAGTCAGATGACATTCATGATCTCCTCAAAAGCGACAACCTATGAAGCCCGAATACGTGGCACGATACTGATTCGGCGATACCGGAAATTTTTTAAAATTCCCAATACGATACGGCCGCGATACGTTGTTTAAAAATAAATTTAAAATTAAATATACAAATGCACAATATATAAACATAACAAAAATCGAGAAAGATAATAAATTAACATTCAATATACTCAAACTGAGCAAACAAGTGACAATTACATATCTTAATTTAATTAAGTACTACCCAAATAGGACAATTATTACTATCCAAAAAAAAATTCATCGGTATTATCCAAAAAACACATGGTTGTCAATCCATAAAGAACATCATACTCTAACATTCACTATTTAAGAGGAAACACTGATTGTATCAGTCTCATCTCGTCCATTTTTATTCTAAAAAAACATTATTTTCACGATACTTTTTTGATACGTATATCGGAGAAGTATCCGACACGTATTGATAATTATTTTTTAAAAAAATAAATTTAATTGTCTGATACTTTCTAATACGAGTATAAAAAAGTATCGGACGAATATCGATATCGAACATAATTCTTCATTATTTTTGAGATATCGGTGCTTCATAGGCGACAACATATAGAAACTTTCACCTCAAAAGCAACACCATACAAGAACTTTTTTACGATTTCTTTTTATTCTTTTTTTTTCTTGTCTTCTTAGCATTGTGAACAAAAATTAAATGAGTTCTACTTTTGCATATTTTTTTTTGACAAAATATACTTTTGCATATTTTAAATGTATAAAATATAGTATAGAGTAGAATATATATATTTTTATTATTGATAGAATTATTTATGAGTAAAAAATGTACTAATAACATTATAATATAGAGTAATGATTTTTCGGATAAAAGCTCTATTAAGTCACTCACCGATGAAACACTCAATTGATCAGGTGTGGTGATGAATTATTGTATCAAATAGAATTATTTATTCTAATCTATGAAGCTCCGATACGGGACACGATACCGATACGATACGACACTGATTCGCCGATACGTAATTTTTTTTAAAATCTCTAATCCGATATTACCGCGATACGTTATTTAAAAATTAAATTTAAAATTAAATATATAAATACACAATATATAAACATGACTAAAATCAACAATATTAATAATTAAAAGAAGAAAATATCTAGTCTTATATCAGAATTTTGAAAAAAGTTAAAATGTTTAACAACCTGTTATATAGTATGACACCATAGGTTTTATTTTGAAAAGTAAAAAAATTATATTGACAAACGAAAATCACATGAAGTGCTAAATATACAAACAAGCATCGGATATTGGGACGTATCAGACATGTATTGGGTATTACTTTTTTATTTAAAAATAATAATTTAACAGATATTTTTCCGATACGAGTATCGAGACGTATCGGAAGAGTATCGGATATTATTTTTTTACTTAAAAATAATGATTTAACCGATACTTTACCGATACGAGTATCAAGAGACGTATCGAAAGAATATTGGTATCGAGTACGTCACCATTTTTTTGAGTATCGGGGCTTTATAGATTCAAATGGTGAAATCGGATGTTTAACCGATGAGAGATTTAATTCAGCTTATAGGTTTTTTTTTTTTTTAATATTTTTTTTTTCATTTGTTTTTGTTCTTCTAAATTCTTTTCCTTTTCCTGTGTCGGTAGTTGAACATCTGAACATGATTGACGCTGTTGAATCGTAGGGTTTTAGATACACTTTACTCCTTTAGCTTCTCTCACTTCACCAAACAACGTAAGAGAACAATAATCATCATCATAGTACTACACAAAAACAAACCTCTTTGATAGATAATATTGTCTTTTCTCTTTCTTCCAGATCTTCTCAACCATTGCTCCCTTCAGCTTCATATAATCGGTAATACTAACATCTCTCTCTCTCTCTCTCTCTCTCTTCATGTTGATTTTTTTTCCCAAATGGGTACTTCGAAAGTTGAGTTTTTTGAGGTCAATTTTGTGTCCCTAGTAATTCATGTTTAGTAAGATTTGGTGGGTCTTCATTTATAGCACCGAATTCATTACTGTTCATCTTGTATTAACTTGTTCATTGCCAAGTGTAACACGTGTTTGTTACTCATGGTGCTTAAGCTCCATGTTGTTGGGACGATCTTAACCTTGTTTTGCATTTTTTTGTCCTTCATTTTTAGGCACTATTTCGATAAACAACTTAATTAATCGCATAAGTGCTTATGTATAAGCTATTTCTATAACAAAAGATAAAATAAAGTTCAATTGTTTCCGTTTAAACTATCATGGAGAACTTATGGACATATCATGAGCTATTTTGATACGCTCTCTTAACCGGTCACATGTGCTTACGCCACTAGATAAGCTCAAATAAGTCAATCATAGCAGGCCTTTCAAATTCTAATAATGGATTCATGATAGTAAGAAAGTAACTGATTGCAACTTGTTGGTGGAGCTTAATTTTGTTTACTTGAATGAGCATGTTGTTAGTTTATTCATAGGAAGCAATTAACTACTTGCTTTGACTAAAAGATTTTTGTTATGGATCTTGAGAGGATGGTGTAGACTTAGTTTTCGGAATTTGTTAATCATGTAATTTATGTAGTTCTTCTGATTAAGAACTGGTGTTTTTCAGGTTCTATATGGCAAAACCAAGTTCTGCCGGTAGTAGAACAAGAAGCTTTGTGCATATTGTTATAGTAGTTGGTCTATGCTGTTTCTTCTACATATTAGGTGCATGGCAAAGAAGTGGTTTTGGAAAGGGAGATAGCTTAGCATTGGAGATAACTAAGAAAAGTGTTGGCTGTGATATAGTTCCAAATTTAAGTTTTGATTCTCACCATGGTGGAGAAGTTAGCAAAATTGATGAGGTTGATTCAAAACCTAAGGTATTTAAACCTTGCAAGGCCCGATATATTGATTATACGCCCTGCCATGATCAACGGCGTGCCATGACATTTACTAGAGAAAATATGATTTATCGAGAGAGACATTGCCCCCGTGAGGAAGAGAAGTTACACTGTTTGATACCAGCACCTAAAGGGTATGTAACTCCGTTTCCATGGCCAAAGAGCCGTGATTATGTTCCGTATGCAAATGCACCCTACAAGAGTCTTACCATTGAGAAGGCTATTCAAAACTGGATCCAATATGAGGGAAATGTGTTTAGATTCCCTGGTGGTGGAACCCAATTCCCTCAAGGGGCTGACAAGTATATTGATCAAATTGCTTCTGTGATACCTATAGAGAATGGAATAGTCAGGACAGCGCTGGACACTGGTTGTGGGGTACGTTTACCATTGTGAATTCCTTAAGGCTTGTATCACATTCTTTTGTCATTTTTGTTCATGTTAATTTGGTCAGCAGCATAGTTAGTTCAGTGTTGTCAAAGAGTGGCTATAGCGGCACTATGTAGAATTTGAACAAATCGCTTTTGTTCCGTGATGCCCTATTTGGCACAAACAATTTCAAATAGTGGCTATATGGTGCTATAGCTTTGCAGCATAGCAGAATTTGAACAAACCGCTATTTTCCACAATCCGCGATTGACATCACTTAGTTATTTTGTTTTAGCTATGTATATGTATCCATAATGTAAGGTTGTTTTACACAGGTTGCCAGTTGGGGTGCATATCTTTGGAGCAGAAATGTTATTGCCATGTCATTTGCACCGAGGGACTCTCATGAAGCACAAGTACAATTTGCACTTGAAAGGGGTGTACCTGCTGTCATTGGTGTTCTGGGAACAATAAAATTGCCTTATCCATCTGCAGCCTTTGACATGGCGCATTGTTCTCGTTGCTTAATTCCTTGGGGGGCAAATGGTGAGAAATTTACATTAAGAACTACGATTCCTTGGCACATTCTTGTTCTGTTTGATTTAGCACATATATCACCCGAATTCTGATAAAAGCTATTTTTAATTGCATTTTTGGCTGTGTTTGGTAGGTGGAATTTATATGATGGAAGTTGACCGAGTTCTAAGACCTGGTGGTTATTGGGTGCTTTCGGGACCTCCGATCCATTGGAAAGTTAATTACAAAGCCTGGCAAAGACATAAGGAGGATCTTGAGGAAGAACAAAGAAAGATTGAAGAGGTAGCTAAGCTCCTTTGCTGGGAGAAGAAGTCTGAGAAACATGAAATTGCCATCTGGCAAAAAACGGTTGACACTGAAACATGTCGAAGCAGACAACAAGATTCTGGTGCAAAATTCTGTGAATCAACAGATGCTGATGATGTTTGGTATGTGCTTTATATATGTTAACATCAATTATTGATATTCCATGTATCTATTTCTACTAACCATGAGATGAAAAGTTAACAACATTAGCATATAATCAGTTCAGAAGTTGTGTACTGAGTCTAACATGCTTTGTTTTGTGGTTTCAGGTATAAGAAAATGGAGGCATGTGTTACTCCTAATTCTAAAGTATCCGGTGATCTTAAGCCTTTTCCACAAAGACTATATGCCGTTCCTCCTAAAATAGCCAGTGGTTCTGTTCCTGGAGTTTCTGCAGAGACATACCAGGATGACATCAAAAAGTGGAAAAAACATGTTAGTGCTTACAAGAAAATAAATAGACTCCTGGATTCTGGAAGGTATCGCAATATCATGGATATGAATGCTGGTTTGGGTAGTTTTGCTGCTGCTATTCAATCTCCTAAGTTATGGGTCATGAATGTTGTGCCTACCATAGCACAGAAACACACACTGGGTGCCATATATCAGCGAGGACTTATAGGCATTTATCACGATTGGTATAGTTTTATAATTCTTCCTTCTATTTTTTTATTCACAGCATGTCTTGATTGTATATAATTAAGTTGGATTGCTTGTTTAGAATCATAGATAATGCTTGATTGTACGGTTGTTTTATTTTCTTGATAAATAATATGAAAATGTAGACAGTGTTGTATTGTTACCACTTACCGGCTTTAAATTTTTTTGTGATTGGGTTGATTCTTTCTCTTGTTTTTCATTATTTATTTGTCCCTTTATGATCCAGGTGTGAAGCTTTCTCCACCTATCCGAGGACATATGACCTCATTCATAGCAATGGTCTCTTTAGTCTGTACAAGGACAAGTGAGTATTCCCTTGATTTTATGGCTATATGTAGTTATCCTTCTAGTTATTTTTGAATTCGATATCAAATCTTAATCAAATAGTTCAGCTCATGCATAGAGTGTGCATTATAAATTGTTGTTTCAGCGCTGATATTTGGAAGCCCAATTTTTTACACTGTATACCCGACTTCGTAAAAAATATGCCCAATCATGGAAAACAATTCATCCATTTCTCATCTATACTTATCCACGCAAACCTCTTCATTTGTTATCTATACCTCACCAACTATTCACCAAAATTTCTCTCCATTTGTTTGCACCATTTTCCCGAATTGATCTTTTAAGGTTTTTTTTTTCTCGAATTGGTTCTTTATGTTACATTTTATTTGCACCATTAGCCTTATTAACAAGTTATGTTTTAAAAAAGCATGCATGAGATAACTTGCATAGATATGTCAGATTTATCTCCTTCCTTTCTTCCTTCATTTCTTCAAATCTAAATTCCCAAATTCAAAAGGCCTAGAACTAGAGAACCAAAATTTCGCAGTAATGTCTTCATTTAGGAAATGGAACAATTGGTCATTCATCTCTAGCATGAGGTGTGATGAATAAAACAGCATTTAAAATGTGGGGAAAATGTTGGATCTTGTAAGTAACCAAACAGCATTTAGAAATAGATTATAATTTATTCTTATCATGAATCCCGAGTTTCATAGTTTGCTCTGTGGGGAATCAGCTAATTGTCAAACCGTATAATGAGTTTGATGGTTACAGATTTTATGGTTATCGTTATGGTTCGAAATTGTGTCCTAGGCCAAAGTAGACCCTTTAAAATCTTTTTCATCCACTTTGGAATTTGGAGCTTATTATAAAGCCGAACTAGTTTCAGCTGACAATTATAAGCAGTAGAACCACTAAATCTCTTTTTCGCTTTTTCAGCTGTGCATTCTGTGTCTCAAAAACCTGTATCTAATAATTAAATGCAGATGTAACATAGAAGACATTCTTCTGGAGATGGACCGAATTTTACGACCAGAAGGCGCCGTGATATTCCGCGATGAAGTCGATATCTTAATCAAGGTAAAGAAAATTGTTGGAGGAATGAGATGGGATACTAAATTGGTTGACCATGAAGATGGTCCACTTGTTCCTGAAAAGATACTAATTGCTGTCAAGCAGTATTGGGTTGCTGATACAAATGCTACATCAACAAATTAACCCCTCAAACAAAAATTGGAAGGCTTGGCCTTAGGTTGTTGGTGCCTTTCACAATACAATCCATATGGCTTATAGAGTTCATATGATCTTGCGATATGAGGAGTCTGGCTTGATTATCATCACATCTATGGTACAAGGAAGGCTGATCTATGTAGCACCAATATTTTATATTGAAAGCGAGCGTGTTCGATCGGTGTCTGACATATGCACATGCGGTTATATTCAATGGTGTCTACGTGTCGGTGTCATGTCCTGTGTAGTTTGTCTGTGTTAGTTCTTTATAGGGGCTGATAAGTTGTGCTCAATTGTCCCTTAGCTTGAGGTTAAAGGTATTATTAGGCTCTCTTTTTTTTTTTTTTCTCAGAATTTAGTTATCTTGTTATAGGATGCATATTCAAAAATGTTGAGTTGAAGCCTCTCTACTGATCCTATGGACTAGCTTATTTAGTTATAGTGTATGGTTATAGGATGCATCTTCCTGGCTAGAATTCCCTCATTGTTTGCAAATGAGACTAAAATTAAATTGCCTTGGATTAAGGCTGCGTTTGATTAAAACTTTTTCAGAGAAGAAAAAAATCTATTTTTTTATTAAAAAAAATCACTTATATCAAGTTTATTGAGTTTATTTTAGATTTTTTATAAAACTATTAAAAAAATATTTTTAACCTTAAATTGTAAAATCAATTAAAAAAAATATTTTAAACCTGAATATTTTTTCTAAAAACAAGTTAGTGTAGAAGGTTCAATTTTTTAAAAATTTTAATTTTTATGATAGTAAACAAATTGAAAGCTTAGACAAATCATACAACAAAATGACAATTTACTTAAAACAAAATCAATTTAAAAATTTCAAAAAAATCTTTAGAATTATTTTAAAACAAAATTCTTTTTCTTAAAAAAAAAAAAAAGAGAAAAAAAAACTTAAGCAAATACATGAGTTTGAAGTGATAAGTATGAATATTTTTAAATATTTAAAGGTAAAATCAATTTTTGCATAGTTGAACTAAAGGCGAACTTGGTGCAATTGAACAATGAAGGAGGAATTTATTTATTTTCATGTAAAAAAAAAAATGTAACCTAAAGGTGAAGCTAGGTATGCTATAGACGGAGCTCAATGTGACAACTGACATGTGCCATCAAGTTGAACTAGGTATCTTGAAATTTTTTATTTTTTTTTGGTATATGGTATCTTGAAAGTTGAGTTCAATATGATCTTGATCTATACAATCAAGCTGCGCTAGCCATGCTGGAATTGGAGTTCAACTTATGTGACCTATGATCAAACTGAGTTAATCATGCTGAAGGTGGATCTCCGAAAAGATCAAGATGTGCTAGACATGCTGAATGGTCAATATGTAATAGAGTACATTCACATGGTATAATCTTCCATACGAGTCAAATACTCAATTCAATATCTTATAGTATACATTATAATAATAATAATAATAATAATAATAATAATAATAATAATAATAATAATAATAATAATAATAATAAATAATCGAAATATAGCAAAAATATTATCATATCTCTTTTATTTATTCATTTTTACTATGATTTTTTGTAGCTGTAGGGATTCTTAGGTTTAGAGAGACAAAAACTCCGAGAGTTTTTTTTCTTTCTAAATCCAATATAGTCTTTACAACTATATATAACATCGATCATATTGCATCTAATTGATCCAAATTAAACACATTTTCTTTAATAAGTATAAAATTGTTAAATATGTCTATATTATTGTTGAATGAGTGAAGTTTTACAACGATAATGTTAAGAGAAAATCATGTCGGCACACCTTTGATTAAGGTGATAGGTTATAATACAACTAGCTAGTACTTGACTGCATCTTGTAAAGTGACAAGCCATTACAAACATACTATTGTATTTATTTCCAGAAATAAATTCATGATCCAACCACCATAAACTGCCGGGGGGGTCTGGTTGCCATAATTCACAAGAGACAAATATTTTCTATGCAAATATCTATGGTTAAGATGTTCCAAAATTCCAATAGAATGTGTCCTTTTTTGACAAATGTTTTTCTGCTCTAACATTTGTAGCTCTTTCCTACTTATGTCAATGAAATTAAAACAGTCAAAAAAACATTCACAAAAGGGAATTGTCATAGGAAGCTATAGCCACACCTGCAGTGAAATATTACATATATAGAAGAAGTTGATGAATAAAACTAACGAGTGGTATGAGAACCCTGGTACGGATACGAATGGGAATGGCCACTAGAGTACTATTACTAATTGGTGTCACGGGGTGAAATGTGAAGTGAAGGAAGCCTTGCATGATGCATGGTTTTAGACAGTGTTGGGTAAGCAGTCAATTCTAGAGATAATATGGTACATTTCTGCATGCGGAGCGTCCAAGATAATCCAGGCTAATCACGGTGGGGGTCTGCTTTTGATTGCCACACAATTGTTGGTGTGAAATTAATTAATTAATGCATGCATGGAATGGAAAATTCATAAACGTATAGTGTGTCTGAGTGGTCACATTGAAATGAAATTGTGGGTGCACATAACATATGCATTGGATATTGTGTCGAAAGTTCGGATCCAAATTTTGTGCTGTAGAAAACAGTTACACGCTGTAATTGATCTCGGCCATTTATTTCACATGAGACTGTTTATATTACATATGCATTGATTTAATCCTAATCATTAATTCTAATCGGACGGTACACAGTTACAGCAGGAAATCTATTCCCCGAAAGTTCTAAGTATGAATAGTTAGTTAAAAATCCATATTAAATGAATGATATAATATGTTAAAAAATGTGATTCATATTACAAGTCTTGGTCATTGATCTGTTTTTTATTATAGTAATCTTTAGACTCTTGAACAATGAAAAGGGTTTGATGGTCTATTGATTTAGAAGACCATTAACATAATTATGAAGAGGATTATAATTAATTTTATATTAAATCATGGAAGGAGATGTGGTGTCTTAATTTTTTGGAGGTCTATTGATCTAGACTCCCTAACAATATGTGTTAACAAGGAGTTTGACTTATTGATTAAGTAGACAACCAAAGTTTATTATGAAAACAATGATTAGATTATGATATTGATTAGCTAATCATGGTTTTAATGTGGGGTTGTATATTTTCGTCTTGGTATTAAATCTATGGTTTTAGACTTAGTGAGAGTACACACTCAAAAGGCAGACCAAATATGAGGAAAGAAAATGAGTATCAATTATTAAGGTTGAAAAATGAGATAAAGACAAAAATAGAAATGAAATTGTTTTGTTGGCCGGTGATACTTTTAATTTTGGAAAGCTATTTCTATAATTATTATATTTATTGATATTAAATCTATGGTTATACTAGGCGAGAGCACAAAACTAGATTTCAAACGACGGCTAGTGTTTGTGAGATGTGGCGTGATATCTCGCGTATTCATGTGCAAGTTGGATTTCATGAATCCAACTTAAAGTCCTGCATTGAAAGTAATGCACCCGGTGCGAAGATTTATATATAATTGGTTCAATTCATATCAAGTGATATGTAGACTCCTCCTAAGTAAAGGATGTCCTTGTATAATGAAGTAGTTCAAGAGAATAAGATAGAAAGTCTATTGAGAAGGTTGATTGTCTGATTTCTGCCACCATGAGTGAAACAACGTTTGATCTCCAACATACGATGATCGTCCTTGTAAGGGTGAATATGTGTGGTGTTGAACCTTTGAGGGCGAGTTATAGGTCGGATGGGCCTTGGCCATTTCAAAATAGGATTGAGTAACAGAAAAATACAAACGATGGTTAGAAACTTTACCATTGTGTGTAAGAATATCGAGGTCAATTTGACGGTTATAGCTTTTATATATTGTAAAAAAAAAAAAATTAAAATTAAAAACGCAATATATGCCTAAAATATCAATTTCACCATTCAGTAACGGAAGTCAATTGAAGCCGGAACAAAATTTTATATAAACTGATTCAAAACAGAAAATGGTACCAAAAAAATTCAAACCTACCTTAGTATAAGCCACTGTAACATATGGGTTGCTCAAAGCTATTTATTTTCTGTATCATTTATCTTAAAAGTGTGGTGTAAAATACTACTACCATAATAGCATTATTAAATGTCGTCAACATTAATGTTTGGTTTGGATTTATATGTGATGATAGGCTAATTAATGCCACGGGTAATAAAATTTCTGGCTGTGTGAGTACTATCAATTTGTGTGGACATAAGCATATTTCTGAATGAATCGGGCAGACAAACTAGTTGGTTAGTCTCTATGTCAGGAATGGATTTTGTGGTGGTTTTTTGGCATTGCAAACAAACCATTAAGCCTTGTTCATTTTCCATAATGTACTCTAGGAATTGGTATATGTCAAAACATCATTCTTATTCAATGTCCTACATTAAATTATTATGTAACCTACATAGTTATTGTAAGTGGTGTACATGTCGACTTTGTAGACTTGAAGTATGCTCTATACAAATTAGTGTCTAAGAGTCTATGTTAAATTTGAAGAAATGATGTTTCAACACCATCTAAATGGTTAATGAGTATATATAGCAAGATGTGCAATTCAATAACTATGATTTTGATTCATTAATCGTGATTGTATAATTGAATTCAAAACATGGTAAATGAATATATTTGAATATAAATATCGTAAATGTGAACACCTTAAATCATATGTATATTTGAATACAATTTGGATTTGGATGATTAATGTTAAAATTGTGATTAATTATGTTTTACTTCTGATTAATAAATTACACTTTGTGATTAATTAACCACTTATTTAAACTTTGTTAAAATCTAATTTATTGTTGAAATATAACACAACTGTAGATTTGTTAGATCACTTCTACCTTGTCTATGAAAGCTAAACTTTCGATGTCTAGTCTTAGACATGAGAATATATATTGAAAAGTGTCGCATTTTATAATATAATTATCTCAATCGTAGTTATAAGTGATGTACATTCATCACGTTACAATTTAGTTTTGTAGGTTCGAATGACTCAAATTCTAAAAATTCTATTAAAACTAAAAAGAAAGGGAAATTAAAACAGTAAAACAAGTGCATTAAGTGCAATCACCATTTAGTCCATGCATGTCCCTTCATGTCTATCACAATAAAACCACTAGCACGTTTGAATCTATTTCATTTGAATTATTGAAAGTTGTATTTAAGTACAACGGACTATTCACTAGGGATGAAAGGGTAAGATCCAACTGTGAAAAGGGAACAAGACAAAACTTTTAAAAAATAAGATTGAGACTACAGATTATACAATCGAGTAGATTAGAACATGTTCCTCTCTCTAGTTGTTATCAACCTTCCTCCTGGAAGGAGACAAATCATAGGCTTTTCTATTACAAGCAACAAAACACTGTTAATATACTAAACAAGTACCTAAACTTTCTTTATTATGCATGTTATTAGGCACACAATTAATATTTTAAACTGTTATTAGTCTAAATCAAAGGAAATTTCTTCAATCAATAAAATTCGGTATAGTTGGTAAGGATTCGACTCATATCTTATAAGGATTTGACTCCAAAATTTATTGGTAGATAATATGTAAGTAATTATAAAAAATATTCTTTAAGTTTTGAGGCTTTCTCTCACCTTAGTGAGTCTGAGAATGCAACTTGAAATTTACTTGTACTTTAGTTAATATAGTTCAGTCTAGTTGGTAAGAATTCAACTCGTATCTCGGAAAGATCTGACTTCAAATCGTATTGGTAGATAATATGTAAGTACTTATAAAAATACTTTTTGAGTCTTGAGACTTTCTTTCACCTTAGTGAGCCCTTGAATGCAACTCGAAATTTACTTGTACTTTAAACAATATAGTTCGGTCTAGTTGGTAAGGATTCAACTCATATCTCACAAATATCTGACTTCGAATCTTACTAGTAGATAATATGTAAGTACTTCTAAAAATACTCCGAGTCTTGAGACTTTTTCTCACCTTAGTGAGCCCGAGAATGCAACTCGAAATTTACTTGTACTTCAATCAATATAATTTGATCGAGTTGATAAGGATTCAACTCATATATCACAAGGATCTAAGTTTAAATTTACCGGTAGTCTTGAGACTTTCTCTGACTTTAACGAACCCGAGAATACAACTCGAAATTTACTTGTAAGCATTATTGGTGAAGTGTCAATTAAGCTACAAACATATATGGTCCTACTTACTTGACAAATTGCATTCCATTAGCCTACTTATAGAGCTACTCTTAAATAAGCTTTTCATTTAAAACCATCTCTTGCATCTACTTCTTTTCCTTCACATAATTGTGTTTTCTTTTAAGAACCTTTCAAATTCTTCTAACCCATTTAAACTCAAAAAAGTTCTCATCATAATATCACTTCTCATCATAGTATCTTTGTCTTTACCACTTTTCTTCAACCATGGTTATCTCAGCTAACACTTTCACCACTCAGAATACCAACAATAACATCATCCGTGATGCTTCTTTTTCTTCTTACTTGACCAACAAGGAAGTAAAAGATTCTTTTTCTGATTCAATCCATCCCTTTACCAGAAAGGAACCTTTTCACCTTGGAGTAAAGAAAGAAGAAGATGGAGAAATTGGTGTTTTTGATGCTGAAAAATACTTCAATGGAATTGAAATAAATACTTCAATTCCAAGAGTTTCTACCATAGATGCTAATAAATTTAAGTACTTAAAAGACCAACAGCAAAATAGAAACTACAAAGTTCAATATGGAACTTCAAGTGTTGGCTCAGAATCAAGTTTGAATAGCCAAAGTGAACTTTTACAAAATGCTTTGAAAAATTCTTCTTCAAGTAATAATAGAAAAAACCATGTTCATAGAAAAAGTCTTCTAGCTAGTCTTGGTTGTAATTGTTCTTGTTATGATAAAAATTCTGTTGATGTAAATGATCATGCAGGTGAAATCAGTTTCAACAAAAGTGTAGTTCATGGAAAATCAACTTCAGAAAAGAAAACTGAGACAGTTCCTTCTGCTGCTGCAACAGAACTCATGATGAACAAAGATTTCTACTTACAAAAACAAGAAAAGATGATTCCTACTTACAAAGTGCAACTTCAACAAGTAGAGAATCCAAGGAAAAAATTGGAAGTGTTTGGTTCACCAATATTAGATGAAAGATGCAAATCATTAAGCTTTGATATGAGGCTAACAAAACCATCTTGGGAAGCTAGTTCTAAACTTGTGGAACAAGAAACTGATTTTTCTACAAATTGTGATGAAACAAACTATGATGATGATGTTGCAAGTGATGCAAGTTCAGATTTATTTGAGATTGAAAGCTTAACTGGTAATAAAACAAATTCATTTTTTACTAGAACATCACATGTTGCTTCTGATTGTACTAGTCCAACATGTTATGCACCAAGTGAAGCAAGCATTGAATGGAGTGTGATAACTGCTAGTGCAGTTGAGTATTCAGCTGTTTCAGATCATGAAGATCAAGGTTCAGTTATAACTATAAGAAGTCCTATAAGAACATCTTTCAATTCATCATCAAATGGTAAACACAAAATCAACAAAGAGATGTCAATGCCGAGGCGGCGTCCGAGTAAGTTTTTGGGTTGTAATAGTCAGAAATCTGTTGGTGTTGCTGTTGATGCATTTACAACTATATATGAGAAACAAAGTACTAATCACAAAATTGTTGGTAAGTCAGAAATGCTACCTCAGATGACAAAGTTTAAGGTTGAAAGTTTTGGTGCAAGAAATGAACAAAATGGTTATGGAAAACCACCTCTTAGGAGATCACATCCACCTCATGGTGCACAACTTTTGTACATTTAGATATTGCCTTTAATTAATACAAGTGTATTTTTCTGTGTAGTTGGAATTTTTTTTTTTTATGTAATTCATGTATCATCTGCGAACAACCGCATAGATTAATATTCTGCAAGTCTAGTGAGACTCAAATTGATGGCAAACTCTTTTTAAGAATTTTAACGTTATTGTCTGTCCAAGTGATCAGGGATCAAATCCAAGATATTTTTTAAGTTAGAACAGACTCGCGTCATCTCATATAAGCGCTCTTGGGCTGTGCAGTTGGAATTTGTTCAATTATGTATCTTGAGTCTTGAGTTAGAAGCAATAAAGTTGTTATTTTATTGGCTACTATGTTTTCAGAATAATGAAAAGAAGAAATAAATGAGAGAAAATGCTCTTTCTTTTCATATTTTTAATATGTTTCCTTTTTCCAGCAAATTTTAAAAGTCGAATTGTGTATTAAACAGGTGAGATTTTAGATTGTAATTTATGATTCAACTATTTTAAACCGTTTGAATTGGACCAAAGTTATGATTAAACTGCTCAAACAATCGAACTATAGACAATGACAGTACACAATTCAACCAATTCAATAATTTGATTTGGTTCGGTTTTAAAACATTATTATGATATTTATATAAGAAACAGAAAAAACAATTTTGTTTTTGTGTTTTCACTAGAGAATTTAATGAAAACAGTAAACAAAATGAAAATATAGGCTAATTTGTTAAAAACAATTATACAAATTAAATAAAAAGTGAAAACAAAAACTTTTTAACCAACTTTTTAACCGTATTGCAAGATAATAGTGACTTTTAACTAACTTAACCTCTGCTTGGAATGGCGGTAGAAGTCTTGTTAAACACATTGTGAGACAATAGTGATTTTAGACACACAAAATTAATTTTGTTTATAAAATTAATTTAAAATTTATAGTTTTTTACTTCAAACATGATTATTGTACTCAAATTTATTATTTGATTCATTTTTATATAATGTATTCAAATAAAAATCAATTCAACCGAAATCAATTTTTGTCACGACTAAACCAAAAAACTAAACCAAAAACTCACTTTCTAGTTAATATGCAATGAGTCAATCGAATAGGCTCCTTTTTACTAACCTGAGCAACTATGGAAAATTAAGCTTAAACTACATGAAAGACAATAAAAAGTACTCTAAGAAATATTAAAAAGTTCCCTAACAAAAACAACCTAATATGATAAATGCTCAAATCCTTTTCCAAAAAATAAAAAATAAATAAATGCTCAAATCCTTTTCCAAAAAATAAATGCTCAGACAATAATATAAATTTTACTTCTAAATTATTTAAGAGTGGAGACTCGTTTTGGTCTCCTGCAAATTTCTAACAAGACAATTCAACACCTAAAAAAAATAAAATTCAAATTAATACTCGACATTTTATTAGAGCTGTAAAAATGGGTCGGGCTATCGGGCCGGCCCATTAGCCCTATAGTTTTACACGGGCCGGGCTTTTAAAAAAAGGTGATCGGGTCTTATCGGGCCGGCCCCTCGGGCCTATATTTTTAATGGGCCGTTATGGGCCGGCCCCACGGGCTTTTGGGCCGGCCCCTTAAAGAGTTAAAAAAAATATTTTGAAAAAAATTCTAAAAATTATTTTAGCTAAAAATAAGGAGTTTTTGTTACCATTAAATCTTTAGATAATTAAGTAACAAAAGATAAGATTTGTTAGTTAGGAGATAATTAATAAACCAAATTTGTTTTTTTTTTTAAGATTAAACCAAGTTTGTTATGATTATCTTTATTTGAAAAAAACTAATAACATTTTAATTAATCATTATAAATACAAAAGTATAAGAAAAAATTATTCAAATTATAATTGGTCACGAAATAAAAGTAACATAATATAACAACCTTCGAGTACTAGAGGTAATGTATTAATACTTTGTGGTTTTGTTCATTCATATAGTTACAATGTAGTGATTAAGTTGCCTTTAATTTATTAGCACATATGTATATTAATATTATGAGTTGCACCAATACTTGTTACTAGTTCACTATTTATTTAGGTATATATGTGTTGTTATGTTTGTTTTAAATTATGCCCATATAAGAGTTTCAAGTATGTTGTTGATTGCTTCATTATGTGAACAGTATGACCGACATAAAATTTGATAATCTTATATACAAAATGTTATACGTCCAATGTAAATTGACCATGATTTATAGATGTCTGATATAGTGATATTGTCATGTTCGGTTCAGTGTACAAGCCAACAAGATAGAAAGAAACAAACATGACAATTGATTTATATATGTCTGATATTGTCATCTTAGATAATCCTTAACATTTGATTGTCTCTTGTATCTTTCTTGTGTATAACTTATAAGTAATTCTTGTGCTTACCTTTTATAATATTATTTTAATGATCAATTTAATTTTAATGTGTTTGTACTTTGTAATGTAGTCATGGTTAAGGGAGACTATGTTGCAAAAAATACTAATAAAAAAAGGCCAAGGAGATCTTCTGTTTGGAAACATTTTACAAGGATTGGTAAAGTTGACGGGGGAGAAAAATGTACATGTAATGGTTGTCAGGGTATGTATTCATGTGGTGCAGGCACTGGTCACTTAAAGCGCCATATTATTGCTTGTCCTAAAATTCCAAACAATGATGAAGATGATGAGGGACACATGTTGGATGACAAAGAAACATTATTGAAGAAGTTTCAATTTGATGATAAGGCTTACAGAGATTCACTTGCTAGAAGCATCATACGACATGATCTTCCATTTAGCTACGCTGAGTATGATGCGGTTTTGGCTACAAACAAGATATTAAATCCTGATTTTGTTCCCATTTGTAGAAACACTGCAAAAACTGATTGCATGAGTGTGTTTTCAAGTGCAAAGGAAAGACTAAAGAGTGTTTTAGCATCCATTCCAGGTAGAGTTTGTCTAACTTCTGATGTATGGACAGCTGTAACAACGCAAGGTTATATGACTGTCACTGCTCATTATGTTGATCGAGATTGGAAGTTAAATAGTAAATTACTTTCATTTTGTCACTTGGATAATGTACATACAGGGTACGAATTATCTGGAAAATTGTTTGGTGCTCTTAAGGATTGGGGAATAGACCGTAAAATATTTTCACTCACATTGGACAATGCATCTTCAAATGATAGCATGATAAAAATTTTGAAACAAAGGCTTAATTTGCAAGATGTGTTGTTATGTAAAGGTAAATATTTTCATGTCCGTTGTTGCGCCCACATCTTGAATCTAATTGTTCAAGATGGTTTGAAGGCGGCGGGTGATGCTTTGCATAAAATCCGAGAGAGTGTCAAATATGTGAAGGCCTCATAGGGGAGATTGAGGGTGTTTAGAAAATGCATTCAAGATGTGCAACTAGATAATGTAGGAGGTGGATTCTTAAGGTTGGATGTTTGCACTAGATGGAATGCCACATATATGATGCTTGAAAGTGCTATTAGGTATCGACGTGCATTCATTAGCTTGAGTTATGAAGATAAGAACTACAACATTTGTCCAAGCACTGAGGAGTGGGAAAGAGCAGAAACCATTTGTAATATCTTGGCTCCATTTTATAATATTACATGTTTAATTTCTGGGTCATCTTACACAACCTCAAACTTATACTTCATGCAAGTTGCACTTATAGAGATGGATTTGAATAAAAATTTGATTAGTGAAGATGAAGTGATCAAAGATATGACCAAGAGGATGAAGGAGAAGTTTGACAAGTATTGGAGTGAATATTCGATTACTCTTTCACTTGGAAATGTTCTTGATCCAACATCAAAGTTGAACTTTTTGAAGTTTTGCTTTAAGAAACTTTACCCAAATAATTATGAAGACAAGATTAAAAAAGTGAAGGATGGTTTGCAAGATCTCTTTGATGCATATAAAAAAGACACAGTTCCAGCAAGCTCATCTTTAGATAGTTCATCAAGAAACACTCAATCTCAATCAGTTGATCAACCATTGAAGAAGACGTCGTTTTTGAAGGTAAGGTTTATAAATTGTTACAAATCCTTATGAAAGTACTTATTTCTATTGTTGTAAGTCAAATAATAAAAGTTTAAATAATAGTAAATTTGATAATTCTATAATTAAAGTCTAAATAGTAATAAATGTGTCAAATAATTATTGTACTGCTGTCATTGATATATTAATATGTTCCCCTTAGAAAAGTTAAAATAAGTTAATATAAGTTAACTCTACTATTGTACTTATTTCTATTATTGTTGTCAAACAATTGTTGTGTTGCCCTCTTAGTACTGCTTACATTTTTTTTGTTTACATGAATGGGGTTGATTATATTCCATTCAAGTTTAATTTGAATAATTTTTGTATGTCTAATTCTAGGAATACCGTCAAGAAAAGATACAAAAGATCTCAAATGATGGTAAGTCTGAACTTGAAATATACTTGGATGAAAAGTGTCTTCTGGATGATGATGTGGATATTCTTCAATATTGGAAGTCAAATAGTGTTCGATTTCCTCAACTTGCAATAATGGCGTGTGACATCTTAAGCATTCCAATCACAACAGTGGTTTCTGAATCTTCTTTTAGTATCGGAGGTCGTATCTTAAATAAGTATAGGAATTGCTTACTCCCTAAAACTGTGCAAGCTCTCATTTGTACACGTAATTGGTTGCATGATTTTAAAGAAATTGGACCTTCTGGTAAGTTTAATTAATAACCCTTTTGTATTATTTGCGATTTGTATTTGCTTCTTAGTTGTTGACTAATCAAGTTATCGTGTATTATGAATTGCAGATATACCAGAAGTAGAAGAGATACAATTATATGAAAAATCAAGTGTTCAAGAAGAGACTTAGGCCGAGAAGTTGCTTAATTTATAATTTACTTTATGTATTTTGAATTGTTAGGTTAAAAGTTTAGTTGGTGATGTAAGCTTGAAATTTATTAGCTTTGAAGGTGCACTTTATGAATCATCATCGACATATTTGTGACTTTTGCGTGAATATTTTGTAGTATTTATTATCTCGTGAAATCATGACATCCACTTTTTTATGGTTATTAATTTGTGTGTGATACATATGTAATTTTATTATCCATTGAATTTATTTTGTAAAAAAAAAAATATGTCAAAAAAAATATGAAAGTTTGTCGGGCCGGCCCATCGGGCCATGTAGGCTTTTGCTTATCGGGCTGGGCTTAATGGGCCGGGCCATGAGGCTTATTGGGCCGGCCCACTAAAGCCCCTTTATATGTTATGGCCCCCGGGCCGAGGCGGGCCGGCCCGGCCCGGCCCCTTTTGACAGCTCTAAAATTTTTATACATAGAACAAATTAATCTCTCATTTATAACAAATCAAGGACTAATTTGTCACCAATATAAAAATATTATAGACTAATTTAAATTTTATTTTTATCAAAACTAAATTGACCTGTAAAAAATTTATAAAGAATTAAAACAGAAATTCATATTCACTCATTATTTAATTAACTACTACCTTTGCTAGGGATTTGGATCCTCTCCAATTTTCTCTCCAATGTTTTCTCTCCTTTTCTTAATCCAATGGTAGTTAAATTATAAAGAATAAAAAAATACTCAAGAAGAAAGAGAAAATAAGCAAATGAATGGTTAAAATTGGGTTGAGTTATTATGCATAAGGAATATCCTTATGTATGGTGCATAAATAAATCTTCACCATGCATGCTTTAGTGGATTTGATTGATCAAAAAATCTAATTGATCAAAAAAACATTGGATGGTGGAGATTTGTTTATGTACCATCCTTATGCATGATAACTCTAACCGTTAAAATTACATTGGAGAGAAAATTGGAGAGGATCCAAATCCGCTAGGGTATGTCACAATCTTACTAACGCGGCAGAATCAAAGATGCACTTAATTTATAGTTTCTTAGGAAAGTAAAATATCTTAATTATAGGCATCAAATCCCCACTTGGAATGTGAAGTGTCTTGTGTCTCCCCCTAACTAATTTCCATATTCTTCTGTTTGTTTTGATATATTCTTCTAATCAATTTTTGCACTTTATATCTAGAAATATGTTTGATGATTGAGAATGAATTTCTTGTATTCATGCATTTGGTCTTTTATATACAAAGAAAATTAAGATGTGAAATATGATCCTCGTATTGTCAAAGCTTTGGAAACTGCCTCTTCGATCAAGTGCTCTTTCTCATCAACTGCCTGCTAGTTGCATAACATTTTTGTTTTTATGCTTTGTTGGGTATAATTATGAGAATCATATATAAATACAAGAATCCATTTATCAAAGATATTTAACAGTTTTCCTATTGTACTTTCATGATATTCTTAGATGACCAATAAAAGAAAAATTACAAAAAAAAAAACATGTATACTGTTATGAACAATTAAGTTAGTGGATGTCCCAACCTTAGACTTCCATTTTCCTATAACTCCCACTAGTGAATTCCTAATTGCATTTGTCCATTCACTTGCTTAATTGTGTCCTATAAATAAGACTCTTGCTGTATTGTAAAGATATACATATGAAAAGAATAATACATTGTTCTTATCTCCTCTATCTCTACTCTCTAGCAATTCTAGTTTATTTCTAACACGTTATCAGCACGAAGCTCTAACAATAAAATTTGAGGTAATATTAATTTATGTTTGTTTTTTTTTATATTATTTGTAATATTATGTGCTTATTTGCGACATAATTTATTCAAGCAAAAACTCTCAACCTCTTGTTATCTTGTTATCTGTCATATTGAAGCCAAGTTTATTATGGCCAACTTTTAATCAAAATTCCTGATTCACTATATGTGCATTGTATACTTACACTATGCATTGACTATATGTTCCTGATTGACTTTTGTTATCTAGCATATGTTTGTTAAAATTCCATACCCCAATGGAAACAAATTTTCTTCGATTTATTTTGTATATCCCTCTTTGATGAATTTGCATATTTTTATCAGTGTAGCATTCTCTCTATTATATTTTAATTGGTTATGATTTTTGTAATCTGGTTTCCAAAAACAAAAACAAAAGAAGAGAAACGATATCATGTTTTGCAAATATTGCAAAACTTATAGGCCACTTTTTTTGGGTATCGAACTACCATTATCGAATATCCCTCTAGTTCTATTTCTTGTGAGTCTAATCATTGATTTGGTTGTTGAACTGTTGTCTATTGTTGACGTATCATATAATGGTTTTATATGCTTAATTTTTCTTTGGCTATTGAACATACATGATATAATATATTCTGATTGAGTTTGCGAATTTGAAACAAATTGCACATTTTTGTTTTGATTTGTCAGGATATGGGTGATTTCCATATTTTTATATTAAATTAAATCTTTTGATTAGTTTGATTCAATTTTTTTAATAGTTTTTTTAATAGTATCATTTGCTAGTATCACTTAAGATAAAATGATGTAAGATTAAATCAATTAACATTTGCCGCAATGAATTGAATAATTGAAACTCTAATTTTACACTTACAATGAATAAATAGTATTATCGATCAAGTAAGAAATTTTATGAGTTCTTGAAGAACTTATTCAATATTAAAAGAGAGCACAAGATTATACTTTGGAGTTAATCCTAATATGCCACACTTTCTTTTGTTTGATCATGATTTCATTACTTAGTCTAACTTTTGCCATATTTATTTCTAAATAAAATAAACATTTAAGTAATTTTTTTCTAAATTAAAATGAAGTGACATTGTTCACAATCTGAGTATAAATTATCAATTTATTGGACGACTAGTATATATTATGTATTTGACATATTATTATAGAAATATTTATGTGATGATTTCAAATCTATGAAACATTTGAATAAATGATTTATGTTGTCTTATTTTTATATACATGTTTAATCGTGGAATATTACTAGAGATAAAATTTTGATCAATTGAAAATTAATAACATCTTGCACTTTATTATTCATATAAATAGAGTCAATTGTTACTAGAGTATTTTATTTTGATATAACGGTTTCTTGTTGGCTTATGAGTTGTTTGAGATGACATTGTAAAAGATTTTAAGATATTATCAAGTCATTAAAGCTCATTGACTCCATTTGCAAGGATGAATGTCACACTTTTGGAGGTTAGTTGTTTATTTATTTATTTATTTATTATCTTGTAACTTATTGCATAAAAGGAGAAAGTTGGTTTCAATATTATTTGCTCATATGATTGCATGATGGTCTATAAGTGATCGAGTTATTTTAGGTACAAGTAAGAATTACTTAGTTTCTTTGTTTTCCCTTCATGAATACTCAGTACATGAAGTTAATTGATCTGTAAGTATTCTCTGCAAGAATTATTTTAAAATTACTTTTGATACTACAAAATTATTGAAAGCTCCGGAAGAGCTAATATTTTATTACATAGAGAACAAAGTTTGTTTTGATAATATTGAAACAATAAATGAAGGAGATATTGAATATCTCTATATAACGATACGTAATTTGAATAATAGAAGTGTAGTGAAAAAAAAAATTGACATGTATAAGTGCAATTGAAACATATGTAATTGTAAATCAGAAGTTTACAATTCATAATAAATGTATTGTTTGGCATGACCGGTTGTGATATCTCAAGTCTATAATGATGCGAAAAATTATTGAAAAATAAGTGTAGTGAGAAAGTTATCCCTTTCATGTGAAAGAAATATACCAGGATATTGTAGACAAAGTGAGAATTGGTCAAAATTGAGAAATTAGATTGAAGTATAATGAAACTCGCTTTGCAAGCAAAATGTTGTTGGACCTGTAGTCCAGACACTTGAAAGTTTGAAATTAGTTGCATATAAATGAGAAATTGTGAAATACAAAGCACGACATGTTGCTCAAGGATACAAGTACTTTTTGGTACGTAAGATGCCTTGTAGCACATGGAGAGCGCATATTTCACATGATGAATATTGTTACAACATAGTTATATTACTCATTGGATAGACATGATGATTATATGAAGATCCCTGAAGGATCTCCTACTAGAAAATCCTATAATGGATATAGAGAAATATCTTAAGATAAATATTTTGAGAAAACTTTATCTCGATCTGTTCAAATCAATCAATTAACTAATTGAATCTTGACAAATTATATTTATTGAGTACATGATATTTGTGTCATGAAAATCTCAAATATCTCGGTCTTGAAGACTTTAAATTTGCATGCATGTATATTACTTAAATCTCATATTGATTGATGTGATAATATTATTTTATTTTTGTTTGTAAGACAAGATTTATCACCAACCAAAATGCATTAGAATAAAGTGAGATAAATGTTTTCATGATAGAGTTAAAACAATTATTTTATGAATATACTATACTTATATTAGTGCAATTGAAGCACAAATTATTGTAAACCAGAAGTTTACAAATCATATTAAGTTTGTCTTTGGCAAGACCGGTTGGGTTATCCCGGATCTATTGCGATGCGAAAAATAATTATTATGCTTTTATTGGATATGTATTGAAGAGCTTGAAGTTTCTTCAATCCAATAATTTGTGTATTCCTTGTTCCCAAAGGAAGTTGGAAAATTGAATCTCTCACAAATTTTGAGAGTAGGTGATATTTGTAAATTAAATCACCAATTACCATTTAGAGATTATATGATTGTAATTGATGCATCAACTAAATGTTCGGTCAACTCACAACCAGAAGTTTGTGAAATTGGTCGACCAAAATTGATTTGAATATCTTGTAGCATATGCTCATTAAAAAATATGGACCTGAAGATCCATTCTTTAGACGTCTAAAGTTAAATGTGTGATTAGTACTTATGAAATTATAACTTCAAAATTCTATGTTGGGAACTTCGCATCAAGCCAATAAGTTATTATATGAAAGTCCTCCCCTTAATTTGCAATTCAGTTAAGTTTAGGTTTATAATAACCTAATATTTTTCATATAAGCATTTTTGGATGTGTTGTGTATATCACAGTTGCTCCAATATAATGCACTTATATAGATCTTGAAATAATATTGGGAAAATATATTTATATGAATCTTCATCTATTACAAATTGTATTGAGCCAACTTGTTTACATCCCAGTAGGATGATTATCAATTGATGAATTAGATTTCCCAATATTAGGGGGAGATAATAAGCAGCTGAAAAATATGAACCTGAAGTTCAAATGAATTATTTGAAAATAAATATTATTGTCTCATCTTGATCCTCAAAATATAACTCATTTGCAAAGTTAATAAATTAAAATAGAAGCTGCTAATGCTCCAAAGAAAATAGATATCCTTGTCGGATAATAGAATATTGCAAATGAGTCTCAACCGCGCATGAAGCGTGGTAGACTAATTGGTTCCAAATATAAAAATCCTCAAACAAGAAAATGAGCTAAAAGAAAAGATAACCCAAATGAGGATGTAGAAACTCTTAAAGAGTTGTCTGATATGATTGATTTTTAAGTTCTAGAAGAACTGATCAGGTATCTGAAATTTATGAAAATAAAGAGATCTTGATAAAATATGAATATATGAAATTAGATGGAACCAAAAATGAAAGTCAACGTTAACGATGTTTTTCTATAGCGCTATATGTAATAAGTGATAATGAGGATCATGAATCAAAGTCTAATAACGATTATAGATAAATAAAATATCTGCAGATGAAAATAGACAATTCCAGTGAAATCAAACTCTATTCATATAAATAAACTGTTTGGACTAGTCCACACACCTGAAGATGTGAAGTTAATTAGATATATATATATATATATATATATATATATATATATGATTTTTACGTTAAAGCATACTTATAGAGTTTGATATGTTCACCAAAAAAAAATGGATGGTAAATGTCTATAATTTATTTTGATGAGACATATTCACCTGAAGTGAATTCATGAAATATATGTTACAATACATTTATATGGCTCACTTGAATTGATGATTATATGAAATTCTTTGAAGGAGTTAAATTTCATGATAAAATGAAGAAATGACATCATATGTCCATTCTAAACATTTGGAAGTAAATTTATTATAATCGATTCTATAATGATATAAATATTATTAGGACTCTAGAAGAGATCATAAAATATGTTGATTATAGAAAGATTTGAAATTGTATATAACGCATGCGAAAGGTTTGTTTGAATTTGCAAATTTATTATTTAAATGAGATTTTATGCATCAAGAAACTTATATAGCAAATGTATTAAAATAATTTAATTAGACAAATCTAATTGATTGTATAGTAGGATGATTGTGCTGTCACTTGATGTTAATATAGATCATGTCCTCAAGAAAATGATGAACAACTTGAGTTGGTTTTGAAGCACCAACGAGGACAATAATGTATTTTGTTAATTATATGTATCGTGGTATTTTGTTTTTGTCAATATTTTTAAATACAGGTATCTGAACAAATGCAAACATACATTTTGTATCTTGGAGAAACAACTAATCTATGAAGCGGAGAAATACTTTTTCATTGAGGATTATGAGTTTAAAAATACAATAAACTTGTGGTTTTCTCAAAGGAGATTCTTTCAAATTGAAAGTTTCAAACACTCAACATGAGTATAATATTTCAAGCACAACTAATTTAAACACTACAAGAAAACTGCTTTGGAGCGTCCGCTAAATATCAAAAAAAGGACGCTACAAGCATTTAGCGTCTACTTAGAGTCAGTATCGTGGTGGACGCTTAATTGCTTGAAGCTAACAGTTGCGTCTAGTAGACGCTACTTTAGCGTCTGTCTTGTTAGACACAAAGCTGAAGCTGGTGACATGCATATATGGCGGACGCTATTAGCAAATATTAGCGTCTGCTTTTGTTAGATGCTATAAATTAATTTCTGAATAATATAGTGTCAACTAAAAGCGTCTGCTAATCTTAGCGTCTACTTTTGTTTGATGCTATAAATTTGTTTTTGAATAATATAGTGTCAATTAAAAGCAGACGCTAATGTTTTTTTTTTTCTCTTTTTTTAATATAGCATTGTAGCTCATGGAAAATCAACAAACAACGTGTATTAGTGCATCTAAAATATAAATTAAGTAGTTCTTTACTAGACCTTCTATTTCTAATATATAACCATATATAATGTCAACAAAAAGGACTAATCAATATATAATCCACCAAAATATATATAACCCATCAAAATAGTCATAACTTACCATCAATCAAAATATAACCCACCAAAATATCCCACAAAATACATAACCCACCTAAATACATAATCATATCTCCATGGTATCATCGTCCATGCCGTCAGTGTTATAAGGCACACCCATCTTAGAACTTCAAACAATCAAGCAAAAGAAGAATACAATAGTCAGTACATTCCAAACCAAAAATACAAATGAGAAGCAAGACTAAATTAGCACAGATTCCATCCATAATAGATTCATAAAATCATTAGTCATACAAAGTAACAAACACAATATCTCAACCAACAAACTAAACTTAGCGTGAATTTTAAGAATCTATCATGGCAACCATTATGTCATACAACAATAACACTAAATAAAAAACACAAATAAAATGTATGTCTAACAAAGCAAAAGTAAACTCCATACCATAAAATCAGGAAAACATAATGTGAAAGACAAAAAAGAGTGGCAAACATAAATTTTCTCGTGATGACAACATTTGCATAATGTTTATTACAAGTTGCATTTCTTTTGATCCTCCTTTCCTATTATGGAACACTAGTATAGCCCTACATAAACAAAGCATGAAACCAAATAGGTTTTAAATTTCTTTAGCTCTTAAACTATATCATCTCTAACATATCGAAAGTAAAGTCTACACCCAAAAATAAGCAAAACAAAACATAATGTGAATGACGAAAAAGAGCGGAAAACATAAATTTTCTCGTGATGACGGTGTTTGCACAATGTTGATTACAAGTTGCATTTCTTTTGATCCTCCTTTCCTGTCATGGAACACTAGTATAGCCCTACATAAACAAAGCATGAAACCTAATACGATTTAAATTTCTTTAGTTCTTAAACTATAGATAAACTAGTCCAAAATGCATTTAGAGTGGTACACTTAAAAGTCAAAGTTAAATTTCAAAGTTCATATCTCTATAAACATGTATTTCTATCATGACTAGAGTAAACAACCTCAATAAAATTCAAACTTCAACAAGCAAAATGACATGCAAAGGTTATCAAGCCTAGACCTAAGTTAAGTGACATAAATTCATACTAATGATCTTATGCTTTGCATCGTGAACATTGGTTGCCATGTTGGGAATTTGCAACACCATAGAAGATGCAATGTTTGAACCAAAGAGTCACACAACACAATTTAATACCAATTTTCACACTTGTTACAATGAATAGAATAGAGTACTAATGCCGGAATCTAATTATGGTGGCGGAAAAGTTGAGAACGACAAACTGTTGGGGAGGAGTGATGAAAGCAGCAATTCAAGTTGCAATCAAGTTTTAGAACAACATCAACAACACAAGCATGCAATCAAGTTGAAAGAGAAAAGAAGAGGAGTGAGTCGATACCTTGGAACAGAGGAGGGAAGCGGTGAGTCAATTCTTCCTTTCAATGGAAGCGGAAAGAAGCAGTGACGACTAAGTGAGGGTTTCTTCGATTCTCTCTCAATATATTCTAAGTTAAAAGTCATACAAACTGCACCTAATAATTAAAATGATTAGAATACTACAACATTAATAATTAAAATGGGATTTACACATCAAAGTAGATTTTAAAGTAAGATGTTCCATATCAGACCTGTCAACTCTAGCCAACCTATACTTTTACTTCTTGTTAACTCCACACTGTCAAACATCAATCCTTTCTATAGAAGAACAAGAAATTAACCAAACCTCAACAAAGACAAGAAACCACATGCTTTATCATTCAAACCTCAGTGTTCAATAAGAGAAACTATTTCTGACTACGATGCATTTACAAATGTCACAATCATGAAGATTTTGTACCTTATTTATTGTCTTAAGCTGCTCATTTAACAAATAAATGTGTCGCGAACATAGTCCTTATTTATTTCTTTTCTTCTATTGCTTTTGCAATTGGTTCCTACAATAATTTATCAACACAAGCTTTAATAACCCAAAATGATATAGATAAAGGTCCATGACATTTAAGTTGAAACCAAAATGATATATATGAAAAATGGATACAGACCTATAATAAACTACAATTTAATCATTAAAATTTGCTGCAAAAGGCAATTTAAATTGTTCACTGAAAAATACTACTGACAGAATTATCATCACGCCTAATAGTTTTGCCCAACAGATTCACTATGATAAGAATAGTTAACTGAGGGAAAAGAATAGTGTTTTTTTTCGATAAATAAAAAAATTTCATTGATCAAGACCAACCCAGCATCATAGCAAGCAACACTATCCATCTTCTATGAAGGGTTGCAGAGTACTTACACAATCATGTGCTCGAAAATCGGACAAAAATACACCAATAATAATACAACACCACAAGTAGTATACACCAAGTGGTCATGACAATTCTAAGACACACTAACCACAAGAAGATAAAAAAAAAAAAAAAAAAAAAAAAAAAAAAAAAAAAGCAACACCAATCCTAGGTGCACTTAAAGCATCTAGAAATGACAGTACCAATCTAACTAAGATAATAGCACAAATAAAAATAAGACTAAAGGCCATCACAACATCTAAACAATAAGCATACACACCAAACACTAAACCTCCCAGCTAGCCAACGACCAACACAGTAGGAGTAGGAATCACACTAGGAATGACCACTCCACCATTAACTCACTAGAAGCACACTAATACCATTCACACCAGAATTCAGATCAATCAACACCTTCCTTTGCTAGTATATCTGCTTCACTATTAGCTTCTCTAAGGACATGGGAGAAAGAAATATGAGGTATCACCATCATCATGTTACTAAGCTTGTTGCATTCAAACAATAACTCCTTCAGACAAGTTTCAAGATTTTTCGCCTAAGATACTGCATTTTGTGAATTTGATTTAAGGGAAAAGAATAGTTAACTGAGGGAAATAGTTGTTCTATGCAACGGGTATGGTATTCGTAATTATCACCTCTTGAAAAATGGCTTTAACACAGGTTGTTCAACATGTTTATTCCTTGTCTCAAAATTGATGCTAAAGAAAGTGTTCTTAAGCCAAATCATAACATATTTTCTAGTTGAATATAAAGAACATGGTGCTAAAAAATAGTTGTTCAATGCAACGGGAATGGTATTCGTAATTATCACCTCTTGAAAAATGGCTTTAAGACAGGTTGTTCAACATGTTTATTCCTTATCTCAAAATTGATGCTAAAGAAAGTGATCTTAAGCCAAATCATAACATATTTTCTAGTTGAATATAAAGAACATGATGCTAAACCAAATCATATTTCAAAATTTAGTTTCAATTGGATATTGTTATTAAACAAGAAAACACTTTTTCTTATGGCCTTAAAGCATTATACAAAGATTTAAAATTAACCTTAACTTCAATGCACACATAAAATCAAATACTAGTAAAATTGGCTACTCGGAGTCAAATAACGAGCCTCACCAGCTCCAACACAATAACCAACAACATATTCCAAAAGCAAAGCACATGTATTGTTACACAAAAACAAAGCACGTCCCTAAAATTGGTTTATTTTACTAATAGTACGCAAAAACAAAGCAAAAAGTGAATGAATTGAGCATCCTACAACATAAATCAACTATTAATTTGTCTTCAGTCACACCCAAACTTTACATACAAAGAGTCAAACAAACTAATAAACTAAAGAGACAAATAGAAATCCCTAACTTCATATAACCAAAGCCCAAATTTGAAATCCCTAAGACTACATAACCAAAGTGCACACTCATGGAAAGGGGAAACATAAGGTATTGAAGAAAGAGATTAGAAAATCATAAGCGAAAGGGATAAATGAGACGAGATTTAAGGGTAGAAGATCGAAAGTCATTGAACTAACCATGAAAATTTTTAACTTTGAAATCTTGTACATTGTAGCATAGCGCACGACAAGGCAGAACGGCGGTTGGCAGGTTCGATCACGTGAGAGTCCCAACATTGTTGAATGGGTTTGAGATTGAGAATAGGGTTTGGTTAAAATTAGGGTTCATGTGAGATGGAGAATAGAAAAAAGGTTTTGTGAGATTGAAAGAGAAAATAGACATAAGAAAAAGTAAAGTGGAAAATTATATCTATGCAAAATTACATATTTGGTTCTTTATCTTATTTTTTTTAATATTTTGATTTTTATCTTTCATTTGTAACATTTTGGTCTTTTATCTTATCTTTTTGTAACACTTTGGTCCTTTAACTTTTATTTGTAATATTTTGGTCCCTTAACGAACATGAAAATATAAAAGAATTGATGAAGAAGATGAACATTTTTATCAAAATTATGAGTTTTATTTAATTTTAATAAAAAGGCATTTTAACAAATAAAATTCAACATTTTTTTGAATAAAAAAAATATGAGAAAAAGTATTTATATGTGAATGTTATAAAAGATAAAGGACTAAAGTGTTACAAATAAAAGATAAAGGACCAAAGTGTTACAAATATATAAGATAAAGGATCAAAGTGTTACAAATAAAATATAAAGGACCAAAATGTTACAAAAAAAAAGATAAAGGACCAAATGTGTAATTTTGCCTTATATCTATTGAAAAAAAAGTGTTTTCAGATTAAAAATATATCTATTGAAAAAAAAAAAAACAAAAAAGGATTTGAGTCTACAATGATAGACGCTAAAGGTGTGTATATTTTACATTTTTATTTAGCATCATAGTAGCATCTACAGAGACAGACGCTGTAATTAATAAAACTTATAAAATTAAAATTTAATGGAGAAACACTCTAGCGTCCATTCAATAGACGTAATGGTGACATTAGTAGCATCCGTGTCGGGGCAGATGCTAAAAAATTGAAGCTACAACTCATTTTTCTTGTAGTGAAAGAAGAGTATGAAGATAAATAAGATCTTTTGGTTGAAGTCTCTAATTCAACACATACTTAAAGAAGATAATATCGCATCAACAACTAATTCAGAGAAGAATATACTAAAGAAGATATTTCTACAAATGCACCGTCAAGTAAAACAATCATCAACTATATGGATGATAACATCAAGTAAAGTTTTAAATCAACGATATAGAAGATCAATTGGTCTCCTTTGCCTCAGATATAATTGTGTTTATGAGGGGGAGATATATATGTGTTATGTACTCTTTTTTCCTTCACCATGGTTTTGTCCCATTGGGTTTTCCTGGTAAGGTTTTTTAACGAGGCAGTTCAAACACATAGGATGTTGTACTCTTTTTCCTTCACTAGGATTTTTTTTCCATTGGGTTTTTCCTAGTAAGGTTTTAATGAGGCACATCCTCGATGGACATCCAAGGGGAAGTGTTATGAACAATTAAGTTAGTGGATGTCCAACTTTAGACTTCCATTTTCCTATAACTCCCACTAGTGAATTCCTAATTGCATTTATCCATTCACTTGCTTACTTGTGTCATATAAATAGGACTCTTGTTGTATTGTAAAGATATACATATGAAGAGAATAATATATTGTTCTTATCTTCTCTATCTCTACTCTTTAGCAATTCTAGTTTATTTCTAACATATATCTTTTTTTCTATATATATATTGAATGCAATCAACAAAGAGGAAATAAAGTGATTATAATTTTATAAAGCTAATAATTCTTACAGCAAAGGGCAATTATATTGTAGACAATTATGTAATTACTAATGATTTCTCCTTCTAATGGGAGCACTTTCTTTTTTGGTCAGGAGGTAAATATTGTTGATAAAAAATTATTTCACTTAAAAATTGAACTTTTGATGTCTCGAATAATTTATTCTTTTGTTGAGTTTATTAACCACTTAATCTCACTTAATTGGTAATGAGATTTGATTATGTGGTGATTAGAGCTCGTGTGTGCATGTGTATTTGAATAATGCTTAAGAAATATATACTCTAAATGGAAAGAGTTTAATCTTATAATCTCAAAGGTAAAACTCGTCGGAATCTTTTTTCTTTCCATTCCTTTTTATTTGCATTATTTGTAGATTTTATTATGGCTTAATAGATCTTTTGGTCCTTGTATGTTCGCTAATTTTTGGTTTTAGTCCTTGTATCTTATTTTGTTGCAAATAAGTCCCTGAATATATAAATTTTTTTGATTTTAGTCCCTAAAGTTAAAATCCGCAGGAAAATCTGAAGGAAAATCTCCACGAAAACTGCAGATTTTCCTGCGGATTTTGACTTTATGGACTAAAACCAAAAAAATTTACACATTCAGGGACTTATTTGCAACAAAACAAGATATAAGGACTAAAACAAAAAATTTACGAACATACAGGAACTTAAAGATCTATTAAGCCTTTTATTATTCATACTTATTTGTCATGTTAAAGTTTAATGTAGCATTATAATTATTTTGTTAATAATATTCTTAAATATTTATTTTAGAGAACTAAACATGTGAAATATTAGAGATATAGTTAGTTGCTCTAGTGACTAGTTAGTTAGTCTAGTTAGTTAGACTATAAATAAGCTTTACACTAGTCATTTGTACATAACTTTCTCATTATTGTATTTTCACTCATCACCTTCAATAAGAGTTTTTCTACTATTCTCTCTAGTTTTCCATGGATGCCATGTTTCCTAACATGGTATCAGAGCAAAATTGGTATCCACCTTAAATAAAATTTTCCCGCTGCATTTTCTTGAGAAAATTGGTATCCACCTTCCATACCTCACAACACAACCATGCATTCCAATTCCATTTTTCATGAATGTCGAAAACAAGATGCAACTCGGTATAACAATATAACTAAAGGTCTATGAAATCATTATTCATCAAACAACATGAAGAAGGCCAACATTCACAATAAACCCATGTAAAACCATACCAAATTCAAAAACACTAGTACTAGAGGTATAAAGTACCATATGTGGCTTGAAGTTCTAACCAGATAGGAGATCACACAAATCGCAAAATTCCAAGAACAAAGGCAAAGGGATGATGACTTGTAACAGTAATGGAAGTCGACAAGCGAAACTTTGATTCCGCAATCAGTTTCTTCAATGGTGACAATACCAACCCCACTCACAAAGGAATCTGAAACTCAAGAATCATAATCGATTGAAATTTACGATCAACTAGAATATCACCAACAACTACCGTTGATGCTGTCGAACCCAAAATCAAAGAAACATACGAAGCATCATACAAAGAATCATCGAAAATGAAACTCTCTTTAGATGTTCATGAAACTCTCATCTTCATTGTCTTGAATCGGTACAGAAAATCATATGATAAGAGAAATTCCAAAGATGTGAGGTCCGAAGCAGAAATGAAGGAATCAATAAACTGAAATGCGACCACAAAGGGAATCGCAAACCCTAGAATTTGGGGAAAAAGATGAGATTACAAATTGTGATTAAAACAGAATTGCAACCGAAATCGAAGAGAAATCAAGAAAACATATCTAGAACATGAACTGGAATTACGAAACAGAGTTGGATCAGACATGAATTGCAAGAATAGTATACGAAGGCAAGCAGAAACGTATACGAAACGAAGCAAAGACGATCAAATGGAAAATCAAAACGGAAAAAGAATCAAACCGAAGTAGAAAGCAAATTCAGAGGATCAAATATAGAACGAAATGGAAATTTGAAGCAAAGTGAGAAAATTTGATTTTCTCAAGAAAATGCAGTGGGAAAATTTTATTCAAGGTGGATACCAATTTTGCTCTCATACCATGTTAGGAAACATGGCATCCATGGAAAACTAGAGAGAATAGTAGAAAAACTCTTATTGAAGGTGATGAGTGAAAATACAATAATGAGAAAGTTATGTACAAATGACTAGTGTAAAGCTTATTTATAGTCTAACTAACTAGACTAACTAACTAGTCACTAGAGCAACTAACTATATCTCTAATATGAAATGCGATAATAAATAGTTATATTGTAAGAAAAATAAATAATTTTATCAACAAAAAAAATTATTACATTTCTTTTCTCATTAAAAAAATTTAATAATTTTTTTAATATGTATAAATAACTCCAAAATTTATTAATATTCTTAATAGTCACCAATATCAATCCCAATATATTTTTATTGTTTTGCTTCTTTCACTAGTGTTCTATGTTCCTAGTATCCTTGGGACACTAGCTAGCTAACATTTTCTTTTTAATAAATAATAATTTTTTTTCTTCATTTAAAAAAAAAATTACTCATTATGTATAGGAGAGACAAAATGCGTTGTTAATAAAGAGCTTATTGATTATTCACCAAAAAAATAAAGAGCTTATAGATCATACAACTGTGTAGCAGATAACCTTCAATCTCAAGGATAACAGCAACATTCAACTATCAAAAGCGACATTATATAATATGACCACAGAGGAATGAAGCTAATTGCATTCAATTCTAAAACTACCTCATAATTAAATAATATGTAGGATGCCCATGAAGTGATGAATTTTGTTATATCCAGAAATCATAAGATATATAATTTGAAACAATAATGACATCTGACATATTTGTATTGATTTATACAAATTTATCTACTAAAATGTATTTGTACTATAAGTTATTTTCAGCTTATTTAATTTCATAAGGTTTTTAAAATATTTTATGAAAATTTTGTAGCTTATATGAAAATGTTTTGACTTTTTTTCTTTTAACTTATACTCCCTCCGTAACACTTTATAAGCAAAATTGACTTTTTAGATTCATTATAAATTTAATGTATTTGGTCTAGCTTAACATATACAGTACTAAATACTTAATGGAAAATGCTAAACAGTACCCCGGAGCACTAGTTAAACATATAAATATAGAAATTCTGTCTCGGAACTTATACATTCAATGCATCGAGAATATAAAAGTTATTTAATCAATATTAATTTATTTTTTTTTTTTTTTTTAGCGTATGATTAAGCCTTCATTTATTCTAGTCTTCGATATGGACTTTGAGTCATTTAACAACTAGTCTTCAATGTGGAAAGTGATCAAGCGTGCATGATGTGATAATGTGATAATGTGATCAATAAGCTATTTATTTTTCAGAAAGAAAAAGCAATTAATGCTACAAAAGGATAAGATTAGGTATATGCAAAATCTAGTGTCACGTTATGCCAACTAATTTATTGCTTGAATGACGTTTGTAAATGTGGTATAAATTAGGGCAATGGCACAAGTTAAGGAGCATTAAATGATGGTTTGTTAGGGACGAGGGATATCCCAAGGAACGACCCGGTGTTGAGTTGAGTGAACCGGTTCTAAAGCCAATAGTGAGTCTAGGGGACGGGAATCGTGTGCCGACCGAGACGGGGGACTCAGGTTCTTGTGAGGGTGTGCGAGTGGGTGAGGTGATGGTGAAACTGGGGGTTAGGCAGCAAAAGACAGACGGTAAAGGTATCCCGCAGGAGGGGGAGGTGCTAAAAGTGGATGCGGAGGCTGTCAAATTATCGGAGTCCGAAGTTTATGTTCGCAGTTATAAGGCGACGACGGAGGATGTGGAATGGGCCCGTCGTCGTGTGGTGGCAAGGGTAGCCAATGGGGAGGTGATTGTGGTGGTTCGCCAAAGGGTAGCAGACGCAGGTTTTACTGAGCTTGACTTCCTCCAATTAGGTGGAGATAGAGTCCTTGTTCGCAGCTCGGAGGGGACTGAGACGATGGCAGTCTTTGAGGGCGCAAAGGATTTCTTTAGACTGTGTTTCTCTAATTGGACGCGTTGGGATAAGGATACGATTCCCTTTCAGCGGGGAGCCTGGGTTCGCCTATATGGCATCCCGTTGCACGCTTGGAATGTAAATTTTTTCAAACTCTGCATCTTTGATTGTGGGAGACTGCTGCGCATTGACAGTTTTACTGCGACCAAGGAGAAACTTGATTACGCTCGTGTTCTGATTGCCACTCCAGCTTTGGAGGTTATTAAAAGAATGGACACCCTGCTGGTGGATGGAGCCCTGGTAGAGGTTCACGTTATCGAGGAGTGGGGTTATGATCTGGGTGATGATGCGTGTTTGGTAGAGGATGAGACGGCTTCGAAAGCATCCCTATGCGCCTTTGAGAAGGCAAGGTGCGACCCGGAAGCTAGTGACCAGGTTGATGTGTTGTTAGATCATATTGAGAAGGGAGTTCGGGTGGAGGATTGCAACATTCCTGATAAGCAGGGTGCAGCTAGCTCTTCAGTTAGGGTTAACCTGCATCCGGCCTCAGTTAAGGGTCATGAGTCAGATGGGGTGGTGGCCCAAGGTCCGTCTATCACTGTGCTTGAGCCGGTTATGGCAGCCCAGCTGGTGGGTGCCGAGACCGTTGAGGGATCCGGGGAGGGGGGGGGGGGGTAGATCATGATGCTACGGGAAAGTTTGTGGAGGCGTCAGATGAGAAGGTGACACCTCAGCACAAGCGTACATTGTCTTGTCCTCCTAGGGGTCGAGGTGCAGCGATGTAAGGCCCATGGAGCTTAGAATGGCTACATGATCAGAATTTGGGAGATGCTGGGGTCATCTTCTCCGCTAAGAAGAAGCTTCGTAGTGGGCAATGCGAGGGAACTGCTACGCACTTAGAAGGGCATCAAGGCCCATCTAAAAAGAGGGTGGGGGGTCTTCTACGTCACTCGCTCTTTAGTCTAAAAAGAATTGCTAGACTTCCTTCTGAAGATCGTAGAAAGGTGATGGATATTTTAAAGAAAAATGCTCAGAAGCGCAGGACAAGAGGGGTTGGCTTAAGATCTAGTGCGGATGTGTCTCAAGCCTCTTCTGAAGGTGCGACTACATCCTCGTCCGTTAACAATGATTGGAAACACTGGGTGGCGTTACAAGGCAACAGTTGTATGGCGAAGGAAGATGTCTTGGACGGGGGAAGTTGGTCGGAGCAACTTTCACAGGTGACTCGAGTAATATGTTTAGTGTTCTCTCTAGGACGGGAGCCGGCAAGCCTGCTTCGTCCCCGCGGGGAGGGGTGGACGCGGCGAAGGAATGGAGCTAGGGTATTTGGCTTGCTCTTGGTGTTGCGGTGTGCGGGTGTTAAGATGAAATTAATATCGTGGAATATTAGGGGTTTGGGCAGAGTCGATAAGAGAAAGGAGGTGCGGAAGTTGGTAGGGGAGAAAAACCCGTTTATTGTCTGTCTACAGGAAACAAAGTTATCAGCTTGCGACGATTTTCTGTGTTCGTCTATGTGGGATAACTCACCGTTTAGTTTCTCTTTTCGCCCGTCAGAAGGGGCATCAGGGGGACTTCTTACTATTTGGGATACTTCAGAGGTGGAGGTGTGGGCGTCCATTAGTCAGGATTATGTATTGTGGTGTCATGGTCGTTTTTTAAGGACTGGAGATGAGTTTCTTATGGCTAATGAGTACGCTCCTTGTGACGCGGGGGCGAAGCAAGGGTTGTGGGACTCGCTGACAGCTAGGTTGCAATTGGCGGGGGGCGTGAGGGTGTGCATTTGTGGGGACTTTATGGGGTTAGGAGCGTAGATGAAAGGCGCTCCTCTCGGATTGGGCCACGTCCCGTGGATCATGTCGCCTTCAACAGGTTTATTGATGACAACTATCTGGTTGATCTTCCTCTTTGTGGCCGCAAGTTCACGTGATACAAAGGGGATGGCATGTCTATGAGTCGCCTCGATAGGTTCCTGCTCTCGGAAGAGTGGTGCGTGTCGTGGCCTAATTGTCTACAGGTGGCCCAGTTGCAGGGCCTATCAGACCATTGTGCCATTGTTTTGGAATCAGATGACCAGAATTGGGGACCTCGTCCGTCGAGGATACTAAAATGCTGGCGTGACATACCGGGTTACAATCTCTTTGTGAAGGAGAAGTGGCAGTCTTTCGAAGTTGCTGGTTGGGGGGTTTTGTCCTGAAGGAAAAACTTAAGCTGATGAAAGGGGCCTTGAAGGAGTGGCACGTGGCTCATTCCCAAAATCTTCCGAGTAGAATAGACACGCTCAAGGGTCGTTTGTCTTCTCTTGACCTTAAGGGGGAAGAGGAATTCCTGTCAGAGGTGGAGGTAGAGGAGCTTCATGGCATTACAGCTGACATTCATTCGTTGTCCCGACGGCACACTAGTATCTGCTGGCAGCAGTCCCGGTTGCAGTGGCTCAAGGAGGGGGATGCCAACTCCAAGTATTTTCATTCTGTGTTGGCTAGCCGTCGGCGAAGGAACACTATTGTGTCAATCCAGGTGGATGGAGTCGCGGTGGAGGGGGTGCACCCTATCCGGCAGGCGGTTTTCTCGCATTTTGCGAACCATTTTAAGTCAAGTAACACAGACCGGCCTGGGGTGGGGGATCTCCGGTTCAAACGGCTATCTGTGGTTGAGCGTAATTGTCTAACCAAACTTTTTACAGAGGCAGAGGTGAAGGCTGCAGTGTGGGATTGTGACAGCTTTAAAAGTCCGGGTCCCGATGGGATTAACTTCGATTTTCTTAAAGATTTCTGGGGGGAGTTAAAGGGGGATGTTATGCGGTTCATTTCAGAGTTTCATCGGAACGAAAAGTTAGCGAAGGGTATCAATTCCACTTTTATTGCCGTTATTCCAAAGGTGGACAACCCTCAAAGACTGAATGAGTTTCGGCCCATCTCGTTGGTAGGGAGCCTTTATAAGATCTTGGCCAAGCTCCTGGCTAACAGATTAAAGCTGGTCATTGGCAGTGTTGTCTCTGACTCGCAGACAGCTTTTGTGCAGGGAAGGCAGATTTTGGACGGTATTCTCATCGCAAACGAGGTGGTGGATGAGGCTCGTAGGTCTAAAAAGGAGTTGTTGTTATTCAAGGTTGACTTCGAAAAAGCCTACAACTCAGTGGATTGGAGTTATCTAGACGCGGTTCAGGGGAAGATGGAGTTCCCGCCGCTATGGAGAAAATGGATGAGAGAATGTGTTGGCACTGCTACTGCTTCGGTGCTAGTCAACGGAAGCCCTACTGATGAGTTCCCGCTTGAAAGGGGTCTGAGATAAGGAGATCCGTTATCCCCTTTCCTTTTCTTGCTGGCTGCTGAGGGCCTGAATGTGATGATGAGGGCTATGGTGGATGGAAATAAATTTTCTGGGTACAGGATGGGTAGCCAGAGTAATGTGACTGTGTCGCATTTGCAGTTTGCTGATGACACATTGTTAGTGGAGGTCAAAAGTTGGGCTAATGTCCGAGCTTTGCGTGCGGTGCTGGTTCTGTTTGAGATGATGTCGGGTCTTAAAGTAAATTTTCATAAGAGCTTGTTGGTCGGCGTTAACATTCCTGATTCTTGGTTACATGAGGCCGCGTCTGCTTTGCGTTGTCAGGTGGGGGGAATCCCCTTTATCTATTTGGGCCTTCCTATTGGTGGTGATCCGAGGCGTCTGGGTTTTTGGGAACCGGTGGTGTCTCGCATTAGGAATCGATTGTCTGGATGGAAGAGTCGTTTCTTGTCTTTTGGCGGGCGTCTTGTACTTCTCAAATTTGTCTTGACATCTTTGCCAGTCTATGCTCTTTTCTTTTTCAGAGCCGCTTCAGGTACAATCTCTTCTATTGAATCTCTTTTGATTATTTTTTTTTTGGGGGGGGGGGGGGGGGGGGGGGGGGGGGAGTGAGGAGTCTAGGAAAATTTCTTAGATTAATTGGAAAACTATTTGTTTACGAAAGGAGTATGGAGGGTTGGGGGTCAGACAGCTTAGGGAGTTTAACGTCGCCCTCTTGGGCAAATGGTGTTGGAGGTTGCTGGTAGATCGTGAGGGTCTATGGTTTCGAGTGCTTGCGGCTCGTTATGGGACGGAGTTTGGGAGGATCAAGGATGGGGGGAGGACGGGATTGGCGTGGTGGAGGGAGATAGTGAGGATTAAGGATGGCGTAGGTGGGCTTAGGGATGGCTGATTTGGGGAGAGTGTGACCCAGACGGTGGGGGATGGGACAGACACCTTTTTCTGGACGGATCCTTGGCTGGGTGGGATTCCGTTGAGAGAGAGGTTTGGTCGGCTGTTTGAGTTGGCGGAGAACAAGCTGAGCTCGGTGGCGGAGATGTTTTCCTTAGGATGAGAGGCAGTAGGGGAGGCTTGAGTGTGGAGGAGACAGTTGTGGGTGTGGGAGGAGGAGATGCTGAGGGAATGTCAGTCTTTACTTTCTCCCGTGTTCTTGCAGGTTGAGTCCTCTGACAGGTGGCGGCTGGCCCTATTTCAGGTTACTCTGTTCGGGATGCGTACCAGATGTTGACATCACAGGACACGATTATTGTAGGGGAGGCTGCTGATCTTCTTTGGCACAGACAGGTTCCCCTGAAGGTGTCTATCTTTGCGTGGCGTCTTTTGCGGGATCGGCTGCCTGTAAAGGCAAATTTGGTTACTCGGAGGATTCTGTCTCCAGATTTTCATTTCTGTGTGACAGATTGTGGGGGCATTGAGACAGCTCAACATTTATTCCTGTCGTGTGATACCTTTGGTTCTTTGTGGCCTCTTGTCCGGTCTTGGATTGGTTTCTCCGCGGTGGATTCTTCTTGCCTCTCGGATCACTTTGTTCAGTTCACGTTTGTAGCCGGTGGTCTACGTGCCCGGCGGTCCTTTCTCCAGGTTATTTGGCTCGCTTGTGTTTGGGTCTTGTGGAATGAGCGCAATCGGCGTATTTTCAGGAATTCCGCAAGCTCGGTGCCTCGGCTCTTAGACAGAGTGAAGATTACCGTCTACCGATGGATGCAGTCGTCTGACATTACTTTAGTGACGAACTTTCACTCCTGGTGGTCGAACCCATTACTTTGTTTGGGTCTTGACTAATTGTTTTTTCTTTTTGATTTGATGGGAGCTTCTTGTATACTTTTGTAACCTCTCTTAGCACACCTTGTGCTGGGAGGTCTACTTGATCTTTTGGTTATATATATATATATATATATATATAACCTTTTCAAAAAAAAAAATGGTTTGTCCCACTTATTTTACTTTGAAAGAAGCATTATCATAAGTGTGTCTCATAAAAATTTGTAAAGACAAAATTACCATCACACTTAACACTTATGATGAGCTTTTTTTTTTACGCAAAAAAAAAACATTGCTTCTTTAATTTTTTTGATGCATTAGAAGCACCAGAAACGTACAGCCCTGATCTAGAAGTAATAAGAATGGGACATAACATTTTATTTCCAAAGAAAGTAATGAATAATTAGACTATAAACGGGCCGGGGAATTGGAAAATATTATGTATTTTTTTTTGCACCATCGTCAAGTACAGTCCTGCTCTCTTAAGCACTATGAAATACTGGGTGAGTTTCTGCATAATAGCTTCTTTGATTTTAGGGTTCTTTTCATCTGAAATCGAGAAAATTGAAACCGAAGCACGATCGGGAAAATTGAAATTGAGAATTGGTGTGTGAAGGAAAATAGTGAGCGTTGAATAAATATTTCAATTTTTCATTGACTCTTTAATATTGTTTTTTTTTTTTAAAAAAAAGAGTCTGACAATTTTTTTAGAAAACACTATATTAAACAAATTAATGAAAAAATAATCTTTTTTAAGAATAGGTAAATAAATACTATCTTGTACAAAAATAAATGGATAAAATATTATCTTTATCTTTAAATATAAGATCCTTTTTAATTTTTATTTACCCTCTTTTATTTTTATACAATCTATTTTAAATTTTAAGGGCATTAATTATTTCTTAACTATCATACTTTTTCTTAAAGTGCATATTTTTTCAAAATTCGTAATAAATAATTTTAGAAAAACATTAATTTTTTTTGAAGAATAAAATTATAAAAATAATATTAATGGTTAACAAATTTAATATCACACTCAATTTTTTTAATCTTCATAATTTTTTAATGAAAAATGATATTTTAACATTCAATTTGGAACATCCTTGGACAATCCTTCACACAAAACAATTTTACTTTTTAAAATAATTTTTTATTTGTTTTGTTATTTTGAGTTGTCCCATAAATTACAGTTGTCCATATAACACACCTCTTTTTAAATAGAATTTTATATTTAATGACATCCATAATCTTGACAAAATCCAAAGCCAAAAATGTTACTGTAGATTTATTTTAGCCATGCCACATAAGATGGTTTGTTTCTCTAAAAGCTGCGTTTTGCCTTTATTCCCATTTTTGTCAACAAGTGTAGAGAATCAAACGCCGAATGTTAGCTAGGGTTTTGGCAGCATCAAATTGGGGAAAAGCGGCATGGTATTATCTGGTGTAGGTATTATTGGGGAAGCTTCTTCTTATTCTTCTTCTTCTCCAATTGCAACTACTCAAGCACCTTCTTCTGGTGGAGAAATACAATCTTCACCTATATTTCCATGGCCATTTCGTCCACATCAAGGTTCTTCACCAGGTCCAGCACCAACACCAGAAGCAAGTTCACCAATAACAATTCCATTAGTACCATTTAAAGGTAATGGTGATGGCATGCTCTTCATTAACAGTAACCCTGCTGTTCCTCTACCAACCGGTGAAGTTGATTCTGCTACCATACAACCTCTTCCTACTTCTGGCTATCAAGGACAGGTTCACATACTCTTCTCTCACTCTTTCTTTTCTAAAATATTCATTCATTAATGTGTAGCATTTTTGCATTGATTATGTTGTCATGCACTTTCTAGAGACTATATTGTGTTTGGTTTCAACAATGATGAAAAGCGACGTGGTATTATCAGGTGTAGGTTTAACTTCCTCGATGATTTTCCCTCCCAAGCTGAGCGTAGTTGGTTTGAAATTGGAATTGCGATTCAACTGGTGTAGGCGTTATCTGAGCTCTTCTCTACCTATAAATATGTCTTCGATGGTGATTAAATGAATACAAACAATTGCAGGTCATCATCAAAACAATGGTGTATAAATTATGCTTTTTGTTGTTGTTGTTGTTGTTCTTCTTCTTAGTTTCTTTGTTGTGTTAGAATTTAATTACTCATCTATTTCAATTTTATTTTGTTCTATTTCAATTTTATATATGCCCACCATGTGTTTGATAATTTTTTTGTGGATTCTCATCAACATTAGAAGCTATGGTGCAATAAGGAAGTTTAAAAAGTTGATTTATTTTAGAGTTATTGAACATTGAGGTGAGATTTTAGTGTTTTTGTTTGTTAAATTTTGTAGGACTCTTTATTTTTTTGCCTTTCGTATTTATTTTGTTAATTTGTGTCCGAGATAAATGTTGGTTTGAGAGCTTTGATATTGCTTCATGTGACATTCTTTGTTTTGTCTGAATCGATGATTGGAATTTGGCTTCTATAGTTGGTTATATGAGTAGTTGGCTCTAATATTAAAAAGCTTTACTTTCAGATGACTTTGATACCAGTACTTAAGCAGGTCATATATACCAAATTTGTCAACATTTATCTTAATGATTTGAATTTTATTTTGCAGGGAGTATTTGGACTTCATTTCCAAAGAGAGTGTTGGGTGACATTGACAAATTAGTGTGCCCTGCAAATCATGAGCTGATTAGGCTTGCGTAGGGAGTGTTTGGACTTCATTTCCAAAGATATAATTTTGTTTAATATAGTTGTTATTATTTATTGCATGTTGGTTTTAGTGTAAATCAATTTTTCTTTTGGTTCACTTTTAATTAAGCTAATTGTTTTGTGCTGACAAATTATGGGGTTAGTTCTCAGATGACTTGAAGTGCTTTTTATGAACTTTCATTGAATCTTAAAAAGTTCCCAAAGTTCAATATAGCACGAGTTTATTGACAATAACATGACATTATTCAATATAGTTCTTAGATGACTTGGTTTAGTTGCTCTATAGTTCTTAAAATGAGAGTTATGGCCAGTTTAACTATTCATTATTTTGGATTCGTGATGTTTATATTTGTGCATATGAGTTTTAAAAGGTAAGTATTTTCTATGTGTCTGTCTCATGTATTTTGGTTGCATGTTATGGCTATAACTTTATTTACTTATGCAGTTTGTATATAATGATTTGTTGATTGTGTATTAGGGTGGAAAAATCCATGCTACTACTAGGAAGCGGTTGATTTATATGTTTGAATCGAAGCTTGAAGAGGGACAAGTTTATGAAATGTCCTATTTCTCTATTTTTCCCCAAAGTGATTTTTATCGTGCAACCCTTCAGCCATACAAACTTGTGTTCCAAATTAAGACAAAGGTGAAACTATCTGAAAGTTCTGCTATATTCCAGCTTGGTTTAAGTTTCACTAATCTTGCTGAAATTTGTGCTCATACTCATGACTATGGGTTCTTGGTTGGTGAGTAATATGACATAAGTTGAATCAGTTTGAATTGTTTTGAAATTGGTAATTTTATAAGGTTTAGCTGATGAATTGTAGATGTAATTAGGGTTATGACCGGGATTTCTGCTGAGCGAGAGTACGTTAGGGATGGAAAGATTAACTAAAATGGTCATCGTTGAGCTAACTGATCATAGGTAGATGCTGTTTTTATGTATAGTGTACTGATCACCAATTTTATTGTGCAGTCTTTGATTTGTTGGTTTATTTTGTTTAGTTGATGTGATAAGCAGTGGTAAGTGTGAATGTGTATACTATATTTTGTCTTGATTATATATCTTAATCCTTGACACATAGGAAACATATTCTGGATACTGTAGAATGCAATTAGCGTGCCACGTCGCCCCTTAAAGTTTATTAATTATTTTAATCGCTTTACTGTATTCTTCTTTGTCGTCTTCCTATAAATTTCCTTTGTCGTTTTACACCGTTCACTTCTCGCTTTCGTCTACCACAACTACGTCGTTTTCCGTTGCTTAGGTTAGGAGCAGTTCGTTGTATTTGGTCTGATTCTCAACTTCTAAATACACCTTTACCAGATAACACCTTCACTAGCTAGGGTTAGGGGTCAGTTTGTTCATTGTATTTGGTCATCTTTCTCAATTTCGTAGTAAGCCTTCTCCAGATGACACCTTCTCGTGTTGGGTTCAACCTGTGCCTCAAATTTCCCTCCCAATTTAAGATTTGTTTATTTGAATTTCGATTCTGCATTGTTTTTAATTATATTTTTATATTAGATTATGCGGTGGAAGATCTATAAATTTGGTTTGAAGATGGATATTTTCTCATCTACTATTTCTTTGCAATTCTTCAAGTTTTCTGAAAGAGCAACCATGGTTTGATTTTCTCTTTCCTTTGTTGTGGTAATGGTCATCTTTGGCTTCTTTATTTTTTTTTTATTTCCATCTCCCAAGTGTATGTCACTAATTTCAGGTTTTAATTGATTTTGCAGGTACTGCAAACAAATTAAGGTATTGTCTTTTATTGTCAATTTGTTTACTCTTTTTTGTAGGTCATAGTCATACTTATAGTTTTATTTAGTTGTTTTATAATTATTCCTGTTCAGAAGCAAGCAGTGAATCACTAATTTCATGCTTTCTCAATAGTTATTGATTTGTGTTTGTTACTTTGTATTCAAAGAAATAATTTTTTATTAGTTTCAAAACTCACTCTTTGCTCTCTTTTGGTTCAATTTTTCAGCACCTTTGCGTCCATTTTGAACAAATCAAAGGTAACAATTTATTCCACTTTTCTCCCCCTTTCCTTTTTATAAGTTGTTTTGAATTTCTTATTTAAAACAATTTAAAGATAATGATTTATGTGTTGAAATGAAATGTATTTTCTTTGAAGAAGGAAACTGCTAAGTTTCAAGCACTTCATGAAAATTTTTACAAAGAGAAAGCTACTTCTCTTCAGGCCTTGCAAGGTATTTTTTGTAATGATATTTGAATTTTAATCATCTGTTTGGGAAGTGAATTTCTTAAAAGACTGGAATTATTAGTAGAATTATGATATTTTGACAGCAGCTGAAATATGTAGTTGTAATTACTATGAGGCTTACTATGAAATTAGGTGCTAAATTTGAAATATTTAATGGTAATTCATTTGTAATTATTTGCTATAATCACATTCTTTGCTGGCTAAATGCTAATTGTTGTTGCCCATTCGACTGCGCTTTTCCACGTTTTTTGTGCCAAGGACCAGAATCCCTTGGATATAGTGTTGGATATTTTCTCTTCATTTCGGCCGTTTGCTCTTGAGGGATAGCAGCTCCTTTTCTCTTCTGTTTGCTTTCGAGGGATGGTTGTTCCTCCTTTTTCTTGAATTGCTTTGGAGCCCACGAGAAGCTTTCTCATTTGCATTTTTCTTGTGTTGGATTAATATATGTATTAGAGGTGTATTTTTAGAGTTTGGTTCACATTGTTTTCTGTCATAGCAGTGTTGTTTGGGAGTTGTTCTTTTGCCTTTTGTGTTGGTGTATTCTTAGGCTAGCTTGCAGATTTGTGTTGATGCTCCCGTTGTATTGGATTTGGCATTTCTTATGCCCTTTTTAATATATCTTTCCTTTGTTGTTGCAAAAAAAAATGATCATAGGTAGATGTTGTGATTATGTGTACTGTACTTAAATTATCACTGATTTTAATTAATGACATTTATTTGAAGTCTTTGTTTATTATGTATGGTATTTCCTTTGACAGTGGTAAATGTGAATGTGTTTTATTTGGAGATTATGTTGATGTTCTGAACAAGAAAATGGGCAAATCTTCTGTTGGATTGCCTATTGTTTAAGAGCTCTGGTTGCAAGGATGTTTAAGAATTCTCGACTATTCTTGAATAATGCATTTATTTTCATCTCGGTAAGTTTGTTAGTATTTACAAACTTTCATTAAATGTGCTTTTTATTATTGTTGTTTATATTTGGTTGCTGACAACTATAGTGAAACAGATTGAACCCCGGTTGATTTATCTTTTAAAGAGTCAAGTGTCGTTCCAAATTTGTATCATTCTTCCTGTGAATCCAAAGAGGTTTCTTATGAAGATATATGTCCGGCTCTTTCCCCTTATTTTGCTGATGGAGAAGTGAGCAAATTTTTTGCAATCTCCACGCTTTTAGTTTATCTGGTTCGATTCTAATTATAATTGGTATAATGCCTTGTATTTTTCATGGTTTCATACAGGTATCTCTTACTAATACTGTTATTATGGAAGAAAGCGGCGTAGCTCCTGAAATGTCCACCATTGAGCTGATTGCTGATGCTAGGCGTGCAATTGGTTTTTCAAAAGAAGCCAATAAAATTATAAATGGTACGGAAGAAGAATCTGAGATCGATGAAAATTTTGATAGTGAAAAGATACCATAATAGAACTTAGAGAGAACTTATACAAAACAGAAACTTGGTGCATCTCAGTCTAATAATCTACTGCAAATGCCTGATATACTGGTAGCTCAACCAGAAAGAACCACTAATAATGGCAACATAAAAAGCCAGATGATAGTTAAAACATACGACACGACACGGAATGCTACCGTTTCAATGGTTTCTGTTTGTACAAATTCATATGGAGTACAACCATTGATTGTAAGTAGGCATCAAATTCAAAATCAGATTATCAGGCCTTTACTTGATTGTGGCAGATTAGTGTCAATACATTGTTAAGTTGACTTTCTGGTGTGGTTATCTCATATTGATTTGTGATGAAACGCAATCATATTTGAATATATTTATTTTCTTCCATGATAATGAGTTCTGTCAGCCTACTGTAGATTTGTGAATATATTTGTGGACTGTTGCACTAGCCAATGAAATGCACAAGATGCATGACTAATTGACTGTAGAACTGTTTGATTTGTGTTACCTGTGAATGCACATTGTTGGGAAATCTCACTCTTATCAAAGGAAAAAAACTGAAAAGCATATAGCTACACATACCTCAATCCTTGGTCAGAGTGAAATCCTTATTTCCTTAGTTTTCATGAAATTAGTTACTTTTACATTAAGTTATTTATATCTCCAATTTCTTTTTTACTTTTATATTTATAGGCATTTGTGGATGTGTTATTGAATAATTAAATTAATTAATAATGTTTAGGGTGTTTATTTACATTGTTATTTTAAACTAGACATTAAGATTTGTTCAAATTAGATATGCATTATCACTTAATTGATTTTTGTAAACTAATAAATAAAAAAGAAAAAGTTATTTGTTTGGGAATGAAATTATAAAATTTGGCCTTTATGCTTATATCGTAAAGTTTTTAATCAAATTAATTAACATTTGAGTTTCTATAAAGGAGTTAATTGTTGAACTCTCCACTTATTTCTTACATCCTAATTTACTTAGTTTCCATGAAATTAGCTACAATGACATTAAGTTTTATGTATCTCCAAGAATTTTATAGAATTTTGTGGATGTATTATTAAATAATTAAATTTATCCTAATGTTTAGGGGTGTTAATTTACATTTTTTGAAATTTTTTTACATTTCGAAAGTTACGTTCTTAAATTAACTTTCGAAATCAGCCTATATATGCATTTCGGATTATATATTCCGAAGTATCTGGGCCCAATATGAGGGGTATTTTAAAATTTTTGGAGGGTCTGATAGTAATCAATGGAGCTTAGAAAGCAATTTTCATTTATAATTAACTTAAAACCCTCTTGTGCGAACATGTAGTTATAAAAGGCAGCAACACTCTTTGATCTATATTTTTCTGTTAATTTTATTTATTAATTTATTTAAGTTATTTGTTAGTTCGCATAGGATAATAATATGATTATACCAAAAACAATTCATCCGTGCGGCACGGGTTTAAAAGACTAGTGATAGTACAATATGAAATTGTAGGTAATAAGGACAAAGCTTGTGTGACTTTAAGGAGGGAAAGGCAGCCTGACTTTGATACAACCAAATCCGTCCAATCAAATCTCACGGTCTAAATTATGCCACGTGTAGATTTTTTTTTACAACCAAGAAAAATCAAAATTATGTATACTTTGTTTCACTGCTATAGAAACACCACCCCATTCCTTTGTACGAATGTATTTTCACACCCACTTCCCCGGTTGTCCTCTCCGCCGCCGACCGTCTCACCGTCGTCTTCCGATCACCACTGTCACCACTATCTTCCTATTTCAAATCATCTGTAATCCTCTTCTGCAATTAGATCTGAGAATTAAAATTCTTCTTTTGAATGTGAAAGCATATTCTTTGGTGCAAAGAATGGATATTTGGAAGCATAAAATGATGTCAATTAAAATAACATTACAACAAAATATAAATTTGGGTCTGATATTTCTAAAAGGATTAAGTTTGGGTCTATGGTGAAAACACAGAAGCAAAGAAATTGTTGCACAGTGTCAACAAATTGGAGATCGGCGCCAGCGAGATGATATCGGCAACGACGATAGAAGGAGTGAAGAGCAACAAGACGGTGGAAGCCGAAAAGTTGAAGAGGTAGGAAACTAGGAGTGGGATGGCGGTGGGAGTGGAAAGGCGATACTGCACAAGTCCTTTCTTTTTTTTTTTTTTTTTTTAATTTTTTATTTATTTATTCTGTTCTAACTTTAACATTTACAATAATAATTTAAAAAAGAAAAATAAATACGTGGCAAATTATGATACATTTGATTGATAAGATGGTTGAGATTGGCCCAAAGTCAGGCTGTCTTTCCCTCCTTAAAGTCACACAAGCCTTGTCCATACACTAATAGTGTTAAGTGTGGGGTACAACTCGGGGTGGACATCGGGCAGGTATGAGCGGATCCGGGCTCAAAATGTTCATCCATCTCAAACCGCGGTTGATATATAGAGATCCGTCTTTGTCCATTTTCGTCATTCGGTTTGGACGGGTTAGGGTTGTGCGGTTTGCGGGTTCGCGGGCGGATTATATCGGTTTTAATAAAAAAATATAAATAAATAGAGCAAGATAAAAAAAAAACTTAGATTCATAACACGAAAATTAAAATATCAATGTCATCATTTGCATACCTGATATGTATCACCAAACCAACCAAAGAAAAATAAAACATAAAATAAAGAATAACAAAACATGAAGAAAAAATTTATATTTACAAAGACAAAAAATACTATAACGACGAAGAAGAGAAAAGTGGGGGAGAAAAAAGTGATTCATCTATTTAACCAGTTTCATAACTTTCAATGTGCTTGGTTGTCTCATTACAATAATAGATGAAATGCAAAGATTAAAAACAATTTTTGATTCTCAAGAAAGGAGAAAGTTTGTGTTTCTAAAATATGCAGAGGCACTGTTTTATTGTGATAGTAAAAAGTTGTATTGTAAATTGAAATGTATTAATTATTTCCATTTGAAAAAGAATAATACTAGTATAATTCCTAAATATTTATGCATTTTTTGAAAGAAAAAAAAAGACATATATGCATTCCATTAACGCCGACATTACTAGTGTAGTAGACTAATTTTTATTTTTTTTCACTATGCGGGCGGGTTCGGGTCCCATCGGTCCAGTTCTCTACACCCGAACCCGCCCACGTCAACTCTGTTCAAACCGAATTTCCAAACCCGCAAACCCGTGGCCCAATCCAAACCGCCCATTTTTCGATTTATTTTATCGGTTTTTTCGGATTAGGTCGAGCAGCGGGTTTTTGTCCACCCCTAGGTACAACTATGAATTTTCTGACATTTATGTTCCCAATGAGGTAAGGACCACGAATAAGATGATTTCATGATAGCACAATGATTGGCCTTTAAGTGGTGCTGTCAAGAGCCTCTCCACTCTGCAGAATAAATATGAACTCTTTTATTTTAAAAATATTTAAGTAAAAACGAGTCAATAAAAATTGTTGTATATATATAAATTAAATTTTATATCAAATATATTAGTTTATATTGACCATATTTTATTTATATTTTGAAACGTAAAAAGTACACTATTAAATACATCAAATTAGAAGTCACTAAGTTTTTAGTGACATTTTTTTGTCAAAAAAAAAAGTTTTAGTGCACGGCATTTTTAAAATATGCTAAAGATTTTACGATCGATTTTCAAGCTTAATTATAATTCAATTAATAGTATGTATTAAATTAAACATTTTTATTCTGATTCAAACATGAAACGTCATGTGTGAATTTTATTGATATTTACTATATTATCTTGGTTATATATATATATATATATATATTTTTTTTTTGGAACAGCATCTTGGTTATATATCTAAAAATAAATACTCCTATCTTACTTGAATTCTAAGAAGAGAAAAAAAGTTATAAAAACTGGAATTTGGGAAACATATTTTATACATTGTCTAGTTTATTTTTTTCCTGATAAACATTTCTCAATTAGCGACCTCAAAAAAAAAAAAGAAAATAGAAATTTATATCATGAACGATACAGATAAATATAAATGAAACAAACCTAAAAATTTTAGCATCTAATACCTTCGGTTTTCACCTTGAATCAAGAAAGTAAAGATGTATATCTATCCATAGTGAGAAGATGAATATGACATGTGCTTGATTTGAAAAAATATCAACCAATTATTATTTCTATCTACACACTCGGTTTGGGACTTAGGCTTGTTAATTTAGATGTATGGCAAAACATGTTGGCCAACTATTATATCATATATCATATCAATTAATAATGGCAGAGTAAGGATTGGTGGTTCTTTCTCTACTATTTGTGAGAAGCATGAAACTAAGTAAGCAAGTTGATTATTTGAAGTTTTGAACATTGAAATATTGATAATGTATGTAAAATCATATATATTTATCTCTATCTCTCTCCTATTTTACTCATATTTCAATAGTATACACATGTTACATATATTTGACAATAATTTTTTGTTATACAAATTAATCGATACAGATAAATATAAATGAAACAAACCTAAAAATTTTAGCATCTAATACCTTCGGTTTTCACCTTGAATCAAGAAAGTAAAGATGTATATCTATCCATAGTGAGAAGATGAATATGACATGTGCTTGATTTGAAAAAATATCAACCAATTATTATTTCTATCTACACACTCGGTTTGGGACTTAGGCTTGTTAATTTAGATGTATGGCAAAACATGTTGGCCAACTATTATATCATATATCATATCAATTAATAATGGCAGAGTAAGGATTGGTGGTTCTTTCTCTACTATTTGTGAGAAGCATGAAACTAAGTAAGCAAGTTGATTATTTGAAGTTTTGAACATTGAAATATTGATAATGTATGTAAAATCATATATATTTATCTCTATCTCTCTCCTATTTTACTCATATTTCAATAGTATACACATGTTACATATATTTGACAATAATTTTTTGTTATACAAATTAATCGATACAGATAAATATAAATGAAACAAACCTAAAAATTTTAGCATCTAATACCTTCGGTTTTCACCTTGAATCAAGAAAGTAAAGATGTATATCTATCCATAGTGAGAAGATGAATATGACATGTGCTTGATTTGAAAAAATATCAACCAATTATTATTTCTATCTACACACTCGGTTTGGGACTTAGGCTTGTTAATTTAGATGTATGGCAAAACATGTTGGCCAACTATTATATCATATATCATATCAATTAATAATGGCAGAGTAAGGATTGGTGGTTCTTTCTCTACTGTTTGTGAGAAGCATGAAACTAAGTAAGCAAGTTGATTATTTGAAGTTTTGAACATTGAAATATTGATAATGTATGTAAAATCATATATATTTATCTCTATCTCTCTCCTATTTTACTCATATTTCAATAGTATACACATGTTACATATATTTGACAATAATTTTTTGTTATACAAATTAATATCATTTTCCATCACTTTAAGTTAAAATTGTGGACATAAAAAATGTGTAATTAACAATATTGGTTTGAAAATGTAATTCTTTACGTTTTGGACACCAAAAAATCTTACATTATATTAAAATTGATTTGTAAAGGTAGTTTACACCAAAAAATCTACTTATACATCTTTTAATTAAGGATAAAATCTTAAAGTTTACACAAGACCCGAAGACAATAATAAACAAGAAAAACAATGCAACAAACTTGAGAAAACTTTAGCCACGCAAGAGGGCTAACAGACCATTTAGTCCGTCAATTAGGGATGTGCATGATTTGGAAATCACATCACACCAAATCATAAATTAGGATATATTTTATAATCAAAATCATTTCAATGACAAATCGATTATTTTATAAAATCAATTTGGATATGGTTTATAATTGGTTTGAAATAAAAATTAGATTATTTACTTGAATCAATTTTTTTCCTCGAAAAATCAAAAACAAATTTCGCGAAAAAAGATTGGAAACTATTTTTCAAAAAAACTCCGGAATTGTATTTATCTGATAATATAAAAAAAAATTCCCAAAAATATCAGGAATTTTTTTCCGAAAAAAATTTGAAAAAGTTTTCTCGAAAAAAAGATGGGAAACTTTTTTCTGATAAAAATCAGGAACTTTTTTTCCGAATGAAATATCGGAACTTTTTCCGCGAAAAAAGATCGAAATTTTTTTTCCGGAAAAACTCCTAAATTGTATATATATCTGAAATCGAAACTTTTTTCCCAAAAAAAATTGGAAACTTTTTTTCCGCGAAAAAATCGGGAACTTTTTTTCGAAAAAATTGAAAAATATTCCCGAAAAAAGAGCGGAAACATTTTTTCCGAATAAAATATCGGAACATTTTTCGCGAAAAAAATATCGCAAATTTTTTTTGAAAAAATTCTGGAATTGTGTTTACTTGAAATCGGAACTTTTTCCGCAAAAAAAAATCGGGATCTTATTTTCTAAAAAATTGAAAAAAAAAAAATTCCCGAAAAAAGATCGAAAACTTTTTTTTGGTAAAAATCTAGAGATTTCAATTTTGATTTA